>OX637704.1:6240000-8640000 GCA_951802165.1 Adalia decempunctata | reverse complement strand
TCTGATCTAATCCTTCCCAGATTTCTCCGAGTTGGATTCCTAAGTCATTAAGAGTGGCTGGATGATTTTCTGAACTCCTCAGCCTTCTATTGAGGTTGTCCCAAACCTGCTCAATCGGATTCAGATCTGGACTTCTTGCTGGCCATTCCATTCGAGAGACGTCAACCTCTTCAAGGTACTCCTGAACGATGCGCGCACAATGGGGTCTGGCATTATCGTCCATAAAAATGAAATTTTCACCAATGTATGGGGCAAATGGCACTACATGCTCTTCAAGAATGTTCCTTATATACTTATCAGCATTCATAGCTCTATTATCAACGACCACTAGGTATGTGCGAGCAGTTAAAGATATTCCACCACATACCATAATCGATCCTCCCCCGAAACCAGTAGTATTCAGGAAATTGCACTGAGCATATCTTTCATGTGGACGTCTGTATACAAGGGAACGTCGATCACAATGGTAGAGGCAGAATCTAGACTCATCTGTGAAGAGAACTCTTTCCCAATCGGCCTCTTCCCAATGGATATGCTCTCTGGCAAAATCCAAACGCGCCCTTCGATGGGCTGCGGTAAGAGCTGGGCCTCTTGCCGCGACACGAGGCCTTAAATCATGTTCTCTGAGGCGATTTCTTATTGTCGGAGTGCTAATTTGCACCTCATGAGTTTGCTCAAGCTGATTTTGAAGGAGGCGAGCGGTTTCAAACCGTTGTCTCAACGAAGAAACTCTCAAGTAACGTTCTTGAATGGCAGTTGTTACCCGTGGTCTAACCTGTCCTGGTCTTCGGACATTCATACATCCCTGAATCGCTGCAACATTCTGGACACACTTGTATGGGAAACTCCAAACCTTTCTGCAATTCTTGTGTATGTCCACCCTTCTTATCGCAAAACTATCGCTTGGGCACATTCCTCTTGGGTCAAATTGCGTGTTTCGCATTGCATAGCGATCGAGTGTAGAAAATCAAACGAAAGAAAAACTATTGATCACTATTATTGATCGAGAACAACTGATTTTAGAATGGAGCCAATACATTCAAAATCTGATAATATCATCTTTTTTATTCCTGCTGGGAGAAAACATATGTATTGAAGAAAAACGTTGAAAGTGGATAACATATGCATGCATAATTCTGATAAAAATAATATCATTGAGAACAGAACACCTTCAGTTGTAGAATAAATTTGAGATTTCCATAATGTGCGTTGATCTTTTGCGCAGTGTATTTCCATTTTAAATTTGCTTTTTTTGTGAAATTTCATTGAAATCTCTTGTGATTTACCTCATCATTTGGTATTTGTGGTATTTTCAAAGTTGCTGTTGTTATTTATTCTAATATGGTTCATATGAATTGGTTTTTCTGAATTTCTAAGAAAGCTCCAATTGTTTTATCTATAGCGAAACGAGTTTTTCTCCTGAAAATCACTGCTGTTTTGAAATAATTATCAGAGATAATCCTGATTTATCGATAACTTATTCGGATGAACATTCTGATTGGGATCAGCATCGAATAAATACATATGATCAAAACATTATTTTTTGTCAACATCAATTCCTGAAATGACACTGAGGTTTCATTTGAAACCAATCGAAATCTATGAAAACATAATGAGCCAACTAGTTCATTAAGTTTTTCTTGTTACCAAAATAGAATACAGGAGTGAAACACGTTTGCTGTGGAACTGGTAAAGAATGAAATGCTTGTTTTCGAGTTCTTCTTTCAAGGACTGGTCGAATTAGTATAATGTGTATTTGGAAAATCATTAATTAACTGGCCTTAGATAGCTCCCAAGTGGGGCTTATTTAACAAACTGATCTCGAGGATAGACACTAAACGACCAAAGTAGAATTTTAAATCCCAAAATAGAAATAAAACTTTTTCTCGAAAACCCAAAAGCTCAAGCGAATTATCGAGAATAACTACCAATAATTCATGGACGATTTCTGACAGTTCATGTCAAATTTTTTGACATCTGTCAAATTTTCGACAGATGTCATTTTATCGGCAGCTGTCAAAAAATTTGACAGCTGTTAAAAATCTGTTGGTATCTTGAATGTCTACCTGATTCAATCTATTTTCCAACACTTATTTCAAATTATTTTTTCAATTTTCGAAGATAGAAAATAGTATTATTCTTAAAAGAATAATCTCCAGTTGCATATGAAGAAAGATCGATTCATATGGAGTTATGTCATCCATATTTTTTGTGTAAATAGCTGTTAACTCTGTTGACAGTGTACTCGTATTTGGTTTATTATTGCGAGTTCAAGGAACCCGAGCGGAGCAACCGAAAACCGTTTAGTCAGGAAATGATTTAAAGGATTCAATGACTCCTTATCACTTGTAATTACATCGCATAAAAAGGGACATTAAATTTTTTATATCATTGGTCCTTCTCATCAAAATTTTCGAAATATAAATTCACAATTCACATGGTGAAGA
Organism: Adalia decempunctata; assembly: GCA_951802165.1. NCBI lineage: Eukaryota > Metazoa > Arthropoda > Insecta > Coleoptera > Coccinellidae > Adalia > Adalia decempunctata. Next base: position 8,637,553 of record OX637704.1, on the reverse strand, counting down.
GGAATAGAAATATTTCATTGCCATGAATATGTCGCGTTGATTGCACAGTTCTAGTCCATTAACGGAGACAGAAGCGTCATCGGTAGCTAATTTCGGAGATTGATTGCGATGGCAACGAGAGCAATTTCTCATGCGTGCCAGTATATTTTCATTCCACCTTATAATTTCGATTTGATGCAGCAATTTACCTGCGAGCTGGCTTTTGTTGCGCATATTGCGTACACCTTTTCACCTGCTATCTTATTGTGAGTTACTGTGCATTTTGAATTAAAATACCTCCAAGAAAGGCAGCATGTAATATCGTAATGTAATATGTGATGAAATGAATCTATCGCGCGTTCTGACCATCCTTGAAACCACCTTCTTCCTCAGTGATAACAATGTCTTTAGTTAGAGTTTTCACTCCAATCAAACGCTTTCTTCTCGGATTGAAATTTATAGGACGGCTGGAGGTTTGCTCTTGTCGTCCATCATCAGGGCGACTTATGAAATTAAAACTGATCGCAGATGCGTCATGCCTCGGCTGCTGTGACTTGCAGAAATCGATTCAGTGGTTTCTGAAATTGCCGGTAAACCCAAGTAAACCGTCGGCTCTTCCAGAATTCGCCAATCGCATCGGATTCGACACAGCGTCGATTTATTTTTGGACCACTAACTGATACGATTCTCGGTATCGTGAAATGATTCATTTCGGGTGGAATTGAGGCTTTACAAGTGTCCACATTCATTCATAAGATGAACGGAGGATGAGGCCATTTATTTTCAATAGTCAGACCCATTCCATATACCATTTCCTCTTTATAATTCGAAGTTAAAGCTAATCGTTAAGTTGGAATCAGGAGACTTCAATGCTAGGCAAGGAACTAAACTGGTAAATTTGGATGTTTTCTTGATTATATTGCAACTTTCTCATATAAATAGATATTCCCTTTCATAATACCTACGTTATAATGAGAATTTTAATTTTAATTCTGGAGATTTCAATGCCAGACTAAGATCGAAACTTGGTGAACATAACTAATTGGTCAAAAGTCCCCTAGTTCGTGCCCAATTCTTATTATTCAAAATCAAACAAATTGCGAAGGCAATGGAAATTGACCGCATAATTCTAGTGGTGATAAAAAAGTACCTACATAACAATTGTTGTTCATCATCTTCATGTTTCGTTCTTGGTCTAGCGTTTGAGTCTCCAAATTTTTTTCTGATTTCTAAAGTTACGACACTCACAAATAAGCCCATTCATGCCATTTTAGCCCGAATAAATAGTGCTGATAAGAAAGTGCATAACTACCTAAGCCGAATTTTCGCGTGACAATATTTTAAAACTATTTCGTCTGTTTTGAAATATTCGTGTTTTCGCGTCGAACTGGTGACGTCACGCACGAAATGGTTCAAAATAATTTGAAGCGGTTTGAAAGCAGGTAGCGGAATAGTTCGAACTGCAGTTTGAAGTTTGGAATCAGCTGGTTGAAGAATATAGGTTATGTTTGTTGGATTTTATTTTGTTTTCACCGTTTTTATTTTGAATAAATAATTATAATAACTGTTCTTCATTGCATTGAATGTTATTTGAAAATGACAGCTTTGATTTAAGAATGCATTGTAACCTGTGACTGTGAAGTAATAAATCACTTCGAGTAAAACACACCGTTATTTTAGAATTCTGAAATATTATTTAGTTTTGAAAATGTATGTTCAAATTTTTGAAATTGATTTTACGGCTTCTTCCTCTTGATCCAATCAATATGAATATTGCGTATATTTTTTTCAACAAGTCGTTAATCAGGACGAGAACATTCAAATTCTTCATAAAATGATTGGAGTCCAATTTGAAAATACAAGATTTAATAATAATATACAAATAAACACACCTAAAATTATAAATATTTTGATTATTATGTGCGTGTATCATGTTTCTAACTTTTAAATTCATAAATTGAATTGACATTTCTATGATGACGTCACCGTTTTGAAATTGTGGCATTTTAGCGATGCATGAACTGGTGACGTTTACTTCGAAATGTTTTTGAAATAGTTTTGAACCATGATTCACGCGAAAAAATGGCTCTAGTTGTTGGATATCATCTTCAAGTTTCGTTTTTATATAGTCTAGCGTTTGAGTCTCTGAATTTGTCTTATGGTACGATACTGATAAAGAAGCCTACTTAGCTAATCTTAGCCCGTATTGATAGTGGTGATAAAAATATACGTAAATAACTAGTTGTTGGACATCATCTTCAAGTTTCGTTCTTGGTCTAACGTTTGAGTCTCTAAATTTTTTTCTGTTTTCTTATGGTATGATACTGATAATTAAGCCTACTTAGATAATCTTAACCAGAATAAATAGTGATGATAAAAATATACGTACACAACTAGTTGTTGGACATCATCTTCAAGTTTCGTTCTTGGTCTAGCGTTTGAGTCTCTAAATTTTTTTCTGTTTTCTTATGGTACGATACTGATAAATGAGCCTTCTCAGATAATCTCAGCTCGTTTAAATTGTGATGATAAAAATATACGTAGGTAATGTTATGATTCCTAATATGTATTTGTTATCTGAATATTAATAAATTCGAAATCAAACATACCTATCAATAAAAAAAATATTTCAATTTTGCCCGGTAAGATATCTTTCTCCCAATTGAGGATCCAATTCAAAATGAAAAATTTAGGTTTAAATGAACTTTAATTCTGATATCAACTTCTTAAAAATATTCTAATTCAGATAAAACAAACAACCTATTCATTAATTCTGTAAGATAAAATTGAACTCACTTATATCTAAATAATTGTCCATTCACTATATTCCTGTTTTTTCAATTCTCTTCTTGACTTTTCTTTCTGATTTTTCCTAATTTATCTTCTTGACTTTTCTTCCTGATTTTTCAATTTATCTTCTTGGCTTTTCTTTCTGATTTCTCCTAATTTAACTTCTTGACTTTTCTTTAAGATTTCTTCAATTTAATTTCTTGACTTTTCTTTCTGATTTCTCAATTTAACTTCTTGACTTTTCTTTCTGATTTCTCAATTTAACTTATTTACTGCCTTTCTGATTTCTCAATTCAACTTCTTGACTTTTCTTTCTGATTTCTCAATTGCCTCCCCTTTTTTCATCTCCCCGGTTTCCATACTTCGAAACCTCTTCCACATTCTTGATTTTTCTAATCTAATTATAACTATCCACAGAATCCTAAATCTATGAAGGTACTAACGTTAAAATAAATTTATATCTATATCTTTCATTTTTAATTTGGCCTCAATAAATCGAAATTAACTTCGAATTTTGAAAAGATTATTTAGAACCATAACAGTACCTACATAACTATTTGTTGGACATCATCTTCAAGTTTCGTTCTTGGTCGAGCGTTTGAGTCTCTAAATTTTTTCCTGTTTTCTTATGATACGATACTGATAAATAAGCCTACTTAGGTCATCTTAGCCTGACTAAATAGTGGTGATAAAAAATAATATACGTACATAACTAGTTGTTGGACATCATCTTCAAGTTTCGTGCTTGGTCTAGCGTTTGAGTCTCTGAATTTTTTTCTGTTTTCTTATAGTACGATACTGATGAATAAGCCTACTCAGCTAATTTTAGCCCGAATAAATAGTGGTAATAAGAAGGTACATAACTAGTTGTTGGACATCATTTTCAAGTTTCGTTCTTGGTCTAGCGATTGAGTCTTTAATTTTTTTTCTTTTTCCTTATGGTACTATACTGATAACTGAGCCTACTCATGTTATTTTAGCCCGAATAAATAGAGGCGATAGGATAGTACATAACTGAATGTTCAGGTTTCGTTCTTGGTCTAGCGTTCGAGTCTCCAATTTTTTTCGATTTTCAATGGTACGATACTGATACATACGCCCACTTATGTTATTATACGACTAAGAACCTTAGCGGAAATCAACGTTGTTTTAATTCGAAATGTTAACAAGACGGTCGAAAATGTGACCCAAGTTAATTGGGTGAAAGTAAAAAGATGGGCACTGGATAAATCTCTGGCCAAAGAGACGGACATTTTCCCGATTGCCATCGTAATAATTAGTAAACCATGCCTACTGCGTCTTTTTGTTGTCTCTTCCAGGATAATTCGCGAAAGCTTTTAATTCCTGTGAGGCCCGATTCGAGCGTCGATCCTTTTATTTATTCATTTCGATAAAATGCTTGTTAATGATCTTATAAGGGATAAAAGGCTGAACGACAATAAATCACTAACGAGCAGGAGCGATGGTGATTAGCTAAACGAATTGGGAAGGCCCCAAGGTGCCCCGGACAACAACCACCGCAGACCTTTTTTTGGTCCATTCGAGAGTAGTTTATATAATTAAAGCAGCCGGTATAAACACGACAGTGTCAGATCGAACTGCGAAGTCCACCTCTGCAGAAACACCTACATCGGTACGTAATTTCGGTTCGGACGTATGTCTAGTTTTCATTACGATCGGATAGAGATCATGCCGTCCGATAGCAGCCCAAAAGCTCGCACTTGGTTATCATGTCCGAATTTTATTTGGTTACAATGCCAGAGTCATATCGATTCGAGTGAAATATCGATTTGGGGTTAGGGGGCTCAATGAATTTCGTAGTACTCTACGAGGTATAACATCGTATCATTATGTATTCGATTCAATTTATGAACGCTTTGTTTTTATTTTGATTTTCGGCAGTACAGCTGCAGTTCGCTGAACATAGCTTTTCGCAGCCAAGGGCTGCCTTGCAATGAATATACTGCTCCACAAGAGTTAGTGATATCGTATTCAATCATTTTTAAAAGTATGTGATCTTCGAGAAAATCGCTGTAAAATCATTCAAAACTCAATAACAACTCGAATCGATCCAATAAAAATCAGTATGAGACATTTCTTCAATCTGGTCGCCTTTTTTCTGAAGTTTGGTTCTTTGCATATGCTTCATGAATGTTCTTATTTTGAAATAACGTTCATCAACGGCTTCGATTTGAAATGAGTTTTCTGAAAATGCCAATACGTGAATTAACAAACGCTGAGGCTAATAGGGCTATCGGAATGCTACAGGGTGGCCTAACTCGGGTTGTTGTAGCGGAAAGACTCCAAGTCAGCCAAAGTGTGATATCTCGACTTTGGTATAGGTTCGGGGAGACAGATTCCGTGTTGGAAAGACCAAGGCTTGGTTGGCAACGAAAAACAACACCTGCTCAGGATCGTTTCATCACCGTTTCGGCGAGAAGAAACCCTACATCTACGTGTAGAATACTCTCCAAAATGCAGATGGGGTCCAAGTTTCCATCGAAACCATCAGACGACGTTTGTGAGAGGTGAATCTAGGTTCTAGACGTCCATTAAGAGTTCCATTAACACGTGACCATAAGCGTCAAAGACTGGAATGGGCAAGGCAACATATCAATTGGAACGATCAATGGCGTATTGTCCTTTTCACTGATGAATCCAGATATGGACGATATTCAGATTCTCGAAGAATAAGGGTATGGACAATCCTACGCATACCCCGTAATCGTCGCTATGTCCAAGAAGTCCATCTACTCGTATACCGAGAGGGTAGTGTTATGGTATGGGCCGGGATATGTTTCAACGGTCGCACGGATCTACTCATTTGTCCTGGGAATATGACCGCCTCACACTATAGGGAGCATGTCATTGACAATGTTGTGCCAAATTTTCACGCTGCTGTTGGTGAAACGTTTCAAGTTCTAGACGATAACGCTAGACCGCACCGTGCAGCCATACTTGAGAATGCGTATAAGAGGAGCTTGGTATTCCACATTTACCAATACCTCCGCACTCACCAGATTTGAATTGCATAGAACATGCATGGGATATGCTCCAAAGAAGATTAGATAATCATCAACCTACCCCAGAATCCTTAAATGATCTGAGAGAACTTCTGCCACGTTTATGGAACCAAATTCCTCAAGAAATGTTCAACAACCTCGTGTGTTGTATGCAAAGAAGATGTCAAGCTGTTATTGATGCCCGTGGAGGCCATACATTGTATCGATAGTCTTAAAATGCTTGAATGCTCTGGGAATAAAATTTCGTTATTTCACTCGATTTTTCTTAACCGTTGCAGACCTACAGGCTAAAATTAATCTGCAATTTGAAATCAACTTAATATGAATTTTCATCACAAAAATCTTATTTTAACTATATTTTTTGCAATTTAAGTCAATATCCCTAACTCGTGTGGAGCAGTTTATTTCGAACCCAAAACTTCGAAAGAGAGAAATTTCTCCTTCGGTGAAATCGTGCCGGGTGAAAAGTTTTTTCTTTTCGACCAGTGGTGTTTCTTTTGAAACGAATCTACTCAACCGACTATTATTTAAGCATCAACCTAATATCGCTATCTAGCTCTGTCCTGGCAGTGAGAAAATCGTCGAATTGCATGGAAGAAACCGCCGTTCGATTGAGGACATTCCCTTTCGTGAAGTAACACTCGATGAATATGTTAATAACACCGATGTGATACATGTTTTTATTCGTCGTTCGAATGAGCACAGAGAATCTAACTAGCGTTTTTGCCGACACACTTGAAGGTTTCTCGTCAAAACGTTTTCACAATGGACTGAAAAGTGAAAGTTGAAATATTAGGCGTTTACACAATAAAAAGATATTTAGATACGGACTAATTACTATTTAATATTTAGATATGTGAATATAAATTCGAGCGGAGTGCTCTGAATAAGATATACACACTGGATAATTATGCCCCAGAACAGATCACGAGCCATTTTTTTTTACGTACATTGTGAATAATTGGTTTTGAACTGACGTCGATAAAAAGCATCGCCGGACACAAAAATGAAGTGAAAATGTACTTTTTTGGAATTTTCTATTCTTCTGGTGAATGTGCTTAAATTATAGCTACCAATTTTACTACCGATTGTACAGGGTGTTTCCAAATTCATGAAAAAAAAAACTAGGAGGTGATTGCCCGTCTGAAATTGATATGGGTCTTTCCTATAACCAAACTTCCTCAGCCCCTTTCCCGAGATACCACCCCCAAAAGGTGGTGACTAAAATTGAGTTTCACTTTTTTCTCTTCGCCTATTGGTTTTGGAAAAAATTGTTTTAAATGAAACAAGGACTTCAAGTTATAATTTTATTTCATGATACTTCGTCTCGAAAAGAAGGTTTTGATAGGAAATTACGTAAGGGTTGCTTATTTCAACCCCGTATAATGTAGCAGGAATATTGAAAAATTAGTCCTTTTCGAGTGCACGAAAATTACAGAATTTCAAGATTCTAGCTTCACTGAAATTTTCAGAAAAAAAAATTTAGTCACCAATTTTTAAGGGTGATATCTCGGAAAGGGGTAGGCTGAGGGAATTTTGTTGTAGGAAAGACCCATCTCAATTTCATACGAGCAATCACCTCCTGTATTTTCTCGCATGAATTTGGAAACACCCTGTATAGGGATGATTTGGATAAAAGATATTAATAATTAATATTGTGAATGGATGCTCTTCAATTGTTTTGGTAGGCATTTTTTTGAAAGTTTCTTCTTCTGAAGTTACAGGCTTTGACAATTTTCCCTAAGATTTCAGTTTCGATCTAAAACCGATGTAATCATTTGGTAATAAAGCCAATTTACCCTCATTCACTGGTTGTACTACGAAATACAGGTTGGCCATTTGAAAACGAAACAGACGAGATTACAGACGAAATAAAATTTTTCGATAGAAATGCTCGGACAGGTCGATTTCTGTTTCGAGGGAAACAACTTAAGATGTAGGTTACGGACGCATAGCGCTTCAACCCTTGCTACTACAACCCTCACCCCCAATTTTTGAATAGGGAAGATGGGGTGAGTGATACCTCATTTGAAAGGTTTTTTTATACTGATTTCAGCACAGTAATTGTTTTTTCATTTTATGCATTAGTTCTCGAAATATTCTTAACTAAGTATTTGAAAATGAAGTGGTGTTTTCATGGCACTTGTAGTGTTTTTTTTTGTGAAAAATCGACATTTTGAGCTTCAAAACAACCATGACTGTGGCTTCCTTCCTCCAATCCACTGACATAGAAATCTTTAATCAAGTTGTCGATTTTTCACAAAAAAACACTACAAGTGCCATGAAAACACCACTTCATTTTCAAATACTTAGTTAAGAATATTTCGAGAACTAATGGATAAAATGAAAAAACAAATACTGTGCTGAAATCAGTATAAAAATACCTTTGAATTGAGGTATCACTCACCCCATCTTCCCTATTCAAAAATTAGGGGGGGGGGGGGTTGGAGCAGCAAGGGTTGAAGCGCTATGCGTCCGTAACCTACATCTTAAGTTGGCCCCCTCGAAACAGAAATCGACCTGTCCGAGCATTTCTATCGAAAAAATTTATTTCGTCTGTAATCTCGTCTGTTTCGTTTTCAAATGGCCACCCTGTATATTCCATTGAACTTTCTGCATAGTTTAATCACATTGAATATGAGGAATGAATAATTTCATGTAAACTTCATTGAAATTAGTATACAAATGCATTTCTACTATACACACTAATATGGCTTCTTCCACATAGAATTAAATATTTTATGAAAAAAGCTTATGCACGTATTAAATAGGTTCAAAATTGCCAGTGGTGGGGTATATTACTGGTAATAAGTGTATAGAGAAAAATGCGATGTAAAGCAGTCTATTATCTAGTCGCCTCAGAGTGAAATATACTATCATAAATATGGATAATGTGATAGGGCTCCGGATGTTTATAAAGTATATCTTAATAACGTGTCTATGACCAATAGCTACGCCTTAGTCCTTTCAATCTTTCATATATTGTTTTAATGACCTTTAAATCTTCAATACTCCATTGCATATATTCAAGATTTACCTCATGAAAATATGGTACAATATTTATATCATAAAACAGGCTGTTCCTAAATTAGAGATACTTGTGAAATGTCAAATAATTTTCAGAGACGTTGCCAATGCTAATTTCTATTTACTGTTTTTAACTTTGTAAATTGAGTTAGTTCTTTCAAGGTTCAACTGTGACACAGGTTTCTTAGTACTACTACATTTTCATACTGGAGTATTTCAAGTTTAGCAAAACACTATTCAAATGTCTTCTGTAGGCTTATTTTTTGATAATTTTGAAAACTGGGGAATTCCATAGGTCCGATTGTTCGCTCAGAAGTTTTTCTGTCGAGTTATTGGAGTACTTTTATTCTTTTTTCGAATGAACTGTCACAAAGTAACAGACTATTCTCTGTCCATTATTTTTTAGTAAAATTTCAACACTCGATTCTTGATTTCCGTACAAGAAAATAGCATAACTGAATCTTCCAACCATGTTTATATACGTGAAACATTTCCAGTATTAACAAAGAAAAAAGTTTCTTCAACATTCGCCAGGTCTTTGGAATTATTGAATTCACATAATATTGTCCCAAATTTATTATTTTCCCAAAGTAAATAAACATTTTGATAAATACGTAATCACTGCGACTTAAATGCAGAAACGACAACGTTGCGTAGTCATCTGACAGGAAAATGACTCTATAACCTAACCTAACATTTTCAAAATATACACGGTGAAATGTGTAAGAAAGTCATGGCCAACCGGGATACATTATTAATGTGAATGGAGTTTATGTATATGCCAAATTTTAGGATATCTTGTGAAATACAAATACGCATCTTTGCAATTTTGAGTATTGATCGTCATATTGTCATTTTTGTGTTGAAGATGAAAATCTTCGACCATAAAAATAGCATCAGGTTTATTCGATGTGATTTGGTGTGGTTGATAATATTTTTCAACTATGGACGCCAGCGGTTGTGCGAGACAAAAAACTAGTAGGGGTCCACCTTGTAGGTGAAGGCGATAACCTATGTGTGGACGAGATAAACACCCTGTGCCCGTCAATACCTTATTTGTGTGGAGTAGTTTATTGATTTTCTTTGTATTCTGGATACGAACACATGATGCTGTATTTGTTGAAAAGTGTTTTCGTGTATATAGTATGTAACAAGTGGTGTAGTTTCGAGTTGGCGATCGTTTGTTGTCTACCTGTCTCTCTGCTTACCACCAAAGTGTTCTACGAATGGAAGATCGGACGACATAGTTGGCTATTTCACGCTGGGAGTGTCTCCTTATGCAAGGTAACAATTCGTTTGCGATTAAAATCAGGTGGGTACTCTATGACCGACCATTTCAATGGGTTCAGAAAACAAGGTCGTTCGAAAGGAATCAGGCACATCACAACACCGAATTTCCTTCGGCGAATCGCACTTCTTGATCTTCTGCATTAATGCACTTCAACGAAGCTGGGGCTGTGCCACTGAAAGCCATTCGTTTTTTTTTTCAATTCGCTCCGTACTCTTATCCGATTTTCAAAAATTGCAAGCGGGGTTTCTTCCTGTCAACAGGCTGTCCCATCTGAAATTTAGAGCTTTCGCTCGTGAAATATTGTCGAAAAAATTCTCAGAGACGTTGCCAATGCTAGTTTCTTCCCAATTCAGTGTATCATTCGAAAAGATTTCCAAGATTTTTGTGAATGGAGTTAGTTCTTTTAAGGTTTAACTGTGACACAGGTTTCGTAGTTCTACAACATTTTCATACTGGAGTATTTCAAGTTGTGCAAAATGTATTTAAATGTCTTCTGTACTTATTTCTTGAGAATTTTTAAAAGTGGGGATTTCCGATATTCGTTTATAAGTTTCTCTGATGGGTTATTCGGCTAATTCTAATCTTTTTTCGAATTAACTACACTGCGCAAAAAAATCAACGCACATTCTGAAAATCTCAATTTTAATGAAAGTTAACTCTACATTGACTTCATAACTTATTTTTTATGTTCTCTCGGTAAGGTTTCGAACGAAACAAGACACATTAAATGGAAGAAAAATTCAGGATTTCACCGAATCTTATGTGAAAGAAGAGAAATGAACAATTTTCAAAATACTGAAATGATGATAAGTGATTTAATACTTGGTATTTCCACCCCTTGCGTTAATTACAGCTCGGCAACGACGGTTCATACTCAAAATGAGTGATGTTAAAATGTTCTGATCTAGTCCCTCCCAGATTTCTCCGAGTTGGATTCCTAAGTCATCAAGAGTAGCTGGATGATTTTCTGAACTTCTCAGCCTTCTATTGAGGTTGTCCCAAACCTGCTCAATCGGATTGAGATCTGGACTTCTTACTGGCCATTCCATTCGAGAGACTTCAACCTCTTCAAGGTACTCCTGAACGATGCGCGCACGATGGGGTCTGGCATTATCGTCCATAAAAATGAAATTTTCACCAATGTATGGAGCAAATGGCACTACATGCTCTTCAAAAATGTTCCTTATATACTTATCAGCATTATAGCTCCATTATCAACGACCACTAGGTCTGTGCGAGCAGTCAAAGATATTCCACCCCATACCATAATCGATCCTCCCCCGAAACCAGTAGTATTCAGGAAATGGCACTGAGCATATCTTTCATGTGGACGTCTGTATACAAGGAAACGTCGATCACAATGGTGGAGGCAGAATCTAGACTCATCTGTGAAGAGAACTCTTTCCCAATCGGCCTCTTCCCAATGGATATGCTCTCTCGCAAAATCCAACCGCGCCCTTCGATGGGCTGGGGTAAGAGCTGGGCCTCTTGCCACGACACGAGGCCTTAAATCATATTTTCTGAGGCGATTTCTTATTGTCTGAGTGCTAATTTGCACCTCATGAGTTTGCTCAAGCTGATTTTGAAGGAGGCGAGCGGTTGCAAACCGTTGTCTCAACGAAGAAACTCTCAAGTAACGTTCTTGAATGGCAGTTGTTACCCGTGGTCTACCCTGTCCTGGTCTTCGGACATTCATACCTGTCTCCCTGAATCGCTGCAACATTCTGGACACACTTGTATGGGAAACTCCAAACCTTTCTGCAATTCTTGTGTATGTCCACCCTTCTTCTCGCAAAACTACCGCTTGGGCACATTCCTCTTGGGTCAAATTGCGTGTTTCGCGTTGCATAGCGATCGAGTGTAGAAAATCAAATGAAAGAAAAACTATTGATCACTAGAATTGATCGAGAACAACTGATTTTAGAATGGAGCCAATACATTCCAAATCTGATAATATCATCTTTTTTTATTCCTGCTGGGAGAAAACATCTGTATTGAAGAAAACCGTTGAAAGTGGATAGCATATGCATGCATAATTCTGATAAAAATAATTATCATTGAGAACACCTTCAGTTGTAGAATAAATTTGAGATTACCATAATGTGCGTTAATTTTTTTGCGCAGTGTATTACGAAGTAACGGACTATTCTGTCCATTATTTTTCAGTAAAATTTAACACTCGATTCTTAATTTCCGTTGAAAATAAAAATGAATTTGGCCTAACATTTTCAAAATGTACACGGTGAAATGTGTCAGAGTATCATAGCCAACCGGGATACTTTATGAAAGTGAATGGAGTATATGTATTTGAAACTTCTTCATCTCAAACAACCATTTTGAAAATTTTAAATTGTGTTCCATGAGAACTTAAATTTTCTCAGAGATATTCGAGATTCTGAAAAGTAATCGACAGAAAATACGTCCATAGTAAGAGAAAATAATCAAAATCGATGGGGAGCAAACAATACCCAGATAATAATCAAAATAATGATATAATTTCAAGAAAAAAGTCTAATAATTATGGGAGCGCAAACGTTTAGTTTTCGAAATACAGGGTGTACCAGCGAGTATTATGAAAACAGGTGGATTGGATGGGGTAGACATCAGTCATGGCCCCAAATTTAAATAGTTTCTATTTCTTGTTATACCTACTAACTGAATTATGATTTTCGATTTCGATTTATGATTTTTTCTGAGGATTTCGAGGAAATCGTTCAATGTTTTTCTCGAAATCGGTGGCAGATACGACAAAACTGCAAGAGGCCATAAAGTTTAGTATAACAACAAAGATTATTTTTACAATTCTTCATGGCTGACCAAAAACTCTGGAGGAAAACATGGAACAGTGTTAAAAAAAAATATCATTCTGTGGATTGACAATCAATATTGGCATTTCACATGGTATGAACTCTAAATTGTAATATCCATGCCGAATTTCTTGGAATATCTTGCAAAATGCAGATACTACGAGAAAAATACTTGAAAAAAAATTGAACTGTATCTCGAAAACGAAACCTTTGAGGTCCTATGTTATAGAATATTTTTTCGTAAAATCATTCGAGGAATCTCCCCTTTGCGTTTGTACCTCCAACTTAGGAACACCCTTTATATCTGCACATTTCATTGGCGATTAGTCATCGTCAACGAAGAAGCCGCAAGGAAATGTTAGGTCCGGAAGCCAATCTATGGAGCCCGGATATTCTCGTTTACATTGGAGGAATTCAATATTTTCACACTTCATTTATTTACACATTGTCGGTTCACCAGCAGTACCATTCTTCTGAAGCAGCCCAGATAACAATATGCCGGATAAACATATTTCGTTTTTCCTTCTTCACCTAAGGTCATCTTGGACGCAGCTAATGTGTTTTATCTACGTCGAGAGTGTGAAGTAAATTAATTTGAGATGGACCAAATTGGATTTCGAAACAACTATGACGGGCAGGAATTACAATGGAGCTCATCTGGCCCGTGAAAATGAAAATCTAATGAATTTTCGACGTTAGGAAAATATTTAATAATTTTTTCCTTCGGTATTATGGTAATGAAGCTGAAATTTCAATTCTCGGAGGAATTCTCAACTTGATGGTAGTAAATGATGGGACTTGATAGATATCGTGGTAAAAGTCATTTCCAGAAAGAGAACATGCGAAATCCCGGAGAATTCTACGTATTCGTAGGAGGATCACCCCCTGAGCGTGGAGGATATAAAGCCTTCCACTAATAGCCTGCATATGTCGCATTTACCGTATCTACTTTGATTACGGCGCATCCCTGTAGCTTGAAATAATTTACTCTCAACCTATTTATTGGTTTTCGTGAGGCTGTTTCCTAATCTGTGCCGCAGTGACCATTAGCAATTCCAGGATTTCTCATCAGCACACCATTCGCGTTCACTTGCACCATTTACGTCTTAAAAAAGCCTTCGGACACCTCACGTTTTTCTGCGCTGATGTATAATATGATTCCTAAGTGTTCTCGCCTTATATCAAATGTAATGAGAAAGCACAAGGTTGAATAGTCCCTAAATCGTATATAACCTGCAGTTTTTTCGCGTGAATAATAAGTGCAATATCCTTATGACAAGTACGAGTTATTGCCCACTTCTTTGAGTTTATGCTCTAGATTGGAACAGATATACGAACCGCTATAACGTTGTAGGAGAAGCATATTATTATACAGTATGCTCTACATACTTTAGCCACAATGGAACTCATTTTCTTCCAGTCCAACTTTTTTATGAATTATCACTTTCTTTATTCAAGCCGCAAAGATACACTATAAGATCGCATTATCCAAAAATGTATGCTGTTCTATCTGCATATGCGAACTAGTCCCTAAGTGTCGTTTGTTCCCCTGTTTTCGTGAATGTAGATCTGTTCGTATTCAATCATAATTTCCGATAAATAAGCCCTCGTTAAATCCAAGGTCCGCTGACAAATGATGCAGCTCAAGTTTACTTACTACCATCGTCTATGAACAAATTTGAACCCGCAAATGCGGCTTGCATCTAGATAAGGAGTACACATTTTACAAGTAATTCTGCTTCTTGTCCACGTAGATCATTGGATCTTCTATCCATCTCCCGCTGTCCCTGTGACAAGGACTTAGGGATCTTAAAATCAATAGGCATCGCTCGTAATATGACTATAACTTACGAGATATTGAATAGCCCACCAAGAAATTAATTGGGAAACAACGGCAGTAGGAAGCCGGGCAGGCTGGATGCTGGATGATATATGAATCGTTGCTCTTGAAAAATATACCAAAATATTGACTTTAATTGATTGCCGCAGGCCGTTTTCGTGCCAAACTTCATTTGGAAGGACATCGGGGCGGCTTGTGTTTCGAAGAATGAAACAAGAATTCAGATTGCTAATTTTCACGGTTCTTTCATTATTTCGAGCCATTCGTGAATTGGTGTAGGGATACGAAATGAGCCGGAGGCGAATTTCGTATGTGATGATGTAGGCCCAAACAAATGAAATCCTACATTCTCGACCTTGGCTTCTTGAGGGGAGATTAGGAAACCACATTATTGTTTGTCCAAATGTGAAGTTGTGAATATCTCAAGGGTGCAATTTTTTCTTTTTATGATGTACATACAGGCTGGCCATTTGAAAACGAAACAGACGAGATTATAGACGAAATAAATTTTTTCGATAGAAATGCTCGGACAGTTCGATTTCTGTTTCGAGGGGGACAACTTAAGATGTAGGTTACGGACGCATAGCGCTTCAACCCTTGCTACTACAACCCTCACCCCCAATTTTTGAATGGGGAAGATGGGGTGAGTGATACCTCATTTGAAAGGTATTTTTATACTGATTTCAGCACAGTAATTGTTTTTTCATTTCATGCATTAGTTCTCGAAATCTTCTTAACTAAGTATTTGAAAATGAAGTGGTGTTTTCATGGCACTAGTAGTGTTTTTTTGTGAAAAATCGACATTTTGAGCTTCAAAACAACCATGACTGTGGCTTCCTTCCTCCAATCCACTGACATAGAAATCTTTAATCAAGATGTCGATTTTTCACAAAAAAAGTGCCATGAAAACACCACTTCATTTTCAAATACTTAGTTAAGAATATTTCGAGAACTAATGCATAAAATGAAAAAACAATTACTGTGCTGAAATCAGTATAAAAATACCTTTCAAATGAGGTATCACCCACCCCATCTTCCCTATTCAAAAATTGTTGTCGTAGCAAGGGTTGAAGCGCTATGCGTCCGTAACCTACATCTTAAGTTGTCCCCCTCGAAACAGAAATCGACCTGTCCGAGCATTTCTATCGAAAAAATTTATTTCGTCTGTAATCTCGTCTGTTTCGTTTTCAAATGGTCACCCTGTATTGCCGAATGCTAATATTCACTGATTTATTCGAACCATGAGACTTATTTTTTGCAATTCCGAAATGTTGCATCTCAAACGCGAAATATTTCTGTGAAGGATAACAAGGAAACCGATTGAATTTTTATCGAAATGGAAAGTTTTAAAGATATGTCGATTCTTGTAGGATTGTGTCCTATACCCCATTCACTTTCATAAAGTATCCCGTTCGGCCAAGATTTGGGTTTAACAAGATTTTTCACTTGAAACTAACCCAGGTTGGTATTCGTGAAATGTCAAATAGTTTTCAGAGACATATGTATATGGGATGGTGGTGAAAAGGTCTGGTTTACAGGAATCAAACCTCCAACTTAGTCAACGTTTCGGAAATTATATTTCCATCATCAGGGCACTTTAACAAAAGTAATGGCATTGGTAAAACCTACTCGTACAGTACAGAGATACAAAACAACAAAATGACATTGTTGGAAATAGTTGATGGTGACTTTCATCTTCAAAAACATCTGTTTTCTCCCTTTTCCCCTCTTTTGTGACTTTTTGAAATTGTTTAACGACGATAATGAATATGATTTACAAAAAAAAAATAAGCACAATGCCATTGTCGATAAACAATTTCAAAAAGTCACAAAAAAGGGGAAAAGGGAGAAAAGAGATGTTTTTGACGATGAAAGTCACCATCAACTATTTCCAACAATGTCATTTTGTTGTTTTGTATCTCTGTACTGCACGAGTAGGTTTTACTAATGCCATTACTTTTGTTATAGTGCCCTAATGATGGAAATATAATTTCCGAAACGTTGGCTAAGTTGGAGCTTTGATTCCTGTAAACCAGACCTTTTCACCACCATCCCATATAAATATGATTATTGTAAGGTCACCAATTTTCGAGATTAGTTTCCAGAAATGTTGCCAATGCTAATTTCTATTCACTCTTTTTTAACTTTGTAAATGGGGTAAATTCTTTAAGGTTTAACTGTGACACAGATTTTGTAGTACTACTACATTTTTATACTGGAGTATTTAGAGATGTGCAAAAAGGTATTTAAATGTCTTCTGTGGGCTTATTTCTTGAAAATTTTGAAAAGTGGGGAATTCCATAGGTCCGTCAGTTCGCTTAGAAGTTTTTCTGTTGGGTTATTCGAGTAATTTTATCCTTTTTTCGAATGAACTGTCACAAAGTAACGGAATATTCTGTCCATTATTTTTCAGTAAAATTTCAACACTCGATTTCTGATATCCTTACAAGAAAATAGCATAACTGAATCTTCCAACCATGTTTATACAGGGTCTTTCACAAGGAACCTCACCCATATTTATACGGGAAACGACTGAACGTATTTTCATGAAATTCAGCACTTATAAGTATTTCACGATGCTGATGAAATCTAAAATATGCAAGAGAAAAAAGTTACAGGTTGTTCCTAAATAGATGGCGAATTTGGATTCGAATTTGTATCGGAAACCTCTTTATTTCAACTAATCGGCCATCGGTTTTCTCTCCAGTGATAAATAAATAATTCCTTATGAACCATATGCAAAAACTTACCATGTTTTACATTCTTTTTTTTTAATGATAGATATCATTAATTACATCTGCCAAATTCCTCTTTATTCAGTAGCATGTAATTAATGATATCTATCATTAAAAAAAAAGAATGTAAAACATGGTAAGTTTTTGCATATGGTTCATAAGGAATTATTTATTTATCACTGGAGAGAAAACCGATGGCCGATTAGTTGAAATAAAGAGGTTAAGATATAAATTCGAATCCAAATTCGCCATCTATTTAGGAACAACCTGTAACTTTTTTCTCTTGCATATTAGGGTAGTAAAATCTAAAACATGGTTTAAGTAACAGTTCCTGAAAATTTCATCTTTTTGGCGTGAAGGGAAAAGAAATAGCTGAAAATTCAAGACGAAAAACAGTTTTTTGTGAATAACTCAGAAAATATCCACTTTAGGGCAAGGGTGTGATGCATACACTCACATTATTTTTTAACTTAGATTCAATATCTGCCATAAAAAAATGGGGTTCTAATTTGAAAAAATTGATTTTTCACGATTTTGTCATCCCTAACTTTGAAAGCGATTTTTTCACCTCCTGTATCATGAATCGCGATTTCGATTTTTAAAGTGGATACATCAATCTTACATCTTGAAAAATCCCAAAAATGAAAATTTTCCATCCAAAAACCTCGAAGTTATTCTTGTTTCAGCGGAGCTCTATTTTCGATTTTTTTTTCGAATTTTCCCGCTCAGAGAGAATTTTCCAACCAAAACTGAAAAATGTTACATCAAAATAACTTGAAATTTTCTAAGGAATCTATTTCTGCAATAAAAAAATGGTGTTCTAATTTGAAAAACGGAAGTTGACGTCATTTCCGGAAAAACCGGAGGTGCTCATGCCTTGAAAATATTTTAGATTTCATCAGCATCGTGAAATACTTATAGATGCTGAATTTCATGAAAATACGTTCAGTAGTTTCCCGTATAAATAGGGGTGAGGTTCCTCGTGAAAGACCCTGTATATTCGGTGTCGATTCTTCTTCTTGATCTTTCTTGAACGGCCTCATTGTGAGTTCATGAAATGGGGGTAATTCATTTTTTGTGTCGGATTATTTTCCACAAAATATCCTCCGAATATGATCAGGAAGGTACAGAAAACCAAGAGGGCTATCCAAAAATTAAAATTGTCGGACAAACCCATTCGAAGACCAGACAGACATCAAGCATCTGTCATCGGGACAAATGAATAATAATTAACTTATTCCTATTCCACCTGACTGCAGTCGAAAGACAGTATGCATGCAGGAAATCGGTTGTGTTTTGTTTTCAATCTTAACGGTACTCCTTAAAAACAATGAACAGGATATAAGTATAGAATACCTTGTCAAGTTCGACAGCTATGCATTCTTGGGCCGTTTCTTACAACCTTGATAATTTGAAAAAGTGTTCATTGAAGATCCCTTCAAACACGCCATTGTTTTTTAATTGTTCCATTCATGAACTTTTTTTTTTTTTTGGATGCTCCCATCGAGCTGAATCTCAACGAGTATGACTGGGATAATTTATCTCGCTGACGTTGTTGCATTTCATGTGCCACGCTAAGAAAAATGCGAAATAATTTGAAAGTTTCCAGGAGGAGAATATACAGGGTGCGTCTTCTACGAGGCAATGCCCATAACTGAATAATTTCTGAGAATACGTTGAGAGAGTAAAAACCTTTTTTTCTGGTATTCCTGCATTTGCCAGCGGAATTTATTAATAATAACGTTTAATAATATGACAAGCTCAACAATAAAATCGAGTAAAAGGTAAATAACAGGAATAATTTATATAAACAGGGTAGATGAGGACAGGGTTTTTTTGTCATTAAAAAAATTTTTAAATCTCTGAAAATCAAGAGCAGATCCTCTGTGTTCGAATGCAACCTGAAATTTGGGGGCCCCTTGAACTTCTCGCTTTACAGCATGATTATAGTAATTTTGAAATTCTCCTAATTCAATGTGTTGACTGAATGTCTCCGAGACATGCAGCCGCGGTACTACTTGTTAATGGATATTTCGGATTGTGTGAGCAAGAAATATTGAAAGAGAAAATTGAGAACGTGCTCACGTCCAAATCTCCATTATCTATTACAATAAAACTCCTCTCACTCTCTTCGCATTGATGCCGACACTAACTTCGGAATCATTAGTGTTTAATGAATAACTACCAAAAGAAATCAAAATAGTTTGGTGTTAAAGAAAGCGCGGAGAATGTGATTACGGTTGAAATGGAAATGAAATTTACGGTGATAGTAAAATCATTCGCGTGCGTTTTAAATTGGCCGATAAAAGTTGTGAATTGTTCGACAATGTCCAGGGCTTTATGTGTTTATGGGGCTTTGTTGAACATACTTGCTAGTGGCGTATAAAATGAAATTTTACCGTGTGTTGTAATGAAAGTGTGTTTCCGAATTGTTTGTTAATGATTTTATTGTGATGAAGAAGAAAGTATAGATATGGCTTTATGCCTTATTTTCGGTAATTAACCCTTCCTCTGAGTTCGACAAAAATAACATTTTAGATAGATTAGAACTTTTCTCAAAAAAATCTCTTGACGAAATCAGAATGGCCAAAAACATTAATTTCTTGAACTGGTAAATGCGAATCTACCTACAAGGTGGATCTACTTGAGAGCTCCTCACAAATGGGATCATAAATATCCTCAAAATTCCATGCCTTTCTGAATTTGATTTTTCCACATCTCTTGATGAATCGTTAAAAACAGTGGCCCTTTTTAGTTGGAGGATGAAACCATTATAAATATTCATTATTGAATGAACTGTTTTTTGTTTGAATGCATCCTTTTTTCTTTGACTTAAGTAAATTCCACTTTTCAATTCGAAATCGTGCACAGAATATATTAATGAACTCCCAACTATTCGTTATATTTTTCATTTTTGAAAATCCGTTGAAACAAATAACTCGATTGTAAATTTGGAAAAAATTTTATTTCTCATCTTCCTCTCAAATTTTAACTATACAAGAATGAATAAATACAGATGTAAATCATGGACCTACACTGCTATTATTGAATCAATTTGAAGATAGTTCAAGTTAATAGCACCAAATTAGAGATAATGACGATGATTATCAAATCGAAATTAAGACTGTTGTTTATCGAACAAATCTTCCAAGTAGGTTCAGGCTATTTCCATATGATTTGGATAAGTTTTTCGATAATTGATCATTTTTTCGGTAATTGATCATTTTTTCGATAATTGATCATTTTTTAGAAAATTGATCAGTATTTCGATAATTGATAATTTTTTCGATAATCGATAATTTTTTCAATCATTGATCATTTTTTCGATAATAGATCATTTTTTCTATAACTGATCATTTTTTTCGATCCTTGATAATTTTTTCGATAACTGGTCTTTTTCTTCGACAATTAATATTTTTTTCCGATAATTGATCATTTTTTCGATAATTGATCATTTTTTCGATAATTGATCATTTTTTCGATAATTGATCATTTTTTCGATAATTGATCATTTTTTCGATAATCGATCATTTTATCGGTGAACGGCTTCAATCATATTATATTCTCAATAAGTTCTGGTTTAAATAAGCAACGGTGACGCAGAAAATGTGCGGTATTTGAGTGAATAGAAAATGAAACTGTCGCCAGAAAAAACAATCTCATTTCATGTTGTTCCCTTGGTCTCACGAGAATAATATCTCTGAAGTCGGCACAATTATTGTACTATTCGTTTTAATTATGCGAGGATTGTTTATATAATCAACTACCTATGTCGAAAGTACCAACCAGTTTCTCTCGCTCCCTCTATATTGTACGAGGATTACCGCATTTTAAATCGATCGCCGATTTCTTTTCGAGATGTTACAAAATGGAAATTTCATACGAAATTGATGAAAGTGAGAATGATACCCGAATATTGGTCAAGGTTGGCACAATTTCCTCCGGTGCAGGGATTGAAAACGGAGCGCAAAAATCCTACCATTAAGATGCAATATTAATGTTGCAAAAGAGCGCTCGTTTATGATTCAGCGAAAATACTTGTAGGTTTGAATTTGCTCCTGGACCGATTCGAACATGTTTTTTCAATTCTAATTTTCTTCAACTCGTCCTGGTCTTTTTCGCGGTGGGTGTCAAAAAACACCCTAGGAAGGACGAAATTAAGGGTCCCAATATTTGAGACTTTTATATTTTTCGTCAGTTATCACAGATACATGTTCGGAAAATAATTGCGAATAGTTGCGTTCGAAGAAAATCCCAGATCGAACTTTCTTTATTCATGAATTGCATAAAGAAAGTGCCAGATTATCGTTTACTTTCTTCAGGAAATTCCCCTCAAGAATCTCTTAAGAAACGGTTGAAAATCGACTTACGGAAAATCGGACGCGCGTCAATAGGTAAATCCAAAAAATGCACCTCACTTGTCACTTTTCGAAAGAACGTGCACTTTTCGCAAGTTGTACACTGTCACGCGCACCACACCGCGGCGCAGACTTAACTTAAGACCACTTAGGAGCCGAGCGTGTTTCTTGATCACCAAAGCGTGGAAATCCGAGTAGAAGTACCGACTTTTCGACGCGCGCACTCGACATGACGTCACAAGACGACGGTGACGTACTTATAAGTGGGTTAGTCTTGTACGGCAATCAAGGTAGTTTCATTTCATAATGTAACAACCTTTGATCCACTTTCTTTTATATTAGATGCATGCACGTTAGGTAATTTGGCGGAGGCGCCAGAAATGGTTCGTTAACGGTAGATGGTTGGAAAATGGCATGCCCTGGATTGCGCTCTTTGCGCTAATTCATGGTATAGCGCCTTAAGTCTGGGTTATTTTTCTGTACGCAGTCGAACATTGTTCAGTTTTAGATAAATTACTCCCTTGATCTTCCAGAAGTCACATCTGAAGAACAGCCTTAGATCACATTTGAGCTTTGGCTTCTTGTTTGCGCGCTTGTTCCCAGAAACCTTTGTAATTTTGCCCAAAGGTTTGTTGGTTCGTAAATGGGCAAAATCCACTCGCTAGTTTCTTAGTTATTCATTTTTGAACTTTTATTTTCTCAATATTTCGAAATATACATATCCGTTCTCGTTAAAATTGATATCGCAAATCGCCATCCAATGGAAATCTATACTGCTCCACAAGAGTTAGGGATATCGTATTCATTCGTTTTTAAAAGTATGTAATCTTCGAGAAAATCGCTGTAAAATCATTTAAAACTCAATAACAACTTGAATCGATCCAATAAAAATCAGACATTTCGTCAATCTGGTCTCCTTTTTTCTGAAGTTTGGTTCTTTGCATATGCTTCATGAATGTTCCATTAACACGTGACCATAAGCGTCAAAGACTGGAATGGGCAAGGCAACATATCTATTCGAACGATCAATGGCGTAGTGTCCTTTCCACTGATGAATCCAGATATGGACGATTTTCAGATTCTCGAAGAATAAGGGTATGGACAATCCCACGCATACCCCGTAATCGTCGCTATGTCCAAGAAGTCCATCCATTCCGAGGGAGTAGTGTTTATGGTATGGGCCGGGATATGTTTCAATGGGCGCACAGATCTACACATTTGTCCTGGGAATATGGCCGCCTTACACTATAGGGAGCATGTCATTGACAATGTTGTGCCAAATTTTCACGCTGCTATTGGTGAAACTTTTCAATTTCTAGACGATAACGCTAGACCGCACCGTGCAGCCATAGTTGAGAATGCGCGCGAGGAGCTTGGTATTCCACATTTACCAATACCTCCGCACTCACCAGATTTGAATTGCATAGAACATGCATGGGATATGCTCCAAAGAAGATTAGATAATCATCAACCTACCCCAGAATCCTTAAATGATCTGAGAGAGCTTCTGCCCCGTTTATGGAACCAAATTCCTCAAGAAATGTTCAACAACCTCGTGTGTAGTATGCAAAGAAGATGTCAAGCTGTTATTGATGCCCGTGGAGGCCATATACAGTGTATTGATAGTCTTAAAATGCTCGAATTCTCTGGCAATGAAGTTATTTTACTCGATTTTTCTTAACCACCCTGTATATGCTGCAGACGTAAGGCTAAAATTAATTTGCAACTTGAAATCATATTAATATGAATTTTCATCACAAAGATCTTATTTTAACTATATTTTTTTGCAATTTAAGTCAATATCCCTAACTCATGTGGAGCAGTTTATTTTAACTTAATTTTCTTCTCAAATATTCAATTGCAGAAAGACCTCATGTCTTTCTGCAAATTTCTGTACCTCCCAATGGGAATCAATTCGAATATTAGTTCCAACAAAGTGAAATTCAGGATCTTAGTATTGTTTCACCATCTAGCATCAAGTGGAAGGATTCACTAAATAAGGAACAAGAATTTCGCTTCGTGTTAACACTGGTTCTGTAATACAACTACAGATGGCGCCAGAGTGTATAATTTTTATTTATGGTAAAAAACAAACAATTCCTTGTTATCGTTTTTAAATTGAAGGGTGATAATTTGAGAACAAAATGTCCTTTCAGAAAATTCTTATCTGAAGCTGAACTGAGACTATCCTGTACATATTTAGGTCAAGGATACTTTCAGGTGAATCATGCATAAGCATTTGCGAAAAAAAAATTTCTGTGCTCATCGGAATTTTTATCTTCTTGTGCTATTATTTCGCAGTCGCTTCACCATGGTTTTCAGTGTTGTTTTTTTTATTTTGAAACTGAATGAAACTGCAAACTTATTATTTAAATATGGAAATGAACATGCGTATTTTCGTTGAGAGTTTTATCGATTTTAATAAACATTGCTATCCTTATTTGCACGTTCGTTTGCTACCAACTTCGAAAATGACTCATTGGGCCTTTTTTTCGTCATGATATTGTAGGATCTGGTCCGTGGTGCGCTAAATGAAAATATTTTATATACATTTTTCACATAAAGTTGCCACAATTTGATTTTTTCTCTGGTCGGCCAGTTCTCAATTTTTTTTAGTATATGCTTCGATAGCTACATCCTGGTAGGCATTATTTGGAAATTCGCCTTATCCTAGCCTACTGCGATAACGTTAGAAATGACGAAAGCATGTTAGACATTCATTTACGCCGACAACGTTTGAATTTTGACAAAAACAGTTTCTTCTTGAGTCTGAGATTTTTTTTAGGAAATATTTTTTTACACAAATATTCTTTCGGAAAGTCATTCCTGTGCTGATTCAAGATCTTATTTATCCGAGTAATGATTTCTATTCTACATAATTGGGATCATTGAGATTGGGGACAATGAATCTCTTCCGTTTTCGATGTTTTCATTATTTTTTTATTTGGTTATTGGGTTTTGTTATTTTCTGCTATTGTTCGATTATGAATGGATGACTAGTAGAGCCCATAGATCTACCTATTAAGTAGTTATCCTTATGGGTAGATCTCTGCGAAAAAATCTCAGGCGAATAGTCAAAGTTTGATCAATTTGCCTGAAGATATGGAAAAAATTATGGAAAATATGAATACCAAGCTAGGGAATCGCCTAGAGAATCGAAATTTCACCCACGTATGAAACGATTTTTCCTCTTTTCGACCGTTTCAAAATTTTATCACTGCATAGCAGCTTCGCTGCGATTTAAATATTCTTCTGGGATCACTTTTGTGACAGATTCCCTAGGGTCGGTCCAAAGAGTTACCATTTTAGTATAGTATAGAATGGAATCATTATCGACTAAATTTATATCTCGCAGAAACTATTGGAGAAACCTCTCATTTTTTCAAGTGCGGTGATGTGAAAATTGTCGTAATTCACCCCTCGTTATTTGAAAAATGGAGATGTTCATGCGCATTTCCCGCAATTCAACTAGTGTTTGATAGCGAGCACGTGGATTCGAACAACTGAGCCAGCGAGCGCACAATGCTCTGCCTACTGTCATTCATACCTTGGCGGAAGGAACAACCAGTGTAGATGCTGTAGTTTCGGAGTGTTCTTGCATCATTCGCAGCATAACATGAGCGGTGATCCTTCGATATCATATTTACATGATGAAGTCGATGACAGTGACAAGAAATGCCTGTGGGTTTTCGCATATGGTTCCCTGTGCTGGAAACCAGGAATCAAATACAAAAAATCGGTGAAAGGGCACATATCCGGTTATTCTAGGAAGTTTTGGCAAGGAAACACAACACACAGAGGAACAGATGAAAACGTGAGTGATCAGCCGGCTTTTTTATTCCATCGGTGCAGTATCTGAATCTCGAACGGAAAAACTAGTTCGAATTCAGAATTGATCCACAATCTCCAAAATTGATCACTTTCCCAGTATAAGAAATCAACGATTCGGAATTGATGGGAATTTTTGATCAAGCAACAACAATTAAAATTAAATTCTTCATTGCCGGAATTCCCTAAATATTCCACACCATCATAATTAGTTACCATAGTATGTTAATTTTATTCCATCGAACGTCATACTTAAAAAAACAAACATCCCTCTGCACAAGATTTTGAATTCGATTCAGTTTTTCCTTAATGAACTTACATTAATCCATTTTTCCATTCGTCGAAAGAAAAAAATTGATAATTATCAAATATAGCAAAGAAAATCAGAAAAAACTAGACATAGTTTGTACAAAAAATTTAAACCCATAAATTAAACTCACAACATGCTTATGTTCAATTGGAAACTATAAATCTTTTTTTTTTTCAGCCAGGCAGGGTGGCAACTTTGATCGAGGAAAAAGAGGTAAGATTCACTTCTCGGCTCGAACAACTGGCCTGAACCTGCATCAAACCATGCCCTCATTACTCGTTTCGCAAAATGGTAAAGCTTTCTTGGAACTTCGCACAAAAAGCATCCGGGACCATTCTTGCTTGAACAAACCGTTCTTTAGAGAGAAATTCGAAAGTTATTCCTAAAAAAAGGTCAGTTACCTATTTATGGACATGTAATTATTGTTCAAGAACAAACGATTTGCTCGTCAAACTCGCGTACCTGAGTTTATTACATTTTTATTTCGCTACAGTTCCCATCAAGGTGATGTAAAAATAACGTAACATGTTGATCGGTGAGAAAGCTCCCAAAAATTTTAATTGTTGAATATTGATCAGTCGTCAAACGTCTCACAGTTGATACAGATTAAGATTAAATTCGTAATTACTGTAATTATAATAATAGTGGAAGTATATTGTAAATATTTTCGTATGACATAATGAAATTGGCTTCCACAAAATAATAATTATAAATATTTATAACCCTTGAAAAATTCAAAAAAATCTGTTGTTTTGCTTTTCACAGAGTTCACATTCTTTGAACCGCATATTTATAAAGTTAACTTGAAATTTCTGAGTCTTTTTTTGAAACTATCCAAAGATATGCTAATTTTTTAGGTTTTGAACGATTAGGTTGGACTTGCTGATGAAGTATTCGTTGTGAAATTTTATTCTGTTCGTCCGGAAGGAATTTTCTACGTACGGTCACGGTCTGAAGCGATATTTACTTAACTGGCTCAGTTTTATCCCAGTTATTAATTTTTGAAATATTTCAAGAACCAAATATCCGATCGATTTGAAATTTGGTATTCAGCTGTGAAATAACTACTTTCGAGTGTCTATAGAATTTCATTGTAATTGAAACAATAAAAAGAAATATTGAAATAAAATCTCCGAAATCAATTGTCCAATTCTCGAAATATTCAATGATACCAAAAAAATCTTCTCGGAGTTTCATTGTCAGTAATTTAATTTTTTCCATCAAAATTTATCTTCTTACTCGATAAATGTATCCATTTTGAAAAGTGCAGAAACTACAATTAGAAAATGATTTCCAAGCTAACAAAACGAAAATCCTGAGTATCTCTGTCAAATATGATGGATAGGTACCTACAGTTGTGCAAAAAATAGTGTCGCCTCATTATTTGATCACAGTAGTACATGACAATACCAGTGAGTGCCTCAATTACGATCAATCTTAACCTACACTAATTATCAATTAAGTTGATCTTTTTTTATCGATTTTCGATTATCAAACATGTATAATATATCATGATAATGTGGTCTTTATAGAGTGTGCCTGTCACGCAATATGTCATTGTCGGTACAATTCAACTTAATCATTTAATCGCGAATTATAGCCACAAATTGTTTCCGTCTGGTCTATATATTATATGCCAATTTGGTTTACTTGGACGTGAGTGAAAGATTGCTTGGTTAACGGGATCTCGTTCGTCGTGGTTTCAAACTTCAAAGTCAACCGGCACAGAATCTTGCCATCAGACGATTTCATTTTATTATTGTTGCTATATTATATTTCCAACCGAAAAAATGTTTATTTATCCGGGAGTTTCAAATTTTGATTGCGTAATCCTTTTTTTGTTATCGCAGTCTTTATCAGTTTTGTACGCTCGAAAATGCAAATATTTTTGAATATTTTATTTCGATTAGGAACCAGACAGATTTCTGGTATGTACGGAGGTTACTCAAAAATTCCTGCTGTGATCGATCTGAAGTAAATTCGGTTATTAATTTTCAGTAAATTTTATACGTTTTCTTCGGCACGCATATTTCCTTTGGAACGTGCGATCAGACATTTTGCGTCAAAATTAAAATCAAAAAATAAAATCATTGAATCGTTTATCACATGAAATTTAAATTTTTAGCTAGTTCTCTCAAGAAATATGTAGTCAACAAAACTCTTACAAAATCTAGCCAAAAAAAAAATTGTATTGAATTATTTTGCATTTGAATTTTCATGGAGTTTTTTTAGGATAAAATTTCAAAATTATTTTCTATTGGAGGCGGTTTAAAATGAATACGTAGTAGAAAATTAACCCAAAAACATAATTTCTCTATTTGGACTTTTCTCCGTAAATTCCAATAAGTGTCAACTCTTCACATTAATAAATTGTTGCAAATTGCTTTCGCAAATATTATTTCAGTCCATCACTGTGCAAATGAGCACCCAAACATTAAGATCATCTGACATTAACACGCGTAGTTATATTCTTATCAAGCCAGATAAAATTTGGAAAATTCAGAATCATTTCTAAGGACCTTTGAACCAGGGAACTGACTGATTAAAAAAATACGAATATCTGAGTAATCCATCTTGAACAATCGAATATAACGTTTATGCATCCGTAGACATCGTGTTGAAATAGGTCATGATTTTTGTGAAAGCGGAAAGTGTTTGGTTTTTCCTCAAGGGAGGTCGCTTGCACTTTTATGGAATTTAATAGTCTCATGATATTCAATACAATAATATTATATATATGCTAATTCATGATATTTAAGACTAACTGGAATGGGTAGAGTTCAATATTCGATCCAATAATTACAAATATACACTATCAAAATTCTTGATGATAATAATAGGGAAATGTTCAACCAACAATTGTTGCCTGAATGGGTACTCCAAAATGTGTGACTTTTTGATCGTTTATATTGAACACTTCAGAGAGATAAAAATAGAAATTCTGAGAATGAAGCAGACGAGATCAACAAGCTATTTCTTTGTAATCTTTTATGTACAATCGATGTCGATTCTTTGTCGTGGACAAAACGCTCTGACAAGGGAAATTCACCTTTTTAGTGAGATCATGTGTATTTCTACATTAATTTGAATATTTTAAACCATCACTGATTTGCGTACACGGAGAGTTAAAGAAAATGTTTGCCAAAACAAAATTTCGGGGAACAGAGCGACACAAAGAGCGAAATATTTTTGCTGTTTATTTTTCCAAGGTTCAATAAATCTGAACAATAACCGGTGGGTGAATCTAATTTGAATCATTTCTAAAGATAAGTCCTTAAATGATGTTCACGTGAAATTTGGTGAAATGTATTTTTGGGTCAAGATCTCAACATGACCTTTGAGACTTCCCTCAACGTCCGTGCAAAAACATAAAACCATTGATGCAGTTGCTATATTTATCCAACCTCCAACATACACTCTCGATCGTAAAATCTTATGGCAGCCCAAGATGTTCACCTCTTTATTGCTTGCCAATTTTTATTCCTCCTTTTCGATAAGTGGATTCATTGTTTTAGAAATTGAATTAGAGCTGTACACTGTACAGTCATATCACAATCTTCTCATCAGCATATCACTTCCTCTAATAACACAACAAGTAAATAATCGTTAAATTAATATGGATAATTATCTTTGTTAAGAAATTTCAATCGGATCAGGTACTGGAAAATAACTTCCGGTTCTCCTAGTTTTTTAGGATTCCCCGTTTTAGAGTTATTGTGTTTACGGGCGGGCGGCCAGAATTGAATTTCTCCACGGATTCTTCATCAGTAAGACTATTTTTCAAAACCAATCTTAATTTTTTTAAATTTAGATCTGGACAAGCAATGTTGGGGGAACTGATTGATAATATAACGTAGGTGAACTGTGCTTAAGGGGCAGTATCACCTTTTGAATCGTGGTAAATCTCCATTCAAAGGTGGTCTCTTTATTTCACGAGTAAGTACCCTAATTTACGACGTAGAGACTTGATTGTTGGAGTTGAAGAACGTCCCGAGGGCAAATAGTTTTCTTTTTTTCGATTTAATTAATTTTTCAATTTAAAAAAACCAGGGTAATCGTTAGATCTGGGGTTATTGAATATGTTTTTCGTTTTTCATGAGTACCAGCTATATTTTTGAAATAATCATCATGAAAAGTTTTGTAGTTTATAGAAGATTAAATTGCCGAGGGCAAATAGTTGCGTTTTTTTCCAAAAAATGATGAAAAACCGTCCGAAAAAAATCATTAAGTGTAGTTTCCAAAACGCTGAAGTTCACCCTTTTTTTAATTGAAAAACTAATTAAATCGAAAAAATCGCAACTATTTGCCCTCGGCAATTTAATCTTCTATAAACTACAAAAATTTTCATGATGATTTTTTCAAAAATATAGCTTGTACTCATGAAAAACGAAAAACATATTCAATAACCCCAGATCTAACGATTACCCTGGTGTTTTTAATTGAAAAACTAATCAAATCGAAACTTCAATTGAAAAAAAATCAAGACCTACGTCGTAAATTAGGGTACTTACTCGTGAAATAAAGAGACCACTTTTGAATGGAGATCTACCACGATTCAAAAGGTGATACTGCCCCTTAAGGGTCTACGTGCCTGAAAAAAAGGGAGTCAGAAACGATTTATTTTTTTCTGATTGATGAAGGGATGTATGAGTGTATTAAGATAAAAATAATAAAAAAAATATTTTATAACTATTAAATGAATGAAAAGGATATTTCCCATCATTTTTGGTAATTTTTCAACATTTCCACCATCAAAACGAACAAATATTTGTGTGTTTTTTCATTTCAGTATTGAAATCTATCATTTAGTTAATCAAATGTCTATCTCCTTTTTCTTACAAAATTTACCGTTTCTTTGTAAATAATATTATAACAATGTGTTGTTTTCGCGAAATTTATTTCCTTGAATTTTTCTATTCGAGATGATAAATATCCATTTTTACCAAAGACATTTTATTAAGGATTTTATTAGCCGTCGATTAGTGAAAATTAATTGTTTCTCACAATTGTGGATTCTTACATGGAATTGAATTTCTTTTAAATGACACGCCCCGCAGGTATCTATCTAGTCCCAGATGACTGGTGAAGGAAAATAAGTGTATTATACAGTCAGTGTGAGATCTAGTTCAGGGTAGGATTTTTCGTCAATATTCCCTGCGCCCCAACATTCGTTCTATTAAGCTGAATAATCCAATAAATAAAAATTAATGCACTGCACCACCATCTGGCGTTATACGATTCCTATTTTGAAGGCTGAAGATTCTTAAGATGGTTTTTGTCCGATGTATAGTTTTTGGACAATCACGTCATAAAAACAATGTGAGGGCTTATCTTGCAAAATGTGCACATTCATTAGACAAAGCGATTTTCTGTGGCTGACATTTTCATCTACGACACGAAAAAAGGGTTATCCAGTAAGAGGTGTTATTTTGACATTTTGACAGATAAATGATCGGATGTTTAGTTCATCAGATATAAAGAAGAAGGTATGCCGTTAATAACGGAAAATAACATCAGCCAAATGACCACAACGGCTGAAGGACCATATCCTTTTCATGAAATTTTCCATAACCAAATCGTCCAAATCGCAAAGTGGCTGCCCTATGTCCTCGATAGCCACACGAATTCCATCTTCGATGTCTTGAATGAACGCTGGGCTCTTGGCGTAGTCCTTCTCTTTCACATGGCCCCAAAGGAAGAAGTCGCAAGGTGTTAAATCACAAGATCTCGGTGGCCGATTGTGATCACCTCTTCGAGAGATAACACAGTCCGGAAACTTTTCCCGTAAAAGATCAATGGCTTCGTTGATTGTGTGGCACGTAACTCCGTCTTGTTGGAAGTTAACGTTGTCCTGATCAATACTATCCAATTCCAGCCATAAAAAATCATTAATCATCTCTCGATAGTGCAATCCATCAACCGTAACTGTTGCTCCAGCCTCATTCTCGAAAAATTAAGTTCCAATGACGCCGGACCATAAACCGCACCAAAGAGACACACGTTGAGGATAAAAAGGCTTTTCAACAATAACTCTTGGGTTTTCCGAGCCCCAGATGCGACAATTTTGCGTGTTGACGAAGCCACCGAGGTGGAAATGAGCCTCATCACTCAAGATGATTTTTCGATGGAATTCCGGATCATTTTCATGCATTTCAAGGACCCAATCAGCAAAGACACGACGTTGTTGATGATCTGCCGGCTTGAGTTCTTGTGTTAACTAAACTTTATAAGCCTTAAGACCCAAACCTTTAGGCAAAATACGGTGTAATGACGTTTGTGGAATGCCTTATTCCAAGGAACGACGAGGAATGGAGCAACCTGGGATTTCTTCAACACTTTCGGCTATAGCAGCAATATTCTCGGCTGTTTTTGAGCGACGTGCATAGGTTTTATTCTTCACATCACTAACTTGTTCCAACAGCTCAAAATTTTCCACCAATTTCTGTATTGCGGTTCGACAAGGTGCTTCACGACGACCCAAAAATGTTTTACAACCGTCTCTGCGAAATTTGTCCATTTTATAAGCTTTTATTTAGTTTCACCTGTCCCGGTGTCTGTCTGTCTGTCTGTCTGTCTGTCTGTCTGTCTGTCTGTGTGTCTGTAATCAAATCTTGCAAGTTAAATATGACACACTTCTAATCGTCCGATTGATTTGAAATTTTGTAGGTGTACCTAATCCTGGTGACAATGCATCATGAAATATTTTTTATAGAAAAAAACAAAATGGCGGCTCCAAAATGGCGGATTAGTTTTGTAATTATAATCCGATTCCATTCAAAATTAGTATCTGGGGGTATTTGGATTCGAGAATGATGATACTCATGTCAAAACTGGGAAATTCAAGATGGCGGCCACAATATGGCGGACGAGTTTTGTAATTATGATCATATTCTATTCAAAATTGGTATATGGGGGTTTTCTGGGTCGGAAATTACGATTCTTCAAAATCGAGGAATTCAAGATGGCGGCTTCAAAATGGCGTATGAATGTTGTTATAAAAGCTTATCTTCAAAAATGTTTTTTGAGAATTAGGCTTGTTTATAGTGAATTTTAATAATTTCAATGCGTTGTTAAAGCGTGTATCGGTACATTTTTATTAAAGGCGTAAGTCTCTTCTTGTCAAATGTAGAAAAATGACAGCTTCAAAAGTGACGTCTACCCAAATAGGGGGGCTATTCAAAATAACACCTCTTATTGTCTTAAATCAGCTTAGTCTACATGCGTTTAAAGAAAGATTTGTGGACCTCGCAATGGGAGCTTTCGTTTGATGTGGCTCGGGTTGAGTTCGCCGATCGTTTGAAGACATAACAAACCTACGACAGATTTTTTCCTTTTTTCCAGGGTACCGTCCACGGGATAGCCTTTGCGATCAGCGAAGAAACAGCCATTCCCTATCTGAACAAACGCGAGTGCGAAATGGGCGGATACGTCACTCGTTTCGCCAAATTCCAATCGGACAAAAGCCAGACGTTTCAAGTATTGCTTTACATAGCCACCCAGTCGAATCCTCAATGGCTGGGCGATGCCAGCCCTGCCGAAATCGCTGGCCAAATAGTCGATTCCGAAGGCCAAAGCGGCCACAACGTGGAGTATCTGATGAGATTAGCGGACTTTACTAGACAACATTTTCCTTTCTACGACGACAACCATCTTTTCAAACTGGAAAAGGAGGTGTTGAAGGAACTGAAGGCCAGAAACGTTTGCGTATCCACCCTGATGGGCACGGGAGAAGGGTGCGTTCAGTTTATCAGGAAGGAACCATCGAATCCTTCTTCGTCGAGGGACGAGCTGCCTGCTCGATTCGAGTCCTTCCAGCACGCCGCCAAAATACCCGAAAAAACGCTTCGCTGTTTGAATCTGTGATCGCATTATTTTATTAATTGTTTAAACTGTTTAATTGAATTCTATTGTTGTACAACAATGTTTGGGACACAAAGCTTTATTTTGTTATTATGCGAATTATTCGTTTATATTACTATTGTATCAATCTGAATAATATTATTAGGACCTACGAATTTACAACTTTAATAAAGTGATTTTTTTTTAGTTTTATCGATTCGATTGCATCTCAAATATTGACGGCCCGTCACAATTATGATGGATTATACATTCGGAGATAACAAGTCATCGACATCATTTATCTAATTCCTGATCTACCAAAAAATTAATCTATTTCGTCTAGACCCCGATATATATATCATATAATTCGGCTGAATACGATAACTTTTTCTTTCGATAATAAACAAATTCACAATTTTCGTTTAGTTTAAAGGGTTGGAAGCTTATTTTTAATGTTTCTTGCATGCTTATATGAGAAGGTGAAATACACTGCGCAAAAAAATTAACGCACATTCTGAAAATCTCAATTTTAATGAAAGTTAACTCTACATTGACTTTATAACTTATTTTTTATGTTCTCTCGGGAAGGTTTTGAACGAAACGAGACACATTAAATGGAAGAAAATTTCAGGATTTCACCGAATCTTATGTGAAAGAAGAGAAATGAACAATTTTCAAAATACTGAAATTCTGATAAGTGATTTAATACTTGGTATTTCCACCCCTTGCGTTAATTACAGCTCGGTAACGACGGTTCATACTCAAAATTAGTGATCTTAAAATGTTCTGATCTAATCCTTCCCAGATTTCTCCGAGTTGGATTCCTAAGTCATTAAGAGTAGCTGGATGATTTTCTGAACTTCTCAGCCTTCTATTGAGGTTGTCCCAAACCTGCTCAATCGGATTGAGATCTGGACTTCTTGCTGGCCATTCCATTCGAGAGACTTCAACCTCTTCAAGGTACTCCTGAACGATGCGCGCACGATGGGGTCTGGCATTATCGTCCATAAAAATGAAATTTTCACCAATGTATGAGGCAAAGGGCACTACATGCTCTTCAAGAATGTTCGTTATATACTCATCAGCATTCATAGCTCCATTATCAACTACCACTAGGTCTGTGCGAGCAGTCAAAGATATTCCACCCCATACCATAATCGATCCTCCCCGGAAACCAGTAGTATTCAGAAAATTGCACTGAGCATATCTTTCATGTGGACGTCTGTATACAAGGGAACGTCGATCACAATGGTAGAGGCAGAATCTAGACTCATCTGTGAAGAGAACTCTTTCCCAATCGGCCTCTTCCCAATGGATATGCTCTCTCGCAAAATCCAAACGCGCCCTTCGATGGGCTGGGGTAAGAGCTTGGCCTCTTGCCGCGACACGTGGCCTTAAATCATATTCTCTGATTCTGAGGCGATTTCTTATTGTCTGAGTGCTAATTTGCACCTCATGAGTTTGCTCAAGCTGATTTTGAAGGAGGCGAGCGGTTGCAAACCGTTGTCTCGACGAAGAAACTCTCAAGTAACGTTCTTGAATGGCAGTTGTTACCCGTGGTCTACCATGTACCATGTCCTGGTCTTCGGACATTCAGACCTGTCTCCCTGAATCGCTGCAACATTCTGGACACACTTGTATGGGAAACTCCAAACCTTTCTGCAATTCTTGTGTATGTCCACCCTTCTTCTCGCAAAATTACCGCTTGGACACATTCCTTTTGGGTCAAATTGCGTGTTTCGCGTTGCATAGCAATCGAGTGTAGAAAATCGAACGAAAGAAAAACTATTGATCACTAGAATTGATCGAGAACAACTGATTTTAGAATGGAGCCATTACATTCAAAATCTGATAATATCATCTTTTTTTATTTCTGCTGGAAGAAAACATCTGTATTGAAGAAAAACGTTGAAAGTGGATAACATATGCATGCATAATTCTGATAAAAATAATTATCATTGAGAACACCTTCAGTTGTAGAATGAATTTGAGATTTCCATAATGTGCGTTAATTTTTTTGCGCAGTGTATATTGTGGACAACTATTTACAGGTATTTCCGTTAGTGTGTGGACAGCTTTACACCATCAAAATGTACACTGATGATGAGTGTACATTGAGATTATGTTCCTAATACTTTCTCATGCTCATTAAGCCAAAATTCTGCATTACTTTCTCATGATCGCGAAAACAAAATAGTTTCACGTTTTTTCAGCTCCGAATTAATGATTAAGTCTTGCTTAGATTTTGTGAATTCTAATTGCATTTGTCCACAGTTTTACTTTCACATAATCTGATTTAGAGGGAGGGTCAATTTTCGCATATTTTCTTGAATATCTTTCTGGTTGCTCAATAAAAACACACCGTCAAAAGTCTTGCCCCCCCCCCCCCTCTAACAACTCTCAACTTGTTCAATGTAGCATGACTTTTTTTATCTTACCGCTTGAATGAAAACAATAAATCAGCAAAAAATGTTTCTTGTTCAAGAGAATACAGTTGTATTCGAAGTTAATCAGTTTTCAGCGAGTGACGATAGAGTACACCCCTCGTATTATTGTTGAATGCACAATGACTGGTGCCATCTTCGTAGAAAAAGTCATTGAACTAATCAACTAAAGAATTGGGGTACAATTTCATCTGTCGGGGTTCAACATTCTTTGAAAGAACAATATCCAGTGAATAAACTGGCCAGCAAACTCACTGGACATGAATCCCATTGAGCACGTATGGAATTACTCAGGGAGAGCAATATTCAATCGCCAAAACCTTCAACTTTTCAGGAATTGAGTTTAGCTCCTCAGGAAGAATTATTATTATTATGCCTGAAAATTTCATTAATCAGTTGAAATAGAGAAAAATATTCATGTCATTTCCAGAACATAGATTGTTTATTTCTTGAGAAACCTATAGCAAGGCCAAAACTTTTGACGATTGTGAATGTATAGCTTTTATTTAATATGCCACTCAGTTGATGAAAAAAATTACTCAACAATTATAATTAATGGCTGAAAAAAATTCCATCCATGAAAATTCAATAATACTAGCTTCAAAATTCAAGAAACTCCATAAAAGCGAAAGTTCTCACGCGTGCTATCATTTAAAAATGATCTATAAATAGCTATAAAAAATTGTCCTTCGAATAATAGCCATCGGAGTGGTTTTCTAAACTATTCAGCTTCAGCGTCCTATAATAATAAATATAAATTGTTGGCTCCTGCTTGGGTGGCACCGAGGAAGTTCTCGCCCGAAATTCGTGAAATTGCGGTGTTTATTACAATTACAAAAATATCCTCATTTTGATTCATCGAACTCTGCACAACTCCTGTGCGTGATCGAATCGTAAAAAAAAATAAACACGTAACTTCAAGGTCGGTATATTTCTGCCAAACTTTGAGACCCTTTTAATGCTTCACCTCCAACTTCCATATTCGATATGCAATATTTTTGATTGTGCTGATAGCGAATGACCTTCCTGTGATAAGAATTTTATTGATATTTGAATCTGAAATTGTTTTATTGATGAATTAGCGACACCTTTCGGGAATTTACTAGAACTTAAAGTGACTTAAGTCAGTAACTGTTATCTGTAATATAACGGTGCCATCTGTACGTACCAGTTTCGATGATTCATTAATTAATCTCTAATGAGCTGTCAAAACGATAAAGAACCACCTATGGCACCTATCAGTTTGTAAACAGTTTAAAATGACTAAGTTAAAGAGACTTTGTATGATTTTACTAAGTGAAATTTTGATAGTTATCGAGGCCCAACAAGATTTTCAAAATTATCCAACATATAACTTCAATTACAACTTCACCAGACCTAACAT
Organism: Adalia decempunctata; assembly: GCA_951802165.1. Classification (NCBI taxonomy): domain Eukaryota; kingdom Metazoa; phylum Arthropoda; class Insecta; order Coleoptera; family Coccinellidae; genus Adalia; species Adalia decempunctata. The sequence goes on along the minus strand of OX637704.1, from coordinate 8,599,898 downwards.
TGATAATTTCCATCAGTATCCATATCCTCAATACACTCAAAACAATCAAAATCAGTATAACAACCAATATGATCCTAGTGTGAATGACCAGAATTACCGAACATTTTGGTACAAAAACAGGCGATATGGACAACCCAATAACCATTACGGGTGGAGACCTGGAGATCCCAGATTAGGAAAAGATGAGAGTTATGTTTATGATAGAGTGAGTGTTTTAATTTCTCAATACACATATGATTCATGTTCTGGTTTTAGTTTGGGAATCAGGAGCAAATATTGCCAGGTGTTCTGGGGGGATGGAGGGAAGATTTGCAGGGGAAACAGAGGGCTGAAACGAAAAACCAAAGGAAGGACATTACGGTCAAGACTACACATGGAGAAGTGCAGGGTTTCATGGTGGATCTTTTCGATAATCCTGATCCAGAATCGAATTATAGACCTGGATCTGAGTTTATAGACAGAAAATGGGGTGAAACATCCGTTTTTCTAGGTATCCCTTATGCGGAACCTCCCATCAATAAAGCTCGTTTCAAGGTATGAATCACTCATTAAACCTCATTGAAGTAATTGTATGTTTCACTGATTAGTCTTTACAAATGAGCTTTTCACACATTCAGTAAAAGTACATTTGATTGTGAATTCTGTTTTTAGCCCCCACGTTGGCATAAGGGTTGGGAATTACTTCAAGCGGTTGACTATGGACCTGCTTGTCCACAGCCAAAGAGATATACTGCTGGAATTAGGGATATTGATGAAGACTGTTTATACCTCAATATTTATGCACCACCTGTGAGTATTGGCTTGGTTTATAACCCCCTAAAGCTGCGGAGGTGTGTTCTGTACCTCATTTATCAAAAATATGTGTTTTAGCTTCAAGAAGGTGTGGGGCAAAAATACCCAGTCATGTTTTACATTCATGGTGGCGATTTTGTACATGGAGCATCAAATTTTTTCCCAGGACATATATTGGCGACATTTTATAAGGTCGTAGTTGTGACAATAAATTATAGGTTAGGTGCCCTGGGTACGTCTTCAAAATGAAGTGAAGGAGAATTGTCCTATATTCAATTCATTTTAGGTTTCTTGAGCACAGGTGATATAAATTCGCCTGGCAACTATGGAATACTCGATCAGGCTATGGCCTTACGGTGGGTTTATGAGAACATTGAAAGTTTTAATGGGGATCGTGACAGGATTACTTTGTTTGGACCTGGGGCTGGTGCTGCATCAGCTGGTTTGCTGATGGTGTACAGGGAAACTCGAGACATGATCTCTAACGTGATTGCACAGGTGGGATAATATTGATTTCGTTTCAGGTTTTTCCATGAGGACATAACAACATTTTCATCAAATTAAAAATTATTTGGTTGCTTCTATGAGATTCTATGTCTTATTGGCAAAAATAATATCCCAATAACACTTATATGATGCTAAGTCCTCCAAAATTCGCATCAGTGGATGATAACGAGAATGCTTTTCATATTTCAGAGTGGATCCCCTTTGGCAGACTGGTCGATGATATTTGACAAATACAGAGTTCAAAATACGAGCAGAGTATTCGGAAAAGTTCTTGGATGTGGATTTGAATCGTCCTGGCAATTGGTGAATTGTCTTACAAACGCAAGAAGTTTTAACGATATTGGAAATGCTGAGTTCCCTCCTGACGTTGGTTTATTCCCATGGGCGCCAGTTATTGACATGAACTTTACTGCCCCGTACTATGAAGGCTGGAACGAGAAGGACTGGTACTTTCTTCGCTACAAACCCGAAGAGTTGATTAGGAATAGGGGTTATAATCGAAGAATCGGTTATATGAGTGGGGTCACTCTGCAAGAGGCAGCTCACTTCATAAGTAAGTTCTATCTTTTGAAATTCAAATTTGGGCCAAAAAGATCATTCCTCAGTTGTGAAAATTTAGCTTCGCTAGAATTTTGAATGATCTCAGCTATACGCAGGCGGGTTGTCTCTGTTGCTCAATTTTTCGAGGTCTTCTGTGGTTTCTTATGTTTTTTTTTCAATTTTCAGCTTCGAACAAGAGTTTAGAGCCGGACTTCACGGTTACCCAGGAATTTTTCGATCAGAAAGTCAAGGAACTGGTCTTGAGATACAATTACACGTTGAATCCCAACGGAACATACGATGCAATAAAATACATGTATACATATTGGCCGGACCCTCATAACACAACATTCATTCGTGAAAAATACATACAGTTGCTGACCGATTTCCTCTACATCGCACCAAACGACAAAATGATCAAATTATTGGTTGAACAAGATATTCCAGTCTACATGTACGTTCTCAATACAACTGTTGAGTCCTACAATTACCCAGAATGGAGGAAGGTGCCTCATGACATCGAGCATTACTTGTTATGTGGTGCTCCGTTCATGGACGTAGAATTTTTTCCCATGAAAAATTTTACGAGGAAGCAGTGGACCAACAACGACAGAAACATGAGTCATTTCTTCATGAAAGCTTTCACAGATTTCGCGAGATACGGAAATCCCACTTACACCCAGATTCTAGGTTTACATTTCGAGTTGGCGCAATTTGGCATGTTGAAGTATCTTAATTTGAATACTACCTATAATTCCACCATCAAATGGAATTTTAGGCAGACCGAATCTGCATTTTGGACTCACTACATTCCTACCGTTGTTGGACATTTCGTGCCAACTTATCCACCGACCACCGAGGTGAGTCAGATATTTGGGAGAATTTATGTGAATAATGAATTTTTTATTTTATCAGTTTTGGTGGGAGCCAACTGCACCTCTACAGATTGCATTTTGGGGAGTTTCAACTGCTTGTTTGTTACTAATTGTGTTTTTAGTAATCTGCTGTTTATTATGGCAAAATGCCAAAAGGTATGTGGAACTTTAATATCGAAAATCTTAATATTCATGCTGTTTTTGTCAACATGAAATTTTAGATTACAGGTAAGTATGGGTTTCTTGTTATGATTTTCACTTTTCAGCAGTCTTCTCCAGGAGAGTTTGCCTCGTATAGAGTTGTTGTATGATTTAATAATGTTTGGAAATTTCGTAATCAACTACTTTTGATAAAGTGGTCAAGTGTATTTATTACTTCATATTATAATTTTTCTGTCAACATGTGTATTTATAATTTGAAAAACAGTACTTGATATTGCGCCATGCATTTTTTTCATCTCCTATTTATTGTTTTACTCTACATCGAATTTGGAACATATTGCACAGCTTTTAACTAAGCCAATGTTCTCAAAACGGGATATGTGCTATTGAAAAATACAACTGTGCATTGTCTGAAAAAAAGCAAATATGCCACTTATATTTGATCCAATTATATATCTTTCCTTTTCAGGTAGAAAACATAATAAAACCTCTCTTTATTAGATATTAATGAATTTTTCATTTTCTATTAGACTTGGTAAAATATAATAAAACATTTGCATTGTTCTTCATTCTGAAAGTTTTTTGCAGACAAGTTGATAGAAACTACAGCAACATGTACATGGTGTATGAGAATGGTCAAGATGGAGGCATGGAAAACGTAAGAGGCTCAGATTATGACTATAGAGAGAAATTGCACACACCAACAGCTTCGTTGAGGAAAAACAGTGCATCGCCACTATCGACAGATATGACTTTAGGTGACGTTCAGAGTGTAATGAGTGATATGACTCTTGACCCTTTCAGAGATGGAGCTTCCTCCAAAGTAAAAAGTACAAAAACCAGTTATATGCACGATATTCCGCAAACAGATGTTTGATGAGTGATAGACGATTTAGTTAATAGTGCCTTAAAGTTGGAGTAAGAAATGCCTTTGAAGGTTACAGGTTAACCTTAAGAAGAAAAATTTTTAATTGTATCAACGATGTCTATAACTTCTGAAAGCCTTTTCATTTCAATGGAAGATAAGGGCTGGACTTCAAAAGTTTTTGTTTACTGTGGAAAATATTGACAGTAAGATGATTTAAAAATGTTGACAATATTTGCGAAGACTTTTCTACCTGTGCACTGTCAGCATCAAAAATGGAATACATCACAGTATTAAATAGGATCAAGAAATGAACATTACGAATGTATAAGCAATGAAACCGTTTTTTAGTGATCTTGGCAGTGTTCAATGAGATTTCCAGTGAAGATTGATAAATCAACCAATCTCTTCTCAACTTTTTGTTGGTCAGAAGACAAAAACTATAGTAAGAACTCCACTTCATAGACCTATAACATTATTTCCTTTAAGAACTCAACTCACTGTTTTTGAGTTATTGAAAAAAGGATTCATAAATCGCGAAATACCTTTGAATAACCTGAAAAGCTATGGTCTATTTCTTGATTGGCTGTCTGAAGAACAAAGGTTGAAAGTATTTTTCACAATATTATTTTTTATTAGTAGTCTTAAGATCATGAGCAGCTTGAATTAGGTGAATAAATTATTTTAAGTTGTCCCTTTTATATTACCATTTGTGTTCTTTCTGAATGATTTTGTTCAGAGAATTAACAAATGTTTGTTCCAAATATGTTGTTCATAATTATGTTCAATTTTGTTTTATCGTTGTTAGCCAAATATGAATTTTGCACAAAAATGTCCGTCCATTTATTGTACTTGAGAGTATATGTATCAAAAATTTTCACATTCCATTTTTATAGAAGTATTCGAGAAATGAATTATATTTGTTGACTGCCATAAAGAATTTACAAAATAAAAAATTAATCTTTATAGACCTCTTTTTTTAATCGGAAATATTTCGTGGTAGGTTTTGGTATGTCCATATATTTTATTATATAAAAATTTACAAAATATATATAATTGTTTTCTAAAAAAATCCCGGATTAGTATGTTCTATTATACATCGTTTACAGTATTTCTTAACAGCTCTGTAACCTTCCAACGATATTTGACAGTCTTGAATATTAAGCTGCTGGAGTCCTCTGCAGAAGTAGGCGAGACTCTGAACACCTCGATCCGTAATCAAATCACAGTTTCTCAAACTAATTTTCTTTAGATTGGGACAGCTTTCAGCTAGGGCCTGGAGACCAGCATCCCCAACATCACATTTTCCGATATCTAGAGCTCGCAATCTTGTACAAGAACGAGCAATGGTGATTATCGCATCGTCGGATACTGCTTCACAGCCTCTCGCGTTTAAATAACGCAATTTGTAACATCTTTTAGCGATCACTTTCAGACCAGCATCGCTGACTTGGGTACACTTCGCTACCGACAGATACCTCAGGGTTGCTCCCAACTTTGCCAGTTCGTAGAGACCAAAGTCCGTCACGTTCACACAGTCGCTGACGCTGAGTTCCTTCAGGTTTGAACAGAAGCTCGGGATGAATTTCAGGCCCATATCTGGAAGAAATCGAATGTGGCATATTTAGAAAAATAATTATTAAATGAGGAAAATGGACTAGCAGAGATCTAATTGGTGGTGGCACCGGCTTCTGGCTTGTTAGCCTTCATCAGTGCCACATAACCCTTACTGCGGTAGTAACCAACTGACCCTCTATTTTATAATTATTATTAATTCGCTCTTACCGGTTATTTGAACACATCTGCGGAGGTACAGGAATGTCAATTGGGGACAATGGCAAACAATAACTCTTAATTCATTATCATTGACATGAGGACAATCTGTCAAATCTAGGTACTGCAGTTGGAGCCTCAAATGGGGATCTGGACCGTTAACACTGATACACGAAATTTTTACACAACCTGTAAATTTGTTATTTATTCCTTGGTATTCGAGGCGGTATAGTTCGACTTACCGGTAACATCTAAGTGTTGTAAATTATGGCATCTTGTGGCTACTTCAAATACAGCCGTATTCGTAATTTCTGTACATCCTAAAAGCTGCAAATGCATGAGATCCGGACATTTCCTCGCCAGGAGAAATAAACTTTTATCTGTCAATTTAGCTCCTTCCACTATTTCAATTCTTTCTATACCATGGCAAATCCCAATATCACCGTTATCGCTGCCGATTTTCTTCAGTATCCTTTTCAAGGCCTTATCACCGCTCAAGTTTTCACCACTTATTCTTATGGACCTCCAGAGACACGGCGTCCAAGCGATGTGATTGAATCTTCTACAAACTCTGGCACAAGAACTCAAATCTCTACTTCCCAGTAACGAAAAAATTTTTAGAATCGTTTCGTCCGTCAAATGGTCAAAGGAATTATTTTTCATCTTATAGGTTTTTCCCTTATTTGAACCTTTATCGGACCATACTGGATTACCTGTAGATCCTGAGCTGGGCGATACTAGTGTGTGATAACCTTGATCTAGACTTGGACTATTTTTCCCTAGTTTCGCGAATTTATCGAGAAGAAAGTTGGTGTCTTGGTATATGTGCGGTTCTGGTAGAGCTGCATATGTTTCCATGTATATAGGAGAATTTTCTCTGTCCCAATAGGTCTGCTCCAACGATATCGAGGAAAGATTCATCTGTTTTTGTTTCATATAAGCGCTTTGTGGTTGAGGAATTGGTGTGTCATACTCTGTCTTCTCGTTGCTACATGGTTCCTCATAAAAATGCTGAAAAAAGCAGTTGTTCAAAACGACGTTCTTTTATGGACACATCGGAGCGATTAAGATATTGCAGTTGAGAAAGCTGCAAGTATACTTACTGAAAGGTTCGTTTGTTTGTGGAATTGACTAGTTTCAGATGGCTTGCGTTCATTGTATGCTGGTTGATGGTGGCTATTGGAAAGATCGAAGGGACTTGCATATTGATTGGGTGGTAGATTGTAATAGGTGTATTGATGTTCTGTATAATCTGTCCTACCGTTGACTTCTTCGGAATTTGTTAGTGTTTGTTTCAATCTGTTCAATGGACATATCGTCGGTTTTGGTGATGCTCTATTGTAAATAGATTTGGGATGATGCATATTACTCTGAAATATATCTTTATGAAATTCGTTGTCCAGTTTTTTCGTTTATTTAATGAATTCAACTGATACCATAATGAGGGATACAATTGTACTATGAGTCATGTTTAATCTCTTCAACAGTTACAAGGTACATCAAAATTCATATAGCATTTATCCTAAAATAATCGATATCATTTTTAAAATAAACAAAATACGACATGGGCGATTTAATTAAAGCATAATTAGTTTATAGTTGTTTTCTGCTGACTGCTGGCACAACATACCATGCCGAAATAAATGTCTGTACCTAATAAAGATTACAGGTAAACCCGATGTACTGTACCAACAATTGAAAATTAATATTCAAAAATACAGTATTTTGAATTGTAATCTTTTTTAAAAACATTATTTTTTTAATTATCATTTCGAGCCTATCAAAAAAATTATATTTTGAGCATTGGAGTGCTTCAATTTCAAGCAGTCCATGTGGAGTTTACCATTTCGAAAGTTCAGTTCATTGTCGGAAATGAATTAACGATTTACCAGGGATTGATTTCGTGAGAAACTTAGAATAAAAGTTAATCTCAGAAAAATACACGATTTGTTGAACAATTATGATATTCTCGGAGATAAAAGATTTCTCCAAACTTGGTAAAGTTTGCCTGATGTCACGCATTGGTAATCCGTCTCAATGCACATTCCAATGTGACTGAAATACCAGGTCAACTGAAGACGATGTGTCATTGGCGACAAATTATTTTCGAGGATAATATCAATTCTTAAGAACAAAATCGAATATTTAACATAACAAAAGGTATAAAATGAACTTTTGTTTGGAATTTACAATTCAGAACAATGGCATATATATATCTTACGAAATTTCCTGAAGAATAACAAGATATCGTTAACTGATATCTAAGAACTTTCGTTGTTCTTCAAACAATAATATTTCTATCAAGAAGTACGTAACACGACTTAATTAGACTTTCTAGGAATCTTGTTTTTAAGTTGAATTGATTTTTGATTCGATTTGTTTTGAATAAAGCTCAAGTCTTGGTATCTTTTCATGACAGAGAGAAGAAAGTGTGTTTCTGAGGTATATAACACATGTGCTTTGAATAATTTTTGTTTATGATTGTAATAAACACGATTTGTTTGAAATATTGAAGTGATTAATTTAGGACAATGGGGAGTTTATTGATTTCTATTATACAAACATTTTATCGAGGACTGGATTGAGCGAAATCGAAGGTCAACTACCTTTTGACATACCTTAAGTCAGGCCTATATGATCTGTCTTAACCTAACTGACTTCTTTGTAATAACTAGAGTACACTTTTTTCAAAGATATGAAAGGGAACATTTTCACCAACGAGTCACTTCTGCTCATCACTAAAAAGTTTCACTATCACATAACAAAGAATGCACGAACTTGTGTTGTTTCTTCAGTATTTCGGTTTCAGCGATGGTCAGGTCGCTAAGTAATACGACTTAAGTTGATATTGACCAAATAGATGACTGCTGTGAGTCGTGTTCTTGTACTATGTCGTCATCAACCTCTTACATTCCCAGTGCCGGATTTGCAATACTTTTGCCTCTAGGCTCTAAGAGCTAAATTGTGCTGCGCCTTGCTTCTATTGGACTGATATTCTTGCTTACAGATAACTTGAATAAGTCAAGAATGAATTATTGTAGGAAATTAATTTTTTTGTAAAATATTTTTGTTTCAATTTTCGCCAAGTAATTTCATTTGAAAAAAATGTTTTATTTGCGAAGTTTTTTCGTGAAAGTGAATAATATTCCTCAAATCGTTTATTCACAATCGGGCATTTCGAACAAACTTCAGAAATATGGAGTTGGGATGAAAAATATGATCGTTTTATTTTTGAAAATTCTTAGATCGTCATTTTTTGAATATTTCGCAACATATGCAAAAATCTTCATTTATGGAAAGGATATTAATTAAATTCATTGAAAATTTACTGTAAATATACGAATTTTAATTGAAAATTGTGTTTCCATCAGAAAATTGTTCATTTTCAGAACTCATGTACACACCATATTTCAGTATAATTTTTATCATCTCAGTTTATACGTAAAAAATAAGCTCATATGTAGCTGTACTTCTGTAACAGTAACATATGATGTTTATGCTGAAAAAATCTACATCAGATATTGAAACCAATAATAAATAATTACAAACATATTCAGAGAATGTTGTGTGGAGAATCTTCGGGGATACATTTGAAAAAATTTTCACTGTGGTCAAGTTTTATTGTATTCTTAAATTAAACATTACATGTAAAACAATATGTCATTCCACCTCTTCAACAGGAAGTGATAATAATCCGAATGATACGAGAAATTGCCATTTATTTCCACAGATAATGAGATCTTTCCACTCGAAGACCTATTATGGTTATACATCACTAAACTAAACATTTAAGAGTGTACACCAGTTTGCAGTATAAACAATAAAATTAATAAACGCAACCAGAAATAACATTACAAATATCCATCCATGTTAGGACACACCAAGTGTAGTGTAGGATGATCATACGTCTTTTAACTCTGGGGGCATATCATTCTTCGGATGTTTGTTCTCAAAATGCTGCTTATACGTTTTTGGATCGGGCATTTGGGCCTGTAAAAAATTAAATTTTGATTATATTATCCTGCTATTGCACATGTGAATTATAAATAACAATTTTTCAATGAAGCAGTTGCAGGCAAGTTTTAAGGCCTTTAAGTTGACTGCAACTTCGAAAAATCTGTATATTTAAAGCTTGTATTCTAACAATAGGTGAACAGTCGGTAATGAGATGAAAAATGGAAGAAAGGTTGATAGTATAATTTTTTTTTTAATTAATTACAAAATGTGTATGAATGAGATGTGAAAAATTACCTTGCAAACAGCACAAACGTGCACTAACGCTTTTTGTGCTGCTTTTTTCTGTTGATTTGCATTGTGACCCTGCTGTTTTTTGGCCTTTGCTGCTTTCTCGGCAGCTTTCGCCTGCGATTGCAGCTTCTGTTGACCTCGAGCCATGGTAAAAATTTATTGAATCTGAAAGTTTGGATACGTCTATTCATTAACTGTAAAATCTGAGGAACACACTCTAATAATTGCAGCACACATAACCAAAAACATTGCAATACATGTTGACAGTATTTCTTATGCTAGCATATTTTGAATTCGTACCGAATTGTTGAGTATCAAGTGTGTGAACAAATTAAATAATGCGGTATTCCTAGTAAATATGACCAGACTGCTGCAAAGCAGCGTCTTTTCTTTCCACCATATAAGTTTCACTGAAAGTTCAAGAAGACTGGGAAAAGTGAGAAAGGCAATCGCAAAGAGAAAACAATTATTTGACAGGCGACAGCAACGTTAAGGTTATTTCATCTTCCGATGAGGCCTCAATGGCTTCATCGTTGAATTTTTGGTCCATCAAAGAAATTTCCTATCCCAAGATTAATCAGAATCCTATAGTTTTCCTCACACTCACGAGATGGCACCACTCCAGCAAGATCTGGAATTTTTCCTCTGCAATTCAAACTGAGGGGAGACGAAGGACTATCCTATTCTCCCCCTAGGCCCTAACTAAACCCCTAATCCCTAATACTCATTTTCCACCCCCAGAAAAATCGACACAGATTCAACGATGCTAACTTATTTTATAAATTTCATTGATCCCAAACCTCTGCGTTGATTTTTCAGTTAAGAGCTTATAATCTAATAAATTCTCCAGTTTTAAAGCATTTCCAACCAAGGTGGGTTGGGCTGATTCAGCACCCGAATGGGTGACCGTACTAGCTACAAATTTGAACAAGTGGGAAAAAGTTTCTTATCCCTGCTTATTGCTGTAATATATTTTTCAATCATGAATTATTCTTGATATTTCTCGACTTTAGAGCATTTATTCAGTGGAAATAACAACAACTGACGTATAAATGTTTATTTGGTCATTTATTACAAGTTAATTACAAAACAAAATTTTCTAAAAAGCTGTAGTTTACCGCTTTCAAGCTCAATGATGGGATCTAAATGTTATTGCTAATATGTACACATAATAGGTAATTTCTATCCATAAAGTATATAATATTTGAATCTATCTAAATTATGTACAGATTACATTTATTTATTTCATCAAACAATACATTCATCATATTTCTTGATAAGTTTCACAGTAGGTTTTAGTGTTTAAGTTATTGTTATGAAGGGATTACACCAATTTTCGGTGAAGGAGATATAATTTTCCTGATAATTCATCCCGCAATTAGAAGATCATTATAATCATTTTATTTTGATCAACTGTTATGATGAAATTTTTCCCATCAGGTTTAGGATCTGGGAAAGAGTGAGAAAGCAACATTTCAACATTTACTTACATTTAATATTTTATTTCTAAAAGACTTTTACAGAATTTGATGAATAGATTTTTTTTCAATCTGGCTTTCCGAGCTGGACAGTTTCACACTACCTCATCTCTTATACATGCTCGATATTCAACAATCACTGCACTCGGATGCTGCTTATAAAAATATATCCGAAATCAAGAACGAATTTTTTAATCCACATTTATATCTACTTCTACACATTCATGTTTACCTGTTAAATTATTAATATTTGGATCCCATATTTCCCAACTTGAAGTGGGAAATATGTTCACTAACTTCTTATGAATAGTTTTCAAATGATTTTTTATTATCTTATTTAGCCTAGTATCGAAGGATTTTTTTGGAAACGGACATGAAGATCAAAAACATAGATGAACAGCCCAAAATTTTCGTCTCAAGTGAACGGTTATATTGTTTGAATTTATATATTGTGTATTATTTTAATTTTATAATACCGTACCTCTATCACAGGGACATTGAATATATGCATAATTCTATCCCGCAAAAATACTCCCTTTACTCATTTTTCATACCAGAATCAGGAGATAGTAAAAGATGTAGCACAAAAAAATTGGAACAATTTTTTCAATCATTTGGGTTCAAAAGCCTGATACCAAAACTTTACAGGGGCCAGCCCTCTTGTTCCTTTTTCAAGCAGGAAGTAAGAATTTTACTTTTTGAATAACTCGAGCATTGCAGGGGATACAGGAAAATTTGTGGATAAATTGAAGTTGAATATCTCGAACAAAAAAACACAGGTAGAGTGCATACATATCTTACAAAGTCTCTCATCAAGATATAACTCTACTCATATTTGACTTTCTGATGTTGAATTAGCAATTTTTTTCCAGGGTATCACATTGTTTTCACACACTTCCTATTTTTTTTTCTGTATAATTTTGTGAATGAAACAAGATATCGACTTTATCATATCTTTCCTGAACGTCACTATCTAAATAAGTTGGAAATTTTGCTGTTTCAGTTAGTTTTATTTTGGAGGACACTAAACAGTTTGAAAATTTATGATTGGCTGTTCAAAATACCACCCGAGCTTTCGTCGTTCTTCATCTGAAGGATTTATGAGAATTCATAAATGATAGAAGGAATTTTCTACAAAAATATCAACCTGAATTTACCCGTCCGTTAAATATAGATTTGAGAATCAAGAATAGGTTCATATTTCGGAATAAGAAATAAGTTGATATGTCATATCACCGAGGTACGGATTCATAAAATTGAGCTGCATTATTTCCTTGACCTTCCGCCAATAGTGTGTAGATTTTTCATGTTTTCCTGCATTCTATATAGATCTTGATACTTGAATCAAGGACTAAAAAGGATTCGGTTTGTTTTTTTATATCCTCTTCGTTTTGTGAGGGCATTCGATGTATCTTTCACAAATTTTCCTCGAAGTTTTCGAAATAATTAAGGAAACAATGGAGACTTGGAAATGAGTTCGAAATCTGCACACTGTCGGGGCCACAAAAAATCCCTTCGAAACGCCATCTGAGTCAGCTGTCAGTCACCTTAAAATCTGGTACAAATAAAACAGTTTAGGGTGTTTAGTCACATCCGACGAAGAGCAGATCCGTTCACCTTTCAAGCAAGGCGATTTGAAGTAGTACGAAGAGCATGAAGTTGAAGGTCCAGAAGGTGGCTGTACTGCTGCTGTTGCCGTGCTGCATGGCGGCAGGCTGTTCGCCGTGTAGGACATGAACGAGTACACTGGCTGCGTCGCTGCTTGATGGTGAACACGTGTAATTGCCACTGTCTTGGGGAAGTGCCTTCGAGATTAGCAGACGGCTAGTCCGGGTCTGTTTTTCTGTCACTACGTTAATGCCGCCTCTTTGAGAATAGTTGATTACGTTCCCCCCTCTGTACCAGTAGATGAAACTTGGTGGGTCCGGAGTCTGGAGAACTATGCAAGTTAAGTTAATGTCACTGCCGCTCTTGATGTATAACTCTGGGTTGCCCATTATCTTCGCTTTGGACACTGGAAAGGAGAAAATTTTCCAAAATTAGGTACTGACAAATGGTGCGCTCCTTTGGTGAATTACGATTACGACAAAGTTACGGTTTCATTAACTCGTTTTACTCGTGCAACTAATTGCAATTGCTACTCTTCACCTAACTCGATATGATTCCACTGAATACGATTAGTTATACAGGGTCTTTCACGAGGAACCTCACCCATATTTATACGGGAAACTACTGAACGTATTTTCATGAAATTCAGCACTTGTAAGTATTTCACGATGCTGATGAAATCTAAAATATTTTCAAGGCATGAGCACCTCCGGTTTTCCCGGAAATGACGTCAACTTCCGTTTTTCAAATTAGAACACCATTTTTTTTATTGCAGAAATAGATTCCTTAGAAAATTTCAAGTTATTTTGATGTAACATTCTTCAGTTTTGGTCGGAGAATTCTCTCTGAGCGGGAAAATTCGAAAAAAAATCGAAAATAGAGCTCCGCTGAAACAAGAATAACTTCGAGGTTTTTGGATGGAAAATTTTCATTTTTGGGATTTTTCAAGATGTAAGATTGATGTATCCACTTTGAAAATCGAAATCGCGATTCATGATACAGGAGGTGAAAAAATCGCTTTCAAAGTTAGGGATGACAAAATCGTGAAAAATCAATTTTTTCAAATTAGAACCCCATTTTTTTATGGCAGATATTGAATCTACGTTAAAAAATAATGTGAATGTATGCATCACACCCTTGCCCTAAAATGGATATTTTCTGAGTTATTCACAAAAAACTGTTTTTCGTCTTGAATTTTCAGCTATTTCTTTTCCCTTCACGCCAAAAAGATGAAATTTTCTGGAACTGTTACTTAAACCATGTTTTAGATTTTACTACCCTAATATGCAAGAGAAAAAAGTTACAGGTTGTTCCTAAATAGATGGCGAATTTGGATTCGAATTTGTATCGGAAACCTCTTTATTTCAACTAATCGGCCATCGGCCAGTGATAAATAAATAATTCCTTATGAACCATATGCAAAAACTTACCATGTTTTACATTCTTTTTTTTTAATGCTAGATATCATCTGCCAAATTCCACTTTATTCAGTAGCATGTAATTAACGATATCTATCATTAAAAAAAAGAATGTAAAACATGGTAAGTTTTTGCATATGGTTCATAAGGAATTATTTATTTATCACTGGAGAGAAAACCGATGGCCGATTAGTTGAAATGAAGAGGTTTCCGATACAAATTCGAATCCAAATTCGCCATCTATTTAGGAACAACCTGTAACTTTTTTCTCTTGCATATTAGGGTAGTAAAATCTAAAACATGGTTTAAGTAACAGTTCCTGAAAATTTCATCTTTTTGGCGTGAAGGGAAAAGAAATAGCTGAAAATTCAAGACGAAAAACAGTTTTTTGTGAATAACTCAGAAAATATCCATTTCTCACATTATTTTTTAACGTAGATTCAATATCTGCCATAAAAAAATGGGGTTCTAATTTGAAAAAATTGATTTTTCACGACTTTGTCATCCCTAACTTTGAAAGCGATTTTTTCACCCCCTGTATCATGAATCGCGATTTCGATTTTTAAAGTGGATACATCAATCTTACATCTTGAAAAATCCCAAAAATGAAAATTTTCCATCCAAAAACCTCGAAGTTATTCTTGTTTCAGCGGAGCTCTATTTTCGATATTTTTTTCGAATTTTCCCGCTCAGAGAGAATTTTCCAACCAAAACTGAAGAATGTTACATCAAAATAACTTGAAATTTTCTAAGGAATCTATTTCTGCAATAAAAAAATGGTGTTCTAATTTGAAAAACGGAAGTTGACGTCATTTCCGGGAAAACCGGAGGTGCTCATGCCTTGAAAATATTTTAGATTTCATCAGCATCGTGAAATACTTATAAGTGCTGAATTTCATGAAAATACGTTCAGTAGTTTCCCGTATAAATATGGGTGAGGTTCCTCGTGAAAGACCCTGTATTGCGTTTTATAGAGGCTGGTCCACTTTGCACTAGCAGGACCTTAACAGACGTTGGAAAAATGATTTTAAGAGGAGAAATTTCATTAAACCAAATCTCCAATAAACGATGGTATCACTAGCGGATCTAGGGAATTTTTCAGGGGGAAGGCATTCAACCAAAAGTACATAGTGAGCCAAATTGAACACATTTTAATGTAAAGTCCTATTTATGAATTGGATAAACAAAAATTTATGTCGATGTTGTAGTGTTTTCTGTGAGAGTGGCTATAACTTTTTTCCTGCGGAAAATTCTGCCTTTCTGTGAAAAAATATCTGTGGCACCTTTTTAGCTACCACATTCAATGGCGTCGGTATATTTTCATAAAATAATGCCTATCCTTATTTATTCGTATACATTATTCACTTTTATAAAGTATCCCGGTTGGTCACGACATTCTGACACATTTGACCGTGTATATTTTGGAAATAATAGGTTATAGTCATATTCCTGTCAGATAAATAAGCAACGTTGTCATTTCTACATAGAGGTCGTAGTTATTACGTATTTATTTATCAAAATGTTTATTTATTTTGGGAAAATAATGAATTTGAGAAAATATTCTCAGAATTTAATGATTCCAAAGACCTGGCGAATGTTGAAGAAATTTTTTTCTCTGTTGTTACTGGAAATATTTCACGTATGCAAGGGCGGATACTCTTTCTCATGAGAGGGGTAATAACGATCATGTGAGCTAGGGCGGATATAGCTCTTTTTCATTGGAAGGGTGATAACGAATCTGTAATAACTTCCTTCCTATTGATACTTCAGGAAACTTTTTGTGGAAAATTTCCAAAAATTTTTGTTTTTTTTGATGGTCATTTCTCGAAAACTATATTTTATAAAAAATATCTGATGGCATATTCTTAATCTGCGCCCTCGAATTAGTGAATCCAGCAACTTTGGTGGTGATCCGAGAAATTTGTTTGTTGCTAGAATTTTTTTTTCTAAAAATTCGCGTAATTTTCCGAAATATGGAAGTTTTGCCGAAATATCATTTTCTCAGATAGCCTCCAAAGTTACTGTATTCACTAATTCGAGTCGTAGATCACGAATCTGTTATTAGTTCCTTCCTAGGTTCGATACTTCAGAAAATTTTCAACTTTCCGTGGAAAATTTCAGAAAATTTAATCATTTTCTGATGGTCATTACTCGAAAACTATATTTCATAAAAAATATCTGATTGCATATTCTTAATCTACGCCCTCGAATTAGTAAATCCAGCAACTTTAGTGGTGATCCGAGAAATTTTTTTTTTCAAAATACGCGAAATTTTCCCCAGTACCTCCCCCGTAAATCCGCCCTTGCACGTATGTAAACATGGTTGGAAGATTCAGTTATGCTATTTTCTTGTACGGAAACCAAGAATCGAGTGGTGAAATTTTACTGAGAGACAATGGACCGAATAGTCCGTTACTTTGTGGAAGTTCATTCGAAAAAAGAATAAAAGTACTCGAATAACCCAACAGAAAAACTTCTAAGCGAACAGACGGACCTATGTAATTCCCCACTTTTCGAAATTCTCAAGAAATAAGCCCACAGAAGACATTTAAATACCTTTTTGCACAACTTGAAATACTCCAGTATGAAAATGTAGTAGAACAACTACGACACCTGTGTCACAGTTAAACCTTAAAGGAACTAACGCCCCAGCTTTTATTCCGCCAAAGAAGAATCCTCTCAGTCCCCAACACTTTTGGATTTGGGTCCCAAAATGGCTCGAAAATTTTCCAAATTTCGATCTATGGATCCTAACGGATTTTATTGCAGTGACGTCGGCAGTAAAGGGTACAAATTGCGAGAGAAGTCCCTCCGCGCTATTAACAAGTTTTGAGGTATTACGTTTCGTCGTTTGTGTTCTTGGGAACAGACTACTCAATTTTAATTCCGTTTGTTCTCATAATTGGACTTCGGGGGTGATAAATTGAAGTTGAAATGGAGGTAATTCCGGCCGAAATAATGTTTGTTATCATGATTTGATAGCTTTCCGAAACCCGGGCTATATTCGAGCAAGGCAAAAACTTTTCTAATATGATTGCCACTCATAGGTACTTGAAAACAATCCTTGTTCCATTATCGTCATAATTCAGGGTCCGACTGGCTGCATGTTCAGTTCAGACGTTCAAGTTACAACTCGCCACGGAGCTACAGGCCACTGTATGTACTTGTTTAATTCGATTTCTGGAACTGGCCCTTGCAAAGCTTCCCGAATCGAGTTATACAGCATGTTGCGAAGTATTAAAGCTGCTCCGAATTGCTTTCATGCCGCGTTATTTCCTGCGTCTGGTGTAAATTTGGAACGATGAATTTCATTATCCGGTTTCGCTAAGCTTGTTTTAGACTTTCACTTTCCATATTCCGGACTTTTCAGGACAATACGAATCTTCAGGAATTGTTCTAATACACTGCGCAAAAAAAATTAACGCACATTCTGAAAATCTCAATTTTAGTGAAAGATAACTCTACATTGACTTTATAACTTATTTTTTATGTTCTCTCGGGAAGGTTTTGAACGAAACAATACACATGAAATGGAAGAAAACTTCAGGATTTCACCGAATCTTATGTGAAAGAAGAGAAATGAACAATTTTCAAAATACTGAAATGCTGATAAGTGATTTAATACTTGGTATTTCCACCCCTTGCGTTAATTACAGCTCGGCAACGACGGTTCATACTCAAAATGAGTGATCTTAAAATGTTCTGATCTAATCCTTTCCAGATTTCTCCGAGTTGGATTACTAAGTCATTAAGAGCATCTGGATGATTTTCTGAACTTCTCAGCCTTCTATTGAGGTTGTCCCAAACCTGCTCAATCGGATTGAGATCTGGACTTCTTGCTGGCCATTCCATTCGAGAGACTTCAACCTCTTCAAGGTACTCCTGAAAGATGCGCGCACGATGGGGTCTGGCATTATCGTCCATAAAAATGAAATTTTCACCAATGTATGGGACAAATGGCACTACATGCTCTTCAAGAATGTTCCTTATATACTTATCAGCATTCATAGCTCCATTATCAACGACCACTAGGTCTGTGCGAGCAGTCAAAGATATTCCACCCCATACCATAATCGATCCTCCCCCGAAACCAGTAGTATTCAGGAAATTGCACTGAGCATATCTTTCATGTGGACGTCTGTATACAAGGAAACGTCGATCACAATTGTAGAGGCAGAATCTAGACTCATCTGTGAAGAGAACTCTTTCCCAATCGGCCTCTTCCCAATGGATATGCTCTCTCGCAAAATCCAAACGCGCCCTTCGATGGGCTTGGGTAAGAGCTGGGCCTCTTGCCGCGACACGAGGCCTTAAATCATATTCTCTGAGGCGATTTCTTATTGTCTGAGTGCCAATTTGCACCTCATGAGTTTGCTCAAGCTGATTTTGAAGGAGGCGAGCGGCTGCAAACCGTTGTCTCAACGAAGAAACTCTCAAGTAACGTTCTTGAATGGCAGTTGTTACCCGTGGTCTACCCTGTCCTGGTCTTCGGACATTCATACCTGTCTCCCTGAATCGCTGCAACATTCTGGACACACTTGTATGGGAAACTCCAAACCTTTCTGCAATTCTTGTGTATGTCCACCCTTCTTCTCGCAAAACTACCGCTTGGGCACATTCCTCTTGGGTCAAATTGCGTGTTTCGCGTTGCATAGCGATCGAGTGTAGAAAATCAAACGAAAGAATAACTATTGATTACTAGAATTGATCGAGAACAACTGATTTTAGAATGGAGCCAATACATTCAAAATCTGATAATATCATCTTTTTTTATTCCTGCTGGGAGAAAACATCTGTATTGAAGAAAAACGTTGAAAGTGGATAACATATGCATGCATAATTCTGATAAAAATAATTATCATTGAGAACACCTTCAGTTGTAGAATCAATTTGAGATTTCCATAATGTGCGTTAATTTTTTTGCGCAGTGTATTTGGTTAAAGGCACGCGGATACGTGGGGGATAGTGGTCATTTGTCAGAGGGACAAGGGAGACTTGGCACCCCTAAATCGATCAGGTGTTTTTTTAGAGTGATATAACTTTAAATTGAAATAAGACATAAGTATTCAAATTAAGATTGAAGCCAATTTTTTCTTTATTTGAAACATAATTTTATGACATTTATGTTCTGAAAATAATTTCCGGCATATGTCCACCACGAATTCAGGCCTTATTTCAGCAATAACACGAGTTATGTTGGCTTCCAAAGCGTCTATTGTTTCTAGTTTATCAGCATAAACCAACGACTTAACATAAACCCAAAGAAAATAAGCCACTGGAGTTATGTCGCATGATCTTGGAGGCCAATTTATTATATTATAACGTCATCGCCAAATCTTACGGTAACAGCATGAGGTGTAGCACCATTTTGTTGGAACCAAAACACTTCTAGGTCGATACCATTCAAATTTTTAAACAACTCATCATTGATCATCGATCTGTAACATTAGCTCCAGCATCGTTTATAAAGAAACATGGACCGATGATGCTTCCAGCATGTAAAGATCACGATGCAGAGCATTTTTCAGGATGCAATGGAACCAGCGGAACTTCTTGAGGATTGTTTTCACTCCATAAACGGCAATTTTGCTTGTTTACGTAGCCGTTCAACCAGAAATGAGCTTCATCACTAAACCTAATTTTTCGATGATAAAGTGGATCAACTTGAAGCTGTTCTTGGCCCAATCAGCAAACAAACGACCCTTATTATGGTCAAGTGCTTCAGTTCTTGAACCAGTTGGATCTTGTATGGGAGATGTTTACTCAAAATTTTCCATGTGGTTGATGCACAGAGTCCAACTTGTTGTGAACGTCGACGAATAGACAAATCTGGATCTTCATTAACCCTATCACTTACAGCAGCGATATTTTCTTCTGAACTTTTAGTTCTTTGTCTTGTTGTTGTTGTTGCATCGAGTAGAGAACATGTTGTCCGAAATCTATCGATAGTTCGACGAATAAGCTGCTCTGATGGACAATTATGTGAACCATAAATTTCACGAAGTGCTCTATGAGTTTGGCGAATGGAACACTGATTTTGAAAACAAATTTCAACAATTTATAAACATTGTTGAGGCGTGAGTCTTTCCGTGATCATTTGTCAATGCTCACTGAACCAATCACCAATGTTTGCAGGAAATGCGTTCTTACTTTCATCAGAACTATATCTACCCTAATACTCTGTCAAATTGTTTGTTCAGTTTGTCATACCTGCTCTGGAACACCCTGTATACTGTAACGAAGGGTCAGGAGGAGCTATGCATACAGTGACTGTGATGAATTTTGTAAAAGACTTTAATGGCACAATTCCTTGCCAACATGGGGCTATGAATGCGTTTTTCAAGGCACTGAAATGTTCGGAAAAAGATCGAGAATTTTTTTCCTGGAAGCCTTTGAGGGTATTCAGTACCTGAAGGGTGCCCTCTCTGTCTACGAGTTCGAACAAGCGCACAGAACCTCCGAGCGCCAGGATATTGCTTTTATAATTTTTTTTAAATATTGATATCTTGCAGCATCTGGGAAATACTGGATTTTCTGAGCGCTATTTTCGCTAGAAGCCAGGGGCTCATTATTCAAAATAATGAACCGATCCTTTTTATTTTTATTAATATTCTCGTATCTCCCGCTGAATTTGTTATAACACACTACGCGGAAGGAAGTAGGTTCCGTTGAACTAGTTTATGAGGTGGAAAGATAAACTGCATTAGTGGAACTGCTAAAGACCACAATTCGGAGCAAATTAAAATATAAAGGGTGTCTCTGGAACTCCTTTATTTTTTACGAGTCGGACAATTCTAGTTTCCACGGTAAACGCCATTCCCTTTTTTCATTATTCACTATTTCTGTATTTCCACTGAGCGATCGCAGTTTATATTCGTCTTCACTGTTATATCGGAAAATTTTCCTTTATGGAGAACATTGGGATTATCAATTGTATTCGTGTGAAATTTTGAGTTTGTTTGATTTATTTTGTCGGTCGTATTCTGCAGAATTAAACTTTAAATAATCCAAATAAAGAGCAGTTGGGTCCGCGGAATATTTGGCTATTAATTATTCGAGAACATATAACTACAATACCATTTGCTATTTATTAAACTGTTCATCGCTTATTGCCGGTTATGGTTGAATGGAAGTTTATAGTTCGAGCATGCAACATACAACAATATTGCATACAAGCACACATTTTTCATCGGAGCTGAACCCAAATTTGGGGGCGCTTTGTCGATGGTAATGAACCAGTAATTAACATGAATTTGCTCTCCAACTAGTCCTCACCAAAGTGAGCACTTACTTTCGTAATTCATGTATTTAAAATTTATGGTCGAACCCCTAGTCTCAGTGGACATTGATTCTTCGTCGTTTTTTACAACTATACTCTGTACTCGTGAAATGTCGAATAATTCTCAGAGACGTTGCCAATGCTAATTTCTATTTACTTTTTTTTAACTTTGTAAATGGAGTTAGTTCTTTTGAGGTTTAACTGTGACACAGGTTTCGTAGTACTACTACATTTTCATACTGGAGTATTTCAAGTTGAGCAAAAAGGGCGTCTGTATAGGCTTATTTATTGAGAATTTGGAAATGTGGAGAACTCCATAGGTCCGTTTGTTCGTTTAGAATTTTTTCTGTTGGGTTATTCGAGTAATTTTATCCTTTTTTTCGAATGAACTACCACGAAGTAACGGACTATTCTGTCCATTATTTTTCAGTAAAATTTCAACACTCGATTCTTGATTTCCGTACAACAAAATAGCATAACTAATCTTCCAACCATACGTGAAATAAACTGCTCCATATGAGTTAGGGATATTGACTTAAATTGCAAAAAAATATAGTTGAAATAGAATTTTTGTGATCATATTAATATGATTTCGAGTTGCAAATTTATTTTAGCCTGTAGGTCTGCAGCGTATACAGGGTGGTTAAGAAAAATCGAGTGAAATAACGAAATTTTATTCCCAGAGAATTCCAGCATTTTAGGACTATCAATACACTGTATGGCCTCCACGGGCATCAATAACAGCTTGACATCTTCTTTGCATACTACACACGAGGTTGTTGAACATTTTTTGAGGAATTTGGTTCCATAAACGGGGCAGAAGCTCTCTCAGATCATTTAGGGATTCTGAGGTAGGTTGATGATTATCTGATCTTCTTTGGAGCATATCCCATGCATGTTCTATGCAATTCAAATCTGGTGAGTGCGGAGGTATTGGTAAATGTGGAATACCAAGCTCCTCGCTTGCATTCTCAACTATGGCTGCACGGTGCGGTCTAGAAATTGAAAAGTTTCACCAATAGCAGCGTGAAAATTTGGCACAACATTGTCAATGACATGCTCCGTATAGTGTAAGGCGGTAATATTCCCAGGACAAATGTGTAGATCTGTGCGCCCGTTGAAACATATTCCGGCCCATACCATAACACTACCCCCTCGGAATGGATGGACTTCTTAGACATAGCGACGATTACGGGGTATGCGTGGGATTGTCCATACCCTTATTCTTCGAGAATCTGAAAATCGTCCATATCTGGATTCATCAGTGAAAAGGACACTACGCCATTGATAGTTCCAATTGATATGTTGCCTTGCCCATTCCAGTCTTTGACGCTTATGGTCACGTGTTAATGGAACTCCTCTTAATGGACGTCTAGAACCTAGATCCACCTCTCTCAAACGTCGTCTGATGGTCTCGATGAAAACTTGCACCCTATCTGCATTTTGAAGAGTACTCCGTAGCATTCTACACGTAGATGTAGGGTTTCTTCTCGCCGAAACGGTGATGAAACGATCCTGAGCAGGTGTTGTTTTTCGTCGCCCACCAAGCCTTGGTCTTCCCAACACGGAACCTGTCTCCCTGAACCTATTCCAAAGTCGAGATATCACACTTTGGCTGACTTGGAGCCTTTCCGCTACAACAACCTGACTTAGGCCACTCTGTAGCATTCCGATAGCCCTATTAGCCTCAGCCTTTGTTAATTTACGTCTTGGCATTTTCAGAAAACTCGTTTTAAATCGAAGCCGTTGATAAACTGACTTAATTTCAAAATAAGAACATTCATGAATCATGGAGCATATGCAAAGAACCAAACTTCAGAAAAAAGGCGACCAGATTGACGAAATGTCTCATACTGATTTTTATTGGATCGATTCAAGTTGTTATTGAGTTTGAAATGATTTTACAGCGATTTTCTCGAAGATTACATACTTTCAAAAACGATTGAAACGATATCTCTAACTCTTGTGGAGCAGTATATTTCTAGTATTAACAGAGAAAAAAGTTTATTGAATACTCGCCAGGTCTTTGGAATTATTGAATTCACATAACATTTTCTCAAATTCGTTATTTCCCAAAGTAAATAAACATTTTGATGAATAAGTAATTACTACGACCTCTATATAGAAAGGACAACGCTGCTTAGTTATGTGACAGGAAAATGACTATAACCTAACATTATCAAAATATCCACGGTGAAATGTGTCAGAATGTCGTGGCCAACCGGGATACATTATAAAAGCGAATGGACTAAAGGAGTATACACAAATTTCAATCAGGTATTCAGTCGGTAGTCCAATGAAGTACCTGTTACCACCCTCTTAAATCATCCCTCACTTTTGAAACCATAAATTCAAGGCTAATTCGCCATCCTCATCTATTTCAATTTTCTCGATTATTAAAGAGGCGAATCGATTTTAGCTTCGACAAGTGTCAGATATTTCATTACCTGATATAAAAATCACTAATCACTGAAAAACTTGAGGCCTCTGAATTTTCATTAGATAATACTCAAAACTTCGTGATGTGTACTTATGTTTGATTATTGTTGATTGTTGTATTGATTTGACTCGGTTAACTTTTGTATTATTAATCGTTTATGACTTATTGTTATTTACACTTCCCGAATAGGTTGATGCTTACCGACAACGTTGAGTTTGAAAGCCTGACTTATCTTGGGCTCCGTGCTGACTTGGCATTCGTATATGCCTGAATCTCTGACTTGTGGAGAGGTCACTTTCAAAGTCCATTCGTTCGACCCATCCGTGTGTAGCGATTGGAATCGCTGATCGTTTGTGTAGGTCAGAATGCCCACTGTTAAGATGTGGAGGTCTCGTTTTCTTATCCAGGACACCTGGAAAAAAGCGAAACTCGTTCAAATGAAGAAACTGGACTATATCATTATTGGAAAACCAGTTCTTGTGAATGCTTAATTTCTGACTTCAAAAAGATGAATGAAACATAACCAAGATGAAGTATCTCTTTATTCCACTCATTTCTCACTTCGCTCGCGTACGAATTTGAAAATTTCCGCTACCACTTCATATTATAGGGAACTGTAACCGTCTCAAATGCATAACATACATCTTATTTCCAGGGATTGCCAAATCTGGGGAATACCGATACGGTAAATAGTATTTTCGAACTGGAAATGTGTTCCATATTTCACAGATATTTTCCCAGGGCTGTGGTGAAGTTATTGCGAAGTTTTCCTTGCTGCATTTACCATTTATTCGCGATCTGTGAGCACGCTTTGATTTCCCGGAAATTTTCCTAACGTTAAATGGAAATCGAGGTATAATTGCGCATAACTAACAAGCTTCTGTTCATCTCCTTTATTGCTTGCCGTTGATGATAATTCGAATAAATTGAAATTCGTGAAAGACCGTGACCGTTTCACTAAGTGGTATCTTTGAAGTGGAGTAATCCTCTTTGTCGAAGTAGAAGCAGTTCTCGAATAGGTTTTCAGATTTTTGTCTTCCGCAGATCCGATATTTAAACTAAGTTCCCGATGTTTGTGAAAAGATGGGACATAAACATACGAGGATGTATTGATATCTTGTTAGCCTAGACCAGTTCCATGCCTAAACAAAATATTGCGATACCATATCAACAAACAATAACTTATTTGAAGTGGCAGTGTAGAGTTCGACGTCAAAAAAGTGAACCAGACTTACGCAATAAATTAAAAAAAAATTGTCCACCGAAATTGTAAAAATCGAAAAATTGGAGTATCGAGCCATCATCAGGTACCAGTATTTAAAAGGGTTGAGAGGTGAGCAGATTTACGAAGATATGCTTAATACCCTTGGTGATCAATGTCCTTCGTATGCGACCGTGAAAAATTGGACTGCAAGCTTCAAAAGAGGTAAATTTCCATTGAAGATGATGACCGATCGGAAAGGCCAGTTTCTGTGTCGGTCCCCGAAAATATCGATGCAGTTCATGACTGATTTTATCAGACCGTCCAATCGGGCTAAAACGGATTTCTGAAGCACTGAAGATTTCATACGAACGCGTTCATCATATAGTTCACGTCAATTTGGACATGAGAAAAATGTCTGCAAAATGGATCCCCAAATGTATGAATGTTGACCAATAGCGTGCAAGGGTAGAAGCATCGCGTTCGATCTGTGCTCGATTTGAAAACGATGTAGACTTCTTAAACCGAATTGTTACTATGGATGAGACTTGGGTACATTTCTAAGATCCAGAAACAAAGCAACAATCGATGGAATGGTGACACTCTGGTTCTCCAAGACCTAAGAAGTTTTGTGTCCAAAAATCTGCTGGAAAAGTTCTTACTTCAGTTTTTTGGGATTGCCATGGAGTAATCATGAATGATATTTTGGATAAGGGTAGAACAATAACTGGAGATTACTATTCGACATTACTGACCACTGTACGGGAAAAAATTAAAGAGAAAAGACGCAGAAAGCTATCCAAAAGGATTTTGTTTTCACAGGACAATGCCCCAGTACACAAATCTCATGTTGCTATGCAAAAAAATCGTTATTTAGGGTTAGAATTACAAGAACACCCCCCTTATTCACCAGAATTGGCTCCGTCCGACTATCATCTCTTTCCTCAACTGAAAAAAAGTTTAAAAGGTCGTAAATTTTCTTCCAACGAGGAGGTAATAAAAGCTGTGGAGGACTGGTTTGCAGAGCAAGAAGAAACATTTTCTTTGAAAGGTCTAGAGACGTTGCAGGTTCCCTGTAATAAATGTATTCAATTAAGAGGAAAATATGTTGAGTAATAAAATATTTTGACATTGAATTTTTGTTTGGTTCTATAGTAGGCTACGAATTTTTCAATATATCCTCGTAATGTCATGCATCATGCTCGGACATATGGTAAACAAATTGAGTTATTCGTTGAAAGTATTCGTATCATAAATTTTAACAAGGTGTTCTTTCTTAATGCCACTTCGTATATCAATCTCTACTTCTCTACGCGTCTTTTGAAACAAAACAAACTACATAACACGTCAAATCCTATCACGAGAACCATACATCAGATCAATTAAACACATTGGGGGCAGTATGGGTGGTTCAGCAGAACCCCCTGTATTCAGATTTTTTGATATGACGTTCCTCAGCGAATGCATTTCAAATCATGCTTCAGCTTCCTCCCTAGCTGCGAAACACTTATTATGTAATGCACCGACCCGTCAACTGTTTTATCCATGGCGCCGTGCAGTTATTCCGCAGGTGTCTTTCTGGCGGAGCCAATATTTCATCCGAAACAAATTAAGGCGCGAAGGGTGTTACGGTGAGTCGCAACAGAAGAAAAAAATATTCCGTATCCGATTTATCAGATTCATCCGTACGACTTTAGCGTGGGCCCGACTCTCATATTACGTGCCAAACCAGGCCAGGACGTCTACCGCTTTTGATGTAACGAACGCGGTGTGCTTTCTGCGTCATATACGCTCGCAAAGACCGCCATGCTGGAAGAGAGTGCAGGATTCCGACAGACAGGATCTGTCACTCATTTAGGCGGCACGTTTGGTGATGGTTACAAAGGGGCGTGGGTTCCGTTTAAAAACAGGGCGAGATACGTCGGTGTTCACGTGATATCCTGCTGGATCCAAGCAGTAAGCACCCCCTGCTGTGGACTGGAATAATGGGCAGAAAGAAATGTTCATCTTTCAATATGACACTGTACAGAAAGAGAAACTGCAGAAGGTGTTATTGTTATACAGGATGTATTTGAAGGTGAGGATTTTCTTTTGACAGATGGTAGAAATCATCAAAATAAGTCATTTCACCAAACATTTTTCATATGAATTATACCCCGCTTAGAGAAAATGAAACTAGAATATTTTCTAGTTTCTATGTGAATCTGAAAATTCCTCAGTCCTAACCTGCTCCCTCGCCTGTTCCTCCGTGGATATCAACATGTTTTCGTCTTCTTATCATACATGACTCAGAATATCGATTGTGATCAGTAATCTTCGATCGTGTTACGGCGAGGGTACGAGTGTTTTATGTTTCCAAAATGCCCCACGTTTATTCAAATAATGAACTAGTTGATATGCTTATAGTTTATGGTGAATCAAAACAAAATGTCAGTTCATCGTATAAGTTGTACAGAACAAGATTTCCGCCAAGAAATCATCCAACTTCGCGGTGCAGAGATGTGGAGATATGATGAACAGAGAGATGCAGGCCAGAGTAGTATTAAGGTATTGATGACCAAAATTTTTCATTTCTATGGCAAATGGCATTCCGTCAAATTTTCAAAAATTTTGGTATAATGTAGTACTCGACCTACTGATCAAAAGTGTCTATGGCCCTTACTCAATACTATGACTAGTTTTCGAGATACAGGGCGTTGAAGTTGAGAATTACCCACTTTTACTACGCCCATATCTCGGTACAGAATCGAATGAATTTCAATTTTTCTCAAGAAACATTTCATTACATCCCCAGGGAGCAACCATATAGAGGAATATGACCGAAAATCGTTACAAGTACAGGGTTATCCATAATTGAATGCATGCCCGATTTTGAAATTATAAAATATGTCAGTTTCAGAGCGAGAACGTTCACAAAATGTATTATTACACTAGATATGTTGTTGTTACATCGAAAAAGTCTGTAATACCCAGAATTTATACTAGGTGATCCATTATTATAGAAACTATTCTCAAGGAAGGTTAAATGGACACCCTGTATTTATGGGTTGATTCAAGGTGTTTGCTTAATTTTTTTAGAACAAATCATCATTGACTTCAAAGAATACAGGGTGATTCAGTCATGAAATGAACTTTGAACCTCACGAAAATACCCAAAGACCACCTTTTTTTTTCATTACCCTCTATTTCAAGATTAACTCCGATGAGGTGCGAGTTTTCTTTCACCATTGTACTTGAAATAAAAACATCGATACGGTTGAGAGTTTTCATCCTCTTCCTATGACCAGATTTTTTTTATGAAAATTAATTATTTCTGTTATTCTATTCTTATATCAGCATAGAAAAAAATCTGGTCATAGGAAGTGGATGAAAACTCTCAATCGTATCGATGTTTTTATTTCAAGTACAATGGTGAAAGAAAACTCCCACCTTATCGGAGTTAATCTTGAAATAGAGGGTGATGAAAAAAAGGTGGTTTTTGGGTATTTTCGTGAGGTTCAAAGTTCATTTCATGACTGAATCACCCTGTATTCTCTGAAGTCCATGTTGATATGTTCTGAAAAATTTAAACAAACACCTTGCATCAACACATAAATACAGGGTGTCCATTTAACCTTCCTTGAGAATTGTTTCTATAATAATGGATCACCCAGTATAAATTCGGGGTATTACAGACTTTTTCGATGTAACAACAACATACCTAGTGTAATAGTTCATTTTGTGAACGTTCTCGGTCTAAAACTGACATATTTTATAATTTCAAAATCGGGCATGCATTCAATTACGGATAACCCTGTATTCGTAACGATTTTCGGTCATATTCCTCTATATGGTTGCTCCCTGGGGATGTAATGAAATGTTTTTTGAGAAAAATTGAAGTTCATTCGATTCTGTTTGGAGATACGCGCGTAGTAAAAGTGGGTAATTCTCAACTTCAACGCCCTGTATCGGCTGTATCTCGAAAACTAGTCATAGAATTGAGTTGGGGCGATGGACACTTTTGATCAGTAGGTCGAGTGCTACATTATACAAAAATTTTAGAAAATTTGACGGAACGCCATTTGCCATAGAAAAAGTGCGGGGTCATTTTCGGTAAAATGACTTATTTAAATGAGTTCTATCACCTGTCGAAAAAAAAACTTCACCTTAAAATACACCCTGTATAGCTTGCTAAAGTTGTTACATTCCAATGCGACCTCAAGGTTCATTGTGTCCTCCAGCAGAGCTGCTTTCGCCACTGCTCTATCTACAGCTCGCCCTCCAGCTTCACATCTCCAATGAACTCCAGTACCTGAGTAGGCTTCGAGGAGGTTGAATTCTGGTTCCTCCTATAACTCTCTGGTCCAAGGTGAGAAGGAGTTTTCTTCTCTTCCTCACAGAATCTGCACTCGTCAGTTTTCGACAAGCCCATTCTCATCTGATGCTCCCTAAGGTGGCAATGTCCTGTGAGGAAGCTAGTGAGGAGGCGTATCTTGTTTTTAATGCGATCCAAATCATCCATGGTTCTTACAGTTCCGAAATCCCGAAGGAACTTTCTTCCATTCCTGGAAAATTTCTCCAGAGTGGTTCTCTTTCAGGGTCTTCCTTCTTCAGAAACTCTCTTTTATAGGTGCATTTGCCTATACCTGAGAAAGGTTCTCGTCTCTTCTTTTCCTTTTAGACTACAGGCCCGTGTCGAAAATTGATGGGTCATTTGAACCAGAAGGTGACCTATCTAGAACGATAGAAGGACATAAAATAATAAGATTCAGCACTATGCCGTCACTTGTAAGCTGTCCAACTGAGTACAGGTGGCAATTCAAAAGGACAGGTAGACTAGGTACATTTGGGTCATATGACTTTTGACGGCATTCTTACCATCGATAGCTCCATGGAAAATAATTATGAAAACGGGCAGTGCCGTACAAAAATGATGGGCCATATATTCGGAAAATTTTTTTGATTTTCCGAAAATTTCCATGGTAAAATAGGTCATTTGACTTCGTACGGCATCAGTTTTATACGGTTGCCATACATCTTCTAATCCATTATTCAGCAACGCCGTACAAAAATCATGCGACAAAGGGAAAAAATCGAGGGTTGCAACCCCCTCTCTTGCCGTGCTCCAGGGGGTCATTTGAAAAAGTACGGCTTCGGTTCCAAAACATTATCCAGCACTCAAAATTACTATTAAAAATAAGGCCGTCAAAAAAAATTGTTCATTTTGATGTTATATCAATAATTATCTTAATTTCATCTTATGCTTGACCCATAAAGCTCTAAAGTCATTTGACCCAGTACGGCAACTTCTTTTTTTACATGATACTTTAAGATACAATTCTTATATTATATTGCCGTTCAAAAGAAACTGTTCTAAAAAAAATTATAGAGAAATACAAAAAGTGAAATTTTTCATATTATCGTAAAAGTTTGGAACTCATAGATTAATGATATATAACAATTTTGTACATTTTATCCCTTGTTTTGAATAGTATTAAGGTATCATTTGTTCCTAATTTATTCACCTTAATACTATTCAAAACAAGGGATAAAATGTAGAAAATTGTTATATATCATTAATCTATGAGTTCCAAACTTTTACAATAATATGAAAAATTTCACTTTTTGTATTTCTCTATAATTTTTTTTAAAACAGTTTCTTTTGAACGGCAATATAATATAAGAATTGTATCTTAAAGTATCATGTAAAAAAAGAAGTTGCCGTACTGGGTCAAATGACTTTAGAGCTTTATGGGTCAAGCATAAGATGAAATTAAGATAATTATTGATATAACATCAAAATGAACAATTTTTTTTTGACGGCCTTATTTTTAATAGTAATTTTGAGTGCTGTATAAAGTTTTGGAACCGAAGCCGTACTTTTTCAAATGAGCACGGCAGGAGAGGGGGTTGCAACCCTCGATTTTTTCCTTTTGTCGCATGATTGTTGTACGGCGTTGCTGAATAATGGATTAGAAGATGTATGGCAACCGAATAAAACTGATGTCGTACGAAGTCAAATGACCTATTTTACCATGGAAATTTTCGGAAAATCAAAAAAAAAATCCGAATATATGGCGCATCATTTTTGTACGGCACTGCCCGTTTTCCTATTATTTTCCATGGAGCTATCGATGGTAAGAATGCCGTCAAAAGTCATATGACCCAAATGTACCTAGTCTACCTGTCCTTTTGAATTGCCACCTGTACTCAGTTGGACAGCTTACAAGTGACGGCATAGTGCTGAATCTTATTATTTTATGTCCTATCGTTCTAGATAGGTCACCTTCTGGTTCAAATGACCCATCAATTTTCGACACGGGCCTGTAGTCTATTTGATTCCTGAGTGATCCAGACTTTAGAGACCTTGTTGTCTTGCATATTTCATTAGGTTTTCCAGAAGGTGTCGAAGAAAATGCTAGTGGAAGAATATTTTTCAGCAGTTTGGCAGAAAATCAGGAACACCTCCAATCTTCACCATACAGGGTGTATTTTAAGGGGCGCTTTTCTTTTGACAGGTGATATAACTCATCAAAATAAGTGATTTTACCGAATATTTCTTATATGAAAAGTTCATTTTGAAAAATTCATAAAGAATTTTAGGCATCAATACCTTAATACTACTCTGGCCTGCATCTCTCTGTTCATCATATCTCTACATCTCTGCACCAGGTTTATGAACATCCGTAGAGTTGGGTGATTCCTTAGCGGAAATCTTGTTCTGTACAACTTATACGCTGAACTGGCATTTTGTTTTGATTCACCGTAAATTAAAAGCATATCAACAAGTTCATTAGTTGAATGAACGTGCGGGTTTTTCGAAACATAAAACACTCGTACCCTCGCCGTAACACGATCGAAGATTACTGATCACAATCGATATTCTGAGTCATGTATTATAAGAAGATAAAAAACATGTTGATATCTACGGAGGAGCATGCGAGGGAGCAGGTTCGGACTGAGGAATTTGCGGATTCACCTAGAAACTAGAAAATGTTCTAGTTTCATTTTCTCGAAACAGGGACGTAATTCATACAAAATTTTTTTGGTGAAATGAATTATTTTGATGAGTTCTACCATCTGTCAAAATAAAAGGCTCACCTTCAAATACACCCTGTATCCTGATGGGAAAATGCCTTAGATATTTTCGTGTATCAGCGCCTTCAATCACTCCTTTCAAATTGCCGAGCAATATTTTCCAGCTGGGAAACGCGAATAAGTAAACATATTCATGAAATTAATCGACACGTTATGTTTCCGCCCGTATTTCTTATATTCGATATTATCTACAAGAAAGGCTATTCGAGCGCCCAATCCTTGCCAATGAATAATTCGTTTCGCTATACAGAAAGGAGTCATGTGTCAAAGTGACAGAAAGTGATAATAATGATGCTTTTATGCGACGCTGAAGACCGTAATACTCGCATCTTAGTTTCCCGTAACTTTTGATGTGAGAATCTACCCGACGATTCATTAGGTACACATTCATATTTGCAAGGGATGTATTTAGGCAAACTTCCCGTCAAGTTTAGTATTTGTGTATCTGAGTAGATTGAAACATGGGCGTGGAAATACGAAACGACAAAGACGGGGAGTGCGCTATGCGTGGAGATAATTTGCCGAACTTGCAATTAGATACCGTCATTAGCCACCGTATGCTTTCATATCTTGTCGATAAAATAAAATGAGGCGTTCAGAATGTCGATAAATTGATTTAATTGGTTTATCGATGCATCAATTTTTTTCGAAATTTCTTGAATTTTGTTTTTGGATGGGCAATCGTAATTGATTATCTGTCTTCGAAATGCGGAAATGATTATGATTTCACATCATTATCATAAATAAAGAATAAAAATAGTATCCAGTCATTAGATGAAATTCGATATCAAACGAGTACTACGATTACACCCACATCATTTATGCATACCCCAGAATCAACTTTATCATCATTTGTTTTACTCATTTCGTTTAATGAGTCGGGTCTAAGCTCAAACATCGTAATGACAGTGAAATATTCCAGGCGGCTGACAATTATTGATATCGCCTTTCAGGCATATTAGCCACAAGTTTCTAACAACACACATTTGAGTTCCAGCCATTTTTTATTAATAAAAATGCGACCTCATTTCGGAAAAATGGTTACGAATGAACCTTTGAAAGTATTGCCTATTGTTAGCTACAAATTTTTCCCATCTTTCTGGTAGTGGAACTGCTGATGAGCCAGGCCATGTACCATCGACCGAAACAAGAAATAGTCTGACGGCGCAATATCTGAGGAATACGGCGGGTGGGGTAGGACGTCCCATTTGAGCTTTTCCAGTTAGGTTTCAACGACTTTAGCAAGGTGAAGCCGAGCGGTGTCATGCTGTTGAATCAATTGAGTCTAATCAGATCCTACTTAAAAAATCGAAAACAAAGAACAGTTTTGAGTGTTGACGGTGAAGTCTATACTTCCACTTTGGAAGATATAAAAATGGGCGTACCCCAAGGCAGTATACTGGGCCCCCTATTGTTTGTCATTTACATTAATGATTTACCAACATCTTTGTATTCTGGTAACCAGAATATTATAATCCTATACGCAGATTATATCAATTTCATTCTTTATGAAACGGAATTGCAGACCTTGATGAATCGTTGTTTGGTGAATATGTATGGTGTCCAAGATTGGTGTAAAGCCAACAATATTGTACTTAATATGGAGAAGACTGAAGCTATCTTATTTCATACTGATCAATCTAAAAGAGAAATTCCCAGAGAGATTGCTCTAAATTATGGTGAAATACGTGTCTCTACAACAACTAGATTCCTTGGTATCCATGTTGACGCGAATATGAAGTGGGAGAACCATATAAGATCTTTAAGTAGCAAACTGCACTCGGTTATTTATAGCTTGAATGTTATGAAGCATCATGTTGACCTCGAGGTACTGAAGATTATATATTTTGCCAACTTTCAGTCCCTTATGTCCTATGGCATAATATTCTGGGGTGGTACTACACTATCACATAGGATATTTATTGATCAGAAGTGGGCTCTGAGAACTATCTTTCGCTTGAAAATGGGTGTAACATGTCGTGGTTTGTTTAAGAGTAATAACATCATGACTGCTGTAGGTTTATACATCTATAGATGTTTGATGTTTGTACGCAGTCACTCTGAATATTTTAATCACCTCAAGAACTGTAATAACACCAGGCAGATGCATCAGTTTATTGTCCCTAAATGTCGATTGACCCTGACACAGCATCAAGTTGAGTTTATGTGTACTAAATTATTTAATGATTTACCCAAAATGTACCGTGAACTAAAGACAAGCTTACAATTTAAAAATAAAATAAAATTTTTTTTAATTGAATGTGTCCTTATAGCATAAAGGAGTATAGTGACTTTTGTAAGTTGATGTAATGATTTCTTTTGTTTTTTTTCTTGTTGTTTTGTTCCTTTTCACTATTTGACAGAATTTCCCTTTATTGTATAGCAGTAATTGTGAAATAAACTATTTTTTGAATTTGAATTTATCGTGCCTCTGCTTCGCGCAGTAATGGTTTCACTCGGTTCTGACAGCTCACAATGAATAACACCGACCTGGTCCCACCAAATACACAGCATAACCTCCGCAGCGTGAATATTCGGTCGAAGCGACGACGTAGAAGCATGACCGGGTATAAATGGCTTGGCATGGATCCTCGTCGAGCAATACCTCCAATTCGTCTTCGAATGCCTTTGGTTGTCCTTCACGCGGACGGTCTTTAACATCGAAATCACCGTCACTAAGAAGATGGGGAAAGTTATCGATCGCTCCGAGCATCTACCATAATTATTCCCGACGTTTACCGGGATTATAATGACGAACTTTCAGTGTGAGAGATCAGAAGCAAAAACTTCTGACACTCATTCAAAGGATTCATTGGTAATTAAATAGAAACCTCATTTCGGCAACTTCATCAAGTTATATCAGGAGGAGGCATTTCGGCATCCATGTGGTCGCCATTTTTCCAAAAACTTTGCGAAGCAACTTTGTACATGTATTTTCCCTTTCATCTCCGCTGGGAGTCCTCAAAGGATCGGCCTTGCCTTTTGCTTGAGCGGGAGGGAAAGGGGATACATACCCCGGTGGAAACAATGTATGGAGCATGATAATTTCTTGTTAGTGATGTGATATCTACAGAGATAAGAATTTGAATTTGCCTAAATTAGATTTAATTTCACACGACGCAATGGAGACAAATTCAATAATGCTTTCAGACTTTCGACTTCTACGAAAGTTCGGGATTCAATGTCCTTTCTGAAACTTGAATTTTTGTTATGTTGATGATGACTGGGAGGTCAAAAAGTCAAGGAAACACTTTGAAACTGTGAATCCAAAATTCAAACTTTGAGTTTGTATCTCGATATTCTCTGTTTTGAAACCAACTACCTATCGGGTGTTTTTCTGAGAGTGATAGAAATTTAAATTGAAATAAAACATATTTGAATTAAGATTGAAGCCATTTTTTTTATTTATTTGGAAGATAATTTTATGACATTTATGTTTTAAAAAATTTTCGGCATATGTCCACCCCGACTAGTAGACTACAGGCCCGTGTCGAAAATTGATGGGTCATTTGAACCAGAAGATGACCTATCTAGAACGATAGAAGGACATAAAATAATAAGATTCAGCACTATGCCGTCACTTGTAAGCTGTCCAACTGAGTACAGGTGGCAATTCAAAAGGACAGGTAGACTAGGTACATTTGGGTCATATGACTTTTGACGGCATTCTTACCATCGATAGCTCCATGGAAAATAATAGGAAAACGGGCAGTGCCGTACAAAAATGATGCGCCATATATTCGGAAAATTTTTTTGATTTTCCGAAAATTTCCATGGTAAAATAGGTCATTTGACTTTGTACGGCATCAGTTTTATACGGTTGCCATACATCTTCTAATCCATTATTCAGCAACGCCGTACAAAAATCATGCGACAAAGGGAAAAAATCGAGGGTTGCAACCCCCTCTCTTGCCGTGCTCCAGGGGGTCATTTGAAAAAGTACGGCTTCGGTTCCAAAACATTATCCAGCACTCAAAATTACTATTAAAAATAAGGCCGTCAAAAAAAAATTGTTCATTTTGATGTTATATCAATAATTATCTTAATTTCATCTTATGCTTGACCCATAAAGCTCTAAAGTCATTTGACCCAGTACGGCAACTTCTTTTTTTACATGATACTTTAAGATACAATTCTTATATTATATTGCCGTTCAAAAGAAACTGTTCTAAAAAAAATTATAGAGAAATACAAAAAGTGAAATTTTTCATATTATTGTAAAAGTTTGGAACTCATAGATTAATGATATATAACAATTTTCTACATTTTATCCCTTGTTTTGAATAATATTAAGGTAAATAAATTAGGAACAAATGATACCTTAATACTATTCAAAACAAGGGATAAAATGTAGAAAATTGTTATATATCATTAATCTATGAGTTCCAAATTTTTACAATAATATGAAAAATTTCACTTTTTGTATTTCTCTATAATTTTTTTTAGAACAGTTTCTTTTGAACGGCAATATAATATAAGAATTGTATCTTAAAGTATCATGTAAAAATAGAAGTTGCCGTTGTTAAATATTTGTCTGTGTTCATTTTGATGTATTAGATGATATATCATAGTTGTTCATGGCATGATAGTAGAAAAAGAGAACTTGTCATATTATTGTCAAGATAGATCGGGAAATAAAAGTTTGTTTGAGTTGAAGTAGATTTTGGCCCTCACCCATATTTGATAGTTAGAGAACTTAAGAAACAATCAGTTTCAACATTTGGCGACCGTGACAGGACGTGATGGTGAAATACGAATTGTACGACTAAAGACTGCCTGTGGTGAGCTATTGCGACCAGTCCAACGATTGGTAATGCTAGAGATGGGAAGATCTGAAGATCTGCCAAAAAGGGAGGTTGAAAAGAAAACAGAAGAAGGCTTTCGAAATAATAGTATAGTTAAAGAACAGGAGGTAGATTTGGCAGGTCCATCATACTTGAAAACCAATGAGAAGGTTTGGATAGTCCTTTATACGTGTGCTGTATACAGAGCAGTTCACCTCGAATTGACATCTTCGACGTCAAGTAACGCATTTTTACAAACATTGAGAAGATTTATCGCTCGCAGAGGAAGACCTTCAGTGATATACACAGATTGTGGTACGAACTTCATTGGATCAGAAAATGCTCTTAGTAATTTAGACTGGAAAGAAATTGTCCAAGTTTGTTCTACCATGTACCAAATCGACTGGCGATTCAACCCTCCAACAGCCGCATGGTGGGGTGGTTGGTGGGAACGTCTAATAAGGCTCATGAAAGATGTTGTGACGTACCCAGCTAGGGTAGGTTCGGCCAATCGTTATGCAGTTAAGGATGGTGAAGAATAATACCAGGCAAACTCATCAAAGGGGTTTATTTCTTAACCATACTGGCACAGATGATAATTCACATTCAATGTAACTGTTTACTACCGACAATAACTGTTGACTAACAAACATTCAATACGTACACGCTTCTGAATGAATCACTCTATGAATCTCCCTAGCCAATTGATATATTTTACAAATGTTTACTTGTTTTAATAACATTATATTTGATAAACATAACTGGCAATGATGAGACCTAGGGCTCTGGATTTACGTGCCGCTGTAGGTCTAAAGGGAGGTCGCACTAATCTTATTATATCACGTACGAAATATACAGGGTGTTCAACATACTACACCTTCCCTCTTTGAGAGAAAAAAAAAATTTTTTACAAATGTAAAAAATATTTTTTTTTTTTGACTTATCTATAGCTTAATATCTATATCTACAATATCAGTCTCAATGGATCTTACCTCTACAATGTTTAATACAATATTCATCTAACTAATTTTTCATTACATTTTTTCATTTTTGCCGAAAATTTCCGATTTTACCTTCGCCAAGTTTTCTCTAGCATCTTTCTAAGCCGTTTGCAACCTATATATTAATCCAAGAGTGGTCAAAATTGTAAATAATATCTACTCGGCTTTTTAAATTTTGTGAAAATCTACTAGGTTTCTGAAAACTAAATTAAACATGTCTGAATGTCCACCGGTTGGAAGCATGTGAACATCGTTCAGAATGATTTGCCTTAACTCTGTGTCTTGAATACGCGTTACATCTCGTATTATATTAATCTTAAGGGATGTTCCTAGAATTTCATTCTTATAATTTGACAACTTATTCAAAAATTTTATATTGCTAGCTAGCTTTATGAGGTACAACTCTGATATATTATTTTCTGCGCACAATTTTTCCAGTTTCCTCAACGATGTACCTAAGTCTTACGCCGATCAGATGTCCTGGTTAATGAAAATAATTTCTGAATTCACATTATATATTAAATTCTCATTGTAAACCTCTGAATATTGATTTTTCAAATTATGAAATTCTTTTTCTGAAAGTGGACTTTACTCAATACTTTTTACTCGACGTTTTGAAACTTCGACAACAACAAGGTGATCAATCCTTTTGCCATCGGAGGCATTCGTCTAGTATTGCTTAGAACCTAATTCATTTTGAATACGCGATAAGGCATGTGCTGAAAAAATTTTCTGAAACTTTTACATAATGACACTTGAAGTTATACTCTTCTAAAATCAAACGGAATTTGGTTAATCTACTAGACGGATTATAATAATATTGAACAAATAAATTCGAGGTGTTATTGTTTTCAGAATGATTCGTGAACTGGTGACCGAGACCTTGTGCGTAACTATCTTACGCTGACATGAAATTTTGTTGCGGTCAGTGGTCACGACCTCGATTTGAATGGTACGAATTTTCTTTCTGATTAAAATAACCATGATTCATTTGCGGTGCTTTGAGAAAATTTGGTTCCGACTTGACAATTTACATAATTTGTTAAATTTAAATCTTGATTAATTCATTATTTACCCTACGGGCCTGTTCACTATGTTCTCGCGGATCATTTTTGATGTTTTCACACCAGTTAAGTCAGCAATTAGTTCATCACTTTTCACTCCACAATCAGACATAATGGGGCATACGAAATAGTTCTTACACTAATTCCTGGTGGCTTCTCCTGGCCTCGAGTTGTATCCTCTGCCCGATCGGCTCCATGGCTTTTTTGACCATTGGGCAATAATGATCTCGTCTGGCTTGGGCTGGCCTGATCCCATCTTGGCTTGTACTAAGAATTGTCAATGAAGTCACATACCCATATCCAAATCCTGATGAAAACCTTCTTGACCCTGGACCCTTAACTGCATAGAACTGGCAGGATCGCCATGTGACGTACCCAGCTAGGGTAGGTTCGGCCAATCGTTATGCAGTTAAGGATGGTGAAGAATAATACCAGGCAAACTCATCAAAGGGGTTTATTTCTTAACCATACTGGCACAGATGATAATTCACATTCAATGTAACTGTTTACTACCGACAATAACTGTTGACTAACAAACATTCAATACGTACACGCTTCTGAATGAATCACTCTATGAATCTCCCTAGCCAATTGATATATTTTACAAATGTTTACTTGTTTCAATAACATTATATTTGATAAACATAACTGGCAATGATGAGACCTAGGGCTCTGGATTTACGTGCCGCTGTAGGTCTAAAGGGAGGTCGCACTAATCTTATTATATCACGTACGAAATATACAGGGTGTTCAACATACTACAATGTACTGCGTAAGATTCTTGGAAACACCCGTCTCAACTTTGAAGAATTGCAGACAGTGCTTTGTGACTGTGAATCAGTATTGAATGCTCGTCCATTAACTTACATGTCTGAAGATCCAAATGATTGCATTGTTCTTACACCGGCGATGTTTCTGCAAGACATTAAAGAAGTTGGAGTAGCCGACATTGATTTAGTTGAAGGCAACGATTTGACTAAACACTACAGATATCGTTTGAAATTGAAAGAAGATCTGAACAAACGATTCAAGTTAGAATATCTGGGACAATTGACACTATTCTCGAAAAAGAAGTCTAATGACATTGTAAACGTAGGAGATGTTGTTCTTATTTCGGATTATAATAAAAAAAAATTTGAATGGCCTATGGGTCGAGTTGTCGAAACGATTCCTGGACGTGATGGTGAAATACGAATTGTAAGACTAAAGACTGCCTGTGGTGAGCTATTGCGACCAGTCCAACGATTGGTAATGCTAGAGATGGGAAGATCTGAAGATCTGCCAAAAAGGGAGGTTGAAAAGAAAACAGAAGAAGGCTTTCGAAATAATAGTATAGTTAAAGAACAGGAGGTACAGACCAGATATGGAAGGAAGGTGAAACTTCCAGCAAGATACAAAGATTAGTTGTGTCACAATTTTGGCATTTTCATGACACAAGGTGGGAGTGTGTTAAATATTTGTCTGTGTTCATTTTGATGTATTGGATGATATATCATAGTTGTTCATGTCATGATAGTAGAAAAAGAGAACTTGTCATATTATTGTCAAGATAGATCGGGAAATAAAAGTTTGTTTGAGTTGAAGTAGATGTTGGCCCTCACCCATATTTGATAGTTAGAGAACTTAAGAAACAATCAGTTTCAACACCGTACTGGGTCAAATGACTTTAGAGCTTTATGGGTCAAGCATAAGATGAAATTAAGATAATTATTGATATAACATCAAAATGAACAATTTTTTTTTGACGGCCTTATTTTTAATAGTAATTTTGAGTGCTGGATAATGTTTTGGAACCGAAGCCGTACTTTTTCAAATGACCCCCTGGAGCACGGCAAGAGAGGGGGTTGCAACCCTCGATTTTTTCCCTTTGTCGCATGATTTTTGTACGGCGTTGCTGAATAATGGATTAGAAGATGTATGGCAACCGTATAAAACTGATGCCGTACAAAGTCAAATGACCTATTTTACCATGGAAATTTTCGGAAAATCAAAAAAATTTTCCGAATATATGGCGCATCATTTTTGTACGGCACTGCCCGTTTTCCTATTATTTTCCATGGAGCTATCGATGGTAAGAATGCCGTCAAAAGTCATATGACCCAAATGTACCCAGTCTATCTGTCCTTTTGAATTGCCACCTGTACTCAGTTGGACAGCTTACAAGTGACGGCATAGTGCTGAATCTTATTATTTTATGTCCTTCTATCGTTCTAGATAGGTCACCTTCTGGTTCAAATGACCCATCAATTTTCGACACGGGCCTGTAGTCTATAGCTCTGAGGAACCGCATTCGACCAATTTTGTACCACTTTTTCCAGTAATTCAGGCCTTATTTCAGCAAAAACACGAGTTATGTTGGCTTCCGAATCGTCTATTGTCTTGGGTATATCAGCATAAACCAATAACTTGACATAAACCCAAAGAAAATAAACCACTGGAGTTATGTCGCATGATCCTGGAGGCCAATTTTTGGACCATTTCTCGAAATAATGTTATCGCCAAATTTTCTTTCAATAAATCAATTGTTACGGTGGCAGCATGAGGTGTAGCACCATCTTGTTGGAACCTAAACACTTCTGGGTCGATACCATTCAAATTTTGAAACCAATAATCATTGCTCATCGATCTGTAACGAGCACCATTAGCTCCAGCATAGTTTTTAAAGAAATATGGACCGATGATGCTTGCAGCGTGTGAAGCACACTATGCAGTGCATTTTCAGGTTGCAATGGAACCTGCAGAACTTCTTGAGGATTGTTTTTACTCCATGCTAATATAGCAATTTTGCTTGTTTACGTGGCCGTTCAACCAGAAATGAGCTTTACCACTAAACACAATTTTTCGATAAAAAGGTGGATCAACTTCAAGCTGTTCTAGGGTCCAATCAGCACACGAACGACGCTTATTATGGTCAAGTGGCTTTAGTTCTTGAACCAGTTGGATCTTGCATGGGTGTAGACCTAGATCTTTACGCAAAATTTTCCATGTGGTGGATGCACAGCGTCCAACTTGTTGTGAACGTCGACGAATAGACAAATCTGGATCTTCATTAACATTACCACTTACAGCAGCGATATTTTCTTCAGTACGTAGAGTTCTTTGTCTTGTTGTTGTTGTTTGCATCGACTGGAGAAAATGTTGTCCGAAATCTATCGATAGTTCGACGAATAAGGTGCTCTGATGGACGATTATGTAAATTATAAGTTTCACGAAGGGCTCTGTAAGTTTGGCGAATAGAACGCTGATTTCGAAAATAAATTCCAACAATGTTGCTGAGTGAGTCTTTCCATGATAATTCGTCAATGCTTACTAAACAGAAATGTCAAAACAACCTTATGTCATATCAGAGTTATCCCTATCGAAATTCTATCACTCTAAATCAAACACCCGATACTTTGTGATGTTCATTCTTTTTTTTGTATACAGGGTGTTCCTGAATTGGGGGTACAAACGAAGAGGGGAGATTTCCTGCATATTATAATATTTTCGGTGTTTATTCATGCGGGCTTCCATGCATGTGTGGGAGCTTACAACTGATTGACGTATGCGCTTCAAATACCGAAAAAAATGTTAAATTCGAAGAGAAACACCTATTTCGAATGGGGGTTTCGGAATTAATCACATCCGTCCGTATGAGGCTACATTTTTGATGAAACGAGCCCGTTTCCTCCTTTGGAATGCGTTCGTGAAGACTGTTGCGAATGCATATCGCCAGACAGGGCCTGCCACTCATCACTGAAGGGATCCAGAAGTGGGTATAAAGAGACGGACTCTACCCTAAAAGACTCGACATGGCTCGTTCTGGCCTGATATGAGTATAATTTGCATTCAGCTCATTCTGCGCCCCTTTTTAATTCCCCCCTACAACAAACTCATTCCCTGGCGAAGAGAATAACTGAATTTTCCACTTTTTCCTGTCGTATGAATAGAAAGCTCGTTTGCCGGAAAAATGGACCAGGTATCCTTGGAGGTTTTTCGCTACGAAATTAGGGGGGAATAACATGTTTGATACGGCTTAGTGATGGATAGAGCGCTCGTTTCGGTAGGAATGCACCTTCCTGTACGGATATGAACGGTAGAAACGCTATACATATGCCAGACCGTCCAAGAACTAGACTTCCATACCATACCAATTCGATGCTACAGGGTGGCCATTTGAAAACGAAACAGACGAGATTACAGACGAAATAAATTTTTTCGATAGAAATGCTCGGACAGGTCGATTTCTGTTTCGAGGGGGACAACTTAAGATGTAGGTTACGGACGCATAGCGCTTCAACCCTTGATACTACAACCCTCACCCCCAATTTTTGAATAGGGAAGATGGGGTGAGTGATACCTCATTTGAAAGATATTTTTATACTGATTTCAGCAGAGTAATTGTTTTTTCATTTTATGCATTAGTTCTCGAAATATTCTTAACTAAGTATTTGAAAATGAAGTGGTGTTTTCATGGCACTTGTAGTGTTTTTTTGTGAAAAATCGACATTTTGAGCTTCAAAACAACCATGACTGTGGCTTCCTTCCTCCAATCCACTGACATAGAAATCTTTAATCCAGATGTCGATTTTTCACAAAAAAACACTACAAGTGCCATGAAAACACCACTTCATTTTTAAATACTTAGTTAAGAATATTTCGAGAACTAATGCATAAAATGGAAAAACAATTACTGTGCTGAAATCAGTATAAAAATACCTTTGAATTGAGGTATCACTCACCCCATCTTCCCTATTCAAAAATTGGGGGTGGAGGTTGTAGCAGCAAGGGTTGAAGCGCTATGCGTCCGTAATCTACATCTTAAGTTGTCCCCCCCGAAACAGAAATCGACCTGTCCGAGCATTTCTATCGAAAAAATTTATTTCGTCTGTAATCTCGTCTGTTTCGTTTTCAAATGGCCACCCTGTATAAACTTCCCCAGATGAGTTAGGGATATTGACTTAAATTGCAAAAAAATATAGTTAAAATAAGATTTTCGTGATGAAAATTCATATTAATATGATTTCAAGTTGCAAAGTAATTTTATCCTGTAGGTCTGCAGCGTATACAGAGTGGTTAAGAAATCGAGTAAAATAACGAAATTTTATTCCCAGAGAATTGTAGCATTTTGAGACTATCAATACGCTGTAAGGCCTCCACGGGCATCAATAACAGCTTGACATCTTCTTTGCATACTACACACGAGGTTGTTGAACATTTCTTGAGCAATTTGGTTCCATAAACGGGGCAGAAGCTCACTCAGATCATTTAAGGATTCTGGGGTAGGTTGATGATTATCTAATATTCTTTGGAGCTTATCCCATGCATGTTCTATGCATTTCAAATCTGGTGAGTGCGGAGGTATTGGTAAATGTGGAATACCAAACTCCTCGTGCGCATTCTCAACTATGACTGCACACTGAGGTCTAGCGTTATCGTCTAGAAATTGAAAGTTTCACCAATAGCAGCGTGAAAATTTGGCACAACATTGCCAATGACATGCTCCCTATGGTGTAAGGCGGTCATATTCCCAGGACAAATGTGTAGATCTGTGCGCCCGTTGAAACATATCCCGGCCCATATCATAACACTACCCCCTCGGAATGGATGGACTTCTTGGACATAGCGACGATTACGGGGTATGCGTGGGATTGTCCATACCCTTATTCTTCGAGAATCTGAAAATCGTCCATATCTGGATTCATCAGTGAAAAGGACACTATGCCATTGATCGTTCGAATTGATATGTTGCCTTGCCCATTCCAGTCTTTGAGGCTTATGGTCACGTGTTAATGGAAGTCCTCTTAATGGACGTCTAGAACCTAGATTCACCTCTCTCGAACGTCGTCTGATGGTTTCGATGGAAACTTGGACCCCATCTGCATTTTGAAGAGTATT
This sequence comes from Adalia decempunctata, assembly GCA_951802165.1. Classification (NCBI taxonomy): domain Eukaryota; kingdom Metazoa; phylum Arthropoda; class Insecta; order Coleoptera; family Coccinellidae; genus Adalia; species Adalia decempunctata. Next base: position 8,554,909 of record OX637704.1, on the reverse strand, counting down.
CCCTAGCATTCTACACGTAGATGTAGGGTTTCTTCTCGGCTAAACGGTGATGAAACGATCTTGAGCAGGTGTTGTTTTTCGTAGCCCACCAAGCCTTGGTCTTTCCAACACGGAACCTGTCTCCCTGAACCTATTCCAAAGTCGAGATATCACAGTTTGGCTGACTTGGAGCCTTTCCGCTACAACAACCTGAGTTAGGCCACCCTGTAGCCTTCCGATAGCCTTATTAGCCTCAGCGTTTGTTAATTCACGTCTTGGCATTTTCAGAAAACTCGTTTCAAATCGAAGCCGTTGATAAACTGACTTCATTTCAAAATGAGAACATTCATGAAGCATATACAGAGAACCAAACTTCAGAAAAAAGGCGACCAGATTGACGAAATGTCTCATACTGATTTTTATTGGATTGATTCAAGTTGTTATTGAGTTTTAAATGATTTTACAGCGATTTTCTCGAAGATTACATACTTTTAAAAACGATTGAATACGATATCCCTAACTCTTGTGGAGGAATATATTTCGCTGCACTGGATAGAGGTTAGAATTTCTTCTTGTAGCACTTCCATCGACCTCAGGTGAGTTTTTACAAACTTTGCTGGCCGAATCTAATCAAAATATTTTCTATTTTAGGTTAACATTACGCATTTCTGAATTACTTCAGGAATAAAGCGATATTGGAATGGACGTTACGAGAAAATGAGTCTTCTTCTTACAATATGAATCGTGAATTCTATAGAGAATTGAAGTAGTTTTTTTGTCTATATTTTGAAACATGCTCATATATCTTTCGCCAATTCCAACTGTAGTTAATTGTGATAATTCTTTGTGCTATTGGGAGCTCAAATGAGAAATGTTTTTTTTATAAAAATGCAACTTTATTGTGAAAATGGTACAAATTAATAATTCAAAGTATTGTTCATTATTAGCTACTACTTATTCCCATGTTCCTGGTAGAAGTGACAGTAAAAGTGTTCATCCATTAAAATATTTTCTATTTTAGGTTGATATTACGCATTTCTGGATTGTTTCAGGAATTGAGCGATGGGATATTGGAATGGACTTCACAAGGAATTTTTCCCTCGAACGTTTTTCCCGAACATTTTTTTATCGAACATTTTTTCCCGAACATTGTTTTCTTGAACATTTTTTTCTTGATCATTTTTTCTCTGAACAATTTTTCTCCGAACAATTTTTCTCCCCAAAAATTTCCCTCGAACATTTTTTCCTGATCATTTTTTCTTCGAACATTTTTTTTTATGACAAATGCAACTCTCCTTGAAGTGTATTGCTCATTGTTAGCTACAACTTTTTCCCATCTTATGGTAAAGCTCGAACACCGTAACAGTAAGAGTGTTCATCTTATTAAAATATTTTCAATTTCAGGTTGATATTACGTATTTCTGGATTATTTCAGGAATGAGACGATGTTCGAATGGACTTAACACGAAAATGAGTCGTCTTCTTCTTACAATATGAGGAATCGTGAATATCATAGAGAATTGAAGTGAAAGTTCATCTAATTGAAATATTTTCTATTTTAGGTTGATATTACGTATTTCTGGATTATTTCAGGAATAGAGCGATGTTATATTGGAATGGACATTACACAAAAATGAGTCTTCTTCTTACAATATGAGGAATAGTGATACAATGTAGTAGGAAATAAACTGTACGATTGAAAAGTCTTTCATTTTGGTGAAAAAGATCATATTGAAATAATTGTGATGATCGATTATTATTGGAAATTGAATGTTGCGTCGATATTTCGATTTTACCAATTTTTAATTATCGAAAATTCGCTTGGAATTAATGATCCTGAAAAAGCTGACTGGCATTTTCCCCCTTCCGTATCTGTGTCGGCGATGTACAGAAATAGTTGAGTCGGACGAATAAACATCGTCTTAATTACAGAGAGGTAACTCCTGCAAAATGGCGAATGCGGCGGTTAAACCTAACCCGGCACTTTTCGACGTTCAGACGCTGAGCAGGAGCGAGGTGCTTCGGTCATCAGTGTCATCGTTAAACGGGATGATCCAAGGCGTTTTCGGTGCCAAAGAACCGACCGCGGTGTACGCAAACCTCAATAAAAACCCGCTAAGGACGATAATATTAAGGACGCCGTTCGCGTTCCTCGAGAAATTAATAATCTGCGGATGTCGGGAGACAACATGCTACAAGTCAATTTTCACTGTCGGAGAGATACTTGCGAAACGTTTTATTTCGGATTGATGGAATGCGACTCGTTAATTCGTTCTTTTCGTGACGAGTCGTCTTTGCGGAGGAGGCAAACCGCAAACCTGATTTTCCTTTATAATCGCCTGTTTTCTGGATTCTTCTGTCTCATCATGATTGCCAGCCAAAAAACAAAGCGAAGAGTAGCTGGCTGCTGTATTTTCGTCTGATTTTTTTCCTCGAAAATCTTTTTTTCCAGATCATTTTTCCTCGAACATTTTTGCACGAACTTTTTTGCACGAACATTTTTTCCCGAACATTTTTTCCCGAACATTTTCTTCCCGAACATTTTTTTCCCGAACATTTTTTTCCCGAACAGTTTTTTCCCGAACATTTTTTCACCGAACATTTTTTCACCGAACATTTTTTCACCGAATTTCTGAAAATCCAATAAAAGTTCTATGCGATAGGTACTTATATCAGCCGTCTCTTTTCCTTCTGCCGTTTGCCGCTATCTTTCAATATCGCCCTCCCTGGATAGTTTATCGAAGGCCAGTGCCTCGAAGAATTGAGTCGCCTGGAAGGAGTGAGGACAATCCTATTCGAACCAGACAGAATTCGTCGAATATTTCCCCGGGTCGCTGTCTTCCCGAAACTTCCTCCAATTTCCTGCGTTTCGCTGAATAATTCCGGAAACCTTTCTTAAGTGCCTGTATTTGGTCACATCGTTGACGGTGAGAAGAATTAGCGCGCCCGTGGCTAGGGTTGTTAAAGGGATCAAATGAGAATCGTTTAGGCGCGACCTCTGCAAGGGACGTCGGTTCATTAGAACGGATTTAGCGGTTTATGTTCATATGAACTTTCTTCGTAATTTTCGATTAGTATCGCTCGTGTGGATCTAGTTTCCTATGCCCCCTCCAGGCAGCTAACGACATGATTTATTTTCCGCTTCCTTTCTTCTCGGGAGGAAATCCGTAGAAAGAGGGGTTTCTTAGTATACGCATTCTCGAAGTTAAGATTCGCAGTGTACTCCAATATTTGGGCATGATCTTAACAGGACTCCCTCGATCTCTGCGAATATCTCTGTTATCGTTTCCGATTATCAACAGGGAGATTCGAAACCCTCTTATAGTTTCATTGGATGAACCTCTTATCAGAAAATTGTACTTCACTCCGGAGAAATTCTGCGGGAAGTTAGCGTATTTGATTTCTGCTCCGAATACTCGATCTTATTTCACATCTTTTTCCGAATGAAACTCCGAAACAAATCCGGCCACATTGTTTCTTTGAATTTCGATTTTTTTCTTTCAAACTGCATGACTGAAAATTTGTTAAATTTATTGACTCTGCAATTTACTGAAAACTCCGATATTGCAGTATTTAAATTTCCACTCGAAAATATTGAATATCTGGTGTTTTTTAAGGTGCTAGAATTTTCGATAGGGATAACTGTAATTTGACAGAAGGTGGAAGCTATGTTGTTTTGACATTTCTGTTCAGCAAGCACTGACAAATTATCATGGAAAGACTCATGCCACCACAACGTTTATACTCCATTCACTTTTATAAAGTAGCCCGGGAGGCCCTGGAATTCTGACACATTTCACCGCGTATATTTTGAAAATGTTAGGTTATAGTCATTCTTCTGTCAGGTATGAACGCAACGTTGCCGTTTCTACATATGAATCGTAGAAATTACGTATTTAACAAAATGTTTATTTACTTTGGGAAAACAATGAATTTGAGGAAATATTATGTGAATTCAATAATTCCAAAGATCTGACGAATATTGAAAAACATTTTTTCTCTGTTAATACTGAAAAAAATTTCACGTGTACGAGTATAAACATGATTGGAAGATTCAGTTATGCTATTTTCTTGTACGGAAATCAAGAACCGAGTGTTGAAATTTTACTGAAAAATAATGGACAGAATAGTCCGTTACTTTGTGATAGTTTATCAACCCGACAGAAAAACTTTTAGAAGAACAGAACAGACGGACGTATGGAAATCCACACTTTTCAAAATTCTCAAGAAATAAGCCTACAGACGACAATTAAATACCTCTTTGCGCAACTTGAAATACTCCAGTATGAAAATGTAGTGGTACTACGAATCTTGTGTCACAGGATAAACCTTATAAGAACTAACTCCATTCACAAAGTTGAAAAAGAGTAAATAGAAAGTAGACTTGGCAATGTCACTTGATTTTCACGATTGCCAACCTAAGTAAAAGAACTTGATAAACCTAAACCATGCCCCACCAAGATACTTTATAAAAGTGAATGGAGTATACAAATCGTTGAAATTTATTTTCAAAATCAGTGTTCTATTCGCCAAACTTATAGAGCATTTCGTGAAATTTATGGTTTACAATCGTCCATCAGAGCAGCTTATTGGTCGAACTATCGATAGATTTCGAACAATATTTTCTCTACTCGATGCAACAACAACAAGCCAAAGAACTGTACGCACAGAAGAAAATATCGCTGCTGTAAGTGTTAATGCAGATCCAGATTTGTCTATTCGTCGACGTTCACAACAATTTGGACTCTGTGCATCCACCACATGGAAAATTTTTCATGAAGATCTTTGTCTACACCCATACAAGATCCAACTGGTTCAAGAACTAAAGCCACTTGACAATAATAAGCGGCGGTTGTTTGCCGATTAGACCCTAAAACAGCTTGAAGTTGATCCATTTTTTATCAAAAAATTGTGTTTAATGATGAAGCTCATTTCTGGTTGAACGTCAAAGTAAACAAGCACAATTGCCGTATTTGGAGCGAAAAGAATCCTAAAGAAGTTCTGCAGGTTCCATTGCATCCTGAAAAATGCAGTGTATGGTGTGCTTTACACGCTAAAGGTATCATCGGTCCATATTTCCTTGAAAACGATGCTGGAGCTAATGTTACAGTGAACGGTGCTCGTTACAGTTCGATTATCAATGATTATTTGTTTCAAAATTTGAATGGTACCGACCCAGAAGTGTTTTGGGTTCCAACAAGATGGTTCTACATCTCATACTGCTACCGTTACAATTGATTTATGGAAAGAAAGATTTGGCGATAACATCATTTCGAGAAATGGTCCAATTAATTGGCCTCATAGATCATGGATTATTTTCTTTGGGGTTATATCAAGTCATTGGCTTATGCTGATAAACCAGAAACAATAGACGCTTTGGAAGCCAACATAACTTGTGTTATTCCTGAAATAAGGCCTGAATTACTCGAAAAAGTGGTCCAAAATTGGTCTCGTCTCATAAAATTATCTTTCAAATTAAAAAAAATTTGGCTTCAATCTAAATTTAAATGTGTTTTATTTCGATTTAAAGTTCTATCACTCTGAAAAACAACCGATAGATATTGGGAAAAGCAAATGCTGATTGTTTCGAACAGTTTCCCCAAAAATTCAGATATTGCAATATTCAAATTCAACTCGGATATATTCGACCGAGTGGACTTTATTGAATGATGAATAATCCATATAAACATTAGTATCATTGACATCGGAATCGTGCTGAAAAATCATCTATCATTCTAGATTTGGACCAATTCTTTCGATTACTCGGAGTAATATCGAAATGTTCCCAATGTTTTCCTCCGGCTGAAATCTCTCTTCGAGTTCATTTCTGGTAGATAAACATGTATAAGATTCCCCAGATGATCGCGAACTTACTTAGCAGTATTCTTGGAGGGCCGATCTCACCAATCCATCATTTAGTTTGGAAAATCCGATGCCAGGCCCTGTCTGCGAAACTTTGCGGAATAAAAATCGCTATCCAGAATTTTAAATTCGGCCTTCGGATCATGATGATTTTCTTTTTATGGTCCATTATGTTGGAAATAGCATATTACGTCGTTACAAACAATGAGCCATAGGAAATGTTCGGCGCAATCGTTTGGGGCATGACGATGGCGAATTTTCATGGACTGGTACGGATTTTACACCGTATTTTCTTCGATATTCGGTCGTGGAAATGAGATCCAATTTAGCGTGAATGGGGAAACAATTGATGCGAATGTGATTAAAGTGTGAATGACTGGTGAATTGGTGCAGTACACATGGGGTTTTTCTTATTATGTTTACAATAAAGGGTTCGACAATAAAAGCGTTGCATGGCTGCAAACAGGATAACAATTACGAGAGAAACATGCCATTTGCCATTAGCACAGTTCCAGAAATCCGCTATTCAGTTAAAAAGTGTCTCATGTACGACTTCACAAATACTATACTTCAAGTCCACATCTCTACTGTTAACCTTTACGTCCCGCGTATAATCTAAGCAATGCACAGTGGCAATCACTCATATGTGAATGCGTTTCTTAAGACAACTCAAATGGACCAGCGACGTACTAACTCGATTTGCAGAATAGAATCTTGGCTTAGGAGGGACTGACCTAAACTTTTTACGCGTTGGCACTCTTGGAGTTTGGTTCAAGGAAGAACCTCGAAATCACAAAGCTATTTCTCTCTTCTTCATTTGGGGGCGGTGATATTCATTGGACCCAATTCGTAAACCAACATTTTCGATATAAGAGTCGTGCCCGAATGAAAACCCTGGCATTTTTCATGGATCCGTCTAGATATCAGAATGCAGAACACAATTACGAGGAAGAATACCTGGATTTTATCGAGTGTAGCCTTGAATCGGGATGAAATTGAATGGATTCAATCAGAAGATTGCAAACTCAGATTTTTCGTTACCTCTGCCATTAAACAATCTGAGCAAACTTTCTATTTTCCCGCTCTCCGCTGGAATTTATTGAATAGTTGGAGGGTGGATCGTGGAACAGTTTAGGGGTGGTTGCTTTTTCAATAAAACAAATGAAAATAGCTCAGAGTTATAAGAAAATGACTAGATTAGGGAGAAATCGACTTATTATACAAAAGAAAATGGTTCCAACAAAGGACTCTTTGTAAATACATGATTCTGACAATATTCATTGATTCCTACGCGGAGAAACGAGTCCTATAGAAATTTGAAATAACGCACTGACGTGACGTCAAGAACTTTTGAGAGCTCGTACATTCACCTAGTAGTTTGATTCACCTTGTACGTAGATTCGCCTTGTAGGTAGATTCACCTTGTAGGTAGATGCACCTTGTAGGTAGATTCGCCTTGTAGGTAGATTCGCGTTCGCAGCAAGCAATTGTTCAAGTTCAAAGTCTTCATGGAATTTTTATCTGTTTGTTACACGGAAGATATGTGAACTAGGATATATTGAAAATTCTTAGCCTACTGTAGAACGAAACAAAATTTCAATGTCAAAATATTTTTTACTCAAAATATTCTCATCTTAATTGAATATAATAATTACAGCGAACCTGCAAGGTCTCTAGACCTTTCAAAAAAATGTCCCCCACAGCTTTTATTACCTCCTTATGACCTTTTAAACTTTCTTTCAGTTGAGGAAAGATATGATAGTCGGACGGAGCCAAATCTGGTGAATAAGGGGGGTGTTCTAGTAATTCTAATCCTAAATCACGAATATTTTGCATGGTAACATGAGATTTGTGTACTGGGGCGTTGTCCTGTGAAAACAAAATACCTTTGGATAGCTTTCCGCGTCTTTTCTCTTTAATTTTTTTCCCGTAGAGTGGTCAGTAATGTCTAAAAGTAATCTCCAGTTTTGTTTTACCCTTATCCTAAAAATCAATCATGATTACTCCATGGCAAGCCCAAAAAACTGAAGCAAGAACTTTTCCAGCAGATTTTTGGACACGAAACTTCTTAGGTCTTGGAGAACCAGAGTGTCGCCATTCCATCGATTGTTGATTTGTTTCTGGATCGTAGAAATGTATCCAAGTCTCATCCATAGTAACAATTTGGCTTAAGAAGTCTACATCGTTTCAAATCGAGCACAGATCGAACGCGATGCTTCTACCATTGCACGCATCTGGTCAACATTCAAACATTTGGTGATCCTTTTTGCAGAAATTTTTCTCATTTCCAAATTGACGTGAACTAAAGGATGAAAGCGTTCGTATGAAATCTTCAGTGCTTCAGATATCCGTTTTAGCCCAATTCGACGGTCTGACAAAATGCATCGATATTTTAGGGGACTGACACAGAAACTGGCCTTCCCGATCGGTCATCATCTTCAATGGAAAATTTACCTATTTTGAATCTTGCAGTCCAATTTTTCACGGTCGCATACAAAGGACATTGATCACTAAGGGTATAAAGTATATCTTCGTAAATCTGCTAACCTCTTAACCCTTTTAAATACAGGTACTTGATGATGGCTCGATACTCCAATTTTTCGATTTTTACAATTTCGGTGGACATCTTTTTTTTAAATTTATTGCGTAAGTCTGGTTTACTTTTTTGACTTCGAACTCTACCCTGACACTTCTAAAAAGTTATTGTTAATATGGTATCGCAATATTTTGTTTATGCATGGAACTGGTCTAGGCTAGCTAGATATCAATACATCCTCGTATGCTGCGTTTGCATGTAATTGGACATGTATCCTTTTCCTGGCGCCACTCTGTATGAGCGGCCCGGCATGTGTGTTATAAGGTAGCCCGAGCTTCGGGAGCATCTAATTCCTCAGGAAGATTAGATGTAACATTCCAATTTCGAGCCCAACTCGATGTCTTTTTTCATCTCCGGAGGTAAAGCTGCTCTGTATCCCATTTAGCTACTTTCTAATCTAGAAATGGGTCTGGCTCTAGTCCCGAACAAATACGGCTTCGTTTGCTATTTGAGGGGAAATCCAAATTTGACTCAACAAGTCCAGGTGAATTCTCCTGAACTTCCATTAAATTAGGTTATACTGTTCTGTGAACTATAAACTTCTGTTATTCCTGCCAGATCCTGGCGAGCATAAAAAAGGTTGCGGAGCATGCCGTGACTGGATAAATTCGCCCAAAGAATACCATTTGACTGCTCAACGTACAATCGAATTATACGTAAGTTCGAGAAAGACCGGTTCTGCCTTTTTAACCCGAGAATAAACATATTATTTCCGAGAGTCCGCTGTTCTTCATCGAGATTTTCCAGCTCGCAGTCAAGAATTACTTGAAGATTTTTAAATCAAGGATCCCTTGTCTATCCGGTATGACTAGGACTATTTAAACTTATTTCAGATCGCGAAAACATCGGAATAACGAACATACCCTCTCTTTATATAATTACTATGTTGGAGTATTCGGACGAGAGTCAGGAATGAAAAGAGGTGGCTTAATTAGGGAGGAATTTATCCTGAAAAATTTCAAATCTCCATCTGTGAAAATAATTGGGCATGAAATATTCACTTCTCTGTCTCTGAGGTATAAATAATAAAAAGACGGATTTGGTCCCGGGATTGAAATGTAGGTTTTCGGGGACGCTGGATTCAATGATTAATATTCTGATGATCTATCATCGTTTAGATTTTCACCTGCGAAATGGCATTGTTTCAAAAATCGGAATTTCAAATTGTCAAATTTAATATTGTTAATCAATATGGTCCAAAGTATCTGTGTATGGCATGAAATCCGTCTCTAAAATCTCGACTCTTTGGTTGAAAAATTACCAAGGACCAAGGACCAAAAACACTATATTGGTCCCCAGCGAGGAATCCCTGGGAAATCTGAAAGTGTTATTCTATCTGGAAGTTCTTCAATCCTTTGGAATCATTCATAAAACCCATTTGGCTGATCGATACCACCCATACTTCGAGTGCTCTGAGCTTTTGAACAAAACTCGAAAACGAAATATGGAAAAATAAAACTAAAAAAATTATGGTTTCAGAAGGGTTGTATGGTCAAGTTTGGTATCAAAATATAGGTTTTCGAGGATGCTGATATAAATGAAATATAACCCAAGGCCCTATCTATCTTGGTTTAGATTTTCACCTGCGAAATGGCATTTTTCCCAAAAATCGAAATTTCAAGTCGTCATATCTCCCGTTCCAGTGATCGTATTCACTTTTTATTTGTATATTGTTTATCAGCGTTATCCCAAGTATCACAAAGAACAATTAAATCGATATCGAAAATCACAACTTTTTTGGTGAAAAATGCATAAGGGGTAAGACCCCCAAAAACACTATATTTGACATCACCATGGAATCCCTGGGAAATCAACCGGAGTTATTCGATTGGAATGTTCTTCAACCTATTCGAATCATCCAGAATAAACATTCTGCCTATATTCTGACCGCTCTGAGCTTGTGAAGAAAACTCGAAAATGAAAAATGTAAAACATAAAACCCAAAAAATTAATGGTGCAGAAGGGTTATATGGTCAAGTTTGGTATCAAATTGTAGGTTTTCGAGTACGCTGAATTCAATGAAATATAATCCAAGGCCCTTTCTATGATGGTTTAGATTTTCACCTGCGAAATGGCATTTTTCCCAAAAATCGAAATTTCAAGTCGACATATCTACCGTTCCGGTGATCGTATTCACTTTTTATTTGTATATTGTTTATCAGCGTTATCCCAAGTATTCGAATCATCCAGAATAACCATTCTGCCGGTCCATAACGCCCATATTTTGACCGCTCTGAGCTTGTGAACAAAACTCGAAAATGAAAAATGCAAAACATAAAAGTCAAAAAATTAATGGTACAGAAGGGTTATATGGTCAAGTTTGGTATCAAATTGTAGGTTTTCGAGGACGCTGAATTCAATGAAATATAATCCAAGGCCCTATCTATCATGGTTTAGATTTTCACCTGCGAAATGGCATTTTTCCCAAAAATCGAAATTTCAAGTCGTCATATCTCCCGTTCCAGTGATCGTATTCACTTTTTATTTGTATATTGTTTATCAGCGTTATCCCAAGTATCACAAAGAACAATAAAATCGATATCGAAAATCCCAACTTTTTTGGTGAAAAATGCATAAGGGGTAAGACCCCCCAAAAACACTATATTTGACATCACCATGGAATCCCTGGGAAATCAACCGGAGTTATTCGATTGGAATGTTCTTCAACCTATTCGAATCATCCAGAATAACCATTCTGCCGGTCCACATCGCCTATATTCTGACCGCTCTGAGCTTGTGAACAAAACTCGAAAATGAAAAATGCAAAACATAAAAGTCAAAAAATCAATGGTACAGAAGGGTTATATGGTCAAGTTTGGTATCAAATTGTAGGTTTTCGAGGACGCTCAATTCAATGAAATATAATCCAAGGCCCTATCTATCATGGTTTAGATTTTCACCTGCGAAATGGCATTTTTCCCAAAAATCGAAATTTCAAGTCGTCATATCTCCCGTTCCAGTGATCGTATTCACTTTTTATTTGTATATTGTTTATCAGCGTTATCCCAAGTATCACAAAGAACAATAAGATCGATATCGAAAATCCCAACTTTTTTGGTGAAAAATGCATAAGGGGTAAGACCCTCCAAAAACACTATATTTGACATCACCATGGAATCCCTGGGAAATCAACCGGAGTTATTCGATTGGAATGTTCTTCAACCTATTCGAATCATTCAGAATAACCATTCTGCCGGTCCATAACGCCTATATTCTGACCGCTCTGAGCTTGTGAACAAAACTCGAACATGAAAAATGCAAAACATAAAAGTCAAAAAATTAATGGTACAGAAGGGTTATATGGTCAAGTTTGGTATCAAATTGTAGGTTTTCGATCACGATGAATTCAATGAAATATAATCCAAGGCCTTATCTATCATGGTTTAGATTTTCACCTGCGAAATGGCATTTTTCCCAAAAATCGAAATTTCAAGTCGTCATATCTCCCGTTCCAGTGATCGTATTCACTCTTTATTTGTATATTGTTTATCAGCGTTATTCCAAGTATCACAAAGAACAATAAAATTGATATCGAAAATCCCAACTTTTTTGGTGAAAAATGCATAAGGAGTAAGACCCCCCAAAAGCACTTTATTTGACATCACCATGGAATCCCTGTGAAATCAACCGGAGTTATTCGATTGGAATGTTCTTCAACCTATTCGAATCATCCAGAATAACCATTCTGCCGGTCCACATCGCCTATATTCTGACCGCTCTGAGCTTGTGAACAAAACTCGAAAATGAAAAATGCAAAACATAAAAGTCAAAAAATTAATGGTACAGAAGGGTTATATGGTCAAGTTTGGTATCAAATTGTAGGTTTTCGAGGACGCTCAATTCAATGAAATATAATCCAAGGCCCTATCTATCATGGTTTAGATTTTCACCTGCGAAATGGCATTTTTCCCAAAAATCGAAATTTCAAGTCGTCATATCTCCCGTTCCAGTGATCGTATTCACTTTTTATTTGTATATTGTTTATCAGCGTTATCCCAAGTATCACAAAGAACAATAAAATCGATATCGAAAATCCCAACTTTTTTGGTGAAAAATGCATAAGGGGTAAGACCCCCCAAAAACACTATATTTGACATCACCATGGAATCCCTGGGAAATCAACCGGAGTTATTCGATTGGAATGTTCTTCAACCTATTCGAATCATTCAGAATAACCATTCTGCCGGTCCATAACGCCTATATTCTGACCGCTCTGAGCTTGTGAACAAAACTCGAACATGAAAAATGCAAAACATAAAAGTCAAAAAATTAATGGTACAGAAGGGTTATATGGTCAAGTTTGGTATCAAATTGTAGGTTTTCGATCACGATGAATTCAATGAAATATAATCCAAGGCCTTATCTATCATGGTTTAGATTTTCACCTGCGAAATGGCATTTTTCCCAAAAATCGAAATTTCAAGTCGTCATATCTCCCGTTCCAGTGATCGTATTCACTCTTTATTTGTATATTGTTTATCAGCGTTATTCCAAGTATCACAAAGAACAATAAAATTGATATCGAAAATCCCAACTTTTTTGGTGAAAAATGCATAAGGGGTAAGACCCCCAAAAACACTATATTTGTCCCCACCCAGGAATCCCTGGAATATCAGAAGGTGTTATTTTATAATGCAAGTTCTTCAATCCATTCGAATCATTCATGAAACCCATTTAGGGGATTGATACCCCCTATACTTCGAGTGCTCTGAGCTTATGAACAAAACTCAAAAATGAGATATGGAAAAAATTAGACAAAAAAAATTATGGTCTCAGAAAGGTTGTATGGACATATTTGGTATCAAAATATAGGTTTTCGAGGACGCTGAATTCAATGAAAAGTAATCCGAGGCCGTATTTGTTATAGTTCAGTGATTCTATAAAGTTTCCGTTCAGTTTCGTCGGATATACGAATCCCTGAAAAAGTCTGAAATTCCCGTTTGTGAGAAGAAAATTGTGATTGAAATACTCACCGCTCGGTCTCCAAGGTGCCCAACCCTGCAGTGAAGATGGGCAGTCTGACCAACAGTGGTCGTCACTTCCCTGCGAGTCGTGTTGTCGAAATATGGCTGCGAAAAAGCCTGCTCCCAATAAGGGTTGCTATGCTCCGAACCACCCTCACTACGATCTGAAACAAAGACAAATATTAGGGCTTAATGTGGTGAATCAACAGAGATTGGATTCCTCCAGGCCTTTCGGATAACATCCATACGGACTGTTGGAGAAGAATCCCGTTGGAAATGGGTTGTAGAGAGGCCTAAGAGTTACCACAAACAGATTCTGTTTACTCTTTCATTTGGAAAAGGAGGGAACTTGGGCTGCGGAATTATGGAAATGTGGATGATAGTTTAATCTGGGATATACGTCTCATTTGTCGTTTAGATGACCTTTCCTGTTGGAACAGTTATTTGAGTGAGCTTCGCTCTAGAATATTTGGATCAATGTGGTATCGTCTCTCCAAAGTTCAAGCTTGAAAGGAAAAACGAAGCTTTAATGCAGGAAACAAGACAGAAATTGATGGGAAGTTTTCGAACTTCGAGCCTGTTGAAGCAGCGAAATCAGGATTATTATTCTCCAATATCGTGAAGAGCATATGATAGACATCCCCCTTTTCAATACCACACATCGGTGTAGATATCGTCTATCTGGGGCTCCGTTTTCCCCGTGTTTCCTTGGGGGGAAACTGGCAAGACCGGAACTGAGGGCACGGTGGAAATTCAATTCACGTTAGAATTAAATTATTCATTAGTTCTGGGGGCAACTATTTCATAAAATTTATCGTCTAATTTCGACTGAATTAGCGTTTGTTAATTAGTTTCAGAACTAATGCTTATCTAAATTTTTTATCGTCCTTTAACGCTCATACCTCCCAGATATATTCGCCCTGAAATATTGGAAGAGTGACGTGACGGCGAATTTACGATTGTTTCCATCGTAAACTGGAAAAAGGAAGTGTGCCAACTGTTGGAAATCTAAACATTACGCCGGGCGGATGGTTTATTATACACACGATACACATTCGGGCGCAGGCTAATTTGCGGAATAAGCAGTTTCTGTCTTTCGGTTGTACACATCGAGTTGATTGTCTGGTTTTGATGAGGCCCATTCAACCGGTGACAGATAATCTAACCTGTCAACTGTAGTGGAAGTCGACTTGAGGTTCCGTCCTCTACGGCTGACACAGATTCGATAGCCGCCAACGATGATAGACCGCGAAACTTATCTACAGGGTGTCTCATTTGAAAGTGTCCACCCTCAATAACGAATCAGAATTTGTGAAAACACTCAGATAGGTCGATTTTTGATGACAGGGGGACATGATATGGGATACAAAGCTTGTTTCTACTAGCAACCCCCTGGATAGGGTTGCAACACCATCAGGAATTGGAATAGGGAAAGTGGGTAGTTTTGTAGATTGGATTCAAATTTTTATGAACCTACTGTTTGTGTTTTTATCAAGTGAATATTTATAAAGTTACAGGGTGTTTTTTATGGAATTATGATACCGATAAAACTAAATGAAACAGAGATGTTCCAATTGATCGTATAAGTTCTATTGAAGAAAAAAAAAAAACAGAACGAACAATAAGTCGATTAATAGTATATTATTTTATTAGGAGGAGAAGTGTCACTTTTCGTGGCGAGCTTGAGTTTATCCGCCGAACGGAGTGAGGCGGATAATTGAAAGCGAGCCACGAAAAGTCACTTCTTCTCCGAATGAAATATGCTATTTTATTTCCAATTCATGAAAATTGTTCATTTAATGTAACTTTATCAAATAAACTAGCTGGCCCGGCGAACTTTGTACCGCGAATTATACTTAAAAGTTGTATAAACTCACCATTGCTTTTTTCCAAGTAGGAAAAAAATTAGGCAAAATTAAAGTTCAAAATATACAAAATTTCAATAATTTTGTAATTCACATGGAAATAATTCTCTTTATTTAAGCGGTAACTAATTGTTAAACTTGAACATATAACTTTTTGTTTTTAATTGTTGTACAGTTCTCTTTTTGCAGTACCTCATGTGACTGTGAATAGCAGGAGTATAATCCATATTATACCTTTCCTCTTATATGAATCAAAATGTCAAGAATATGAACAAAAATTATTCCTTTAATGAACTATCGACTATTAACACAGCCCGTCG
The DNA here is from genome assembly GCA_951802165.1 of Adalia decempunctata. Taxonomy (NCBI): domain Eukaryota; kingdom Metazoa; phylum Arthropoda; class Insecta; order Coleoptera; family Coccinellidae; genus Adalia; species Adalia decempunctata. The sequence continues at coordinate 8,539,323 of OX637704.1, read as the reverse complement.
ACCAGAATAAAAAAATCAGTCATTTGTTAATAGCCCAACCTGGAGTGCAAAAACAAAACTTTTCTTATATTCTCAAAATCTAATCAGTGGTCACACCATTATTTTAGACATCTTAGTTATGCTGCTAAGCTCAAAATAATGGGTATAAACATCTCAGTTGGTGGAGCAGCGCGATTCTCACTATTCCATGGATATGAGCTGTCAATCTCTCTTCAATTTGTCCAATTTAGTTGACGATATCAAGCTCGTTAGAAGAAAAATCGAGATGTTAAAATGTCGATAGTACGATCGACACGGCAAAATTATCAACACTGTGAATTATGTTGAACTCCAGATCAGATTAGGCAACCCATGAAACATTATTGTATATCATAAGTGAAAGCTCGATGAGCAAACGTTTCAAAATTATTGACGCTTACAATACTGTCTCTGTGCGAACAGAAACACGAATATAATATGTCAATTATTAATTATGGGCAATTTTGGATTCAGTTATTTCCGCAAATATATCTATTACCCTAACAGAAATTCGAAAGCATTTCAAAAATAAAGAAAAAAAGATGAAGATGGCCAACTCACGTTTGAAACTGATCGTCAAAATGAGATACTTGATCTTTCGGTAAAAATTCACTGTTCCACCAAATTGAGATGAGTTTACCCCCTTTTTGATCTGGCAATAGACTTACATGTTACCATGAGTTCTTCGCGAATCACATATCGCCATCTAACAGCGGTAATATCAACCTACGACTACGTACAGTGACTTGTCTATTCACTGTACGACTACGCATCAACGGTAGCGACACCTAGTGGCCTTATTCGAAAGAAGGAAAAGCATTTCCTGCATAAGTAAAACTTTCATCAATTTTTTCAAAGTTTCATTGTATTTTATAATAACCAGACCGAAGACGATTCCATAAATGAAGTTTCATAACAAACAGTCCATCCGATCTCTAGTTATAAATGGTGTAACCAACATCTTTCTTTTATATATATAGATATGACGTTTGAATTGGAAATTTTTGTATTCTATGCATCTATGTTCAATGGTAACCGAGTAATCTTTTTCGTAGCAACACTTTCCCTGCCGCCGGAGGGAAAAGTAAATATTTCTCCGCCTAGGCGGAGAAATAGAACTTTTCGATGATCCTGTCAGTCGAGAACTGACGTTGTTATCGTACGTTTGGAAATAAAAAGTATTAAATGCCATTTTTCTCTTCATGCTCATCAGAATCTGCACTGCCAGACCATACGCGAAGTGATTATTGCTTTCATACAAATTTGAATCCATGTATACATTTGTGCTACAAAACTATCCACTTTCGCTAATCAAATTCCTGATGGGGTTGCAACCCTCGCCAGGAGGTTGCTAGTAGAAACAATTTTGTATCCCAAATCATGTCCCCGCTGTCATCAAAAATCGACCTGTCAGATTCCTTTTGGTGGAGAGACTACAAATGAAGAAATTTTTTCAATCGGTTTTTTAGATAGTATTCTCTGATAGATGCGCTTTCAAATGGAAAACAAAGATCTATCTCATAATTCATGTTTTGCTTATATTTTGCCGAGGTTTAACCATGCCTGTTTCATTGAGATTCCGAAATGGTATTGCTCACTCTATTTCTAATACAAAATAAATTCCTATTACCACAAGTCACGAGTTTTTCTCTTTGTTACAGAAGTGCTAAAACACGGAGGCAGCTACAATTGACGCAACCCTGATTCCTAGGAAAAGGGTGAGTATTCAGTTGACTATTTTCTACTGATGAGTATAAAATTTTTTATTACGGACTGACAAAATAGCTACAATTAATTTTTTGAGTTTAGTGCTGGTCAAACAATAGGAATTCAGATTTGTTTATGTAGACATTATAACCGTTTATTTGCTCGAAGAATTGTGAAATGTCGATTTTTTTCTGATATTTCCATTCAATCTTACTGTACTATATCAGAGCAGTGGAAATCATTCAAATTGAGTGCATTTTTATTGAAAAAATTCCGTAAATGTTTGCCAAAGTTGGATGAGCATAGTCATTCAAATTAAGAGAATTTTCTTAAATATTTTGTAACACCCTGTGTGTGTTACTCGGTGTAGTTATCCACATATTAAGTGACTTACTAGGAAACGAAAGAAAATTTGGTAAGCAGTCATCAAGACTCAACAAAATCGAAGATAAGGAACTGAAGTGAATATTTCTTCGTAGACACTGTGATAAGTAGTAGTCAGTTCACGTTGAAAGTAAACTTTATAACATATACGCAGCCCGTCCCAGCTTCGCCCGGGTAGGAAAAGGCTTATGCCTAAGCTTCGTATTGAGTCGACCGCGTGTCTGAATAGTCGGAAAGTTGATTTTCGCGGCTTCTTTTTTAGATATGCATGTCCCCCTCTCACACTTCGGTGCCCTCTCCTTTTCGCCTACTTACCACGGAGACGCATTTTGGTGCGGTCGTGCCGTATTATCTTCAACACTTCAACCTGCCATATCTTTTGGTGTACTCGTTGTAATTGTATGATGTGAAGGGCAATTTCGTTCTTAATTGAATACTGGGGATAAATAACGTATTGAGTTGGATGAGGATCGATACCATATTCATAAAAAGACACTCCCAAATAGTGCATAATTTTGGAAAACATCTGATTAGCAAGTCAATCTTGAGAGATATATGTATGCTATCGCGGACTTTTTTGTAGAACTATTTAAGAGGTACATTTATGTCATACATTGTATACACGTAAGTCTTACGGTTTTTGCAGCGCACGTGAAAATAGCTGATTATGGCTGATCCTTCTGTAATCATTGAAGTTATAGTAGGTATCCTTAATTTTTTCGCGTGAAAAGTATAGCTTATGTCACACAGGGATAATTTTGCTTTCCAGGGGGTGAAAGAATTTCTGAAATCAGTCCAGTAGTTTTTGAGTCAAGTCATATCAAACACACCAGAATACAAATCTCTAATATAAGTATCGATATACACTGCGCAAAAAAATTAACGCAAATTCTGAAAATCTCAATTTTAATGAAAGTTAACTCTACATTGACTGTATATCTTATTTTTTATGTTCTCTCGCGAAGTTTTGAACGAAACAAGACACATTAAATGGAAGAAAAATTCAGGATTTCACCGAATCTTATGTGAAAGAAGAGAAATGAATAATTTTCAAAATACTGAAATGCTGATAAGTGATTTAATACTTGCTATTTCCACCCCTTGCGTTAATTACAGCTTGGCAACGACGGTTCATACTCAAAATGAGTGATCTTAAAATGTTCTGATCTAATCCTTCCCAGATTTCTCCGAGTTGGATTCATTAAGAGTAGCTGGATGATTTTCTGAACTTCTCAGCCTTCTATTGAGGTTGTCCCAAACCTGCTCAATCGGATTGAGATCTGGACTTCTTGCTGGCCATTCCATTCGAGAGACTTCAACCTCTTCAAGGTACTCCTGAACGATGCGCGCACGATGGGGTCTGGCATTATCGTCCATAAAAATGAAATTTTCACCAATGTATGGGACAAATGGCACTACATGCTCTTCAAGAATGTTCCTTATATCCTTATCAGCATTCATAGCTCCATTATCAACGACCCCTAGGTCTGTGCGAGCAGTCAAACATATTCCACCCCATACCATAATCGATCCTCCCCCGAAACCAGTATTGTTCAGGAAATTGCACTGAGGATATCTTTCATGTGGACGTCTGTATACAAGGGAACGTTGATCACAATGGTAGATGCAGAATCTAGACTCATCTGTGAAGAGAACTCGTTCCCAATCGGCCTCTTCCCAATGGATATGCTCTCTCGCAAAATCCAAACGCGCCCTTCGATGGGCTGAGGTAAGAGCTGGACCTCTTGCCGCGACACGAGGCCTTAAATCATATTCTCTGAGGCGATTTCTCATTGTCTGAGTGCTGATTTGCACCTCATGAGTTTGCTCAAGCTGATTTTGAAGGAGGCGAGCGGTTGCAAACCGTTGTCTCAGCGAAGAAACTCTCAAGTAACGAAAGAAAAACTATTGATCACTAGAATTGATCGAGAACAACTTATTTTAGAATGGAGCCAATACATTCAAAATCTGATAATATCATCATTTTTTATTCCTGCTGGGAGAAAACATCTGTATTGAAGAAAAACGTTGAAAGTGGATAACTTATGCATGCATAATTCTGATAAAAATAATTATCATTGAGAACACCTTCAGTTGTAGAATAAATTTGAGATTTCCATAATGTGCGTTAATTTTTTTGCGCAGTGTATTTTCCGATAATATTCTGATTCTGTGATTATTAATTGGACTTTTTTTCATGGTATTATATAATTTTCAATAACTATAATTTTCAGCATGCAATCTCAAAATTGAACAAAGCCCATAATGATTTGAATAATAATGAGAAAATTTCTCAAACCAAATTATACCTGCCTTTGCGTTTTCTGAATTTTTTTTTCAAATAGTCTCTCTAATTCTATATTCTTGTTCTACGTTCACTTTGTTTCGAAGAACCTGAGCAGCACAGCCCGGTTCATCGCAGAAACGGCGACAGATTAAGAAATCTGAATCCGAAAGAAATTGCGACGGAAAATACCGCATTTTCGTGGTCCTCCACCCATAAGGACCCCTTCAATCCACGACGTCGAAATTTATACAATTTCAACTGACCCTTTTCTAGTCCCGTCCCCCTTTCCGTTGAATAAAACATGAGGCGATAGAGTCCAATCAGAGCGATTTTACTAAATTAAAAGTTGGTGACACGACAGCCGTTTAACGAGGAAATTTTGAAAACACCCACCACGGACTAACGGGCACCGATGAGAAACTCATGGAAATCGCCAAGGTATTTTCCCCCGTTAACCGTGAACGTGACAATTTCTCACATACCAAATTAAGATGGATGAAAATGAAACCCCGGACACGGTAACCCTCGGGAGAGATCGAATTGGCAGGTCGAATCGAGGCCATTGTCGAGTAGTTTTCAGGCCGGCGGTTTTTTTTTTCAGAGTACCGGAATGTCCTCTAACTCCATTCACTTTTATAAAGTATGCCTGTTGGCGAAGATTTAGGTTTATCAAGTTTTTTCACTTAGACAGACGCAGGTTGATACTGGTTAGATGTCAAATGATTCTCAGAGACGTTGCCAATGCTTATTTCTATTTACTCTTTTTTAACTTTGTTTTCTTTTCAAGTTTAACTGTATTTCAAGTTTCAAGGTTATTGAATGTCTTCTGTAGGCTTATTTCTTGGGAATTTCGAAAAGTGCATGCCCTAAGCGTCCGAACAAAACTCGAAAATGAAAAATTGAAAACAAAAAACAAAAAATTCATGTTGAAGAAGGACAAGATGGGCAAGTTTGGTATCAAATTATAGGTTTTCGGGGACGCTGAATTCAATAAAAATATCCCGAGGCTCTATCAATCATAGTTCAGATTTTCATCTGTCAAATGGCATTTTTTCGAATTTCAAATCGTCATAGCTCCAGCTCCTGTGGTTGTATCCACTTTTGGTTTGTATATTGTTGATCATCATTGTCCCAAGTATTGATCAGTAAAATGAAATCGATTTCGAAAATCCCAACTTTTTGCGTGAAAAATACGTAAGGGGTAAAACCCCCCAAAAACACCATATTCGTCATCAACACGAAATCCCTGAGGAATCTATTGTTGATATTCGATCGTGAAGTTCTTCAACCTATTCAAATCTTTCAGAATATCCATTTTGCTGACCCATAACACCTAAACTCTGCATGCTCTGAGCGTCTGAACAAAACTCGAAAATAAAAAATTGAAAACAAAACTGAAAAAATTCAGGTCAAAGAAGGACCATATGGACAAGTTTGGTATCAAAATATAGGTTTTCGGGGACGCTGAATTCAATAAAAAATATTTCGAGGTTTTATCTATCATAGTTTAGATTTTCACCTGTCAAATGGCACTTTTTCGAATTTCAAATCGTCATAGCTCTCGTTCCTGTGGTCCTATCCACTTTTGGTTTGTATATTGTTGATCATCATTGTCCCAAGTATTGATCAGTAAAATAAAATCGATTTCGAAAATCCCAACTTTTTGCGTGAAAAATACGTAAGGGGTAAGACCCCCCAAAAACACCATATTCGTCATCACCACGAAATCCCTGAGGAATCTAGTGTTGATATCCGATCGTGAAGTTCTTCAACTCATTCGAATCTTTCAGAATATCAACTTTTCTGACCCATAAAACCTAAATTCTCAATGCCCTGAGCGTCTGAACAAAACTCAAAAATGAAAAATTGAAAACAAAAAACTAAAAAAATTTATGTCAAAGAAGGATCATATAGACAGGTTCGGTATTAAAATATAGGTTTTTGGGGACGCTGAATTCAATAAAAAATATTCCGAGGCTCTATCTATCATAGTTAAGATTTTCACCTTTCAAATGGCATTTTTTCGAATTTCAAATCGTCATAGCTTCCGCTCCTTTGGTCGTATCCACTTTTGGTTCGTATATTGTTTATCATCATTGTCCCAAGTATTTATCACCATAATAAAATCGATTTCGAAAATCCCAACTTTTTGCGTGAAAAATACGTAACGGGTAAGACCCCCCAAAAACACCATATTCTTCATCAACACGAAATCTCTGGGAAATCTAGTGTTAATATTCGATCGTGAAGTTCTTCAACCCATTCGAATCTTTCAGAATATTCATTTTGCTGACCCATAACACCTAAATTCTGCATGCTCTAAGCGTTTTCTTTGAATGTCAAAATAACAACTCTAATTGGAAATCCCTTCAGCCAGACCAGCTTGTACTTCTTCTGTGCCCTTCAGGATGTCTGAAATTCCTCTCAGCAAAACTTCATTATGACCAGGTCATCCTAAGATATGAACAAAAGTGAAGGAGACCAAGATCAGAGCACGACCTCTATGTAGAGATGACAACGTTGCTTAGTTGTCTGAAAACGATTATAACCTTACATTTTCGAAATATACACGGTGAATTGTGTCAGAATGTCATGGCCAACCGGGATACATTATAAAAGTGAATGGAGTATAGGTCAAGCAGCGATTTAAGGTTCGATGAAGGATAAAGTGGGTTTTGAAAGAATTTTATATAAAATCGAAGAATTATAGTATATTATTCAACGAGCAGCAAATAGCCATGATATGCGAGTAGTATACAACATCTGTTGTATAATTATGTTTGGAATAATTTTTATTTCAACGGACGAACGCCCTTTTAGAAACCGGTTCCTCCACCAATTTGCAACCTCGATACATTTCTTGCGATGGCGTTAAGGGATAGTATCACCTTTTGAATCATGGTGAATCTCCATTCAAAAAGTGGTCTCTTTATTTGACGAGTAACTACCCTAGTTTACGACGTAGAGACTTGATTTTTTTTAAATTGAAGTTGAAGAACGTCCCGAGGGCAAATAGTTTTCTTTTTTCCGATTTAATTAGTTTTTCAATAAAAAAAAACAGGGTTATCGTTAGATCTCTGCAATATTTGGGTTATTGAATATGTTTTTCGATTTTCATGAGTACAAGCTATATTTTTGAACTAACCATCATGAAAATTTTTGTGGTTTATACAAGATTAAATTGCCGAGGGCAAGTAGTTGCGATTTTTTCCAAAAAATGATGAATAACTGTCGAAAAAAATCATAACGTGTAGTTTTCAAAACGCTGAAGTTCAACCTAATTTTTTTAATTCGTCGTGAAATAAAGAGACCACTTTTTGAATGAAAATTTACCACGATTCAAAAGGTGTTACTTCCCCTTAAGACAAATACTTTTTCCAAGGTTTCTAGTGAAGGAGTGTACCTAGTTAAACTTTTGGTAGAACAACTCTGATTCTCAAGTCGCTGGAGCAAATCATTTCTGCAATACGGTGTGTTTTTTCAATCTTGCCAAAAATTTGTCGAACTCGAAAACAATTTGCTTCAAGTTTCTCTATGGGTTCTTGAATCCGAATCTACCTTCAAGGTGAATCTATTCACAAGGTAAAAATTAATTATAAACGTGGCTTTAGTATAACTGTCGCCCGCGTGTGTAAACTTCATTTTCTCAAGATAGATATGAAAAAAAAAGTTGGATGCCTTCTTGCCCTTAAACTTCCGGTAACAGCCGATTTCGGTTTTGCGCGCCCTGAAAGACCTTCCCGTCGGCCGATTGTCACTTTAACTTTCCGAATTGCCCGGAATTTGATTTTTTCCTATTTCTCATCAAAGGCGTCGGGCTCTTGATCACGGCGGCCATCATTCTCTCGCCAGAAAAAAGTTTCGGCGTTAATCCTCCGTCACATATCCGTCACCAGTGCGCCGTGTTTTTGCGCCGTTAGTAATATGCCGTCGGCCACAAAAACGGGTCCTGTTCCCCATAATTCACTTCCTCTGTTACGCTAACCATTCACAAATCAGCAGGATCCATCCCCCATGGACTGTGGTTATGACCTCCTGAGTTATTCATCCGGTCTTGGAGGAAAGCGGGGGAAAAACTATCCCACAATAGCCTCGGATCCTCGTCTATCCCCCCTGTCTGTTCGATCTTCTTAGACGTTCATTATGTCCCAGGAAATAATGTTTGCATCCATCACAATTTAGAATCCAGGTCGATGCGGTTTTAACGGAATTATTCCTCACATTGGGGTTAGAAATTGGGATACCCTGAACTGCAGGTGTATAATCATTCCCTTTTTCAATATGTTCCGAATTCAGCTACCAAAAAAATTGACAGCAGCTGTCAAAAAAACCGCCTCTGATCAAGTATATGTTATTACAGAGATATTGTAATTTTTTTATCTGGATTAAATGCTGCATGAAGCTTGAAAACGTCATTATCAATCTAAAGATCCAAGATTTCAGTGTTCAATAAAACTTTGTTTGCTGTAGCAGAGTATTGAAATAAACTGCTCCACATGAGTTAGGGATATTGACTTAAATCGCAAAAATTATAGTTGAAATGAGATTTTTGTGATGAAAATTCATATTAATATGATTTCAAGTTGCGAATTAATTTTAGCCTGTAGGTCTGCGTATCGAGGAAATTTTATTCCGAGAGAATTCAAGCATTTTGAGACCATCAATACAATGTATGCCTCCACGGGCATCAATAACAGCTTGACATCTTCTTTGCATACTACACACGAGGTTGTTGAACATTTCTTGAGGAATTTGGTTCCATAAACGGGACAGAAGCTCTCTCAGATCATTTAAGAATTCTGGGGTAGATTGATGATTATCTAATCTTCTTTGGAGCATATCCCATGCATGTTCTATGCAATTCAAATCTGGTGAGTGCGAAGGTATTGGTAAATGTGGAATACCAAGCTCCTCGCGCGCATTCTCAACTATGGCTGCACGGTGCGGTCTAGCGTTATCGTCTAGAAATTGAAAAGTTTCACCAATAGCAGCGTGAAAATTTGGCACAACATTGTCAATGACATGCTCCTTATAGTTTGAGGCGGTCATATTCCCAGGACAAATGTGTAGATCTGTGCGCCCGTTGAAACATATCCCGGCCCATACCATAACACTACCCCCTCGAAATTGATGGATTTCTTGGACATTGCGACTATTACGGGGTATGCGTGGGATTGTCCATACCCTTGTTCTTCGAGAATCTGAAAATCGTCCATATCTGGATTCATCAGTGAAAAGGACACTACGCCATTGATCGTTCCAATTGATATGTTGCCTTGCCCATTCCATTCTTTGCCGCTTATGGTCACGTGTTAATGGAACTCCTCTTAATGGACGTCTAGAACCTAGATTCACCTCTTTCAAACGTCGTTTGATGGGTTCGATGGAAACTTGGACCCCATCTGCATTTTGAAGAGTATTCTGTAGCATTCTACACGTATATGTAGGGTTTCTTCTCGCCGAAACGGTGATGAAACGATCGTGAGCAGGTGTTTTTTTCGTCGCTCACCAAGCCTTGGTCTTTCCAACACGGAACCTGTCTCCCTGTACCTATTCCAAACTCGAGATATCACACTTTGGTGACTTGGAGCCTTTCCGCTACAACAACCTGAGTTAGGCCACCCTGTAGCATTCCGATAGCCCTATTAGCCTCAGCGTTTGTTGATTTACGTCTTGGCATTTTCAGAAAACTCGTTTTAAATCGAAGCCGTTGATAAACTGACTTCATTTCAAAATAAGAACATTCATGAAGCATATGCAAAGAACCAAACTTCAGAAAAAAAGCGACCAGATTGACGAAATGTCTCATACTGATTTTATTGGATCGATTCAAGTTGTTATCGAGTTTCAAATGATTTTATAGCGATTTTCTCGAAGATTACATACTTCAAAAACGATATCCCCAACTCTTGTGGAGCAATATACAGGGTGGCCATTTGAAAACGAAACAGACAAGATTACAGACGAAATAAATTTTTTTGATAGAAATGCTCGGACAGGTCGATTTCTGTTTCGAGGGAGACAACTTAAGATGTAGGTTACGGACGCATAGCGCTTCAACCTTTGCTACTACAACCCTCACCCCCAATTTTTGAATAGGGAAGATGGGGTGAGTGATACCTCATTTGGAAGGTATTTTTATACTGATTTCAGCAAAGTAATTGTTTTTTCATTTTATGCATTAGTTCTCGAAATATTCTCAACTAAGTATTTGAAAATGAAGTGGTGTTTTTATGGCACTTGTAGGGTTTTTTTGTGAAAAATCGACATTTTGAGCTTCAAAACTACCATGACTGTGGCTTCCTTCCTCCAATCCACTGACATAGAAATCTTTAATCAAGATGTCGAACAAACAAAGCGTATTGCGAAGGAGCTCAATCTTGCTGAAACTCAATCTAAATTATCTTCGATATAATTTGCAGTATTTCCAATAACATGCGGTAACACTTGATCGATAGAAATCTCCAAAAAGTCCAAATACGTACATATCTCTAATCAGATTACCAGGTAAGAAAATCAAATCATTAATGATGCCACAGAAATATTCCAGTCCCAATTCGTGAAACGATTTCCGACTTAATTATGAAGTGTTTTCTCAGTTGGCTTCAATAATGTTTTCATTTTGTTGATTATTGAATTCATATCTTTTTCAAGAAAATGAGAATCGATAATTTTTTATTTATTACGAACACATCATTAAGTTGGCTTACTGGTTCTTTGACATGTGAATTATTTTCTTGAATCGAGACTTGTATGTGTTCCAATTCATTGTTCGACATGGTTTATTCAATTGCAGAGCGGGTGGAAATAATTTCACTTTTTTTTGCAAACAATCAATGTGCGAATAGAACCGCAGAATTCTTCAATCAACGACACGGAAATTTTGGTGTTTCGGAAGCACGAAATGTCAATTATTCGCAAAAAATTAATTTAAGTGATAAAATTAACTAACGCATGAATATTTCGAGAACTAATGCATAAAATGAAAAAACAATTAATGTGCTGAAATCAGTATAAAAATACCTTTCAAATGAGGTATCACTCACCCCATCTTCCCTATTCAAAAATTGGGGGTGAGGGTTGTAGTAGCAAGGGTTGAAGCGCTATGCGTCCGTAACCTACATCTTAAGTTGTCCCCCTCGAAACAGAAATCGACCTGTCCGAGCATTTCTATCGAAAAAATTTATTTCGTCTGTAATCTCATCTGTTTCGTTTTCAAATGGCCACCCTGTATATGTTATCAAAGCACTATTACATTCGCCATTCACTGTTATTGCATTTTTCACGGTCAAGGTGCGTTGTTGTACTGTGTAATGCTCCATGTTCACCAACTCCCATTTGTCAACTTTCGATCTGTCACGTCATAACCATGTGACATTATGACTGTCGAACATGGCACGCAATTTAAATCTTGCGGTCTTATTGAAACACCCTTTACATGCCAAATTTCAATGCAAAACAGTCAATGGATTGGGAATTCAATTGATGTAAAAAGATTCATATCAATTTTTCTTCATTTCCACGAAATCTCGAAAAAAATTAAAAGGACTTTAAAGTGAGAAAAGCAGAATTTTATGAAAAGGGCGCGTATTAAACTCATCTCTTCCTCGGATACTTAATTATCTCATTTCATTTTATGTTGTTCTGAATCCTCCCTGAAAATTTTCGTCTAGTTAAATCAGTCTCAACTCCTCGGGAGAATCAACGTAGCATAATCAATCAATACATCGGGATAGACATTCCAAAGTCTCACCTCTATGCCTAAACTTTACGTTGGAGCTTCCCTGCTTCTCAATCCTTTGGGATCGGATACGCCTGCACAATGTGGGCAATATCGTTACATCTTCCGCGTTTATTGGAGAAACTATAACGGTAATTGGGAAACGCGAATCGATACGGAAATAAGATTGAATTCCGGAATCTCGATTTAAATAATAAACAAGGAACAGTTCAAATGACGAACAGCATGATCTATAAGATTAATTGTGTTGGTTTTGAACAACGCGAAGGCAAACAGACATGTGTCATTTCGGTTTTGAACAGCATTTCTCGACTGGGTCGATTAATTATTAAACGATTCTCCATTAATTTGTGGGTGAGACTACGGCAAAGGAAGTCTTCGTACAAATGGGACATTTCTTGTAGAGTATTCGACATCCTAAATAGTCATTATATAAAAACTAGCCAACCCAACAACGATATTTCATTTCGAGCTCTTTTGAAATAGAAATTCGAATACAATTTTCCGGCTAAAGGGTTTTCCTCTAAACTAAGAGTTGTGTATATCGGAATCGCTGCGAGCAATATTCGTTTATTAATTGAATGTTCGATCCTGATTCCTGAAACCATATTCTATTGCTGGCATCCCTATTGGAAATACCATGATATGTTGTAGGACCCGTTTTAAATAATTGATAATGATTTATGCATTAAATGCGGTCCTGGTGAAGTTTACCAGTTATTAATTATGTATCAGTCATTACATGAAGATATGCAATATTCACAATGCGAAATTTCACAGCTCGTTGTTTGGATAAATCGAATTCCTATGCAATGGAATACTTGAATATATACACTGCGCAAAAAAATTAACGCACATTATGGAAATCTCAAATTTATTCTACAACTGAAGGTGTTCTCAATGATAATTATTTTTATCAGAATTATGCATGCATGTGTTATCCACTTTCAAAGTTTTTCTTCAATACAGATGTTTTCTCCCAGCAGGAATAAAAAAAGATGATATTATCAGATTTTGAATGTATTGGCTCCATTCTAAAATCAGTTGTTCTCGATCAATTCTAGTGATCAATAGTTTTTCTTTCGTTTGATTTTCTACCGCTCGCCTTCTTCAAAATCAGCTTGAGCAAACTCATGAGGTGCAAATTAGCACTCAGACAATAAGAAATCGTCTCAGAGAATATGATTTAAGGCCTCGTGTCGCGGCAAGAGGCCCAGCTCTTACCCCAGCCCATCGAAGGGCGCGTTTGGATTTTGCGAGAGAGCATATCCATTGGGAAGAGGCCGATTGGGAAAGAGTTCTCTTCACAGATGAGTCTAGATTCTGCCTCTACCATTGTGATCGACGTTCCCTTGTATACAGACGTCCACATGAAAGATATGCTCAGTGCAATTTCCTGAATACTACTGGTTTCGGGGGAGGATCGATTATGGTATGGGGTGGAATATCTTTGACAGCTATGAATGCTGATAAGTATATAAGGAACATTCTTGAAGAGCATGAAGTGCCATTTGCCCCATACATGGGTGAAAATTTCATTTTTATGGACGATAATGCCAGACCCCATCGTGCGCGCATCGTTCAGGAGTACCTTGAAGAAGTTGAAGTCTCTCGAATGGAATGGCCAGCAAGAAGTCCAGATCTCAATCCGATTGAGCAGGTTTGGGACAACCTCAATAGAAGGCTGAGAAGTTCAGAAAATCATCCAGCTACTCTTAATGATTTAGGAATCCAACTCGGAGAAATCTGGGAAGTATTAGATCAGAACATTTTAAGATCACTCATTTTGAGTATGAACCGTCGTTGCCGAGCTGTAATTAACGCAAGGGGTGGAAATACCAAGTATTAAAAATCACTTATCAGCATTTCAGTATTTTGAAAATTGTTCATTTCTCTTCTTTCACATAAGATTCGGTGAAATCCTGAATTTTTCTTCCATTTAATGTGTCTTGTTTCGTTCAAAACCTTCCCGAGAGAACATAAATAATAAGTTATAAAGTTAATGTAGAGTTAACTTTCATTAAAATTGAGATTTTCAGAATGTGCGTTAATTTTTTTGCGCAGTGTATTTTGATTCTTCCTCGCTTAAACTGGCAATTAGGGTCTATTTGCAGGATTTTATTATACTCTGCATATTATCCGAAATTCACGAAAATAAACATGTTAATCATTATATCACTGGCGGATCCAGACAGTTTTTCAGGGGGGGGGGCATCAATAGACAGAAATTTTCACCAACGTTATAGGACTACTTATGAAGGAATTTTTCCTAATTTCGAGGTCCAAGGGGGGGGGATTTCCGCTAAGAAATCACCCAACTTCGCGGATGTTCATAATCCTGGTGCAGAAATGTAGAGATATAAACAGAGAGATATAGGCCAGAGTAGTATCAAGGTATTGATGCCGAAAATGTTTTATAATTTTTTTTAATTGAACATTTCATATGAAAATTTCAAAATTATCGGTGCAATTATTAATTTTGATGAGTCACCTGTCAAAAGAAAAGACTCACCTTAAAATACACCCTGTATATACGTGAAATATTTCTAGTATTAACAGAGGAAAAAGTTTCTTCAACATTCGGCAGGTCTTTGGAATTATTGAATTCACATAATATTTTCTCAAATTCATTAATTTCCCAAATTGAATAAACATGATGAATACGTACCTAATTACTACGACGTGTATGTAGAAAAAACCACCTTGCTCTTTCATCTGGCAGGAAAATGACTATTCAACATTTTCAAAATAAACACTGTGAAATAAGTCAGAATTTCATGGCCAACCGGGATACATTATAAAAGCGAATGAAGTATAGGTATTATTATACTATCAGAACTGTTCTGATGAGCATGCGCGGTGGTTGTTTCGAGTAAATTAACATGGCGAAAATTTTAAAATAAATTTTAAATAAATTTTGACCCGACTGGATTCAGATGTTTCTAGAAAATCTTTGAACTGCCTTCTTGTCAGTTTCTTCCCGAAGAAGAATTTGGTCATTTCGAATTGATTTCAGATAAATCCGGCATTTTCGGTTGGGGCCAGCGTAAAGCACGTCCGAAGGTTGGGCAGTTGTGCGGAAAGAATCTGAAAAATTGCCACTGAAAGACACCCGGGAAGTTCCTTAAGTTTGGAGAAAATGACCTGAATCGATTACATTTTCCTTCTGCGTCATACTGTCAGATAAAGACAGGATATGTCCCCACGACGTCGAAACTTTTGAATCCGCATTATGAAGTTTCACTCAACTTTATAAATCATGTCAGTATTCTGTATTTACCTCGAGGAGAGTCTCTCCTCAGAGGCAGAGCTTAGAGAGTCGAATTTCTTTCGGCTAGTTTAAAGTTGACGCAGGCAATCCGTCCTGGGCGAAGCATATCACGTAGTTGTCCCTCCCTGATTTTACCTCAGACTAGTTCGACCGTACTTACCGAACAGTTCCCAACTGATTGCTTACTTGACACCCAAGATAACCTTGTTTAGGCCGCACGTTTGATAATTTTCCTCCCGCCATGCTACACTTTGGACATTTTGATGGGGTTACACCGACTCCAAACTGCCACAGGTCTCACCTCCTATGGGATCACGTAATTATGGTGACAGATGCACCGGAATTAGACTCGAAGTGTGTCGTTTGGTCCGGAATTATCACTGACTGAGTGGATCTGATATCGTCCCATTTTCTGGACCCAAGTGCCCTCAAATCGGGATAAGAGCATTTTCGGTTCGGTCATGCGAGTCTTACCGCCTCCATCTCTCCCAACTCACGTGTGGAGATTCGTTTCACTGGAGGATTTAAGAGGAGGGGGCCATGGCCCCCCTTCCAGGTCGACAATGAACCCCTAACGATTGTTCAACCAATTTCTTATTTTCGAATTTCATCCAAATAATTACAATGAGACAAGAAAAACCTCGGACAAACTCTTTTTCATTTAACTTTAAAACAGAAGAAATTGAACAAAACAACAACAAATAATAATAGCTTGAACATTTGTTAATAATATATTTAAGCCGTTTCGAAGTGGCTTCCTTTGGCGGCGATACACAGCTTCAGACGCTTCTTGAAATTTTCGGCAATGGGCCGCAGCTCCTCGGGCGTTAATCGGTTCCATTCCCGGCGCAGAGATCGCTTCAGCGACTCCAAATTTTAGAGTTTTTTAGCACAAGCCCTGTGCTCCAAAATCGACTAAACGCTGTAGTCCATTGGGTTGAGTTCCAATGAGTAGGGCGGCCATTCTGCAGATGAGATGAAACAAGGAAAATGGGTCTTACACCATTCTTGCGTCATTTTCGCTGTGTGAGCCGGAGCGGAGTCCTGTTGAAAGGTCCAATGCGTATCGCCGAAGTTCTTCTTGGCCCACGGAAGTACTATGGTCTCGAGGATGTCGCAGCGTTAGACTTCTTGATTGATTTTGACCCTTGATCCACGAAAACTAAGGGTGTTTTACCACTGCCGCAAATTCCGCCCCAGACCATAACGGATTGCGGATTTTGACGGTGCTCGACGATGGCCGATGTACCGGGAGCCTCTAAGGACCAGACTCTGTCGTTTTGGTGGTTGTGGGATTGTTCTACAGTGAAAAGCTTCTCGTGTGTGAAGAGAATTGGCTCCCATTGCTGACCGACGGCGAGACAATGGAGTTGACGGTACCTTTGGAGTCGTACGCGCTTGTTTTCCTCCGTGAGGAGCTGAACTTTTTGGAGCTTGTATGGCTTGAGGTTGAGCTCCTTTTTGGCAATTTGACGGACTGATTCGCGGTTGATACCGGTCTCACAGGCTATTTTCCTCATGGAAACCATCGGATTTCGATTGACTCGCTTCTTGACGATGTTGCGATTGCTAGGTGTATTGACAGTGCCTTTTCTACCACTTCCTGGACGACGACCATCATGGCCAAGCTCCTTGAAACGACGAATTGCATTGGACACGGTTTGTCGAGGCACATTGAGCAAACGAACAATTTCGCATTGACGCCTACCTTGACGAAACAGCTCCAAAATCGCACTACGTTCGTTTGACATTCTAAAAGTCTGTGAAATGAAATTATATCAAACTGAAAATTCACATATTAGTACAGGAAAGTGTAAAGGAACCAAGAGAATAAAATTTATTTGGCTGCGCTGAAATACCACAGCAAAATTTGGCCGAAGTTTTTCTTGTCACCCTGTATCGAGAGTCATTGTTTCATGCTGATAAATCTGAAACAATGAGCTAGTCGTGGTGGACATATGCCGGAAATGATTATTAAAACATAAATGTCATAACATCATCTTTGAAATATAAAAAAGATACTTCAATCCTAATTTAAATGTTTTTTATCTCAATTTGAAATTCTATCAATTTTAAAAAACAACCCATACAAGTAGATCTGACTTCTTCTAACTGCAAGACTCGATAAAATCACAAATGCAGACAACGGTGCCAAAATGCTTTGAATTCATCTTATATACAGGATGTATTTAAAGGTGATGATTTATTTTTGACAGATGGCAGAACACCTCAAAATTAGTCATTTTACCAAAAATTTGTTATATAGATTAGGCCCCTGTTTCGAGAAAATGAAACTAGAATATTTTCTAGTTTCTAGGCGAATCTGCTTACTGGCCTGCTTATCCGTAGATATCAACATCTCTTGTTTTTTGCCTTCTATCAGTTACGGCGAGGAAGCGGTATAGATTGTACGATTGTTTACGTTAATCCAAATAATGAACTTGTTGATATGCTTTTAATTTATGGTGAAATGCCAGTTCAGCGTTTGAGTTGTACTGAACAAGATTTCCGCTAATGTTCGCGGATGTTCATAAACCTGGAACAGAGAGATGCAGGCCAGAGCAGTATTAAGGTATTGATGCCCAAAATTTTTAAAAATTTCTCACATTGAACATTTCATATGAGAAATTTTCGGTAAAATGACCTATTTTGATGAGTTAATTCACCTGTCAAAAAAAAACCTCACCTAAAAATACACCCTTTATACTCCCCTATCTTTGAAATGTGAATAACAAATATATCGATAAAAAAAAAGCTGCAGATGCGCGCTGCTAGATAAAAAATGCACATTCACAAAAAATGATGGGACACCGACTCCAGTTTTTGTTTATCTACTTTATAAATAAGACTTCACATTCGAATGTGTGCAATTAGGCCCACCCTGTAAACGTGAAATTAATTCCGTGGGCTCGATGTAATGACAATTTGGTATCTTTATTAGATCGGAATATAATAATAATTTTTATGACCATAAACGTCAAGTCTTAACGATCGCTCAGAATATATGATGTAATGATTTGAAATGAAAAGATAAGAGGAAACATAACATGCGAGATGTGGAAAAAATGACTATCGATCCATGGCCCAACGAGGGCCAAGGCATATCTCGATGAAACGATCAGTATTTATAGAATTGTATTTCTGATTCTTCCCACTGATCGCCGAGCGAAACAAAGGGTTGAATCAATGAACGAATGGATTATTAAATGTCGAAACTCCACACCGATGTGTTTCAATAATGAAGGGCAATTCCCTCGACTGCCCTTAAACCCCGAAAGTTTACACCACCGTAGTTAAATATAGTACAATTGAACGAGCAGAACATCTGCTGGGATTGGTCAATAATCTCGCAATGAACAAGACAGAACGAAAGTGGAAAAAATTCGGGGCGCACTGAAGACCACGTTGTCAAAAGCCCAGCTTATGAAAATCCACGAAACGAATTAGGCTAATATAAAGTTTTATTTACGGCTCTGTTTTTCGAAAAATACCCGGATTTTGCTATACATCCGCCGTCCGGGCGGCTTAGGGAATATTAATTTCGAGGGGGCAGGGCGTAATGATCCGGCGAAAGAAAAAAATTTAAATACGGTATGTAGATAATATCTCGCTTCATTTCATTTCAATTCGCTTTATTTGGTCGTGGCCGGTATCCATTTGCAACTAAGCAAAGTTATGTAAGGTCCGAATTTTTCAATCTTATTCCACACTGCGCAAAAAAATCAACGCACATTATGGAAATCTCAAATTTATTCTACAACTGAAGGTGTTCTCAATGATAATTATTTTTATCAGAATTATGCATGCATATGTTATCCACTTTCAACGTTTTTCTTCAACACAGATGTTTTCTCCCAGCAGGAATAAAAGAAGATATAATCAGATTTTGAATGTATTGGCTCCATTCTAAAATCAGTTGTTCTCGATCAATTCTAGTGATCAATAGTTTTTCTTTCGTTTGATTTTCTACACTCGATCGCTATGCAACGCGAAACACGCAATTTGACCCAAGAGGAATGTGCCCAAGCGGTAGTTTTGCGAGAAGAAGGGTGGACATACACAAGAATTGCAGAAAGGTTTGGAGTTTCCCATACAAGTGTGTCCAGAATGTTGCAGCGATTCAGGGAGACAGGTATGAATGTCCGAAGACCAGGACAGGGTAGACCAAGGGTAACAACTGCCATTCAAGAACGTTACTTGAGAGTTTCTTCGTTGAGTAAACGGTTTGCAACCGCTCGCCTCCTTCAAAATCAGCTTGAGCAAACTCATGAGGTGCAAATTAGCACTCAGACAATAAGAAATCGCCTCAGAGAATATGATTTAAGGCCTCGTGTCGCGGCAAGAGGCCCAGCTCTTACCCCAGCCCATCGAAGGGCGCGTTTGGATTTTGCGAGAGAGCATATCCATTGGGAAGAGGCCGATTGGGAAAGAGTTCTCTTCACAAATGAGTCTAGATTCTGCCTCTACCATTGTGATCAACGTTCCCAGGGCCTTTATTCTTGAAAACCAGTGGCCCTACTGATTAGTAGGGCCACGTCACCGTTCTCTCGATCGTTCTACTCCCTGGTTTTCAAGAATAGAGGCCCTGGTATGCAGACGTCCACATGAAAGATATGCTCAGTGCAATTTCCTGAATACTACTGGTTTCGGGGGAGGATCGATTATGGTATGGGGTGGAATATCTTTGACTGCTCGCACAGACCTAGTGGTCGTTGATAATGGAGCTATGAATGCTGATAAGTATATAAGGAACATTCTCGAAGAGCATGTAGTGCCATTTGCCCCATACATTGGTGAAAATTTCATCTTTATGGACGATAATGCCAGAACCCATCGTGCGCGCATCGTTCAGGAGTACCTTGAAGAGGTTGAAGTCTCTCGAATGGAATTGGCCAGCAAGAAGTCCAGATCTCAATCCGATTGAGCAGGTTTGGGACAACCTCAATAGAAGGCTGAGAAGTTCAGAAAATCATCCAGCTACGCTTGATGACTTAGGAATCATACTGGGAGAAATCTGGGAAGGATTAGATCAGAACATTTAAAGATCACCCATTTTGAGTATGAACCGTCGTTGCCGAGCTGTAATTAACGCAAGGGGTGGAAATACCAAGTATTAAATCACTTATCAGCATTTCAGTATTTTGAAATCTTCTTTCACATAAGATTCGGTGAAATCCTGATTTTTTTCTTCCATTTAATGTGTCTTGTTTCGTTCAAAACCTTCCCGAAAGAACATAAAAAATAAGTTATAAAGTCAATGAAGAGTTAACTTTCATTAAAATTGACATTTTCAGAATGTGCTTTAATTTTTCTGCGCACTGTAATTTAAAAAATGGTTCTCATCACTGATAATGATTTTGTTTGTAAAATCAGCAGGTTGCTCAAGGATCCAATTCTATCGTGTAATGCTTCATGTTTACTTACACCCATAAGTCACGTCATAATCATGTGACATCATGACCGTCAAACAAATCTTGCGCTCTTATTTTATATTCGAACAATAATCAAGAATTTACTGAAGGCATACTGAATGAAATAGTAATTTCTAGTGAGAAATTTCAGGGTGAAAATTTTCGGGGTAAAATTTTCGGACGAGAAAATTTGGGAAAAATTTCTGCGAGGATATAACATTTTGTGGAAATTAAATGAAATTATCTTGGGACGTAGAATTTTATGTTTATGCATTGGAAGGTGTTGGTTCAGAGAAACCACACTCCATTTCCAACACGAAATTAATTTATTGTCGAGGAGTTTGCCTGAAAACAGTTTAATGATGGGGTTTAACTTCACGAGTGTCTCTTGTTTATTCGAACCGCTCGACGGTGTACCGATGTGAATACATATCAAAGTCACACAATTTATACCGATGTGTTGTATCCAATCGTCGAAGTGCTTATGTATTTAATGTTGTCAGGTGAAATAAATTTCCTTTCTGAAAGCTACTCGGCATAATGTTCAATGCACGAAAACAAACGAAAACGTAATTAACTAATGTCAACAGATTCGATGTGATACAAGCTGACGCACGTACGTACTTTGTTGTGGTATCACCAAAATCATGCCGAATGCGAATTTAATCCATCAACACGCGAGCAATCGGTTGGAGAAATACGCACATACCCAGCGATTTTTTTTGTGAGGTTGTAACCAAGATTTCATCAAATTAAGTCAACGAAACAAAGGCTCATCAACATACAAGATTTCCCACGTAGCTCGTAACGGAATATTTGACGTAAAACGTGAAAAGGGGTCAGATTTGTGAGTTAGTCCTGGTTGATATTTGCTATTAATCAAAATTAGGCTTTCGTGAAAATAGTTTGATGGAATCAGCTCATCAGGGAAATGCGTTTTTCCCATTGTACTAATTAATCTTGTTCGCAATTCTATTTCTAAAAGCACAAGGATGTATACTCCATATACCGGTTGGTCAAGATTTATGTTTATCAAGTTTTTGACTGACGCAGGTTGGTACTCGTGAAATGTCGAATAATTCTCAGAGACTTTGCCAACGCTGATTTCTATTTGCTCTTTTTCAACTTTGTAAATGGAGTTAGTTTTTTCGAGGTTTAACTGTGACACAGTTTTCGTAGTACTACTACATTTTAATACTGGAGTATTTCAAGTTGTGCAAAAATGTATTTAAATGTCTTCTGTAGGCTTATTTCTTGAGAATTGTGGGGAAGTCCGTTCGTTTGGGAGTTTTTCTGTTGGGTTATTCGAGTACTTTTATTTTTTTTTTCGAATGAACTATCACAAAGCAATGTACTATTCTGTTCATTATTTTCCAGTAGAATTTCAACACTCGATTCTTGATTTCCGCACAAGAAATTAGCATAACTTTCCAACCATGTTTATATACGTGAAATAAACTGCTCCACATGAGTTGGGGAGATTGACTTAAATTGCAAAAAAATATAGTTAAAATAAGATTTTTGTGATGAAAATTCATATTAATATGATTTCAAGTTGCTAAATTTATTTTAGCCTGTAGGTCTGCAGCGTATACAGGGTGGTTAAGAAAAATCGAATAAAATAACGAAATTTCATTCCAGAGAATTCAAGCATTTTAAGACTTTCAATACAATGTATGGCATCCACGGGCCTCAATAACAGCTTGACATCTTCTTTGCATACTACACACGAGGTTGTTGAACATTTCTTGAGGAATTTGGTTCTATAAACGGGGCAGAAGCTCTCTCAGATCATTTAAGGATTCTGGGGTAGGTTGATGATTATCTAATCTTCTTTGGAGGAGCATATCCCATGCATGTTCTATGCAATTCACATCTGGTGAGTGCGGAGGTATTGGTAAATGTGGAATACCAAGCTCCTCGTGCGCATTCTCAACTATGGCTGCACGGTGCGGTCTAGCGTTATCGTCTAGAAATTGAAAAGTTTCACCAATAGCAGCGTGAAAATTTGGCACAACATTGTCAATGACATGCTCCTTATAGTGTGAGGCGGTCATATTCCCAGGACAAATGTGTAGATCTGTGCGCCCGTTGAAACATATCCCGGCCCATACCATAACACTACCCCCTCGGAATGGATGGACTTCTTGGACATAGCGACGATTACGGGGTATGCGTGGGATTGTCCATACCCTCATGCTTCGCGAATCTGAAAATCGTCCATATCTGGATTCATCAGTAAAAGGATACTACGCCATTGATCGTTCCAATTGATATGTTGCCTTGCCCATTCCAGTCTTTGACGCTCATGGTCACGTGTTAATGGAACTCCTCTCAAAGGACGTCTAGAACCTAGATTCACCTCTCTCAAACGTCGTCTGATGTTTTCGATGGAAACTTGGACCCCATCTGCATTTTGAAGAGTATTCCGTAGCATTATTCTACACATATATGTAGGGTTTCTTCTCGCCGAAACGGTGATGAAACGATCCTGAGCAGGTGTTGTTTTTCGTCGCCCACCAAGCCTTGGTCTTTCCAACACGGAACCTGTCTCCCTGAGTCTATTCCAAAGTCGAGATATCACACTTTGGCTGACTTGGAGCCTTTCCGCTACAACAACCTGAGATAGGCCACCCTGTTGCATTCCGATAGCCCTATTAGCCTCAGCGTTTGTTAATTTACGTCTTGCGTTTTCAGAAAACTGACTTCATTTCAAAATAAGAACATTCATGAAGCATATGCAAAGGAACCAAATTTCAGAAAAAAGGCGA
This sequence comes from Adalia decempunctata, assembly GCA_951802165.1. Taxonomy (NCBI): domain Eukaryota; kingdom Metazoa; phylum Arthropoda; class Insecta; order Coleoptera; family Coccinellidae; genus Adalia; species Adalia decempunctata. Next base: position 8,515,733 of record OX637704.1, on the reverse strand, counting down.
CCAGATTGACGAAATGTCTCATACTGATTTTTATTGGATCGATTCAAGTTGTTATTGAGTTTTTAATGATTTTACAGCGATTTTCTCGAAGATTACATACTTTTAAAAACGATTGAATACAATATCCCTAACTCTTGTGGAGCAGTATATTTCCAGTATTAACAGAAAAAAAAGTTTCTTCAATATTCGCCAGATCTTTGGAATTATTGAATTCACATAACATTTTCTCAAATTCATTATTTTCCCAAAATGAATAAACATTTTGATAAATACGTAATCACTACGACCACTATGTAGAAAGGACAGGACAATGACTATAACCTAACATTTTCAGAATAAACACGGTGAAATGTGTCAGAATGTCATGGCAAACCGGGATACATGAAAGTGAATGGAGTATACAGGGTGTATTTGAAGGTGAGGTTGATCTTTTGACAGATGGAAGAACTCATCAAAATGAGTCATTTTACCAAAAATTTTTTACATGAATTATGCCCCTGTTTCGAGAAAATGAAACTATAATATTTTCTAGTTTCTAGGTGGATCTGAAAATTCCTCAGTCTGAACCTGCTCTTTCGCCTGCTCCTCCGTAGACATCAACATCTCTTGTTTTTTGTCTTATCATTATAGTTGACTATTGTATACCTGTTCAGCGTAAATTCTGTACAGAACAGGATTCCCGCTAAGAAATCACCCTACTTCGCGGATGTCCATAATGCAGAGATGTAGGGATATAATGAACAGATGGATGTAGGCCAGAGTAGTATTAAGGTATTGATGCCGAAAATTTTTCATAAATTTTTTAAATTGAACATTTCATATAGGAAATTTTCGATAAAAAAACTTTGATGAGTTCTACCAGAGTTCTGTCAAAAGAAGAGCCTCACCCTAAAATACACCCTGTAGTTTGTCGAATGGTGCTCAGTACACTAGATAACAAAGATTTTCGTTTAACTTCGGACCCACTGTAAACATGGTCTGATATGAGTGTCCACTAGTGTGTATTTTTCATTTCCAGTTTGAGTATCCTTATGTGTGCCTTCCAACTATTCCTTTCCATAAGCGCATCTAAGACATTTCGGTGAATGTGCACCAGCACTCCAAGATATTGCAAAATTGTATTAGAGTCGGGAGCCATTCAGTATTGTTTTCCAGCGGCTCTGCTCCTGAGGGTGGTGCCTCGAAACTTTTCCAGCCATATTTTCAGTCTCGACCCGTATTTCGCGGGGAGCACAAATCAACAGCTTGCTTCGGTTTTTCTCTAATATCGGAAAAACAAATTCGTTCCCTCTTTCGAAAGTTTATGATCCGGACGTATCCTTAGGGGGAGGATGTGATTCTTGGAGACTCCCGTGTATTGGAGAAAGGGAGTGTTTGCCGGAGTGAATGCCGAAAAGATTTCGAACAATTCCCCCGTTTTATAAGATTAATAAGTTCATCTTCCGCTCGGCGGACGGAGTCACGTCGGGAAATTGTCCAGGAATTCAATGGCCGACCTTGGCTCAATTTTCATCCGGGCAGATAATTCACGAGTTCGGCTGAAAAATATGAACTTGAGAAGGAAAAATTTTCCCGTTAAAATTGAAGAAAATATGGCTCGAAACCTATGAAGTTATTTTTCGCATCCAGAATGTGATTTCCAATATTCACTTTGAATATGCAGTTGAAATTCGATAATCACAACAATAAAATCAACAAAAATTTAATAAAATTTAAAATAAATGCGTACAGAATTTATTCAAACAAATGCTATTTTACAGTTGAAACGATTATTCTTGTGGAAAATATTAATTTATACACTCTCGTATATTTATTTTAGATAAAATATTGACATATTCTCACCAGAAAAACAGCCTTAATTGCAAAATATCGATTTAAATGTATTTATTGTGCGACGAGTAGGCAAATTGAATTCTTCTCATGGAATATTTGAATTTTAAATATCTGTTTTTCGAGAGATGCTCTGTATTCAATATTTCATCATATACAGACAGTCGCAGAGTAGGTACAACAAACTGAAAGAGGAAAATACACTGCGCAAAAAAATTAACGCACATTATGGAAATCTCAAATTTATTCTACAACTGAAGGTGTTCTCAATGATAATTATTTTCATCAAAATTATGCATGCATATGTTATCCACTTTCAACGTTTTTTTCAATACAGATGTTTTCTCCCAGCAGTAATAAAAAAAGATGATATTATCAGATTTTGAATGTATTGGCTCCATTCTAAAATCAGTTGTTCTCGATCAATTCTGATAATCAATAGTTTTTCTTTCGTTTGATTTTCTACACTCGATCGCTATGCAACGCGAAACACGCAATTTGACCCAAGAGGAATGTGCCCAAGCGGAAGTTTTGCGAGAAGAAGGGTGTACATACACAAGAATTGCAGAAAGGTTTGGAGTTTCCCATACAAGTGCGTCTAGAATGTTGCAGCGATTCAGGGAGACAGGTATGAATGTCCGAAGACCAGGACAGGGTAGACCACGGGTAACAACTGCCATTCAAGAACGTTACTTGAGAGTGTCTTAGTTGAGACAACGGTTTGCAACCGCTCGCCTCCTTCAAAATCAGCTTGAGCAAACTCATGAGGTGCAAATTAGCACTCAGACAATAAGAAATCGCCTCAGAGAATATGATTTAAGGCCTCGTGTCGCGGCAAGAGGTCCAGCTCTCACCCCAGCCCATCGAAGGTCGCGTTTGGATTTTGCGAGAGAGCATATCCATTGGGAAGAGGCCGATTGGGAAAGAGTTCTCTTCACAGATGAGTCTAGATTCTGCCTCTACCATTATGATCGACGTTCCCTTGTATACAGACGTCCACATGAAAGATATACTCAGAGGAATTTCCTGAATACTACTGGTTTCGGGGGAGGATCGATTATGGTATGGGGTGGAATATCTTCGACAGCTCGCACAGACCTAGTGGTCGTTGATGATGGAGCTATGAATGCTGATAAGTATATAAGGAACATTCTTGAAGAGCATGTAGTGCCATTTGCCCCATACATTGGTGAAAATTTCATTTTTATGGACGATAATGCCAGACCCCATCGTGCGCGCATCGTTCAGGAGTACCTTGAAGAGGTTGAAGTCTCTGGAATGGAATTGGCCAGCAAGAAGTCCAGATCTCAATCCGATTGAGCAGGTTTGGGACAACCTCAATAGAAGGCTGAGAAGTTCAGAAAATCATCCAGCTACTCTCAATGACTTAGGAATCCAACTCGGAGAAATCTGGGAAGGATAAGATCAGAACATTTTAAGATCACTCATTTTGATTATGAACCGTCGTTGCCGAGCTGTAATTAACGCAAGGAATGGAAATACCAAGTATTAAATCACTTATCAGCATTGTAGTATTTTGAAAATTGTTCATTTCTCTTCTTCCACATAAGATTCGGTGGAATCCTGAATTTTTCTTCCATTTAATGTGTCTTGTTTCGTTCAAAACCTTCCCGAGAGAACATAAAAAATAAGTTATAAAGTCAATGTAGAGTTAACTTTCATTAAAATTGAGATTTTCAGAATGTGCATTAATTTTTTTGCGCAGTGTATATTCAGACATTCGCAGAGTAGATACAACAAACTGAAAGGGGAAAACAGTACTCATGAAAATAACAACAAATACTTGTGAGGTGTTTACTCTATTGGTCATTTTGAATACCTACTTTAATTTGTTTCCTGTTTCAATTTTTTATACTTCTAAATGAAAAATTGAAGCATATCATGATAATACTGTATTGTAAGGTGAGGCTTTTCTTTTCAGAGGTGATAGAACTCATCGAAATAAATAATTTTACCGAAAATTCCTTACCTGAAATGTTCAATTTAAAATTTTATAAAAAACATTGAGCATCAATACCTTAACACTTCTCTGGCCTGCATCTCTCTTTTCATCATATCTCTACATCTTTGCACCAGGTTTATGAACATCCGCGAAGTTGGGTGATTTCTCAGCGGAATTCTTGTTCTATACAACTTAAACGCTGAACTGGCATTTTATTTCGATTCATCATAAATTAAAAGCAAATCAACAAGTTCATTACTTGAACAAACGTGCGGCATTTTCGTACAATCTACACCGTACGCTCACCGAAGATTACTGATCACAATCGATATTCTGAGTCATGTATGATAAGAAGACGAAAAACAAGATTTGATGTTGATATCTACGGAGAAGCAGGCGAGGGGGCAGGTTCGAACTGAGGAATGTTCAGATTCACCTAGAAACTAGAAAATATTCTAGTTTCATTTTCTCGAAACAGGGGCATAATTCATAAAGAAAATTTTTGGTGAGATGCATTATTTTGATGAGTTCTACCATCTGTCAAGAGAAAAGCCTCACCCTCAAATACCCCCTGTATAATCTGCAAACATAAATGGGATTCGTTGTCGAGTTGTGAGGACTCATTGTACCAGAGAAGCTACAAAAGATGAAACTTCAGGAAGATTTATATCGTGCTGAATTTCCTCAATTCGTCGGCTGAAGAAATGAATTTCACAGTCCAAGTTGATGAACTTAGGCTTATGCGAACGGTACAATAAAGGATTATTGCCTTCCACGATGAACAGATTTACGGGATTCAATTGAATATACAATAGAGAATGTTCGGAGCCATTCGATGTTTGATCTATTAAATATTCTAAGAGCCAGGAACTTTCTAAAGGGGTCGTCGTCTCTAGAATCTGAAAATTTCATCAGTCCAAACTTACGAAACTATTAACGCTCTTGAGAGTAATTCTCAGCGATATTAAGCATCTGCGCCGAATGGCAACAGTCCACCGAGCTTGATTAAACAATTTTAGTGTGGAAAGTATTTGTGTAATAACTTGATTGTAGGGTGTCTTCAGCTCCTTGAAGACCCCTCTCTCTCTCTCGTTGCCTCTTCCCAAATGGTTACTGCTTCTCTACCGATTTAGTTCGTGAATGTTCCTTAGTATTATTAAGATACTCCGACTTAACAAATATTTAATCGTCCCCTTTCGTGAATGAGATGCTTTGCTTCCAGCTCGTTCGACCTTTCTCGGGAACAAACGGGCAATGTAAAATGTTGGAGAACGTTTTTTTAGTAACCGATCATCTCGGAAAAAGAGGAATCCAGGAATAGGTACTCTTAATCCTTTCGCATCGAAATATCCAACCGACATCAAAATATTGTGTTTCTTTAGAGTGATAGAATTTTTGACAAAGAAGTGTACGTACAAAAGAAGATATCGCTGCTGTAAGTGAAAGTGTGAATGAAGATCCAGATTTGTCTATTCGTCGACGTTCACAACAAGTTGGACTCTTTGCATCCACCACATGGAAATTTTTGCGTAAAGACTTTGGTCTACACCCATACATAATTCAACTGGTTCAAGAACTAAAGCCATTTGACCATAATAAGCGTCGTTTGTTTGCTGATTGGGCCCTAGAACAGCTTGAAGTTGATCCACTTTTTTCTTCGAAAAATTGTGTTGAGTTATGAAGCTCATTTCTGGTTGAACGGCTACGTAAACAAGCAAAATTGCCGTATATGGAGTGAAAACAATCCTCAAGAAGTTCTGCAGCTTCCATTGCATCCTGAAGAATGCAGTGTATGTTATGCTTTACACGCTGGAGGCATCATCGGTCCATACTTCTTCAAAACCGATGCTGGAGCTAATTTTACAGTGAACGGTGCTCGTAACAGATCGATGACCAATGATTATTCGTTTCAAAAGTTGAATGGTATCGACTCAAAAGTGTTTTGGTTCCAACAAGATGGTGCTACACCTCATGCTGCTACTGTAACAATTGATTTATGGAAAGAAAGATTTGGCCATAACATTATTTGGAGAACTGGTCCAATTAATTGGCCTCCAAGATCATGCGACATGACTCCAATGGATTATTTTCTTTGGGGTTATGTCAAGTCATTGGTTTATGCTGATGAAACAGAAATAATAGACGCTTTGGAAGCCAACATAACACGTGTTATAAATAAGAATAATAATTATAATACCGCACGGGTGTGGTTTGGTTTATGCCACGCTACATGGGGGGTGACGTCCCCACGGCCCGAGTTACCTGGGCCACCAAGGGTAAATGGTGGCAAACCCATGAACGAGAAGTGGAAACCCATATCGTGGCAGAAGATCGAGATACCACTTCACCTGCTGGCTCGACCACCGTGAGGAGAACTGCCCGCAGGGGAGCTCGCAACGCACGTATCCAGTGGAGCCGCGAAATGAATATTGAAGTAATGCGAGCTTTTCATTACGTGAACAATTGCGAGGACAAACCACTTCCTGGATGAGATACTCCCTCTATACCGAGTTCACCGGGAGGCATCCGGAACTTCAGAAGACGGAAGGGAATCATTCAAGAGAAATCTTCAAATGATCGAATTATCCCAGAAGATCGTGGGATGTGCACCGAAGGCTGTGGATCTGCAAACCTATCACATCGTGCGGAAATTTCTGAACTAGTGGGAGGAACTGAAATGTTTTTTCACTGGTCGTTAGAAGAATTACCAGCTCAAGCTGAGAACGGGAGACCGATGAAGAATAAGAATAATAATAATAATAGCTTTATTGTCTAACAGTTTGACTCATTTACAGGACAATGCAAACATAAAATACAAAATATAATCTAACAGAAAGAAGCATAAAAGTGAAACATAACAAAAATTTCTATGATCTACTATACATTCCCTGAAAAACCTTGTATTGCCGTCTTGACTAAATTTCCCCTTGATGAGGAGAATATATCTTGGCCAACACAAAATGAGTTGAAGTTCTCACACATTTTTATAATTGGCTTCAATTTCAATTTAAATGTGTTTTAATTCAATTTGAAGTTGTATCACTCTAAAAAAACATACAATATGAAAGTCTGAATCTACCCAGAAAAAAATTGACGAGAAATTATCTATTTTCTGGCTTAATCCCAGAAGGTTTCCTCTGTTCAAATGAATGTAATCGACTGGCTTTGATTTATGGGTGGTTGTCTTTTTTTGGGTTCGAAGGACCAACCAATATCCTTTTCTTCTGGTGGGTCTTATTGAAACTTATGCGATGAATTTCCCAGTCTTGAATTTTTGGCGAAACTTACCTGCAGAAAGGAATGCGGGCTGAGTGCAAGGATGAGATATAGTGGTAATTGATGGCCAAGTTCCCACTAAGCGCTTTCCATGGAAGCTCGAAAAATAATTAACTTCATTGGAATATTTCGGATTCGAGAACGGTATTGACATGAAATATTATCGACTATACAATGGAGCCTTCGAAGTTTCAAATTCTGAATAGTTATTGAAGCAATTAATCTGCAGTTTCCTAGAGCACCTTTTAGGAGCCCTCCACCTCATTCAATTAGTTCGCCAACGCAATTATTGTCTGTTCTAGTTTATGGCAAGGAGAATAAGTTTTCATTTATAATCTCCAAAGCCGCCGCCGGAAAATATAACCCTTCTCGCACACACTATGTTTTAAAACTATGCCATTACCTGTAAAATTTCTAATTAATGGGGCGACGCTTTCGTCGGAATACCTCCTCGAGATTTTCAACTTCTAATTAATCTCGAGTATTAGTGTGTAGAATGAACCACCTGACTGACTCGAAAGTCTTCAAAATGCTGATTACGCTGCCGGTTCGATTCAGTGCGAGTGGTTTGATTCTGCGTGAGCGTGCAGGACTATCATTGTGGAGTTGGATACATCTACAACCTACTGAAAATGTTAACAAGCACTACCTCCTCATGGAGGCTACGTGGGCTTGCTTTGCTTCACGCCACTTCTGCTTCTCTGAAAACGAATAAAGAGGTTTCGCGTTTTTTTGCCCAGGTTCATATAGTCACACCAATTTAAATGTGAATTCTGTCGGCACCAGGAATGCTTTGGGATAGTTTTGATCTCTCCAACTCTCCCTGTTTCCTAGGATTCCTAGCACAGTGGTTAGAGCATTTCTCTCGGACCGAGAAGGCCCGAGATCAACCCCGAGGCTAGGAAAGAAATTTTAGAGTCGAATGGAACGTCTCTAGGTATTGCGCAGTCAGTTTATCACTTGTTCTGGCCGATGGCACATGTTCTGACTCTTCAGCAGTTCCACTCTCGTGAAGACATCAAAACATGACTCGATTCGTGGATAGCCTCAAAAGATGAACACTTTTACTGATAGTATTCAAGCTCTACCAGAAAGATGGGAAAGAGTTGTAGCTAACAATATGCTAGATTGATTTATTGATTGATTGATAAGCTGACAAACAAGAGACCGGGTTAGCGCTTGGCCTCCCTGTGACACTGCGACCAACTTAGGTCTATTGTATCACTCTTTCGTCAGTGGTTCCTCACGAGAATAGGTTTGTGTCCTTTATCAGGTTCAGTAGCCTTTTTATGAGGTTTTTCGGATTCATTCCCGTTTCCGGATTGATTTCACCGAAGATTCTGTGGCGCCTTCTTCCCAGGGCGTCGCATTCAAAAATTATGTGAGAGGCTGTTTCTTCCTCTTCACCGCAGAGTCTGCAATCAACGGGTTCTCCAAGTATTCCTATGGTGTTCAGATGTTTTCTGAGGCCGCAGTGTCCCGTCAGTAGACCTACTGTTATACGTGCCTTTGTTCTGTTTAGATTCAAGTCAGCTATCAAGGTTTGGCTTGTGCGTCCTACCATGGCTTTGCTGTGTGTTTGCCCGTCGCTCTGTTCCCAGTGTTGTCGGTGTGTTTGTTTTATCCACTCCTCAATCAGGGTCCTGCATCGGTTTTTGCTGATTCCAAGCACAGGTTCTGGCCCTGTGGATGGCGTTTCAGATGCTTGTCTTGCTAACTGGTCTGCTTTTTCGTTGCCTGCTATTCCCTTGTGACCTGGCACCCACATCAAAGTGACCTTGTTGTGTTTTGCCAGCTCCAGAAGGTCCCGGAGGCATTCCCAGACGTGTGTCGAGTTGAGAGCTTTGATGGCGCTCTGGCTGTCAGAGAGAATGTGGATGTGTTTTCTTTGGTAGCCACTTTCCAGGTTCTTCTGTATGCATGTCCTAATGGCATGTGTTTCAGCTTGAAATATCGTGGCGTGTTTGCCGAGAGGTATTATGTAATCCCTTCTTGGCCTCACTCCATGTATTCCCGCTCCTGTTCCTTCATCTGTCTTAGAACCGTCTGTGTACCAGACTATTTCTGCAAATGATTGTGATTCTATACTCGAGTCCCATCTGTTCCAGTCGAGCTGTGTTTTGAATGGTTTTTCGAATGAGTAAAGAGGTTGCATGTAGTCTGAAATCATATTAAGGTGGGCGTTCAATGTAGTGTGTTTTTATTTCAAGTTGATTTCGAAAACGGTTTCACTTTGGGAACTGAAATTTTGTGGGTGAACTCAGAAAGGATTAGGGTTCTTGTTGAAATAATTTTGATCGATTTCATTCCGACAGTTAATTTTTTTTTTCAAAAATAGAAGAAAATGAGCTAACCCATGCTTCTGTTTTATTTCAACAGAAAGACCCATGAAAATAGTTCAACTTCCGATTAAAAGTGAATCTACTGATAATTTCGTTCAGAAGATCAACTTGAAATACGGAATTGGCAGAAAATGGCCAAATTCAAATTTCGGCGGGAAAAAATTCCTGCTTTACCCACAAATTCGCGTATTTCATAGTTCGGCGATTTTCGGATAGAGAGCGCCATTGTACATTTCATTCATGATTAGAGAGATACTCATAGAACTTATTGTGATAATGAAAGTTCTATGGAGATATTCCTTAAAATGGACGGTGGCGCCTCTATCGGCTGATCTTTCCTACTCGGTTCAAACGCCGACCTTAAGCTCGGCTACGTCAGCTACATGAGTGATTCTGGTGTGCCCAGTTGTGCTGGTTCTCCAGTTTTTTGTTTGGATCAATCTGTATGCACCCATCCTGGCCTCTCCCATGACATGTATGTCAAGGGGTGAGAGGTTGAGGATGACCTCCATAGCAGCTGTTGGAGTGCTATTCATTGCACCCGTGATGCAGAGACAGGCAAGCCTTTGGATTTTTCCAAGGTTGGTTTTTGCCTGTCTCTGATTTGTTTTTGGCCACCACAGGAGTGAGCCATAAGTGATTCTGGGTCTTAATACCGCCGTGTAAAGCCAGTGCATGGTTTTCGGTTTGAGTCCCCAAGTTTTTCCGAAAGCTCTCCTGCACATCATAAGTGTCGTTTTACTTTTGTTGGTTACATGATGTAGATGTGGGTTCCAGGTTAGTTTCTTATCGAGAATCAGCCCAAGGTATTTTACCTGTTCTACAACTTGTAATGTTTCGCCGAAGAATCTGGGAGGTGTGAGATCTCCCATGTTTCTTTTGCGAGTGAAGGGAATGAGTGCTGTTTTGTTCGGATTTGCCCTTAGGCTCTCTCTGTTGCACCATTCCTCTACAGTCCTCAGTGCGTTTCGCATAAGTTGTGAGGTTATTCCGGTGTATTTTCCCTTGACGAGTATGACTATGTCGTCTGCCTACCCTTGAGAATAATATCCTTGGTAATTCAGGTTATTATGCTAGACTATGAATGATTTGTGACCATTTTTCCACAAAGAAGTTGCATTTTTATCAAAAAAACAGCGAGAACATAATGCTGGGGTTGTTCAAATATGCCCGAAATTTCATTATACAGAGTGTATTTTAAGGTGAGGCTTTTCTTTCGATAGGTGATAGAACTCATCAGAATATATTATATTATTTTTCCGAAAATTTCTTTTATGAAACGTTCAATTTTAATAATTTATGAACAATTTTTGGCATCAATACCTTTATACTACTCTGGCCTGCATCTCTCTGTTCATAATATCTCTACATCTCTGCACCAGTTGTAAGAACATCCGCGAAGTTGGGTGATTTCTTAGCGGAAATCTTGTTCTGTATAACTTATACGCTATACCAGCATTTTGTTTTGAATCACCATAAATTAGAAGCATATCAACAAATTCATTATTTGAATAAACGTGCGGCATTTTCGAAACATAAAACACTCGTACCGTCGCAGTATAACGATCGAAGATTACTGATCACAATCGATATTCTGAGTCATTTATGAAAAGAAGACAAAAAGATGTTGATATCTTCGGACGAGCAGGTTCGGACTAAGGAATTTTCAGATTCACCTAGAAACTAGACAATATACTAGTTCCATTTTCTCGAAACAGGGGCATAATTGATATAAAAAATTTGTGGTGAAATGACTTATTTTGATGAGTTCCACCATCTATCAAAAGAAAAGCCTCACCTTTGAATACACCCTGTACATCAATCGAGAAGAAATTAAGTTTCATTGATCAATTTCGACTCATCAGAAAAGGCTGACGTGGGAGTGAATTCATACTTCTTGAGGTGTTGAATTAGCCAGGGCCTATAAATCACACCAGAAACATGCACTCGATACCATGGGAAACATTTCCTTTAGAAAAGATTCCTGTAACCCGAGCAGTGGGTAATGTGGAGGAAAATATAGCAAAGACTCCATAACATCAATCCTCCTGTGTTGGGGGCAATTCCTGTTCAGTCCAAAAGCTCGCATCATGGTGGGAGAATTGGGGCAAATACTCCCTCACTCTTTGTTGGCTTTCCACAAATTGTAGTCAATTAGATTCTAAATAATACAAGCGATATTTCATCCCGGAAAGGAACAGCCAAGCCGGAATAGTTGAGTTCCATTTATTCAACGGAATTGGGAATATAAAATTCAGCGAGCTTAGCCAAATTTCCCTCCAGTATGAATTTCTTCATTCGTGATATCAGACACGACTTCGATATTTTCTTATGGCTTCTCCCAACTTGCATATTCTCTGCTCCGGTCTTATGGACTCTCTCTGCAGCTGAATTTTCATCTGCAGCGTCCCCAAATTGAACTCCAGAGTTTTCAATACAATGGACGGCTGATAAATTGTTGCAGTTTTCAATCTGGCTCTCCAACACCTCGTGTCAAAGTCAACTTTTCCACATCTAGCCACCACACTCCCCAGAAGGGAACTACTATTCCTCGTGAAATAAAAACTTTGATTTTTCTCTTAAATGAATTAAACTCACCCGTTTTATTGAAATAAGGGATGAGTTTCCTTGTGCTTGTACATAAACTCTCCAACAGACTACTGTCTGTCTGCTTTTCTCGAGTTGAAGGTCCCATATGTTTCCGAAGTTGAAACGTTGAAAAACGTTGTAAAAACGTGAAAATGTCGCAAAGCAATACGTTTCTTTCCGGTTTCCGAAAAACGTTTTTTCAACGATATTTGAACGTTGTGAACAAGGCAATTGTAACGAAAATTCTACTCACATTGTAGTTCGGTTTCAACCTAACCATTCTTTAACGATAATTAAACCTTAAATTTACCTTTTTACATTCCACTAGATTGAAACGTATAAATCCAATTTCCAGGTGACGCTGATATTCTTGTTACATCACAAACATTCGTATAAGGTTTCTTTTATTCGAGGAAAAAGTCGTATCTAGTCAACTTTTGCATCACCACCCTGAAACGTTCTAAAGACGTTTCGAAAATAATAATGGTGTCAATTGAAACGTTAATGAAACGTAGAAAAAATTGATAACTGAAACGTTGAATAAAACTCCTCAGTCTGCTAGAAACGTCAGGTTGTTGAAACGTGTCGTAAACGTTTATGTAACGTTTCACAGTTCTTATTGAATGTACGTTGAGGAAGAACGATAAGGAAACGTTTCATAATGGTAGCATTATCTACGGGTGGTGACAAATAGGTATATTGAATGTAGAATAAACATTCGGTTTCAAAATTCAACTAGTAACGTCTAATCAACGCTTATTTTGCGTTTCTTAGTTCGCATTGAATGTACGTTGAGGAAATACGATAAGGAGACGTTTCATAATGATAGCTGCATTAACGAGTTGTATCGAGTACGTATATCGAACGTTGAATTTTGGTTTCAAAAAGACCGTTACGAAATTTAACGATTGTAATCAATGTAGCAACGGTATATAAACGTGTATTATACGTGTCTGTTTGTTTATTTAAGCTTGGCGTACAAAGTGACAGACCTTTAAAATGATAGTTTCCGAAGATTGTAGGTTGAGTTTGTCAGAAACTATCAAAAACCGATTTCAGACGAACCCATCCTTGGGTGGGCGTGAATAATGATTAGGCAGCATTTGTGTATTCCGATATACGTATGTGAAAGCCCCCTCAGAATCAGCGGAACATAATAATGAAAGTGTAGTTTGAGACCTTTGTTCTTAGATTTAAAGTTGTTTAAGAGGGAAAAGGTCAGGTTTATGCAACAAAACCACTTCTTAAAACATGGCCGACTAGTTTCGATTTTAATCCAAAATCATCTTCAGGGCTCTACAATGAAAAATACAAAGCTTTTACAATATAGCACATAAAACAATTAATTTAAAAGAAGAATAAACGAAAACACGTGAACACAAATCACAATCATAATTATAATAAATAGAATAAGGTTGTGGGTGGTGAAGATATCACAGTCATGATTCAGCTAGTGAAACTGAAGGAAATGGTTATGTTTTCCTTTCTTTCAAATAAATATATATATTTTTTTCCCTCTTAGTTGGTGAAAGATAATCTCGATGACAATTGAATGAGGGTATGAACGAATTATGGGAATTCACTTACAGTTTTATGGTGGTCTGAGTCATGTAACAAAAAGATGAAAACAAATACACCTCGCAACACATATATAGATAACTGCTGGACAGGAACTGACATATTGATATAAATATATTAAGTTCTAATATGTTGAAAAGGCGCATGTAACCGTTTACAATTCTTTCATCTGATCTTATTAATTAGATAATAATAAGCGGTGTTCAAGTTCTCGATATCTGTCCTCTTATTGATTGATTTTTCGTCCTGTTTTATGGAAATCATCTCGTGCAGCAATCGTTTCCTTAAAATCCTCTGATGTCCTAGAATTTTAATTGACTGGATGTTGAAGTCAAAAGAGTGAAGGGTATCTGAAACATGCTCAGCTAGCGCGGTGTTATTTTCCTTTTTCTTCTTCAATGGATTGAGTATGTTCAGGGCATCTCTCTGATGTTCAGATATTCTGTCTTTGAGATAACGGCCTGTTTGTCCTATATAGGTGGATTGACAATCTTTGCAAAAAATCTTGTAGATCACATCACTAAGCAGTTCTTTGGGTGTCTCATTTTTTATTCGGGTGAAAAGTCTTTTGTTAGTGTTTGAAGATCTAAAAGCAATGTTGACATTAAGTGGCGAAATTTTTTTCTTTATTTGTTCTGAAAGGCTTTCTACATAAGTTAATCCACAAAATTTCTTGTTTTCATCTGCAGTATCACCTTGGATTTGTGGTAGATTTGTTTCTTGATTTAAGATCTTATCAATAATTCTTGTGGGGTAATCATTATTTCTCAGGATGCATTTTATTTTATCTAAATTAGTTGTTTGAAATTCGTTGGATGATAATTTTAGGGCTCGATATATCAGATTGTTGACTATATTTACTTTTTGTGTAAAAGTATGTTTCGAGTTGTAATTCAAAATTCTTCCTGATGAAGTGGGTTTTTGATACCAATTAGTTTTTATTCTATTATTCTGCCGGATCAGTAACACGTCTAAAAACGGCAAGGTGTTATCCTCAGACTCAGATTCAATAGTAAATGTTAACCTTGGATGAATGTTGTTGAATATTTCAATTATTTCGTCCTTTTTATCAGTAGGTATAGATGTACAAATATCATCAACATATCTTCTGAAGAATGGTATATGGAATGTTATCTTTCTTAAAGCTATCTTTTGTATTTCAGCCATCACGATGTCAGCAACTATAGGGGCAAGACAATTGCCCATACCCAAACCATAAATCTGCTTGAAATATCTGTCGTTATAGATAAAAAAACTGTTCTCAACGCAAAAATTAAAAAGTTGCAAGAATTCCCCAACAGATAAGGTTGTATGTGGTTCTATTTTATTCCAATTCCTCTCTATCAATGTAGTGGCTAAGTCAAGTGGTACATTAGTATACAAAGATGTTATATCAAGCGAAATAAGAATGTAGTTGTCCGGAAGAATTATATCTTTAAGATCGTCTACAAAGTCGAAAGAATTTTTTACATGTATCTCGTCTCTCTCAAATGCGTGAACTAAAAGTCTAGATAAAAATTTGCTGAGATTGTAAAGAGGACTTCCTGTATAAGCTACTATTGGTCGTAGAGGACAATCTTGTTTGTGTATTTTTGGTAGAAAGTAGATTTTGGGACACAAACCATTACTACATCTCAGGTATTTGCATGTGGCTTCATCGATTCTTTTGCTTTTAAATAACTGAATAATTATTTTGTTTAGTTTGTTTTGAACTTTTTTTGTGGGATCATTTGGTAATTCACAATAAGTTGAGCCATCATTTAAAATATCAAAAGCTTTACGATCAAAATCCTCCTTCAACATAGCTACTGTTGTCCTACCTTTGTCAGCTCTTGTTATAAAGATGTTATCATTTGTTTTGAGGAAATTTTTTGTCTCGTTATACCACTTGATGATTAATTTATCATAACTGTTCCGAGTGCCAGGTAATGAATTGATAAAATTGGTAATCAAATTTATTATGGAATTTCTTATTAAATTTGCGTTGTTCGTATCATTGCATGATGACAAAATGAACTCAACATCCAGAATTAATTCTTTCAAAGGAAAAGTGCTGCTAGTATACGGTAAGTTGAATTTTTCTCCCAGGCTTAACAAGTATTTAACGTTCAATGGAAACTGTATATCAGTTAAATTAACAAACCAGCTCTCCTCACAACCACTGACATCAATCACACCAAACTGAGTTGTTTTTAATCTTGTGAATTTCTGCACTTGAATTCTTTTGGTTTTCACGAATTCAGATTTGTATATTCTCTCATTTACAATACGTAATGTACTTACAATATCTTCAGGTAAACGATCGGATAATTTAGATAGTGCCTTTTTATTTTCCTCCTTGAGACATTTTATCCTCCAGTGAATGATGGAAATCTCAAGCTTTATGATCTTTGATTTATATGTCCTTACAATGTTTTCGTATCTATTGGAAAATACTCTTCTGTCGTGCAGTAATAAAGTACAGTTTATTGACTGCTGAATATGATGAGGAAAAATACCTTGGTTCTTACAATTTAGTAGAAACTTCTTGTGGTTTTCATATCTCGCTAGTTTTTTAGTTGATGATTCACAGCTTCTTAGGAGATTAACTATTTCCCGACCATAATGTGTTCTGATGTGTGCGTAAAATCCTGTATCGGTGTTATTCATTTCGAGTCAAACTGGTTACCTCGAGAATATTGAAAGTGTAGTTTGAGACCTTTGTTCTTAGATTTAAAGTTGTTTAAGAGGGAAAAGGTCAGGTTTATGCAACAAAACCACTTCTTAAAACATGGCCGACTAGTTTCGATTTTAATCCAAAATCATCTTCAGGGCTCTACAATGAAAAATACAAAGCTTTTACAATATAGCACATAAAACAATTAATTTAAAAGAAGAATAAACGAAAACACGTGAACACAAATCACAATCATAATTATAATAAATAGAATAAGGTTGTGGGTGGTGAAGATATCACAGTCATGATTCAGCTAGTGAAACTGAAGGAAATGGTTATGTTTTCCTTTCTTTCAAATAAATATATATATTTTTTTCCCTCTTAGTTGGTGAAAGATAATCTCGATGACAATTGAATGAGGGTATGAACGAATTATGGGAATTCACTTACAGTTTTATGGTGGTCTGAGTCATGTAACAAAAAGATGAAAACAAATACACCTCGCAACACATAGATAGATAACTGCTGGACAGGAACTGACATATTGATATAAATATATTAAGTTCTAATATGTTGAAAAGGCGCATGTAACCGTTTACAATTCTTTCATCTGATCTTATTAATTAGATAATAATAAGCGGTGTTCAAGTTCTCGATATCTGTCCTCTTATTGATTGATTTTTCGTCCTGTTTTATGGAAATCATCTCGTGCAGCAATCGTTTCCTTAAAATCCTCTGATGTCCTAGAATTTTAATTGACTGGATGTTGAAGTCAAAAGAGTGAAGGGTATCTGAAACATGCTCAGCTAGCGCGGTGTTATTTTCCTTTTTCTTCTTCAATGGATTGAGTATGTTCAGGGCATCTCTCTGATGTTCAGATATTCTGTCTTTGAGATAACGGCCTGTTTGTCCTATATAGGTGGATTGACAATCTTTGCAAAAAATCTTGTAGATCACATCACTAAGCAGTTCTTTGGGTGTCTCATTTTTTATTCGGGTGAAAAGTCTTTTGTTAGTGTTTGAAGATCTAAAAGCAATGTTGACATTAAGTGGCGAAATTTTTTTCTTTATTTGTTCTGAAAGGCTTTTCTAATAATTTTGTGGATTAACTTATGTAGAAAGCCTTTCAGAACAAATAAAGAAAAAAATTTCGCCACTTAATGTCAACATTGCTTTTAGATCTTCAAACACTAACAAAAGACTTTTCACCCGAATAAAAAATGAGACACCCAAAGAACTGCTTAGTGATGTGATCTACAAGATTTTTTGCAAAGATTGTCAATCCACCTATATAGGACAAACAGGCCGTTATCTCAAAGACAGAATATCTGAACATCAGAGAGATGCCCTGAACATACTCAATCCATTGAAGAAGAAAAAGGAAAATAACACCGCGCTAGCTGAGCATGTTTCAGATACCCTTCACTCTTTTGACTTCAACATCCAGTCAATTAAAATTCTAGGACATCAGAGGATTTTAAGGAAACGATTGCTGCACGAGATGATTTCCATAAAACAGGACGAAAAATCAATCAATAAGAGGACAGATATCGAGAACTTGAACACCGCTTATTATTATCTAATTAATAAGATCAGATGAAAGAATTGTAAACGGTTACATGCGCCTTTTCAACATATTAGAACTTAATATATTTATATCAATATGTCAGTTCCTGTCCAGCAGTTATCTATCTATGTGTTGCGAGGTGTATTTGTTTTCATCTTTTTGTTACATGACTCAGACCACCATAAAACTGTAAGTGAATTCCCATAATTCGTTCATACCCTCATTCAATTGTCATCGAGATTATCTTTCACCAACTAAGAGGGAAAAAAATATATATATTTATTTGAAAGAAAGGAAAACATAACCATTTCCTTCAGTTTCACTAGCTGAATCATGACTGTGATATCTTCACCACCCACAACCTTATTCTATTTATTATAATTATGATTGTGATTTGTGTTCACGTGTTTTCGTTTATTCTTCTTTTAAATTAATTGTTTTATGTGCTATATTGTAAAAGCTTTGTATTTTTCATTGTAGAGCCCTGAAGATGATTTTGGATTAAAATCGAAACTAGTCGGCCATGTTTTAAGAAGTGGTTTTGTTGCATAAACCTGACCTTTTCCCTCTTAAACAACTTTAAATCTAAGAACAAAGGTCTCAAACTACACTTTCAATATTCTCGAGGTAACCAGTTTGACTCGAAATGAATAACACCGATACAGGATTTTACGCACACATCAGAACACATTATGGTCGGGAAATAGTTAATCTCCTAAGAAGCTGTGAATCATCAACTAAAAAACTAGCGAGATATGAAAACCACAAGAAGTTTCTACTAAATTGTAAGAACCAAGGTATTTTTCCTCATCATATTCAGCAGTCAATAAACTGTACTTTATTACTGCACGACAGAAGAGTATTTTCCAATAGATACGAAAACATTGTAAGGACATATAAATCAAAGATCATAAAGCTTGAGATTTCCATCATTCACTGGAGGATAAAATGTCTCAAGGAGGAAAATAAAAAGGCACTATCTAAATTATCCGATCGTTTACCTGAAGATATTGTAAGTACATTACGTATTGTAAATGAGAGAATATACAAATCTGAATTCGTGAAAACCAAAAGAATTCAAGTGCAGAAATTCACAAGATTAAAAACAACTCAGTTTGGTGTGATTGATGTCAGTGGTTGTGAGGAGAGCTGGTTTGTTAATTTAACTGATATACAGTTTCCATTGAACGTTAAATACTTGTTAAGCCTGGGAGAAAAATTCAACTTACCGTATACTAGCAGCACTTTTCCTTTGAAAGAATTAATTCTGGATGTTGAGTTCATTTTGTCATCATACAATGATACGAACAACGCAAATTTAATAAGAAATTCCATAATAAATTTGATTACCAATTTTATCAATTCATTACCTGGCACTCGGAACAGTTATGATAAATTAATCATCAAGTGGTATAACGAGACAAAAAATTTCCTCAAAACAAATGATAACATCTTTATAACAAGAGCTGACAAAGGTAGGACAACAGTAGCTATGTTGAAGGAGGATTTTGATCGTAAAGCTTTTGATATTTTAAATGATGGCTCAACTTATTGTGAATTACCAAATGATCCCACAAAAAAAGTTCAAAACAAACTAAACAAAATAATTATTCAGTTATTTAAAAGCAAAAGAATCGATGAAGCCACATGCAAATACCTGAGATGTAGTAATGGTTTGTGTCCCAAAATCTACTTTCTACCAAAAATACACAAACAAGATTGTCCTCTACGACCAATAGTAGCTTATACAGGAAGTCCTCTTTACAATCTCAGCAAATTTTTATCTAGACTTTTAGTTCACGCATTTGAGAGAGACGAGATACATGTAAAAAATTCTTTCGACTTTGTAGACGATCTTAAAGATATAATTCTTCCGGACAACTACATTCTTATTTCGCTTGATATAACATCTTTGTATACTAATGTACCACTTGACTTAGCCACTACATTGATAGAGAGGAATTGGAATAAAATAGAACCACATACAACCTTATCTGTTGGGGAATTCTTGCAACTTTTTAATTTTTGCGTTGAGAACAGTTTTTTTATCTATAACGACAGATATTTCAAGCAGATTTATGGTTTGGGTATGGGCAATTGTCTTGCCCCTATAGTTGCTGACATCGTGATGGCTGAAATACAAAAGATAGCTTTAAGAAAGATAACATTCCATATACCATTCTTCAGAAGATATGTTGATGATATTTGTACATCTATACCTACTGATAAAAAGGACGAAATTATTGAAATATTCAACAACATTCATCCAAGGTTAACATTTACTATTGAATCTGAGTCTGAGGATAACACCTTGCCGTTTTTAGACGTGTTACTGATCCGGCAGAATAATAGAATAAAAACTAATTGGTATCAAAAACCCACTTCATCAGGAAGAATTTTGAATTACAACTCGAAACATACTTTTACACAAAAAGTAAATATAGTCAACAATCTGATATATCGAGCCCTAAAATTATCATCCAACGAATTTCAAACAACTAATTTAGATAAAATAAAATGCATCCTGAGAAATAATGATTACCCCACAAGAATTATTGATAAGATCTTAAATCAAGAAACAAATCTACCACAAATCCAAGGTGATACTGCAGATGAAAACAAGAAATTTTGTGGATTAACTTATGTAGAAAGCCTTTCAGAACAAATAAAGAAAAAAATTTCGCCACTTAATGTCAACATTGCTTTTAGATCTTCAAACACTAACAAAAGACTTTTCACCCGAATAAAAAATGAGACACCCAAAGAACTGCTTAGTGATGTGATCTACAAGATTTTTTGCAAAGATTGTCAATCCACCTATATAGGACAAACAGGCCGTTATCTCAAAGACAGAATATCTGAACATCAGAGAGATGCCCTGAACATACTCAATCCATTGAAGAAGAAAAAGGAAAATAACACCGCGCTAGCTGAGCATGTTTCAGATACCCTTCACTCTTTTGACTTCAACATCCAGTCAATTAAAATTCTAGGACATCAGAGGATTTTAAGGAAACGATTGCTGCACGAGATGATTTCCATAAAACAGGACGAAAAATCAATCAATAAGAGGACAGATATCGAGAACTTGAACACCGCTTATTATTATCTAATTAATAAGATCAGATGAAAGAATTGTAAACGGTTACATGCGCCTTTTCAACATATTAGAACTTAATATATTTATATCAATATGTCAGTTCCTGTCCAGCAGTTATCTATCTATGTGTTGCGAGGTGTATTTGTTTTCATCTTTTTGTTACATGACTCAGACCACCATAAAACTGTAAGTGAATTCCCATAATTCGTTCATACCCTCATTCAATTGTCATCGAGATTATCTTTCACCAACTAAGAGGGAAAAAAATATATATATTTATTTGAAAGAAAGGAAAACATAACCATTTCCTTCAGTTTCACTAGCTGAATCATGACTGTGATATCTTCACCACCCACAACCTTATTCTATTTATTATAATTATGATTGTGATTTGTGTTCACGTGTTTTCGTTTATTCTTCTTTTAAATTAATTGTTCTATGTGCTATATTGTAAAAGCTTTGTATTTTTCATTGTAGAGCCCTGAAGATGATTTTGGATTAAAATCGAAACTAGTCGGCCATGTTTTAAGAAGTGGTTTTGTTGCATAAACCTGACCTTTTCCCTCTTAAACAACTTTGAACATAATAATATTGCCGTCGTCTGCATGAATTATATCCCCCAGAATATTATTACTCGGGGCCAATGTAACTGTTCACAAACAGACCTTAATCGTAAAGTAAATACGGTTATATAGGGTAGTCCGGAATTATTGCGTCAACGTACGGAAACTTGCGGGCACCAAAGTGTGCGCTGGGTTTGTAATTAGTTCAACTCCTTCCCCCCTCGGTGGAGTATCCCGCTGTGACCTACCTCCTGCCGGAACAAAACATCCTGTGATTGAGGAAGCGGTGTCCATTGATTTAGGAAATGTTTGATGAAAACAAGGCGAACTGATGATATTTGCCGGGAACGATTTCCAGAAGGGAAACAATGTGATCGAAAAATAAACCGGATTTGTCGGGGTGTTATTGGATATTTAAGCCATGCGACCGGTGATCGCATCCACTCTGTCACTAACGCATTGGTGTCTGTCCAAATCAATTTTGCTGCTTCGCTAAGGATCCAGCTTATGTCTATGAAGTTAGCAGTGTCACTTGCGAGAAAATCAATGAAACCTATTGCATTAATTGTCGAGAATTTGTCGTGAAAGAAAAAAAATTGTCGCGTCCTTAGTTTTTTTTTCTACGGGGTGGCTTTGCTAACTTAACGTTAAGTTAGCAGAACCACTTTCTCAATATCTACCAAATATAATAAAAATGGTTATAAATAATTGTCGACTAATTGTCGAAGTCCATATGAAGTGAAAAAAACACAAAAAATCCATTCCTTCTTGTTAATTTTACGTCTTTTTCCCGCGCGTTTGGGATATTTCTGGAATTATCGCATTTTTGGCAACAGCGCATTCGTTTTTGACTTTTTTCTATTGCATTAATTGTCGAATACCTGTTCCGAATTTGTCGTGAAAGAAAAAAAATTGTAGTGTCCCTAATTTTTTTCTACGGGGTGGTTTTGCTAACTTAACGTTGAGTTAGCAAAGCCACCCCGTAGAAACAAAACTAAGGACGCGACAATTTTTTTTTTCTTTCACGACAAATTCTCGACAATTAATGCAACAGGTTTTATTGATTTTCTCGCAAGTGGCACTGCTAACTTCAAAGACATGTTTTTTTTTAATTAATATGGACTTCGACAATTATTCATAATCATGTTTATGATTTTCGACTCATATTGAAGAAGTGGTTATGCTATTGATATAAAGTTAGCAAAGACCCCGTAGGGAAAAAATTAAGGACGCGACAATTTTTTTCTCTCGCGACAAATTCGGGACAGTTATTCGACAATCAATGCAATAGAAAAAAAAAGCCAATAACGAATGCGCTGTTGCCAAAAATGCGATAATTCCAGAAATATCTCAAACGCGCGGGAAAAAGACGTAAAATAAACAAGAAGGAATGGATTTTTTGTGTTTTTTTTACTTCATATGGACTTCGACAATTAATCGACAATTATTTACAACCATTTTCATGATATTTGGTAGATATTGAGAAAGTGGTTCTGCTAACTTAACGTTAAGTTAGCAAAGCCACCCCGTAGAAAAAAAACTAAGAACGCGACAAATTCATAGACTTCATAGACATATCCAGCTTCTAAAATTTACGTCCCATTTAAGCGTTTTACGATGGGTTTCAACCAATTTTCATTTTCCTCCCTTGACATGTCTCAAGCTTGAAGCTTTAAGTCGAGCGTTTGAAGTATTCCAGGAGAAATCCATAACTCCAGATTTAACTTCAACGTATTCATCCTGCTGTCAACACTTCGACATTTCTTCGTACAATTCAACAAGGAACGAGATTTATCTGATCGATACGATATTGAGATGAGAGGTTCGTTTTTTATGAAAGGAATATCGATACACAGAAATGTGCAAGATTTCTGATGCTATTTTCAGGATGATGCACATCGCTTAGATTTGAACTCATCCCTGATGTCACCTGGGAAACAGGAATGGTCAGAGGAATGCATTAGGGAGATTGTCGTTCGAAAGATTATTTAGGATCTGCAAAATCTTTGCTTCTGATATAAAAAATCTTGAAGTCAAATCAATAAAAAAAACAATAAAAACGAAAAATACAAAGTAACAATACATAATATATCGTAATGATTTCTGAATATTGATGAAATAATGGATTATGTAGGATTATTCCTCACATTTTTGCATACGAATATTTGTTCCCATGAGTGTTGATACACTGCGCAAAAAAATGAACGCACATTCTGAAAATCTCAATTTTAATGAAAGTTAACTCTACATTGACTTTTTAACTTATTTTTTATGTTCTCTCGGGAAGGTTTTGAACGAAACAAGATACATTAAATGGAAGAAAAATTCAGGATTTCTCCGAATCTTATGTGAGAGAAGAGAAATGAACAATTTTCAAAATACTGAAATGCTGATAAGTGATTTAATACTTGGTATT
Organism: Adalia decempunctata; assembly: GCA_951802165.1. Classification (NCBI taxonomy): domain Eukaryota; kingdom Metazoa; phylum Arthropoda; class Insecta; order Coleoptera; family Coccinellidae; genus Adalia; species Adalia decempunctata. The sequence continues at coordinate 8,491,853 of OX637704.1, read as the reverse complement.
TCCACCCCTTGCGTTAATTACAGCTCGGCAACGACGGTTCAAACTCAAAATGAGTGATATTAAATTGTTCTGATCTAATCCTTCCCAGTTTTCTCCGAGTTGGATTCCTAAGTCATTAAGAGTAGCTGGATGATTTTCTGAACTTCTCAGCCTTCTATTGAGGTTGTCCCAAACCTGCTCAGTCGGATTGAGATCTGGACTTCTTGAGGGCCATTCCATTCGAGAGACTTCAACCTCTTCAAGATACTCCTGAACGATGCGCGCACGATGGGGTCTGGCATTATCGTCCATAAAAATGAAATTTTCACCAATGTATGGGGCAAATGGCACTACATGCTCTTCAAGAATGTTCCTTATATACTTATCAGCATTCATAGCTCCATTATCAACGACCACTAGGTCTGTGCGAGCAGTCAAAGATATTCCACCCCATACCATAATCGATCCTATCCCGAAACCTGTAGTATTCAGGAAATTGCACTGAGCATATCTTTCATGTGGACGTCTGTATACAAGGGGACGTCGATCACAATGGTAGAGGCAGAATCTAGACTCATCTGTGGAGAGAACTCTTTCCCAATCGGCCTCTTTCCAATGGATATGCTCTCTCGCAAAATCCAAACGCGCCCTTCGATGGGCTGGGGTAAGAGCTGGGCCTCTTGCCGCGACACAAGGCCTTAAATCATCTTCTCTGAGGCGATTTATTATTGTCTGAGTGCTAATTTGCACCTGATGAGTTTGCTCAAGCTGATTTTGAAGGAGGCGAGCGGTTGCAAAACTCTCAAGTAACGTTCTTGAATGGCAGCTGTTAACCGTGGTCTACCCTGTCCTGATCTTCGGACATTCATACCTGTCTCCCTGAATCGCTGCAACATTCTGGACACACTTGTATGGGAAACTCCAAACCTTTCTGCAATTCTTGTGTATGTCCACCCTTCTTCTCGCAAAACCACCGCTTGGGCACATTCCTCTTGGGTCAAATTGCGTGTTTCGCGTTGCATAGCGATCGAGTGTAGAAAATCAAACGAAAGAAAAACTATTGATCACTAGAATTGATCGAGAACAACTGATTTTAGAATGGAGCCAATACATTCAAAATCTGATAATATCATCTTTTTTTATTCCTGCTGGGAGAAAACATCTGTATTGAAGAAAAACGTTGAAAGTGGATAACATATGCATACATAATTCTGATAAAAATAATTATCATTGAGAACACCTTCAGTTGTAGAATAAATTTGAGATTTCCATAATGTGCGTTAATTTTTTTGCGCAGTGTATAATTGAACTATCGGTTGGGAAATATTGAGTCCAGCCGTTACATTTATTTCGAATTTATGAACGAAATTTTCGACATTCGGAATCCAGCAAATATAATCCATGCGAAAAATTCGTGAAGTTTTAACACATTAAATATTTGCCACCAGATAATGCCCTTTTTTCGGGAACCGAATACAGCAGTTAACAGAACGCGACATAAAACAAATATTAATAGCAGAAAAGGGCATAAAACTAGATTAGCAGCCGAATACCCGAAATATATGAGAGTGTATAAATAATACTTACAGTTAAAATGCCAGCTGTCTTGAAAAATATATCGTTTTTCATGGTACTTACATTATGTTGCATTAAGCCTTTTTAATTGCAACAATATTACAGCAATATTCCCGATTTGGACCAACGAAATAACGCATATTTTGCGGCCTTATCGGCATTAAAGCTTCGCAATTCAACCCTGTTTGATTTTAAACCTTGTTATCCAGCTTGAACCCAGTTATTTCTGGCTTCGTTCGAAAGAATTCACTGTAAAATGGGCTAACTCTACATCTTATTATCTATCGCGGTTTGAAGGACCAATGCTAAATATACATAGACCTCTTTTGGATAGAAGAATAAATTTATATACCAATTCTGAACAGAACGAAAATATAAGAATAAGATGTATGAGATAATTATAATAATAAACCGCACGGGTGTGGTTTGGTTTCTGCCACGCCACATGGGGGGTGACGTCCCCACGGCCCGAGTTACCTGGGCCACCAAGGGTGAATGGTGGCAAACCCATGAACGAGAAGTGGAAACCGATATCGTGGCAGAAGATCGAGATGCCACTCCACCTGCTGGCTCGACCAACGTGAGGACTGCCCGCAGGGGAGCTCGCAACGCACGTATCCAGTGGAGCCGCGAAATGAATATTGAAGTAATGCGAGCTTTTCATTACGTGAACAATTGCGAGGACAAACCACTTCCTGGATGGAGATACTTCAAGGGATCGAATTATTCCAGAAGATCGCGGGATGTGCACAGCAGGCTGAGGATCTGCAAACCTATCACATCGTGCGGAAATTTCTGAACTAGTGGGAGGAACTGAAATGTTTTTTCACTGGTCCATAGAAGAATTACCAGCTCAAGCTGAGAAGGGGAGACCGATGAAGAATGATAATAATAAAATAATAAGTTTATTCTCCTCAGCGACAAAATTGTACAATTGTATAAGGAATAGTCAGATAGAAAAATAAATCAAACTGAACATATAATCACAAAAAAATAATTCCAAGAGAGAAACTAACCCAAAAAATCATCCATACTATAAAGACATCTCGACAAAAGATATTCCTTCAACTTTTTCTTGAATCGAGTCAAAGGAATTTCATTTGGTAATATATTGTACAACCGAGGACCTGCAAAATTAGGAGATCTGTATGATAAGACTTGCTTCGCGAAAGGAAAATGGAGAAAATTTTTATTTGATGAAGATGAAAGAACACGAAGTAAACACTGAAAGAATGGCACACACGGTTGATGCTCGCTTGAGGGATATATCTGCTGTCCTCGTGTATTTGTTGAACGAATTATAGTGAATTCGACCTTCTCTACATTTTTATATTTTATTATTTTCTGAATTATTTTCAATGTTCTTTCATTAGCAAAGTTCTTTCGAATTAGCGCTGGGAAATGATCGCAACGTGCTTTCAATTATCGCTGAATGGAAAATAAATGAACGGGGAATCATAAATAGAACTGGTGCTGAATAAACGCAGATCACAGAACAAAACCGTGGGCATAAACGGTACATGGGCAATGGTGCCTCCATGCGAATAATAATGCTCATTCAAAGTGGCATTAAGCAGAATGTTAGCCAGAAATGCATTTAAGGTGTTTATGTAATTCGCAGAGTAAATCAGATGCACCAGCTGTTGCCATTTAATAATTTTCCGTTAATTTTCAGGTTCAGACACTTTTGCCTACCCTCTGTTAATTATCGTATTATTCAGCGTAATTTTCGAGTTATTAGAGTTTCGGGGGCCATCCCGATTCGTTGGAATACCCGGCATGAAAAATTACTTAATTTTTTTCTGTTTGAACATTATAACTCCTTGCGGACTAGGGGAGGTTTTCGTCGAAAATAATATGCTGGTCCAACGTCAAGTGCTGAATTATAAAATTGTCCGGGGTAAAACGAGACATTTGATATCCTTTTTCGACTCAGTTCAATTAACCCAACTTTTTTACTGTCATTTTCGGAAGGAATAGAGCTTGTCAACAACATGTCGATCATCATTTGATATGATGATGGTTGTTATGCCAAAAATGTCCCATTCAAAAAAAAAAATGTACAGATCGAGCGATGTTTCAAAATCTTTTCTCTACTAGTAGACTACAGGCCCGTGTCGAAAATCGATGGGTCATTTGAACCAGAAGGTGACCTATCTAGAACGATAGAAGGACATAAAATAATAAGATTCAGCACTATGCCGTCACTTGTAAGCTGTCCAACTGAGTACAGGTGGCAATTCAAAAGGACAGGTAGACTGGGTACATTTGGGTCATATGACTTTTGACGGCATTCTTACCATCGATAGCTCCATGGAAAATAATAGGAAAACGGGCAGTGCCGTACAAAAATGATGCGCCATATATTCGGAATTTTTTTTTGATTTTCCGAAAATTTCCATGGTAAAATAGGTCATTTGACTTTGTACGGCATCAGTTTTATACGGTTGCCATACATCTTCTAATCCATTATTCAGCAACGCCGTACAAAAATCATGCGACAAAAGGAAAAAATCGAGGGTTGCAACCCCCTCTCTTGCCTTGCTCCAGGGGGTCATTTGAAAAAGTACGGCTTCGGTTCCAAAACATTATCCAGCACTCAAAATTACTATTAAAAATAAGGCCGTCAAAAAAAAATTGTTCATTTTGATGTTATATCAATAATTATCTTAATTTCATCTTATGCTTGACCCATAAAGCTCTAAAGTCATTTGACCCAGTACGGCAACTTCTTTTTTTACATGATACTTTAAGATACAATTCTTATATTATATTGCCGTTCAAAAGAAACTGTTCCAAAAAAAATTATAGAGAAATACAAAAAGTGAAATTTTTCATATTATCGTAAAAGTTTGGAACTCATAGATTAATGATATATAACAATTTTCTACATTTTATCCCTTGTTTTGAATAGTATTAAGGTAAATAAATTAGGAACAAATGAAACCTTAATACTATTCAAAACAAGGGATAAAATGTAGAAAATTGTTATACAGGGTCTTTCACGAGGAACCTCACCCATATTTATACGGGAAACTACTGAACGTATTTTCATGAAATTCAGCACTTATAAGTATTTCACGATGCTGATGAAATCTAAAATATTTTCAAGGCATGAGCACCTCCGGTTTTTCCGGAAATGACGTCAACTTCCGTTTTTCAAATTAGAACACCATTTTTTTATTGCAGAAATAGATTCCTCAGAAAATTTCAAGTTATTTTGATGTAACATTTTTCAGTTTTGGTTGGAAAATTCTCTCTGAGCGGGAAAATTCGAAAAAAAAATCGAAAATAGAGCTCCGCTGAAACAAGAATAACTTCGAGGTTTTTGGATGGAAAATTTTCATTTTTGGGATTTTTCAAGATGTAAGATTGATGTATCCACTTTAAAAATCGAAATCGCGATTCATGATACAGGGGGTGAAAAAATCGCTTTCAAAGTTAGGGATGACAAAATCGTAAAAAATCATTTTTTTCAAATTAGAACCCCATTTTTTTATGGCAGATATTGAATCTACGTTAAAAAATAATGTGAGTGTATTAATCCAACCCTTGCCCTAAAGTGGATATTTTCTGAGTTATTCACAAAAAACTGTTTTTCGTCTTGAATTTTCAGCTATTTCTTTTCCCTTCACGCAAAAAAGATGAAATTTTCAGGAACTGTTACTTAAACCATGTTTTAGATTTTACTACCCTAATATGCAAGAGAAAAAAGTTACAGGTTGTTCCTAAATAGATGGCGAATTTGGATTCGAATTTGTATCGGAAACCTCTTTATTTCAACTAATCGGCCATCGGTTTTCTCTCCAGTGATAAATAAATAATTCCTTATGAACCATATGCAAAAACTTACCATGTTTCACATTCTTTTTTTTCTAATGATAGATATCATTAATTACATGCTACTGAATAAAGAGGAATTTGGCAGATGTAATTAATGATATCTATCATTAAAAAAAAAAGAATGTAAAACATGGTAAGTTTTTGCATATGGGTTCATAAGGAATTATTTATTTATCACTAGAGAGAAAACCGATGGCCGATTAGTTGAAATAAAGATGTTTCCGATACAAATTCGAATCCGCATTCGCCATCTATTTAGGAACAACCTGTAACTTTTTTCTCTTGCATATTAGGGTAGTAAAATCTAAAACATGGTTTAAGTAACAGTTCCTGAAAATTTCATCTTTTTGGCGTGAAGGGAAAAGAAATAGCTGAAAATTCAAGACGAAAAACAGTTTTTTGTGGATAACTCAGAAAATATCCACTTTAGGGCAAGGGTGTGATGCATACACTCACATTATTTTTTAACGTAGATTCAATATCTGCCATAAAAAAATGGGGTTCTAATTTGAAAAAAATGATTTTTTACGATTTTGTCATCCCTAACTTTGGAAGCGATTTTTTCACCCCCTGAATCATGAATCGCGATTTCGATTTTCAAAGTGGATACATCAATCTTACATCTTGAAAAATCCCAAAAATGAAAATTTTACATCCAAAAACCTCGAAGTTATTCTTGTTTCAGCGGAGCTCTATTTTCGATTTTTTTTTCGAATTTTCCCGCTCAGAGAGAATTTTCCAACCAAAACTGAAAAATGTTACATCAAAATAACTTGAAATTTTCTAAGGAATCTATTTCTGCAATAAAAAAATGGTGTTCTAATTTGAAAAACGGAAGTTGACGTCATTTACGGAAAAACCGGAGGTGCTCATGCCTTGAAAATATTTTAGATTTCATCAGCATCGTGAAATACTTATAAGTGCTGAATTTCATGAAAATACGTTCAGTAGTTTCCCGTATAAATATGGGTGAGGTTCCTCGTGAAAGACCCTGTATATCATTAATCTATGAGTTCCAAACTTTTACGATAATATGAAAAATTTCACTTTTTGTATTTCTCTATAATTTTTTTTGGAACAGTTTCTTTTGAACGGCAATATAATATAAGAATTGTATCTTAAAGTATCATGTAAAAAAAGAAGTTGCCGTACTGGGTCAAATGACTTTAGAGCTTTATGGGTCAAGCATAAGATGAAATTAAGATAATTATTGATATAACATCAAAATGAACAATTTTTTTTTGACGGCCTTATTTTTAATAGTAATTTTGAGTGCTGGATAATGTTTTGGAACCGAAGCCGTACTTTTTCAAATGACCCCCTGGAGCAAGGCAAGAGAGGGGGTTGCAACCCTCGATTTTTTCCTTTTGTCGCATGATTTTTGTACGGCGTTGCTGAATAATGGATTAGAAGATGTATGGCAACCGTATAAAACTGATGCCGTACAAAGTCAAATGACCTATTTTACCATGGAAATTTTCGGAAAATCAAAAAAATTTTCCGAATATATGGCCCATCATTTTTGTACGGCACTGCCTGTTTTCCTATTATTTTCCATGGAGCTATCGATGGTAAGAATGCCGTCAAAAGTCATATGACCCAAATGTACCTAGTCTACCTGTCCTTTTGAATTGCCACCTGTACTCAGTTGGACAGCTTACAAGTGACGGCATAGTGCTGAATTTTTATGTCCTTCTATCGTTCTAGATAGAAGGTGGTTCAAATGACCCATCAATTTTCGACACGGGCCTGTAGTCTATAGACCTTTGTTTTATTATCAATTTGAACCTTGTATTATAACTAAAGGGTGTTTCAATAAGATCGCAAGATTTCAGTGTTCAATAAAACATGGTTTTCTGTAGCAAAATATTGAAAATAAACTGCTCCACATGAGTTAGGGATATTGACTTAAATTGCAAAAAAATATAATTAAAATAAGATTTTGGTGATGAAAATTCATATTAATATGATTTCAAGTTGCAAATTAATTTTAGCCTGTAGTTCTGCAGCGTTTACAGGGTGGTTGAGAAAAATCAAGTAAAATAACGAAATTTCATTCCCAGAGAATTCAAGCATTATATATACAATGTATGGCCTCCACGGGCATCAATAACAGCTTGACATCTTCTTTGCATACTACACACGAGGTTGTTCAACATTTCTTGAGGAATTTGGTTCCATAAACGGGGCAGAAGCTCTCTCAGATCATTTAAGGATTCTGGGGTAGGTTGATGATTATCTGATCTTCTTTGGAGCATATCTCATGCATGTTCTATGCAATTCAAATCTGGTGATTGCGGAGGTATTGGTGAATGTGGAATACCAAGCTCCTCGCGCGCATTCTCAATTATGGCTGCACGGTGCGGTCTAGCGTTATCGTCTAGAAATTGAAAAGTTTCACCTATAGCATCGTGGAAATTTGGCACAACATTGTCAATGACATGTTCCCTATAGTGTAAGGCGGTCATATTCCAAGGAAAAATGTGTAGATCTTTGCGCCCTTTGAAACATATCCCGGCCGATACCATAGCACTACCCCCTCGGAATGGATGGACTTCTTGGACATAGCGACGATTACGGGGTATGCGTATGCGTGGGATTGTCCATACCCTTATTCTTCGAGAATCTGGAAATCGTCCATATCTGGATTCATCAGTGAAGAGGGCACTACGCCATTGATCGTTCCAATTGATATGTTGCCTTGCCCATTCCACTCTTTGTCGCTTATGGTCACGTGTTAATGGAACTCCTCCTAATGGACGTCTAGAACCTAGATTCACCTCTCTCAAACTTCGTTTGATGGTTTCGATGGATACTTGGACCCCATCTGCATTTTGAAGAGTATTCCGTAGCATTCTACACGTAGATGTAGGGTTTCTTCTCGCCGAAACAGCGATGAAGATGTTGTTTTTCGTCGCCCACCAAGCCTTGGTCTGTCCAACACGGAACCTGTCTCCCTGAACCTATTCCAAAGTCGAGATATCACACTTTGGCTGACTTGGAGAATTTCCGCTACAACAACCTGAGTTAGGCCACCCTGTAGCATTCCGATAGTGCTATTAGCCTCAGCGTTTGTTAATTTACGTCTTGGCATTTCCAGAAAACTCGTTTCAAATCGAAGCCGTTGATAAACTGACTTCATTTCAAAATAAGAACATTCATGAAGCATATGCAGAGAACCAATCTTAAGAAAAAAGGCGACCAGATTGACGAAATGTCTCATACTGATTTTTATTGGGTCGATTCAAGTTGTTATTGAGTTTTGAATGATTTTACAGCGATTTTCTCGAAGAATTTATACTTTTAAAAACGATTGAAGACGATATACCTTACTCTTGTGGAGCAGTATATTTATTCATTTGGGGAATTATGTATGAAACAATTTTCAATAACGTTATTGAATACATGTGGGGGTATTTAATTGATACAGCGTCCAATTTCGGATTTCAATGCTTGGATGGTTGAAGGCTTATGGGCATTTGTATTCAGATAACCCCACAGTTAGAAGTCTGAAGGCGTTAAATCGCCAGAGCATGGAAGTCAATTCTGGTCAAAAAATCGGGAAATGACTAGGAGAAAACTCGTGCAAGATCGTCAATGTTTCACAGGCGGTATGACCAGTAGCACCGTCATGCTGAAACCACATGTCGTCAAGATCGATAGCTTCCAAATGAGGCACAAAAAACTGTGTTATCATGGCACAGAAACGTTCGCCATTCACCGTAACTGCATTTCGAGACAATCAGGGCGAGTTGTTCTACCGTGTAATGCTCTATGTTCACTACCTCCCATGTGTCAACTTTCGATCCGTCACGTCATAATCGTGTGATATTATGACGCTCCTGTTGAAATACACTCTATTTTGAGTGATTTTGTGCTGAATTCGAATTTCTGATAACGGATTAGACAGGATTGGTCCAATGTAGGCCCCGAATGACGAAATTAAAAGGCGTAGCGATATTCTGGCAATTAATCCCGAATTCAGATCTCGTCCCCTCAGTTCGAGGTGTCGAAGCTGGAGTTCGAATTGTCCCGATAATTCCCACATCTCATGAATTTCCAAGTATGTTCCGACAAGGTATCATTCACGCCGAAATGAACGTGCCAGTTTTGCGAGCGAAAAAGGGGCGAAGCCATCGGGATTTCTTATCGAGCAGTGAATGGCGGTCCGCCACGGTGAAAAACAATCTATTTAGAGTCGTTGAAAGAGAAAATTCGCCGACCGAATACCGCATGCCTATGATGAAATAAACCATTCACGAAAATCAAAGTCATCCCGAGAGCTACGTGAGTGGAAAATCTGCCTGTTTTCTCTCCCTAACCTGAAGCAACCGTTTATTGATTCCCCGAGTCAGGTTTGATTCACAGCAACGGTGTTGGACCGTGGAGTTTTTCATGATGTTGTTTGGAAATTGTCTATCGAATTCCGTTTTGGCAGTTGGTTGAAGCCCGACCTGCGGGGCTGGGGATTTTAACATACAGAGCCTCTCAACGACGAGGCTTTTCATACACACATCGTCAAAAGTGTTGGCTACCTATCAACTCTCAACTTGTTGAATGAAACTTGACCATTTTTTGTGTGTGGAATCTTCACTACCTTACCACTCAACTGAAAACAATAAACCAGCAAAATACACTGCTCCACATGAGTTAGGGATATTGACTTAAATTGCAAAAAAAAATAGTTAAAATAAGATTTTTGTGATGAAAAATCATATTAAGAGTCTTCAGCCTTCAAAATAGGAAACGTATACCGCAAGATGGCGGTGCAGTGCATTTTTATTTATTGGATTATTCAGCTTAATAGAACAAATGTTGGGGCGCAGGCAATATTAACAAGAAATCCTACCCTGAACTAGATCTTACACTGACTGTATAATACACTAATTTTCCTTCACCAGTCATCTGGGAGTAGATACCTGCGGGGCGTGTCATTTAAAAGAAATTCAATTCCATGTAAGAATCCACAATTGTAAGAAAAAATTAATTTTCACTAATCGACGGCTAATAAAATCCTTAGTGAAATGTCTTTGGTAAAAATTGATATTTATCATTTCGAATTGAAAAATTCAAGGAAATAAATTTCGCGAAAACAACACATTGTTGTAATATTATTTACAAAGAAACGGTAAATTTTGAAAGAAAAAGGAGATAGACATTTGATTAACTAAATGATAGACTTCAATACTGAAATGAAAAAACACAAAAATATCTGTTCGTTTCGATGGTGGAAATGTTGAAAAACTACCAAAAATGATGGGGAATATCCTTTTCATTCATTTAACTCTTTGAGCGGCAAATATATCATCAGAAATAAAACCCAAGTGGAACAAAGAAAATTTATTCCCAATTTTCAAAAAATTTGACAAAAGCTCAACCAAAATACATAAACGGCCCATTAACAATAAATGTTTCGAAAATGTTCCCCTATTTTTGCCTTAACAGGGTCTCTGCAAGTCAGGCCAATCTTCTGTATCGATGTAGATTTCTGTTCGGCGTATTTGAAATAGGTGGTACACTAATTGTACCACCGCCGCGGAAGAGCGTAGAATTTGGTGGTACATTTAGTGTACCACCTAAACCCAAAGAGTTAATACTCATAAAATATTTTTTTTCTTATTTTTATCTTTATACACTCCTACATCCCTTCATCAATCAGAAAAAAATAAATCGTTTCTGACTCCCTTTTTTTCAGGGACGTAGACCCTTAATATGATTTCAAGTTACAAATTAATTTTAGTCTGTAGGTCTGCAGCGTATACAGGGTGGTTAAGAAATTTTATTTTATTCCCAGAGAATTCAAGCATTTTGAGACTATCAATACAATGCATGGCCTCCACGGGCATCAATAACAGCTTGACATCTTCTTTGCATACTACATACCAGGTTGTTGAACATTTCTTGGAGAATTTGGTTCCATAAACGGGGCAGAAGCTCTCTCAGATCATTTAAGAATTCTGGGGTAGGTTGATGATTATCTAATCTTTTTTGGAGCATATCCCATGCATGTTCTATGCTATTCAAATCTGGAGTGCGCATTCTCCACTATGGCTGTACGGTGCGGTCTAGCGTTATCGTCTAGAAATTGGAAAGTTTAACCAATAGCATCGTGAAAATCTGGCACAACATTGTCAATGACATGTTCTCTACAGTGTGAGGCTGTCATATTTCCAGGACAAATATGTAGATCTGTGCGCCCGTTGAAACATATCCCGGCCCATACCATAACACTACCCCCTCGGAATGAATGGACTTCTTGGACATTGCGACGATTACGGGGTATGCATGGGATTGTCCATACCCTTATTCTTCGAGAATCTGAAAATCGTCCATATCTGGACACTACGCCATTGATCGTTCCAATTGATATGTTGCCTTGCCCATTCCAGTCTTTGACGCTTATGGTCACGTGTTAATGGAACTCCTCTTAATGGACGTCTAGAACCTAGAGTCACCTCTCTCAAATGTCGTCTGATGGTTTCGATGGAAACTTGGACCCCATCTGCATTTTGAAGAGTATTTCGTAGCATTCCACACGTAGATGTAGGGTTTCTTCTAGCCGAAACGGTGTTGAAACGATCCTGAGCAGGTGTTGTTTTTCGTCGCCCACCAAGCCTTGTTCTTTCCAACACGGAACCTGTCTCCCTGAACCTATTCCAAAGTCGAGATATCACACTTTGGCTGACTTAGGCCACCCTGTAGCATTCCCATAGCCCTATTAGCCTCAGCGTTTGTTAATTTACGTCTTGGCATTTTCGGAAAACACGTTTCAAATCGAAGCCGTTGATAAACTGACTTCATTTCAAAATAAGAACATTCATGAAGCATATGCAAAGAACCAAACTTCAGAAAAAAGGCGACCAGATTGACGAAATGTCTCATACTGATTTTTATTGGATCGATTCAAGTTGTTATTGAGTTTTAAACGATTTTACAGCGATTTTCTCGACATGCTTTCAAAAACGATTGAATACGATATCCCTGACTCTTGTGGAGCAGTATATTTACTGGATCGTCAATCATCAATCACTATCAGGGAGTCAACAACTGTATTAATTTACTTCTAAATAAATTTCGTTTTCGATTCTCTTCAAGAACTGATGATATCTTCCTTGATCACCCAAAAAATAATTTTGTAACCCTTTATACATTCGTCTGTTACCGTCGAAAGCGGGATTCAGTTCGAGTGACGGCAGAATGTCATATTCATTCTATCGGGAATTATAGGACGTAAACGACGGCTGAGAACGAGTTCCAACAATGGAGTCATTTTCAAAAGCCCTTTATCATTGGTTCAGCGGGTCTTGCACTGTGTGTAATAAAAATTTCGATGGGGAATGTGCAGTAAATCATTCCGGAATGAAAAATCGATAAGATACCTCATCAGGTTACAAAACAACGAGGAATTTGTCGAGCGCACACCTAAATCAGGGATCCATTTCGCTTACGAGCTGCAAAAAAAATTAATAAATCAATGGAAATGTGACTATATTCCAATAATCATTTATCAGGACAGTAACAAGTACTCCGGAGAGAAAAGCCGAATTCATTGAAACACAATTCGTCATCCGCTTCCACTCTTCCTGATTAACATCCCGAACTGCTTCCTATCGAGTTTCACTTGAAGGAACCCAGATATATTCATTCCCTTCAATCTAATCGGTTGCAACTTTTTCGAATTAAACATCCTTTCGAAGGTACATTTACATCTGCATACTTTTGTCTCGAGTAGGCCAAATAGAGTAAGATCCCAGAGCAATCAGACATAACTTATTTTCACACGGATGAAACCTGAAGTTTTCAGTAGCGTCTCGTGTGCCTTGAATACCTACGCGCTTTGTGGAACTTGCCGAGTGACACCTGGGCAGGTACCAGGTGAGAAAGGTGACTAAAAATAAGAATTATTTAACTTAAATTCACATGGCTGAATTTTATATATGTCATGTAGAATATTATTTTAAATTAATATCATAAGTGTCAGACACTTTTAATGGACCAGAGCTTTTGTCAGACGCTTTTAAGCTACCGAAAAAATAAATGAACTTTACTTATTTTTACATTACATTTATGGTCGTCTCACTCACTCTGAAGCGCATGCATAGTGCTCTCGCCCTCATACTTCTGGCCGAATAATTTTTGTCTTAGGGGATGTTTGGTCACTCTAATTAGTCTGACTGAATATAACTTTTAAATAAATACCTCAATAACATATTGAAAAATCAGACATGTAAAAATAAGTAAAGTTCATTTATGTAAGATAATAAAACACTCGGGGTGGTTTAACTTGTTGTTTATTTCACAGTTCACAGATTATTAGTGGGCTTTATACAAAATGGCAGGTTATGTGTTTACTAACACGCGTCTGTGTCTAGGATGCCGCCATGTTGTTAGACAGAGAGGGAGCGTGGTAACGAGATCATCGAAAACCATCACTTCAGATCACAGAGTGTTTGACATTAGGCTACTACGATTCGGTAGATATGGTCTTAGCATTTTCTATCAATTTATAGGGGATTCAAAATTCACATTGCTAACATTTATTTTTTGGGTAGCTTTAAAGCGTCTGACAAAAGCTCTGGTCCATCAAAAGTGTCTGACACTTATAGACTACAGGCCCGTGTCGAAAATTGATGGGTCATTTGAACCAGAAGATGACCTATCTAGAACGATAGAAGGACATAAAATAATAAGATTCAGCACTATGCCGTCACTTGAAGCTGTCCAACTGAGTACAGAGTTCAAAAGGACAGGTAGACTGGGTACATTTGGGTCATATGACTTTTGACGGCATTCTTCCCATCGATAGCTCCATGGAAAATAATAGGAAAACGGGCAGTGCCGTACAAAAATGATGCGCCATATACGAGTATTCGGAAAATTTTTTTGATTTTCCGAAAATTTCCATGGTAAAATAGGTCATTTGACTTCGTACGGCATCAGTTTTATACGGTTGCCATACATCTTTTAATCCATTATTCAGCAACGCCGTACAAAAATCATGCGACAGAGGGAAAAAATCGAGGGTTGCAACCCCCTCTCTTGCCGTGCTCCAGGGGGTCATTTGAAAAAGTACGGCTTCGGTTCCAAAACATTATCCAGCACTCAAAATTACTATTAAAAATAAGGCCGTCAAAAAAAATTGTTCATTTTGATGTTATATCAATAATTATCTTAATTTCATCTTATGCTTGACCCATAAAGCTCTAAAGTCATTTGATCCAGTACGGCAACTTCTTTTTTTACATGATACTTTAAGATACAATTCTTATATTATATTGGCGTTCAAAAGAAACTGTTCTAAAAAAAATTATAGAGAAATACAAAAAGTGAAATTTTTCATATTATTGTAAAAGTTTGGAACTCATAGATTAATGATATATAACAATTTTCTACATTTTATCCGAGATTTTATCCCTTGTTTTGAATAGTATTAAGGTAAATAAATTAAGAACAAATGATACCTTAATACTATTCAAAACAAGGGATAAAATGTAGAAAATTGTTATATATCATTGATCTATGAGTTCCAAACTTTTACATTAATATGAAAAATTTCACTTTTTGTATTTCTCTATAATTTTTTTTAGAACAGTTTCTTTTGAACGCCAATATAATATAAGAATTGTATCTTAAAGTATCATGTAAAAAAAGAAGTTGCCGTACTGGGTCAAATGACTTTAGAGCTTTATGGGTCAAGCATAAGATGAAATTAAGATAATTATTGATATAACATCAAAATGAACAATTTTTTTTTGACGGCCTTATTTTTAATAGTAATTTTGAGTGCTGGATAATGTTTTGGAACCGAAGCCGTACTTTTTCAAATGACCCCCTGGAGCACGGCAAGAGAGGGGGTTGCAACCCTCGATTTTTTCCCTTTGTCGCATGATTTTTGTACGGCGTTGCTGAATAATGGATTAGAAGATGTATGGCAACCGTATAAAACTGATGCCGTACGAAGTCAAATGACCTATTTTACCATGGAAATTTTCGGAAAATCAAAAAAATTTTCCGAATATATGGCGCATCATTTTTGTACGGCACTGCCCGTTTTCCTATTATTTTCCATGCAGCTATCGATGGTAAGAATGCCGTAAAAAGTCATATGACCCAAATGTACCCAGTCTACCTGTCCTTTTGAACTCTGTACTCAGTTGGACAGCTTACAAGTGACGGCATAGTGCTGAATCTTATTATTTTATGTCCTTCTATCGTTCTAGATAGGTCACCTTCCGGTTCAAATGACCCATCAATTTTCGACACGGGCCTGTAGTCTATTATGATATTACTTCAAAATAATATTCTACATGACATATACAGGGTGAGTCTTTGACTTGTACATATATTTTAACTGTAGATTCCTCTCATCAAACTAAACACTTTTTACCCATACCATTTTTCAAAATTCGGTTTCGTTTGGAAGATACAGGGTGTCAAAAATCCATGAAATTAACACTATTCTTTCCATATATTCGGAACCGATATTTCGAATGAACTGAATTTTGGTTGATTGTTTACTCTATTCATGGTGTATATTCCTCAATTGAAACTTATTTCATATTTCTACTGGTAAAAAAGTTACAGTACAGTCGACTTATAAATTCACGCAAAAATACTATAAAACCACTTGAAAAAGATGAACGGTTCACGTTTTCTAAAGAATTAATTATTTTAGAAAACAAAAGTATTCTTATATTTTTTCAATAACACGCGTCGTTCTCAAGTTATTCCTAATTGTATAAGATTGAATTAGAGGAAAAAATCATGAATTTCAAGAATAACCTGAATCCTGTCCTGAGTCAAATCTCATCGAATATGATTTTTCTCTGGCCTCTCAACAAGTTACCAACGTTGTCAGAATGTTTTTCAACTTTGTCAAGACTAAAATCTCTATGATGAAAAAAGTTGGATGTAGAGATATGTGATAATAAAATTCCACAATCGTGGGACATAAAATTATTCATTTTATATGCAGTTTCTATTTGAAATTCATTGTTACCAGTCCTTCAGCAAAATATCTATCGAAACAATATAACTCGACACCAGAACGACACTAATAATATTACATCAATTCACTGAAAGTCATTTACATAATCATCACCTGTTTGCTTCATTCTCTGTAAATAAATAAAGCGTGAAATTTGTTTATGCCGTGCTATAACGTTTTAGGTTGGACTGGTTGGAGCACAGAGCATCGCGGTTACATCTACGGCCTTCTGAAGGGAAGAGTGGCCTACTCTTAGACAAAGGGTCTAAGGGCCTACTCTTCCCTTCAGAAGGCCGTGGATGCATGGCAACTGAAATTAGGAACGTAGCGCTATATTGGCGATAGGGGACGTACTGCTTTCTTGAGTTCGCATTGTTTGAAGAGAAAATCGGCAATCTGGCATCGTCTTCTCTATAGTTCTGTGCTATATCACAGAGAATGTGGTAAGCTTATGTCATTGACCCTGAATCATATGACTTTGGTTAATGGAGTTAGGATAGGTTAGTGAAAAACCATTTTTTATGCGATCGTTTTAGAATATCGAGTAAAATATGAACAAATTATTGGTGTTTACAAACTAATCTTCAGGAAAATCGAAGGAGGAACTTATTTTGGTGGGAGAAATATAGCTTTTCAATTGCCGAAATGATCGGACAGAACTGAGTGTTTTGTTAGGAAATATCGTGTTTGTAACATTCTTATTCAAATAAGGTCAGTGCTTGAGTATTTTCTAATTGTATCAACCAGAACATTTAATAATCACCTCAATTTCAATCGAAAAGTATGAACTTTGAGGTGTTTGCAGAGAATTGATCCAGGCACGCATTAAGCTCAACTTTTTTTTTCAAATGGCTATATCTCTTTAACAGAGCCGAATTCGGAAAAATGGAAAATGAAAAAAAGGTTTCCTTTAGCATCAAGAATCTACAGTTAAAATATATGTACAAGTCAAAGACTCACCCTGTATAAAAATCAGCCATGTGAATTTAAGTAAAATAATTCTTATTTATAGTTACCTTTCCCACCTGGTACCTGCCCAGGTGTCACTCGGCAAGTTCCACAAAGCGCGTAGGTATTCAAGGCACGCGAGACGCTACTGAAAACTTCAGGTTTAATCCGTGTGAAAATAAGTTATGTCTGATTGCTCTGGGATCTTGGACTAAAAAACTAATACCCATTTGACTCATTCCGAATTTATATTTTTCTCCTGCTGAGAATCCAGCCGTGCAATTCTGGAATCTGACATGACGCGTTTCAATATTCCCAGCTTTAATGGAATCATCCGCGAACTGACTTTTATAAGAGTTCTCAAAAATATGCGGCCCAAAGAAGGAGTACTTCATGTCACGAGGATGTTGACATTTGTTAGAAGTGACTTATTGGTTCGATATTCAGAACTATTTGCCGTAATAAAGTTCAGAGGAGGAGAGATTGTTGGTGTACGTATTATAAAGCAAATATTGACATTCTGCTCCCAGATGATATCGGTAATAGCTACATCTAGGTAAGACGTATACCCCGAGGACGGGGGACATGCTTTCTTAGGGTTTTCAGGAAACGTATTTATAAGGTTACATTACGTCGCTCCTGTGTTTATACTGCATAAAATGGGAAGGAATAAATCGATCGCAATTTACCATCAGCACAGGAATGAATCTCCCCGCATGTTTTCCATCGTTACGAATAATTTTACCTCAACTTTCCGGTTCAAAGACCTTTTCAGGGCAAAGGCTACACTCGCCCGCTAATTAAACCAAGCAGACATTTTTTTCTCAAACTTTTTTGAGCGCCAGTTCCATCCAAATGAGGGGATATATCATTTCGTCACTATGTCTGTATTTCTCGAAGTTTGAACCTTGAAAAACTCCATCTAATCGTTTTGAAGGTGAACCCCGTGATATTGAGTTCCAAAAAGTGTATCATACAGACTGATAGCTTAGAGGTAGAGTCCTCGTCCGGCAAACAAGAAGACGCAGGTTCGATTTCCGCTCGGGTTGTAACTTTTTCCGGTGCTTCGAAAATTTTTCTGATTGCCGTAAACTCTTTCTCTTATCCAAAAAACGAAGTTCAACCATGCTCACATAGTCAAAAGTCTCAAAATTTCATTAAGGGACAGTATCACCTTTTGAATCGTGGTAAATCTCCATTCAAAAGTGGTAGAGACTTGATTTTTCTTAATTGAAGTTGAAGAACGTCCCGAGGGCAAATATTTTTTTCTGCGATTTAATTAGTTTTTCAATTAAAAAAACCCGGGTAATCGTTAGATCTGGGGTTATTGAATATGTTTTTCGTTTTTCATGAGTACAAACTATATTTTTGAAATAATCATCATGAAAATTTTTGTAGTTTATAGAAGATTAAATTGCCGAGAGCAAAAAGTTGCGATTTTTTCCAAAAAATGATGAATAACCGTCGGAAAAAAATCATTGAGTGTAGTTTCCAAAACGCTGAAGTTCAACCTTTTTCTTTTTTATTGAAAAACTGATTAAATCAGAAAAATCGTAACTATTTGCCCTCGGCAATTTAATCTTCTATAAACTACAAAAATTTTCATGATGATTATTTCAAAAATATAGCTTGTACTCATGAAAAACGAAAAACATATTCAATAACCCCAGATCTAACGATTAACCTGTTTTTTTTTAATTGAAAAACTAATCAAATCGAAAAAAAGAAAACTTTTGCCCTCGGGACGTTCTTCAACTTCAATTTAAAGAAAAAATCAAGTCTCTACGTCGTAAATTAGGGTACCTACTTATGAAATAAAGAGACCACTTTTTGAATGGAGATTTACCACGATTCAAAAGGTGATACTGCCCCTTAACGACGTTGCTGAACTTTTGGATTCAATTGTGGATAACTATACAGGGTGCATTTAAAGGTGAGGCTTTTCATTTGACAGATGGTAGAACTCATCAAAATAAGTCATTTTCCCAAATTTTTTTATATGAATTATGCCCCTGTTTCGAGAAAATGGAACTAGAATATCTTCTAGTTTCTAGGTGAATCTGAAAATTCCTTAGTCCGAACCTGCTCCCTCGCCTGCTCCTCCGTAGATATCAACATGTTTTTTGTCTTCTTATCATTCATGACTTAGAATATCGATTGTGGTCAATTTCGATCGTGTTACGGCGAGGGTACGAGTGTTTTATGTTTCGAAAATGCCACACGTTTATTCAAATAATGAACTTGTTGATATGCTTTCAATTTATGGCGAATCAAAACAAAATGCCAGTTAAGCCTATAAGTTGTACAGAACAAGATTTCCGCTTAGAAATCACCCAACTTCGCGGATGTTCATGAAGCTGGTGCAGAGATGTAGAAATATGATGAACAGAGAGATGCAGGCCAGTGTAGTATTAAGGTATCGATGCCCAAAATTTTTGATAAATTTTTTAAATTGAACATTTCATGAAAGAAATTTTCGGTAAAATGACTTATTTTGATGACTCGAAAGAAAATCCTGACCTTGAAATACACCCTGTATATTTCGATCCACTGAGTGAATCCCCTCGAAAACAGTCCGATAATGTGATACGGTGATTGATAATGGTGAATAATTGTACTCGCTTGATGATCTGAGAGCCAATCAAAGTAACTCGAAGAGAAAAAAATCGAGTTGAAGGGCAATTGTGAGGTGTTCTCCACTCTCGAGGGTTGAACGAGCCACTCCAGGCACTAAGTAGGGTTTCAATATTACTTCAAATGAAATCACGAGGTGGAACTTTTTATTCTTCCGGGAAAACCTTAAATTTCCTTTGAAAAATCTGAACCACGATATCGTAACAATGGGTGGAAGATGAGAAAACGTCCGCTTCCTTCTGAAGTTCTGTACAATTCTGCACAAGCACGAAAACACTACACCTAAATTCGTTTCTCGACGTTTGAATCTTCTAGCTATCTGGATGTAACAGAAATTATATTTTTCGCCTCTTCCTCCACGCCTACGTTCGTCCCTCTCGCCCTTGCACAAACGGCATTCCCGAAATCCCTCGGGTGCCTTTTAATTCGAATGTTTCGAGTATTGCCTAATTAAGATAAGGAAGGAGTTTTTGGAAATCGCGAAAAGTTTTGTTCGGGGAGACCTGAATGTAAATATGAGAGAACGAGTGCGGTGTTTAATGTTGGCTCAAGGCATTCCATTCAAATGGATAACAATCTCGCTGGAACACGTATTAATGTTTCCGCCAGAGTAATTAATCTGACTGGGCTGTGTACTATTCAGATATTACTTGTAATATCGGAGATGGCTGCGGATTCATCGGATACATCAACTTAAATAATGTAATGCACTCATGGGCGCCCGCAAAATTAAATCCCTTGAATAAATGATAACCAGCGACTGCACTGGGATTGATAAAGTTTCGATAAAATTGTTCATTCTTCATGGTTAATATTGTCAAATTAAAACATTCAGATGATACAGGGTGTATTTTGAGGTGAGGCTTTTCTATTGCCAGATGGTAGAACTCATCAAAATAAGTCATTTCACCAAAAATTTTTATATGAATCATGTCCCTGTATCGAGAAAATAAAAACTAGAATATTTTCTAGTTTCTAGGTGCATCTAAAAATTCCTCAGTCCTAACCTGCTCCCTCGACTGCTCGTTCGTAGATATAAACATGTTTTTTGTCTTCTTATCATACATGACTCAGAATATCGTTTGTGATCAGTAATCTTCGATCGTGTTACGGCGACGGTACGAGTGTTTTATGTTTCGAAAATGCCGAACGTTTATTCAAATAATGAACTTGTTGATTAGCTTTTAATTTATAGTGAATCAAAACAAAATGCCAATTCAGCGTATAAGTACAACAGAACAAGATTTACGCTGAGAAATCACCCAACTTCGTGGATGTTCATAAACCTGGTGCAGAGATTTAGAGATATGATGAACAGAGAGATTCAGACCAGACTAAAATTAAGGTATTGATGCACAAAATTTTTAAATTGAAAATTTTCTATAAGAAACTTTCGGCGAAATGACTTATTTAGATGAGTTCTATCACCTGTCAAAGGAAAAGCCTCACCTTTAAATACACCCCGTATACAGGGTGATTTTTTTAAGTGTTTTATTAGACGTATTCGAGGAAGGAATTGCCATACAAATTCAAAATTTTGTATTTTTGTTTTAGAGTACATGCACTCAATTTGTAAAATATTTTCAAGCGGAATCTACTTCCGGTTCTACCGGAAACGAATGTGAACTTCGTTATTTCAAATGCAACACCCTGTGTATTTATACATATTCGAATTATCAGTTTAATTCTGCGATGATTTGATGTATGATATGCGCAACCACATCAAGCGATTGTTGAGTTATAGCCTGCTTCTCAAATTTTTTGACAGAAAGATGGTCACAAATTAGTGTTTATATCTCCAGAATCTATCATTGTAAGAATTTTTTTTCGCAACAGTGGAACGAAACAAAGTACGCTTATACTGCTTCTTGTATAAATTATGAGGAAATATTATACAGGGTGTCTGAAACAGGGCTTCAAAGTGAGCCTCAACAAAACTATGAAATCTCATTTTTTTCAAATGGTAACCCTATAATTTTGTAATTCCAATCGATTGCTGGTCAAAAACTAGTTAAAGTGTGCCGAACATTTCATGTCTTTAAAATAAGATTTCTGTGATGAAAATTCATATCAATATGAAAGTTGCAAATTAGTTTTTGCCTGTAGGTCTGCAGCGTGGTTAAGAAATATCGAGTAAAATAACGAAATTTTATTCCCAGAGAATTCAAGCATTTTAAGATAATCAATACAATGTATGGCCTCCATGGGCACCAATAACAGCTTGACATCTTCTTTGCATACTACACAAGAGGTGGTTGAAGATTTCTTGAGGAATTTGGTTCCATAAACGGGGCAGAAGCTCTCTCAGATCATTTAAGGATTCTGGGGTAGGTTGATGATTATCTAATCTTCTTTGGAGCATATCCCATGCATGTTCTATGCAATTCAAATCTGGTGAGTGCGGAGGTGTTGGTGAATGTGAAATACCAAGCTCCTCGCGCGCATTCTCAACTATGGCTGCACGGTGCGGTCTAGCGTTATCGTCTAGAAATTGAAAAGTTTCACCAATAACAGCAATTTGGCACAACATTGTCAATGACATGCTCCCTATAGTTTAAGGCGGTCATATTTCCAGGACAAATGTGTAGATCTGTGCGCCCGTTGAAACATATCCCGGCTCATACCATAACACTACCCCCTCGGAATGGATGGACTTCTTGGACATAGCGACGATTACGGGGCATGCGTGGGATTGTCAATACCCTTATTCTTCGAGAATCTGAAAATCGTCCATATCTGGATTCATCGGTGAAAAGGACACTACGCCATTGATCGTTACAATTGATTTGTTGCCTTGCCCATTCCAGTCTTTGACGCTTATGGTCACGTGTTAATGGAACTCCTCTTAATGGAACTCCTCTTAATGGACGTCTAGAACCTAGATTAACCTCTCTCAAACGTCGTCTGATGTTTTCGATGGAAACTTGGACCCCATCTGCATTTTGAAGAGTATTCCGTAGCATTCTACACGTAGATGTAGGGTTTCTTCTCGCCGAAACGGTGATGAAACGACCCTGGGCAGGTGTTGTTTTTCGTCGCCCACCAGGCCTTGGTCTTTCCAACACCTAATCTGTCTCCTTGAACCTATTCCAAAGTCGAGATATCACAGTTTGGCTGACTTGGAGCCTTTCCGCTACAACAACCTGAGTTAGGCCACCCTGTAGCATTCCGATAGCCCTATTAGCCTCAGCGTTTGTTAATTTACGTCTTGGCATTTTCATAAAACTCGTTTCAAATCGAAGCCGTTGATAAACTGACTCCATTTCAAAATAAGAACATTCATGAAGCATTTGCAAAAAACAAAACTTCAGAAAAAAGGCAACCAGATTGACGAAATGTCTCATACTGATTTTTATTCGATCGATTCAAGTTGTTATTGAGTTTTAAATGAATTTACAGCGATATTCTCGAAGATTACATACTTTTAAAAACGATTGAATACGATATCCCTAACTCTTGTGGAGTTGTATCTTTAATTCACATAATATTTTCTCAAATTCGTTATTTTCTCAAGGTAAATAAACAAGTAATTACTACGACCTCTATGCAGAAAGGACAACGTTGCTTATTCATCTGACAGGAACATGACTATAACCTAACATTTCCAAAATACACACGGTGAAATGTGTCAGAATTTCATTGGCAACTGGGATACATTATAAAAGTGAATGGAGTTTACAACCAAATTCGTCTAATACGAAGTCTTCATAAATGATTGTAACATCCTAGTGGCAGCACTATCGGATCTAGTTAGTGGCAGTAGAAACATCAATAACGACTCTGTAATATCTGCAATTCAATAAAATTGACCATGATCAGATAAGGAAATATCAAGAATGATCCAAAATCGGTAATAATTTCACTGTCACGTCATTCTCTATTCCGAATGAAGCACAAATTAAGGGATCCATTCGAAATTATTCGTTTCGACCAATCACCGATTTATAATATTTTCAGTGTCCTAGAAATCAATAAACCAATCATACATAATGGCCCGATTGACCTCACTGACGGTAAATGATCGGAAAAATTCGAATTGGAGAACAAGACGATGTAAACACTCGGAATGTAGCTTCGGATCGATCTTGCGATCCAGGAAACATGGGGAGCGAAGTAACTCCCAGACTGGAGATGAATTATTCACATCAGGAAGGGTTAATCATGATATTTGCATATAAAATTTAATGTTAGTGTTATAATTCATCACCAACACCTAGGAGCAAACTTGGAAATTAAATTTGATGGCGGATTATCGGCGATCACATTAGTTTCCGAAATCCCGGCGTATCGTTTCTGAATATGCCGCAAATCGACGTGGCCATTATCCTTGCTGGTTCCTTGTTCGATAGTTCCACATTGAATTCTGCAATCGAGCAGCATTTGGGGAGATTCTCACAATTTTATTCGATTAACATAATTCAATCAATATAGCAGACATTGCCAGAGAAATAAAAAAAAAATGCCATTTTTTTAGATGAATGATCGCATGTTTATTTCATTATGATATCAGCCAAACGACCACCACAACCAAGACTACAGGACCATATCATTGTCATGAAATTCTCCATAACCAAATCGCAAAGTTGCTGCCCTATGTCCCTCGATAGCCTCACGAATTCCATCTTCGAGGTCTTGAATCGACGCTCAGCTCTTGGCGTAGACCTTGTCTCTCACATAGCCCCAAAGGAAGAAGTTTCAAGGTGTTAAATCACAAAATCTCGGTAGCCAATTGTGATCACCTCTTCGAGAGATAACACGGTCTGGAAACTTTTCCCGTGAAAGATCAATGGTTTCGTTACCTGTGTGGCACGTAGCGCCGTCTTGTTGGAAGTGAACATTGTCCAGATCATTACCATCCAATTCCGACCATAAAAAATCATTAATCATCTCTCGATAGAGCAATTCATTCACAGTAATTGTGGCTCCATCCTCATTCTCGAAAAAGTAAGGTCTAATGACCTCGCCAGACCACAAACCGCACCAAGCAGGGAGGCTTTTCACCACTCTTGGGTTTTTCGAACCCCAGATGCGACAATTTTGCTTGTTGACGAAGCCACCAAGGTGGAAATGGGCCTCATCACTCAAGATGATGTTTCAATGGAATTCCTGATCAGTTTCCTGCATTTCAAGGACGCAATCAGTTGAGTTCTTGTGTTAACGCAACTTCATAAGCCTTAAGACCCAAATCTTCACGCAAAATACACTGCAAAAAAATTAACGCACATTCTGAAAATCTCAATTTTAATGAAAGTTAACCCTACATTGACTTTATAACTTATTTTTTATGTTCTCTCGGGAAGGTTTTGAACGAAACAAGACACATTGAATGGAAGAAAAATTCAGGATTTCACCGAATCTTATGGGAAAGAAGAGAAATGAACAATTTTCAAAATACTGAAATGCTGATAAGTGATTTAATACTTGGTATTTCCACCCCTTGCGTTAATTACAGCTCGGCAACGACGGTTCATAATCAAAATGAGTGATCTTAAAATGTTCTGATCTAATCCTTCCCAGATTTCTCCGAGTTGGATTCGTAAGTCATTAAGAGTAGCTGAATGATTTTCTGAACTTCTCAGCCTTCTATTGAGGTTGTCCCAAACCTGCTCAATCGGATTGAGATCTGGACTTCTTGCTGACCATTTTATTCGAGAGACTTCAACCTCTTCAAGGTACTCCTGAACGATGCGCGCACGATGGTGTCTGGCATTATCGTCCATAAAAATGAAATTTTCACCAATGTATGGGGCAAATGGCACTTCATGCTCTTCAAGAATGTTCCTTATATACTTATCAGCATTCATAGCTCCATTATCAACGACTACTAGGTCTGTGCGAGCAGTCAAAGATATTCCACCCCATACCATAATCGATCCTCCCCCGAAACCAGTAGTATTCAGGAAATTGCACTGAGCATATCTTTCATGTGGACGTCTGTATACAAGGGAACGTCGATCACAATGATAGAGGCAGAATCTAGACTCATCTGTGAAGAGAACTCTTTCCCAATCGGCCTCTTCCCAATGGATATGCTCTCTCGCAAAATCCAAACGCGCCCTTCGATGAGCTGGGGTAAGAGCTGGGCCTCTTGCCGCGACACGAGGCCTTATATCATATTCTCTGAGGCGATTTATAATTGTCTGAGTGCTAATTTGCACCTCATGAGTTTGCTCAAGCTGATTTTGAAGGAGGCGAGCGGTTGCAAACCGTTGTCTCAACGAAGAAACTCTCAAGTAACGTTCTTGAATGGCAGTTGTTACCCGTGGTCTACCCTGTCCTGGTCTTCGGACATTCATACCTGTCTCCCTGAATCGCTGCAACATTCTGGACACACTTGTATGGGAAACTCCAAACCTTTCTGCAATTCTTGTGTATGTCCACCCTTCTTCTCGCAAAACTACCGCTTGGGCACATTCCTCTTGGGTCAAATTGCGTGTTTCGCGTTGCATAGCGATCGAGTGTAGAAAATCAAATGAAAGAAAAACTATTGATCACTAGAATTGATCGAGAACAACTGATTTTAGAATGGAGCCAATACATTCAAAATCTGATACTATCTTTTTTTTTATTCTGCTGGGAGAAAACATCTGTATTGAAGAAAAACGTTGAAAGTGGATAACATATGCTTGCATAATTCTGTTAAAAATAATTCTCATGGAGAACACCTTCAGTTGTAGAATAAATTTGAGTTTTCCATAATGTGCGTTAATTTTTTTGCGCAGTGTACGATGTAATGACGTTTGTGGAATGCCTTATTCCAAAGAACGACGAGGAATGGACAAACCTGGATTTCTTCGACACTTTCTGCTACAGCAGCAATATTCTCGGCTGTATATGAGCGACGTGCACGGGTTTTATTCTTCGCATCACTAACATGTCCCAACAGCTCAAATTTTCACACCAATTTTTGTATTGCGGTTCGACAAGGTGCTTCACGACGACACAAAAATGTTCGAGTTTTACAGAGCGTCTCTGCCAAATTTTCACCATTTTTATAGTGAATTTTAATAATGTCAATGCTTTGTTGAAGCGTGTATCGTTCCATTTTTATTAATGGCGTAGTTTCTACTTGTCAAATGTCGAAAAATGACAACTTCATGAGTGACATCTACCGCAATAGCGGGCTATTCAAAATAACACCTTTATTTATG
This sequence comes from Adalia decempunctata, assembly GCA_951802165.1. NCBI lineage: Eukaryota > Metazoa > Arthropoda > Insecta > Coleoptera > Coccinellidae > Adalia > Adalia decempunctata. The sequence goes on along the minus strand of OX637704.1, from coordinate 8,464,736 downwards.
TTTAATTTGACTAATTTCTGTCGAGCAGATTACGACAAGCGGGTGATCCTGTAAGAATTCCGTTTTTATCGCATGTACGGCATCCTAGAAATCGGATGATTTCAAAGTTCTCTCGCTAAGCGCAGCGATATCCCTTGGAATCGGAAAAAAGCGCGCTTCCAGCAAGCATTCCGCAGAAATCTTGAATCAGAGAATCGCGAAGCTCCACCTGCGAGCAAAATGTAATTAAATCTTGCAGACTAAATCGCTTTTCTCTCAGAATTGTTTTAGTTGATTAAAATTGCAAAGCTCACACTCTATTATTGCGAGATTGCATTACAAATTCTGAGCTCCACCTTCGATGCCGCAATTGCTTCGCTTTATGCCCTTTTTTCGCCATTAAATTCGTAGTTTTGTTATACAACTGGCGATATTGGATTAAAGGGCTTTCGGACTATTGTGCCGGAAAAAACATGCTACAGGCGAGCGAAATTCGATCCGGGATATCCGTCGGAGATTTCGATTTGGATACAACCGCCAGTTATGCCAACAATGGGAATTGTGGGAGGGCAGATAACACAAGGAGGACTTACATTACATCCACCACAACTTTCACTATCCTTCGGAAGCTAGCGATCTTGACGACATGTGGTTTCAGCAGGACGGTGCCACATGTCATACCGCCCGTGAAACATTGACGATCTCGCACGAGTTTGCTCCCGGTCGTGTCATTTCCCGATTTGGGGACCAGAATTGGCCTCCGCTATCTTGCGATTCAACTCCTTCAGACTTGTGGCAGTGGGTTTATCTGAAGTTACAGGTTTATGCCAAAAAGCCTGCAACCATCGATAGCCGAAATTATACTATCAATGGAATACGACCACATGTATGTGCGCATATGCTTGCAAAGACGTAGCGGCCAATTACAAGATAAACTGTTCCACATGAGTTAGGGATATTGACTTAAATTGCAAAAAAATATAGTTAAAATGAGATTTTTGTGATGAAAATTCATATTTATATGATTTCAAGTTGCAAATCAATTTCAGCCTGTAGGTCTGCAGCGTATACAGGGTGGTTAAGAAAAGTCGAGTAAAATAACGAAATTTTATTCCCAGAGAATTCAAGCATTTTAAGACTATCAATACAATGTATGGCCTCCACGGGCATCAATAACAGCTTGACATCTTCTTTGCATACTACTCACGAGGTTGTTGAACATTTCTTGAGGAATTTGGTTCCATAAACGGGGCAGAAGCTCTCTCAGATCATTTAAGGATTCTGGGGTAGGTTGATGATAATCTAATCTTCTTTGGAGCATATCCCATGCATGTTCTATACAATTCAAATCTGGTGAGTGCGGAGGTATTGGTAAATGTGGAATACCAAGCTCCTCGCGCGCATTCTCAACTATGGCTGCACGGTGCGGTCTAGCATTATCGTCTAGAAATTGAAAAGTTTCACCAATAGCAGCGTGACAATTTGGCACAACATTGTCAATGACATGCTCCCTATAGTGTGAGGCGGTCATATTGCCAGGACAAATGTGTAGATCTGTGCGACCGTTGAAACATATCCCGGCCCATACCATAACACTACCCCGTCGGAATGGATGGACTTTTTGGACATAGCGACGATTACGGGGTATGCGTGAGATTGTCCATACCCTTATTCTTCGAGAATCTGAAAATCGTCCATATCTGGATTCATCAGTGAAAAGGACACTACGCCATTGATCGTTCCAATTGATATGTTGCCTTGCCCATTCCAGTCTTTGACGCTTATGGTCACGTGTTAATGGAACTCCTCTTAATGGACGTCTAGAAACTCGATTCACCTCTCTCAAACGTCGTCTGATGGTTTCGATGGAAACTTGGACCCCATCTGCATTTTGAAGAGTATTCCTTAGCATTCTACACGTAAATATAGGGTTTCTTTTCGCCGAAACGGTGATGAAACGATCCTGAGCAGGTGTTGTTTTTCGTCACCCACCAAGCCTTGGTCTTTCCAACACGGAACCTATTCCAAAGTCGAGATATCACACTTTGGCTGACTTGGAGCCTTTCCGCTACAACAACCTGAGTTAGGCCACCCTGTAGCATTCCGATAGTCCTATTAGCCTCAGCGTTTATTGATTTACGTCTTGGCATTTTCAGAAAACTCTTTTCAAATCGAAGCCGTTGATAAACTGATTTTATTTCAAAATAAGAACATTCATGAAGCATATGCAAAGAACCAAACTTCAGAAAAAAGGCGACCAGATTGACGAAATGTTTCATACTGATTTTTATTGGATCGATTCAAGTTGTTAGCGAGTTTTAAATGATTTTACAGCGATTATCTCGAAGATTACATACTTTTGAAAACGATTGAATACGATATTCTTAACTCTGTGGAGCAGTATAGTTTGACCCATGTTGAAATGAACAGAACAACTTCATTTTCAACCCAACAGATCAATTAGTTCATTTAGTTTGATTAAAACACAAATTTATCATGTCGTTAATGAAAAATCCTCATTTGTGCCTCATTTTCGAAAAACGTTAACTCGGGTGATAATGATTTTTCCAATGCTCGTTATTCTGGAACCGCAATAGATCTCGGCGGGAAATTCAAACTGGCGGAAAATGCATAAAGAATGCGAATAAATTTCCATTCGTATCGAAAATCAGGATATACATTATTCAATCCCCAATTAAATGAGCGTTAACCAGTAGTCGTCGGGCAATTTTTTTTCAAACAGGATGGCGAGATGAAAATTCAGTTAAGAGTAGCACTCGATAAACTGGCGCTACTAGATTTTCCGAGCGCTGTAATTAATTTAGTAAACGGAAGTTGATGTTAGCTGAAGTTTTAAAACTCGAACGATAAATTCGAACTTTATGACACACGCCTTTTTTCCACCTTCTATTCAGATTTCAGAGTGAATCTTCCTTATTTTACTTTCGTCGTTATGGGGAGAGTGGCTTCCCCGCTGATTTATAAACGGAACTGCAGTTATACCTGGCCTGTATTTAATTTTGAATGAAAAGGATACCACCATTGTCAGCGAGACTATAAAGATAGATTTCTCACATCAGAGTGGAAACTTTTGAGTATCAAAATTATTAACTGCTCCAAATGAGTTAGGGATATTGACTCAAATTGCAAATAAATATAGTTAAAATAAGATTTTTGTCATGAAAATTCATATCAATATGATTTCAAGTTGCAAATTAATTTTAGCCTGTAGGTCTGCAGCGTATACAGGGTGGTTAAGAAAAATCGAGTAAAATAACGAAATTTTATTCCCAGAGAATTCAAGCATTTTAAGACTATCAATACAATGTATGGCCTCCACGGGCATCAATAACAGCTTGACATCTTCTTTGCATACCACACACGGGGTTGTTGAACATTTCTTGAGGAATTTGGTTCCATAAACGGGGCAGAAGCTCTCTCAGATCATTCAAGGATTCTGGGGTAGGTTGATGATTATCTTATCTTCTTTGGAGCATATCCCATGATATTCTATGCAATTCAAATCTGGTGAGTGCGGAGCTATTGGTAAATGTGGAATACCATGCTCCTCACGCGCATTCTCAACTATGGCTGCACGGTGCGGTCTAGCGTTATCGTCTAGATATTGAGAAGTTTCACCAATAGCAGCGTGAAAATTTGGCACAACATTGTCAATGACATGCTCCCTATAGTGTTAGGCGGTCACAGGACAAATGTGTAGATCTGTGCGCCCGTTGAAACATATCCCGGCCCATACCATAACACTACCCCCTCGGAATGGATGGACATACATACATAGCGACGATTACGGGGTATGCGTGGGATTGCCCATACCCTTATTCTTCGAGAATCTGAAAATCGTTCATATCTGGATTCATCAGTGAAAAGATCACTACGCCATTGATCGTTCCAATTGAAATGTTGCCTTGCCCATTCCAGTCTTTGACGCTTATGGTCACGTATTAATGGAACTTCTCTTTATGGACGTATAGAACCTAGATTCACCTCTCTCAAACGTCGTCTGATTGTTTCGATGGAAACTAGGACCCCATCTGCATTTTGAAGAGTATTCCGAAGCATTCTACACGTAGATGTAGGGTTTCTTCTCGCCGAAACGGTGATGAAACGATCCTGAGCAGGTGTTATTTTTCGTCGCCCACCAAGCCTTGGTCTTTCCAACACGGAATCTGTCTCCCTGAACCTATTCCAAAGTCGAGATATCACACTTTGGCTGACTTGGAGCCTTTCCGCTACAACAACCTGAGTTAGGCCACCCTGTAGCATTCCGATAGCCCTATTAGCCTCAGCGTTTGTTAATTTACGTCTGGTATTTTCAGAAAACTCGTTTCAAATCGAAGCCGCGTTGATAAGCTGACTTCATTTCAAAATAAGAACATTCATGAAGCATATGCAAAGAACCAAACTTCTGAAAAAAGGCGACCAGAGTGACGAAATGTCTCACACTGATTTTTATTGGATCGATTCAAGATGATGATGATTTTACAGCGATTTTCTCGAAGATTACATACTTTTGAAATAGTATATTTCTAGCCATTATTGGCTATTTTGCAAATTTGAGGATCATATTATTCCAGTAATTTCACCAGTGCTGGGTGTTCACCAAAGAAAAGAAAGAGGACCCAATACCGAACCCTGAGGAACACCGTTTGAAACAGGCCACAATCTTGAAAAGAATGTATTCACGTGTACAGACATTCTCCTACAAAGATGATAAAATTTTGCAGAAATGGAGAACGAAATTTTTTTTTGCCATAACAACTCTTCGAAAGGCAGCCTGAGATCAGTTTCGTATCTGGGTTCATCATAGGAGCTGATGAACTACGATGATCCACCTCGGAAAAAAGTAATAGGGAGCATTTCGGAAGACAAAGCAGGGGGACGACGGCTAGAGGAATGTATAAAAATTATAGTGGTATAAAAGAAAATGAGTTATTTCTCCCTGCGATGTTTGAGATAAATTGTGCAACGAGATGACCACGGCAAAAAATTGTGCCTCTGGGCGAGATAGATGATGCGATGTTATCTGCTTTATTTTCATGCGGAAATACGTATCGGCCACCTCCTACTTGTTTTTCTGCAGGATACTCAACCGTCAATAATCCAGCCTGCATGTAAAAGACGGCAATGCCCCTGGCAATTCGTTGTTCCAGCAATCTATGTACAACTTCTGTGTCAACAATGGCGTAGACACGCAAAAATATAGAGTTGATATGAATCGTGTGTTCTTTTAGAGTGATAGAACTTTGAATTGAAGAAAACACTTTTGAATTGAGATTGAAGCCATTTTTTTTATTTGAAAGATACACTGCGCAAAAAAATTTACCCACATTCTGAAAATCTCAATTTTAATGAAAGTTAACTCTACTTTATAACTCATTTTTTATGTTCTCTCGAGAAGGTTTTGAACGAAACAAGACACATTACATGGAAGAAAAATTCAGGATTTCACCGAATCTTATGTGAAAGAAGAGAAATGAACAATTTTCAAAATACTGAAATGCTGATAAGTGATTTAATACTTGGTATTTCCACCCCTTGCGTTAATAACAGCTCGGCAACGACGGTTCAAACTCAAAATGAGTGATCTTAAAATGTTCTGATCTAATCCTTCCCAGATTTCTCCGAGTTGGATTCCTAAGTCATTAAGAGTAGCTGGATGATTTTCTGAACTTCTCAGCCTTCTATTGAGGTTGTTCCAAACCTGCTCAATCGGATTGAGATCTGGACTTCTTGCTGGCCATTCCATTCGAGAGACTTCAACCTCTTCAAGTTACTCCTGAACGAAGCGCGCACGCTGGGGTCTGGCATTATCGTCCATAAAAATGAAATTTTCACCAATGTATGGGGCAAATGGCACTACATGCTCTTCAAGAATGTTCCTTATATACTTATCAGCTTTCATAGCTCCATTATCAACGACCACTAGGTCTGTGCGAGCAGTCAAAGATATTCCACCCCATACCATAATCGATCCTCCCCCGAAACCAGTAGTATTCAGGAAATTGCACTGAGCATATCTTTCATGTGGACGTCTGTATACAAGGGAACGTCGATCACAATGGTAGAAGCAGAATCTAGACTATCTGTGAAGAGAACTCTTTCCCAATCGGCTTCTTCCCAATGGATATGCTCTCTCGCAAAATCCAAACGCGCCCTTCGATGGGCTGGGGTAAGAGCTGGGACTCTTGCCGCGACACGAGGCCTTAAATTATATTCTCTGAGGCGATTTCATATTGTCTGAGTGCTAATTTGCACCTCATGAGTTTGCTCAAGCTGATTTTGAAGGAGGCGAGCGGTTGCAAACCGTTGTCTCAACGAAGAAACTCTCAAGTAACGTTCTTGAATGGCAGTTGTTACCCGTGGTCTACCCTGTCCTGGTCTTCGGACATCCATACCTGTCTCCCTGAATCGCTGCAACATTCTGGACACACTTGTATGGGAAACTCCAAACCTTTCTGCAATTCTTGTGTATGTCCACCCTTCTTCTCGCAAAACTACCGCTTGGGCACATTCCTCTTGGGTCAAATTGCGTGTTTCGCGTTGCATAGTGATCGAGTGTAGAAAATCAAACGAAAGAAAAACTATTGATCACTAGAATTGATCGAGAACAACTGATTTTAGAATGGAGCCAATACATTCAAAATCTGATAATATCATCTCTTTTTATTCCTGCTGGGAGAAAACATCTGTTTTGAAGAAAAACGTTGAAAGTGGATAACATATGCATGCATAATTATGATACAAATAATTAACATTGAGGACACCTTCAGTTGTAGAATAAATTTGAGATTTCCATAATGTGCGTTAATTTTTTTGGGCAGTGTAATTTTATGATATTTATGTTTCGAGAATAATTTCTGGCATATGTCCACCACGACTAGCTCTGAGGAACCGCATTCGACCAGACCAATTTCGGACCACTTTTTCCAGTAATTCAGGCCTTATTTCAGCAATAACACGAGTTATGTTGAGGTAGCAGCATGAGGTGTAGCACCATCTGATTGAAACCAAAACACTTCTGGGTCGATACCATTCGAATTTTGAAACAAATAATCATTGATCATCGATCAGTAACGAGCACCATTCACTGTTACATTAGCTCCACTTTTTTTTAAGAAATATGGACTTATGATGACTCCAGCGTGTAAAGCACACCATACAGTGCATTTTTCAGGGTCCAATGGATCCTGCAGGACTTCTTGAGGATTGTTTTCACTCTATACACTGCAATTTTGCTCGTTTACGTCACAGTTCAACCAGAAATGAGCTTCATCACTAATCACAATTTTTCGATAAAAAAGTGGATTAACTTCAAGTAGTTTTAGGGCCCAACCAGTAAACAAACGACGCTTATTATGGTCAAGTGGCTTCAGTTCTTGAACCAGTTGGATCTTGTATGGGTGTAGACCAAGATCTTCACGCAAAATTCTCCATGTGGTGGATGCACAGAGTTCAACTTATTGTGAACGTCGACGAATAGACAAATCCGGATCTTCATTAACACTTTCACTTACAGCAGCGATATTTGCTTCTGCACGTACAGTTCTTTGTCTTGTTTTTATTGTTGCATCGAGTAGAGAAATGTTGTCCGAAATCAATCGATAGTTCGACGAATAAGCTGCTCTGATGGACGATTATGTAAACCATAAATTTCACGAAGTACTCTATAAGTTTGGCGAATAGAACTCTGATTTTGAAAATAAATTTCAACAATTTGTAAACGTTGTTGCGGCGTGAGTCTTTCCATGATAATTCATCAATGCTTTCTGAACAGAAATGTCAAAACAAAATGGCTTCTACCTTCTGTCAAATCACAGTTATCCCTATCGAAAATTCTATCACCCTAAAAAAACATCCGATATACGTGGAAACTACTCAGATTTCTAACCATTTCCAACTTCGTAATTTCTAATGGAACATCCTATATGTCGTTTGCCTTGGATGACGTTGATATTGATCGAAATAATGAACTTGAACACAAACTGAAAATATGTTTAATTGAAGACGAATATATAGCCCAAATTTCGAGGATCTTATAATGAGAAAACAAACCTTTCTGAATCCCGTAATATTGTCGAGACTGCTCGGGGTACCTTTCACTTGGCGAATGTCACGTTGAAAATATTTGAGCTCATTGAAGTATCGATTCCTTTCATATAAAACTGAACGAGTATGGAGCATTCCATCAAAATTCCAAAAAGTGTTGAAGTGGTGAACTGTGTCCTGTGTCGATATAATGGAAAATTCTTTCCACACTCTGTTTGAACCATCGGTTAAAAATATCCATTGAATGATGGACCGGTTTATCTCGTTCTAGAATATGGAGGGAAAAAGGAATGATTTTTTTCTGGAAACCTCCAATGCTTCGTTTAAAGAGTCATGAAAAAAAGGGAGTCAGAAACGATTTATTTTTTTCTGATTGATGAAGGGATGAGTGAGTGTATAAAGATAAAAATAATAAAAAAAATATTCTATAAGTATTAAATGAATGAAAAGGATATTCCCCATCATTTTTGGTAATTTTTCAACATTCCCACTATCAAAACGAACAGATATTTTTGTGTTTTTTCATTTCAGTATTGAAGTCTATCATTTAGTTAATCCATGTCTATCTCCTTTTTATTACAAAACTAGCTGGCCCGGCGAACTTTGTTCCGCCTAAATGATACGGTGGATTTCACAAATCGTAATCACCGGTGATCGGAGATCAACAGCTTGGTTCTCTGATTTTGAAAAATCGATGGATATGAGCTGTCCCACAGAACAGATACATAAAAATAATAAGTCAATTACCAATTATAGCAATTTTGGATTTAGTGATTTCCGCAAATATATTTATTACCCAAACAGAAATTCAAAAACATTTTAAAAATTATGAGAAAAGATGAGAATGGACATATCAAGATCAAAACTGATCGCCAAAATCGTATATACTTGACATTTCGATAAAATTCACTGTGATATTCACGCGCTTCTGGATCTGTTAGTAGTCCTTCATGGTACTATAAGTCCTTTGTAAATTACACAGTAATTGATGTCATATGATCTTTATTCGACCATTTCGAACAACGACGACCGAAATTCTCGAAAAAAAAAACAGATGACATAAATTGATGGTCGCGAAAGCCTCAACAAATTCATCGCCATCTAATGGTGCTGATGTCAAATATAGTACCTTCACGATAAGATGTCTAGAATAATGGTGTAGGCACCCGTCAATTTTTGAATGTAATGACGTTCGATCAAATCGAAAATATTAGCAACGTGGCGGCGCCGCAATATCATTTCAGTGTATTTTCCGTTGTCAATTTGATGGATGTCTCAACATCTGATTTGCTAAAGTCAATAATTATGACATGACAGCAGAATGGCATCTTTTTATAATGAAAGTTTTCTACTTTTCCTAAGAACTAATATAAATCAGAATGTCAGGAATATAAACACACATTATTGCTTGACAAAATTATCTACCATTAACACGCCACGTTCGCCAGAATAAATTTCAAGTATTTGAAATAACGAATAAAAATCAGTCATAATTTGTGAATAGCGCCACCTGAAGTGGAAAGAACGAACATTGCTAATATAATCGATTTGGTCACAACAAAGTCTAATCAGTGCCTACACCACGTTATTTTGAATAAATAAAATTATAAAAATAACTAATAATCAGTCATAATGTGTGAATAGCGCCATATGAAGTGGTACGAAATCTAATCATTTTAGACATCTGTACCCTACGCTGAGACTTTTTGGTGTTGGCCAACGGCGCAAAGTTGTAGGAAACTCAAATTACACACTATTACAGTGACTTTAGTGGTAATATAGTCACTGTACACCCCATCTAACGGAGAGAATATGAAATCAAGTACCTACGAATAAGCGGTAGCGTAACTGTAACTGTAGCGACACCTAGTGGCCTCGCTCAAAAGGGGGAAAAGCATTTCCTGTATAAGTGTAATTTTCATCGATTTTTTCGAAGTTTTATTGCATTTTATAATAACCAGACCGTAGACGAATCCATATGTGAAGTTTCATAACAAACACTCCATCCGATCTCGATTTATAAATGGTGAAACCAACATCTTTCTTTTATATATATATAGATGATTTACCGTTTTTTTTGTAAATAATATCACAACACTGTGTTGTTTTCGCGAAATTTATTTCCTTGAATTTTACTATTCGAAATGATAAATATCCATTTTCACCAAATGCATATTATATTCAGGATTTTATTAGCCGTCGATTAGTGAAAATTAATTGTTTCTTACAATTGTGGATTCTTACATGGAATTGAATTTCTTTTGAATAACACGCCCCGCAGGTATCTACTCCTAGATGACTGGTGAAGGAAAATTAATGTATTATATACACTGCGCAAAAAAATTAACGCACATTCTGAAAATCTCAATTTTAATGAAAGTAAACTCTACATTGACTTTATAACTTATTTTTTATGTTCTCTCGGAAAGGTTTTGAACGAAACAAGACACATTAAATCGAAGAAAAATCCAGGATTTCACCGAATCTTATGTGAAAGAGTAGAAATGAACAATTTTCAGAATACTGAAAAGCTAATATACTTATCAGCATTCATTGCTCCATTATCAACGACCACTAGGTCTGTGCGAGCAGTCAAAGATATTCCACCCCATACCATAATCGATCCTCCCTCGAAACCAGCAGTATTCAGGAAATTGCACTGAGCATATCTTTCATGTGGACGTCTGTATACAAGGGAACGTCGATCACAATGGTAGAGGCAGAATCTAGACTCATCTGTGAAGAGAACTCTTTCCTAAATGGCCTCATCCCAATGGATATGCTCTCTCGCAAAATCCAAACGCGCCCTTCGATGGGCTGGGGTAAGAGCTGGGCCTCTTGCCGCGACCGCCTTAAATCATATTCTCTGAGGCGATTTCTTATTGTCTGAGTGCTAATTTGCACCTCATGAGTTTGCTCAAGCTGATTTTGAAGGAGGCGAGCGGTTGTAAACCGTTGTCTCAACGAAGAAACTCTCAAGTAACGTTCTTGAATGGCAGTTGTTACCCGTGGTCCACCGTGTCCTGGTCTTCGGACATTCATACCTGTCTCCCTGAATCGCTGCAACATTCTGGACACACCTGTATGGGAAACTCCAAACCTTTCTGCAATTCTTGTGTATGTCCACCCTTCTTCTCGCAAAACTACCGCTTGGGCACATTCCTCTTGGGTCAAATTGCGTGTTTCGCGTTGCATAGCAATCGAGTGTAGAAAATCAAACGAAAGAAAAACTATTGATCAATAGAATTGATCGAGAACACCTGATTTTAGAATGGAGCCAATACATTCAAAATCTGATAATATCATCTTTTTTTATTCCTGCTGGGAGAAAACATCTGTATTGAAGAAAAACGTTGAAAGTGGATAATATATGCATGCATAATTCTGATAAAAATAATTATCATTGAGAACACCTTCAGTTGTAGAATAAATTTGAGATTTCCATAATGTGCGTTAATTTTTTTGCGCAGTGTAGTCAGTGTGAGATCTAGTTCAGGGTAGGATTTCTTGTTAATATTCCCTACGCCCCAACATTCGTTCTATTAAGCTGAATAATCCAATAAATAAAAAGTAATGCACTGCACCGCCATCTGGCGGTATACGTTTCCTTTTTGAAGGCTGAATACTCTTAATCTTCAAACAAAGGCAGTAGTCCTAGATCAAATTTCCGTTTATGATGAATGATTTTTCTTGTCGATTGAGTTTCTAAGAATGTTGGAATTTTTTTAATTTCCTCAACTTTTGTGGAGTAGTTCATTTCGGATTTCAAAGAAAATTCAATTGGTTAAATTCCCGAAGGGACGAATCGCACTTTTCCACCTCGGAATTATTCACACGACAAGATGATATAAAATTCGCACCAGTGGCTCGTAACCGTAACATGACTGGCTAGACCTTCCGCAAATTGAGTCTGTGGGATCCACGGAATTGAATTATACCCCCCGTTATGCAAACACAATATACCATGTTGTCATTAATAATACGGTTACACCTTTTCTTGGGATTCAATAATTCATCAAATCATAAGGAGATGTTAACATGTTGGATTTATAAATAGTAATTTTGATATATGGCGCACTAGACGTCACGTGTAATATGTCACGTGCAGGATAAGTTAATTGCCCATAAATTTCATTTATACACTACACATGTAAGCAGCGGGAAACTTGCACACCGGCGTTCAGCTCCGAACCTCCGGTCTATTGGGGGTCGAATCGATGCTCCCTTCCTCCTCCTCCTACGACGACATTTGTTATACTTTTTGGTGGGTTTCAAGTTGTAAGGGTAATGATCGGCCGATTTATTCCGGCATCCCTGTGTTCACTGTGGGGTAAATGGATGTATTCGGATGCTAATCGGGGTTCCCTCTTCTTCATTCAATTACTCTTCCTTCTGCGCAAATCAATCATCCGGGCTTTTCGACCATATTTCGCGAGCTTGGTTCCTTTTGAATTTTCCGGCCACTATTCCTTTTTATTTACCTCCACGAACGATGAGAGTGCAGTCGACATTCGGAATCTTCATTTTGTGAGAGTTCTCATCCACGAAAACTGATTATCGTCCAAAAAAGACAGTGAAACACTCAGAATGACAATAGTTGCAAAATGGTGAAGGCGCGGGTCAGAGCAAAAACTGTATAAACTGACACATTTCACTGTGTTACTGTGTATATTGTGAAAATGTTAGGTTATAGTCATTTTTCCTGTCAGATAACTACGCAACGTCGTCCTCTATACATAGGCGTCCTAATAATTACGGATTTATCAAAATGTTTATTTAATTTGGGAAAATAATGAATTTGAGTAAATATTAAGTGAATTCAATAATTCCGAAGATCTGGCGAATGTTTTATTTTTTTTTTGCTGTTAATACTGGTAATAAACTGCTCCACATGAGTTAGGGATATTGACTCAAATTGCAAAAGAATATAGTTAAAATAAGATTTTTGTGATGAAAATTCATATTAATATGATTTCAAGTTGCAAATTAATTTTAGCCTCGTAGGTCTACAGCGTATACAGGGTGGTTAAGAAAAATCGAGTAAATAACGAAATTTATTCCCAGAGAATTCAAGCATTCTAAAACTATCTATACAATATATGGCCTCCACGGCATCAATAACAGCTTGACATCTTCTTTGCATACTACACACGAGGTTGTTGAACATTTCTTGAGGAATTTGGTTCCATAAACGGGGCAGAAGCTCTCTTAGATCATTCAAGAATTCTGGGGTAGGTTGATGATTATCTAATCTTCTTTGGAGCATATCCCATGCATGTTCTATGCAATTCAAATCTGGTGAGTGCGGAGGTATTGGTAAATGTGGAATACCAAGCTCCTCGCGCGCATTCTCAACTATGGCTGCAAGGTGCGGTCTAGCGTTATCGTCTAGAAATTAAAAAGTTTCACCAATAGCATCGTGAAAATTTGGCACAACTTTGTCAATGACATGCTCCCTATAGTGTAAGGCGGTCATATTCCCAGGACAAATGTGTATAGATCTGTGCGTCCGTTGAAACATATCCCGGCCCATACCATAACACTACCCCCTCGGAGTGGATGGACTTCTTGGACATAGCGACGATTATTCTTCTAGAATCTGAAAATCGTCTATATCTGGATTCTTCAGTGAAAAGGACACTACGCCATTGATCGTTCCAATTGATATGTTGCCTTGCCCATTCCAGTCTTTGACCCTTATGGTCACGTGTTAATGAAACTCCTCTTGATGGACCTCTAGATCCTAGATTCACCTCTCTCAAACGTCGTCTGATGGTTTCGATGGACTTGGAGCCCATCTGCATTTTGAAGAGTATTCCGTAGCATTCTACACGTAGATGTAGGGTTTCTTCTCGCCGAAACGGTGATGAAACGATCCTGAGCAGGTGTGGTTTTTCGTCGCCCACCAAGCCTTGGTCTTTCCAACACGGAACCTCTCTCCCTGAACCTATTCCAAAGTCGAGATATCACACTTTGGCTGACTTGGAGCCTTTCCGCTACAACAACCTGAGTTAGGCCACCCTGTAGCATTCCGATAGCCCTATTAGCTTCAACGTTCGTTAATTTACGTTTACGCATTTTCAGAAAACTCGTTTCAAATCGTAGCCGTTGATTAACTGACTTCATTTCAAAATAAGAACATTCATGAAGCATATGCAAAGAACCAAACTTCAGATAAAAAGGCGATCAGATTGACCTTATCGTTTTTCAGCACGACACCTCAATATTACTTCCCAAAATTCGACTACAGTTCCTCTTTAAGAAAACTGAAATATTCAATAATTCGTTGAAACATTCGTTCGTCAAATCGCCACCAAACGAGATATAAAAGGAAGACCGATCACAAATGAAATTTTCACTGCATATCGGATTCGGATAAAAGGGCCATCGGAAAATGCACCGCCACAAAGATGAACGTCACATGCGAATCAGAACATAGGATTAGATGGGTATTGCTGGAGTGGAGCCTCAATGATGAACCACTGAGAGGAAGAGCACGCATGGTTATTTTCGTCATATCCATAATACATAACTCTTGATTATGGCTCTGTATCTGAGCTGAATTATAAGCTGATACAGTACGTTGAATTTGCATCACTAATTGCTGATCACCGCTCTCGATGCTCTGCATGATGGGACATTCAACAGTGCTGAAGAGGCAACTGGAAAATTGCGTTTTATTCTGTTATCTTGAGACTTTCGAAGAATATGGATTGTGTTTCAATGATTTTCCAGATTAGTCTGGTTTTTGGCGTTTGCGAAAGAAGAGTTTGGTGGTCAGTCCTGGAGCTCTTCTGTGACCTTGCTCCGATTCCGAGCGAATGACGACCAAAACCGCTGGATGGATAATTTGCAGTTTTCAATCCCGAAATGGAGGGTGCAGCGCATGCAATAAATTGCTCTTCAGTCTCGACGATTTGAACTTTTCCATTTTCAGCATAGATTCCATGATCCAATTATATTTTCACGCTAAATTGTTTGTTGAAATCCCAATCGGCGGATGACATGGATAAAAACGTTTGTTCTCCCATCTGCTAAATCGGGCTCCACTGTTCGTCGGGATTGACGTTGAACAAATATCAAATACATCATTATAATCGTACAAATCCACATGAAAGGCCAGGTTAATTCAAACAAACCCTCCCAGAAACTTCGCTAACAAAGACTGAATATTTGATACGATAAAGGTGTGTTTTCCTAGTTCCAGGAACTCCTCGTGGCGTTTTCCGATGTAGAGAAATTGACACGTATCCGTACTATTTACTCAGTTTTCGAACAATGCGATTTATTCATGAATTAGGGTTATATGTTATTTCCAAGTTTGACGAACGGTACAACATCATAATTGTTTCCGGTATTACAATATCGAATATGTATGAGAGAATACACTTCGCAAAAAAATTAACGCACATTATGGAAATCTCAAATTCATTCTACAACTGAAGTTGTTCTCAATGATGATTATTTTTATCAGAATTATGCATGCATATGTTATCCACTTTCAACGTTTTTCTTCAATACAGATGTTTTCTCCCAGCAGGAATAAAAAAAGATGATATTATCAGATTTTGAATGTATTGGCTCCACTCTAAAATCAGTTTTTCTCGATCAATTCTAGTATTTCTAGTGATCAATAGTTTTTCTTTCGTTTGATTTTCTACACTCGATCGCTATGCAACGCGAAACACGCAATTTGACCCAAGAGGAATGTGCCCAAGCGGTAGTTTTGCGAGAACAAGGGTGGACATACACAAGAATTGCAGAAAGGTTTGGAGTTTCCCATACAAGTGTGTCCAGAATGTTGCAGCGATTCAGGGAGACAGGTTTGAATATCCGAAGACCAGGACAGGGTAAACCACGGGTAACAACTGCCATTCAAGAATGTTACTTGAGAGTTTCTTCGTTGAGACAACGGTTTGCAACCGCTCGCCTCCTTCAAAATCAGCTTGAGCAAACTCATGAGGTGCAAATTAGCACTCAGACAATAAGAAATCGCCTCAGAGAATATGATTTAAGGCCTCGTGTCGTGGCAAGAGGCCCAGCTCTTACCCCCAGCCCATCGAAGGGCGCGTTTGGATTTTGCGAGAGAGCATATCCATTGGGAAGAGGCCGATTGGAAAAGATTTCTCTTCACAGATGAGTCAAGATTCTGCCTCTACCATTGTGATCGACGTTTCCTTGTATACAGACGTCCACATGAAAGATATGCTCGGTGCAATTTCCTGAATACTACTGGTTTCGGGGGAGGATCGATTATGGTATGGGGTGGAATATCTTTACAGACCTAGTGGTCGTTGATAATGGAGCTATGAATGCTGATAAGTATATTAGGAACATTCTTGAAGAGCAT
Source organism: Adalia decempunctata (assembly GCA_951802165.1). Taxonomy (NCBI): domain Eukaryota; kingdom Metazoa; phylum Arthropoda; class Insecta; order Coleoptera; family Coccinellidae; genus Adalia; species Adalia decempunctata. Next base: position 8,448,340 of record OX637704.1, on the reverse strand, counting down.
GTAGTGCCATTGGCCCCATACATTGGTGAAAATATCATTTTTATGGACGATAATGCCAGAACCCATCGTGCGCGCATCGTTCAGGAGTACCTTGAAGAGGTTGAAGTCTCTGGAATGGAATGGCCAGCAAGATGTCCAGATCTCAATCCGATTGAGCAGGTTTGGGACAACCTCAATAGAAGGCTGAGAAGCTCAGAAAATCATCCAGCTACTCTTAATGACTCAGGAATCCAACTCGGAGAAATCTGGAAAGGATTAGATCAGAACATTTTAAGATCACTCATTTTGAGTATGAACCGTCGTTGCCGAGCTGTAGTTACGCAAGGGGTGGAAATACCAAGTATTAAATCACTTATCAGCATTTCAGTATTTTGAAAATTGTTCATTTCTCTTCTCTGACATAAGATTCGGTGAAATCCTGAATTTTTCTTCCATTTAATGTGTTGTTTCGTTCAAAACCTTCCCGAGAGAACATAAAAAATAAGTTATAAAGTCAATGTAGAGTTAACTTTCATTAAAATTGAGATTTTCAGAATGTGCGTTAATTTTTTTGCGCAGTGTATGACCCATTGTTATGGGAAGTATTCTCCCAGATTTCAAATTTACTTAATCATAGTTCAGTTTGAATATGAATTGGACCCAATCAAGTATCACCGTCCCTAAATAAAGAAGAACACAATAACTCTATCGCGCTCCGTGATTTTGTGAATTTCTATGACAACAAACTTTCGTGTTTAGTGCAACCCCCATTGATAGGTTCAATAGGGACCGTTCCGTGTAACCCAATTTCCCAATGATCTCACCTGTTCTTTCTCTAGATATTCTGTGGCTACCCTATTGATCACTAAATGTCTCACTGATGAATCTCTGGAAAATAATTCACAAAACCGTTTGAAGATCCGAATAGTTATGAAAATCGATATTCGTTGAAGGTGATATATCAGCCAGCGTGGGTATTCAATTCGTTTTCGTGCGGACATCAGAAACGGGATCGTTCATGCTGTGGACATTAACCTCCAAGTTATTCATAAAAATTTCACAGTTGGATGATGAATGACGTGAACAAGACCTCTGGATACCCTTTGAAGTAGGATGGTGATTATCCCGGGAATTCTATGAATGTTTCCCCGACAAATGATTCTGAAGATCTAAAGGGATGGCCTCCATCAGATCGACGGGACTAAGAAAACATCAATAACCCTCCGCCAAGCGCTTAGGCTCCTACTGGGATATTCTGCAGGGCCTAATGTAAACTATCAGCACCAAACTTGCTTATTGTTCATCAGTAAATCGCCTAAATCGATTTCTATCAGAGAGGATTATCGAAAACATTCCTAGTTATTGCACGTCCCTTGTTGGTATTCACTGTCATCGATAAGCCATTTCTAAAATATATACAAGGTGGGTCTTTGACCTGAACGTCTATAACATAGGTCGAGGCCAAAGAAACCCTTTTTCGGAAGGAACGAAGGAAGTATCTTTGAAACAACGCTGAATTTTGCATGGTTTCGATAAAATGTCGACGCCTCATCCCGTGTACAGGGTTTCCACTATAACCGTTATTTCTTAGTACTACTACACTTTCATAGTGGAGTATTTCAAGTTGTGTAAAAACGGATTTAAATGTCTTCTGCCGACTCATTTCTCAAGAACTTTGAAAAGTGGGGAATTCCATAGGTTAGTCTGCTCGTTTAGAAGTTTTTTTGTCATGTTATTCGAGTACTTTTATTCTTTTTCAGAATGAACTATCACAAAGTAACGGACTATCCTGTTCATTTTTTTTAATAAAATTTCAACACTCGATTCTTGATTTCCGTACAAGAAAATAGCATGACTGAATCTTCCAACCATGTATACGTGAAATAAACTGCTCCACATGAGTTAGGGATATTATTATTATTATTATTATTAAATTAAGTTTAAAGTTTAGGCATTGCCTATAAACTCACAGAAAATATGATATACAGAATCCAAAGAAAAAAGAAAAAAAAAACAAATTCAAATGAAGAGGTCAAAAAGTGCTAGAATTAAGAGCGACAAAAAAAAAATAGATCCTCAGAAAAATCACACAAAAATGTTCCATTAGTATCTTGAAATGAAGTAATGTTCACTCATCTCTGGAGGTGCCAACTGTCTAAATTGTTTTTAAATGAGGTTTTTGTGATGAAAATTCATATCAATATGATTTTAAGTTGCAAATTAATTTAAGTCTGTAGGTCTGCAGCGTATACAGGGTGGATAAGAAAAATCGAGTAAAATAACGAAATTTTATTATCAGTACAATGTATGGCCTCCACGGGCATCAATAACAGCTTGACATCTTCTTTGCATACTACACACGAGATTGTTGAACATTTCTTGAGGAATTTGGTTCCATAAACGGGGCAGAAGCTCGCTCTGATCATTTAAGGATTCTGGGATAGGTTGATGATTATCTAATCTTCTTTGGAGCATATCCCATGCATGCTCTATGCAATTCAAATCTGGTGAGTGCGAAGGTATTGGTAAATGTGGAATACCAAGCTCTTCGCGCGCATTCTCATCAGCTATGGCTGCACGGTGCGGTCCAGCGTTATCGTCTAGAAATTGAAAAGTTTCACCAAAAGCAGCGTGGAAAATTGGCACAACATTGTCAATGAGATGCTCCCTATAGTGTAAGGCGGTCATATTCCCAGGACAAATATGTAGATCTGTGCGCCCGTTGAAACATATCCCGGCCCATACCATAACACTACCCCTTCGTAATGGATGGACTTCTTGGACAAAGCGACGATTACGGGATGCATTTAAACATTCCGTACTCGCGTTTGGCACCAAGCGCGAATAGCGCTCTGCCATTGGCTTGACGAACTGGAACTGAGAAACCAATCACACTTCGAATGCGAAACGGCATCTCTGAGCCATGGACATCTCTCACAAAATGTGAAAAGGGATCAGCCTAATGCTATTAAACATGGATCATCCCACTGAATATTTCTTCCGCATATATGTTCATGTTCATTATATTTGATTATTTCATAAAATACCGTTACCCACTTGCACTGTCGTTTTTCTTCTGTATTTTCCTTGCTTGAAAAATCTAGAATACATATAGGAATACCTATCTATACTTAAAAATAACAAACAAAAAATATACAAGGGGTATAGCCGTATCATCCAAGGTCGTGAATTTCCATAAGTTCTCGGCTTGTTTAGGGCTTGTTGAGAGAAACACAACTATTGTTGTTCTCTGTCTATATTTCGGACCTTTATTAGCTCCTTTTTCAGAACATTAGCTGCTATTTAGCTGGTTTCTTCACAGCGAGTTGCTCATGTCTTGACGAAGGACCCAATCGGTCCGAAATATAGACAAAGAACAGCAATAGTTGTGTTTCTTTCAACAAGCCCTAGACAAGCCGAGAACCTATGAAAACTCACAACCTTAAAAATAACTCAAATCGCTTATAACTTCTTTCGGTATCAACGATTTCCTACACATATAATATAGAGTTTCAATAAAGAAAGAATAAAAATAAATCAAACTATGGGTATTAATGTCCTCACTCTGCTCGCGCGTGTTATATCAGTTGATTAAATTACTTCATTTTGATTACCTATTCTCATCTCCATTTGATTTTTCAATAAGGGAGGTAGAGATGTTTTTTGTCAGAACTGCAACCCAACCCACCATAATACTCAAGATTGTATATTGGATTTTTATGGAAAGTTGGAAAGTGATTGAATTAATCGAATTTTCGTGTTTAGAAAACGTACGAAATGATTGTACCCCATTCAAACTAGACGTTTCCATTTCGTTGCTTCAAAATTGAAAAGTTCTTTGTTTATAACTTTTCATCTCGAAAGTATTCCATTTAGATGCTGCAGAATATAAATTACCTACATTACCAGTAAAGATTCATTCATCACTTGGAATAATCCCACTTTCAATTAGATGAATAAGATGATAAATACCGAACTTCAATTGAATTACGCTTATTACACCTATTATTATACGATTATGTTTCGCATTCGAAGTGTGATTGGTTTCTCAGTTCGAGTTCGTCAGGCCAATGGCAGAGCGCTATTCGCGCTTGGTGCCAAACTCGAGTACGGAATGTTTAAATGCTTACGGGATATGCGTGGGATTGTCCATACCCTTATTCTACGAGAATCTGAACATCGTCCATATCTGGATTCATCAGTGAAAAGGACACTACGCCATTGATCGTTCCAATTGATATGTTGCCTTGCCCATTCCAGTCTTTGACGCTTATGGTCACGTGTTGTTGGAACTCCTCTTAATGGACGTCTGAAACCTAGATTCACCTCTCTCAAACGTCGTCTAATGGTTTCGATGGAAACTTGGACCCCATCTGCATTTTGAAGAGTATTCCGTAGCATTCTACACGTAGATGTAGGGTTTTTTCTCGCCAAAACGGTGATGAAAACGATCTTGGGCAGGTGTTGTTTTTCGTCGCCCACCAAGTCTTGGTCTTTCCAACACGGAACCTGTCTCCCTGAACCTATTCCAAAGTCGAGATATCACACCTTGGCTGACTTGGAGCCTTTCCGCTACAACAACCTGAGTTAGGCCACCCTCTAGTATTCCGATCGCCCTATTAGCCTCAGCGTTTGTTAATTTACGTCTTGGCATTTTCAGAAAACTTGTTTCAAATCGAAGCCGTTGATAAACTGACTTCATTTCAAAATAAGAACATTCATGAAGCATATGCAATGAACCAAACTTCATAAAAAAGGCGACCAGAATGACGAAATGTCTCATAATGATTTTTATTGGATCGATTCAAGTTGTTATTGAGTTTTAAATGATTTCACAGCGATTTTCTCGAAGATTACATACTTTTAAAAACGATTGAATACGATATCCCTAACTCTTGTGGAGCAGTATATTTCCAGTATTAACAGAGAAAGAAGTTTCTTCAACATTCACCAGATCTTTGCAATTGTTGGATTCACATAATATTTCTCAAATCTATTATTTTCACAAAGTAAATAAACAATTCGATAAAAATACGTAATTACTACGACTATGTAGAAAGGACAACAGTGCTCATTCAGCTGACACGAAAATGGCTATAACCTTACATTTTGAAAATATACACGGTGAAATGTGTCAGAATTTCATGGCCAGCTGGGTTTCAAAGTAAATACCATTAAATGGTATACATATGGTTCTAAAACCAGGATAGGGGATGGTGCTAGTGTACACAGGGCAAGAACCAAGTCTAAGCTATCCACTCGAGTGTTTTTCAGGCAGAAATACATGCAATCGGAAGATGCGTAAACATAAACCTGGAAAGAAACTATGAAGGGTATGCCATAGTGATCCATTCTGATAGTCAAGCTGCTCTCAAAGCACAGAACTCCTTACCAAACTTCAAACTACCTTATTCTTGCGACACTGGTATTTCGGGAGCAGTTATCACAGGAACATTTAAGAAGTCATTTTTACGTCTTCAGTTCACTAAACTACCTATGGACGCACGCGCAATATGTCTAAGACGACGTTATCATCTATACTAACGCATGTTTAACAATATCAACCTAAACCTTTTGGGATATCTACATAGTTCTCTTTGGGATGAAAGAGAAGAAGAATACAAAACTTATTTGAATATCCTTAACATTGACGAGTATTTTATACCTTCTGTATAAAAAGTACCCGGAATTGTAAAAAAAAACACATAAATTTAAATTTAATCATCAATATTCATTTTGTCTCCTTCAAAATAGTCCCCATTGCTTACAATACAACTATGATATCGGCGAACCCACTTTTCCATGCACCGCTCATACGCCGCCAAAGGTATGGCCTTCAGTTCTCGTTGCGAATTTGTTTTGATGGCTTCAATGGACTCAGAACGCGTTCCACGTAGGGGCAATTTGAGTCTTGGGAATAGAAAAAAGTCGCACGGAGCTAAGTCAGGTGAATACGGCGGTTGTTCGATGGTATTTATTGAGTTTTTGGTCTTGTATTCCTTAATAATTATGGCTCGGTGCGACGGCGCGTTATCATCATGCAAAATCCACGAATTGTCTTTCCATAAATGTGGCCGTTTACGACGAACATTCTCACGCAAACGCCTCAATACACCCAAGTAATACTCCTTATTCACTGTCTGTCCTTCAGGAAGAAATTCTGAGTGCACAACACCACGATAATCGAAGAAAACAGTGAGCAAAACTTTAATTTTCGAGCGACTTTGACGTGGTTTTTCCGGATTTTTTCGGAATCATTTGTACCAATCGTATGCTTGTGTTTTTGACATACAATTATCACCAAAGGCGTTTTTTAACATTTTCAATGAATCGGCACAAGAAAATTCGTTTGCAAGACAAAATTTGAGGCAAACTCTTTGATCAACTATTTTTTCCATTGTAAAATTCGCAGAGCACTTTTGAGGTCGACTGATACTGACAGCTGTTGTAAACACACTAGTTGACAGATCGCGCTCAAATTTGGCTTGGTAATAAAGGAAGGTCCTACCAACTTTAAGAAAAAAAAAATTACCGATTCCTTTCTGGCGGTTCATTTAAATAACATTTTCCGGGTACTTTTTATACAGAGAGTATGTTGACCATATCGCAGATAAGCTAAAGGTGTGGCAGTGCAGATGCATATCGTGTCGAAAAATTTCGAAATCCGAAATGCTCATCCAGTAATGAAGACGAACTTTTCTTCGTTTTCCCTTTATCTTAATCTGATACTCAACGCAGTAAGTTTAATATTCTCAATTCACTTCGAGTGGAAGGTGGAATTCAGAAAACGAGCATTTCATATCGCAAGCGTAAGTTTCAGGGCTCGAATTCAGAGGAGATCAGGAATCTGAAGAGAAACGTCATAATTACAGGAGTTTTCGTCGGAACTTCCCTCCAACTCGGACCGGGAAGCAATTGTGAAATAAAAATCATTCCAACATGAAATTACTCGGCAAAACTTTAATCATTGATTCGAACGGCCTCGGAGTAATGGAAATGGCAATTTAATTTAATGAAATTCGCACCTTGGGGAACAATTCGATGTTGCACAGCACCATTGCACTTTCTTCTCTGAGTTTCGCTGTCGTCAGGCCAGCGACTTTTTCATCTCTGATTCCCTAAGTTGGCTTACAAAACCCTATGGCTGGTTGAGGTGCCAAAGGCAATTAGACTACAGGCCCGTGTCGAAAATTGATGGGTCATTTGAACCAGAAGATGACCTATCTAGAACGATAGAAGGACATAAAATAATAAGATTCAGCACTATGCCGTCACTTGTAAGCTGTCCAACTGAGTACAGGTGGCAATTCAAAAGGACAGGTAGACTGGGTACATTTGGGTCATATGACTTTTGACGGCATTCTTACCATCGATAGCTCCATGGAAAATAATAGGAAAACGGGCAGTGCCGTACAAAAATGATGCGCCATACAGGGTGTCTCAAGTTCGAGTTCCTATTAGACGTTTCTGGAGAACTGGACATATTTGAAATCTGAAAATTGGGATTATGATATTGTTCGAAATTCTGTACAGACCTAAAATATTTTCAGAGCCAGAGCACTTCCGGTTATACAGGTAGTGAAAATAAATTTGCTCAACAATTTTTTTTTCGATGTTTTCGTTTCTGATATGATTGAGTATTCAATGCTGAATATATTTCTGTTGAAACCATTGTATTCATTCGAATAGTTTTCAAAATATCGAGAAAAAACCTGAAAAAAAGTAAAATATTCATAGTCAGTATTATGTTCATTTTTCTTATTCTGAACATCCTGAGTGTAAACCGTTTTCACAACGTCAAAGAAGAAGAATGTGAAAAGGTCATGCATCTTTTGAATTTCATGAATATCATCACAGGGTGTTTAAAATTTCGTGTCAAAAACTGTGATCGAAAATCGGCCATAACTTCTGTTTTTCAAATTAGAACCCTATTTTTTTATTATTGCGTTGGATTTTGCGGAGAAAAATAATGATAGCACTCTCAGATGCTCTTGCTCCTAAATTCAGTAACTCCCGAGTTATTTGAGCTTTTCTGGATTCATGTGGTACGTAGAGTCAAATTCATCGAATCTAAACAGATTCGATGAATGTTCTCATGAAACCATAGTAACAAGTAATAATTAGACCTGTCACTTGTGAATTATTAATGGAAAAATTCATCTTCTATGGCACAGAATATTCACATTCAACATATTCGATGAATATTTTCATGAAACCATTGAATAAAATCGAAAAGTAAAGATAAAACCTAAAATAAGACCTGTCACTTGTGAATTATTGATGGGATAACTCATCTTCTATGGTCACAGAATATTCTCAAGTAGAAGATTAGATGAATTTGATTCTACGTACAATATGAATCCAGAAAAGCTCAAATAACTCGGGAATTACTGAATTAAGGAGCCAGAGCATCTGAGAGTGCTATCATTATTTTTCTCCGCAGAATCCAACGCAATAATTAAAAAATAGGGTTCTAATTTGAAAAACAGAAGTTATGGCTGATTTTCGATCACAGTTTTTGACACAAAATTTGAAACACCCTGTGATGATATTCATGAAATTCAAAAGACGCATGACCTTTCCACATTCTTCTTCTTTGACGTTGTGAAAACGTTTTACACTCAGGATGTTCAGAATAAGAAAAATGAACATAATACTGACTATGAATATTTGACTTTTTTTCAGGTTTTTTTTCGATATTTTGAAAACTATTCGAATGAATACAATGGTTTCAACAGAAATGTATTCAGCATTGAATACTCAATCATATCAGAAACGAAAACATCGAAAAAAAAATTGTTGAGCAAATTTATTTTCACTCCCTGTATAACCGGAAGTGCTCTGGCTCTGAAAATATTTTAGGTCTGTACAGAATTTCGAACAATATCATAATCCCAATTTTTAGATTTCAAATATGTCCAGTTCTCCAGAAACGTCTAATAGGCACTCGAACTTGAGACACCCTGTATATTCGGAAAATTTTTTTGATTTTCCGAAAATTTCCATGGTAAAATAGGTCATTTGACTTTGTACGGCATCAGTTTTATACGGTTGCCATACATCTTCTAATCCATTATTCAGCAACGCCGTACAAAAATCATGCGACAAAGGGAAAAAATCGAGGGTTGCAACCCCCTCTCTTGCCGTGCTCCAGGGGGTCATTTGAAAAAGTACGGCTTCGGTTCCAAAACATTATCCAGCACTCAAAATCACTACTAAAAATAAGGCCGTCAAAAAAAATTGTTCATTTTGATGTTATATCAATAATTATCTTAATTTCATCTTATGCTTGACCCATAAAGCTCTAAAGTCATTTGATCCAGTACGGCAACTTCTTTTTTACATGATACTTTAAGATACAATTCTTATATTATATTGCCGTTCAAAAGAAACTGTTCTAAAAAAAATTATAGAGAAATACAAAAAGTGAAATTTTTAATATTATGGTAAAAGTTTGAAACTCATAGATTAATGATATATAACAATTTTCTACATTTTATCCCTTGTTTTGAATAGTATTAAGGTAAATAAATTAGGAACAAATGATGCCGTACATTTTTATCCAGACCATATCATTTAGGATGATGAAAATTGCGCTACCATTTTGAGGATACTCTATGGTCATTTGATACTGTACGGCATCAACATATTTTTGAAGAGAAAAATTGAAAAAATGACAAAATCGTTATACCGTCTGAAGTGTCTATATCATACCCAACAAGTGAAACCGTCAATCCAAGTATCAACAGTTTTGTATACTTTTTGGTTTAAAAAAGGTATACTTGAAACATTATTGATACATATATAATTGATTGTTCCCTGTCATAATGTGAATAAATAAATCAACTATTCTCTAGAAAAATTTTATATATTTATAACTATCAATGGTGATAATAACACAAATTTAATAACTTAAATTATTCGCTATCCGAATCAGCCTCTGAGTTGTTATCAGAATCAACGTCTTCATCAGCTTCCGAATAATCTTCTTTATTATTTTCTGAAACATGAGTATGTTTTTGTCAAAATTAAATTTTTTTTAGAACAGTTTCTTTTGAACGGCAATATAATATAAGAATTGAATCTTAAAGTATCATGTAAAAAAAGAAGTTGCCGTACTGGGTCAAATGACTTTAGAGCTTTATGGGTCAAGCATAAGATGAAATTAAGATAATTATTGATATAACATCAAAAAGAACAATTTTTTTTTGACGGCCTTATTTTTAATAGTAAATTTGAGTGCTGGATAATGTTTTGGAACCGAAGCCGTACTTTTTCAAATGACCCCCTGGAGCACGGCAAGAGAGGGGGTTGCAACCCTCGATTTTTTCCCTTTGTCGCATGATTTTTGTACGGCGTTGCTGAATAATGGATTAGAAGATGTATGGCAACCGTATAAAACTGATGCCGTACAAAGTCAAATGACCTATTTTACCATGGAAATTTTCGGAAAATCAAAAAAATTTTCCGAATATATGGCGCATCATTTTTGTACGGCACTGCCCGTTTTCCTATTATTTTCCATGGAGCTATCGATGGTAAGAATGCCGTCAAAAGTCATATGACCCAAATGTACCCAGTCTACCTGTCCTTTTGAATTGCCACCTGTACTCAGTTGGACAGCTTACAAGTGACGGCATAGTGCTGAATCTTATTATTTTATGTCCTTCTATCGTTCTAGATAGGTCACCTTCTGGTTCAAATGACCCATCAATTTTCGACACGGGCCTGTAGTCTAAATGGGTAGAATCACTGTGGAAATGATGAAGCTGTTGACTGTTCAGTGCGCATGCGCTGAACAGTCAATAATTTTGCTCTTTTCTTGGCCTGTATGAGCATCAGGAAATTTCGTAATTTCGATCGGCATCGTTTTCCCATTAATTAGCGACTCCGTATGGAAGTTCGTCTGGAAAAAATGATCACCTGCGGAATAAATCTGACCATTCTCGTTATCTAAATTAATGCCTTGTTTTTCCTCCCCGATCTCTGCAAACACGAAATTCATCTGATTTACGTCCCAATCCCCAACTTATTCCTGTTCCAGCAAACGTTCGTGGGATTTAATTAGACGTTGACGATACACAGTTGCGTAAATCATTCAGCGGGGCTTATCTGTAAATGGTTTTGTGGTCACAACAAATTCATTATTCATTCATTTATTCTCTCTTGCCTCTTTCCGATTTTTCCCTCTGCGAATTCGGACGGCAACCGTGAACTTATGAATTTCAATGAGAGAGCGTTTATTCATCTTTATATCACGCATTGATGAATTTCCGCCACCGCGCCACACCTTTCGCCATCGGGGTCTTTTGATGTGGAGGACCTGATTTCTCGCGATAATATGTTTATAAAGACTGTCATATCGGGCATATTTCAGAACGAGTCCTCTGTATAATCTCGAACGGAGTCAGAAATAGGTATAAAGAGACTTTTCCTTTGATAGCTCGATGGAACTTTTACATATTAATACGGCGCGAGCTTTTTTAGCTCTGCTCCTGTAGAAATAACTTGATTATTTCACATTTTTTCACGCTAGTAGTCGGGGCTTTCGAATTTTACGCGGATACATCAAAGGGAAAGAATAATTTCGGAAATCTATTTATGTACGTCGCCTGAAAAGTGCTTAGACTACCCAGAGATGGATTTCTCAATAAAACGGTTTTATCGTTCGAAATAGTGTTCGGTCTCGTTTCGATGACAGTTTGGTAATTTTGTAACAAGGTGAAGCGAACATTCGATCGATTCAAGAAGATTTCCATAACTGAAAAGTATTCTTGGTCTTTTCTATTATTATTACTTTTCGGATGTAAAGGGTATTTCAATAAAACATGGTTTTCGGTAGCAAAGTATTGAAATATTTATTGATTCAGAAAATATACGAGGATGTATTGATATATCTAGTTAGCCTAGACCAGTTCCATGCATAAACAAAATATTACGATACCAAATCAACGAACAATAACTTATTAGAAGTGTCAGTGTAGAGTTCGACGTCAAAAAAGTAAACCAGAGTTACGCAATAAATTAAAAAAAACAGATTTCCACCGAAATTGTAAAAATCGAAAAATTGGAGTATCGAGCCATCATATAAAGTACATATTTAAAAGGGTTAAGAGGTAAGCAGATTTACGAAGATATGCTTAATACCCTTGGTGATCAATGCCCTTCGTATGCGACCGTGCAAAATTGGACTGCAAGCTTCACAAAAAGGTAAATTTTCCATCGAAGATGATGACCGATCGGGAAGGCCAGTTTCTGTGTCAATCCCCGAAAATATATATGCAGTTCATGACATGATTTCATCAGACCGTCGAATAGGGCTGAAATGAATATCTGAAGCACTGAAGATTTTCATACGAAGGCGTTCATTATATAGTTCACGTCAATTTGGACAAATTTCTGCAAAATGGATCCTCAAATGTTTGAATGTTGACCAAAAGCGTGCGACGGTAGAAGCATCGCGTTCGATCTGTGCTCGATTTGAAAACGATGTAGACTTCTTGAACCAAATTGTTACTATGGATGAGACTCGGGTACATTTCTACGATCCAGAAACAAAGCAACAATCGATGGAATGGCGACACTCTGGTTCTCCAAGACCTAAGAAGTTTCGTGTTCAAAAATCTGCTGGAAAAGTTCTTGCTTCAGTTGTTTGGGATTGCCATGGAGTAATCATGATTGATTTTTTGTATAAGGGTAGAACAATAACTGAAGATTACTATTCGGCATAACTGACCACTCTCCGGAAAGAAATTAAAGAGAAAAGACGCGGAAAGCTATCCAAAGGTGTTTTTTTTACAGGACAATGCCCCAGTGCACAAATCTCATGTTGCCATGCAAAAAATTCGTGATTTAGGGTTAGAACTACTAGAACACCCCCCTTATTCAACAGATTTGGCTCCTTCCGACTATCATCTCTTTCCTCAACTGAAAAAAAGTTTAAAAGGTTCGTTAATTTTCTTCCAACGAGGAGGTAATAAAAGCTGTGGAGGACTGGTTTGCAGAGCAAGAAGAAACATTTTTTTGGAAGGTCTCGAGACGTTGCAGGTTCGCTGTAATAAATGTATTCAATTAAGAGGAGAATATGTTGAGTAATAAAATATTTTGACATTGAAATTTTGTTTGGTTCTATAGTAAGCTAAGAATTTTTCAATATCGTACGTACATGGTAAAAACTCTTGCCCCAAACCCATCAATCCTCAACTTGTTTAATTTAACATTACAATTTTTTGTGTGTGGAATCTTCACTATTCGACTAATATAATAGAATTAAAGAAAAAATGGGTGTTTGATAGAAAATAAATACCACAAAGCAAATACTGAACGAATGGTACTTACGGTTGTTCATACTGAAAGTTACGTATCTGCTTCTGTTTTGGTCTCGTGTGGTGTTGTGCAGGGTAATAGTTCTTATCACAGAATTCACTTTGGCGAACTAAAGGCCGACGACGTGGAAAGTATTTATGTTAAGGACTTCGAGCTAAGCCGTGTAAAAACAATGCGACTGAAGAGGTAGCTTGTTGAACTGAGCAGGTATATGCTTGCAGGATTTTTGTAACAGCCATAGAATCGCAGCGCACAGAAAATCTCGGTCTTATTCTTAACCGAGTAAGCCCATCCTATATATAAACTTTGTGGTATATAATATAAAAGGTATGAATTTTGAACACTATTTGATCACTTAAAAGAGCATAATAAATCAGCCAAAAATGTTTCTTGTTCGAGAGAATATGGGTGTATTCGAAGTAAATCTGTTTTCAGCGAATAACATGAGTTTGACTGGTCAATTATAGTAGCCCTACATGAAGAAGCTTTGTCGAACTACCAGATTGTGCAAATTTCCTGGTCAATTTCGAGTAGCCCAGAAGCGATTCCCTGTTGATCGAAGTCCGAGCAAATGATTATGTCTTATATAATATTCATCAATAAATCGCTCGGCCGTGGAATGTACCGAATTGAAATATCTCAAGATGAAATTGCGGCCCTCGATCAGCTTTCACGGCCCCTGCCGTCCGAAATGCATCCCTCCATGCCAGCCGAAGAAGCCGGCATTCAATTTAAATCGACCCCAGTGGAGAGCTGACGTCTGCGGCGATAGCGCATCTTAACTCTTCAAAGTTCCTACCTCCTTCATTTTAATGCAATAAATAATGCCCCCAAGGAGATATTTCTATCTCAAAGTCCGCACCTCTTTATTCAAATTGAATTTCGCACAATTTTATAAGCAAATTAATTTGGAATTCAATTCCTCCCCTTAACGAGAAGGTTTATGCTACAATATAGCTGGTAATCATGAGAAATTAATTTCCTTTTGCACAGAAATCTATCATAGAGTTCTTTAATCTCGCATCAAAGCAATTCGCGAAAGGCCCGAGAAGCTTTTTCCTTCCTGAAAATCGAGTGGAAAACATTTCTTAGGTACTTCGTGTTCCCCAGACAAGCTTAGTTATGCGTTCATTATTAATGCGAATCTTCGGAGCGAGCGATGAAAAAAATTACGCCATTGTACGTCATGATAATTTGGGAATTACGCTCGGTAATTTCCAGCCATGGACGGATATCACCCAGATATACTAACTGACAAAGAAACTGCAATACCCAGGAGGAATTTTAAATTCAAATGATTAAATTTGAAGAAAAAAATCGTCGAGGTCTTTTCATGTAAACATTTTTTTGCCTACTTAAATATTGTAGTAGTTTTTCGCCAATTTTTTGATTTTTACAACAAACCAGCTGTTCGAGGAGATCCAAAGTCGATGTTTAGTTGTTGTTAGAATATACTGCGCAAAAACATTATGGAAATCTCAAATTTATTCTACAACTGAAGGTGTTCTCAATGATAATTATTTTTATCAGAATTATGCATGCATATGTTATCCACTTTCAACGTTTTTCTTCAATACAGATGTTTTCTCCCAGCAGGAATAAAAAAAGATGATATCAGATTTTGAATGTATTGGCTCCATTCTAAAACCAGTTGTTCTCGATCGATTCTAGTGATCAATAGTTTTTTTTTTCGTTTGATTTTCTACACTCGATCGCTATGCAACGCGAAACATGCAATTTGACCCAAGAGGAATGTGCCCAAACGGTAGTTTTGCGAGAAGAAGGGTGGACAGACACAAGAATTGCAGAAAGGTTTGGAGTTTCCCATACAAGTGTGTCCAGAATGTTGCAGCGATTCAGGGAGACAGATATGAATGTCCGAAGACCAGGACAGGGTAGACCACGGGTAACAACTGCCATTCAAGAACGTTACTTGAGAGTTTCTTCGTTGAGACAACGGTTTGCAACCGCTCGCCTCCTTCAAAATCAGCTTGAGCAAACTCATGAGGTGCAAATTAGCACTCAGACAATAAGAAATCGCCTCAGAGAATATGATTTAAGGCCTTGTGTCGCGGCAAGAGTCCCAGCTCTTACCCCAGCCCATCGAAGGGCGCGTTTGGATTTTGCGAGAGAGCATGCCCATTGGGAAGAGGCCGATTGGAAAAGAGTTCTCTTCACAGATGAGTCTAGATTTTGCCTCTACCATTGTGATCGACGTTCCCTGGTATACAGACGTCCACATGAAAGATATGCTCAGTGCAATTTCCTGAATACTACTGGTTTCGGGGGAGGATTGATTATGGTATGGGGTGGAATATCTTTGACTGCTCGCACAGACCTAGTGGTCGTTGATAATGGAGCTATGATTGCTGATAAGTATATAAAGAACATTCTTGAAGAGCATGTAGTGCCTTTTGCCCCATACATTGGTGAAAATTTCATTTTTATGGACGATAATGCCAGACATCATCGTGCGCGCATCGTTCAGGAGTACCTTGAAGAGGTTGAAGTCTCTCGAATCGAATGGCCAGCAAGAAGTCCAGATCTCAATCCGATTGAGCAGGTTTGGGACAACCTCAATAGAAGGCCGAGAAGTTCAGAAAATCATCCAGCTACTCTTAATGACTTAGGAATCCAACTCGGAGAAATCTGGAAAGGATTAGATCAGAACATTTTAAGATCACTCATTTTGAGTATGAAACGTCGTTGTCGAGCTGTAATTAACGCAAGGGGTGGAAATACCAAGTATTAAATCACTTATCAGCATTTCAGTATTTTGAAAATTTTCATTTCTCTTCTTTCACATAAGATTCGGTGAAATTCTGAATTTTTCTTCCATTTAATGTGTCTTGTTTCGTTCAAAACCTTCCCGAGAGAACATGAAAAATAAGTTATAAAGTCAATGTAGAGTTAACTTCCATCAAAATTGAGATTTTCAGAATGTGCGTTAATTTTTTTGCGCAGTGTACAACAAAAATCTAACCACTGTTATAAGATGTGGTCAAGCGTGGTTTGAAAATGCCCAAAATCGAAGAAGAGTAGGCATCGGACGTCGAAGGGGCACAAATGAAGTTCCAGATCGACGTCTGAGACTTATTGCCCTTAGTGACCGATTTTCGACAATTCGATCTTTGGCGGATGATTGGTTAGGAGAACAAGACCATCCTGTAACTGTCCGAACGGTTTACCGCCGGATAAGGTCTTTTGAACTGCAGCATTATCGACCGCATCTTGTGCTACCTCTGACGGTTGAGCATCGTCGGCAACTATTACAGTGGTGCAGAGAACGTCAACATGGAATGTGGAATGGCATCAGGTCTTCTTTTCCAATGAATCTCGATTCTCCTTGGATGCACATGTTGGCTGAAGAAGAGTTAGAAGACGTCGGGGAGAAAGACGTGAACATCAGTAGGCGTTATTGTAGGGGGTGATATTGAACATGCAAGAACGTCTTCTTTAGTCTTTATTCGAGGTAACATGACAGCGCTGCGTTACCTTCAAGAAATAGTGGAGCCATATGTTTTCTCTTACCTTAACCGGCTCGAGAATCCAATATTTCAGCAAGATAATGCTCGACTTCATGTTGCCATGGCCGCCCAGATCTCCCGATCTTGGGACATCTTGGACATCATGGGTAGAAGGCTTGGAAATTTACCCCAGCCCCAACGGACTTTGGGGGCTTTGAGACATGAAGTACAGGTAGCTTGGGATAGTATCCCTCAAGAAGAAATAGACCATGTTATTGCATCAATGCCAAGACGTTTCGGGGAGTCATAGATAATCGCTGTGGATAAACACATTATTAACATATTAAAAAAAAAATTGTGAACCCTTCCTTTTTTTCCTCATATTTAATAATATACTCCTTCTGGGTGTTGCAGTTTCTTTGTCAGTCGGTTGATACCGGCCAAAAGCTGAGATGATGGATAGTCCTCGACAATAATAATAAAAATGAAGTTTGGACGTCAATGATATTTCAGTGGAGTAATGTCACAGCGTTAGTAGGCCCAAAAATAGCTTCACTTCAGCGCCAGAGTGATTTGATGGAATGGAAGATTTAATTTGAATTTTTGTTCATCAAATTATGGGGTAATATCATTTTTATACGGCCAAATTTGAAATATCTGGGTCATAAACGTGGCTCAGTTTTTTGGGGCCAGCCATTTCGGCCGATCTGGCCATATTATTCTACATAAACTCATAATCCCTCGTGGAATTGAGGCAAATTGGAGGGAAACGAAAACGTTTTCATGGGTGCGCACAAAATTATGCCTGTACAAATTTAATGAGCATACGCATTCTGGATTGACAGCACAATAACTCGAATGAGGAAAAATCAAAACAATCCGTCGAACATATGGCCCCTGGAAATGTTATGAAAATAAAGGCTTGTATCTCTCGTTAGTTATTCATTGTGTGAATAAAGGGCAGGTTTAATAAACAGACTATGAACTACCTGTTGGGAAATGACGAAGACACTGAATTTATATCGATCCGATGGTTTCCCACAATTTCTATAGAGTTCAAATTACGAGGATATATTGAAAAATTCTTAGCCTACTGTAGAACCAAAAAAAATGTCAAAATATTTTATTACTCAACATATTCTCCTCTTAATTGCATACATTTGTTACAGCGAACCTGCAACTTCTCTAGACCTTTAAAAAAAAATTTTCCTCTTGCTCTGCAAACTAGTCCTCCACAGCTTTTATTACCTCCTCGTTGGAAGAAAATTCACCACCTTTTAAACTTTTTTTCAGTTGAGAAAAAAGATGATAGTCGGACGGAGCCAAATCTGGCGAATAAGGGGGGTGTTTTAGTAATTCTAACCCTAAATCACGAATTTTTTTCATGGCAATATGCGATTTGTGTACTGGGACATTGTCCTGTGAAAACAAAAAACCTTTGGATAGCTTTCCGCGTCTTTTCTCTTTTATTTTTTTCCGTAGAGTGGTCAGTAATATCGAATAGTAATCACCAGTTATTGTTCTACCCTTATCAAAAAAAATCAATCATGATTACTCCATGGAAATCCCAAAAAACTGAAGCAAGAACTTTTCCAGCAGATTTTTGGACAAGAAACTTCTTAGGTCTTGGAGAACCAGGGTGTCGCCATTCTATCGATTGTTGCTTTGTTTCTGGATCGTGGAAATGTACCCAAGTCTCATCCATAGTAAAATTCGGTTTAAGAAGTCTACGTCGTTTTCAAATCGAGTACAGATCGAACGCGATGCTTCTACCCTTGCACGCTTTTGGTCAACATTCAAACATTTGGGGATCCATTTTGCAGAAATTTTTCTCACGTCCAAATTGACGTGAACTATATGATGAACGCGTTCGTATGAAATCTTCAGTGCTTCAGATATCCGTTTTAGCCCAATTCGACGGTCTGATAAAATCATGTCATGAACTGCATCGATATTTTCGGGGACTGACACAGAAACTGGCTCCCGATCGGTCATCATCTTCAATGGAAAGTTTACCTCTTTTGGAGCTTGCAGTCCAATTTTTCACGGTCGCATACGAAGGACATTAATCACCAAGGGTATTAAGGATATCTTCGAAATCTGCTTACTTCTTAACCCTTTTGAATACAGGTACTTGATGATGGCTCGATACTCCAATTTCTCGATTTTTATAATTTCGGTGGACATCTTTTTTTTTCAATTTATTGCGTAACTCTGGTTTACTGTTTTGACGTCGAACTCTACTTTGCCACTTCTAATAAGTTATTGTTCGTTGATATCGTATCGCAATATTTTGTATAGGCATGGAACTTGTCAAGGCTAACCAGATATCAATACATCCTCGTATGACTACGGTGGAACGATGAATTAATTTTATTTTAATGAAGAAATTGGACTAGCAGAGATCTAATTTCCAAAGT
The DNA here is from genome assembly GCA_951802165.1 of Adalia decempunctata. Lineage (NCBI taxonomy): Eukaryota > Metazoa > Arthropoda > Insecta > Coleoptera > Coccinellidae > Adalia > Adalia decempunctata. The sequence goes on along the minus strand of OX637704.1, from coordinate 8,429,148 downwards.
ACACTACTGGTGGAACCACCACAACAGGATAATGACAGACCGGTTTCTGGCTTATTTAAGCCTTCTTCAGTGCCAAACAACCCTTATAGTGGTAGTATCCAACTGAAACGGTAGAACTTATGCAGGGTGGCCATTTGAAAACGAAACAGAGATTACAGACGAAATAAATTTTTTCGATAGAAATGCTCGGACAGGTCGATTTCTGTTTCGAGGGGGACAACTTAAGATGTAGGTTACGGACGCATAGCGCTTCAACCCTTGCTACTACAACCCTCACCCCCAATTTTTGAATAGGAAAGATGGGGTGAGTGATACCTCATTTGAAAGGTATTTTTATACTGATTTCAGCACAGTAATTGTTTTTTCATTTTATGCATTTGTTCTCGAAATATTCTTAACTAAGTATTTGAAAATGAAGTGGTGTTTTCATGGCACTTGTAGTGTTTTTTTGTGAAAAATCGACATTTTGAGCTTCAAAACAACCATGACTGTGAGTTTTTGATAAATTATTTACTTTACTTTGAAAAGTCTTATTTCTTAGATCAATACTTCAAATCGTTCTGATACCGTACAGTTGGAGAATGATTTCAGTGAATAAAACAGCTAGTCGAACATCTGACCCTAGTAGCATTAACACGTACGGTATGACTTCATTTGCCCAGTGGTAGATGTTTTGCAATTTCAAATACAAGTACGGAAATTTTGGTGTTTCGGAAGCACGAAATGTCAATTATTCGCAAAAAATTAATTTAAGTGATAAAATTAACTAACGCATGAATATTTCGAGAACTAATGCATGAAATGAAAAAACAATTACTGTGCTGAAATCAGTATAAAAATACCTTTGAATTGAGGTATCACTCACCCCATCTTCCCTATTCAAAAATTGGGGGTGAGGGTTGTAGCAGCAAGGGTTGAAGCACTATGCGTCCGTAACCTACATCTTAAGTTGTCCCTCTCGAAACAGAAATCGACCTGTCCGAGCATTTCTATCGAAAAAATTTATTTCGTCTGTAATCTCGTCTGTTTCGTTTTCAAATGGCCACCCTGTATTATATCCTAGTAGGAACATCTGAGTACAGTTTAAACTGTATAGTGTCACAACTAGCGGATAAATGTCTACGCTTCATCCAGAGGTTTCTTCGAACACTAGATCTCTACGTACGTTCATTTTTCTTCCCTAGTCCAATTTCTTCATTATTATTATGCTAGTCTTAGGACGATATCCTCTTCGTCGTTAATCTTATTTTATGTTTATTCCTATTGGCGTTGTATTTCAGATCGGGTTGAATACGTCAATCCGGTCAATCTGTCAATTGGTTGAATTTGATGTTTCCTATTGGGTAGTTTTTGGATTATTAGCCAAAAACTACGAATCCAATCGGGTTTCCTTCAAGATTAAAACTCATTTTCGTTCCACTCTACTCTTCAATCACTGTTATTGTAGTTTTCGCGGAAACGCAGACATTTGCAGGAAGGAAATCACACGGTTACCAGGATACGGAACGAGTTCCTCAAAAATTTAATTATTCGCGGGAATCCTTAAGCCGAGCCGCCGCCATAAAACACCGAAATTCTCACGTAGCGAGGAATCAAACCGTATCTGAAATTTCTATGGTCCGGATCGACGGCAGCCAAATTGAAGAAATAAATTCCGATCAAGAAATGAGGTTTCAGTAGGTGCGAGTGCTCGGTTTCGAAATGAAAAAAGGGAAAAAATTAATGAGGTCGTTGGAAATGCTCGCCGTGCGATCGTTTAATGCCCGCCGACCCCTGACTTGGCATCTAAAAATCTTATTTCCGACAAATTGCGATTTGTTTAAAAAATTCAGTTTCGGTCCCGATCACGGTCCGATGATGAGAACTCGAAAACCCGAAGGGGATTTATGGGCCTTTCAGGCTTGTGCGCCCAAATTTATAGTTTACTACCTTGTGTTTTATCGGACTGCTCTCGGGGACGAAAGATATTTTCCGATTGATAAACACCGAAACGCTTTTTGTGCTATTGCGGTCCGCCATTCCCCTCTTGAGTGGTGGTCAACTCCAACAAGGGAAGGTAGTTCTTCCTCCTATTTGAACAAAGATGACTCGAATCCCATAAATTTCTCAGTTCTATCATTGATGATCTCCCTACCTACCTGTCAGTTTCGAAAAGAAATATAATTTGAGTAAAACAGTCATATTCCATTTTCTTGCTTTTGAATCAACATTTTGGCGACCGTGATAGGACTTCATAAGCTAGGAAATGGACGTTATAAAGAAGTAAATATAATTTGTGGTGGTCAACTCAAAGAAAAGCCTATTTGAAAAAAGATGACTCGAATCCCATACATATCTCAGTTCTATCATTGATGTTGGGAAATAATTGATATTTGATCTCCCTACCTTGGATTAGAGAGTTGTCAGTTTTAAAAAGAAGTATAATTTGAGTAAAACAGTCATATTTCCAATTTATTCTCGTACTAATATTCCATTCTCTTGCTTTTAAATCAACAATTGAAGTCTTTCAACTATCTGGTGTTTTTTTAAAAATGATAGAACTTTCCATTAAAATAAAACAACACATTTAAATTAAGATTGAAGCCAATTTCCTTATTTGAAAGATAATTTTATGACAAATAATTTCCGGCATATGTCCACCACGACTAGATCTGAAGAACCGCATTCGACCAGACCAATTTTGGAACACTTTTCGAGTAATTCAGGCCTTATTTCAGCAAAAACACGAGTTATGTTGGCTTCCAAAGCGTCTATTGTTTCTGGTTCATCAGCATTAACCAATGACTCGACATAACCCCAAAGAAAATAATCCGTTGGAGTTATGTCGCATGTTCTTGGAGGACAATTAATTGGACCATTACTCGAAACAATGTTATCGCCAAATTTTTCATTCAATAAATCAATTGTTACGGTAGCAGCATGAGGTGTAGCACCATCTTGTTGGAACCGAAAGACTTGAGTCGATATCATTCAAATTTTGAAACAAATAATTATTGATTATCGATCTGTTACGAGCACTATTCACTGTAATATCAGCTCCAGCATCGTTTTTGAAGAAATATGGTGCGATGATGCCTCCAGCGTGTAAAGCACACCATACAGTGCATTTTTCAGGATGCAATGGAACCTGCAGAACTTCTTGAGGATTGTTTTCACTCCATATACGGAAATTTTGCTTGTTTACGTAGCCGTTCAACCAGAAATGAGCTTCATCACTAAACTCAATTTTTCGATCAAAAAGTGGATCAACTTCGAGCTGTTCTAGGGCGCAATCAGCAAACAAACGACGCTTATTATGGTCAAGTGGTTTTAGTTCTTGAAACATTTGGATCTTCTATGGGTGAAGACCAAGATCTCCACGCAAATTTTTCCATGTGGTGGATGCACAGAGTCCAACTTGTTGTGAACGTCGACGAATAGACAAATCTGGATCTTCATTAACACTATCACTTACAGCACCGATATTTTATTCTGTACGTACGGTTTTTTGTTTTTGCATCGAGTAGAGAAAATGTTGTCCGAAATCTATCGATAGTTCGACGAATAAGCTGCTCTGATAGACGATTATGTAAAACATATAAACTGCTCCACATGAGTTAGGGATATTGAATTATATTGCAAAAAAATATAGTTAAAATAAGATTTTTGTGATGAAAATTCATATAAATATGATTTCAAGTTGCAAATTAATTTAAGCCTGTAGGTCTGCAGCGTGTACAGGGTGGTTAAGAAAAATCGAGTAAAATAACGAAATTTTATTCCCAGAGAATTCAAGCATTTTAAGACTATCAATACAATGTATGGCCTCCACGGGCATCAATAACAGCTTGACATCTTCTTTGCATACTACACACGAGGTTGTTGAACATTTCTTGAGGAATTTGGTTCTATAAACGGGGGGGCAGAAGCTCTCTCAGATCATTTAAGGATTCTGGGGCAGGTTGATGATTATCTAATCTTCTTTGGAGCATATCCCATGCATGATCTATGCAATTTAAATCTGGTGAGTGCGGATGTATTGGTAAATGTGAAATACCAAGCTCCTCGCGCGCATTCTCAACAATGGCTGCACGGTGCGGTCTAGCGTTATCGTCTAGAAATTGAAAAGTTTCACCAATAGCAGCGTGAAAATTTGGGACAACATTTTCTATGACATGCTCCCTATAGTTTGAGGCGGTGATATTCCTAGGACAAATGTGTAGATCTGTGCGCCCTTTGAAACATATCCCGGCTCATACCATAACACTATCTCCTCGGAATGGATGGACTTCTTGGACATAGCGGCGATTACGGGGTATGCGTGGGATTGTCCATACCCTCATTCTTCGAGAATCTGCAAATCGTCCATATCTGATGGATTCATCAGTGAAAAGGACACTACGCCATTGATCTTTCCAATTGATATGTTGCCTTGCCCATTCCAATCTTTGACGCTTATGGTCACGTGTTAATGGAACTCCTCTTAATGGACGTCTAGAACCTAAATTCACCTCTCTCTCTCAAGTCATCTGATGGTTTCGATGGGAACTTGGACCCCATCTGCATTTTGAAGAGTATTCCGTAGCATTCTACACGTAGATGTAGGGTTTCTTCTCGCCGAAACGGTGATGAAACGATCCTGAGCAGGTGTTGTTTTTCGTCGCCCACCAAGCCTTGGTCTTTCCAACACGGAACCTGTCTCCTTGAACTTATTCCAAAGTCAAATGATTTTACAGCGATTTTCTCGAAGATTACATACTTTTAAAAACGATTGACTACGAGATCCCTAACTCTTGTGGAGCAGTATATTTCACGAAGGGCTCTATAAGTTTGGCGAATAGAACACTGATTTTGAAAATATATTTCAACGATTTGTGAACGTTGTTTCCATGATAATTTGTCAATGCTAACTGATCAGAAATGTCAAAACAAGGCTTCTACCTTCTGTCAACTCACAGTTATCTTCATAGAAAATTCTATCACTCTAAAAAATAACCCGATACAAAGTGAATGAGCAAGCGCTGAAAAGCTGTATGCCAATTAGAACGTTGGTCAAGCCTGTCGTTTGAAATTTGGGAGCCCCTGGAATAACCCTATAAATCTTTTCGTAAAAACGATTGTTCTCTCCATGGATGCATCCTGTGCTATTCCACGTCGGGGCGAACGCTTCAAATGGAATGTACGGTCCAAATGAATGGTACTTTTCCGAGAATATCGAGGACGAAATGGAGGTCTTGAAGTTTTGGTATTATCTTGCCTTGCCATTATTTACTGGTCCGAAGTACCAACGTGGTTAAGTTTACATAGTAGTAAAAGCCGCAGATGCAGATATTTAACCCACACGAATTCGGGGGCTATATTAACTGGAAACTTCGAATTGTGTTCAGTTGCGCATAACTTCGTAGTTTATGTCAGAAACACGCGTTTCGTAGATATTCAATTCGGTGAGCGATCACACGGCATGGAGCTAATAATCTAATGTTGTCGGGGGCGAAGGGGGCAGAACGGCACACATTCCGGAGTGTAGGTCCTGATTCTGCGGTAAAACTGTTCACGAATGCAACCTGTGCCGCCTCACCGTTCCGCAATAAGATGGAAACGATAGTGATACGTCTAATTTGAGCGCGGAATAATTTCCTGGAACAAAAGCCATATGAAGTCATTACTGGAGTTATGGGCCCGAACCTGGTTTTACGCCCCCGGCCAGGGTCCTGTGCCCCGTCTCATGCGCTGCATATAAAGAGACGCCACCCTTTCGGGTAAATTCATTTCCAGCGGAACAGTAAATATTCCAAGGTTTAGCACGTTATAAATCAAGAAGCCCGAAATTAATAACATTCCACCATAATTTAATGATGGCCCTAAACGGTCGACACCGCGATGAATTTCGTTACCCATTCGTTCTGACTCATTAAAGTCAATTCGCCCGATTGTCATGTCAGTTTGTTGCCTCCGATTATATGAATTACACGCGATCGAAACATTCCTCCCTCAGGGATGACAGGGGCGAACCGTTTCGTTTGTTTCGGGAGAGAGCGAGAGCCACATGAGTGGTTAATGTACGGCTGACGAATAAAGGTCGCTGTACCCCCAAGGGGCCTAGCTGATTAATACGCCGTTCCTCTAAAATGTCGCTCTCGGGAGTAAAACAACCGATATTCCAGAAAAACGAAGACTTACACAATGCTTCGTTTTTCATGTTTTTTCGGAATTGAAAGGCATCCGAGCCAGAAGGAGGATATAATTGGGGAGCGGAACACCTCGTCAGCGGACAAGCAGCATCATATTTTCCCAGATGGAATTTTTCTATGGGCAACTCTTTCACAGTCAAATTAAGGGTCTACATCCCTGAAAAAAAAGCCTAATTATCAAAAAACCTTTTTGATGACAAGCTTTTATAACAACACTCATCCGCCATTTTGAAGCCGTCATCTTGAATTCCTCAATTTTGAAGAATCGTAATTACCGACCCAGAAAACCCCCATATACCAGTTTTGAATAGAATAGGATCATAATTACAAAACTCGTCCGCCATATTGTGGCCGACATCTTGAATTTCCCAATTTTGACAAAAGCATCATAATTTTCGAACCCAAATACCCCCAGCCACTAATTTTGAATGGAATCGGATCATAATTACAAAACTCATCCATTTTGGAGCCGCCATTTTGTTTTTTTCTATGAAAAATATTTCATGATGCATTGTCACCAGAATTATGTACACCTGCAAAATTTCAAATCAATCGGACGATTAGAAGTGTGTCAAATTTAACTTGCAAGATTTGATTACAGACACACAGACAGACAGACACCGGGACAGGTGAAACTTAATAAAAGCTTATAAAAAGGGAGTCAGAAACGATTTATTTTTCTGACTAATGTTGTAAGTGTATAAAGAAAAAAGTAATGAAAAATTTTTTTTATAAGTATTAATTGAATGAGAAGCATATTCCCCATCATTTTTGGTAATTTTTCAACATTTCCACCATCAAAACGAACAAATATTTTTGTGTTGTTTCATTTCAATATTGAAGTCTTTCATTCAGTTAATCAAATGTCTATCTCCTTTTTCTTTCAAAATTTACCGTTTTTTTGTAAATAAAATTACAACAATGTGTTGTTTTCGCGAAATTTATTTCCTTGAATTTTTCTATTCGAAATGATAAATATCCATTTTTACCAAAGACATTTTATTAAGGATTTTATTAGCCGTCGATTAGTGAAAATTAATTGTTTCTTACAATTGTGGATTCTTAGATGTAATTGAATTTCTTTTAAATGACACGACCCGCAGGTATCTACTCCCAGATGACTGGTGAAGGGAAATAAGTGTATTATACAGTCAGTGTGAGATCTAGTTCAGGGTAGGATTTCTTGTCAATATTCCCTGCGCCCCAACATTTGTTCTATCAAGCTGAATAATCCAATAAATAAAAATTAATGCACTGCACCGCCACCTGACGGTATACCTTTCCTATTTTGAAGGCTGAAGACTCTTAAATGTTATCCATTCCGAAGGGAGTTTCAATAAGAGCGCAAGATTTGTATGGCACGCCATGTTTGACACTCATGGCACATGATTTTGACGTGACAGATCGGAAGTTGACACATGGGAATTAGTGAACATGTATTAATCCTATTGATAAATTGAAAGTGGATCTTTGCACTATTCCTTGTGCGTTGGCAGAATACGTTTATACGGATATTGCATCAGGTGCAATTTTCGATAAAGCCAACTTGATCAAAAGGGGGACGATTGTTTGAACTTGAGACTGGCGACGAGAAACAACGGAAATTATACTATTACTTTGGAAAGTTCGGAAATTGGCAAGAATCCACTTTGTTATACTACTTGCATTTCTTGAGAGAGTTTTCGGTAAACTGCTCCACATGAGTGAGGGATATTGACTTAAATTGCAAAAAAATATAGTAAAAATAATATTTTTGTGATGAAATTTCATATTAATATGATTTCAAGTTGCAAATTAATTTTAGCCTGTAGGTTTGCAGCGTATACAGGCCATAGGGTGGTTAAGAAAAATCGAGTAAAATAACGAAATTTTATTCCCAGAGAATTCAAGCATTTCAAGACTATCAATACAATGTATGGCCTCAACGGGCATCAAAAACTGCTCGACAACTTCTTTGCATACTACACATGAGGTTGTTGAACATTTCTTGAGAAATTTGGTTCCATAAACGAGGCAGAAGCTCTCTCAGATCATTTAAGGATTCTGGAGTAAGTTGATGATTATCTAATCTTCTTTGGAGCATATCCCATGCATGTTCTATGCAATTCAAATCTGGTGAGGGCGGAGGTATTGGTAAATGTGGAATACCAAGCTCCTCGCTCGCATTCTCAACTATGGCTGCACGGTGCGGTCTAGCATTATCGTCTAGAAATTGGAAAGTTTCACCAATGGCAGCGTGAAAATTTGGCACAACATTGTCAATGACATGCTTTCTATAGTGTAAGGCGGTCATATTCCTAGGACAAATGTGTAGATCTGTGCGCCCGTTGAAACATATCCCGGCCCATACCATAACACTACCCCCTCGGTATGGATGGACTTCTTGGACATAGCGACGATTACGTGGGAATTAAATTTCGTTATTTAACTCGATTTTTCTTAACACGCTGCAGACCTACAGGCTAAAATTAATTTGCAACTTGAAATCATATTAATATAAATTTTCATCACAAAAATCTTATTTTAACTATATTTGTTGCAATTTAAGTCAATATCCCTAACTCATGGGGAGCAGCTCATTTCACGTAAATAAACATGGTTGGAAGATTCAGTTATGCTTTTTCTTGTACGGAAAGAATCGAGTGTTGAAATTTTACTGAAAAAGAATGCACAGAATAGTCCGTTACTTTGTGATTGTTCATTACAAAAAAGAATAAAGGTATTCGAATAACCCGACAGAAAAAATTTCGAAAGGAACGGACGGACCAACGGAATTCCCCATTTTTCACAATTCTCAAGGAATGAGCCTACAGAAGACATTTAAATACCTACCTCATTGCACAACTTGAAAGAAGTACTGAGAAACCTGTATCACAGTTAACACTCAAAATAAATAACTCCATTGACAAAGTTGAAAAAGAGTAAATAGAAATGAGCGTTGGCAACGTTTCTGAGAATAATTTCGACATTGACGATGTTTTACGAGTGCCAACCTGCGTCAGTTTTAAGGAAAAAAATTTCATAAACCTAAATCTTGGCCAACCGGGATACTTCATAAAAGAGAATGGAGTATATATACAGGGTGGCCATTTGAAAACGAAACAGACGAGATTACAGACGAAATAAATTTTTTCGATAGAAATGCTCGGACAGGTCGATTTCTGTTTCGAGGGGGACAACTTAAGATGTAGGTTACGGACGCATAGCGCTTCAACCCTTGCTACTACAACCCTCACCCCCAATTTTTGAATAGGGAAGATGGGGTGAGTGATACCTCATTTGAAAGGTATTTTTATACTGATTTCAGCACAGTAATTGTTGTATCATTTTATGCATTAGTTCTCGAAATATTCTCAACTAAGTATTTGAAAATGAAGTGGTGTTTTCATGGCACTTGTAGTGTTTTTTTGTGAAAAATCGTCATTTTGAGCTTCAAAACAACAATGACTGTGGCTTCCTTCCTCCAATCCACTGACATAGAAATCTTTAATCAAGATGTCGATTTTTCACAAAAAAACACTACAAGTGCCATGAAAACACCACTTCATTTTCAAATACTTAGTTGAGAATATTTCGAGAACTAATGCATAAAATGATACAACAATTACTGTGCTGAAATCAGTATAAAAATACCTTTCAAATGAGGTATCACTCACCCCATCTTCCCTATTCAAAAATTGGGGGTGAGGGTTGTAGTAGCAAGGGTTGAAGCGCTATGCGTCCGTAACCTACATCTTAAGTTGTCCCCCTCGAAACAGAAATCGACCTGTCCGAGCATTTCTATCGAAAAAATTTATTTCGTCTGTAATCTCGTCTGTTTCGTTTTCAAATGGCCACCCTGTATTTTCCTCATTATATAAAGCCTCGCTTTAAGATAATCCAACAATAACAAGTTTCATATTCGGTTATAAAGGGTGTTTCAATAAGATTGCAGTGTTAATAAAACAAAGTTTTCTGTAGCAAAGTATTGGAATATCATTCGATTTATAGAATATACAGTTGGAAATTATGGATGAAACAAAATATCTTGTAAATGGCCGCGTATCCTTTTGACGAAATCGTCAATAACGTTTTTGAGTACATGTGGTACGTGGTATTTACAGCGTCTAATTTCGGCTTCCAATGCTTCGATTGTTGCAGGTTCATTGCCATGAACCTGTGACTTCGGATAACCCCACAGCCCTGTATAAAGGCGTTAACCCTTTAGTGCCCAAATATCGAAAAAAGTTGAATTAACATTTTTTTTTCTTTTTTTTGTTTGTAGATGGCTTTGGAATACCACTCAAATTTTTTCAGAATTTTATTTTCATATTTGAAAAAAAAACAAAAAATGGACTTCTGAGTACCGTCAGGAATAATATCATTCATAGTGTCAATAAACCGCTCATTAACTCAAATATTTTATTCCCTTTTATCATTGAATTTTTTTACAAAATTAAAAATTCTTATACTAAGTAGCTACTAGAAAAATAAAAATATTGTCATCATGTATCTAAATCAGTCCATTTCATGGTACTCAAGGAAACAATTTTTATTTTCATTGCAACACAAGAATACACCACAAGTTGTAGCTGAGTTACATTCTATGAACTCTGTTACAACAGGGCCTTCTGGTAATTTATATTCAGGCATACGTTCTTCCGAAGTTTTTTTCTTCCATTTTCTGTTCTCCATGTTATCTGGTTTCGCATCATGAGTTTCTCCTTCTAATATTTCTTCACTGCCTGTTTTTGGACGGATTTTTCTCGAATTTTTTTCTTTTATTTTTCCTGAACATTCACTAGTTTCGGAGGGTGGTAACCGCTGTAGATTAGTCAGTTCAATAACTGGATGAGACTGTTCGTCAGAACAATTCATATGAGGATTTTGAACAACACAGTCAGCAACATCTTCATCATTGTCTGTTGTTATTTGTATTGAATCTATAAAATCATTGTTCAAATCTAGATTCACATTTTCAGAGTCACTCTCTTCTTCATGTGTAAAAATATTATTACCTAGTGGCATGGGCGCCCGCAGGGGGGGGAGGCCATGGCCCCCCCCTGAGATTTTGATGACCCTATAGTTTTTCAGAACGACACCTCAATATTTCCTTCTAATTTCTATTTTGGCCCCCCTGAGAAAAATTTCTACGGGTTTCTGCGGGCGCCCATGTCTAGTGGTAAGTCTTCGTTGAGTATCTCATTTGCAAAGTCCTCCATTTCTTTCGATGAAAGTGGTCTCTTATTCCACCATTCAATTTTTTTGGTTTCCATATTTCCTGACGGTACTTCTGCGTCCTGATGAGAAATGGGAATTATCTAATCAAAAAGATGTTCGAATGTTTATTTTTCAAGCATAAACTTACTTAGTATAGCCACCAGCAACAATATTCACAAAGGAAAAATAGCAGAATATCGAAAACCAAATGCAGAGACGAATACAAAACAATGATTTGAAAACGTCAGAGCACACTGGATCTAACAGCGTACAAACGAGTGCACTAAGCTTTCAGAGGGCGTGGCGGAAACTATCGATACTCTTATTGGATCTGAATGGTACTGGAATATACCGTCAGGTATATCAGCCTTCGTTTGCATCCCGTGTAGTTTTACGACGCGTCAAAAGTGTTGGTACACAGGAGTACCGTCGGGCACTAAAGGGTTTTAAATCGCAAGGGTATGGAGGCCAATTCTGATCACCAAATCGGGAAATGATACGACCAGGAGCAAACTCGTGCAAGATCGTCAATGTTTCACGTGCAGTATGACATGTGGCACCGTCCCGCTGAAACCACATGTCGTCAAGATCGATAGCTTCGAAATGGGGCACAAGAAACTGTGCAGTATACGTATTTGAGACTAGAAGGCCCAGTCGCGAATATATGAAGTTTAAAAAGTCATCAACGTCAAAGTTGCGGTAAAGTGAGGGTGGTTATCTCCTGGAACAAATATCGCAGCGGCGTTTCCCCATAAAATTTGGAATTGTGGAATCGTCCTAGTCTGTGTGGCGGTTTAGTGGGCCCTAAAGCCGGGAAGTGTGAAGATCTGGGATGTGTGTGTTCCCAGCGGAACAGAGATTTACAATTCGGGCTTGAACGGTTGAATTCATTCAGAGAACTCGGGGCAGAGGTCATATTGTCAATTGTCTGAAGAAATTCGAAACCGCAGTGCAGGTGAATCCCGCATTATTGGGATAGTTCCTCCTGAGGGAGCTGTAGTGGAGCAAAAGTTGCCGGGCGCCCAAACTTAACACCGGGCAATAAATCCATGCAAGAGACATGGCGTATGCGAGGAACAATGCTGATGTGCAAGCGTTCCCACTGCCCTTAATATATTTAAAAGGCTTTGTGTTCACTTTCGAATGAAATTTTATTCCAACAGCTCGCAGACAAGTTTTTGCGACCATTATTGTGTTGTAAAGGTCGTTTTAACTTTGTTCCGAAACTTTTTTACGTACACGATTCTGTCATTTGCTATGACCATTGTGCTGCCACTGCATGCCCACCGTGTGTAGGACCGGTCGTTTATGATGCGGGGTTGTTTGTGATCTATTACCCCCACGCACTGTCCCATTGTTCCCCAATAGTCATAACAAGATGAATTATCCACAAGGATCGCATAAATTCGGCGCTTTGAAATATCGAAACTGATCCACTCAAGAAAGGTGAATAACAGTTTGAGAAACAAAATCGATGATGATCTTAACGTTCAAAAAGTTTGAGGCACACCAATTGACATTTTTTGAGCGAATTTCTAACACTGATTTTGAAAATACATTTCAACAATTTGTAAACGTTGTTGCGGCGTGAGTCTTTCCATGATAATTTGTCAATGCTTACTGAACAGAAATATCAAAACAACATGGCTTCTATCAAATCACATAAAAATCAGTATGAGACATTTCGTCAATCTGGTCGCCTTTTCTCTGAAGATTGGTTCTTTGCATATGCTTCATGAATGTTCTTATTTTGAATTGAAGTCAGTTTATCAACGGCTTCGATTTGAAACGAGTTTTCTGAAAATCCCAAGACGTAAATTAACAAACGCTGAGGCTAATAGGGCTATCGGAATGCTACAGAATGCAAAGAACCAAACTTCAGAAAAAAGGCGACCAGATTGACGAAATGTCCATACTGACTTTTATTGGATCGATTCAAACGTCGCCTGATAGTTTCGATGGAAACTTGGACCCCATCTGCATTTTGAAGAGTTTTCCGTAGCATTCTACACGTAGATGTAGGGTTTCTTCTCGCCGAAACGGTGATGAAACGATCCTGAGCAGGTGTTGTTTCTCGTCGCACACCTAGCCTTGGTCTTTCCAACACCGAACCTGTCTCCTTGAACCTATTCCAAAGTCGAGATATCACACTTTGGCTGACTTGGAGCCTTTCCGCTGCAACAATCTGAGTTAGGCCACCCTGTAGCATTCCGAATATTCCGATAGCCCTATAAGCCTCAGCGTTTGTTAATTTAAGTCTTGGCATTTTCAGAAAACTCGTTTCAAATCGAAGCAGTTGATAAACTGACTTCATTTCAAAATAAGAACATTCATGAAGCATATGCAAAAAACCAAACTTCAGAAAAAAGGCGACCAGATTGACGAAATGTCTCATACTGACTTCTATTGGATCGATTCAAGTTGTTAGTGAGTTTTAAATGATTTTACAGCGATTTTTTCGAAGATTACATTCTTTTGAAAACGATTGAATAAGATATCCCTAACTCTTGTGGAGCAGTATATTTCCGGTAGTAACAGAGAAAAAAGTTTCTTCAACATTGGCCATATCTTAAGAAATATTGGATTCACATAATTTTTTCTCAAATTCATTATTTTTCCCAAATTGAATGAACATTTTGATAACTACGTAATTACTACGACCTCCATGTAGACAGGCCAACGTTGCTTAGTTATCTGACAGAAAAATCTCTATAACCTAATAAACATGGTGAAATGCGTCAGAATGCCATAGCCAACCGGGATACTTTATAAGAATGAATGGAGTACAATTTTCGACCAAGTGCAAAACATTTGATCTCAGTTGTCAAATATCTGTATTGAAGTTTGCTGGCAGTGTGTGCGAATGATTCTCTCCATGGCACTTTTTTGCACTCTTCAATATCAATAGCCACAGCAATATAATCAATATTTGATTGGATTTCAATCGATTTCACTGAAATAATGTGCAAACTATTTGTGATTTATGTGCAAACCCATTATTTCTTTGCAATGACTACGAATTTCTTCTGAGCTCACCTGGCAACCTGAAAAATTATCACAAAAAATCGGGCTTCACACAAAATTTTCACATTATTGTCCCAATTTTTCTGTCATATACTTCCAATTATTGAAATCGCCCCTCGAGAAAACCACAATCGGAGACGAACGCCTGATTTTCGTGATGTATCTCTCGCTGAATAAACGACAAACGAGTTCATTTCATTCAGGAATCTCATCACGGCTGTGTGAGTGTCATTTGTGAGGGTATTTCGTTGATTTTTCGGGCGTTTGCCGAAACAGAATAATCAGGTCGTTTACTCCCAACGTATTTCAGTTATTTCAAAAACAAATTAATCTGCAACGGAGGCCTGCAAATTCCGGCGATGCTACTTTGAAATCAGCGAAATGAGTAAAAACAGGCGCGATTTCCCTTTACTTCTAATCGAATAAATCCTGTAGGAACGTGTTTCAGTTTGGTCAACGGGAACGTTATCAGGCTGAATTACAATTCAAGCTGTGTTCCGAATTACCAGAGACAACGCATAAATGACCCGGCGAAAAAAATAGCAGTATAATGAGTTATCCTGTGATTATTATATTCTGCGCATAGTACACTCGACTGAAAAAAAAAAACGGGTCACTTCGTGATTCGAATTGCATACAGTTTTCAGGAATAGAGTGGTCAAAATTTGTTTGTGAAAAATATCAACATTAATACAGTGTGACAAGAAAACCCTCGGACAAACTCTTTTTCATTTAACTTTATTAAACAGAAGAAATTGAACAAAACAACAACAAATAATAATAGCTCGAACATTTGTTAATAATACATTTTAAGCCGTTTCGAAGTGGCTTCCTTTGGCGGCGATACACAGCCTCAGACGCTTCTAGAAATTTTCGGCAATGGGCCGCAGCTCCTCGGGCGTTAATCGGTTCCATTCCCGGCGCAGAGATAGCTCCAGCGACTCCAAATTTTTGTGTTTTTTAGCACAAGCCCTGTGCTCCAAAATCGACCAAACGCTGTAGTTCATTGGGTTGAGATCCGGTGAGTAGGGCGGCCATTCTGGAGAAGAGATGAACCAAGGAAAATGGGTCTCACACCATTCTTGCGTCATTTTTGCTCTGTGAGCCGGAGCGGAGTCCTGTTGAAAGGTCCAATGCGTATCGCCGAAGTGCTGCTTGGCCCACGGAAGTACTACGGCCGCGAGGATGTCGCAGCGGTCGACTTCTTGATTGATTCTGACCCCTTGATCCACGAAAACTAAGGGAGTTTTACCACTGCCGCAAATTCCGCCCCAGACCATGACGGATTGCGGATTTTGACGGTGTTAGACGATGACAGATGTACCGGGAGCCTCTACGGACTAGACTCTGTCGTTTTGGTGGTTGTGGGATTGTTCTACGGTGAAAAGCTTCTCGTCTGTGAAGAGAATTCGCTCCCATTGCTGACCGGCGGCGAGACGAAGGAGTTGGCGGCACCTTTGGAGTCGTACGCGCTTGTTTTCCTCCGTGAGGAGTTGAACTTTTTGGAGCTTGTATGGCTTGAGGTTGATCTCCTTTTTGGCAATTTGACGGACTGATTCGCGGTTGATACCGGTCTCACAGGCTATTTTCCTCGTGGAAACCCTCGGATTTAGATTGACTCGCTTCTTGACGATGTTGCGATTGCTAGGTGTATTGACAGTGCGTTTTCTACCATTTCCTGGACGACGACCATCATGGCCAAGCTCCTTGAAATGACCAATTGCATCGGACACGGTTTGTCGAGGCACATTGAGCAAACGAACAATTTCGCATTGACGCCTACCTTGACGAAACAGCTCCAAAATCGCACTACGTTTGTTTGACATTCTAAAACTCTGTGAAATGAAATTATATCAAACTGAAAATTCACATATTAGTACAGGATGGTGTAGAGAAACCAAGAGAATAAAAAATTGTTTTGTTGCACTGAAATACTTTTGTTTCAGACCACAGCAAAATTTGTCCGAAGCTTTTCTTGTCATCCTGTGTATATTATCGCGGTGGACAAACACATTATTAACAAATTCATAAAAAAAATTGCAAACCTTCGTTTTTTTTCTCCAAATTCAATCATTTACTCCTTACTCTACCATCTATGTTTTACCAGAAAAAATTTAAAATTTTAACAACTCCTTCTGGGTGTTGCAGTTGCAGGTTCATCCCGTTGAGAGAAATTCCTTTTGGCTGATCGGTTATAATGCGATCGCCCCCTTGAAAATTTTCAGAACGAGCTTCCGCAGAGTTGTACGATGATTTATTTTCGGTCGGGTGAAAGCATTGGCTTAGAGGAGGAAACGAACCTCCGTTCAGATTGGAAAACATGGAAAATGCAGTATGTACCGAAATTGAGAAAGTTTCAATGAAAATTGATTGCATTACTCGTTGAATAAAAAGTCCGGATTTGTATCGGTTGAAGAAGATCGATAGTTCTGTGGTTTGATGGTTCGGCAGGGATACTTCCACGTCGTCATAAATGCATTAAGAAGCGGTTCATAAATGATCAAATATTGATGGTTGTTCCACTTTTTCATCGGCAAACTTTTGTGGGCGATTCCACAAGGTGGTTAATTAAAAGATCGTTTCTTGGATTTTCTGAAATATATTCCGATTTTTCTCTGACGAATTTTGTAGTCGGCCGTAAAATGCACACTTCTCGTCCATTTTTGGACAATTCCTGGACGGCCCTCTGGCACGTCCGAGTGCGTAACATAGAAATGAGTTACTTAATTTGGATCCCGTTTAGACTCACGAGGCTATTAAATCCCGAAAAACCGGGGACCGAAGCAGTCCCAAATCGCACTGTACGTGTTATGATCGCAGGGAGTGTCGTAATTTTTGCGGGGACAGAAAGGCCAGCCGTACAAACAATAACGTCCTCTCGCAGCAATCTTCTGATTTATCGGGACAGGAGATTTAATTTTTATTGGACGGAGCGGCAGAAAAAATGTCGCGTCCAAACGGAACTTTCGGATTTCATTGACGCCCGCCCAGGAAAATCATTCAATTGATACGTTTCATTCTGATGTAGCTGATTCCAATACAGGGTGTCCCGTTGAAGAGTAAACAGGTAGAAAAATCAAGATTTTGGAAAATCGTTCGATTCTGTCATTTTTGTTCCTGAGGAGGACATTTTTCACATAAAA
This sequence comes from Adalia decempunctata, assembly GCA_951802165.1. Lineage (NCBI taxonomy): Eukaryota > Metazoa > Arthropoda > Insecta > Coleoptera > Coccinellidae > Adalia > Adalia decempunctata. Next base: position 8,411,612 of record OX637704.1, on the reverse strand, counting down.
ACCCCATCCCTTTGAATTTGAATAGGAAAGATGGGTCCTGATTATAACAGTGAAAATGTTTCTGCTTTGAAAATGAAAAATCCATTTCACCTGGAACATACCAATTTCAAAAAAACAATGCAGGAGGGGGATCAACTAAATTAAGCATTGAAAAAATCTCCTAATTCATAGGATTCAAGATTTATAATTAATGATTTCATTTTATTTCTGAAAAATTTTTGGCTGCTTATAATCTTCAATTTATGTACAGTGTGACAAGAAAAACCTCGGACAAATTCTTTCTCATTTAACTTTATTAAACAGAAGGAATTGAACAAAACAACAACAAATAATAATAGCTTGAACATTTGTTAATGTTATATTTGAGCCGTTTCAAAGTGGCTTCCTTTGGCGGCGTTACACAGCTTCAGACGCTTCTTGAAATTTTTGGCAATGGGCCGCAGCTCCTCGGGCGTTGATCGGTTCCATTCCCGGCGCAGAGATTGCTTCAGCGACTCCAAATTTTTGTGTTTTTTAGCACAAGCCCTGTGCTCCAAAATCGACCACACGCTGTAGTCCATTGGGTTGAGATCCGGTGAGTAGGGCGGCCATTCTGCAGATGAGATGAAACAAGGAAAATGGGTCTTACACCATTCTTGCGTCATTTTCGCTCTGTGAGCCGGAGCGCAGTCCTGTTGAAAGGTCCTCGTATCGCCGAAGTGCTGCTTGGCCCACGGAAGTACTACGGCCTCGAGGATGTCGCAGCGGTAGACTTCTTGGATGATTTTGACCCCTTGATCCACGAAAACTAAGGGAGTTTTACCACTGCCGCAAATTCCGCCCCAGACCATGACTGATTGCGGATTTTGACGGTGTTCGACGATGGCCGATGTACCGGGAGCCTCTACGGACGAGACTCTGTCGTTTTGGTGGTTGTGGGATTGTTCTACGGTGAAAAGCCTCTCGTCTGTGAAGAGAATTCGCTCCCATTGATGACCGGCGGCGAGACGAAGGAGTTGGCGGCACTTTTGGAGTCGTACGCGCTTGTTTTCCTCCGTGAGGAGTTTAACTTTTTGGAGCTTGTATGGCTTGAGGTTGAGCTCCTTTTTGGCAATTTGACAGACTGATTTGCGGTTGATACCGGTCTCACAGGCTATTTTCCTCATGGAAACCCTCGGATTTCGATTGACTCGCTTCTTGACGACGTTGCGATTGCTAGGTGTATTGACAGTGCGTTTTCTACCACTTACTGGACGACGACCATTATGGCCAAGCTCTTTGAAACGACGAATTGCATCGGAAACTGTTTGTCGAGGCACATTGAGCAAACCTACAATTTCGCATCGACGCCTACCTTGACGAAACAGCTCCAAAATCGCACTACGTTTGTTTGACGTTTTAAAACTCTGTGAAATGAAATTATATCAAACTGAAAATTCCCATATTATTACAGGAAAGTGTAGGGAAACCAAGAGAATAAAAATTATATGGCTGCGCTGAAATACTTTTGTTCCAGACCACAGCAAAATTTGTCCGAAGTTTTTCTTGTCACCCTGTATTAGGCAACTGATTGAAAATTCTTATACACCTATATGACATGTTTTTCACTCAAAGTTAATCTGTGTATTGGACATTGGAAAGTTTTAATTTTGTGTTCTTGAGGCTTTCCTTTTGACAGATGGTAGAACTCATCAAAATAAGTCATTTTACCAAAAATTTTCTATATGAATCATGCCCCTGTTCCGAGAAAATGAAACTAGAATATTTTCTAATTTCTAGGTGAATCTAAAAATTCCTCAGTCCGAACCTGCTCCATCGCCTGCTCCTCCGTAGATATCAACATCTCTTGCTTTTTGTCTCAAGACTCAGAATATCGATTGTGATCAGTAATCTATGATCGTGTTACGGCGAGGTTACGAGTGTTTTATGTCTCGAAAATGCCGCACGTTCATTCAAATAATGAACTTGTTGATGTGCTTTTAATTTATGGTGAATCAACAAAATGCCAGTTCAGCGTATAAGTTGTACAGAACAAGATTTTCGCTAAGGAATCATCTAACTTCGCGGATGTTCATAAACCTGATGCATAGATGTAGTCATATGATGAATAGGGAGATGCAGGCCAGAGTAGTATTAAGGCATTGATGCCCAAAATTTTTTATTGAACATTTCATATGAGAAATTTTCATCGAAATGAATTATTTTGACGAGTTCTGTCACCTGTGAAAGGAAAAGCCTCACCTTAAAATACACCCTGTATAGAATAATTTCCAGTACGAACTCAATTCTCGGGTTCAACGATGGCTATATGTTTTAAAGAGCTCCAATAATGTAATCAACTTCTGCAGTGGTTTCGTTTTAACTCGAGTTCTGGAAACCAGCGAATTCCTCACGTTGCGAAGCCGAAAAAGCACGGGCAAAAAACACCCTTTTTCACCCCCTCGGCGAGTGTAATAACAAAATCAATGGAGTGTTCGCAACACCAGAAAAACTTTTCCACTTTTGAGGTTTTATGCTTTCTTTATCACCAACAATTCTAATTAATTGTTGTTTGGAATTCTCTCACCGTCACTGCTGGAATAAGGATAAAGGCGTTGGCTTCACCCCCCTCTCACAATGAGAGTTTGCGGAATTTTTCGATTTCAGATTTCATAATAGACCCAATCGAAGGATTTCAAAGGCCATTTGACCGTCTTTGTCTTATTGTTCGGAAGTTATATTGAGGCAACAACGTGAATCGCGGAGGTGGCAAAGATTGGGGAGTTCGTTCAATAATGAGGGCCATTGTAAACGCTATCCCCATGATTTTATGAACGTTTGCTTTCCTACCTTACATTCAGATTGGGCATTCGAGAATGCTGAGTCCTCACCTGAAAAAAAAATTTAAATTAGATAAAATCCACTCGAATTTTTACTAGTATTGACAATAAAGGCTTTTCTTGAGAGGCTTTCACTAGTTAATCTAGCGTGATTATAATAATGCGTTAAATGGAAGCATGGCAGCACTTTTCTCGGACGAATTCATTTCGGAGACGGCACGCCAGAATAATTTAACGATATAATGTCAATTCAGCCCAGCATTTTTTCCCGCCGTCCGAATTGACGCAAAAAGAGGAAATAATATCGAACATTTACTGGCCGTGCACAAAGTGGAATCTGAATTGCGGAGTTAATCGCTGCTTTTCACATTTCTCTCAGTCATGGCCATATGTTCACCACGGTTAGCCTTGAAAAGGGTGAACGCAGTAATTACCAAATAATTTCACTTTTAGTCCATTTAGCTATCAGCGGGCGAGAACGAGAAAATGTATTAATACGCCAGCACAAATAGTCTGAATTACGAGCCAGTGTGCGTTTCCATTCAATAATAATCGCTTTGAAAAAAAAAATTAAATACGAGGGCAATACCATTACTCGCTGATTCGTTCATTTATACGTCATTGAATCAAGAATCCAAATAAACTGATTCGCAAAATGGGCCAGGACATTTCGAGCGTTCTTTCATCCACCTTGTAGGTAGATTCACTTTTTAGGTAGATTCACTTTTTAGGTAGATTCATTTTTTAGGTAGATTCACTTTTTAGGTAGATTCACTTTTTAGGTAGATTCACTTTTTAGGTAGATTCACCTTGCAAGTAGATTCGCCTTTAGCAGTGCCAGAAAGCAATTGTTTAAACTCAAGTTATCCTGTTATTAATTTTTTTCTTTTTCTTACAGGGAATATAGGAAGAGGAATACGGTACCCAAAATTTCGAAGTCAATACCATCAGATGGTATGCAGATGGTTCTTAAACCACGATAGAGACCGGAGGATTGAACGGGGCAAGGAGTGTCCAGGTACCTTTTACTACTTTCAGCTTATATGAAACATGGCGATTAAATCAGTTTTTGCTCATCACAGTCGTACCTTGAGTTAATTACGCGAAATGGCACAGCTTTTCGAATAAAAACAAATATTCGCGAAAACAAATATTGGCGAATGCTCGATCAAATATAATATTTCGGCCATTCATTGTGTACGAGGAGTTCATACGTTTTTTTTTGTTGACGCATGGTTGTTTGATCCAAGCTTCGAATTGGATCGTCATGAAAATTTCCAAAACAAATAGACAGTGGGCGAGCTTCATTTTATTGTTTCTGAATCCTAACGAATCTGTAAAAAAACTCTGAGATATTCATGCCGGATGAATGAATGTTTTTTATTACGGACCTGCTATTTCTCGTTTGTTTTGTGGTGCTACTTTGGTCTGAACTAAGGAACCCTCTAGCTGAATTTGAAGCAAATTGATCGAATAATTTTTGAGTTCGAGGAATTTTTGACCTGATTGAAAAAAACATGCTTTATTGCACAAATGGATTGCTTTATCGGGTTTGGAATAAGAATTGTTTTACCAATCGTTAAACTAAGTACAGTCCTTCAGAGGGCACTTGTATCGATGTTGCGAATTGCCGGAGGAGCTAGGCACCACAAGGTCTCCCTTTATTAAGGATCATTTTCCGATTTATGACCTTTATTTGAATACTTCTTTACTTGGAAAATTAGCAGCATTCACTGGACATTCTTGGTCTGATTAAATGACGTACACGAGGAATGTTCCAATACGCAAGTGTTGAGAGTCTTCAGCCTTCAAAATAGGAAACGTATACCGCCAGATGGCGGTGCAGTGCATTAATTTTTATTTATTGGATTATTCAGCTTAATAGAACAAATGTTGGGGCGCAGGGAATATTAACAAGAAATCCTACCCTGAACTAGATCTCACACTGACTGTATGATACACTAATTTTCCTTCACCAGTCATCTGGGAGTACCTGCGAGGCGTGTGATTTGAAAGAAATTCAATTACATGTGAGAATCCACAATTGTAAGAAACAATTAATTTTCACTAATCGACGGCTAATAAAATCCTCAGTAAAATGTCTTTGGTAAAAATGGATATTTATCATTTCGAATAGAAAAATTCAAGGAAATAAATTTCGCGAAAACAACACATTGTTGTAATATTATTTAGAAAGAAACGGTGAATTTAGAAAAAAAAGGAGATAGACATTTGATTAACTAAATGATAGACTTCAATACTGAAATGAAAAAACACAAAAATATTTATTCGTTTTGATGGTGGAAATGTTGAAAAATTACCAAAAATGATGGGGAATATCCTTTTCATTCATTTAATACTTATAAAATATTTTTTTCATTATTTTTATCTTTATACACTCATTCATCCCTTCATCAATCAGAAAAAATAAATCGTCTCTGACTCCCAATTTTAGAGGGACTTAGACCCTTAAGGCGAAGTATCACCTTTTGAATCGTGGTAAATCTCCATTCAAAGAGTGGTCTCTTTATTTCACGAGTAACTACCCTCATTCACGACGTAGAGACTTGATTTTTTTCAATTGAATTTGAAGAATGTCACGAAGGCAAATAGTTTTCTTTTTTTCGATTTAGTTAGTTTTTAAATTGAAAAAAACAGGTTGAACTTCAGCGTTTTGGAAAATACACTTAATGATTTTTTCGACGGTTATTCATCATTTTTTTTTTAAATCGCAACTATTTGCCCTCGGCAATTCAATTTTCTATAAACTACAAAAATTTTCATGATGCTCAGTTCAAAAATATAGCTTGTACTCATGAAAAACGAAAAACATATTCAATAACCCGAATATTGCAGAGATCTAACGATTACCCTGTTTTTTTTAATTGAAAAACTAATTAAATCGAAAAAAAGAAAACTATTTGCTCTCGGGACCGTCTTCAACTTCAATTTGAAAAAAAATCAAGTCTCTACGTCGTAAATTAGGGTAGTTACTCGTGAAATAAAGAGACCACTTTTTGAATGGAGATTTACCACGATTCAAAGGGTGATACTTCCCCTTAACGAAAAGTTTGGAAAAATTCACATTTCTCTTCGAAGTGATTCGAATCATTGGCTTGAATTAATTTGTTTGTAAGAGGTTTTCCGATCTTTTCGACAATCAAGGGTACGGTGACTCCTTTTGGAATCGGATACGAATTTTTTCAACATTCTATCCCGGTTTAAATATCGAAAAACTTAGTCGGGGCGCATTAACAGCGTAACATGAAACTTGAGAAGGGATCATTTTCAGTGGGCTCGAAACATACACACGCTAATGACAAGAAAGAAACTCAAAACCGCGTTCGGGTCGTGAAATGATGCATGTAGGGACGGCTTCGGTGAAAAAATTCGAACACGGAATAAATAATATTCTGTGTGTGTTTGTCAGATATGCGGAATATCGACTTCACGGATAATTGATGTTGGTGGGTATACCCGACCCATTACCACACACGAATCATCGAGAATATATCGCGGTTTGCGGATGTTTTACTCCATTTTCCGTATTTTCGTGATGAATGAATAACGCTCGGAAAGAATCGATGAATTATGAAAAATGCACGATCATAGCGGCCATTTAAACAGGTTAGGAAAATGCACCTCTCTTTCATTTCGCTATTCGAGGTCGATAAAAATTTCAATTCCGACCGGTATTGCATTCCATATACTGACTCAAATAATAGTTTTATAGCCTTCGAGTTTCTGCATTATTTAATGGGAGCGTGAATATCGTGAGCATGCTGTGTAATTATTTGTCACATTCTTCGTCAGTCAGTGCAATATTTTAAGACTATTCAAAGTCCGAAAATTACAAACGTATGGGCAAAAAGTAGTCTCGGTGAACTGGGATCCTACGCCATTTAGCAACACTTTTGATTTCAGAATATTTCAGAAAAAGGCGTTGCGTTTTCAAGTAAACATCAACCACAGTTATTCGATTAGGATATTCTTCAACCCATTCGAATCATTCAGAGTAACCATTTTGCCGGTCTACAAGGCCTATATTCTGACCGCTCTGAGCTTGTGAACAAAACTCGAAAATGAAAAATGCAAAACATAAAATCCAAAAAATTAATTGTACAGAAGGGTTATATGATCGAGTTTGGTATCAAAATGTAGATTCTCGAGGACTCTGAGTTCAATGATATATAATCTAAGGCTCTATCTATCTCGGTTCAGAATTTCACTTGCGAAATGGCATTTTTCAAAAAAATCGAAATTTCAAATCGTCATACCTCTCGTTCCAGTGATCGTATCCACTTTCAATCTGTATATTATTTATCAACACTATTCCAAGCATCACCTAGAACAATAAAATCGATATCGTAAATCCCAATTTTTTTGGTGAAAAATGCATAAGGGGTAAGACCCCCCAAAAACACTATATTTGACATCACCATGGAATCCCTGGGAAATCAACCAGAGTTATTCGATTTGAATTTTCTTCAACCCATTCGAATCATTCAGAATAACCATTTTGCCGGTCTACAAGGCCTATATTCTGACCGCTCTGAGCTTGTGAACAAAACTCGAAAATGAAAAATGCAAAACATAAAATCCAAAAAATTAATTGTACAGAAGGGTTATATGATCGAGTTTGGTATCAAAATGTAGATTCTCGAGGACTCTGAGTTCAATGATATATAATCTAAGGCTCTATCTATCTTGGTTTAGATTTTCACCTGCGAAATGGCATTTTTCCAAAAAATCTAAATTTCAAATTGTCATATAGCTCTCGTTTCAGTGATCGTATCCACTTTTTATTTGTATATTGTTCATCAGCGTCATCCCAAGTATCACCCAGAACAATAAAATCGATATCGAAAATCCCAACTTTTTCGGTGAAAAATGCATAAGGGGTAAGACCCCCCAAAAACACTATATTTGACATCACCATGGAATCCCTGGGAAATCAACCGGAGTTATTGGATTCAAAAGTTCTTTAACCTATTCGAATCATTCAGGATAACCATTCTGCCGGCCCATAACGCCTATATTCTTACCGCCCTGAGCTTGTGAAAAAAACTCGAAAATGAAAAATGCAAAACATAAAACCCAAAAAATTAATAGTACAGAAGGGTTATTTGGTCAAGTTTGGTATCAAATTGTAGATTTTCGAGGACGCTGAATTCAATGAAATATAATCCTAGGCCCTATCTATCATGGTTTAGATTTCCACCTGCGAAATGGCATTTTTCCCAAAAATCGTAATTTCAAGTCGTCATATCTCCCGTTCCAATGATCGTATTCACTTTTTATTTGTATATTGTTCATCAGCGTTATCCCAAGTATCATAAAGAACAGTAAAATCGATATCGAAAATCCCAACTTTTTTGGTGAAAAATGCATAAGGGATAAGACCCCCCAAAAACACTATATTTGACATCACCATGGAATCCCTGGGAAATCAACCAAAGTTATTCGATTTGAATTTTCTTCAACCTATTCGAATCATTCAGAATAACCATTTTGCCGGTCCACAAGGCCCATATTCTGACCGCTCTGAGCTTGTGAACAAAACTCGAAAATGAAAAATGCAAAACATATAACCCAAAAAAATAATGGTACAGAAGGATTATATGGTCATGTTTGATATCAAAATGTAGGTTTTCGAGGACGCTGAATCCAATGAAATATAATCCAAGGTCCTATCCATCATGGTTTAGATTTTCACCTGCGAAATGGCATTTTTCCAATAAATCGAAATTTCAAATCGTCATATCTCTCGTTCCAGTGATCGTATCCACTTTTAATCTGTATATTGTTTATCAGCATTATTTCAAGCATCACCAAGAACAATAAAATCGATATCGAAAATCCCAACATTTTTGGTGAAAAATGCAGAAGGGGTAAGACCCCCCAAAAACACTATATTTGACATCACCATGGAATCCCTGGGAAATCAACCGGAGTTATTGGATTGAAATGTTCTTCAACCTACTCGAATCATTCAGAATAATCATTTTGCCGGTCCATTACGCCTATATTCTGACCACTCTGAGCTTGTGAACAAAACTCGAAAATGAAAAATGCAAAACATATAACCCAAAAAATTAATGGTACAGAAGGGTTATATGGTCAAGTTTGGTATCGAAATGTAGGTTTTGGAGGACGCTGAGTTCGATGAAATATAATCCGAGGCCCTAACTATCATGGTTTAGAATTTCACCTGCGAAATGACATTTTTCCAAAAAATCGAAATTTCAAATCGTCATATCTCTCGTTCCAGTGATCGTATCCAGTTTTAATCTGTATATTGTTTATCAACATTATTCCAAGCATCACCTACAACATTAAAATCGATATCGAAAATCCCAACTTTTTCGGTGAAAAATGCATAAGGGGTAAGACCCCCCAAAAACACTATATTTGACATCACCATAGAATCCCTGGGAATTCAACCGGAGTTATAGGATTGAATGGTTCTTCAACCTATTCAAATCATTCAGAATAACCATTTTGCCGGTCCATAACGCCTTTATTCTGACCGCTCAGAGCTTGTGAACAAAACTCGAAAATGAAAAATGCAAAACATATAACCCAGAAAAATAATGGTACAGAAGGGTTATATGGTCAAGTTTGGTATCAAAATGTAGGTTTTCGAGGACGCTGATTCTAATGAGATATAATCCAAGGCCCTATCTATCATGGTTTAGATTTTCATCTACTTTATGTTATTTTTCCAACATTGAAACACCCTGTTGAATAAATTCGTTCGTAGCTCATTCCTTACATTATGGCTGCCTATTTTCCTTCGTCGGTCGGAGAAGCGAGCAAAAGCCTAGATTATAGCTGTGAGTTCCATTTCTCTGCTTTCCTCGGTTAAACATCGATAATGCCTTTGCACAAATAGAATAAATTTAGTTATGCAAAGGTGGATTATTAATTTGATCACATTTTCCTTTACATCAGTTTACTTGCTCGACGGCTTGAAACGATATTTGCAGAGAGCTTTTGATATCTATCACGCCATTAGGCGCATCGACTTTTTTTATGGTGCTTTCTCCAGAATTTTATTATAGTTTAACTGATTCTATCGACGAATTCTGTCTTTGAACACAAGACATTAGGCATTTACAAAGAAAATAGTTGATTTTTTCAGAGACTAGAATGAGGTCATAATAAAAGCAATGACCTATCGACAATGCTCACAATAAACTTCAATAATTCATTTCGAATTCCATCTTCCGTTGAGAAGCACCAGTATAATTAATATAGTATTGCACAATGCTCCTGGAAATTTTTTTTATTGGCATTCCTTCCGTGACCGATAACTTGTAGTGGCATTGACTGAATATAATATTCATGAGGTGGAAAAATTCAATATTTTTCCTTACATGTCGTGAGTTTTTTCACAGAAATAAATATAAACACAAGCGATGGAGAGTACGGCTAATATTTCAGTGTCATTTCATTATTTGTGAACGAAAATAGCATCAACCTGCTACATGACTTTTGTTGTAGACTTATAGACATGTGTTGATTTATGTTTCTGGTTTTTTTTTCGAATAGAAGGTATGACTAATCAAATTGAACCATTTCACCAAACATTCACCTAACTTAATCAATTATGCAGTATAAACTGTATCAATTGAATTCACACTCAACATGCGCTTTGGGCATAACATTCGGAATATTTCAGCAAAAATAACATCCAGGAATGAATACTGAATTTTATTTTGAGGGCTTCACTGAGCGTCATTGAAAAGCATTACGTCTCGTGTTCTTTCACTCTTTTCGGTAAAATATATCGATCTGATGAACGAATAAAAGAAATTAAAATGCATTTCCGTTGTACATTAAACAAAATCCATTTAATCTTGACATGCATCTTCTATTTCAGTTTTCTTGTTGACATTTATCACCTCGGATTCATTTTGCCAGATTTCGTTTGAGTTTGAGGACGAAAGGTTACCTCGGTAATATATTCAAAGGCTAATTGATAAATGCTATGAATCACTTGTTTATTTATGAGCTGAACCTCATGAAATTCAACCCGGAGATATTTTACTGGTTATATTAAATACAATGGGATTTGTCACGATAATTTCCCTTTCGTGAATTTCAGACTGGAGTTCCCGAGAGGATAATTAATAACGTCAACAAAATAGAGATATGAATTGAGATATGTCCTTTCAGTTAACTGCGCCTGAAGAATTCATATTCTGGTGTTCATTCAACCATAAAATACCAGATCGGGAGTTAAAAATGACGGTGAGCGAAATTGTACACTCTCTTTAGGGATGTCCCTATGAAATATTCCAAATTATTGAGAGCTGGCAACCGCGGAAATTACAAAATTGGCGACGAAGAAATTCAAACTACTTCAATTGTAATCAAAATGATGATAGTGTTCAAACAGTGGATCTTATTTGATGAAACTATGGAATATTTTATACTGAGGGTGTGTTTAGGATTCCGAATACAGTATCGATTCGGCTGGGAGTACCTGCAATTCAAGAATATAAAGGAATCGAATTAGCCAAGTGGCAGCGTCATAAAAACTGAACAATTCCATGGGGCGGAAATCCCACTGCATAATCATTGCCAATATTTTCATATTTTTCCTATAAAATGCAAATTTCGAAACTCCTTCCAGGAGCTCTGAGTATAGAGGGGGTTTCTTATTCGTTTCGTTTGCTACCTATGAAAAAATCGAACGTATATTTTATTCATTAGCTGGGGACAAAATTCCAACTCTTACGATTCGATTTTCCGATGACGATTGTGAACAGAATTCATTTCAAGTATGGAACTAGTTTTTTTTTTTGTTTAATAGCAGAGGTTGAAGAGTTCTGCATACCTTAGTTTCCCAAATGAAGCAATTCCGTTTTTTCGATATACAGGGTGTCCCAGAAGTCCCGCACTTCCTTGAGGGGATCGAAAGTGAAAAATATTCTAAGCCCAAATATCCATGTTTGAAATTTTCTGATAACGTAGTTAATTAGTTATTAATTAATGAAAGTGACCAATCAGGAGCGCGCTACAGAAGAATAACTAGGCAGTGGGGACGCGAGAGTGAGACGCCAGTCTCGGTTTACTGCGTGAAAAGCCGGCAGCAGCTATGGCGTCTCACTCTCGCGTCCCCACTGCCTATACTTATTCTTCTGTAGAGCGCTCCTGATTGGTCACTATCATTAATTAATTACTGATTAACTACGTTATCGAAAAATTTTAAACATGGATTTTTGGGCTCAGAATATTTTTCATTTTCGATCCCCTCAAGGAAGTGCGGTACTTCGGGGACACCCTGTATATCAGGATGAATTTTAAGGTGAGGCTTTTGACAGATGGTAGAACTCATCAAAATGAGTCATTTTACCGAAAATTCCTAAATTGAAATGTTCAATTTAAAAAATTTATGAAAAATTTTGAGAATCAATGCCTTAATACTACTCTGGCCTGCATCTCTCTGTTCATCATATATCTACATCTCTGCACCAGGTTTATGAATATCCGCGAAGTTGGGTGATTTCTCAGCGGAAATCTTGTTCTGTGTAACTTATACGCTTAATTGGCATTTTGTTTTGATTCCCCATAAATTAAGAGCATATTAACCAGTTCATTATTTGAATAAACGTGCGGCACAATCGATATTCTGAGTCATGTATGATAAGAAGAAAAAAAACAAGAGATGTTGATATCTACGGAGGAGCAGGTTCGGACTGAGGAATTTCCAGATACACCTAGAAACTAGAAAATATTCTAGTTTCATTTTCTCGAAACAGGGGCATAATTCATATAAAATTTTTTTGGTAGAATGTCTTATTTTGATGAGTCCTACCATCTGTCAAAAGAAAAGCCTCACCTTTAAATACAATCTGTATATACAGGGTGAGTCTTTGACTTGTACATATATTTTAACCGTAGATTCCTCTCATCAAACGAAACACTTTTTTCCTATACCATTTTTCAGATTTCGGTTTGGTTTGGGAGATACAGGGTGTCGAAAATCCATGAAAGAGACACTTTTCTGTTTATATCTTCGGAACCGTTATTTCGAATGAACTGAACTTTGGTTGAGTTTTTACTCTATTCATGGTGCATATTCCTCAATCTGAACCTATTCAATATCTCTACTAGTTTAAAAGTAACAGGGTAGTAGACTCATCAATACACGCTAAAACACCATAAAACCACTTTAAAAAAATAAACGGTTCATATTTTCGAAAGAATCAATCATTTAAGAAACTAAAAGTATTCCTATTTTTTTCAATGAAACGCGTCGTTTTCGAGTTATTTCCAATTTTACCCGGAGAAATTTGACGAAAAAATCATTAATTTCAAGAATGCGTCTCTGAATAAAATATCATCGAATATTATTCCTTCTCTGGTCTTTAAACGAGTTCACAATGTTGTCACAATATTTATCAACTTTGTCGAGATATTTTAATAATAAAATCCCACAAATGGGGGAGATAAAATTGAACATCAAGGAGGATTTAATACGTACCGTTTCTATTGAAAATTCATAGTTATCGGTCCATATTGAAGTTAAATGTCGATGAAATACAAAATTGGGATATGAATGATGAATCTCGATACAAACTACTTATTAAATTGAAATTAATGAAAAATAATACGATACCTGATAATCTGTGGCGATGTTTCTATCTAAACAACATCTTCTTGGAATTTTATAAACTCGACACGGTTGAAATTATATTAATTCACTTCACATAAAAATCACATTAGAACAATAATTCACTGAATGTATTCAGAACTTCACAGTTTGTTCAGAGACTCTGGTAGTCTGGTTTGTTATTGTTTATAGTTGGCCTCCAGATAACCAACACTTCGGTTTTCGCTCTACGCATGCGTGGTAAAAGTTTGTGGCAAAGTCGATTTATGATGGAATCGGCAGAATTCATAGATATTTATATCACGGTAAACAAATGTATCGTGATTTATACTACGTTTCGTTAAAATCCTTAAACTCAATGAAAATATCAGCAAGCTGGCAACATCTTCTTGAAATTTCTGTGCAAAAATTCACAGAATCGATACAAATTAGATTAGGTTAGGTTGTTTAATAATAAATCTGATATTGTTTGGGAATTTCGAGGAAAATATGAACAAGTTATTAGTGTTTACAAACTAATCTGCAGAAAAATCGAAGAAGGAACTTATTTTGGTGGAATAAATGTGGCTTTTTAGTTGCAGATATAATCCGATGAAACTAACTGTTTTTGTTAAAATTATCGTGTTTGCAACATTTTTATTCCAAAAAGGTTAGTACTTGAGTGTTACCTAAATGTATAAACTCAATTTCTATCGAGAAATATGAACTTTGAATCAATTCCACAGTATCATTTCAGGGACGTAATTAGCACAATTTTTTTTCAAATGGCTATATCTTCTTAACAGAGCCGAATTCGGAAAATGGTAATTGAAAAAAAGTTTCTTTTGGCCTCAAGAATCTTCAGTTAAAATAAATGTACAAGTCAAAGACTCACCCTGTATAGATCTGGGATAACTTTGCAGTCTTCAGCACAAGACGAAACAATCAAGATTTCGAACCATTTTTTCGAATCGAAACAGAAGTGAACGATTCCTACTGTGAGGAGAGTGTTTTTGCGGCTCAAGCTAGTCCATCATATAAATAAATAGCCACTTGAATGTGTAGCAGTCTTTACGTCCTCGAATGAGGGTGGGTAGGTGGGTAACACATAAAGAAGAATACGTAACAAAACGAACTACACAAAGCCCGGAAGTATGTAGTAAATAACCAATGATATATTGCCTTTCCAACAAATCAAGTGAGTTTCAGTCTCTGGGTAGCTTCTAAGGAACATGAAGTTCCAAAATTGAATGTCTTCGGGGAACAAAATTCGCACACAGTTTGGGGGGAATCGTTCGATTGTTTTCGGGAATGATATCGCGAGTTCGAGAAGTGTTCGTTATTCATCTAGATTCTAGAGTTATGTTTCGAAAATGCCGCACGTTTTTTCAAAGAATGAACTTGTTCATATGCTTTCAATTCATGGTGAATCCAAACAAATGCCAGTTTAGCGTATAAGTTGTACAGAACAAGATTTCCGCTAAGAAATCACTCAACTTCGCGGATGTTCATGAATCTGGTACAGGGTACAGAGATGTGGGCTAGAGTAGTATTAAGGTATTGATGCCGAAAACTTTCCATAAATTCTTTAAATTGAACATTTCATAAAAGAAATTTTCGGTAAAATGACCCATTTTGATGAGTTATATCACCTGTCAAAAGAAAAGCCTCACCTCAAAATACACCCTGTATATTTCAATACTTTGCTACAGAAAACCATGATTTATTGAACACTGAAATCTTGCTCTCTGATTAACACCCCTCATTTGCATTTTCCCAAGAAAAATCATTATACGTGGTTAAATGAGTGAGTGTCCTAAAGAACGAGATGCCAAAATCTCAGAGTGTATGGATAAAAAAGTGGAGATTTTGAGTCTATAAGTGTCAACTAGCTGACTCATCGTAGTCCAGGATTTTCATACTTCCTCCGGGAACATATGTGACTTCCTTGTGAAATTTATCTCTCCGACAAAAAAACAACTCCTTTTCATCTTCCACATAAAAATGTCCAATTACGATTGGGAGATATTCGACAACCACTTCGTAGCCAGCGGCAGCAAAACAATAAATCAGCTACCGAAATCTGGGAATATCGAAAGAAAACATCGGAACATATCACGTGTTTAAGTTGAAATTGATGCGTGAAAAAGAATACCCTATAAGCTTGTTCCAAAGTCATCTTCGTATAATAGCAGGGAAATTCAAATTGCGTATTCGTATCCTCGATGTTTTTGTCTGAATTGGAATAAAAGTATATTTATGGCCATAATGATACCTACAGTCGACTCAGGATTTGATTTATGCCCTTTCAAGGTGGTGATTCTTCTGCTTGGAGCGCGGCAATCTTCTTTTCGAGTTTCAGACTCGGTTCAGATACTATCATTCCTGATTTGACCCTTATTTACCTTCACTGACATCTGACACGAATCCAATATACATAGAAAGATCCCCGTGTTTTGAGAGCCACTTCCTTTCAGGCTTGCCCATAAAAAATTGGATCGATGAGAAGTACAGAATTATTTTTTTAAACTGCAATCGTGGCGTTCACAGGGTAGTGCCAAACAACACAAAAATGATCTTGAAACAAGAATGCCCTAAGCTGTCATTGGTCAATCTTGAGCAACGATTCGATTTTCCAAGAATCATCAATGAATAATGCACAGGATTTAGGTCTGCTTTTCCTTTCCACCACAAAGGGTTAATTATGATTCAAACTTTCATTGATTTAGATCTAATTCACCCATTCAAAATCGGATCTCACTCTGATGGTTTGCTCTCACTGATTCCACATACCTGTCAAAACAGGATACATAAAATTAACTCTTTATGAGACGTCCGGATCTCTGAAAATATCAATATACCCAACGCAACACCGATTAACATCATGTTTGTGCAGGTGACCAATAAAACTGTTCATTTAAAAATCGATATCAACCTAAATGTTTGATTTTTCACTGATTGGAGGCAAAAGTCAAAGTCTGTCAGTGTCGGTTCTCATTATGGCGTTGCAAATATTTGTTCAATTAAGATCGTTGACCATGTGCATATAGAATGATTCGATTGGCTGCTTTAATTCACTCATTCCGTGTTTGTTATCAATTCGCCCTAATGCTTTTACCCGATTTTATTATTGATACACTGACAAAGTGGTCTTGTCCTAACTTTTGACAGCTCTCAAAAAAATGACAGTAGGTGTCAAAGAAATCGTCTATGTTCCCGGATATGTTGAGCTTGTAACAGGGGGAGTGAAGTTCCCAATATGAAATCATGGAAATTCGGTAGATACAGGGTGTCACATTGAATAGAAAAGAGAGGTATTTTTTCGTAGAAAATTCAAGATTTTTTGAAAATTGCTTATACCCGTCAATTTTGTTCTTGTATTAGGTGTTTTTTAAAGTGATAGAATTTTAAAGTGAAATAAAACACATTTAAATTAGGAATGATGCCAATTTTTTTTATTTGAACGATAATGTTATAACACTTACGTTTTGAAAATAATTTCCGGCATATGTCTACCACGACTAGCTCTGAACAACCGCATTCGACCTGGTTTATCAGCATAAACCGATGACTTGACATAACCCCAAAGAAAATAATCCATTGGAGTTATATCGCATGATCTTGGAGGCCAATTAATTGGACCATTTCTCCAAGTTATGTTTCGCCAAATCTCGCTTTCAATAAATCAAATGCTAGGGTTGCAGCATGAGGTGTAGCACCATCTTGTTGGAACCAATTTAAATTTTTAAAAAAATAATTATTGATCATCGATCTGTAACGAGCACCATTCACTTTTACATGAGCTCCAGAGCTAGTTGTGGTGGAAATTATTTTCAAAACATAAATGTCATGAAATTATTTTTCAAATGAAAAAAAAGGCTTCAATCTTAATTTGAATGTGTTTTTTTAAGTTCAATCACACTGAAAAAACACCTTTGATCATATCCCTCTGTGCGACAACCCCAAACCTTTAAAAATGAACAGGGAAGATGAGTCGTGCGGTATGTTGTTGAAAAAAAAAAATTAATGTTTGTATCCAACTGCAAATAAGGAATAGTTTTCTATTCAAAATTCGGTTTTTGATAATGCCAGATATATTATATATTAAGGGGAAGTATCACCTTTTGAATCGTGGTAAATCTCCATTCAAAAAGTGTTTCTCTTTATTTCACGAGTAAGTACCCTAATTACCGACGTAGAGACTTTATTATTTTTTAAATTGAAGTTGAAGAACGTCCCGAAGGCAGACAGTTTTCTTTTTTTCGATTTAATTAGTTTTCAAATTAAAAAAAACATGTTGAACTTCAGCGTTTTTGAAACTAAACTTAATGATTTTTTTTCTACAGTTATTCATCATTTTTTGGAAAAAATCGCAAATGCAACTACACTGCGCAAAAAAATTAACGCACATTCTGAAAATCTCAATTTTAATGAAAGTTAACTCTACATTGACTTTATAACTTATTTTTTATGTTCTCTCGGGAAGGTTTTGAACGAAACAAGACACATTAAATGGAAGAAAAATTCAGGATTTCACCGAATCTTATGTGAAAGAAGAGAAATGAACAATTTTCAAAATACTGAAATGCTGATAAGTGGTTCATACTCAAAATGAGTGATCTTAAAATGTTCTGATCTAATCCTTCCCAGATTTCTCCGAGTTGGATTCCTAAGTCATTAAGAGTAGCTGGATGATTTTCTGAACTTCTCTATTGAGATTTTCCCAAACCTGCTCAATCGGATTGAGATCTGGACTTCTTGCTGGCCATTCCATTCGAGAGACTTCAACCTCTTCAAGGTACTCCTGAACGATGCGCGCACGATGAGGTCTGGCATTATCGTCCATAAAAATGCAATTTTCACCAATGTATGGGGCAAATGGCACTACATGCTCTTCAAGAATGTTCCTTATATACTTATCAGCATTCATAGCCCAATTATCAACGACCACTAGGTCTGTGCGAGCAGTGTAAGATATTCCACCCAATACCATAATCGATCCTCCCCCGAAACCAGTAGTATTCAGGAAATTGCACTGAGCATATCTTTCATGTGGACGTCTGTATACAAGGAAACGTCGATCACAATGGTAGAGGCAGAATCTAGACTCATCTGTGAAGAGAACTCTTTCCCAATCGGCCTCTTCCCAATGGATATGCTCTCTCGCAAAATCCAAACGCGCCCTTCGATGGGCTGGGGTAAGAGCTGGGCCTCTTGCCGCGAAACGATGCCTTAAATCATATTCTCTGAGGCGATTTCTTATTGTCTGAGTGCTAATTTGCACCTCATGAGTTTGCTCAAGCTGATTTTGAAGGATGCGAGCGGTTGCAAACCGTTGTCTCAACGAAGAAACTCTCAAGTAACGCCGTTCTTGAATGGCAGTTGTTACCCGTGGTCTACCCTGTCCTGGTCTTCGGACATTCATACCTGTCTCTCTGAATCGCTGCAACATTCTGGACACACTTGTATGGGTAACTCCAAACCTTTCTGCAATTCTTGTGTATGTCCACCCTTCTTCTCGCAAAACTACCGCTTGGGTACATTCCTCTTTGGTCAAATTGCGTGTTTCGCGTTGCATAGCGATCGAGTGTAGAAAATCAAACGAAAGAAAAACTATTGATCACTAGAATTGATCGAGAACAACTTATTTTAGAATGGAGCCAATACATTCAAAATCTGAAAATATCATCTTTTTTCATTCCTGCTGAGAGAAAACATCTGTATTGAAGAAAAACGTTGAAAGTGGATAACATATGCATGCATAATTCTGATAAAAATAATTATTATTGAGAACACCTTCAGTTGTAGAATAAATTTGAGATTTCCATAATGTGCGTTAATTTTTTTGCGCAGTGTTGCCCTCGGCAATTTAATCTTCTTTAAACTACAAAAATTTTCATGATGATTAGTTCAAAAATATCGCTTGTACCCATGAAAAACGAAAAACATATTCAATAACCCAGATATTGCAGAGATCTTACGATTACCCTGTTTTTTTCAATTGAAAAACTAATTAAATCGAAAAAAAGAAAACTATTGGCCCTCGGGACGTTCTTCAACTTCAATTAAAAAAAATCAAGTCTCTACGTCGTGAATTAGGGTAGTTACTCGTGAAATGAAGAGACCACTTTTTGAATGGAGATTTATCACGATTCACAAGGTGATACTAATTTTCGGTTCAAAATAATGACCGTGTTTGACATCTGTCAGAATTCCCTGCGAAAGCTTATTCCTATTTTCCTAGACGTTTCTCTTCTCGGAGATTGTAGCCAAGAATTCTTTTCCCGTTCCGATATCTCGTGCGAGAATCGGGAATAAAAAATGATGTTTAGATTTATCAACTTTCACCCTAGTGCGAAAGCTGTTGTTGGTCCGCTGGCTCCAAGCTTCCAACTTCAGGTTTTTGCATTTCCATACTTTCCGACGCGGCCGTGTTTTCAAGGTTTATTGATTATGTCAAACGTTCCTTGAAAGCAGCCTCTGTCTGTTGAATATCATTTCTGCCCGAATGGATATGCCGTTTTGGCAAGGTGGATTTTTGCGAAAATAGTGATCTAACTTCGTTCCTGACGTCGTTTCCCAACTTCACCGAATTTCCGTTCTGAATAAACTCAGATTCAAGCCTTCGTCTGTACAAACGATAACATTTTATATTTTTTGCCAGACTTCGGGGATATTTTCACAGGGATAATAACGTTTGCGAGGGCGTATTTTTCCGAAGAAAATAAAATGGCCATTCCCTTCGACTTATCCTCACTGTATTTCGCCTTTCTTCAGGCATCAGCATACTGCAGGTCCCCTTGTTTCGACTCAATTTCAGGAATATGAGGGTAACATGTAATTCAACCTCTCTTTCCGTAAAGTGGGCTCTGCGAGCAATCGATGTTGCTCTCCTGAAACTTATTGAATCGCTCAAGAAAGGAAGTGATTCTCTACCTCTTCAACGAAATTTGTTTCCACTTAATTCGAATCCGTCTTCAATATTCTTGAAATCATAAGAGGCTTATCAAACTACACTGCGCAAAAAAAATAACGCACATTCTGAAAATCTCAATTTTAATGAGAGTTAACTCTACTTTAACTCTATAACTTATTTTTTATGTTCTCTCGGGAAGGTTTTGAACGAAACAATACACATTAAATGGAAGAAAAATTCAGGATTTCACCGAATCTTATGTGAAAAAAGAGAAATGAACAATTTTCAAAATACTGAAATGCTGATAAGTGATTTAATACTTGGTATTTCCACCCCTTGCCTTAATTACAGCTCGGCAACGACGGTTCATACTCAAAATGAGTGATCTTAAAATGTTCTGATCTAATCCTTTCCAGATTTCTCCGAGTTGGATTCAGTCATTAAGAGTAGCTGGATGATTTTCTCAACTTCTCAGCCTTCTATTGAGGTTGTCCCCCAAACCTGCTCAATCGGATTGAGATCTGGACTTCTTGCTGGCCATTCCATTCGAGAGACTTCAACTTCTTCGAGGTATTCCTGAACGATGCGCGCACGATGGGGTCTGGCATTACCGTCCATAAAAATGAAATTTTCACCAATGTATGGGGCAAATGGCACTACATGCTCTTCAAGAATGTTCCTTATATACTTATCAGCATTCAAAGCTCCATTATCAACGACCACTAGGTCTGTGCGAGCAGTCAAAGATATTCCACCCCATACCATAATCGATCCTCCCCCGAAACCAGTAGTAGTTCAGGAAATTGCACTGAGCATATCTTTTATGTGGACGTCTGTATACAAGAGAACGTCGATCACAATGGTAGAGGCAGAATCTAGACTCATCTGTGAAGAGAACTCTTTCCCAATCGGCCTCTTCCCAATGGATATGCTTTCTCGTAAAATCCAAACGCGCCCTTCGATGGGCTGGGGTAAGAGCTGGGCCTCTTGCCGCGACACGAGGCCTCAAATCATATTCTCTGAGGCGATTTCTTATTGTCTGAGTGCTAATTTGCACCTCATGAGTTTGCTCAAGCTGATTTTGAAGGAGGCGAGCGGTTGCAAACCGTTGTCACAACGAAGAAACTCTCAAGTAACGTTCTTGAATGGCAGTTGTTACCCGTGGTCTAACCTGTCCTGGTCTTCGGACATTCATACCTGTCTCCCTGAATCGCTGCAACATTCTGGACACACTTGTATGGGAAACTCCAAACCTTTCTGCAATTCTTGTGTATGTCCACCCATCTTCTCGCAAAACAACCGCTTGGGCACATTCCTCTAGGGTCAAATTGCGTGTTTCGCGTTGCATAGCGATCGAGTGTAGAAAATCAAACGAAAGAAAAACTATTGATCACTAGAATTGATCGAGAACAACTGATTTTAGAATGGAGCCACATTCAAAATCTGATAATATCATCTTTTTTTATTCCTGCTGGGAGAAAACATCTGTATTGGAGAAAAACGTTGAAAGTGGATAACATATGCATGCATAATTCTGATGAAAATAAATATCATTGAGAACACCTTGAGTTGTAGAATAAATTTGAGATTTCCATAATGTGCGTTAATTTTTTCGCGCAGGGTATTTAAAACTCACGAGAAAATTTCGTATTTATATCTGCAATTGAAAGTTGGACAAAAAATTGTTCAATGTAGCCTTTTCATTAATTGGGTGGTCTTTTGGGCGAGAGCTTTTCGAGATAGGAGTAATTACACTGGGAATTTGGTTTCGCCCGGAAAAGTTTGAATCCGGGTGTATATATGGGCAGAAAAGTTTCCCTGGCATAAATTCAAACCTGCGGTGAATCTTTCCGTGCAAATTGATTTGTTGATTATTGCATCTATGCAGGACGACATTGAATGGGGCGAGACCGAAATAAATTAGCCGTTTTTGGACTGTATGCGAATCTCACATTTTAAATGGATTTCCGTATCGAAACCAAGTTGGGGCGAACTTTCTCCGAAGTTTCGCCGAAGCAATCGCAGTTTTATTAAGCGGGAATAAAATAATAAATTTATTCGTGAAATATGCAGAAAGATTCGGGAAATCTGCCGGAGAGATTTTCAGGTGATATAAATTTCGGAGTTTTAAGAATAGTGGAATGCTTCACTATTTATCTGGATGAGATATGTAGTTGAGTAAGTGATTTGTCAAGTCCATCTTTAATTCAGTCGATCAGGAACCATAATTTGGAAAATACAAGGGACCCATCAGTAGACGTCCGAAGCTGAAATTTGGATACCTCCAATCTCTTGCTAGCTCGATTTTTTCGAAATCCCATGCGAAGTTTTGACCGTATGTTAGACTTGAAGCTGTAATTTTTTGACATTTGACAAGTAGAAACTACGCCTTCAATAAAAGGAAACGCTTCAATAAGACATTGAACTTTTGAAATTCACTATGAAAATGGTGAAAATTTGTCAGGGACGGTTCGAAAATCTCGAACATTTTTGGGTCGTCGTGAAGCACCTTGTCGAATCGCCATACAGAAATTGGTGGAAAAATTTGTGCTGTTGGGACAAGTTGGTGATGTGAAGAATAAAACCCGTGCACGTCGCTCAAGAACAGCCGAGAATATTGCTGCTGTATCCGAAAGTCCTGAAGAACACCCAGGTTTGTGCATTTCTCGTCGTTCGTTTGGAATTAGGCATTCCACAACCGTCGTTACACCGTATTTCTTTGCATGTTAAAATAACAGCTCTTATTGGAAAACTCTTTATCAATCTATCAGTTAGGGCCGGTATATTCATCTACTTGTAAAATAGCGCTACGCGATTCTTAGACGTTTTTTCATCCCTCAGTAGGAGAGAGTGATTAGTAATTTTTTTCTTAGCAAGTGGCTAAATCTGAAGACCATTTGGGTTGTGAGGCCTTATTTGGCTGAACCCAATACGATCCTAACCTAACATTTTGATGATTAGGAATTTTGTGTGAGCTGAACGAATTTTGTTTTGTTTTGTTGAGCAGTCATCAAGTATGGACTTTGTTGGAGGGGGATAGTGAATTCAATTTGTTTTTCATATGAAAATATACATTTTATATCAAGTCAGGAATTCGTCTAGGTTGTCAGTTGGGATTGAATGAAAGAAGTTTTGTTGAACAAATAATATTTCTTGTTGAAAAAGGATGTTCCTGAACTAATTCTCTGAATTTCAACATTTGGCGACAGTAAGAGGACTTGATGGAGAATCTGTTCCAATTGAAGACGAAAAGATCTCAATTAAGAAAGTTATTCTCAAAAACTTGATGGGAGACAGTAACCTCATGAAGAATGCAAAAATCTCAAAGTAGAAATTATTAGATTATTTTCAGATAAATGGGAAAGACTTTTCATCCTGGACGAAAATATTAATACTTCTTTTGGGATTTCTGCAATCTTCATGAGGTTATTTATCTCCCTGTGAATTTTTGAGATTAACCTTATTAATTGAGATCTTTCCCTCTTCAATTGGATCAAATTCTTCATCATATCTTATCCTGGTCGCCAAGTGTTGATAATCGCTGAATTCTTATCCTTGAACATCTTTCTGAAAGAATTCTCTGAATTACAACAGACTTCATAGATGATATAAATCTCATTATTTATTATTATGATGATTATTTCATGAATGCAAGGCGACTCTATAATACAGTGTGACAAGAAAACCCTCGGACAAACTCTTTTTCATTTGACTTTATTAAACAGAACAAATTGAACAAAACAGCAACGAATAATAATAGCTTGAACATTTGTTAGTAATATATTTAAGCCGTTTCGAAGTGGCTTCCTTTGGCGGCGATACACAGCTTCAGACGCTTCTTGAAATTTTCGGCAATGGGCCGCAGCTCCTCGGGCATTAATCAGTTCCATTCCCGGCGCAGAGATTGCTTCAGCGACTCCAAATTTTTGTGTTTTTTAGCACAAGCCCTGTGCTCCAAAATCAACCACACGCGTAGTTCATTGGATTGAGATCAGGTGAGTAGGGCGGCCATTCTGCAGATGAGATGAAACAAGGAAAATGGGTCTTACACCATTCTTGCGTCATTTTCGCTCTGTGAGCCGGAGCGGAGTCCTGTTGAAAGGTCCAATGCGTATCGCCGAAGTGCTGCTTGGCCTACGGAAGTACTACGGCCTCGAGGATGTCGCAGCGGTAGACTTCTTGATTGATTTTGACCCCTTGATCCACGAAAACTAAGGTAGTTTTACCACTGCCGCAAATTCCGCCCCAGACCATGACGGATTGCGGATTTTGACGGTGTTCGACGATGGCCGATGTACCGGGAGCCTCTACGGACCAGACTCTGTCGTTTTGGTGGTTGTGGGATTGTTCTATGGTGAAAAGCTTCCCGTCTGTGAAGAGAATTCGCTCCCATTGCTGACCGGCGGCGAGACGAAGGAGTTGGCGGCACCTTTGGAGTCGTACGCGCTTGTTTTCCTCCGTGTGGAGTTAAACTTTTTGGAGCTTGTATGGCTTGAGGTTGAGCTCCTTTTTGACAATTTGACGGACTGATTCGCGGTTGATACCGGTCTCACAGGCTATTTTCCTCATGGAAACCCTCGGATTTTGATTGACTCGCTTCTTGACGATGTTGCGATTGCTAGGTGAATTGACAGTGCGTTTTTTACCACTTCCTGGACGACGACCATCATGGCCAAGCTCCTTGAAACGACGAATTGCATCGTACACGGTTTGTCGAGGCACATTGAGCAAACGAAAAATTTCGCATTGACGTCTACCTTGACGGAACAGCTCCAAAATCGCACTACGTTTTTTTGACATTCTAAAACTCTGTGAAATGAAATTATATCAAACTGAAAATTCACGTATCAGTACAAGAAAGTGTAGGGAAACCAAGAAAATAAAAATTATTTGGCTGCGCTGAAATACTTTTGTTCCAGACCACAGCAAAATTTGTCCGAAGTTTTTCTTGTCACCTTGTATATAAGACTCAGTGCGGTTAAATACCAAACGCTGAACAAACGAATCCACTGTACTTCCTGTGAATCTTTTCGAAACTGCCGTGCATTTTTTCGACGGCATTGTTCGAAACATTGAGCATTATACTCGGGTAAGTCTAAGGAATTATGTTCCCACTCACATTCATCCTTCCCGGTGAAATAACGGGAAAACATTTCGAATCCGTGAGTAATCAAGGATGTGTGGAGCTTTTTCTGAACGTTCGCGGAATGATGAGATGCAGCGAGGTATTCAAAGGAGGTACGCTTCCATTCAGCAGACAATTTCGCCTTGGGCATGATGTGTGGTTAATGGGTTATAAGGAGATCCGTTCTGAAATATTGTTGTTATACAATGTCTGCCCCAGTGGATCTATCCTTTAACTGTTCGAGCGTGAGAAGACGTTTAAAGTGAGGCCCGTGTTATGGATCTCTCCCTGTCGAACGTGGCTTTTCTAAATTATTTCCCCAGCGCCGACATTGCAAGGAAGCTACGTTGAAAAGATCGAAAATTTCGAAAGCTGCCCAAAATATTCTCAATACAATACACAAATTGAAGTTCACCAATCGGATCTTTTAGATTTCGATAATTCGCGGAATTGCGAACGGACATAATTGGATTTTTCACACGGATTCGTCATCACCGAGTCGCACCTCATCGTAAATAATAATAATAATAAATAAGCCGCACGGGTGTGGTTTGGTTTCTGCCCCGCCACATGGGGGGTGACGTCCCCACGGCCCGAGTTACCTGGACCACCAAGGGTAAATGGTGGCAAATCCATGAACGAGAAGTGGAAACCGATATCGTGGCAGAAGATCGAGATGCCACTCCACCTGCTGGCTCGACCACCGTGAGGAGGACTGCCCGCAGGGGAGCTCGCAACGCACGTATCCAGTGGAGCCGCGAAGTGAATGTTGAAGTAATGCGAACTTTTCATAACGTGAACAATTGCGAGGACAAACCACTTCCTGGATGGAGATACACCCTCTATACCGAGTTCACCGGGAGACATCCGGAACTTCAGAAGACGGAAGGGAATCATTAAAGAGAAATCTTCAAGGGATAGAATTATCCCAGAAGATCGTGGGATGTGCAACGCAGGCTGTGGATCTATCACATCGTGCAGAAATTTTTGAACTGTCCCAAACATGCTCTATGGGCGAAAGATCGGAGTATCTGTGCGGCCATGGCAAAAGATTCACATGGGTGGCTTCAAAAAAGTTTAAACTAACTCTGGCAACATGAGGTCGAGCATTATCTTGCTGAAATATTGGATTTCCGAGCCGGTTAAGGTGAGGGAAAACAAATGGCTACACTATTTCTTGAGGTTAACGCAGCGCTGTCATGGTACCTCGAATAAAGACTAAAAATGACCTTCTTGCATGTGCAATAGCACCCCATACCATAACGCATACTGTCCAGTGAACATGACGCTCAACATCAAATTGAGGTTCATGTATTTCTCCCCGACGTCGTCTAACCCTTCTTCGGCCATCATGTGTACCCAAGAAGAATCGAGATTCATCAGGAAAGACGACCTGATGCCATTCCTGATTCCAATGTTGACGTTCTCTGCACCACTGTAATCGTTGCCGGGGATGCTCAACCGTCAAAGGTAACACAAGATGGGGTCGATAATGCTGCAGTCCAAAAGAACTTTTCGGACAGTTACAGGATGGCCTTGTTCTCCTAACCACTCATCAGCGATAACGTTCGCCATTCACCGTTACTGCATTTTCTTCAACAATCAAAACGCGTTGTTCTACCTTGTAATGCTCCATGTTTAAAGCTCCTAGAGTTCGCTAAATTCCGTGAAGATCGATTCGACCCATCGTGTTTTACATTTTCTCCGTCGAAAGGCAAGTGTGAAATGATTTGGCAATATCTGGGACGAGATATCATCCGACCTGCATATTAAAACTGAAAATATGAGGGATCAGTTAAAATACCTGAAAAAAATCACCTCTACCGTCACGCGATAATGTAGGAAATGATAAAATTCATAGTACTTACAATACCAGGAAATTAGGCAAACAATTTTAGCATGAAGCAATTTTTCCACGGAATTAATATTTTAAAGCGGAAAATGTGAGCGTTTCACCGCATAACGTGCTCAGAAGTTATTATATTTTATATGGGATTTCTACACCATTAAAGTTTCATCGAATCGATATTGCAACCAAGAATTCGAATATCTACAATTAAATATGCACCAAGTCCACATACAGACCCAATTCCAAAAGTGAAAAACAAAATTCAACAAATAACCATGGCGTAAAGAATGCATGAACGAATGGACCAGCAATTCGAATAGTGTATCGTATATTTCCGAATAGCCGAGCCTCTGATACATTGTTAATTAATGATGATTAATAATGGTTCATGAAAATATGAACCAGACTTTTTCTCGCATCCATTATTGCCAAATAATTCCGGCATGACCTTTGTTATTGCAATTTCGTCCAATTCCAGAGATAATGGCCCACTGAATCAATTTGTGGCGTGGCATGCAGGGATGTTAAAATTAATAGAAATTACAGAATGGACACATTAAAGAAGCGGGACGAATCCATCAGATATTTCCCTTTCATTATTAACCATGGTGGAAACACGGAAAGGACTTTTAATTTCGTTCATTTTCGAAACTAATTCGAATGGGTTTATCGTAGTATACTTATCGGTAGCTTAGAGGTAGAGACCCGTTCGGCAAACAGGGAGACGCAGGTTCGATTCCAGCTTGTTTCGTAACATTTTTTTTCCGGATTTTTGGCTTGCCGTTAATTCTTTCTCTTATTCCTGATATTTCGTTCAATTTATAGACTTGTTACTATTTGATACCCACCGTTTTTGGCTATTATAATCCGATTTCCTCTTCATTTTCGATCTCGATTCCCGATTTCCGTCGCCACTTTTCAAACATAAGACGACGAATACTGGATCAAAGAACCTAAAATGGGTTTTTCCGTTGCCTTAAATCGAACGTCGAATAGTTGTCAGATGCACACGTAAACATTTTTCTCATTCCTCCTGATCCGGTAATGGTTTCCCCATTCAAATGACAGAAATAACACGCATTTCAAAAGCGCTGTAAAACATCGATGGTAATGAAAACATTTCATTTGGGTGCCACAGTGAAAGTAAGCTTATTGATAATTCGTTCCTACATCAATCGAGTCGATCGTTCAAGTCAACAATGAACAGTGGTAGGAAAAAGGAAAGCCCACTAATAAGTTTAAAGTGGAGGCATTTCTTCGACCCAGAAATAGCATTTCTGTACTAAGAGTTGCAATAACTTTTGGCGAATTTCGAATGTTTATTTTTGTTCCTGAAAAAAATTGAGTGAATTTTTTTGACATCTGTCAGAAAAGTTTTGAGTGGGTTCATGATTTTCTCCGAATATCGAAACTTTTAGATTAGACTAGATTGATTATTTTCATTTTCAGAGAATCCTTCGCATGCAAAATCGCTCATTCGCAGTTGTCATTTAGTCTGAAGAAGGATTACAAGAAATTTATTTTCGAATAACGAAGTTCCATCGGTCAGGTTCACGATTTTGGTATTCGTACCGGGTAGACTGAATAGGGTATCGATGTAAATAAATGATTACTATCGAACCCAGTCACGATGGGGTTTCCACAACCCTGTGGAAACCCTCTGGAATACGACGAGAATCTTCATTTATCGATATTTGGCTCTCGAATCACGTGTGGAAAAAAGCGGTTAGATTAATTTTTCAGTGGAGGTTGAACGCAATGTCCACCACAAAGGAAATATACTGGGGCACTTAATATGTCCTAGATACCAGCAGAAAGACTTTCGGTATATTCTCCAGCTATTTTATAACTTACTCCACATAAAAAACAACGCAATTTAGAATTTTCGTTTATGTATGTCTGTAATTTTGTTAAAGTAGTGAAATCCACTGAAATTGTCATACGAGGATATATTGAAAAATTCTTAGCCTACTATGGAACCAAACAAAATTTCAATGTCAAAATATTTTTTAACTCAACATATTCTCCTTTTAATTGAATACATTTATTACAGCCAACCTACAACGTCTCTCGACCTTTCAAAAAAATGTTTCTTCTTGCTCTGCAAACCAGTCTTCCACAGCTTTTATTACCTCCTCGTTGGAAGAAAATTTACGACCTTTTAAACTTTTTTTCAGTTGAGGAAAGAGATGATAGTCGGACGGAGCCAAATCTGGTGAATAAGGGGGGTGTTCTAGTAATTCTAACCCTAAATCACGAATTTTTTGCATGGCAATATGAGATTTGTGTACTGGGGCGTTGTCCTGTAAAAACAGAATACCTTTGGATAGCTTTCCGCGTCTTTTCTCTCTAATTTTTTTCCGTAGAGTGGTCAGAAATTTCGAATAGTAATCTCCAGTTATTTTTCTACCCTTATCCAAAAAATCACTTATGATTACTCCATGGCAATCCCAAAAAACTGAAGCAAGAACTTCTCCAGCAGATTTTTGGACACGAAACTTCTCAGGTCTTGGAGAACCAGAGTGTCGCCATTCCATCGATTGTTGCTTTGTTTCTGGATCGTAGAAATGTACCCAAGTCTCATCCATAGTAACAAGTCTACATCGTTTTCAAATCGAGCACAGATCGAACGCGATGCTTCTACCCTTGCACGCTTTTGGTCAACATTCAAACATTTGGGGATCCATTTTGCAGAAAAATTTTAAATGTCCAAATTGACGTGAACTATATGATGAACGCGTTCGTATGAAATCTTCAGTACTTCAGATATCGGTTTTAGCACAATTCGACGGTCTGATAAAATCATGTCATGAACTGCATCGATATTTGCGGGGACTGACATAGAAACTGGCCTTCCCGATCGGTCATCATCTTCAATGGAAAATGTACCTCTTTCGAAGCTTGCAGTCCAATATTTCACGATCGCATACGAAGGACATTGATCACCAAGGGTATTAAGCATATCTTCGTAAATCTGCTTGCCTCTTAACCCTTTTAAATACAGGTACTTGATGATTTTTCGATTTTTACAATTTCGGTGAACATCTTTTTATTTTATCTATTGCTAAACTCTGGTTTACTTTTTTGACGTCGAACTCTACAATGATACTTCTAATAAGTTATTGTTCGTTGATATGGTATCGCCATATTGTGTTTATGCATGGAACTGGTCTAGGCTCACTAGATATCCTCGTATCTACCATATTTGCTTCATCGAGAATAAAACTAGTGAAAGAAATACCCAAATTGAAACGAATTTTACTAAGCAGAAAGTTCGGTCCTCAAATAAACCTAATTTAATGCAATAGGAATACAAATGAGTGCATTGCATTAAATTTATAACTGGAATTTCTGAAAATTAGACTCATCAGGTTGAACTTGACGGTTTTTATTGGAACGTTTCGCCAGTAACAAAATTTCCATTATTCATGAGACTAATAGTGAGTGAGACGGTTTGAGGGAGTACTGTTTTGAATTCTCAGCTTTGTTTTCTGATCACCGGGGTCTGAAATACGCGAGCATATAGGGTTCTATACTGCCAAAGTCTCAGGCGTCGAATATTGATTGATAGAAGACGGAAATTCATGGCGGGAAATGAATTTCACATCGCCGTTTCAAGTCAGTGTCAATTTTCGCTCATTTTCGTTCAAAGCTTGGGAATGATGGTAATACCGTAAAACTCTTCGATCTTAATAAATTCTCACCGAGAAACTGCTTGAACAGAATGGCACATACGAGAATGTATTGATATCTAGTTAGCCTAGACCAGTTCCATGCATAAACAAAATATTGTGATACCATATAAACGAACAATAACTTATTAGAAGTGTCAGTGTAGAGTTCGACGTCAAAAAAGTAAACCAGAGTTACGAAATGAATTTAAAAAAAAGATGTCCACCGAAATTGTAAAAATCGAAAAATTGGGGTATTGAGCCATCATCAAGTACATGTATTTCAAAGGGTTAAGAGGTAAGCAGATTTACGAAGATATGCTTAATACCCTTGGTGATCAATGTCCTTCGTATGCGACCGTGAAAAATTGGACTGCAAGCTTCAAAAGAGGTAAATTTTCCATTAAAGATGATGGCCGATGGGGAAGACCAGTTTCTGTGTCATTTCCCGAAAATATCGATGCAGTTCATGACATGATTTTACCAGACCGTCGAATTGTGCTAAAACGGATATCTGAAGCACTGAAGATTTCATACGAACGCGTTCATCATACGTTCACTTCAATTTGGACATGAGAAACATTTCTGCAAAACGGATCCCCAAATGTTTGAATGTTGACCAAAAGCGTGCAAGGGTAGGAGCATCGCGTTCGATCTGTGTTCGATTTGAAAACGATGTAGACTTCATAAATAGAATTGTTACTATGGATGAGACTTGGGTACATTTCTACCATCCAGAAACAAAGCAACAATCGATGGAATGGCGACACTCTGGTTCTCCAAGACCTAAGAAGTTTCGTGTCCAAAAATCTGCTGGAAAAGTTCTTGCTTCAGTTTTTTGGGATTGCCATGGAGTAATCATGATTGATTTTTTGGATAAGGATAGAACAATAACTGGAGATTACTATTCGACATTACTGACCACTCTACGGGAAAAAATTAAAAATAAAAGACGCGGAAAGCTATCCGAAGGTAATTTGTTTTTACAGGACAATGCCCCAGTACACAAATCTCATGTTGCCATGCAAAAAATTCGTAATTTAGGGTTAGAATTACTAGAACATCCCCCTTATTCACCAGATTTGGCTCCGTCCGACTATCATCTCTTTCCTCAACTGAAAAAAAGTTCAAAAGGTCGTAATTTTTTTTCCAACGAGGAGGTTATGAAAGCTGTGGAGGACTGGCTTGCATAGCAGGAAGAAACATTTTTTTTGAAAGGTCGATAGACGTTACAGGTTCGCTATAATAAATATATTCAATTAAGAGGAGAATATGTTGAGTATCAAAATATTTTGACATTGAAATTTTGTTTGGTTCTATAGTAGCATATTTGTTGCTCACGAATGAAATATTGTTTCATCGCTTAAACAATTATCAAAATCGGATCAGTGGTTTCAGAGATTCGCTCTTGCAAAGAGAGGAACCCAAAAATAGTTTTCTTGTACGAAATCATTATTTCTTTCAAAACTTCTGACGATGTTTACATGTGTACATGTTTTTATGTGTACCATAAGTGGAGTTAACTTTTCACCAATATTCAGTTCATTCAGAGGAACGGTCCACTCAAAGGAATTTCATTTGATGAGTGAAATGCAGAGTTGGATAAAAGGCGAAGAATCATCACACATTAAAGAGTGCATGGGAAAATAAATTTTCACGAAACAGAGACAAATCTACCCTGTAAGCTTTTTTGTTCTTCCTTAAATGAGTTTTCGCGTTTGATATATGAGGATCTATGGTTAACTCGTTCAGCAAATCGCCTTACATCGAATCCTGTTTTTCTTTCGAGGTTCATTTCCGAGATTCCCCACCGACGTGCCGTTCGGATCAATTAACAAACCCTTAAAGGTAGATCGCCAACCCCAAACGCGTCGTCATCAGCCATCTAACTTCATTTTCTCCCCGCCATGACCCGCATTCTTCCAAACTGCCGAGACGTGGCCCATTTTTCCCTACAGAAAGAAATGTACTCGATATACACCGCGGAGAATACACAGGCAATGCGACCGCAAACTTGGGCGCTATTTCGTGGGGGGCGGTGAATTATATCCAACAGAAAAAAAGATCTGAATTACGTAAAATGGCCCGAATAAATTGATGGGGTATAAGGGGACAGACGGAAAAACCCACAGAAAGTTGTGGCCGTGAACAGTTTAGAGTCGAATTACGAAGAACGAAAAAATAACATTCACGGCGCGAAGTTTGGAAGTTTTTGTCACGGACTTTTTCCGCTTCGCCGTATATCTACCGGCGAGAAGAAATAACGCTTATGTTACCTCTCCATCGAGCTCGTTTAAACATGATTGTTCGATCTGCAAATCGATCGCTAATGACAACTCTATTCCCTGTAATTATTTGGTGCAAATTATGTGCAATGTCCTTTTTTTCGATCATTCGCCGAGTAGTTTTCATTGAAAATTGTGCTAGCACATAGAGCAAGCCAACAGTATTGGAGAGTGCAGGAAAAATCTTATGTTGCACCTAATTTGAACATAATTACTGCCCTTGTATCATTGAATTCGAGTGATTGATTCAATGCCAATTGAAGACTTATGGAAGAATGCCGGGCGAAAATCAGGCTTCGCTCATAAATCCCACATGGTTTGCACATAATTTGAAAATAATTTCCACATGATTCGAACATAATTTTCACATGATTTGAACATAATTTCCTTATAATTCGAACATTATTTGCAGAACATAATTTCCTTATAATTCGAACATTATTTGCACATAATTTGCACCATAAATTGCACATAATTTGCTCACAATTTGCACATAATTCCGGCCTTTGTTTGATTGAAATAGAGCGATGATCGGATAAGTTATCGAGGTAGTTATCGCATACGATTTGCACATAATTTGCCCATAATTTGCACATAATTTGTACAGAATTTGCACATAATTGGTACAGAATTTTATCGATCTAGCTATAATTTCAATAAAAATTAATTTGTGAATGCACAATATTCGGGCTCTGCGCAGAATTTGCACATAATTACTGCCCTTGTAGCATTGAATTCGAGTGATTGATTCAATGCTAATTGAAGACCTATGGAAGAATGGCGGGCGAAAATCAGGCTCCGCTCATAAATCCCACATGGTTTGCACATAATTTGAAAATAATTTCCACCTGATTCGAACATAATTTTCACATGATTTGAACATAATTTCCTTATGATTCGAACATTATTTGCACATAATTTGCACAATAAATTGCACATAATTTGCTCACAATTTGCACATAATTCCGGCCCTTATTTGATTGAAATACAGCGATGATCGAATAAGTTATCGAGCTAGCTATCGCATACGATTTGCACATAATTTGCACACGATTTGCACATAATTTGCCCAAAATTTTAACATAATTTGTACAGAATTTGCACATTATATTATCGATCCAGCTTTAATTTCAAGACAAATTAATTTGTGAATGCACAATATTCTCTGCGCATAATTTGCACATAATTACTGCCCTCGTATCATTGAATTGGAGTGATTGATTCAATGCTAATTGAAGACTTATGGAAGAATGCCGGGCAAAAATCAGGCTTCGCTCATAAATCCCACATGGTTTGAACATAATTTGAAAATAATTTCCACATGATTCGAACATAATTTTCACATGATTTGAACATATTTTCCTTATAATTCGAACATTATTTGCACATAATTTGCACAATAAATTGCACATAACTTGCTCACAATTTGCACATAGTTCCGGCCTTTGTTTGATTGAAATAGAGCGATGATCGAATACGTTACCGAGCTAGCTATCGCATACGATTTGCACATAATTTGCCCATAATTCGCACATAATTTGTA
The DNA here is from genome assembly GCA_951802165.1 of Adalia decempunctata. Classification (NCBI taxonomy): domain Eukaryota; kingdom Metazoa; phylum Arthropoda; class Insecta; order Coleoptera; family Coccinellidae; genus Adalia; species Adalia decempunctata. Next base: position 8,376,822 of record OX637704.1, on the reverse strand, counting down.
CAGAATTTGCACATAATTGGTACAGAATTTTATCGATCTAGCTACAATTTCAATAAAATTAATTTGTGAATGCACAATATTCGAGCTCTGCGCATAATTTGCACATCATTACTGACCTTGTATCATTGAATTCGGGTGATTGATTCAATTCTAATTGAAGACTTATGGAAGAATGCCGGGCGAAAATCAGGCTTCGCTCATAAATCCCACATGGTTTGCACATAATTTGAAAATAATTTCCACGTGATTCGAACATAATTTTCACATGATTTGAACATAATTTCCTTATAATTCGAACATTATTTGCACATAATTTGCACAATAAATTTCACACAATTTGCACATTATTTCGGTCTTTGTTTGATTGAAATAGAGCGATGATCGAATTAGTTATTGAGATAGCTACAGCATATGATTTGCACATAATTTGCACACGATTTGCACATTATTTGCTCATAATTTGCTCATAATTTGTACAAAATTTTATTGATTTAGCTGTACCTAGTGCTAGCTTGCCGAGAAAGTTGGGACAATTTTCAATAAAAATTAATTTGGGAATGGACAAAAATCGGGCTCTGTACATAATTTGCACATAATTCTTACTTAGTAATTTTAGATAGTTTGTGTGGTAAAATTCAATTTTTTTCAATCTGATTGTAAGTTTCGCCATTTATCATTAGACATTTGAAGAATCGAGGGCGGTATTTGTCAACTTTCGGATGAGATTTGGCAATCTTGAATTGAAATCTAGACAGGTCTTCCGAGGGGTAGTTCGGGTCGTTTGTTTGAGAGTTTCTCATGTGTTTAAGCAGATCCGGACGGAGTTTTTTGCCGCTATCCATAACATTTCCTATCGGTATAATCGGGAGGCTCACCGGGGTATCCAGTGCTTCCTCACATCATTTATTCAAGAAGAACCGGCCCTATCAGGATCTCCAGCGATAAAATAGATAATGCTCCGTGGATCTAAGAGCTAAATCGTTAGCAATAAAAGATCCGAGAGGATTTTTAGATTTCCATGCCGAATAATCGGAATTCCTCTCTTTGTGTGTACGAATTTTTGTTCGATTTGTTTTGATGTTTTTCACGTTCGAACAGTTCGTGGGTGAATCGTTAGGCCAGTATTCAGGGAACTTTTCAGAAGTGTAAATTCTGGCTCGGATACGTGCCCTGATTGTTTGATGTCTGAGCCGGCCGAACCCTTTAATACTTATGTCTTTCGCATTGCAACTTCACTTTTTGCACCAGCTTGCCTTGGCGCCCGTTCCTTCGGCTGGAAGTAATTGATGGAAATGAAAACGACTGTTTTGATCACCAGACTGTACATTGCCGGAGTGAATGGAAATAACGAGTGTCGATTCCTGATTCTCTCCACTTTGATGCGACGGGCGAAATGGATCAAACGGATGAAGATGCGATTTTGAGTCCTCTTTCGCCAAGACTTCTCTCATTTCTCACATGCACTGAAATGATGAAGGATATATTCTCGTCGGCGCTCGTAGCACGTCGGTGAAACGAGAAAAACACGTATCCGAAAATATGTCAGGAATCCTCCTTTTAGGTAGATTCGGATTCAGGAACAAAAAGTAATTTTCTGACATCATTTCGAAAAATTTGAACAATTTGACAACATCGTCAAATAAATCCTGCTTGATCGCAAATCTCATATTACAGATATATCAAAATCAATATTTGATAATTCATCAAAGACAAAAGTATCAGTATCCCTTCGCTGATACTTTTGTCCGAGTGGAGATTATAATTAAGGTGAAAATGATAATCTAGCAAACGACTTCCACGAAGGAAATTACTTTCGGTGGAATTATAAGAAAATATCCTCCTCTCGGGAGGAGATATTCCCTGGAGCCTCAGGAAAAAGCAACTCCTGGATGAAGAGGCTGGAATTATTCAAATTCATCAGGAATGTGCACTATCACCCGTCTCTTTCTTCGGGATTCTACGCAATCGCGATACTTTTACAGGAAGATATTAGGAAAAGTGGGAATTCGAGAAATGACGATCTGTGTTGGAGAACACTAAGACGAAACAAAACTTTTCGGAGAATGTGCTCATCAGCTTAGACACAATGTTTGGTTAGGTTGGGTGAACTGAAGAACATATTTGAAATCGACAATGACTTTTGATATTTCATTGAATTTGTTCTCAATTAAACATTATATAACTTGAAAGCTCCCAATAAACAGGATCTTGGACGATTTCTTAGACAGCTGCTGTCGACTTTCGAATTTTTCGGCATCTGTCACAATTGACTAATGAAATTGATGAAATATTTCAGAAAGAATAATTTTTTAATGAATTTACAGTAACCACTCATATGACAAGACGAGAATCAAGACAAAATTTCAGAATGTAAAGAAAAACACTGCGCAAAAAAATTAACGCACTACTGAAAATCTCAATTGTAATGAAAGTTTCTACATTGACTTTATAACTTATTTTTTATGTTCTCTCGGGAAGGTTTTGAACGAAACAAGACACATTAAATGGAAGAAAATTCAGGATTTCACCGAATCTTATGTGAAAGAAGAGAAATGAACAATTTTCAAAATACTGAAATGCTGATAAGTGATTTAATACTTGGTATTTCCACCCCTTGCGTTAATTACAGCTCGGCAACGACGGTTCATACTCAAAATGAGTGATCTTAAAATGTTGTGATCTAATCCTTCCCAGATTTCTCCGAGTTGGGTTCCTTAGTCATTAAGAGTAGCTGGATGATTTTCTGAACTTCTCAGCCTTCTATTGAGGTTGTCCCAAACCTGTTCAATCGGATTGAGATCTGGACTTCTTGCTGGCCATTCCATTCGAGAGACTTCAACCTCTTCAAGGTACTCCTGAACGATGCGCGCACGATGGGGTCTGGCATTATCGTCCATAAAAATGAAATATTCACCAATGTATGGGGCAAATGACACTACATGCTCTTCTAAAATGTTCCTTATATACTTATCAGCATTCATAGCTCCATTATCAACGACCACTAGGTCTTTGCGAGCAGTCAAAGATATTCCACCCCATACCATAATCGATCCTCCCCCGAAACCAGTAGTATTCAGGAAATTGCACTGAGCAAATCTTTCATGTGGACGTCTGTATACAAGGGAACGTCGATCACAATGGAAGAGGCAGAATCTAGACTCATCTGTGAAGAGAACTCTTTCCCAATCGGCCTCTTCCCAATGGATATGCTCTCTCGCAAAATCCAAACGCGCCCTTCGATGGGCTGGGGTAAGAGCTGGGCCTCTTGCCGCGACACGAGGCCTTAAATTATATTCTCTGAGGCGATTTCTTATTGTCTGAGTGCTAATTTGCACCTCATGAGTTTGCTCAAGCTGATTTTGAAGGGGGCGAGCGGTTGCAAACCGTTGCCACAACGAAGAAACTCTCAAGTAACGTTCTTGAATGTCAGTTGTTACCCGTGGTCTACCCTGTCCTGGTCTTCGGACATTCATACCTGTCTCCCTGAATCGCTGCAACATTCTGGACACACTTGTATGGGAAACTCCAAACCTTTCTGCAATTCTTGTGTATGTCCACCCTTCTTCTCGCAAAACTACCGCTTGGGCACATTCCTCTTGGGTCAAATTGCGTGTTTCGCGTTGCATAGCGATCGAGTGTAGAAAATCAAACGAAAGAAAAACCATTGATTACTAGAATTGATCGAGAACAACTGATTTTAGAATGGAGCCAATACATTCAAAATCTGATAATATCATCTTTTTTTATTCCTGCTGGGAGAAAACATCCGTATTGAAGAAAAACGTTGAAAGTGGATAACATATGCATGCATCATTCTGATAAAAATAATTATCATTGAGAACACCTTCAGTTGTCGAATAATTTCCATAATGTGCGTTAATTTTTTTGCGCAGTGTATATAAATTTAAACTTACTTGTAACAAACTCCTTCCAGAAAAACTGTAGATTTATGTACATGTTTTGTCTGATGAGAACACTCAAATATATACATATACAGGGTCTTTCACGAGGAACCTCACCCATATTTATACGGGAAACTACTGAACGTATTTTCATGAAATTCAGCACTTATAAGTATTTCACGATGCTGATGAAATCTGAAATATTTTCAAGGCATGAGCACCTCCGGTTTTTCCGGAAATGACGTCAACTTCCGTTTTTCAAATTAGAACACCATTTTTTTATTGCAGAAATAGATTCCTTAGAAAATTTCAAGTTATTTTGATGTAACATTTTTCAGTTTTGGTTGGAAAATTCTGTCTGAGCGGGAACATTCGAAAAAAAAATCGAAAATAGAGCTCCGCTGAAACAAGAATAACTTCGAGGTTTTTGGATGGAAAATTTTCATTTTTGGGATTTTTCAAGATGTAAGATTGATGTATCCACTTTCAGAATCGAAATCGCGATTCATGATACAGGGGGTGAAAAAATCGCTTTCAAAGTTAGGGATGACAAAATCGTGAAAAATCAATTTTTTCAAATTAGAACCCCATTTTTTTATGGCAGATATTGAATCTACGTTAAAAAATAATGTGAGTGTATACATCACACCCTTGCCCTAAAGTGGATATTTTCTGAGTTATTCACAAAAAACTGTTTTTCGTCTTGAATTTTCAGCTATTTCTTTTCCCTTCACGCCAAAAAGATGAAATTTTCAGGAACTGTTACTTAAACCATGTTTTAGATATTACTACCCTAATATGCAAGAGAAAAAAGTTACAGGTTGTTCCTAAATAGATGGCGAATTTGGATTCGAATTTGTATTGGAAACCTCTTTATTTCAACTAATCGGCCATCGGTTTTCTCTCCAGTGATAAATAAATAATTCCTTATGAACCATATGCAAAAACTTACCATGTTTTACATTCTTTTTTTTTAATGATAGATATCATTAATTACATATGCCAAATTCCTCTTTATTCAGTAGCATGTAATTAATGATATCTATCATTAAAAAAAAGAATGTAAAACATGGTAAGTTTTTTCATATGGTTCATAAGGAATTATTTATTTATCACTGGAGAGAAAACCGATGGCCGATTAGTTGAAATAAAGAGGTTTCCGATACAAATTCGAATCCAAATTCGCCATCTATTTAGGAACAACCTGTAACTTTTTTCTCTTGAATATTAGGGTAGTAAAATCTAAAACATGGTTTAAGTAACAGTTCCTGAAAATTTCATCTTTTTGGCGTGAAGGGAAAAGAAATAGCTGAAAATTCAAGACGAAAAACAGTTTTTTGTGAATATCTCAGAAACTATCCACTTTAGGGCAAGGGTGTGATGCATACACTCACATTATTTTTCAACGTAGATTCAATATCTGCCATAAAAAAATGGGGTTCTAATATGAAAAAATTGATTTTTCACGATTTTGTCATCCCTAACTTTGAAAGCGATTTTTTCACCCCCTGTATCATGAATCGCGATTTCGATTTTTAAAGTGGATACATCAATCTTACATCTTGAAAAATTCCAAAAAATGAAAATTTTCCATCCCAAAACCTCGAAGTTATTCTTGTTTCAGCGGAGCTCTATTTTCGATTTTCTTTTCGAATTTTCCCGCTCAGAGAGAATTTTCCAACCAAAACTGAAAAATGTTACATCAAAATAACTTGAAATTTTCTAAGGAATCTATTTCTGCAATAAAAAAATGGTGTTCTAATTTGAAAAACGGAAGTTGACGTCATTTCCGGAAAAACTGGAGGTGCTCATGCCTTGAAAATATTTTAGATTTCATCAGCATCGTGAAATACTTATAAGTGCTGAATCTCATGAAAATACGTTCAGTAGTTTCCCGTATAAATATCGGTGAGGTTCCTCGTGAAAGACCCTGTATATATACAGGGTGGCCATTTGAAAACGAAACAGACGAGATTACAGACGAAATAAATTTTTTCGATAGAAATGCTCGGACAGGTCGATTTCTATTTCGAGGGGGACAACTTAAGATGTAGGTTACGGACGCATAGCGCTTCAACCCTTGCTGCTACAACCCCCACCCCCAATTTTTGAATAGGGAAGATGGGGTGAGTGATACCTCAATTCAAAGTTATTTTTATACTGATTTCAGCACAGTAATTGTTTTTTCATTTTATGCATTAGTTCTCGAAATATTCTTAACTAAGTATTTGAAAATGAAGTGGTGTTTTCATGGCACTTGTAGTATTTTTTTGTGAAAAATCGACATCTTGATTAAAGATTTCTATGTCAGTGTATTGGAGGAAGGAAGCCACAGTCATGGTTGTTTTGAAGCTCAAAATGTCGATTTTTGACAAAAAAACACTACAAGTGCCATGAAAACACCACATCATTTTCAAATACTTAGTTAAGAATATTTCGAGAACTAATGCATAAAATGAAAAAACAATTACTGTGCTGAAATCAGTATAAAAATACCTTTCAAATGAGGTATCACTCACCCCATCTTCCCCATTCAAAAATCGGGGGTGAGGGTTGTAGTAGCAAGGGTTGAAGCGCTATGCGTCCGTAACCTACATCTCAAGTTGTCTCCCTCGAAACAGAAATCGACCTGTCCGAGCATTTCTATCGAAAAAATTTATTTCGTCTGAAATCTCGTCTGTTTCGTTTTCAAATGGCCACCCTGTATATATAATCCATTAATTCATGACATTCTGGTTATAGTCATTTTCCTGCCAGATATAAAGGCAACGTTGTCCTTTATACATAAAGGTCGCACTAATTACGTATTTATCAAAATGTTTATTCACTTTGGGAAAATAATGAATTTGAGGGAATATCATGTGACTTCAATAATTCCAAAGACCTGGCGAATGCTGAAGAAACTTTTTTCTCTGTTAAAATTGGAAATATTTCACGTATACAAACATGGTTGGAAGATTCAGTTATGCTTTTTCTTCTACGGAAATCAAGAATCGAATGAAGAAATTGTACTGAAAAATAATGGACAGAATAGTCCCTTACATTGTGATGGTTCATTCGAAAAAAGATTAAAAGTACTCAAATAACCCGACAGAAAAACTTATAAACGAACAGACGGACCTATGGAATTCCCCACTTTGCAAATCTCTCAACAAATAAGCCTACAGAAGACATCCAAATATCTTTTTTCACAACTTGAAATACGCCAGTATAAAAATGTAGTAGTACTAGGAAACCTGTGTCACAGTTGAACCCTAACAGAACTAACTCCATATTCAAAGTCAAATGAATAGAAATTAGCATTGGCAACGTCTGTCGGAATTATTTGACATTTCACGAGTGCCAACCTGCGTCAGTTTCAAGTAAAAAAACTGGATAAACCCAAATCTTGGCTAACCGGGATACTTTATAAAAGTGAATGGAGTATAACATGTAATTAGCATAGAAGTCAAGATGGAGCAATTCTATGCACAGCTTCTTGCCCCAATTCCGACTGCATCCGAGACAGAGACAGGAGCCCTACATATAATTGATGAGCTGGATCCAGGGTTCGATTCCGTTCCAGAACAACTCCCAGGTTCGTTCTTCTTGATATTGACAATAATAACAGTCCTCCTTGGAATCTGTCAATTCTGAAGCGTTTACTCTGTACGGAATGCACCGATGGGGGCAGGTATCTCTGTATCATTACTGGTAGATCCCGGGAACGAATTTCCCCAGAATATCAGGAACAATGCACAGCAATGATGTTCATATTTCAATACCAGACGCGCCTGAATTTCCCACTTTATTTTCTGTATTTCCGTTTGACACCGTGGAAACTTGTTACCTGGCCCTATTTTCTTGGGTGGAAATCATTTCGGATGTATGGGAGAACGTCGGAAATGTGAAGTTATGGTTTGTGATTTTCTTTCGACGGAAATTTGGGGCTGTATGTGTGCGGTGATGATGCCGATGTTTGCTCTGCTGATGGTGGAAAAAGTGCTGATGAAAATACAGAAGTGATGGAATCCGTCGGATGTATTGCGACCTTCACACATCGTCGAAATTGTAGGCCTCCCTAGGTTTCTCGGAGAATAATAATAATAATATTTTTCATATAGAGTGTGACAAGAAAAAACTGGGACAAACTCTTTTTCATTTAACTCTATTAAACAGAAGAAATTGAACAAATCAACAACAAATAATAATAGCTTGAACATTTGTTAATGATATATTTAAGCCGTTTCGAAGTGGCTCCCTTTGGCGGCGATACACAGCTTCAGACGCTTCTTGAAATTTTCGGCAATGGGCCGCAGCTCCTCGGGCGTTAATCGGTTCCATTCCCGGCGCAGAGATTGCTTCAGCGACTCCAAATTTCTGTGTTTTTTAGCACAAGCCCTGTGCTTCAAAATCGACCACACGCTGTAGTCCATTGGGTTGAGATCCGGTGATTGATTTTGATCCTTTGATCCACGAAAACTAAGGGAGTTTTAGCACTGCCGCAAATTCCGCCCCAGGCCATGACGGATTGTGGATTTTGACGGTGTTCGACGAAGGCCGATGTACCGGAAGCCTCTACGGACCAGACTCTGTCGTTTTGGTGGTTGTGGGATTGTTTTACGGTGAAAAGCTTCTCGCCTGTGAAGATAATTCGCTCCCATTGCTGACCGGCGGCGAGACGAAGGAGTTGGCGCACCTTTGGAGTCGTACGCGCTTATTTTCCTCCGTGAGGGGTTGAACTTCTTGGAGCTTGTATGGCTTGTGGTTGAGCTTCTTTTTGGCAATTTGACGGACTGATTCACGGTTGATACCGGTCTCACAGGCTATTTTCCTCATGGAAACCCTCGGATTTCGATTGACTCGCTTCTTGACGATGTTGCGATTGCTAGGTGTATTGACAGTGCGTTTTCTACCACTTCCTGGACGACGACCATCATGGCCAAGCTCCTTGAAACGACGAATTGCATCGGACACGGTTTGACGAGGCACATTGAGCAAACGAACAATTTCGCATTGACGCCTACCTTGACGAAACAGCTCCAAAATCGCACTACGTTTGTTTGACATTAGAAATCTCTGTGAAATGAAATTATATCAAACTGAAAATTCACATATTAGTACAGGATAGTGATAGTGTAGAGAAACCAAGAGAATAAAAATTATTTGGCTGCGCTGAAATACTTTTGTTTCAGACCACAGCAAAAGTGGTCCGAAGTTTTTCTTGTCACTTTGTGAAATCTTTATCTCATGCTTTATGCAGCATGTTGTTGTGGGGCGTTATCATCCTGATAAATGAAATTATCCCCTAATTCGTTGCGCAGAGACTTTTGACGATGTGTGTATTTTTCATCCCGAAGAAAATAGTGTTTTCAATTGTGCGTAAAATCCACAAAAATTTCGGAACATTCACTGGTTAAAAGTGAGATTAAAAAAAAATATACGGAGTTCAATTTGGCGCAGAGATTTGAGTGAGATGTTTTCTTTACAGAAACAACAATTATTTTCCAATTGCGAAATGCGGAAAGAATGTTTAAAGCGAAGGAATGAACGAGGTTCTTCATAACCACTGACAAAGAGATTGTTCTTGCTTACACAGTCTCGAACGGAATTAGAGTTGTTAGTGAATATGTAGAGAAGTCGAAGCCGGAGCCATTCTCTCTGTTTCCGTTTGCTGTTTCCCCAGCTGTTTTTTCAACTCTCTTTCTGCACTGTTTTTCAACGCATCCCTCCGCGGTGGCACAATTTAATTCAGTGAATTTCCATGTACCAAACCTCTTGAGAATTTCTGGTAGGGGGGTATTTCAGTGCGAATATTACCTTACAACTTGCAAGTAGATTAGATGATGGAGTGTGGAAAGAATCGTATTTTTGAGCACTCCTTCTGATACTAGGGCTGTATCATCTCGTCTCGATGCCTGTCAGATTCAATTCTGTTCGTCCGGCCGTGAACATATAACAGAAACCTTAAAACTGGGAATTTTCAGGATAGGTTTTGATTTCGAATGCTGCAATAGGCAAATTCACCTAGTGGACATGACGTTTCGAAATGGTGTTTTCCTGATAATTTTGATGGATATGAAATTTTCTATTCAGATGCAGAATGTCGCATTCAAGCTACATCGAATTAGCGTAATGAGAATCATATAAAATTTCATCCAAGTATTTTTTACGGCTGCTGTTAAAATGACATCAACTTGTTTAAATACAAAACCCTATTTTTCGATTTGTTGTTTTGTATATTATTGTGATCAAGATAAAAAGCTTCAGTGACAGAAAAGTTCAGAGCTTTCATCAGAGAAAAAACAAGACTCCTTTCCTTTAACTAAAATTCATTGTGACAAGAAAAACCTCGAACAAACTCTTTTTCGAATTTGTTGAGGGTTTCGCGGCCATCGTTTGATGATATCTGGTCTTGATTCGAGCATTTCGGCCGGCGTGGTTTATTATATTTCGACGTTTCGCCAGATCGAGTGTCTGGCATCTTCAGGAATTATTTCTCTCTTATACTTGAGCTCAAGTATAAGAGAGAAATAATTCCTGAAGATGCCAGACACTCGATCTGGCGAAACGTCGAAATATAATAAACCACGCCGGCCGAAATGCTCGAATCAAGACCAGATATCATCAAACTCTTTTTCATTTAACTCTATTAAACAGAAAGAAATTGAACAAAGCAACAACAAATAATAATAGCTTGAACATATGTTAATGATATATTTTAGCCGTTTCGAAGTGGCTTCCTTTGGCGGCGATACACAGCTTCAGACGCTTCTTGAAATTTTCGGCAATGGGCCGCAGCTCCTCGGGCGTTAATCGGTTCCATTCCCGGCGCAGAGATTGCTTGAGCGACTTCAAATTTTTGTGTTTTTTAGCACAAGCCCTGTGCTCCAAAATCGACCAAACGCTGTAGTCCATTGGGTTGAGATCCGGTTAGTAGGGCGGCCATTCTGCAGATGAGATGAAACAAGGAAAATGGGTCTTACACCATTCTTGCGTCATTTTCGCTCTGTGAGCCGGAGCGGAGTCCTGTTGAAAGGTCCAATGCGTATCGCCGAAGTGCTTGGCCCACGGAAGTACTACGGCCTCGAGGATGTCGCAGCGGTAGACTTCTTGATTGATTTTGACCCCTTGATCCACGAAAACTAAGGGAGTTTTACCACAGCCGCAAATTCCGCCCCAGACCATGACGGATTGCGGATTTTGACGGTGTTCGACGATGGCCGATGTACCGGGAGCCTCTACGGACCAGACTCTGTCGTTCTGGTGGTAATGGGATTGTTCTACGGTGAAAAGCTTCTCGCCTGTGAAGAGAATTCGCTCCCATTGATGACCGGCGGCGAGACAAAGGAGTTGGCGGCACCTTTGGTGACGTACGCACTTGTTTTCCTCCGTGAGGAGTTGAACTTTTTGGAGCTTGTATGGCTTGTGGTTGAGCTTCTTTTGGCAATTTGACGGACTGATTCGCGGTTGATACCGGTCTCACAGGCTATTTTCCTCATGGAAACCCTCGGATTTCGATTGACTCGCTTCTTGGCGATGTTGCGATTGCTAGGTGTATTGACAGTGCTTTTTCTACCACTTCCTGGACGACGACCATCATGGCCAAGCTCCAAACGACGAATTGCATCGGACACGGTTTGTCGAGGCACATTGAGCAAACGAACAATTTCGCATTGACGCCTACCTTGACGAAACAGCTCCAAAATCGCACTACGTTTGTTTGACATTCTGAAACTCTGTGAAATGAAATTATATCAAAATGAAAATTCACATATTAGTACAGGAAAGTGTAAAGAAACCAACAGAATAAAAATTATTTGGCTGCGCTGAAATACTTTTGTTTCAGACCACAGCAAAATTGATCCGAAGTTTTTCTTGTCACCTTGTAAACACCAGCAAATATAAAATCATCGGAACCATATTTTCATTTTATAATCGTCTTATTTTGGCAATTACAGTATTAAACCTATGAAATTGATAGCTTGTGGTTCGATAATAGTATATTATTCAACGAGAATATTATGATGGCTTTTGTTCAAGCGGATGAGCCATATTATGCGAGTAGAATTTTCATGTTTTCCACGACCGTTGAATAATTCTTTATTTTTTCTTGAATTTTATTTCTACGAATAAACGTTTCAAATCGAAATGCCATTCCAGAGAATTCTCTGCTCAAACTTATTTGTATTTTCCATTTATGTATTTTGTGGTTGGAAGATTGAAAACTGATTATCCATAAATCACAAGTGATTAGATTTATCTTGTAGGTAGATTTGCATTCAAGAATTTCAATCTAGCAATCACCTCCTGATTTTTTCGCATGAATTTAGAAACACTCATAGCATGAAGAACATCATCTTTTATGTAATTTGAGCAATACGAATAGAAAATATTCCACCTGTATAGTTTTTCAAGCGAACTATTGTACTGATACTGATAATTCTTTCCGAATGCGAATTCGTTTATGAGCTGCTACAAGAAAGAAATAGTTGTATAGTTTTTCGGGCGAACTATTGTACTGATGCTGATGATTCTTTCCGAATGCGTTTTTGGGAAAATGTAATTTTTTTAATTCGATTGTGAGCTGATAAAAAAAAAGAAAATGCTGTGGGACTAGGAGATCTTCAAATGAAATACTCGATTCTAACAAAACTTCATTCGTTTATTCAGACTTTCCCAAAGGAATGCATGATCCTGTTTATTATCACGTGCTGTAGAGGCATCACATAGTTCCAACTAAATCATTCGAATTGGAAGCGTCTGGCGGGTCTGTGTGTAAGGACAGCGAGACAAGGAGGTTAGGAGAGTGAACATTCGGTGCCGGAAGGGTTGGCAGAAGGGGGCGAGCTGTCTTGGTATTATCGACCCGTCGAGCTGATTACTCTCCATCGCCACAACTGGGAATATGTCTCACCTGACAGAGATTATAATATCCCGGTTTCCTCCGCAAATCTCGCCCTTCCGTATTTTTTCATCTCCTGACATCCACACCGGGATCCGTTCTATCTATCTATTAAAACTCGACCTTTCCTGGATCACGTCCAAATTATATCACTGTTGATTTGTGGCTTCTTGCGATGGGCCACGGCGATGCTGTATTTATATATAGGTCGTGCTTCCAGCGTTCCAACTGTCGTAAATTCACAGTGCTGGTTCTTGAGGTCCGAATGGGTTACATGCACGTTAACTCTCGCTGTTTATCCTAGTGATAATCTTTGAATTGTCCTTTTACAAACTCAACATTAATGTATTATTCTAAAATCGAATCGAAAAGTTCGAAGTGTGATTTGAGGCATGTCCATGACTGGAGAACTGTATCTAAAAGCCAATTTAGACGATAAATCCTAGAAATGGCCAACCATTAAAATATATCACGGATCAGGTGATACAAAGTTTGAACGTAGATAGTGATCTGCGACGAATGATCCATTTGGATTAATAATTCAGAAAGTTCAATTGGCCAGAGATCCTTCGTTCTATGAATGTCACGATATCTATCCACCATTCACTTTTATAAAGTATCCCGGTTGGCTATGACATTCTGGCACATTTCACCAAGTATATTTTGAAAATTTCAGGTCATTATCCCGTCAGATAACTACGCAACGTTGTCCTCTCTATATAGAGGACGGAGTAATTACGTATTTATTAAAATGTTGATTTACTTTGGGACAATAATGAATTTGAGAATATATTATGTGAATTCAATAATTCCAAAGACCTGGAGAATGTGAAAGAAACTTTTTCTCTGTTAATACTGAAAATATTTCACGTATATAAACATGGTTGGAAGATTCAGTTATGCTATTTTCTTGTACGGAAATAAAGAATCGAGTGTTGAAATTTCACTGAAAAATAATGGACAGTATAGTCCGTTACTTTGTGATAGTTCATTCGAAAAAAGAATAAAATTACTCGAATAACCCAAGAGAAAAACTTCTGAACGAACAGAAGGACCTATGGAATTCTCCACTTTTCAAAATTTACAGGAAATAAGCCTACAGAAGACATTTGAATACCTTTTTGCATCAACTCGAAATACTCCAGTATGAAAATGTGGTAGTACTACGAAACCTATGTCACAGTTTTCGGGGACGCTGAATTCAATAAAATATATTCTGAGGCTCTATCTATCATAGTTTAGATTTTCATCTGTCAAATGGCATTTTTTCGATTTTCAAATCGTCATAACTCCTGCTCCTGATGTAGTCGTATCCATTTTTGGTTTGTATATCGTTAATCATCATTGTCCCAAGTATCTATCAGCATAATAAAATGGATTTCGAAAATACCAACTATTTGGGTGAAAAATACGTAAGAGGTGAGACCCCCCAAAAACACCATATTCGTCATCAACACGAAATCTCTGGGCAATCTAGTGTTGATATTATATCGAGAAGTTCTTTAAACTATTGGAATCTTCCAGAATATAAATTTTGCTGACCCATAACATCTAAACTCTGCATTCTCTGAGCGTCCGAACAAAACTCCAAAATGAAAAATTGAAAATAAAAAACTAAAAAAATTCAGGTCAAGGAAGGACCATATAGACAAGTTTGGTATCAAAATATAAGTTTTCGGGGACGCTGAATTCAATAAAGAATATTTCGAGGCCCTATCTTTCATACTTTAGATTTTCACCTGTCAAATGGCATTTTTTCGAATTTCAAATCGTCATAGCTCCCGCTCCTGTGGACGTATCCACTTTTGTTTTGTATATTGTTAATCATCATTGCCCCAAGTATCCATCAGCATAATTAAATCGATTTCGAAAATCCCAACTTTTTGGGTGAAAAATACGTAAGGGGTAAGACCCCCCAAAAACACCATATTCGTCATCAACAAGAAATCCCTGGGAAATCTACTGTTGATATTCGATCGTGAAGTTCTTCAACCTATTCGAATATTTCATAATATCCATTTTGCTGACCCATAACACCTAAACTCTGCATGCTTTGAGCGTGCAAACAAAACTCGAAAATGAAAAATTGAAAACAAAAAACTGAAAATATTCATGTGAAAGAAGGACCATATGGCCAAGTTTGGTATCAAAATATAAGTTTTCGAGGATTCTGAATTCAATAAGAAATATTTCGAGGCTCTATCTATCATAGTATAGATTTTCACCTGTCAAATGGCATTTTTTCGAATTTCAAATCGTCATAGCTCCCGCTCCTGTGGTCGTATCCACTTTTGTTTTGTATATTGGTAATCATCATTGCCCCAAGTATCCATCAGCATAATAAAATCGATTTCGAAAATCCCAACTTTTTGGGTGAAAAATACGTAAGGGGTAAGACCCCCAAAAACACCATATTCGTCATCAACAAGAAATCCCTGGGGAATCTACTGTTGATATTCGATCGTGAAGTTCTTCAACCTATTCAAATCTTTCAGAATATCCATTTTGCTGACGCATAACACCTAAACTCTGCATGCTCTGAGCGTCCGAACAAAACTCGAAAATGAAAAATTGAAAACAAAAAACTAAAAAAAATCATGTCAAAGAAGGACCATATCGACAAGTTTGATATCAAAATAGATGTTTTTGGGAACGCTGAATTCAATTAAAAATATTCCGAGGCTCTATTTATCATAGTAGATTTTCACCTGTCAAATGGCAATTTTCGTATTTCAAATCGTCATAGCTCCCGCTCCTGTGGTCGTATCCACTTTTGTTTTGTATATTGGTAATCATCATTGCCCCAAGTATCCATCAGCATAATAAAATCGATTTCGAAATTCCCAACTTTTTGGGTGAAAAATACGTAAGGGGTAAGACCCCCCAAAAACACCATATTCGTCATCAACACGAAATTCCTGGGGAATCTAGTGTTGATATTCGATCGTGAAGTTCTTCAACCCATTCGAATCTTTCAGAATATCCATTTTGCTGACGCATAATACCTAAACTCGGCAGGCTCAAAGCGTCCGAACAAAACTCGAAAATGAAAAATTGAAAACAAAAAACTGAAAATATTCATGTCAAAGAAGGACCATATGGCCAAGTTTGGCATCAAAATATAGGTTTTCGAGGACGCTGAATTCAATAATAAATATTTCGAGGCTCTATCTATCAAAGTATAGATTTTCACCTGTCAAATGGCATTTTTTCGAATTTCAAATCGTCATAGCTCTCGTTCCTGTGGTTGTATCCACTTTTGGTTTGTATTTTGTTAATCATCATTGTCCCAAGTATCTATCAGCATAATAAAATCGATTTCGAAAATCCCAACTTTTTGGGTGAAAAATACGTAAGGGGTAAGACCCCCCAAAAACACCATATTCGTCATCAACACGAAATCCCTGGGGAATCTACCGTTGATATTCGATCGTGAAGTTCTTCAACCAATTCGAATCTTTTGGAATATCCATTTTGCTGACCCATAACACCTAAACCCTGCATTCTCTGAGCGTCCGAACAAAACTCCAAAATGAAAAATTGAAAATAAAAAACTAAAAAAATTCAGGTCAACGAAGGACCATATAGTCACGTTTGGTATCAAAATATAAGTTTTCGGGGACGCTGAAATCAATACAAAATACTCCGAGGCTCTATCTATCATAGTTTAGATTTTCACCTGTCGAATGGCATTTTTTCGAATTTCAAATCGTCATAGCTCCCGCTCCTGTGGTCGTATCCACTTTTGTTTTGTATATTGTTAATCATCATTGCCCCAAGTATCCATCAGCATAATAAAATCGATTTCGAAAATACCAATTTTTTGGGTGAAAAATACGTAAGGGGTAAGACCCCCCAAAAACACCATATTCGTCATCAACACGAAATCCCTGGGGAACTAGTGTTGATATTCGATCATGAAGTTCTTCAACCTATTCGAATCTTTCGGAATATCCATTTTGCTGACCCATAACATCTAAAATCTGCATGCTCTGAGCGTCCGAACAAAACTCGAAAATGAAAAATCGAAAATAAAAAACTTAAAAAATTCAGCTCAACGAAGGACCATATGGACAAGTTTGGTATCAAAATATAAGTTTTCGGAGACCCTGAATTCAATTAAAAATATTTCGAGGCTCTATCTATCATAGTTTAGATTTTCACCTGCAAAATGGCATTTTTTCGAATTTCAAATCGTCACAGCTCCCGCTTCTGTGATCGTATCCACCCGAGATATCACCCTTAAAAAGTGGTGACTAAATTTATTTTTTCTCTAAAAGTTCAGTAGAGCTAGAATCTTGAAATTCTGTAATTTCCCTGCACTCATGAAGGACTAATCACAGGTGTTTTTTCAGTATTCCTGCTACATTATACGGGGTTGAAATTAGCAACCCTCACGGTATTTCATATCAAAACCTTTTTTCGGGATTATGTTTCATGAAATAAAATTATATCTTCAAATCCCATAGCTTAAAACAATTTTTTATTCTCAATTTTTTCCAAAACCAATAGCTGAAGGAAAAAAAATGAAAACTCAATTTTAGTCACCACCTTTTGAGGGTGATATCTCGGAAAGGAGTGGGCTGAGGAAGTTTTGTTATAAGAAAGACCCATCTAAATTTTATACGAACAATCACTCCAAGAATTTAGAAACACCCTGTATATACACACAAGGATCGAGTCCTGATTTTCATGAAAATCATTTGTTTCGGGTGGATAATTTATGATCCTCTGAATTTTTAGGGTAAGTCATGCTGGACTCTATCGATATATGTGGAAAATTAACCACATCTTAATCTTAACATCCAATTATACAAAAGATTGGGAAGGATGAGGGGAAAAAGGTAACGCTACCTCCTGGGCAATGTTATTGGCTGCCGGATTTTATCCAGGATTCTTGTATCAGGTACAGTGTACAGTTCTGGGGACGAGACAAAACACGAAAGAGATGTCGCTTAATGGATTTCATTCGGTAAATGTGGTTTTTCAGGGGAATTCGGAGTTTTTGTTCATGTAAACCGAGGAAAACCGCCAGTGTGTTTTCCTCATTTGCTTTCCAGCAGCATTGTAGGAATGACAGGAATGACGGGATATCCTGTATGTCCTGAATTGTCATGTGTGACAAGGATCGTATGAGGGAGGGGACGAAATTGTCATTCGCAATGGTCTGCGAATAATCCCCAAATTCATCAAAAAATGTCCTTGAACCTACAAACACTTATTTCGTTCTGCGAATATCTTTATCTGACTTCATCATTATTCGCAAAATTTCCAACAAAAGATGCGTAAACAAACCACAAAACACAGAATCACACAAAGTTGATTGATGTCCAAATGAAAGCGCGAATTTAATTACTTAGCGTGAATCGAAAACGATTTTTCTTGCCGATAATAAACATTCACATATACGGAATAGGAAATTTCAATTCATCGAAATGAAATTCTCTAATTAATTACATTAAACATTGTAACATGTCCTGCCCACATTCCGCATCGATGTTCATCGCGATCAACCACTCCTGCTTTTACTAGAAGCATAATCAATTCTGAAACTTCATGTTTAATCAGTTTCAAGATATAATTGTCCCCAAGGGCCTGAAAACTGGCATTTTATCACGAAATAAGCCCACTCGTTCATGCTCCTTCTGATGGGATTATAGTTGATGGCCGATCAATGGGTGAATTCTCAGCGAATAGATTCGATTTCATTGAATGGGAAATAGAGCCCCCCGCTAAACTAATTGCTGAAGTACTACTATCTCTTGGAAAACAATATTTTTCATTCAACTAGAAGGATATTTCTTACTTAACTACTCGAACGAACGATTCGAATGATCCAAAATATTCATTATTCTGTCGAATAGCACTTAATTGAATGCTCTGAGCATGTGAATAGAACCCAAACCTTAATTTTGGAAAAATCGAAATGAAAAGTTTCATAAGACATCGAATGTGAATGGTCGACTTCGGTCTCAAAATATAGGTTTTCGAGGACCCTGCATTCAATAAAAAATAATCCGAGGCCCTATCTATTATACACTACTGGAAAAAATTAAAGGATCAAAAAAAAATTCCAAATTTTTCGGCAATTTTCAACATGCCGCAACTTTGAGAGGAATGGTCGTACAAGGAATTCAAAAAAAGGAAATTGTATTTCAAAACTCCCATTAATGAATAACCATTGCTTATTCATGGAATTTTTTTTTTCTTAATGTCGCATCAATATGAAAATTTAACAAAAAAAGGGCTTTTGGTGGTTTCTTGGAAAATCTACCGCTGGATCGAAAATGTTGAGGAAACCAATAATGTTAAGTGTGACTTTCACAGTTCAATATGTTAATAAAAACCTTACGAAGAGCCAACTCAATTCAGCGAGCCGTTTTTTTGTTTGACTCGATTGAATTTTTGAAAAAAATTACCGCCTGCATTAACATGGCTGAACGTTTGAGAGCCGTTATTGCAAACAGGGGAGGCAATACCCGTTATTAAATTAATAAAAATGTTATTTGTTGTTTTTTTTATTTTTCTTTTTTTGAAATTCATGAACTATCTGCAATTAAAATGTGGAAAAAGCTCGAGAAAATTCTTTTTTGCCTTTTTTAAAGCTTACGAGCTTCTCAGAGCAAAAAACGTGATCCTTATTTTTTTCAAGAATTCAATCGAGTCAAACAAAAAAACGGCTCGCTGAATTGAGTTGGCTCTTCGTAGGGTTTTTATCAACATATTGAACTGTGAAAGTCACACTTAACATTATTGGTTTCCTCAACATTTTCGATCCAGCGGTAGATTTTCCAAGAAACCACCAAAAGCCCTTTTTTTGTTAAATTTTTATACTGATGCGACATTAGGAAAAAAAAATTTCTATGAATAAGCAATGGTTGTTCATTAATGGGAGTTCATTTAAGGTCTTGAAACCCCCCTTCAATTTTCTGTGCGATCATTGGTTGCTGAGAAATCGATATTCAAAGACAAATGGATCCTTTTCCATTTGAAGACCGATATCTCGGCGAGAAATGGACGTATTGAGGTCAATAAAAAAATAAATTAAAGCTGAATTAACAAATTATCCCATCATTATAACGATTATGCAAAAATAAAATTACCACGCTCGTAGACAAGAAAAAAAAAAGTGGTAAAATTTTGAAAATTTTTTTGTTGCTGATTTTTCTATCATTACTCGAAAACCACTGAAATTTAAAATTTTTGAAGTTTCAATCCAAAAACTAGATACTTGGAGCTACAATTTCCTTTTTTTGAATTCCTTGTACGACCATTCCTCTCAAAGTTAAGGCATGTTGAAAATTGCCGAAAAATTTGGAATTTTTTTTTGATCCTTTAATTTTTTCCAGTAGTGCAGTTTAGATTTTCACCTGCGAAATGCCATTTTTTCAAAAGTCGAAATTTCAAATCGTCATAGCTCCCGCTCCTGTCATCGTTTTTTATTTGTGAATTGTTGATCAGTATGGTCCAAAGTATCTCTGAGCATAATAAAATCGATTTCGAAAATGTCAAATTTTTGGGTAAAAAATGACAAAGGGGTAAGACCCCCCAAAAACACCATATTTGCCATCATCAAGAATACCCTGGCGAATCTGAAGGCGTTTTGCGTTCTGGAAGATGTACTATCCAATCAAATCTTGCAGAATACCCATTGGACAGATCAGTATCACCCAAATTTTGAGTGCTCTGAGCTTCTGAACAAAACTTGAAAATGAATTCTGGAGAAAATAAAAGAATGAAAATTATGGTTCCGGAAGGGCTGTATGGACAAGTTTGATATCAAAATATAGGTTTTCGAGTACGCTGAATCCAATAAAAACCAATTCGAGGCTCCATCTAGTATAGTTTAGATTTTCACCTGCCAAATGGCATTTTTTCAAAAATCGAAATTTCAAATCGTCATAGCTCCCGCTCCTGTGATCGTATCAACTTTTTGTTTGTGAATTGTTAATCAGCATGGTCCAAAGTATCTCTGAGCACAATAAAATCGATTTCGTAAATGTCAACTTTTTGGGTGAAAAATTACAAAGGGGTAAGACCCCCCAAAAACACCATATTTGTCATCATCAAGAAATCCCTGGCGAATCTAAAGGCGTTTTTCGATCTGGAAGATATACTATCCTTTCGAATCTTGCAGAATACCCATTGGACAGATCAGTATTACCCAAATTTTGAGTGCTCTGAGCTTCTGAACAAAACTTGAAAATGAATTCTGGAGAAAATAAAAGAATGAAAATTATGGTTCCGGAAAGGGCTGTATGAACAAGTTTGATATCAAAATATAGGTTTTCGGGTACGCTGAATCCAATAAAAACCAATTCGAGGCTCCATCTAGTATAGTTTAGATTTTCACCTGCCAAATGACATTTTTTCAAAAATCGAAATTTCAAATCGTCATAGCTCCCGCTCCTGTGATCGTATCCACTTTTTGTTTGTGAATTGTTAATCAGCATGGTCCAAAGTATCTCTGAGCACAATAAAATCGATTTCGTAAATGTCAACTTTTTGGGTGAAAAATGACAAAGGGGTAAGACCCCCCAAAAACACCATATTTGTCATCACCAAGAAATCCCTGGCGTATCTGAAGGCGTTTTCCGATCTGGAAAATGTACTATCCATTCGGATCTCGCAGAATACCCATCCCGCTGATCGATACCACCTCTACTTTGAGTGGTCTGAGCTTCTGAACAAAACTTGAAAATGAATTCTGGAGAAAATAAAAGAATGAAAATTATGGTTCCGGAAAGGGCTGTATGAACAAGTTTGATATCAAAATATAGGTTTTCGGGTACGCTGAATCCAATAAAAACCAATTCGAGGCTCCATCTAGTATAGTTTAGATTTTCACCTGCCAAATGACATTTTTTCAAAAATCGAAATTTCAAATCGTCATGGCTCCCGTTCCTGTAATCGTATCCACTTTTTGTTTGTGAATTGTTAATCAGCATGGTCCAAAGTATCTCTGAGCATAATAAAATCGATTTCGAAAATTTCAACTTTTTGGGTGAAAAATGACAAAGACTCCCCAAAAACACCATATTTGTCATCATCAAGAAATCCCTGGCGAATCTGAAAGCGTTTTGCGTTCTGGAAGATGAACTATCCATTCAAATCTTGCAGAATACCCATTGGACAGATCAGTATCACCCAAATTTTGAGTGCTCTGAGCTTCTGAACAAAACTTGAAAATGAATTATGGAGAAAATGAAAGAATGAAAATTATGGTTCCGGAAGGCTATATGGCCGATTTTGATATCGAAATATGGGTTTTCGAGGACGCTGCATCCAATAAAAACCAACCCGAGGCTCTATCTAGTATAGTTTAGATTTTTACCTGCGAAATGTCATTTTTTTCACAAATCGAAATTTCAAATCGTTATAGCTCTCGCTTCTGTGATCGTATGCACTTTTTGTTTGTGAATTGTTGATTGGTATGGTCCAAAGTATCTTTGAGCATAATAAAATCGATTTCGAAAATGTCAACTTTTTGGGTGAAAAATGACAAAGGGATAAGACCCCCCAAAAACACCATATTAGTCATCATCAAGAAATCCCTGGCGAATCTAAAGGCGTTTTTCAATCCCGAAGATTTACTACCCATTCAAATCTTAAAGAATACCCATTGTACAGATCAGTATCACTTAAACTTTGAGTACTCTGAGCTTCAGAACAAAACGCGAAAATGAATTATGGAAAAAATATAACAAGAAAAAATCGAGTCAAGCAGGGACTATATGGAGAAGTTTGGTATCGAATTATAGGTTTTCGAGGACGCTGAACTCATTAAAAAATAATCCGAGGCTCTATCTACTATAGTTTAGATTTTCACCTGCCAATTGGTTTTTTTTTCAAATCGAAACTTCAAATTGTCAAAACTCGTGTTTCTGTGATCGTATTCAGTCTTGATATAGCTTTGTTTAGACCTATAGCACCTTGGTGCGACATAACTCTACATTTGTTATCAACCAAAAATAGTGAGGACATATAACGTTTCTTTTTAATGAGCTTTTTCAACCATTGGTCGTGTCTCATCTTCTTTAAAAGGTTATGTATTGTATTCGCTTCAGGCAAATAGAAATAAATACTGTGAATTCTTGTATTTGCGTTCTGGTGATGTGGAAATTCGATAAGCAGCGCTCATATTTCCGCCTGAATGCAGAATGTAAGGCATTACTCGAAATTCAATGAAACCCCTCAATTCTAAACATTACTTATCGAGAACATCGATACAGTTTGCCTTGCATATGACGGTTGTGCAAGAACGTTTATTTGGCTGCAATCGTTCACAACATTGAATCGAAATACAACCTCAACATACCAAATGGAATCCAGCGCACTCCTGCCGAGTGTCGGAAAACGTGTTCCAACTGGAGAAAAGCGCGAAGCGATCGTTCGGTAGATGTCCCCCCCGCCTTCGTATAGCGCCTCTTTCTTGAATGATGTTATAATTCAGTGTGTACAATTTATATCCCTTTCCGCAAGCCTATTGTGCCCCAGAAAATGACAACTGTGAAATTGAATAGCAGGAAGGCAGGCTTTTTCATCAAATTATAATTAGGCAATTCAACATTATGCATATTTAATAAATTTTTGTCGCTTTGAAGTTACGTGATTTCGGCGACGAAAGGTACTCGGGATAAAACTCTGGTTATCACCATAGTGACCGCCAAGAGCAGCCATTTCCTCAGATGAACCAAAGAGTTACACCCGAACCGCAAAATTTAATAATACTGGCTTAGACTGTGGCACAACAGGTAAAGGCAAAGCTTCTGTTCAAGCTGAATTGAATTCTTTGGGTACTAATGCGGTATCCATTTTGTGGTTCCGAAAGTTATCTATATATATAAAAGAAAGATGTTGGTTACACCATTTATAACTCGAGATCGGATGGACTGTTTTTTATGAAACTTCATATATGGATTCGTCTACGGTCTGGTTATTATAAAATACAATAAAACTTTGAAAAAATCGATGAAAATTTTACTTTTACAGGAAATGCTTTTCCTCCTTTTGAGTAAGGCCACTAGATGTCGCTACAGTCACAGTTACGCTACCGCTTATTCGTTTGTACTTCATTTGATATTCTCCGCGTTAGATATGGTGATATAAACAAATAGTGTGTACAGTGACTATATTCCTTCTATAGTCACTGTAATAGTGTGTAAGTTGAGTGGCCTACAACTCTGCGCTGTTGGGCAAAACCGAAATGTCGTAGGAGTACAGATGTCTAAAATGATTAGATTTCGTTGAGATATGAGAAAAGTTTCGTCCTCACCACTTCAGATGGCGCTATTCACACATTATGACTGATGATTAGTAGTTATTTTTATAGTTTTATTTAGTCCAAATAACGTAATCTTGAAGGTACTATATTTGACATTATCACAATTAAATGGCGATGAATTTGTTGAGGCTTTCGCGGCCATCGATTGATGTCATCTGTTCTTTTTTCGAGCATTTCGGTCGTCGTGGTTTGAAATGGTCGAAAAAAGAACATATGACATCAATTACTGTGTAATTTACATAGGGCTTATAGAACCATGAAAGGCTATTAACAGATCTAGAAGCGGGTGAATATCACAGTAAATTTTTATCGAAATGTCAAGTAAATCGGATTTTGGCGATGAGTTCCAATCGTGAGATGTTCATTCTCATCTATTCTCATAATTTTTAAAATGTTTTTGAATTTCTGTTTGGGTAATAAATATATTTGCGGAAATACCTGAATCCAAAATTGCCATTATTAGTGATTGACATATTATGACATATTATTTTCGTGTATCTGTTCTGTGTGATAGCTCATATCCATGGAAACATTTGACAGTTCAAAAATCAGAGAACCAAGCCGTTGATCTCCGATCACCGGTGATTACGATTTGTGAAATCCACCGTAAGTATCATTCAGGCGGAACAAAGTTCGCCGGGCCAGCTAGTAGTAAATAAAACATAGTTTCATTCGGATTAGGGACGAAAAGTTGCATTTCAATATAATGCTTGGACCTTGCCATTATGTATGGAATACAACATCATTCAAATGTCCTCCACGTGATATCTCACAGGACTCGATCCTTGTGAGGTTATTTTAGTTGATTCAGATTTTTTGTGTTATGAAGATTAAAAGTGATACACATTAAATTAATCCGATCTCACTGTAAAGTTTCAGTTGAAATTCGCTCCAGGAAATACTGAACAATCGCATAAAAATTCGACATTTCCCCAGCGTCGACACCTAACAGATACCATTAATTGTGAGCCCTTGAATATTTGCTGCTGTCCCATTAGCTTGAGTGCGGAAGTTAATATCACATCAAATGAACAAACCAAATAATGTCAGCATGAATTAGGCAAGAACCTGACACTAGCACCTGTGCACTGCGAAGAAACCCTTTACAGTTTCCAGCGAAGTATTATTATCTATTTCCTCAGCAAATACTGTCTCTGTCTATATTTAGTCGGTCTGTTCTACACCCCAATTTAATTTTGATGGCGAATTTCCTGGTTACCATACCGTAGACAGTGTGGAAAAGGATTTCAGAGAATATCCTTGCTCTTGATATTGAAATTATAATCATATCAATGAGAAATTATACAAGCTATGACGAAAAAAACCGGGAAATAGAGAGAATATTTTGATTTAGTTCTTCGGTAGTTTGATGGTCAGAATAGCGGACCGGAAATCCAGAGATGCGTGGTTCGATCCCCGCTCAAAGTGAAAACTTTTTTTGGTTTTAAAACTCGATCCCAACCAATAAAAAAGTATTCAACCATTAACTATTCTCAAACTTGATATTCCTCAAATATATACCACACTTTTCGGCTTACATAATCGAATGTACCTTCGCTAGTTATGCAAATAGAGATGATGTGGATAACGGGAGATTTAAGTTATGCATATTTCGGTTAATTATTTAAATATCATGTTGATTTGGCGGTGCAGAACTGATCACGTGGGGCTTATCCTTTAAGCATTCGTTGCTCCATACAGCATGTTCACAATCCTCCATTTCGTTGGACCACATTTGGATTAGAATCTACCACATCGATATTCAATTAATGAGATATTCATCCGGCAGTTATGGGATGACTCGCTAAAGAGAGGGTTCAAACAGAAAATGATTACATCGAAATTTTGACTGAATCAAATTGGTAATCAAGTTTTATTTTACGTAAATACTGCTCTGTCAGTTTTCGAGTAATCTGGATGTGAACTTCGTTATTTCAAATGCAACACCCTGTTTATTTATACATATTTGAATTCTTCGTTCAATTCTGCAATGATTCGATGTATGACATGTGCAACCACATTAAGCGATTATTGAGTTATAGCGTGATTCTCAATTTTTTTGACAGAAAGATTGTCACAAATTAGTGTTCATATCTTTAAAATCCCTCATTGTGAGAATTTTTTTTGCAACAGTGGAACAAAAGAAAGTACGCTGATACTGCTTATTGTATGAATTATGAGAAAATACTATACAGGGTGTCTGAAGCGGGGCTTCAAAGTGAGCCTCAACAAAACTATAAAATCTCATTATTTTCAAATGGAAACCATATAATTTTGTAATTCCGATCGATTGCTCGTCAAAAACTAGCTAGAGTGTGCCATACATTTCATGTCATCAGTAGTTTTGATGTTATCGAATAAAATTCGAATTTCACGACTAAATCCAGGTTTCGCTCAGTCAAATTCATTGGTATGCATGTCTTTTTCAAAGTAGACTGTGTAAGGAATTGTTATTCTCACTTATTTTCATTAATCGAGCACCATTTGGTCATTGTTCATTATCTGTTTTTTTTATTTGTCGCATTCGCCGCAAATAGAGAACAGACATTTGATGAATCATTCTAGTGTACCTAATTATCATTGCATGTTCTGCATAAAAATAAGTAGGAATGACAATTCCTAACATAGTCTACTTTGAAAAAGACAAGCATACCAATTAATTTGACTGAGCGACACCTGGATTTAGTCATGAAATTCGAATTTTATTCGATAACATCAAAACTACTGATTTTAAAGACATGAAATGTTTGGGACACTCTGGCTAGTTTTTGACGAGCAATCGATCGGAATTACAAAATTATAAGGTTCCCATTTGAAAATAATGAGATTTTATAGTTTTGTTGAGGCTCACTTTGAAGCCCCGTTTCAGACACCCTCTATAGTATTTTCTCATAATACATAATACAATAAGCAGTATCAGCGTATTTTATTTTGTTCCACTGTTGCAAAAAAAAATTCTTACAATGAGGGATTTTGAAGATATGAACACTAATTTGTGACAATCTTTCTGTCAAAAAAAATGAGAATCACGCTATAACTCAATAATCGCTTGATGTGGTTGCGCATGTCATACATCAAATCATTGCAGAATTGAACGAAGAATTCAAATATGTATAAATATACAGGGGGTTGCATTTGAAATAACGAAGTTCACATCGTTTCCGGTAGAACCGGAAGTAGATTCGGCTTGAAAATATTTTAGAAAGTTTGAATTTGTATCGCAATTCCTTCCTCGAAAACGTCTAATGAAACACTTAAAAAAATCACCCTGTATATTGGTTCATAAAAGACGAATATTGAACTGATGCAGATATCATTGAAAATCACCAGATGAATGCATTCGATGTTTTTCATAGGAATTCACAAACAACTCTGTGGCTTTCGCATATTTCCCTGTTTTATTGTCAATTTCGATGTTCCGACAGCAAAAAACATCGCTTTGATTTCACGTTTCACAAAAACGAGCATGCTTTGAAACCTTTCCAGCAAGAAAAATCAAAGAGAATTGTCGTGCAATTTTTTTTCGAGAATATCAACAAAGGCACGGATATGGGAGTATTCGAGGTGAGGAAATATTTAACATCAAATAAAAATATGCCAGAGAGTCTTTTTGTAATCGTATGTTAGTCCTTTTTTCACCCGGGGATACTTGTTATACAACATTGTGAGAACTGAAAGACCTAAATGATGTCACTCTCCGAATGGGTCCTTTCAGTTCGGGGTTGTTTTAGCCCGTTTCGTACCCCCTGGATAATATTGTTTGCCCATCTCAGGTCCACTCTTTCCGTCTATAACACTCATAACAAACAGTGTCTGATAACTAACCGTTCGTCAATTTTATTCACTTCTTGTAAATAATTTTTTGGGTAAAATTCTCCAATATGTCCTGATCATTTAAGATCCTTTTTTAATGAGATATATTATTTCCAGACAATACTTCTTTTTTAATCGCAACTGACGACCTTGATAAATTCTCTATCGATGTTTTTGGAAGAATTCGAGAACACCTGATCATAGAGTGGTCTTTTGTCAAATTTTTCATGTTCAACAAATACCTAAGCGACGACTCGATTCAATCTGTGCATCAAAGGTCTTATCCTAGAGTCTAGACATTCGGCGGCCCTTGAAAAGGTAGAAAATTCGGATTATTCTCCACGGAATGCGTTCTCGTTCCCCGAACAACTTTCGGAACATTCCCGGAATGCCAAAATCCCAAGGAACAATGTAGCCATATATTCCTGAATATGAGATAATACACAGGGCCATTCGGGTCAAGAATTGGGAAATATTTATGTGCCAGGTAACTGTTCCCACCACATAAAAGTGTTCAGCTTCCAATCGGGACACTTTACGGGATTCGGTTCCGTCTCAGAAATTCTAGCCATCGATTTTGGCACTATGTATGCGCTTCAATACGCCGAGTTCGTGTACGGAATCCCCGTCAGGAAATACAGGGTGAACGGTGCTTTTCAAGTTCCCAATAGACTGCTCGCACAATCGTCAGTATTTCTCTGCAGAGGTTTGGCTTCCGATAAAAGATTATCGCATTTTAATAGGGTCAGGGTGGTGAGTCTGTATATACAGGCTGTCCTAGAATTAATGGATATTATACAAAACAAATCAAACATGAGGATCGCGTTCCTAAGTTTGGGCCAACTAAATACAGTGTAACAAGAAAAACCTCGGACAAACTCTTCTTCATTCAACTTTATTAAACAGAAGAAATTGAACAAAACAACAACAAATAATATAGCTTGAAAATTTGTTAATAATATATTCAAGCCGTTTCGAAGTGGCTTCCTTTGGCGGCGATACACAGCTTCAGACGCTTCTTGAAATTTTCGGCAATGGGCCGCAGCTCCTCGGGCGTTAATCGGTTCCATTCCCGGCGCACAGATTGCTTCAGCGACTCCAAATTTTTGTGTTCTTTAGCACAAGCCCTGAGCTCCAAAATCGACCACACGCTGTAGTCCATTGGGTTGAGATCCGGTGAGTAGGGCGGCCATTCTACAGATGGGATGAAACAAGGAAAATGGGTCATACACCATTTTTGCGTCATTTTCGCTCTGTGAGCTGGAGCGGAGTTCTGTTGAAAGGTCCAATGCGTATCGCCGAAGTGCTCTTGGCCCACGGAAGTACTACGCCCTCGAGGATGTCGCAGAGGTAGACTTCTTGATTGATTTTGATCCCTTGATCCACGAAAACTAAGGGAGTTTTACCACTGCCGCAAATTCCGCCCCAGACCATGACGGATTGCGGATTTTGATGGTGTTCGACGATGGCCGATGTACCTGGAGCCTCTACGGCCCAGACTCTGTCGTTTTGGTGGTTGTGGGATTGTTCTACGGTGAAAAGCTTCTCGTCTGTGAAGAGAATTCGCTCCCACTGCTGACCGGCGGCGAGACGAAGGAGTTGGCGGCACCTCTGGAGTCGTAAGCGCTTGTTCTCCTTCGTGAGGAGTTGAACTTTTTGGAGCTTGCATGGCTTGAGGTTGAGCGCCTTTTTGGCAATTTGACGGACTGATTTGCGGTTGATACCGGTGTCACAGGCATTTTTCCTCATGGAAACCCTCGGATTTCGATTGACTCGCTTCTTGACGATGTTGCGATTGCTAGGTGTATTGACAGTGCGTTTTCTACCACTTCCTGGACGACGACCATCATGGCCAAGCTCCTTGAAACGACGAATTGCATCGGACACGGTTTGTCGAGGCACATTGAGCAAACGAACAATTTCGCATTGACGCCTACCTTGACGAAACAGCTCCAAAATCGCACTACTTTTGTTTGACATTCTAAAACTCTGTGAAATGAAATTATATCAAACTAAAAATTCACATATTAGTACAGGAAAGTGTAGAGAAACCAAGAGAATAAAAATTATTTGGCTGCGCTGAAATACTTTTGTTCCAGACCACAGCAAAATTTGTCCGAAGTTTTTCTTGTCACCTTGTAAATGTGAGCGATGCACAGTTTCAGTTGACTGCTACCGCAGTTGAGGCTTATTCGGACTAGGCCAGTATTTTAGTCGAGTGGAGAGTCGATTCGCCCACTGACTACTCTACCACAGTATCAAAGACTCTTGAACAGTATAAGGTAGTAGGTACATCATCCTGTGACTCTACTCGACTCGATTGCTGGCGTTCGCACACGGGAAATTACAAAATGATTCGCTACTCGACTAGTCTACTGGCCTAGTCCGAACAAGCCCTAAGGGTTATGTGACACTGATGAAGTCTAACATGCCAGAAACCGGTTTGTCATTATCCTGCTGTGGTGGTTACACCAGTGATGTATTTCGATCTCTGCTAGTCTGTGCCATCCCCTGAAACTCTCTAAATTTTTTGAATAGGGAAAGTGGGTCATGTGGTACGTTTTTGACAAGGTCTTTGTATTTTCTTCACAGGCGATCACAAATTTTCGAGGCTCATTTACTTTGAGACGATGGTACCTGATGAAATTTTTCACCGAATAAAAGTCGACCATTACAGTTTTGTTCATGCACAACTCTCAATACCCTCACGTGAAAAATTAGAATGTGTGAATCACTGCCCTTCAGTTATGATCTTGAGTAGGTATGTTATTAGTACGTTTCTACTGAAGTTGAAACTTTTCGATAAAATGTTTCAATTCAAAGAAAGAGCGCACTGTATATTCTTTCCGCTTACTGATAATATTTGGTTTTTACATCTGGATTAATTCTCAATTTAGAACATGCCACGAAATACACACGACAGGGATACGCAAATATGCATTTCATTTATGTTGAGTGTAGAGATAATGCAAGTGAAGCTGCAGCTCTTCATAAAAAAATTAATTTCATCCCTACCACTTAGTACGAGTGCAAACATTGCAACCGTGATACCTGGAGAGATTGCTTTTCTGCCAACAGTTGCTAGCGAAAACGGAAGAAGATCCACAATTCTTCGATAAAGTTCTGTGAAGCGAGATGGATACAGCAACATACACAATCTACACAGCTGGCGAACTTCGAATACTCATTTGATGAGAGGAGACAGGTCCCAGCACCGTTTCAAAATGAATTATTGGACTGAAGTGTTGAATGGAGAGATAATTGGTCCTTCTGAACTAACGGCAACAAAGCTGGTGATTGCTTCTTAGAATTACTTCAACGTGGAAAATTGGAAAAGGTGCCCGAAGAGAAGAGAGTCTCAGAAAACGTCTGGGTTCCATTTATGGCCTCCACATACCCCGGACCTGATTCCCTTCGATTTTTTTTAGTGGGTGGGAGATTGTTGAAAGCGTATACCTCTCGACAGAAATGTAGGTTTTCTTGAGTTAGGGCTTGTATGCTTCAAGCCTTGGCTCTATGGCAAAGCTGGTGATTGCTTCTTAGAATTCCTTCAACGTGGAAAATTGGAAGAGGTGCCCGAAGAGAAGAGAGAGTCTCAGAAAACGTCTGGGTTCCATTTATGGCCCCCACATACCCCGGACCTGAATCCCTTCGATTTTTTTTCAGTGGGTGAGAGATTGTTGAAGCGTATACCTCTCGACAGAAATGTAGGTTTTCTTGAGTTAGGGCTTGTATGCTTCAAGCCTAGGCTCTATGGCAACATTATCAACGGAAAGGGTTTCGGTGCGTCATGCTCACGGATATATCGAGAGTTTGAGAGTGGGAATTCTAAGAGATCGTTATCGGATCAGACCCAGTTTGCTGTGGTGTATCCCCATTTAGTAAGTTCCCCCAGAACTAATGAGGCTCATGAACTTCAGCTAATAATAAACTCTTAATGACGAATAATACGCTACTTATTGCCACCGAATTAATGGATCGTTCTAATCCGTTGGTGAAATTAATGAGCTAGCGAAATATCCGTATAATATTTTAAACGGAGAGCAGGGCAAACGTAAGAAATGGCACAAGTTCATCCATCAACTCTGGTAAAGCAATTACGCTGCTTGCCGCAAACATATCAAGTAACGTGCCCGTTGTAATGCACAGTGGTTAGCTACCCTTAGACCTAGGCACCAATTTTCCCTTCATTAGTGGGTCTATCATCCATCGAATTTGTTTATTGCATCACTGCTTAACGCTTTCAGCAGGCACGACTGTCTGTATCGAAGCGGCTGGTGATTTGGCAGTTAGAACAATTAATTGGTCTTGGGAACTTCCGAGACAGGCACATTCTGACATCGAATATTATACTAACTGACAAAGAAACTGACACACCCAGAAGGAGCTGTAGAAATTTAGATTTTTTTTGTAAAGCATAGATAGTATAGCAAGGAAA
Organism: Adalia decempunctata; assembly: GCA_951802165.1. Taxonomy (NCBI): domain Eukaryota; kingdom Metazoa; phylum Arthropoda; class Insecta; order Coleoptera; family Coccinellidae; genus Adalia; species Adalia decempunctata. The sequence goes on along the minus strand of OX637704.1, from coordinate 8,344,501 downwards.
AAAAATTAACGCACATTCTGAAAATCTCAATTTTAATGAAAGTTAACTCTACATTGACTTTATTACTTATTTTTTATGTTCTCTCGGGAAGGTTTCGAACGAAACAAGACACATTAAATGGAAGAAAAATTCAGGATTTCACCGAATCTTATGTGAAAGAAGCGAAATGAAGAATTTTCAAAATAGTGAAATGCTGATAAGTGATTTAATACTTGGTATTTACACCCCTTGCGTCAATTACAGCTCGGCAACGACGGTTCATACTCAAAATGAGTGATCTTAAAATGTTCTGATATAATCCTTCCCAGATTTCTCCGAGTTGAATTCCCTAGTCATTAAGAGTAGCTGGATGATTTTCTGAACTTCTCAGCCTTCTATTGAGGTTGTCCCAAACCTGCTCAATCGGATTGAGATCTGGACTTCTTGCTGGCCATTCCATTCGAGAGACTTCAACCTCTTCGAGGTACTCCTGAACGATGCGCGCACGATGGGGTCTGGCATTATCGTCCATAAAAATGAAATTTTCACCAATGTATGGGGCAAATGGCACTCTACATGCTCTTCAAGAATGTTCCTTATATACTTATCAGCACTCATAGCTCCATTATCAACGACCACTAGACCTCTGCGAGCAGTCAAAGATATTCCACCCCATACCATAATCGATCCTCCCCCGAAACCAGTAGTATTCAGGAAATTGCACTGAGCATATCTTTCATGTGGACGTCTGTATACAAGGGAACGTCGATCACAATGGTAGAGGCAGAATCTAGACTCATCTGTGAAGAGAACTCTTTCCCAATCGGCCTCTTCCCAATGGATATGCTCTCTCGTTAAATCCAAACGCTACCTTCGATGGGCTGGGTAAGAGCTGGGCCTCTTGCCGCGACACGAGGCCTTAAATCATATTCTCTGAGGCGATTTCTTATTGTCTGAGTGCTAATTTGCACCTCATGAGTTTGCTCAAGCTGATTTTGAAGGAGGCGAGCGGTTGCAAACCGTTGTCTCAACGAAGAAACTCTCAAGTAACGTTCTTGAATGGCAGTTGTTACCCGTGGTCTACCCTGTCCTGGTTTTCGGACATTCATACCTGTCTCCCTGAATCGCTGCAACATTCTGGACACACTTGTATGGGAAACTCCAAACCTTTCTGCAATTCTTTTGTATGTCCATCCTTCTTCTCGCAAAACTACCGCTTGGGCACATTCCTCTTGGGTCAAATTGCGTGTTTCGCGTTGCACAGCGATCGAGTGTAGAAAATCAAACGAAAGAGAAACTATTGATCACTAGAATTGATCGAGAACAACTGATTTTCGAATGGAGCCAATACATTCAAAATCTGATATCATCTTTTTTTATTCCTGCTGGGAGAAAACATCTATATTGAAGAAAAACGTTGAAAGTGGATAACATATGCATGCATGATTCTGATAAAAATAATTATCATTGAGAACACCTTCAGTTGTAGAATAAATTTGAGATTTCCATAATGTGCGTTAATTTTTTGCGCAGTGTATATTAAACCCTCGGTTTTTTCTCCAAATTTGAATCATCTACTCCTTGCTATACTTTCTATGATTTGCCAAAAAAAAAGATAAATTCGGATCTTCTTCAACACTTCCACTTACAGCAGCTATATTTTCGGTTGAGCTTGCATTTCGATGATGTATGGGCCTCCAAACATCAGTCTCTTCGATTTTTTTCAATGTCTGTCACGATTGTGTCGACCATAATCTGTCAATAATGCATGAATTACTTAGTTACTACAGAATCATTATTTAGTTTTAGTAGTAAGTTTTTGCAATTTTTCACGTTCAGCAGTGAATGAACGATGCATTTTGTGGAATGGCTAACCTTGAACTGAACAAATGACGCTTCGGATGACAGTTCTGACGTATGTCATTGCAAAAGGGCACCTTTTGAAAGTTCCATAGGCCTCTTAGTCATGGAATTCAGCGCTGAACAAGCATCGCGAATTTCATGAACCAACCCCTGGCCCTTATCCTCGGAATCTATTCATTTTGCATAGTAGCAAAATATTGGCCAAATTCGCGTTTTAACACGGGGAGAATGTATCGGAAAAATGATTTACGCGCATACGTAACTCGAACCTCAACGATTTTCACAGCTTTTTGGGAATCGATACATATTTAAATCAATTTCCCGCGCTTCATTTCACCCAATTTTCCGCTTAATCGATGGACGGTTCCCATCTTCATGACGCTAGATTTTTCAGGCCACTGAAACTTTCACTTGCGTGACAGTTGAATAGCTGGTCGATCGAAACTGCCAACTGGCTAAATTAGCATTCAGTAGTTGCGAAACATGGAAGTTCCATCAGCGAAAAAGTTCCGATAATTGGCTGTTATTTAGCAAACAAATTTGTTCGCTATAGGAAATTGCAAATATTACAAGATACTCGGTTGTTTCATTGTTCGAAGCTTTGGTTATATCGGCATATCTCTGGAATTTCACTATTGGGAATAGGTAAAGGTGATCTAAGTTACACTCTCAACGAGACTGGAAATGAATCCTTTCGCACACAAGAGGTCTCAATACTGAACCTTGTGGAACACCATATTTGATCTGTTGGTGTTATCTATGGCTTTCGTAACAGTTTCTATTGCTTAGGAATGATTCGAGAAGTTTGTGAGGTCTTTTCTGTATTATCTTAAAAGAGATTCACAAAAATTGCGATAACGTTTTCAATCTCTTCCAATTTTTCTAATAAACAGGGGGGTTGCTCCCCCCTGTTAGCTTCTTTTCGTTTTATATCATTCCATGAATGCATTGGATGGGTAATAGAGACAAATTTCGCAGAGAATGCAATGCACCATCCAAAACCAGCAGAGCATTTCATTATAAATAATAGTACACTTTGAGTAAAATGGAACATAAATCAAATAGCTATTCGAATAATCTGTAATATTCCCGTTTTTGGGAACTGACCTAGCCTCGGCGAAATCTCTTTTAATTGATTTTGGAATGTTGTTACACCAATCACTAGAACATAATCAACGGCATATCCCAATTAATTGATTTATTCAATATTAATCGATTCTCTGTGTTTATGAATTGAACGAGAAATATTTCCTTTCAATTGTGTGAAACATTGCGGCGCAAAATTCATTTTGTCCGCAACTAAAAGTGTTCATATCTTAATACACCTGTTCTATCAAACTTCAAAATTCCACAACAGGAAAACTTTGAACTTGAACAATTGCTTTCTCGTCCTGACAAATGCGAATCTACCTATAAGGGGAATCTACTCACAAGGTGAATGAAAGAGCGAAACAATGCTTTTTTAAATTTGCCATTTCCTATAGTGAATATACATACAGGGTGAGTCTTTGACTTGTACATATATTTTAACTGTAGATTCCTCTCATCAAACGAAACACTATTTTTCCATACCATTTTTCAAAATTCGGTTTGGTTTGGGAGATACAGGGTGTCGAAAATCCATGAAAAAAACACTTTTCTGTTTATATCTTCGGAACCGTTATTTCGAATGAACTGAATTTTGGTTGAATTTTCACTCTATTCATGGTGCATATTCCTCAATCGAAACCTATTCAATATCTTCACTAGTATAAAAGTTACAGGGTAGTCGACTCATCAATACACGCTAAAACACCATAAAACCACTTTAAAAAGATAAACGGTTCATATTTTCGAAAGAATCATTTAAGAAACTAAAAGTATTCCTATTTTTTTTCAATAAAACGCGTCGTTTTCGAGTTATTCCCAATTTTACCCGGAGAAATTTGACGAAAAAATCATTAATTTCAAGAATAATCTGAATGCGTCTCTGAATTAAATATCATCGAATATTATTGCTTCTCTGGTCTTTAAACGAGTTTACAATGTTGTCACAATATTTACAACTTTGTCGAGATACTTTAATAATAAAATCCCACGAATGTGGGAGATGAAATTGAACACCAAGGAGGATTTAATACCCACAGTTTCTATTGAAAATTCATAGTTACCGGTCCATATTGAAGTTAAATGTCGATGAAATACAAAATTCGGATATGAATGATGAATCTCGATACAAATATTGAATTGAAATTAATGAAAAATAATACGATACCTGATTATCTGTGGCGATGTTTCTATCTAAACAACATCCTCTTGGAATTTTATAAACTCGACACGGTTGAAATTATATTAATTCACTTCACATAATAATCACATTAGAACAATAAGTCACTGAATGCATTCAGATTTTTCAGAATTTCACATAATGTTGACAGTTTGTTCAGAGACTCTGGTTTGTTATTGTTTAACGTTGGCCTCCAGATAACCATACTTCGGTTTTCGCTCTACGCATGTGTGGTAAAATTTGGCGGCAAAGTCGATTTATGATGGAAACGGCAGAATTCATAAATATTTATACCACGGTACACAAATGTATCGTGATTTATACTATGTTTCATAAAAAATCCTTAACCTCAATAAAAATATCGGCAAGCTGACAACATATTCTTGAAATTTCTGTGCAAAAATTCACAGAATCGATACAAATTAGATTAGGTTAGGTTGTTTAATAATAAATCTGAATGAAAAGTCTCTCTTCATGATATTGTTTGGGAATTTCGAGGAAAATATGAACAAGTTATTAGTGTTTACAAACTAATCTGCAGAAAAATCGAAGAAGGAACTTATTTTGGTGGAATAAATGTGGCTTTTTAGTTGCAGATATAATCCGATGAAACTAACTGTTTTTGTTGAAATTATCGTGTTTGCAACATTTTTATTCCAATAAGGTTAGTACTTGACTACTTGAGTATTCCCTAAATTGGACCTCAATGTATAAACTCAATTTCTATCGAGAAATATGAACTTCGAATCAATTCCACAGTATCATTTCAGGGACGTATTTAGCCCAATTTTTTTTTTCAAACGGCCATATCTTTTTAACAGAGCCGAATTCGAAAAAATGAAAAAAAGATTTCTTTTGGCCTCAAGAATCTTCAGTTAAACTATATGTACAAGTCAAAGACTCACGTATAGTCTTCCAAAAAACGTAACCTAAGGGTTTGCCCAAGTGATGGAGGTATCTTATACAGGGTGTATTTTAATGTGAGGCCTTTCTTTTGGCAGGTGATATAACTCATCAAAATAAGTCATTTTACCGAAAATTTCTTTTATAAAATGTTCAATTTAAAAAATTCATACAAAATTTTGGGCTTCAATACCTTAGTAACTTTTTCATTTTTCTCTTTTTGTGTTTATCATGTGATTTACTTTCGTAAAACTCAATTTTAGTCACCACACCTCGGAAAGGGGTGGGCTGAGAAAGTTTTGTTATAGAAAAGACCCATCTTAATTTCATACGAGCAAACATTTCCTGATTTTTTTCGCATGAATTTAGAAACACCCAAATATACAGAGGGTCGCAGTAAAATTCCGAAATTGAGGGTTTTAAAAAACAAGAAATTCACCTCATCGTCTTCGATAAAATTGTTAGGGTTAGCTCATAACATGGCTAATTTGAATAACAACCTTCCTGTCTGCACGTTTAAAAGGAAATGTGAATTTTCTGTATAATAAAGCTCGGTGGGTATATGCAGATCAATTACTTACGCTCAGCGGAAAAAATGCCCTTGAGGGCGTACCTACCTGTGCACCACCTGGAATTTTATTCCATTCCACAACCACGCCAGATCGAATAATTGAATAAGTTGAAATGTTTGAATATCCCTTTGCGAAAAAAATTGTGTTTCATATTCAATGTTTTATTTACACTCGCGAGTTCGCAGGAGCAATTTTCCTTTTCGACGCGACTGAAGGGACGGGAAAAAATTGATTTCGTAGACGGAAAACAAAAATCCCTTCCTAAACGGCGTATGGCCCCAAGAAATATTTGCTGGAACGCCAACCTTTGACGTGCAGGAAATGAATAAATATTTGAATGTTTACATCTCGTGTATATCACGTTTCAGGTATTCATCTGAACGTTTAGACGAGTTAGAAACGTTTCGAGCTGGCCTACGTTCAGGTCTATTAACTGCTTCGTGGTACTGTAATATTCCTTTGTACCCGTCCGACTTTCACGCTCTCTTCACGGAGATTGAACGGGTTTCGCGTTTCATTGCGCGAATTCTTTCCTTTCTGTTTGAGGCGATCCAAAACGGTCCGAATGTTTCCTTTAGGAAACGATCTCTGCTTATTTTCCGACTCTGATGAATGCGCCCGGAGTGCTCTTGAATTCCAAAGATGAAATAGATACTGCCGATTCTGTGTTACTCTCAGTGACTCCGGCCGAAATACCTACCCAGGTTATACTTCAGTTATCGCGGTAATTTTAACGAAATTGTGAATTGCAATGGAAGGACATTATGCTCGAGAGGAAACATCCTTTTAATTTTTTTTATGCTAGTGGAAAAACGTTCAGAGTCATCCAGCAAGCTACGATGAGAGCTGGCATTTTTCTTGAGTTGTTCTTCGGTATTTGAGCTTGGATTATTTACAATTCGCGATCGATTTTCTTCAATCGATCTCCTTCTCATAGAATAGGGTTGTTTCTTCAGCATTCTGTTAGTTTTGTGCTATACAGGGTGTCACATTGAAAAGGAAACGAATAATCAGTTCTTGAAAGGAAAGTAAATAACCATTAATTGGCTCCAATTCGAGTGTAAAATTATAACTCGAAATCCTTGTTCAATTTGAAACAATGTCTTATTCTTAATTTTTTTTTCCAAAACCAATAGCTGAAAAAAATAAATCTCAATTTTAGTCACCGCCTTCTAAGGGTGATATCTCGAAAAGGGGTGGTCTGAGCAAGTTTTGCTATAGAAAAGACCCATCTTAATTTCATACGAGCAAACACCTCCTGAATTTTTTCGCATGAATTAAGAAACACCCAAATATACAGAGGGTCGCAGTAAAATTCCGAAATTGAGGGTTTTAAAAAACAAGAAATTCACCTCATCGTCTTCGATAAAATTGAAGGGTTAGCTCATAACATGGCTAATTTGAATAACAACCTTCCTGTCTGCACGTTTAAAAGGAACATCATTTCTATACAGGGTGTCTCAAGTTCGAGTGCCTATTAGACGTTTCTGGAGAACTAGACATATTTGAAATCTGAAATTTGGGATTATGATATTGTTCGAAATTCTCTACAGACCAAAAATATTTTCAAAGCCAGAGCACTTCCGGTTATACAGGGAGTGAAAATAAATTTGCTCAAAATTTTTTTTTCAATGTTTTCGTTTCTGATATGATTGAATATTCAATGCTGAATACATTTCTGTTGAAACCAGTGTATTCATTCGAATAGTTTTCAAAATATCGAAAAAAAACCTGAAAAAATTAAAATATTCATGGTCAGTATTATGTTCATTTTTCTTATTCTGAACATCCTGAGTGTAAACCGTTTTCACAACGTCAAAGTAGAAGAATGTGGAAAAGTCATACATCTTTGGATTTCATAAATATCATCACAGGGTGTTTCAAATTTCGTGTCAAAAACTGTGATCCAAAATTGGCCATAACTTCTGTTTTTCAAATTAGAACTCTATTTTTTTATTATTGCGTTGGATTCTACGGAGAAAAATAATGATAGCACTCCCAGATGCTCTTGGTCCTAAATTCAGTTATTCCCGAGTTATTTGAGCTTTTCTGGATTCATGTCGTACGTAGAGTAAAATTCGTCGAATCTAAACAGATTCGATGAATATTCTCATGAAACCATAGTAACAAGTAATAGTCAGAACTGTCACTTGTGAATTATTAATGGGATCATTTATCTTCTATGGTCACAGAATATTTTCATGCAACATATTCGATGAATATTTTTATGAAACCATTGAATAAAATCGAAAAGTAAAGATTAAACCTAAAATTAGACCTGTCACTTGGGAATTATTAATGGGAAAACTTATCTCCTATGATCACAGAATATTCTTAAGTAAAAGATTAGATGAATTTGATTCTACGTACAACATGAATCCAGAAAAGCTCAAATAACTGCGGAATTACTGAATTTAGGAGCAAGAGCATCTGAGAGTGCTATCATTATTTTTCTTCGCGGAATCCAACGCAATAATAAAAAATAGGGTTCTAATTTGAAAAACAGAAGGTATGGCCAATTTTGGATAACAGTTTTTGACACGAAATTTGAAACACCCTGTGATGATATTCATGAAATTCAAAAGATGCATGACCTTTTCACATTCTTCTACTTTGACGTTGTGAAAACGGTTAACACTCAGGATGTTCAGAAAAAGAAAAATGAACATAATACTGACTATGAATATTTTATTTTTTTTCAGGTTTTTTTTCGATATTTTGAAAACTATTCGAATGAATACAATGGTTTCAACAGAAATGTATTCAGCACTGAATACTCAATCATATCAGAAACGAAAACTTTGAAAAAAAATTTTTTGAGCAAATTTATTTTCACTCCCTGTATAACCGGAAGTTCTCTGGCTCTGAAAATATTTTAGGTCTGTAGAGAATTTCGAACAATATCATAATCCCAAATTTCAGATTTCAAATATGTCCAGTTCTCCAGAAACGTCTAATAGGCACTCGAACTTGGGACACCCTGTATGTTACATAATTCGAGAGTTATTGCTCTTTGAACATGACCCTTATGAAAATTGATGAAATAAAATAAAAACTCAGTACATACCGATATCTCGGATCTGTTTGCTGACAATTGATTATTTAAAAAAAAAGGGATCGGGAGTCCTTGAACATTTTTTCTCTAACCCTTATGGTTCTCGAGATGCTCTCAGTGATTTGCGAATTTTGGACACCCTGTATACCTAGACATCGACAATGAAATGACATGTTCGGATTTTTGTCGTTGAGTAAAAATTCACTACTTCGATTTGAAGCACGCTGTTCATGTTTATGTCGTGCCAGAAATATACTAAATCAATTCATTATTGAGTTTGAAAAGCATCCTCCGTACTCTCAAAACAGTGATCTGAGGGACTTCGTCCTTGCCGATCCTTTATTTGTTCCCGTTCTTTTCCCGCGAGACAAAAGCATGGAGTCGGTAGAAATTTATGGACTGTAAGGATTTATCTGACAACTCTGAATATCTGTTGAAACATTGTTCGAATTGTCTTCGAAAATGCTCGAACAAAATCGCAATCCTGCCGGATCTCACGTGAAATACTCCGCTGCCGGTGGCAGCGAAACAAGCTGTAGTGCGGGAAACTCTAAATTAGAACAAGTCATGAAAAGAAATGAGTATATTATAGCGCTCATCATCTTCCTTTTTGCAGTTTTTCCATGGGGCAAACTGGAAGTGTGGAGAGAATTTTAATCTCCTTTTTATTTTTATATCCCTTGGTGTTCTATTCCGCATAATTGTCACCATACCGTCCTACGAAAGCACGAAAAATGTGCACATTCAGAGACTCTCCAGATACATCCGGCACCTCCTCTCCAGAAGATCACTCACAACGGGTTTGGCCTTGTCTGAAATTCACGATACTTGTGCAAGAGTCAAGGAAACAGTTTCAACATTTTTGGTGACACGCCTTATGTCAACATCACTGGTGAAGTTATTGACTAAATTTGAGCTAGAAGAATATTATTTTCGAACAATTGTTTATACAGGGTGCCCTATTGAAAAGGAAATATGTAACTTTTGATTCGATCAATGTTTGTTGATGTTTAAATGCGAATTGTCGACGAATAAAGCCAATTTACCAGCTGTTTTGCTCTAGATTGTGTATGGCGATGAGATAACGTTTCGTCCCAGCTCCGCTCATAGGATAAGATTGGCTATTATGATGATGATTGGCGTTGTTTTCGAGTTAATTCGAAAAACTGCTGTGCCTGGAATGAATATCGGCCCAATGTCCCGATAATTCTGTGTTCCATTCAAACACAAACTTGTGATTGAAAAAAAATGTTTTATTTTATCGTTTCCGATGGACCGCTCCGTTAACAAATTGCCCTGTGTGTTTGTTCGACCCGGATTCGAATATTTCCTGGGCCCGTTCCATCATTTATATTTCAGCGAACTGGACGTGTCTGATGAAGTGGAAGAGGAATTCATGAGTAGAGAGGGACGGAGGATATATCGGCCGGCCGGGAAGGAGCCACCTGACTCCGACGGAGTTTCAGCTCATTATAATTTGATCAATTCCCAACTTTCACTTTCAGGCGGGTCATCTATTTCACGTGAACCTCCTGATTCCAAGTTCTGGAGGAGCCTGGAACCGTGGAGGAATACTTAAAATTGGTTTTCTTCAGTCGATCTTGCCGGACCTGCCTTTCGTCTTCCAGGTTTTGGGAAACGATTGAACCCGCACCTCGCTGAACTATACGGTCCATATTTGAACTTACGTAAAAACCAGTGATTTCATTCATGGGCAAGGAGGAGTCCCTCTCACCATAGAGATGGAAGGTGTAGGGTTCCCTAGGTGTTTTAAGGATCCCTTGTGAAGTTTTTAGAAAAAAAATTCCATAAACATGGTCCTGTGGCGACAGAAGCGATTCGACACAGTGCCTGTGTCGAACCAAGTTTGTCACCCCCATAATTCGTAAGATACCTGCACATTGTAACAATGGCATTCTTGGACTTGACCCTCAACTTTCTCTACCGTCAAGGAAATTCCCGAATTGCATTAACCAGAAACCTTCAAAGAATATCGGTCACTTTCAGGTACAAGAGGGACCTCAAACGTTTCGTTTTCGAGATACAGGGTGTTGAAGTTTGAATGTTTCTCAAGTTTTTTCTCGTAGTATCTTAATCACCATGTGATATGCCAATTTCGATTGCAAATCTACAGGGTGATATTTTTTCTGGAACACTGTCTCCTGTTTGAAAAATTATAAAACAAAGCTTCGATGTTTTAATAACCTTTATGGTCTATTGTAATTTTGTCGTATCTGCTACCGCCTTCGAGAAAATAACGATCCTAAATGAAAATCGTCATAAAATTCCAGTTGAACTGGAATGTCACAACTAAGATTGAATGCATGGCCCGATTTTTGTTATTTCCAGAAGAAAGAAACCTTATTACAGATTCGGGCGAACTCTCTAGATCAAAATACCAATTTGCAAAAGAAAAAATGAGAAATACATTTCTGGCCTATAAAGTAAGGGCGGCAGTGATGAAGGGAATCCTTATATAGGCCAGTCTGGCCTGAGGCCAATGGCGGACAATCCTCTTATTCGGTCCCATGGGTCGAGCGGGCAGCGAGATAGAATCTCTCCTCTCCTACAAACTATCTTTCACAAGACAGCGAAAAGATTTCGGTATTTTCAGATGGAAATACTTATCTTTTCCACCATCCAGTCCGACACTCGTTTGATGATAAATTATTATGTTCGTCCCTTGATGATTTTTAGTCTCTCGACATTGCCCCGTGGGATTTTTCACATCATGACTTAATTCTAGAACAACATGCATGTCAGGTACTTCTAATCGGAGGCTGAGTGGATACTGCGAATATACTGCTCCACTAAAGTTCAGGGAGTTCTTGAATTGCCCATTCTTGTCCACCAAATGTTCATTTTTGAGGAATCGAATGTCTACTCTTTTATATCTTTAAATGGTTTTTTGCTTCTCGTTTTATCACTTATGCAGTTACGAGCAAGTTCTTCGTCACCAAATTTTTGTGACAAAAGTAGGTATTACACAGTGCGCGTCCAAATTATGGAACAAATTCATTTTCTCAGAAAAAAAATATTTGGCTACCAAATCCTGAAACAGGTCAATTTTTGTTTCACTTTTACCAAATTTTTATGCATTTTTGAAGGATTTTTTTTGCGCCCTGTGCCATCCCCATGAACCCTCTGAAGTTTTTGAACAGGGAAAGTGGGTCATGTGGTACTTTTATGGCAAGGTCTTTGTATTTTCATTACAAGCGTGCAGAAATTTTCATGGAAAATTTTTTTTTTCGAAAAATTAGTTCAAAGAGGTTCTCAGTAGGTCCACTTCGTCATGGCTCATTTACTTTCAGACGATGGTACCTGATGAGATTTGTCCTTCAATGAAAGTCGACCATTACAGTTTTATTCATGCACAACTTTCAACCCACTCACGTTAAAAATTAGAATGTGTGGAACACTGCGCTTCAGTTATGATCTCAAGTAAGTATGTTATTAGTAAGATTTTTGTGATGAAAATTCATATTAATATGATTTCAAGTTGGTAATTAATTTTAGCCTGTAGGTCTGCAGCGTATACAGGGTGGTTAAGAAAAATCGAGTAAAATAACGAAATTTTATTCCCAGAGAATTCAATCATTTTAAGACTATCAATACAATTTATGGCCTCCACGGGCATTAATAACAACTTGACATCTTCTTCCCATACTACACACGAAGTTGTTGAACATTTCTTGAGGAATTTGGTTCCATAAACGGGGCAGAAGGTCTCTCAGATCATTTAAGGATTCTGGGGTAGGTTGATGATTATCTAATCTTCTTTGGAGCATATCCCATGCATGTTATATGCAATTCAGATCTGGTGAGTGACGAGGTATTGGTAAATGTGGAATACCAAGCTCCTCGCGCGCATTCTCAACCATGGCTGCACGGTGCGGTCTAGCGTTATCGTCTAGAACTTGAAAAGTTTCACCAATAGCAGCGTGAAAATTTGGCACAACATTGTCAATGACATGCTCCCTATAATGTAGGGCGGTCATATTCCCAGGACAAATGTGTAGATCTGTGTGCCCGTTGAAACATATCCCGGCCCATACCATAACACTACCCCCTCGGAATGGATGGACTTCTTGGACATAGCGACGATTACGGGGTATGCGTGGTATTGTCCATACTCTTATTCTTCGAGAATCTGAAAATCGTCCATATCTGGATTCATCAGTGAAAAGGACACTACGCCACTGATCGTTCCAATTGATATGTTGCCTTGCCCATTCCAGTCTTTGACGCTTATGGTCACGTGTTAATGGAACTCCACTTAATGGACGTCTAGAACCTAGATTCACCTCTCTCAAACGTCGTCTGATGGTTTCGATGGAAACTTGGACCCCATCTGCATTTTGAAGAGTATTCCGTAGCATTCTACACGTAGATGTAGGGTTTCTTCTCGCCGAAACGGTGATGAAACGATCCTGAGCAGGTGTTGTTTTTCGTCGCCCACCAAGCCTTGGTCTTCCCAACACGGAACCTGTCTCCCTGAACCCATTCCAAAGTCGAGATATCACACTTTGGCTGACTTGGAGCCTTTCCGCTGCAACAACCTGAGTTAGGCCACCCTGTAGCATTCCGATAGCCCTATTAGCCTCAGCGTTTGTTAATTCACGTCTTGGCATTTTCAGAAAACTGGTTTCAAATCGAAGCCGTTGATAAACTTCATTTCAAAATAAGAACATTCATGAAGCATATGCAAAGAACCAAACTTCAGAAAAAAAGGCGACCAGATTGACGAAATGTCTCATACTGATTTTATTGGATCGATTCAAGTTGTTATTGAGTTTTAAATGATTTTACAGCGATTTTCTCGAAGATTACATACTTTTAAAAACGATTGAATATATTTTCTCGAATTAATTATTTACCCAAAGTAAATAATTATTTTGACTACGTATTTACTACGACTATGTAGAAAAAACGACGTTGCGTTTGTATCTGACAGGAAAATGACTATAACCTAACATTTTCAAAATATACACGGTGAAATGTGACAGAATTTCATGGCCAACCGGAATACTTTATAAAAATAAATTATACAGAGGGTTTTTGCACGTTCACAAAGCATTTAGAATGTTATCCTACTTCAGAAATTGGATATGGAATCTCAGAATGGCATGAAAAATTGGAATATGAGTATTTGGGTCTTTTCGTTCAGTTAATTTGTTACTTCCCCATTTGAGGGGTTTTCCCAGATTTTCGATCCGATTTACAAGGCCCGCATTCACGAAATCTCTCATTGATCCGGCCCTACGTCCGAATTATCTCCACTACATCGAGGTGTAACCAACAATTTTCTGATAGACTAAAATACATCGATGTTTGATTCGGGTAATAGCTATCCCAGGCGAGTTAATGTCTCAATTATGAAAAAAAAACACCTTTCGCGTGTGAAATTTATTCAAAGTTTAGTTATTCCCCAGTCACGAATGGCGCAAAAAAGGGAATTTATTTGCAGTCGAAAACTCAAGGTGCATTGTTTTCGATGTAAAATATAATTTTTCATACGGCGCCGCGTACGGTTCGCATGTAGCATGGAAAGAATGGCACACTGGAATAATTCACGCTGAGGATTCATTACCGAAAATGTTTGTGCAACTAAGTCACCTTGCCATTCGGAAACTGACGTTTCGGATCCATTTCGCGACAGCCATTTGTTTAAGGGGGGAATAATGGTTCGTTCTTTCTTTGTTATATAGAAAAACTCTGCGAAAGTGGCTACGCGCGGCCTCAACCGAAGTGGTACAACAAACAGCGACGATTCCCCCGAAAGTTATCCACAAAACTTCGGTATTAACTTGAGGAGGTTGATTGCCGTAAGCAATTTACTCCTTTGTTTCGTACTTTGCGAACGACATTAATTATTTGGCAGGAAATTATTCGAGTAATTCCTGAGAGTCGAAAATTATTGGAAGTTCCGATCGAGTGTGATACCTGTGATGTGCTGCTTCATCTCGGAATTAGGCAACTTCAGATTTCCGAACTCGATTCGAGTTACTTCAAGCATCACGCTATACGATATATTTAGACAGCTACACTGTCTAAGCTCCTCTTGAACTTCTTTTATCGTTTCAAACTGAAATACCTTGTCTTTGGTTAGGTTAACTGATAAGTGACAGGTTATCAACTAACCTAACCAAAGAAACAAGGTTTTACAGTTTGAAATGATAACAGAAGTTTAATGCCCACTTGCACCGTTTTATGCCTAGGACAGACTTTGTTAAGAAGTGCCTTAACTTTAAGTTGGTCTTATCCTCGCCTTTGCGCATCATAGCTTGCACCGATCTCTTACTAACAACGACTTAGTAAAGCACGTGTTAAGTAATGGTGAATCTGGCAACATGGCTAGGTTTGATGATTTTGTCGGTTTCTGTAAGGTACAATTTTCTACCTGAGAAGGGAATTGCTATAGCAGATTTGACAGAGAATGAAGTGGAGTTGCAAAAGAAGCAACCGGCATTGAAGGAGGAAGCGTTGCAAGTTGCAGTCAGATATTGAGATCTATTTTCTTCACAACCTCGATAAAATATTTTCAACATTTGTGTGATGGTTTTCTAATCACATTATAATTTTGAAAAATTCATTATTATTACATTAATTCGGTAATAATAATTTATTTTATTCATTTATAAAACTCAAGAGTAATTTAATTTTCGTGTTGGTTATGTGGAGAAAAGAGAAAAATTCAAGTCAGTTGATGCGATCACACTGATTTTTTTTTAAATAATGCGCTGTAGTTGGCATCTTTTCTTTAGAGAATGTGAAATATCCCAAAAAAGAGCAGTTTATGTATGGGACATACTTTGTAAAAAATGTAGACATTTCAAAAACAAATTTCATGTAAGAGAAAAATATAGCGTGTTCCATTTGACGCGACCTGTCTATGTAAAATCATTTTTATTTTGTTGATTCTTGTCAACCTTATAACCATGCTATTTTAGCCGAACGCCTTGCTGACACACCCTGTATGTCGTAGATTTCATTGAACCTATTTATTATATGTGATATTGAATACCACAATCACAACAACAAACACAAACAGTTTCTACTCCTTGACAAATAACTCGTTGATACGGCTTTTTTGAGGTTATGAATCCTCAAGACGGCCCTAAGTCTTCCTTAAGGACCTTAAGCCATGAAATATCACGGCTTAAAATAAGAAGGACTTTACCTTCACTTAACCTGTGGTGCAAGAGAATCTGTGTCTCAAACCCTACTTACATTTAAAGACATCCTTAAAGCAGGCTTAGATTCGACGGTGCAAGTGGGCATAAGAGGAGCTTAGACAGTGTAGCTGTCACGGCAATCAAATAATAAAACCTGAATTCACTCTGAACACTTTTCCAGCCGAAATCAATCTGGAGAATTTACTTAAAGTACATTTCAGATCTTAAATAATATTTTTCTGAGAGATCAGGAGAATGAAAAAGTTCCTTTTAAAATTTGAATATTTAAAGGTAAAGGTGAAGGCTCTTCTTTTGACAGATGGTGGAACTCATCAAAATAAGTCATTTTACCACACATTGTTTATATGAATTATGCCCTTGTTTCGAGGAAATGAAACTACACTGCGCAAAAAAATTAACGTTCATTATGGAAATCTCAAATTTATTCTACAACTGAAGGTGCAATGATAATTATTTTCATCAGAATTATGCATGCATATGTTATCCACTTTCAACGTTTTTCTCCCAGCAGGAATAAAAAAAAGATATTATCAGATTTTGAATGTATTGGCTCCATTCTAAAATCAGTTGTTCTCGATCAATTCTAGTGGTCAATGGTTTTTCTTTCGTTTGATTTTCTACACTCGATCGCTATGCAACGCGAAACACGGAATTTGACCCAAGAGGAATGTGCCCAAGCGGTAGTTTTGCGAGAAGAAGGGTGGACATACACAAGAATTGCAGAAAGGTTTGGAGTTTCCCATACAAGTGTGTCCAGAATGTTGCAGCGATTCAGGGAAACAGGTATGAATGTCCGAAGACCAGGACAGGGTAGACCACGGGTAACAACTGCCATTCAAGAACGTTACTTGAGAGTTTCTTCGTTGAGACAACGGTTTGCAACCGCTCGCCTCTTTCGAAATCAGCTTGAGCAAACTCATGAGGTGCAAATTAGCACTCAGACAATAAGAAATCGCCTCAGAGAATATGATTTAAGGCTTCGTGTCGCGGCAAGAGGCCCAGCTCTTACCCCAGCCCATCGAAGGGCGCGTTTGGATTTTGCGAGAGAGCATATCCATTGGGAAGAGGCCGATTGGGAAAGAGTTCTCTTCACAGATGAGTCTAGATTCTGCCTCTACCATTGTGATCGACGTTCCCTTGTATACAGACGTCCACATGAAAGATATGCTCAGTGCAATTTCCTGAATACTACTGGTTTCGGGGGAGGATCGATTATGGTATGGGGTGGAATATCTTTGACTGCTCGCACAGACCTAGTGGTCGTTGAAAATGGAGCTATGAATGCTGATAAGTATATAAGGAACATTCTTGAAGAGCATGTAGTGCCATTTGCCCCATACATTGGTGAAAATTTCATTTTTATGGACGATAATGCCAGACCTCACCGTGCGCGCATCGTTCAGGAGTACCTTGAAGAGGTTGAAGTCTCTCGAATGGAATGGCCAGCAAGAAGTCCCGATCTCAATCCGATTGAGCAGGTTTGGGACAACCTCAATAGAAGGCTGAGAAGTTCAGAAAATCATCCAGCTACTCTTGATGACATAGGAATCCAACTCGGAGAAATCTGGGAAAGATTAGATCAGAACATTTTGAGTATGAACCGTCGTTGCCGAGCTGTAATTAACGCAAGGGGTGGAAATACCAAGTATTAAATCCCTTATCAGCATTTCAGTATTTTGAAAATTGTTCATTTCTCTTCTTTCATATAAGATTCGGTTAAATCCTGAATTTTTCTTCCATTTAATGTGTCTTGTTTCGTTCAAAACCTTCTCGAGAGAACATAAAAAATAAGTTATAAAGTCATTGTGGAGTTAACTTTCATTAAAATTGATATTTTCAGAATGTGCGTTAATTTTTTTGCGCAGTTTAATCTCGAAAACGAAACGTTTGCGGCCCCATGCTGATATGATAAGCAATGCACAGGGGCAATCACTCAGTTTTAAACGTCATCGCAAAAACACCGAATAGAATCTTAACCTGGATGAGGAACTTGCCAATCTTTTCGATAAATTAATCGATGTGGAAGAACATTTTGTGAACTATTGCATCAGTCTTCCGCATTCTTATAAATGTACGAGTTTTATTGTGCAGCTTTCAACAACCGTGTGAGCATTTCGAAGTGCGATCGCTCCGCAAATCAAAGAAAATCCCACGCTGATGACAGTGTTTCAACAACGCCAAACATTCCCTATCTGAGAATGAAACTTTGTCGTTTTACAAATCGTAGTTGGGGATACATATCACCACACCTAACAAATGAACGTGAAGTTGAAGCACTTTTCCTTATCCTTTTAGCCGAATCATGTAGCGTAATGCGGTTATAAATTTTTGTGGTTCGAGAAAAATGAAATGACCGAGTAGCGTGAAAAGTTGATAACTTCGAATTTATCACCCACGTTCGCGAAACCAAACTTTATCTTTGCCGAGACTTTTCTCTCATTTCCTTCACCGAACAGTGACGATGTTCTAGCTTGGAGCTGTTATTCGAATATTTCACACGGTATGCATTTCAAGACGGTACTATAAATACTGGGTAGGGGCGAACTAGGTCGTACAAACTATGGACAGCGACATCTAGCGGCGTCACCTTTTCGGACTCGATAACGGATGTTCCGAAGAAATTTACTTGGGTATCAGCATATTCCAGGGTATTTCAAGTGGAGTTTTCGCAGGAAACATAATTTCCGCGTTGTTTTCCACGCGTTCTTACTGCGATCAAATGAACGCCCCGGAAGTGAACGTACCATAAGATGGAGGCGTGAAAACGCTTCATCCAGACCAATATATTTTTATTTCCATCAAATGACTACCCGAATACGGGAAGGGCTCTAACTCAGAAAATTAGAGAAACCCTTCTTGCGTATATTCCCGGCTGCGAAAGTAATAAACCATTTTTTATGTATGAAGTCGTTCAACACTGCGGAGGAAATTCACGACACATACGATGGGGAAATATACGGCTCATCTATATTATTAAATTTTTTCCGGATGCGTTGTTGGTCACCATGATACAAAAAGTACATGGTCGAAAATTTTTCAGCGCCAATGATGACGAATTTTCATGTGAGTACGATCTCTTTGAAGCCTTCAAGAGCTGATTGAACACCATGTAGACATAAACACATCGCCAATAGTCGTGGTCCCTCTTGGTTTCTCAAGAAAGAAACAATCAATGTTCTGGAAATGAGATGAATTTGCCTCTGCTCCATCTGCAGTATTTTTGTGAGAAAATCTTTGTAACTCTTTAAGGCTTTATTAGTATATTATTTCATAAGGAGGAGAAGTGTCACTTTTCATGGCGAGCTTGAGTTTACCTGCCGAACGTTGTGAGGCGGGTAATTGAAAGCGAGCCATGAAAATTCACTTCTACTTCAAATGAGATATGTTATTTTATTTTCAAACAGTTCAAATTCCATGCAAATCTGAATATTTACCTTTGGATTGAAATTTAAGTTCATTTAGATTGAGTGAAAAATGGAACATTTGCTTAGTTACGGTTGAATTGTCATGAAAAATTCATCCTTTGCATAACAACACTTTTCTTGCCGCAGAAAGGAAAAGTAAGCCATAGCAACTAAACTGCTCCACATGAGTTAGGGATATTGACTTAAATTGAAGAAAAATATAGTTAGAATAAGATTTTTGTGATGAAAATTCATATTAATATGATTTCAAGTTGCAAATTAATTTTAGCCTGTAGGTCTGCAGGGTGGTTAAGAAAAATCGAGTAGAATAACGAAATTTTATTCCCAGAGAATTCAAGCATTTCAAGACTATCAATACAATGTATGACCTCCACGGACATCAATAACAGCTTGACATCTTCTTTGCATACTACACACGAGGTTGTTGAACATTTGTTGAGGAATTTGGTTCCATAAACGGGGCAGAAGCTCTCTCAGATCATTTAAGGATTCTGGGGTAGGTTGATGATTATCTAATCTTCTTTGGAGCATATCCCATGCATGTTCTATGCAATTCAAATCTGGTGAGTGCGGAGGTATTGGTAAATGTGGAATACCAAGCTCCTCGCGCGCATTCTCTACTATGGCTGCACGGTGCGGTCTAACGTTATCGTCTAGAAATTGAAAAGTTTCACCAATAGCAGCGTGAAAATTTGGCACAACATTGTCAATGACATACTCCCTATAGTGTAAGGCGGTCATATTCCCAGGACAAATGTGCAGATCTGTGCGCCCGTTGAAACATATCCTGGCCCATACCATAACACTACCCCCTCGGAAAGGATGGACTTCTTGGACATAGCGACGATTACGGGGTATGCGTGGGATTGTCCATACCCTTTTTCTTCGAGAATCTGAAAATCGTCCATATCTGGATTCATCAGTGAAAAGGACACTACGCCATTGATCGTTCCAATTGATATGTTGCCTTGCCCATTCCAGTCTTTGACGCTTATGGTCACCTGTTGATGGAACTCCTCCTAATGGACGTCTAAAACCAAGATTCACCTCTCTCAAACGTCGTCTGATGGTTTCGATGGAAACTTGGACCCCCATCTTCATTTTGAAGAGTATTCCGTAGCATTCTACACGTAGATGTAGGGTTTCTTCTCGCCGAAACGCTGATGTAACGATCTTGAGCAGGTGTTGTTTTTCGTCGCCCACCAAGCCTTGGCTTTTCCAACACGGAACCTGTCTCCCTGAACCTATTCCAATGTCGAGATATCACACTTCGGCTGACTTGTAGCCTTTCCGATACAACAACTCGAGTTAGGCCACTCTGTAGCATTCCGATATCCCTATTAGCCTCAGCGTTTGTTAATTCACGTCTTGGCATTTTCAGAAGACTTGTTTCAAATCGAAGCCGTTGATAAACTAACTTCATTTCAAATGATAACATTCATGAAGCACATGCAAAGAACCAAACTTCAGAAAAAAGGCGACCAGATTGACGAAATGTCTCATACTGATTTTTATTGGATCGATTCAAGTTGTTATTGAGTTTTAAATGATTTTACAGCGATTTTCTCGAAGATTACGATTACGATTGAATACGATATCCCTAACTCTTGTGGAGCAGTATATTTCTCTGCCTAGGCGGTGAAATAGAACTTTTCTATGATCCTGTCAGTCGAGAAATGACGTTGTTGTCGTTCTTTTGGAAATAAAAATATTTATGTTTGATTAATTATAGTTTTTCTACAACTGAATCCAAATTCAATAGTCCGTATTACCACCTCTTCTCATATCGTACCATTCTTGCCCGGTCAAACTGAGAAATTGGATGTCCCGGCATTTTCCACTGAATATTCTCAATATTACAAATCTCGTTATTCGCTGAAAATTGATTAACTTCGAATACACCATACCAGAAACATTTTTTCTGGGCAATACTTTTGAGGATGTGTGTATTTCTGGACCGGGTTGGGAAGTAGAAAAACGGCGCAAAGTGGAAATGGCGGCGGAAAACTCCGCCACGTCGCGCTTTATTTCCCGTATATGAATCTTGCGAATGGTAAAATGGCGTATGGTTTTCATTCCGCATGAATATATGTCGAAATGACTCTGTTGCTCAAATTTATTCCATGCATCATTCATTCATATCGTCCAACATCGAAAAGCAAACATAAAACCGAAAAGCGTATGAGGTAACCGCAAAGGTGGAATCGAGTGCGCGCTCCGACCGTGATATATGACATATCAAAATGTAAATGCAATAGGCATCTTTGGATTACATTAGGAAAGTTCCGAACTCGGGGAGTAACAATATTGAAAAAGTTTTCACCCCGGCTGAATCTGCGATATCTCATCGAAAACAGATTTTGAACGGATGGAAATTCTGGAATATCATAAACAAGGACCTTCGAGCCGATTCGATACCGCCACTGTTGCCGTTTTGATGCTCGATTCAGTCGGTATATTCATCTACCTGGAAACTGGCAAATAGCGCCAATGACAGGATTTCAACCTATTATTTCAATGTTCAAACAGAAAATGATTGCATCGAAATTTTGATTGAATCAAATTGGTAATCAAGTTTTATTTTACGTAAATACTGCACTGTCAGTTTTCGAGTGATGTGGATTCTAGTTCACGAGAATGTGGATTTTTGCAGGACATTTGACTGGTTTTTGATACCTTGTTATAGAAATACACTGCGCCAAAAAATTAACGCACATTATGGAAATCTCAAATTTATTCTACAACTGAAGGTGTTCTCAATGATAATTATTTTTATCAGAATTATGCATGCATGTGTTATCCACTCTCAACGTTTTTCTTCAATACAGATGTTTTCTCCCAGCAGGA
Source organism: Adalia decempunctata (assembly GCA_951802165.1). Lineage (NCBI taxonomy): Eukaryota > Metazoa > Arthropoda > Insecta > Coleoptera > Coccinellidae > Adalia > Adalia decempunctata. The sequence continues at coordinate 8,322,395 of OX637704.1, read as the reverse complement.
ATAAAAAAAGATGATATTATCAGATTTTGAATGTATTGGCTCCATTCTAAAATCAGTTGTTCTCGATCAATTCTAGTGATCAATAGTTTTTCTTTCGTTTGATTTTCTACACTCGATCGCTATGCAACGCGAAACATGCAATTTGACCCAAGAGAAATGTGCCCAAGCGGTAGTTTTGCGAGAAGAAGGGTGGACATACACAAGAATTGCAGAAAGGTTTGGAGTTTCCCATACAAGTGTGTCCAGAATGTTGCAGCGATTCAGGGAGACAGGTATGAATGTCCGAAGACCAGGACAGCGTAGACCACGGGTAACAACTGCCATTCAAGAACGTTACTTGAGAGTTTCTTCGTTGAGACAACGGTTTGCAACCGCTCGCGTCCTTCAAAATCAGCTTGAGCAAACTCATGAGGTGCAAATTAGCCCTCAGACAATTGAAATCGCCTCAGAGAATATGATTCAAGGCCTCGTGTCGCGGCAAGAGGCCCAGCTCTTACCCCAGGCCATCGAAGGGCGTGTTTGGATTTTGCGAGAGAGTATATCCATTGGGAAGAGGCCGATTGGGAAAGAGTTCTCTTCACAGATGAGTCTAGATTCTGCCTCTACCATTGTGATCGACGTTCCCTTGTATACAGACGTCCACATGAAAGATATGCTCAGTGCAATTTCCTGAATACTATTGGTTTCGGGGGAGGATCGATTATGGTATGGGGTGGAATATCTTTGACTGCTCGCACAGACTTAGTGGTCGTTGATAATGGAGCTATGAATGCTGATAAGTATATAAGGAACATTCTTGAAGAGCATGTAGTGCCATTTGTCCCATACATTGGTGAAAATTTCATTTTTATGGACGATAATGCATTAATGCCGAGCTGTAATTAACGCAAGGTGTGGAAATACCAAGTATTAAATCACTTATCAGCATTTCAGTATTTTGAAAATTGTTCATTTCTCTTCTTTCACATAAGATTCGGTGAAATCCTGAATTTTTCTTCCATTTAATGTGTCTTGTTTCGTTCAAAACTTTCCCGAGAGAACATAAAAAATAAGTTATAAAGTCAGTGTAGAGTTAACTTTCATTAAAATTGAGATTTTTAGAATGTGCGTTAATTTTTTTGCGCATTCTATATACCAACTGACAAAGCAACTGCAACACCCAGAAAGAGCTGTTTTTTGTAAAACATAGATAATATAGCAAGGAGTATATGATTGAAATTTGGGAAAAAATCGTGAAGGTTTTTTCATGTAAACATTTTTTGTCACTTATTGCAGTCGTTTTTTGCAAATTTTTCAAACTCGACAAGAAACCAGCTGTTCGAGGAAATCCAAACTCGATGTTTAGTTGTTGTTAAAATGCCTAGAGCACGTGTTCGCGGAATTCATCGCCAGCTAAGTGAATTTGAAAGAGGTCGAGTTATTGGTCAACGGGAGGCGGGGTTGTCATTTCGAGGGATCGCTAACCGTACGAACAGAAATCCAACTTCTGTTATGAGATGTTGTCAAGCGTGGTTTGATAATGCCCAAAATCGAAGAAGACTAGGCACCGGACGTCGAAGGGACACAAATGAAGTTCAAGATCGACGTCTAAGACTTATGGCCATTAGAGACCGATTTGCGACAACTAGATCTTTGGCTGATGAGTGGAAAGGAGAACAAGGCCATCCTGTAACTGTTCGAACGGTTTACCGCCGGATAAGGTCTTTTGAACTGCAGCATTATCGACACCATCTTGTGTTACCTCTGACGGTTGAGGATCGCCGGCAACGATTACAGTGGTGCAGAGAACTTCAACATTTGAATGTGGAATGTGGATTCAGAAAAAACTGCTATGATTGGTCGATTTTCATTCAGATCTTGCCAAGTTGAGCAGTGATTTCAACTTTGATTGGGAGGAGGACAATTTGTGGGAGTTTTCCCCATAATCTACGGTTTGAGTCTGCAGGTCAGTTTTGTGGCGTGAAGGGTGGCAACGCCGCAATCGGATCAAGTTTTAACGTCAGACGGCGCGAAATGCAACGACATCTTCGAGAAATTTCCAGGGGCGAAATTCAAACTCGGTTTGTTCGATATTGCGAATTCCGACGAATGTTGAATATATCCATTTCGAAATGAAGATACGGGAAAATGTCGTTCATATTTTATTAACTTCGCTAGGGAGTTGAACAATTAAGATTATTAAACTGGAGATTTGAATATGATGAATTGCATCTGCCATGGAACAGTCTTGTCGTATTCTCATATTGAAATTCAAGAACTTCCATAAAGTTTCCTCGAAGATATTTATTTCATTTCGGTTCATTACCTCGGTTGTACCTTTGAACTGGCGAGGAAATCCGCAATATCAATGTTGGAACGTGGTTGATGTGTATTTTTCTGGATTACTTGGCACAAACAGTTGGAAAGGTCTGATTTCGTAGAAATGAACTAGTGGCTTCCCTTCCATCACATAGTTCCTCTCGATATTGTAAAGCGCATCCAAGCTGGACGCCAAACGAATATCTAATTGTCCTCACAGTGCTCCTAAGAACTTTTTCAGTTTCAGGCAAGTTCTTGTCGTTTGCCTCTCTGAGAATTTAGGATCCGCTATTGTTTTACTTTCTCACAATCAACTTTGATTCATTTTTTGTTTTCACAACAAATCAGCTGTTCGAGGAGATCCAAAGTCGATGTTAAGTTGTTGTTAAAATGCTTAGAGCACGTGTACGCGTTATTTATCGCCAGTTGTGTAGTATCCCTCAAGAAGAAATAGACCATCTTATTTTAATCATTTACTCCTTGCTATACTATCTATGTTTAATAAAAAAAATCAGAATTCAAACAGTTCTTTCAGGGCGTTGCAGCTTTTTTGTCAGTTACTATATCAACCACTGATCTACAGGTTTCGAGACGATACATTATATTTTCAATGATTAAAAAATGTCTAGCATATACAGGGTGTCCCAGAAGTCCCGCACTTCCTTGAGGGAAATATTTTGAGCCCAAATATCCATGTGAAAAGCCGGCAGCAGCTCTGGCGTCTCACTCTCGCGTCCCCAACTGCTTACTCATTCTTCTGTAGCGAGCTCCTGATTGGTCACTTTCATTAATTAATTACTGATTAACTACTTTATCAAAAAATTTCAAACATGGATATTTGGGCTTAGAATATTTTTCACTTTCGATCCCCTCAAGGAAGTGCGGGACTTCTGGGACACCCTGTAGATCTTAACAAGTGGAAAAATCACTGCGAACCGTACAAAGCACTCGCCCAAAACAAAATGAAATTCCCTCTGTCTCATTCCCATAGCTCTGCCATTTCGTGAATTCTCCCCACCTGCTTTTTGACTCCATCAATCCATTCTCGAAATTTTCCTTTTCACAAAGAAAGAGACGTCGACAGTTGAATGGGGTCGTAATTTCTTTCATTATTTCTACGGCGAAGGATGATTCTCGACTTTCAAATATTCATTTGCGTGGCGAGAAGACGATTCGTGCAATCAAACATCCTGTCCTTGCAGGAGTCGGGGTTTCTCATCAACATCTGATGATTTTTGACTGGCGTAAAACGGGAGTACGTTACATTTCTCGGAGTCGTGAATTTCCAGGTATTTTAAATGTCGAATTACACTGCGCAAAAAAATTAACGCACATTCTGAAAATCTCAATTTTAATGAAAGTTAACTCTACATTGACTTTATAACTTAGTTTTTATGTTCTCTCGGGAAGGTTTTGAACGAAACAAGACACATTAAATGGAAGAAAAATTCAGGATTTCACCGAATCTTATGTGAAAGGAGAGAAATGAACAATTTTCAAAATACTGAAAGGCTGATAAGTGATTTAATACTTGGTATTTCCACCCCTTCCGTTAATTACAGCTCGGCAACGACGGTTCATACTCAAAATGAGTGATCTTAAAATGTTCTGATCTAATCCTTCCCAGATTTCTCCGAGTTGGATTCCTAAGTCATTAAGAGTAGCTGGATGATTTTCTGAACTTCTCAGCCTTCTATTGAGGTTGTCCCAAACCTGCTCAATCGGATTGAGATCTGGACTTCTTGCTGGCCATTCCATTCGAGAGACTTCAACCTCTTCAAGGTACTCCTGAACGATGCGCGCACGATGGGGTCTGGCATTATCGTCCATAAAAATGAGATTTTATGGGGCAAATGGCACTACATGCTCTTCAAGAATGTTCCTTATATACTTATCAGCATTCATAGCTCCATTATCAACGACCACTAGGTCTGTGCGAGCAGTCAAAGATATTCCACCCCACACCATAATCGATCCTCCCCCGAAACCTGTAGTATTCAGGAAATTGCACTGAGCATATCTTTCATGTGGACGTCTGTATACAAGGGAACGTCGATCACAATGGTAGAGGCAGAATCTAGACTCATCTGTGAAGAGAACTCTTTCCCAATCGGCCTCTTCCCAATGGATATGCTCTCTCGCAAAATCCAAACGCGCCCTTCGATGGGCTGGGGTAAGAGCTGGGCCTCTTGCCGCGACACGAGGCCTTAAATCATATTCTCTGAGGCGATTTCTTATTGTCTGAGTGCTAATTTGCACCTCATGAGTTTGCTCAAGCTGATTTTGAAGGAGGCGAGCGGTTGCAAACCGTTGTCTCAACGAAGAAACTCTCAAGTAACGTTCTTGAATGGCAGTTGTTACCCGTGCTCTACCCTGTCCTGGTCTTCGGACATTCATACCTGTCTCTCTGAATCGCTGCAACATTCTGGACACACTTGTATGGGAAACTCCAAACCTTTCTGCGATTCTTGTGTATGTCCACCCTCCTTCTCGCAAAACTACCGCTTGGACACATTCCTCTTGGGTGTTTCGCGTTGCATAGCGATCGAGTGTAGAAAATCAAACGAAAGAAAAACTATTGATCACTAGAATTGATCGAGAACAACTGATTTTAGAATGGAGCCAATACATTCAAAATCTGATAATATCATGTTTTTTTATTCCTGCCGGGAGAAAACATCTGTATTGAAGAAAAACGGTGAAAGTGGATAACATATGCATGCATAATTCTGATAAAAATAATTATCATTGAGAACACCTTCAGTTGTAGAATAAATTTGAGATTTCCATAATGTGCGTTAATTTTTTTGCGCAGTGTATTATCTGGGTAGAATTTGGAACCTTTTTTGCTCGTATGAACTATGGATTCTCAGAAAGACTCACGCCGCAACAACGTTCACAAATTGTCGAAATTTATTTTCAAAATCTGTCTCCTATTCGTCAAACTTATAGAGCACTTCTTGAAAGTCATGTTTTACATAATCGTCCATCAGAGCAGCTTATTCGTCGAACTATCGATAGATTTCGGACAACATTTTTTTTACTCGATGCAACAACAACAAGACGAAGAACTGTACGTACAGAAGAAAATATCGCGCTTGCAAGTGATTGTGTTAATGAAGATCCTGATTTGTCTATTCGTCGACGTTCACAACAAGTTGGACTCTGTCATCTGTGCATCCACCACATTGAAAATTTTGCGTAAAGATCTTGGTCTACACCCATACAAAATCGAACTAGTTCAAGAACTACAGGCACTACAGCCATTGACCATAATGAGCGTCGTTTGTTTGCTGATTGGAACCTAGAACAGCTTGAAGTTGCCCAATTTTGTAACGAAAAATTGTGTTTAGAGATGTAGCTCATTTCTGGTTGAATGGATACGTAAACAAGCAAAATTGCCGTATATAAAGTGAGAACAATCCTCAAGAAGTTCTGTAGGTTTTATCGCATTCTGGAAAATGCAGTGTATGGTGTGCTTTACACGCTGGAGGCATCATCGGTCCATATTTCTTTAAAAACGATGCTGGAGCTAATGTTACAGTGAATGGTGCTAGTTACAGATCGATGATCAATGATTATATCGACCCAGAAGTGTTACGGTTTCAATAAGATGGTGCTACACCTCATGCTGCTACCGTTACAATTGATTTATCGAAAGCTTTGGCGATAACAATCAAGAAATGGTGCAATTAATAGGCCTCCAAGATCATGCCACATAACTCCAATCACCAATGGATTATTTTCTTCAGAGTTGTCAAGTCATTGGTTTGCTGATGAACCAGAAACAATAGACGCTTTAGAAGCCAACATCTCTCGTGTTGTTGCTGAAATAAGACCTGAATTACTCGAAAAAGTGGCCCAAAATTGGTCTGGTCGAATGCGGTTTCTCAGAGCTAGTCGTGATGAATTATTTTCAAGAAATATCTTCCAAATGAAAAAAATTGGCTTCAATCTCGATTTAAATGCGTTTTATTTCAATACCTCCATCAGCTTACCCCTAACTCGTGAATGTTAATGGGTTGAAGTCAGCTCCATTCGTGATTACTTTATGGGGTGCCGCAGGGTTCACATCTAGGGCCACTGTTGTTTTCAATTTTTGCTCGAATAGACACGTCCAGGCCAATGCTTCAAGGATTTTCAAAATGATCACAGAACAAATGAAAACTTTGAAAATAATTATTCACAAGTGAATTTTCGTTATTTTCAGTTGGATTCCGCTTAAGAGTCTTCAGCCTTCAAAATAGGAAACGTATACCGCCAAATGGCGGTGCAGTGCATTAATTTTTATTTATTGGATTATTCAGCTTGATAGAACAAATGTTGGGGCGCAGGGAAAATTAACACGAAATCCTACCCTGAACTATATCTCACACTGAATGTATAATACACTAATTTTCCTTCACCAGTCATCTGGGAGTAGATACCTGAGGGGCATGCCATTTAAAAGAAATTCAATTCCATGTAAGAATCTATAATTGTAGGAAACAATTAATTTTCACTAATCGACGGCTAATAATATCCTTAATGAAATGTCCTTGGTAAAAATGGATATTTATCATTTCGAATAGAAGAATTCAAGGAAATAAATTTCGCGAAAGCAACACATTGTTGTAATAATATTTACAAAAAAACGGTAAATTTTGAAAGAAAAGGGGGATAGACATTTGATTAACTAAATGATAGACTTCAATACTGAAATGAAACAACACAAAAATATTTGTTCGTTTTGATGGTGGAAATGTTGAAAAATTACCAAAAATGATGGGGAATATCCTTTTCATTCAGTTAATACTTATAAAATATTTTTTTTTATTTTTATCTTTATACACTCATACATCCCTTCATCAATCAGAAAAAAAAATCGTTTCTGACTCCTTTTTTTTTCAGGGACGTAGACCCTTGGAAGACTCTTCTACTGGTTCTGAGGCGAAGCATCAACCCGATAATAGGCAAGGAAGGCAACCGAAGTCTGGCGCACGATAATGGAACAACCCGTTCATTCATGGAAGATTCATGGGGTAAGACATTTTATCAGAGCATGTCGACCTCCGTCACGATTATATCTATTAATTTCATGCGACACAACATAATTCATTAGGCGCCAATGTAGTTACACGTCTTTACACGCCGATGTAACCATCATCAATTTCGAATTGCACAGATGCAGTGGTCCAGTTGAAATTGATTCGGTTTTTGCGTCATGTACTTTTAGTCCAAGATCCCAGAGCAATCAGACATAACTTATTTTCACACGGATGAAACCTGAAGTTTTCAGTAGCGTCTCGTGTGCCTTGAATACCTACGCGCTTTGTGAAACTTGCCGAGTGACACCTGGGCAGGTACCAGGTGAGAAAGGTAACTAAAAATAAGAATTATTTAACTTAAATTCACATGGCTGATTTTTATATATGTCATGTAGAATATTATTTTAAAGTAATATCATAAGTGTCAGACACTTTTGATGGACCAGAGCTTTTGTCAGACGCTTTTAAGCTACCCAAAAAATAAATGAATTTCACTTATTTTCACATGTCTGATTTTTCAATATGTTATTGAAGTATTTATTTAAAAGTTATATTCAATCAGTCAGACAAATTGGAGTGACCAAACATCCCCTAAGACAAAAATTATTCGGCCAGAAGTATGAGGGCGAGAGCACTATGCATGCGCTTCAGAGTGAGTGAGACGTCCATAATAACTCGGTTCCCCTTCTCAAACTCACCATCTGTTTCAATCTACTGTGTATGTGCTGTTTGCGTGTAATATAGTATAACTTATAATATAAATATACAGTATGGTGCAAATGAAAGAAATAAATTCGTTATTTTGTAAACCGCCAAATTTAAGGAAAAATCCCGAAACACGTCGATTTTTATTTTAAAACAAGCTATTCGTAAGGATACCTTTTTATTTTTGACGTCATCTATATGAGCGTGATGACGTCATCGATAAAATTTTTAAATGGAAATGTGGGTGTTGTGATACATTATTTGAAAGGTATTTTAAACGAGTTTTTAAATACCTATCCAGTCATATCCATAATTTGCAGTACGTAATTGATTTTTGGATTTTTTTTTAAAAATTAATAAAATTCTATTATAACAATGAATATTTAATATGTATTACTCATTAAATACAACGAAACCTAAATTAAGTGCTTAAAATCATTGATAAAATGTGAGCCATATTTGTTGGCTGAATATTATGATTTCTGTAAAACACAGGATACTTTATAGTTTCATATTGTTTTTTGACTTGTTTCTCTTTTATTGTTAGCGATATTTTGTTACTGGCAATAATTTTTGAAATAAATCTGTCTATCTACCTATCTATCTATCTAAATTGTTTACCTTCAGCTAAAATACAATGACAGCCTTCACAAAATTTATTTTTGTGTGTCAATAAATACATCATACCAATACTTAATACATTTTATCAAGAAACCTGTTGAAATTTCATCAATAATATTTGTGACAATAAGCAAATCAATTACTGTACATATTGGTATGGCTGAATAGGTATAAAAGACCTTTCAAATAATGTATCACAACACCCACATTTCCATTTAAAAATTTGAGCGATGACGTCATCACGCTCACATAGATGACGTCGAAAATAAAAGGGTATCCTTACGAATAGCCTGTTTTAAAATAAAAATCGACGTGTTTCGGGATTTTTCCTTAAATTCGGCGGTTTACAAAATAATGAATTTATTCCTTTCATTTGCACCATACTGTATATTTATATTATAAGTTATACATATAACACGCAAACAGCACATACACAGTAGATTGAACCAGATGGTGAGTTTAAGAAGGGGAACCGAGTTATTATGGACGTCTCACTCACTCTGAAGCGCATGCATTGTGCTCTCGCCCTCATACTTCTGGCCGAATAATTTTTGTCTTAGGGGATGTTTGGTCACTCTAATTTGTCTGACTGATTGAATATAACTTTTAAATAAATACTTCAATAACATATTAAAAAATCAGACATGTAAAAATAAGTGAAGTTCATTTATTTTTTGGGTAGCTTAAAAGCGTCTGACAAAAGCTCTGGCCCATCAAAAGTGCCTGACACTTATGATATTACTTTAAAATAATATTCTACATGACATATATAAAAATCAGCCATGTGAATTTAAGTTAAATAATTCTTATTTTTAGTTACCTTTCTCACCTGGTACCTGCCCAGGTGTCACTCGGTAAGTTCCACAAAGCGCGTAGGTATTCAAGGCACACGAGACGCTACTGAAAACTTCAGGTTTCATCCGTGTGAAAATAAGTTATGTCTGATTGCTCTGGGATCTTGGACTATAATGTGGACAATAACAAACTTCATTTTACTTTGAACGCTCACAATCACATTCTGGGTGTTCACAAATCAGACAAACCTGTCTCCCATACTTCGATCATGTCGGAGTTGAACCGATCCATCTCCAATCGAAAATCTGTTGATAGCAGCTTGTCGAAAGTTTCGAAACGAATAAGCATGATGAAACTGGATCATTACGTTGAAATATTGGGCGTGATTCCCATATTGATGGTTCATATTTTGCACTGTCAAATGTATTCCTGTGAGCATCTACGTGCGTCAGCTCATTAATCTTCAAAGTATGTGCGCGTCCTTGGAAGCAGAAAATAGTTGTTTCGCAAATTTGCGGGAACATTGCTTCCCGAGGGAAAACGAGGAAGTCACTTCAGAATCACCGGAATACATTGAAAACTATGAGGAATGGAAATCGCAACTTTGGCGTCGTGGAAATTTGCCCCGACTAACTTTAGATAGAAAACGGCTATTGCACGTCACTTCCGAATGCTAGAAGCTGAACTGAGCGCATATTCGAAACTTTTATATCGACTCAACTTCGTGATTACTTCTAAGGAATGTTAGTTGCTTGCTATACAGCCTCTATGCACCGTAAGTCACTGGCGTGGAAATTCGAAATCAGCACACACATAAGCGTGATATGCCACATACAACGACTCCTGAAATTCATTTCCAATATTTCATTCAATTCGTGTTGTTATAGGAGCATTAATACACTGCGCAAAAAAATTAACGCACCTTCTGAAAATCTCAATTTTAATGAAAGTTAACTCTACATTGACTTCATAACTTATTTTTTATGCTCTCTCGGGAAGGTTTTGAACGAAACAAGACACATTGAATGAAAGAAAAATTCAGGATTTCACCGAATCTTATGTGAAAGAAAAGAAATGAACAATTTTCAAAATACTGAAATGCTGATAAGTGATTTGATACTTGGTATTTCCACCCCTTGCGTTAATTACAGCTCGGCAACGACGGTTCATACTCAAAATGAGTGATCTTAAAATGTTCTGATCTAATCCTTCCCAGATTTCTCCGAGTTGGATTGCTAAGTCATTAAGAGTAGCTGGATGATTTTCTGAACTTCTCAGCCTTCTATCGAGGTTGTCCCAAACCGGCTCAATCGGATTGAGATCTGGACTTCTTGCTGGCCATTCCATTCGAAAGACTTCAACCTCTTCAAGGTACTCCTGACCGATGCGCGCACGATGGGGTCTGGCATTATCGTCCATAAAAAAGAAATTTTCACCAATGTATAGGGCAAATGGCACTACATGCTCTTCAAGAATGTTCCTTATATACTTATCAGCATTCATAGCTCCATTATCAACGACCACTAGGTCTTTGCGAGCAGTCAAAGATATTCCACCCCATACCATAATCGATCCTCCCCCGAAACCAGTAGTATTCAGGAAATTGCACTGAGCATATTATCTTTCATGTGGACCACTGTATACAAGGGAACGTCGATCACAATGGTAGAGGCAAAATCTAGACTCATCTGTGAAGAGAACTCTTTCGCAAACGGCCTCTTCCCAATGGATATGATCTCTCGCAAAATCCAAACGAGCCCTTCGATGGGCTGGGGTAAGAGCTGGGCCTCTTGCCGCGACACGAGGCCTTAAATCATATTCTCTGAGGCGATTTTTTATTGTCTGAGTGCAAATTTGCACCTCATGAGTTTGCTCAAGCTGATTATGAAGAAGGCGAGCGGTTGCAAACCGTTGTCTCAACGAAGAAACTCTCAAGTAACTTTAATGAAAACTTTTCAGGAATTTGGACAATACTTTATTTTCTCAAATATTATTCAATGTGCCGACGTTTCGGAGGCGAGTTCCTTCTTCTTCAGGGCTAAAAGACAAACGAACATTTAACAAAACAATAACAAAGACAGCCTCTAAAAACCAACCTTAAGAATATTAAGTTTTTCGAGAAAATAATAAAAAGAAATAATCTCTCATAAATACAGACTAAAATATTCACAAATATAAAAATATTATAATATTTGTATATTTGTGAATATTTCAGTCTACAATACAGACTAAAATATTCACAAATATAAAAATATTATAATATTTGTATATTTGTGAATATTTGTGTATATTTGTGAATATTTTAGTCTGTATTTATGAGAGATTATTTCTTTTTATTATTTTCTCGAAAAACTTAATATTCTTAAGGTTGGTTTTTAGAGGCTGTCTTTGTTATTGTTTTGTTAAATGTTCGTTTGTCTTTTAGCCCTGAAGAAGGAGGAACTCGCCTCCGAAACGTCGGCACATTGAATAATATTTGAGAAAATAAAGTATTGTCCAAATTCCTGAAAAGTTTTCATTAAAATTACAATCATGGACGAAAACCAAACTGCTCTCAAGTAACGTTCTTGAATGGCAGTTGTTACCCGTGGTCTACCCTGTCCTGGTCTTCGGACATTCATACCTGTCTCCCTGAATCGCTGCAACATTCTGGACACACTTGTATGGGAAACTCCAAACCTTTCTGCAATTCTTGTGTATGTCCACCCTTCTTCTCGCAAAACTACCGCTTGGGCACATTCCTCTTGGGTCAAATTGCGTGTTTCGCGTTGCATAGCGATCGAGTGTAGAAAATCAAACGAAAGAAAAACTATTGATCACTAGAATTGATCGAGAACAACTGATTTTAGTTAGAATGGAACCAATACATTCAAAATCTGATGATATCATCTTTTTTATTCCTGCTGGGAGAAAACATCTATATTGAAGAAAAACGTTGAAAGTGGATAACATATGCATGCATAATTCTGATAAAAATAATTATCATTGAGAACACCTCCAGTTGTAGAATAAATTTGAGATTTCCATAATGTGCGTTAATTTTTTTGCGCAGTGAAGTATCCGGTATTTTTTTTAGAGTGATATGATTTTCCATAGGGATAACTGTGATTTGAGAGAAGGTAGAAGTCATGTAGTTTTGACATTTCTGTTGAGTTAGCATTGACAAATTACCAGGGTGAGACTCACGCCGCAACAACGTTTAAAAATTGTTGAAATTCATTTTCAAAATCAGTGTTCTATTCGCCAAACTTATAGAGCACTTCGTAAATTTATGGTTGACATAATCGTCCATCAGAGCAGCTTATTCGTCCAACTATCGATAGATTTCGGACAACATTTTCTCTACTCGATGCAACAACAACAACAAGACAAAGAACCGTACGTACATAAGAAAATATCGCTGCTGTAAGTGATAGTGTTAAAGAAGATCCCGATTTGTCCATTCGTCGACGTTCACAACTAGTTGGACTCTGTGCATCCACCACATGGAAAATTTTGCGATGTTGGTTACACCATTTATAACTCGAGATCGGATGGACTGTTTGTTATGAAACTTCATATATGGATTCGTCTACGGTCTGGTTATTATAAAATACAATAAAACTTTGAAAAAATCGATGAAAATTTTGCTTATACAGGAAATGCTCCTCCTCCTTTCGAGTAAGGCCACTAGGTGTCGCTACAGTTACAGTTACGTAACCGCTTATTCGTAGGTACTTTATTCGATATTCTCCCCGTCAGATGGCGATGTAAACAAATAGTGTGTACAGTGACATGTTCCCACTAAGTCACTGTGATAGTGTGTAATTTGAGTTGCCTACAACTCTGCGCTGTTGGCCAAAACCAAAATGTCTTAGCGTAGGAGTACAGAATACAGATGTCTAAAATGATTAGATTTCTTTGAGATATGAGAAAAGTTTCGTTCTTAACACTTCAGATGGCGCTATTCACACATTATGACTGATTATTAGTAATTTTTATAGTTTTATTTATTCAAAATAACGTAATCGTTTGACATTATCACCATTAGATGGCGATGGATTTGTTGAGGCTTTCGCGGCCATCGATTGATGTCATCTGTTCTTTTTTCGAGCATTTCGGTCGTCGTGGTTTGAAGTGGTCGAAAAAAGAACATATGACATCAAATACTGTGTAATTTGCAAAGGACTTATAGTACCATGAAAGGCTATTAACAGATCCAGAAGCGGGTGAATATCACAGTGAATTTTTATCGGAATGTCAAGTAAATAGGATTTTGGAGATCAGTTTCAATCGTGAGATGTCCATTCTCATCTTTTCTCATAATTTTCAAAATGTTTTTGAATTTCTGTTCGGGTAATAAATATATTTGCGGAAATAACTGAATCCAAAATTGCCATAATCAGTAATTGACATATTATTTTTGGGTATCTGTTCTGTGTGACAGCTCATATCCTTGGAAACATTCGACAGTTCAAAAATCAGAGAACCAAGCCGTTGATCTCCGATCACCGGTGATTACGATTTGTGAAATCCATCGTATCATTTAGGCGGAACAAAGTTCGCCGGGCCAGCTAGTGAAGACATAAAGAATTGGCATAATTCTAGAATAGCCTCGAAGATCAAAACTTTGATTCGAGCTCTACCAGAGTGATGGAAAAAATTGTGGCTAGCAATGAACAATAATTAAAAAAAGCTTCATTATTATTGAAAAAAACAGCGGAAACTTAGGTGCTCACCTTATTCAGCTTTCCACGCAAAAACTGTTGTACGGAACCCTCCCCAAAGCCAGTTGAACTCGCACATGACAACTGGTTGATTATAATGAGGTAATAATGAAAATTTGCAATGGTTTCACAAGCTCGAACCCAATGCATCATTAATTAACTGTATGTTTCGAATAATGTGCTCTCTATATTCATTCAATCGTCAATCCAGATTTTAATGGAAGGTGCAGATGTATAACGAATTGATCTGTATTAATATAGCCAGAGTTCAATCGGTTATTTATTCATAGTCAGCCTCAGATGAACATAAATAAGTCTGTATTGAAAGAGCTCGCAGTGATCCCGATATTAAATCTGTATCTGGAGCCGTAGCTGCTGCGAATAAGGCCACCTAGATATATACTTTCGGGCCTTCATCGGAATTAAATTCAGCGAATGTAACCTACTCGGTCTACTACGTCTATCATAACAACCATTATGGCCGACAGGGGTGTTATATACGGCTGCATATATCCGTCCATATTTTGCCGGCCTCTTCCTGAAAGAGTTCCACCTTATCTAATGTGATCACTCCACTAAATAGAACATATTTAATGCCAGCTTCCGAATTACGGCCAAAATGACTTTTTATTCAAATCCGACTCCGCCCTCCGGAGGATTTTTTTCTCTCGGTAAATGGGGAAAATATTAATGGAAAAAGTGATAACGACGCTGAAAAAGTGTTTTCCTCCAAATGGCTCTATTTTCCTTTTCTTGGATGGGCATTTGTGAATGCCGCAGAACCGGATCCCTCAGCTACAGGGTGGATTAGTCGGCGTTCGGGAAATGCGATCGTTTATCCTTAGTCTTTCCGTCTGAATAGTTTCGAACGGTTGTTAGGTCTACAGGCTGTGAAAATTTCAGGGATATTATATTGCGGATCATTTCTACAGGAGCTTCTGAGCGCTCGTTCCTCCATCTTATAGGTAGATTCGCATTCAAAATTCAACGAAAAAGCTGTCGAAGCAATCGTCCATGACCCTGAATGCGTTATAACCGAAATGTTGGGTATTTGTTGCCAATAATTCGACAGCATTTCATATGTTTCTGGATATAGTTTAGAAGGGTTTTCCAATAAATATCCCCGCTATTTCGGTAGATGTCACTTTTGAAGCTGCCATTTTTTGACATTCGACAAGTAGAAACTACGACATTGATAAAAACGGACAAACTCTTTTTCATTTAACTTCATTAAACAACTTCATGACAAATAATAATAGCTTGAACATTTGTTAGTTATATATTTAAGCCGTTTCGAAGTGGCTTCCTTTGGCGGAGATACCTACACAGCTTCAGACGCTTCTTGAAATTTTCGGCAATGGGCCGCAGCTCCTCGGGCGTTAATCGGTTCCATTCCCGGCGCAGAGATTGCTTCAGCGACTCCAAATTTTTGTATTTTTTAGCACAAGCCCTGTGCTCCAAAATCGACCACACGCTGTAGTCCATTGAGTTGAGATCCGGTGAGTAGGGCGGCCATTCTGCAGATGAAATGAAACAAGGAAAATGGGTCTTACACCATTCTTGCGTCATTTTCGCTCTGTGAGCCGGAGCGGAGTCATGTTGAAAGGTCCAATGAGTATCGCCGAAGTGCTGTTTCGTTTACGGAAGTACTACGGCCTCGAGGATGTCGCAGCGGTAGATTTCTTGATTGATTTTGACCCCTTGATCCACGAAAACTAAGGGAGTTTTACCACTGCCGCAAATTCCGCCCCAGACCATGACGGATTGCGGATTTTGAGGGTGTTCGACGATGGCCGATGTACCGGGAGCCTCTACGGACCAGACTCTGTCGTTTTGATGGTTGTGGGATTGTTATACGGTGAAAAGCTTCTCGTCTGTGAAGAGAATTCGCTCCCATTGCTGACCGGCGGCGAGACGAAGGAGTTGGCGGCACCTTTGGAGTCGTACGCGCTTGTTTTCCTCCGTGAGGAGTTGAACTTTTTGGAGCTTGTATGGCTTGAGGTTGAGCTCCTTTTTGGCAATTTGACGGACTGATTCGCGGTTGATACCGGTTTCACAGGCTATTTTCCTCATGGAAACCCTCGGATTTCGATCGACTCGCTTCTTGACGATGTTGCGATTGCTAGGTGTATTGACAGTGCGTTTTCTACATTTTTCTGGACGACGACCATCATGGCCAAGCTCCTTGAAACGACGAATTGCATCGGACACGGTTTGTCGAGGCACATTGAGCAAACGAACAATTTCGCATTGACGCCTACCTTGACGAAACAGCTCCAAAATCGCACTACGTTTGTTTGACATTCTGAAATTCTGTGAAATGAAATTATATCAAACTAAAAATTCACATATTAGTACAGGAAAGTGTAGAGAAACCAAGAGAATAAAAATTATTTGCGCTGAAATACTTTTGTTGCTGACCCCAGCAAAATTTGTCCGAAGTTTTTCTTGTCACCTTGTAAAATGGTGAAAATTTGGTTCATAAAACTCGAACCGCAATACAGAAATTGGTGGAACAATTCGAGCTGTTGGAACAAGTTAGTGATGTAAAGAATAAAACCCTTGCACGTCGCTCGAGAACAGCCGAGAATATTGCTGCTGTAGCCGAAAGTGAAGAAAACCCAAGTTTGTCCATTCCTCGTCGTTCTTTGGAATTAGGCAATCCACAAACGTCATCACACTATACGCCAAGAGCTCAGTGTCGATTCATGACCTCAAAGATGGAATTCGTGATGACATTGGAGTTCGGTGCTTTGATAGCAGCTTGACTGTCAGAATGGATCGAAATGTCACTAATGACGCGGCATTCAATATCCGAATCTACCCTGAAAATCTCAAGTCTCTCGGTTCATCCTTTCGAGAGACATCGTGTGTACGAACGGACGGACGGAATTGAATTTGACCTCGGATTCGGATCTCACGAAGTTGATCTAACCCTGTACATAAAAGAGGTGCGTTAATTTCGACTATTGCCCATTCCAAACGGGAATAACTGAAATAATTGGGGTAGCATTACGGAATGATCGGTGGAAAAAATTGTAGCAATGCCAAGTGATATAATTCCGTTTGCTCAGAAACGTTAACGAGAATTGCCGGTTTAATCTGTTGGGCTACGTCTGGAACAGACATCAAAACTTTATAATTTCTATGAAATAATCGTATCTGTGAGGTATAGGGAAAATAAATTATGGCTTTAATGTAAGCAACTGCGTTAACATCACTTTACTCTGTAATTGCCTTGTTGGAGTGGTCGGATACTTTGCTGCTACTCGTATGGTTCAAATACTGCAGTTTGCCGGTATATTAAAGGCAGCTCATATTTAATAGACTGGCCGATTACAATATCCGTTTACCGCTACAATCAACACTTGGGGGTTATTAATATCCTCTTTCTCAGCTTATTCATAATGGATTTACAATGAATATTCCGACTGGAATTCCGTTTGATATCTACCCAATAAACACACACACAAACGCACGATTAAAAACCGAAGTTGCCACTTCGTCGAGATTTGTAATGTTACTTTTTACTTTTGAAACCGAACTTTAACCAAACGTTGATTCTACGTTCGATAAACGTATTCGACACAACTCGTTTATACAGCCACCCTGTACGTGTCCTCATCGTGCTTCCTCAACATACAGAGTGTAACAGCCAAATGGAATAAATTCGATAACGAATAAATGTGGGGGGTGTTAGGAAAAACGCTCGGACACGTCGATTTGTAATTTTAAATGCGCATATTTTTCAAGAAAATAATATTATATAGAATAAAAGACAAAATTCCTCCGGATAAACAATCAAATGTAGTGTATGAGGTGGCCTGCTCGAGTTGTGAAAGAGTGTATGTGGGACAAACTAAACAATATTTGGGTGAAAGAATAAGACAACATGTAAGAGATGCAGCACACGTACACAGTGATAGTGGGAACAGAACAGACCTAACCCAACATATAAAAAGAGAGGGACACAAATTTGATTTTAAAAATGTGACAATTTTAGATAGGGAACAGAATTACTCAAGAAGATTGATCAGTGAAATGGTGTTTATAAGAAAAAAGAATTCTGTAAATTTTAGAGAAGATACTAATCATCTCAGCAAATTTTATGATTGTGTCATTTCTAGAATTCTATGACTTGTACCGGTTGAAATGTATGTTCTATGTTTGTGACGTATATCTAAGTTGACAGAAAAGACAGTTTGTTCACAGTTGTTAATTGATGTTCACGTGTGAGAAAGTAAGATTTTGATTTCTAATAATCCAACATTGATCCAGAGAGCATTTTAAGATTTTCACCACTATAAGGAGGTAACAACTGATTTTGTTTTCGTTGTATTCTTTTGTTCTGAAATAAAAATTTTTGCAGGCTTGCAAAAGGAACCATTGGTTCCGAAACGTCGACGAAGTTATAAATTGAGTTTTAATTAGTCCAATTCCCTACGATACCCTGAATTATATAGGGTGTTCCATGTGACCGTGGCCAATACCAACTTTCTTATTTCAAATGAAACCCCCTGTATATTATTTATTTTTTGGATTCTTCAGAGAATTCTAGACACAATTCATGCACAATGTCCTATACCTATCTTTAACTATTTCGGAAGTATTAAGTGTTTTCAGATTTATTGCAAAAATCAACGTTTTGAATAAAAATTATTTTATTTCACAAATTTGGTACATTACACTTCAAACCTAATAAGTAATACTGATTATTTCTTAATCATTATTAAAAAAAAAAACATTAATGTCAATGTAGGAAATGTTCAAAATGCTCGCCGCGAACGTCTTGGCAACATGCTTATCTAGAATTGTCTTCTGACGTTACTCAACATTTCAGGCGTGACTGATCTAATCGCAAGCGTGATTCGGTTTTTTAGGTCGTCAAAGTTTAAGGGTTTCGTTTCGTATACAATACTTTTGACATATCCCCACAAAAAGAAGTCTAATGGTGTCAGATCAGGAGATCGTGCTGGCCATTCTATCGATCCGCGCCTCCCTATCCACCGATTTGGAAAAATTTGGTTCAAGTACTGCCGGACATTGATTTGGTAATGGGGCGGTGCTCCATCTTGCTGAAACCATATTGTATTGGCAGGAACTTGTGGATTTGCTGGATCAGGATATAAGTTTATCAAAGTTGGTTCGACATTATTTTGGAGTAGTTCTAAATATTTTTCTCCATTCAAGTGGCCATCAATGAGAAGGGGACCTACGATATGATTTCCAACAATTCCTGCCCAAACATTAACATTTTCAGGATATTGCGTATGTTCTTCTCTCATCCAGTGAGGATTCTCATCAGACCAATAGCGGCAATTTTGACGATTAACATGACCGTGTAGTGTAAATGTACTCTCATCAGAAAACAAAACATTTTCTGATCGGATCACATTGTTATCTAATATTGCCATCATTTGCTCACAAAAATGCGTTCTCCTATCGAAATCCTCTTCTATGAGCTCCTGAGTTGCCATCATTCTATAGGATGCATCTTAATTTCCTTTAATATTCGAAATATTGACGTGTGGCTGACGGTGAACAGAAGGGCTACTTTTCGAACAGAATTTTGTGGGCTTTCTTGAAACTCAAGCATAATATCCAATTTCGTATCATCACTTACTGCATTGGCAGCAATTTTTTTTATTCGTCTTACATGACCAAGCTCTCGAAACTGCTTTTCTATTTTGCTAATTGCTAATTTTTCCTTGGGATATAGGCGGCAAATTTGGAAATTCTTCGTGAAATAAGCGAGAAACTTCCATTTGTGTCCGTGTGTAATCTCCATAACCAATCATTTGAAGAATGGTTATTTTGTGCATTTCTGTTTAATGAACCATTTTTCTAATATCATTACGTACGAAATTCGAAAGACAATAGCACTTACACTGATCACTTATTGTCATGCAAACAGACAACGTGTTACTAGTAAGCTATGAGAATAAACAAATCTGTTTTTGTTTTTTTTTAATTTCTTCTCAGTAATGGTTTTTGCTTACTTCCTTCATATCAAGAGGTAAATGGGAAATAGGTATTGAGTTTAATGTATCGAATTTGTGAAATAAAATAATTTTCATTTAAAACGTTAATTTTTGTTAAAAATCTGAAAACACTTAATATTTCCGAAATACACTACTGAAAAAAATTAAAGGATCAAAAAAAAATTCAAAATTTTTCGGCAATTTTCAACATGTCGCAACTTTGAGAGGAATGGTCGTACAAGGAATTCAAAAAAAGGAAATTGTAGCTCCAAGTGTCTAGTTTTTGGATTAGAACTTTAAAAATTTTAAGTTTCAGTGGTTTTCGAGTAACGATAGAAAAATCAGCAACAAAAAAATTCTCAAAATTTTACCACTTTTTTTTTCTTGTCTACGAGCGTGGTAATCTTATTTTTGCATAATCGTTATAATGATGGGATACTTTGTTAATTCAGCTTTAATTTAATTTTTATTGACCTCAAGACGTCCACTTCTCGCCGAGATATCGGTCTTCAAATGGAAAAGGATCCATTTGTCTTTGATTATCGATTTCTCAGCAACCAATGATCGCACAGAAAATTGAAGGGGGGTTTCAAGACCTTAAATGAACTCCCATTAATGAACAACCATTGCTTATTCATAGAAATTTTTTTTTCTTAATGTCGCATCAATATGAAAATTTAACAAAAAAAGGGCTTTTGGTGGTTTCTTGGAAAATCTACCGCTGGATCGAAAATGTTGAGGAAACCAATAATGTTAAGTGTGACTTTCACAGTTCAATATGTTGATAAAAACCTTACGAAGAGCCAACTCAATTCAGCGAGCCGTTTTTTTGTTTGACTAGATTGAATTTTTCAAAAAAAATAAGGATCACGTTTTTTGCTCTGAGAAGCTCGTACTCTTTAAAAAAGGCAAAAAAGAATTTTCTCAAGCTTTTTCCACATTTTAATTGCAGATAGTTCATAAATTTCAAAAAAAGAAAAATAAAAAAACAACAAATAACATTTTTATTAATTCAATAACGGGTATTGCCACCGCCTGCATTAACATGGCTGAACGTTTGAGAGCCGTTATTGAAAACAGGGGTGGCAATACCCGTTATTAAATTAATAAAAATGTTATTTGTTGTTTTTTTATTTTTCTTTTTTTGAAATTTATGAACTATCTGCAATTAAAATGTGGAAAAAGCTCGAGAAAATTCTTTTTTGCCTTTTTTAAAGATTACGAGCTTCTCAGAGCAAAAAACGTGATCCTTATTTTTTTCAAAAATTCAATCGAGTCAAACAAAAAAACGGCTCGCTGAATTGAGTTGGCTCTTCGTGAGGTTTTTATCAACATATTGAACTGTGAAAGTCACACTTAACATTATTGGTTTCCTCAACATTTTCGATCCAGCGGTAGATTTTCCAAGAAACCACCAAAAGCCCTTTTTTTGTTAAATTTTCATATTGATGCGACATTAAGAAAAAAAAATTTCTATGAATAAGCAATGGTTGTTCATTAATGGGAGTTCATTTAAGGTCTTGAAACCCCCCTTCAATTTTCTGTGCGATCATTGGTTGCTGAGAAATCGATAATCAAAGACAAATGGATCCTTTTCCATTTGAAGACCGATATCTCGGCGAGAAGTGGACGTATTGAGGTCAATAAAAAAATAAATTAAAGCTGAATTAACAAAGTATCCCATCATTATAACGATTATGCAAAAATAAGATTACCACGCTCGTAGACAAGAAAAAAAAAAGTGGTAAAATTTTGAGAATTTTTTTGTTGCTGATTTTTCTATCATTACTCGGAAACCACTGAAACTTAAAATTTTTGAAGTTCTAATCCAAAAACTAGACACTTGGAGCTACAATTTCCTTTTTTTGAATTCCTTGTACGACCATTCCTCTCAAAGTTACGGCATGTTGAAAATTGCCGAAAAATTTGGAATTTTTTTTTGATCCTTTAATTTTTTCAAGTAGTGTAGTAAAAGATAGGTATAGGACATTGTACATGAATTGTGTCTAGAATTTTCTGAAGAATCCAAAAAATAAATAA
Source organism: Adalia decempunctata (assembly GCA_951802165.1). Taxonomy (NCBI): domain Eukaryota; kingdom Metazoa; phylum Arthropoda; class Insecta; order Coleoptera; family Coccinellidae; genus Adalia; species Adalia decempunctata. Next base: position 8,300,222 of record OX637704.1, on the reverse strand, counting down.
TATACAGAGGGTTGCATTTGAAATAAGAAAGTTGGTATTGGCCACGGTCACATGGAACACCCTATATAATATTATTTTCTTGAAAAATATGCGCATTTAAAATTACAAACCGATGTGTCCGAGCGTTTTTCCAAACACGCCCTCATTTATTCCTTATCGAATTTATTCCATTTGGCTCTTACACTCTGTATATCGAATAAGAACTCCAACTACTGTTATGAGATGCGGTCAAGCATGGTTTGATAATGCCCAAAATCGAAGAAGAGTAGGCACCGGATGTCGACAAATGAAGTTCAAGATCGACGTCTAAGACTCATGGTCATTCGATATGCGACAACTCGATCTTTGGCTGATGAGTGGTTAGGAGACAAGGCCATCCTGTAACTGTCCGAACGGTTCACCTTCGGATATGGTCTTTTGGACAGCAGCATTATCGCCCTTTTGTGTTACCTCTGACGGTTGAGCATCGCCGGCAACGATTACAGTGGTGCAGAGAACGTCAATACTGGAATGTGGAATGGCATCAGGTCGTCTTTTCTGATGAATCTCGATTCTCCTTGGGTGCACATGATGGTCGAAGAAGGGTTAGACGACGTCGGGGAGAAAGACGTGATTCTCAGTTTGATTGTGAGAGTCATTTACACCGGACAGTAGGCGTTATTGTATGGGGTGCTATTGCACATGCAAGTAGTACCTTCAAGAAATAGTTTTTTCCTCCAAATTTCAATCATTTACTCCTTGCTATACTATCTATAGGTCTTACCAAAAAAATTTAAAATTCAAACAGCTCTTTCTGAGTGTTGCAGTTTCTTTGTCAGTTAGTACATCTGCTGGTCGAGTGTATGTTTTGTACGAATTATAGTCCTTCTTTTCACGGAACGAATTCACTTGATGAAAAGAGAAGTAGATCGTTTTCTCTACGTTTGTTTGTTTATTGGGTTGAAATTTATCCTTCTTTTGCCTAATGTGTTCTCGGTTTTTATAGGGGATATGCTTTCCGCACATATAAATAGGAAGTAAAAATGAAAGCAATTCCATGTCAAACAACAGGGGAATGTCGAAATACTTCCACATTTGCATAAAATTACGTTGTACCACTGTATCCACTTTTGTGGAAGACCCTTTCGACAGTTATCGAGAAGGCTGTGGCAGTTTCTTGGAAACTGTCAAGTTTTCTTCATTATTTTATCGCTTCAATCGTGTAGCGAAAACGGCCTCACGAATCAACACAAATACTGGAAAATTATTTAAATTTTGCTCTGATAACTGTTCCATTTTTCTGTTAACGGCAGGGTAAATTGTGGTGATGTAACGATTCCTAGAAAGAACAGAATATTCTAGCTCCATAAATGGCTGCATGCAGTGAATTTTTGAACTCAACCTTCCCTTCCGTTAAACTTCCCCTTCTGCAGACCGAACCCTCCTTTTTTGAGACACCTTCCAGAAGGGGTGAAAGTGAGAGATTGGCGATTCATATTCGCCTACTCTATATGCATTGAGAATCTCATGGTCAAGCCTGAAAGCCTGAAAGGTTGAATCGGTTATGAGCACGAGGGTTTCGGCACTTGAGTCCTTTATTCGGCACGTCATCTTAAATGATAATCTAATGGCTCTTCTTAGTAGAGTCTGCAGATAGCGACCAAAGTATAATGATCGAAAATGATTTATAAAAGGGCCCATTCACATGCCAACTCATAATAATCGATCTTTCAGGACGTCTCCCCGCATTCTCCACTGTGGGTTTTCAGATTGATCGCATTTTCCAACTGTCAAGACATCCGGAGAGAACGTTTTGACAGCTGTTGCTTTTTGCCGCGAAATGAGAGTTGGGAATATGAATATTGGCTTTGTGGACAAAATAAAATTAATATTCATTTCGGAAACGATTGAGAGTTTTATTCGGATGAAGTTTACGAAACGGGCAGCAGTGAAACGCTGATTGTTACTGGAAATTTGTTTGTGACTGTTTTATGATTGTTTCCGAATTTTTTAATTTCTGCCAGAGAATTGTTGACACTTCAAATTGAAACCTGGCCTTTCTATTCGATATTCTAACAATTAATTCAGTTGGTGCCATTCGGAAATGGAATATTCAATTCGGTGAGAATATTCGATTCCGTGAATAATTAATATAACCCTTTTAATCTTCATGAATAAAAACGAAAATTATAACACAAAATTCCAACGGATAATAATATACGGAAAATGAATGGCATGTAAATGATATCCATCGTGATTACTTATCGAGAAAATTTGAACGCGGGCATATCCATGCAATTTGTCCACCCCTGCACGAAAATTCCAACTCGTACTGATCGATTTGTATCACTTTTTGGAAACTGCTCGTGAATATTGTACAATGTTTGATTGATTAAAAATTAATGAGGTTACAGCAAGCACTGCGGGCGGAATTCAGGCAAATTCGTATTTTCATGGCATTTTCAGAATTCAATTCTGGGAAGATTTTCCCTCTGTGGTATATTTATCTTTGAGAGTAACGGATATATTGTTCATCCTGATAACTCCTAGGACTCTGAGACCCCTCCGAAACTACAAGCTTCGAAGCTTGTAACTTGTGTAGGCTTTGTTACTGTGTCCTTCTGCCACCTTAGGCACAGCACTGTTTATTTTTGACCCACCAGTGAAATGGTGGCCCCACCGAGACTAGAAAATTTCTTTCCTAGCTCGAAATTGAACATAGAGCTACTCGTTGGCAATATTCTTTCTTTTAACTCAGTTTCTTTCACTGATAGCAGACGTGAATGGAAAAGAGTCCAAAACTCTTCAGGTTTGATAACCTTATAAAGTGTGACAAGAAAAACCTCGGACAAACTCTTTTTCATTTAACTTTATTAAACAGAAGAAATTGAACAAAACAACAACAAATAATAATAGCTTGAACATTTGATAGTAATATATTTAAGCCGTTTCGAAGTGGCTTCCTTTGGCGGCGATACACAGCTTCAGACGCTTCTTGAAATTTTCGGCAATGGGCCGCAGCTCCTCAGGCGTTAATCGGTTCCATTCCCGGCGCAGAGATTGCTTCAGCGACTCCAAATTTTCGTGTTTTTATCACAAGCCCTGTGCTCCAAAATCGACCACACGCTGTAGTCCATTGGGTTGAGATCCGGTGAGTAGGGCGGCCATTCTGCAGATGAGATGAAACAGGGAAAATGGGTCTTACACCATTCTTGCGTCATTTTCGCTCTGTGAGCCGGAGCGGAGTCCTGTTGAAAGATCCAATGCGTATCGCCGAAGTGCTGCTTGGCCCACGGAAGTACTACGGCCTCGAGGATGTCGCAGCGGTAGACTTCTTGATTGATTTTGAGTTTTGACCCCTTGATCCACGAAAACTAAGGGAATTTTACCACTGCCGCAAATTCCGCCCCAGACCATGACGGATTGCGGATTTTGAAGGTGTTCGACGATGACCGATGTACCGTTTTGGTGGTTGTGGGATTGTTCTACGGTGAAAAGCTTCTCGTCGGTGAAGAGAATTCGCTCCCATTGCTGACCGGCGGCGAGACGAAGGAGTTGGCGGCACCTTTGGAGTCGTACGCGCTTGTTTTCCTCCGCGAGGAGTTGAACTTTTTGGAGCTTGTATGGCTTGAGGTTGAGCTCCTTTTTCGCAATTTGACGCACTGATTCGCGGTTGATACCGGTCTCACAGGCTATTTTCCTCATGGAAACCCTCGGATTTCGATTGACTCGCTTCTTGACGATGTTGCGATTGCTCGGTGTATTGACAGTGCGTTTTCAACCACTTCTTGGACGACTACCATCATGGCCAAGCTCCTTGAAATGACGAATTGCATCGGACACGGTTTGTCGAGGCACATTGAGCAAACGAACAATTTCGCATTGACGCCTACCTTGACGAAACAGCTCCAAAATCGCACTACATTTGTTTGACATTCTAAAATTCTTTGAAATGAAATTATATCAGACTGAAAATTCACATATTAGTACAGGAAAGTGTAGAGAAACCGAGAGAATAAAAATTATTTGGCTGCGCTGAAATACTTTTGTTCCAGACCATAACAACATTTGTCCGAAGTTTTTCTTGTCACCTTGTTATTTCTTATTCGGAAATGACAAACCTGCATGAGAGCATCAACGAGCTGTTTTTCGTGCTTTCTCACTACTAATTCCATCATCCCACATGGTATAAAAGACCGTTTGTGTCAACTGAAGCTCGAAATGCTTGTTAACCCATTTCATTATGAACCGAGCAATTTCTTGTGACAGGATTTTCAATTTTCCATTAGCGTAGAGCAAATTTCGTCATTCATTTAATCTTCGCTCGTCAGGTGGCAACAACGTCTTCGATCGAACCAAGTTCTGAACGAGGAGTGATGATATTTAACAGGCTTTCAAGCTCCATGATGCTTTTGCGTGAAAATAGGCAATTCTGCGTCGGCATTTTTCCGGCCAATCTTCAAATTAAATCATTATGCGGTGTTTTTAACGAGTGGGTGAAACGTGGGAATGATGATAGGGGCTCCGAAATGTGTCGAGATAAATTGAGCTATTATTGAAGATTGTGCAGCTGGCCGCAAATAAAAGATGTCCATTTCTTCATTCGTAGAAGTTACAATGCTGATAAATCTACGTGAGAGTAGTGGTTTGGCCTGATGCATGCCTAAAAGGCTTGAGGGGGCCATGCCCCCTCCTTCGAGATAGACAATAAACCCTTGATGGCTGTTCAATCAAATTCATTCACCGGAAAAACATTTAAAATTCAACTGACTAATTTGGCTCACTCTGTACTCCTGGTTGATAATTTTCATACCCCTCCCCTGAAAAACTCCCTAGATCCGCTAGTGCCATTTTTGTATTGTTACCGTATACAGGACCTGCCTTTCAAATTCATGATAATAATAAACAAGGAATATCTTAGGTGCCATTGATTTCGCAGTTAGCATCTGCGTTGCTTATCTAGATATGAATCAGCGACGCTGCTGATAACGAACGTCAAAGAAATGGAGACTTTTTCACGTACAAATATCAGTTCGCTTTGTGTGTTCGATGTGATGATAGCCTCCTCCAAATAATTCCTTGATTATTCGATTCAGGTCCTTTTGTTTATGTGGAAATTAGAATGTACTAAGTACGCAGAGACAAACACATCCAGTTACAAAGTGAGTCAAAAGTTTCGCACAAAAGTCATATCTTTGGTATTTAATTTTTTGTAGGGAATGCGGGAACTGGTCAATTTTTTTCAAATTGCTGCATTTTTCATAGTTTATTGAGGTTATCATGCAACCCAACTTTTGTGCCTTTGGTTACTGTGGTTTATTAGATCATAGATAGTGTTTTGATCAATTTTAATAGTATATCATTGAAATGGTTGAACTACTCGAATTCGAATTGTTTCTTTTTTATGTTTTTTGAGGTCAATTGAAATTGTTATCGGAAACATGCTCTATCCAAAGCATAGTCAGTGATGAATCACCTAAAATAAAAATCACAATAAAAAAATATGCAAACATGTAATTGATACGTTCTTTGTAAGGTGAACTAAATGTTCCAATTGAGCACTTTTAGCGATTTGACATTGTCCAAACTAAAATGAACACTTTGAGGGGAACTTTGCAAAGTTTCTAGGGGTGTCCTTTTTACTTCTAGCGATATTCAATCGTTCAATTCGACCAACGTAGTTTAACTTGATACATAAACTTTATTTTTTTATGTATCCCCAGGCAAAAAATCTAGTGGTGTTAAATCAGGTGATCGAGCAGGCCAATCGAATTTGAGGGATTGGGGTTGCCGTGCAGAGGGATGCAATGGATGATGGTTTTTGTGTGAAAAACTGTCCCCCCCACAAGAACAAAATTGGCCGACACATCCAGTTACAGAGTGAGTAACAAGTTTCACACAAAATTCCTATATTTGGTATTTGATATTTTGTAGAAAAATGCGAGAAATTTTTTCAAATTACTGCATTTTTCATGTATAATATACCCCCTACGAGGAGGGGGTAGCTGAGTTTTTTGAACAGCAACCCAACTTTTATGCCTTTTGTTGCTGAAGATTATTTGATCATTGATAAGGTTTTTTCTCGATTTTTATATTATAGCATTGAAATGGTTGAACTTATTGAATTCGAATTTTTCCTTTTTTATGTATTTTGAGGTGAGTTGAAAATGTTATCGAAAACATGCTCTATCCATAGGATGGATGAATCACCTGAAATAAAAATCACAATAAAACATATGCAAACATGTAATTGATACGTTCTTTGTTAGGTTAGGTGAACTAAACATTCAAATTGAGCACCTTTAGCGATTTGACATTGTCCAAACTAAAATGAACACTTTGAGGGAACCTTTGCAGTATTCCTAGGGGTGTACCTTTTTACTTCTTGCCATATTCAATCCTTCAATTCGACCAACGTAGTTTAACTTGATACATAAACTTTATTTTTTTATGTATCCCCAGGCAAAAAATCTAGTGGTGTTAAATCAGGTGATCGAGCAGGCCAATCGAATTTGAGGGATTGGGGTTGCCGTGCAGAGGGATGAAATGGATGATGGTTTTTGTGTGAAAAACGGCCCCCCTACTAGAACAAAATTGGCCGACACATCCAGTTAGAGAGTGAGTAACAAGTTTCACACAAAATTCCTATATTTGGTATTTGATATTTTGTAGAAAAATGCGAGAAAAAATTTTTTTTTAATTACTGCACTTTTCATGTATAATAGTGGCTGAGTTTTTTGTACAGCAATCCAACTTTTATGCCTTTTGTTGCTGAAGGTTATTTGATCATTTATAAGGTTTTCTCGATTTTTATATCATAGCATTGAAATGGTTGAACTTATTGAATTCGAATTTTTCCTTTTTTATGTATTTTGAGGTGAATTGAAAATGTTATCGAAAACATGCTCTATTCATAGGATAGTTATTGATGAATTTACTTTAAATAAAAATCACAATAAAAAATATGCAAACATGTAATTGATACACGTTCTTTGTAAGGTGAACTAAATGTTCAAATTGAGCACCTTTAGCGATTTGACATTTTCCAAACTAAAATGAACACTTTGAGTGGACCTTTGCAGAGTTTTGAGGGCTGTCCTTTTCACTTCTTGCCATATTCAATCCTTCAATTCGTCCAACCTAGTTCAACTTGATACATAAACTTTATTTTTTTATGTATCCCCAGGCAAAAAATCTAGTGGTGTTAAATCCGGTGACCGAGCATGCCACTCGAATTCGAGGGATTGGGGTTGCCGTGCAGAGAGATGAAATGGATGATGGTTTTTGTGTAAAAAACTGTCTACCCCACAAGAACAAAATTGACCGACACATCAAGTTACAGAGTGAGTAAAAAGTTTCACATGAATTTCCTATCTTCGGTATTTGATATTTTGTAGAAAAATGCGAGAAAGTTTTTTAAATTACTGCACTTTTCATGTATAATATACCCCCTACGAGGAGGGACTAGCTGAGTTTTTTGTACAGCAACCCAACTTTTATGCCTTTTGTTGCTGAAGATTATTTGATCATTTATAAGGTTTTTTCTCGATTTTTATATTATAGCATTGAAATGGCTGACCTCATTGAATTCGAATTTTTCCTTCTTTATGTATTTTGAGGTGAATTGAAAGTGATCGAAAACATGCTCTATCCATAGAATGGTCAGTGATGCATTACCTGAAATAAAAATCACAATAAAAAAATATGCAAACATGTAATTGATACGTTCTTTGTTAGGTGAACTAAACATTCAAATTGAGCCCCTTTAGCGATTTTACATTGTCCAAACTGAAATCAACACTTTGGAGGGACCTTTGCAAAGTTTCTAGGGGTGTCCTTTTTACTTCTTGCCATATTCAATCCCTCAATTCGACCAATGTACTTTAACTTGATACATAAATATTATTTTTTATGTTTCCCCAGACAAAAAATCTAGTGGTGTTGAATCCGTTGATCGAGCATGCCAGTCGAATTTGAGGGATTGGGGTTGCAGTGCAGAGGGATGAAATGGATGACGGTTTTTGTGTAAAAAACTGTCTCCCCCACAAGAACAGAATTGACCGACACATCCATTTACAGAGTGAGTGATAAGTTTCACACAAAATTCCTATCTTTGGTATTTGATATTTCGTAGAAAAATGCGAGAACTTATTTAAAATTGCTGCACTTTTAATGCATAATTGGGAAGTTTGTCATGCACCCCTTACGAGGAGGGGGTAGCTGAGTTTTTGGTATAGCAACCCAACTTTTGTGCCTTTTGTTGCTGAAGATTATTCGATCATTTATGGGGTTTTTTATCGATATTTATATAATAGCATTGAAATGGCTGAACTTTTTGAATTTTTCCTTTTTTATGTATTTTGGGGTGAAATGAAAATGTTATCGAAAACATGCTCTATCCATAGAATGCTCAGTGACACATTACCTAAAATGAAAATCAAAATAAAAGATATGCGAACATGTAATTGATACGTTCTTTGTTAGGTGAACTAAATGTTCAAATTGAGCACCTTTAGCGATTTGACATTGTCCAAACTAAAATGAACACTTTGAGGGGACCTTTGCAAAATTTCTAGGGGTGTCCTTTTTACTTCTTGCGATATTCAATCCTTCAATTCGACCAACGTAGCTTAACTTGATACCTGAAAATTTCGATTCTATAAAATGGAAATCTTCATTTGTAAATAAATGTATTCCATCTAATTAAAAATCTAATTTCTCTAGCCTGTAGTGAATAATTTTAACCAAATGATCATCTTGAAAAGAAGATATCATCAGAAACAAATTCGAACATTGATTGTAGTTCTTTTTCAGAATTCATTTGTATTAAAGTTTTCATTCGATTAATGTTAGTTTTTCATAGAATCGAAATTAAAATATCTCCAAATAAATGAAAAATCTTTATATACAGGCTGTCCAAATTCAATTGGAGACGAAAAACTCAATATCTTTGAAACGAATCAGATTTTCGAGAAACCGGTTACAGGGTGATACTCGGTGAATCAGGGTGTCCCATTTAAAAAACACAAACTTTTCTTTCTAGCACTTGAACGGCGAATAATCTTTGGGATCAGATGGAAGCAGCGTATAGGCAATGGAAATTACAAAAGAAAATTTTCCTGATATCTCCAACAGAAAACGAGATATAGCTAAATATTTGAAACAGCAATTTTTCAGAAACGCCCTGTAACTCGAGAACGAATTCAGATATCTCGGATCTGTTTGCTGGCAATTGATTATTTTGAAAAAAAGAGATCGGGAGTTCTTGAACATTTTTTCTCTAACCCTTATGGTTCTCGAGATGCTCTCAGTGATCATTGAATTTGGGACACCCTGTACTATCTATGTTCTAACCTGGAACCCACATCTACATCATGTAACCAACAAAAGTAAAACGACACTTATGATGTGCAGGAGAGCTTTTGGAAAAACTTGGGGACTCAAACCGAAAGCCATGCACTGGCTTTACACAGCGGTAATAAGACCCAAAATCACTTATGGCTCACTCCTGTGGTGGCCAAAAACAGATCAGAGATTGAGACCAACCTTGGAAAAATCCAAAGACTTGCCTGTCTCTGCATCACGGGTGCAATGAATAGCACTCCAACAGCTGCTATGGAGGTCATCCTCAACCTCTCACCCCTTGACATACATGTCATGGGAGAGGCCAGGATGGGTGCATACAGATTGATCCAAACAAAAAACTGAAGAATCACTCATGTAGCTGACGTAGCCGAGCTTAATATGATTTCAGACTACATGCAACCTCTATACTCATTCTTAAAGCCATTCAAAACACAGCTCGACTGGAACAGATGGGACTCGAGTATAGAATCACAATCATCTGCAGAAATAGTCTGGTACACAGACGGTTCTAAGACAGATGAAGGAACAGGAGCGGGAATACATGGAGTGAGGCCAAGAAGGGATTGCATAATACCTCTCGGCAAACACGCCACGATATTTCAAGCTGGAACACATGCCATTAGGACATGCATACAGAAGAACCTGGAAAGTGGCTACCAAAGAAAACACATCCACATTCTCTCTGACAGCCAGAGCGCCATCAAAGCTCTCAACTCGACACAGATAAAGTCTAGACTCGTCTGGGAATGCCTCCAGGACCTTCTGGAGCTGGCTAAACACAACAAGGTCACTCTGATGTGGGTGCCAGGTCACAAGGGAATAGCGGGCAACGAAAAAGCAGACCAGTTAGCAAGACAAGCATCTGAAACGCCATTCACAGGGCCAGAACCTGTGCTTGGAATCAGCAAAAACCGATGCAGGACCCTGATTGAGGAGTGGATAAAACAAAGACACCGACAACACTGGGAACAGAGCGACGGGCAAACACACAGCAAAGCCATGGTAGGACGCACAAGCCATACCTTGACAGCTGACTTTTTGAATCTAAACAGAACAAAGGCACGTATAATGGTAGGTCTACTGACGGGACACTGCGGCCTTAGAAAACATCTGAACACCATAGGAATACTTGGAGAACCCGTGGATTGCAGACTCTGCGCCACAGAATCTTCGGTGGAATCAATCCGGAAACGAATCCGAAAAACCTCATAAAAAGGCTACTGAACCTGATAAAGGACACAAACCTATTCTCGTGAGGAACCACTGACGAAAGAGTGATACAATAGACCCAAGTTGGTCGCAGTGTCACAGGGAGGCCAAGCGCTAACCCGGTCTCTTGTTTGTCAATCAATCAATCAATCAATCAAATCTATGTTCTACAAAAAAAAATTAAAATTTAAGCAGCTCCTTCTGGGTGTTGCAGTTTCTTTGTCAGTGAGTATAGTAGAGTCCGTGTTCTAATGCGATTAACAATAGTCACATGCAGAGTACCTAATTTTTCATACGTTCCGTCGGCATTCGTTATTATATTGAGTCCATTGATCAAATATCATGAAAAATAACCGCCATTTGCATCGATAGAGAATGCATTATCTGATAACAGTTATTCTATTTGTTCATGTGCGCTTTCTCCATCATCAATAAACCATGTAATAATGAAAAAAACAGGAGTGATTTGCCAGGCCGGCGTGTTCAGATCGACCCTAATGAGCATTACGTGTGAATAACTGGAAAATAAATGGAAATTGCGGCAAGTTGCCGGCCATACTGGCCGGGTTCCTCCCGGAGCTACGTAGCCGTCAATAAATCAGATAAAGCCTACTTGACAAAATAATAGTTTAAGCCTGGTCTATAATTTCGAACCCTCACCACCGTTATGAGATGTTATTAGTTGGCAATTACTTTATTAACCTGTATGTTCCGTTGAACTTCTAGTTATACTCGGAGTTTATTACCCTCGCTACCCTCAATCTCCCCGAATATCTGGCTTGTCGATAATAAAATGCTGGTTTCGCACACAAAATACGATTTTAACGTGCACTCCCCCCATACAGACAGCACCATTCAGGCAATTTTCGGACCACAATAATTTCGTTCCGATCGTGTCAAACATATCACGTGACAATGCGGATGAACCGGTGCAGATATGTCCGCTTTTTTGTTCGCCGGGTTTTGCATACAATCTTTACATCTGAAAACGTAAAAATGCCAATCCAACCTCGCCATTCCGCTACGTGGTGGAATTATGAGATTACTGGGGTAATCCGAGATTTCATTGACGTTTTTATCGGTACAATCGGACATGCGTTTATGTTGTCTTCTACGATCGATGTTTACGCCTATCATTATACAAGATTATGGAACAAATTCATTTTCTCAGGAGAAAAATAAACTGCTCCACATGAATGAGGGATATTGACTCAAATTGCAAAAAAATAAGATTTTTGTGATGAGAATTCATGCTAATATGATTTCGAGTTGCAAATTGATTTTAGCCTGTAGGTCTGCAGCGTATACAGAGTGGTTAGGAAAAATCGAGTAAAATAACGAAATTATTCCCAGAGAATTCAAGCATTTTAAGACCATTAATACAATGTATGGCCTCCACGGGCATCAATAACAGCTTGACATCTTCTTTGCATACTACACACGAGGTTGTTGAACATTTCTTGAGGAATTTGGTTCCATAAACTAGAGTTTCACGGCTTGACTTGATATTCAAGCTACTTGACTTGGCTTGACTTGAAAACAAGTCAAGTTCGAGTCAAGTAGTAGTTTTTCAATTTCAAGTCAAGTCAAGTATTTGTTCCTCAAGTACTTGAAAAATCGAGTACTTGGATCAAGCTACTTGATTTTAACAGTTTTATTGTGTAGTGTGCACATCAATATATTATGAAATGAGAATGAACCTCGCAAAAAAAACACTTTTATTTATGAAACATATTGTATAAATGAACCAAAACTATCAACCATTTTAAACTGAAAATACAAATTATATCGCTATAAAACTTTAAAAAAATTAAAAAGAAAATAGAGTTTTAATGTTGAGGAACCTCAAAGCATTGTTTGATCAAATCATTGTTTGATCAAATCATTTTCCATCCAGGATCTAAGACACATGAGGCTTCTTATGGAATTGTCGCCTAATCTATTGCGGCTTTTTGTAAGTCAGAACAGCTCTGGAAAACTGTCTCTCAACAGGAGCTGAAGATGTTGGCGTTGATAAAAAATCTTTGACCATTTTGGCCAAGTTTGGAAAAACGTCTTCGCGCCTCTTCCACCATTCTAAAATATTTTGGTTAGCAAATGCCTTTTTAATGCAGATGTTCCACAATTTTTCATTTTTAGTACGGTGAGTTTCGCTGTGCAAAGCGTGCATTTTCCTTGCTTATCCGTCTTTTTGGAACTCTTCGGATCTTGTTCAATAGTGAAATATAGCTTTTTGTGTTCCGCGGCACTTGCACAAGTTCACTATGTTCGGATTGAGAAGTATCATCCTCTAGAACCGCTAACGCATATTCTAATTCCATTATTTCCGATGTCTCTGCACTTGGATAAAACTACCTTCTATTCACCTAGAATAGAATATGGAACACTGCGCGATCGCTTCAGTCAGCTTGGAACTCGGGGAACCCCCTTATTTTGTCTAAGCGCGTACGAGCTTGCAGAAATATACGCCATGCGACTCGTACGTATCAAGATCAAGTAATATCAAGTAGCTTGATATCAAGTCAAGTAATAAATATCTCAAATCAAGTCAAGTCAAGAATCAAGTATGTAATTTGTCACGAGCTTGATTTCAAGTCAAGTAGTTAGTTAATAAATCAAGCTACTTGACTTGATGAATCCCTACCATAAACGGAGCAGAAGCTCTCTCAGATCATTTAAGGATTCTGGGGTAGGTTGATGATTATCTAAACTTCTTTGGAGCATATCCCATGCATGTTCTATGCAATTCAAATCTGCTGAGTGCGGAGGTATTGGTAATTGTGGAATACCAAGCTCCTCGCGCGCATTCTCAACTATGGCTGCACGGTGGGGTCTAGCGTTATCGTCTAGAAATTGAAAATTTTCACCAATAGCAGCGTGAAAATTTGGCACAACATTGTCAATGACATGCTCCCTATAGTGTAAGGCGGTCATATTGCCAGGACAAATGTGTAGACCTGTGTGCCCGTTGAAACATATCCCGGCCCATACTATAACACTACCCCCTCAGAATGGATGGACTTCTTGAACATAGCGACGATTACGGGGTATGCGAGATTCTCCATACCCTTATTCTTCGAGAATCTGAAAATCGTCCATATCTGGATTCATCAGTGAAAAGGACACTACGCCATTGATCGTTCCAATTGATATGGTGCCTTGCCCATTCCAGTCTTTTACGCTTATGGTCACGTGTTAATGGAACTCCTCTTAATGGACGTCTAGAACCCATATTTACCTCTCTCAAACGTCGTCTGATGGTTTCGATGGAAACTTGGACCCATCTGCATTTTGAAGAGTATTCCGTAGCATTCTACACGTAGATGTAGGGTTTCTTCTCGCCGAAACGGTGATGAAACGATCCTGAGCAGGTGTTGTTTTTCGTCGCCCACCAAGCCTTGGTCTTTCCAACACGGAACCTGTCTCCCTGAACCTAATCCAAAGTCGAGATATCACACTTTGGCTGACTTGGAGCCTTTACGCTACAACAATCTGAGTTAAGCCACCCTGTAGCATTCCGATAGCCCTATTAGCCTCAGCGTTTGTTAATTTACGTCTTGACATTTTCAGAAAACTCGTTTCAAATCGAAGCCGTTGATAAACTGACTTCATTTCAAAATAAGAACATTCATGAAGCATATGCAAAGAACCAAACTTCAGAAAAAAGACGACCAGATTGACGAAATGTCTCATACTGATTTTTATTGGATCGATTCAAGTTGTTATTGAGTTTTAAATGATTTTACAGCGTTTTTCTCGAAGACTACATGCTTTTAAAAACGATTGAATACGATATCCCTAACTCTTGTGGAGCAGTATATTTGGCAACAAAATCCTGAAACGGGTCAATTTTTTGTTTCACTCTTACCGAATTTTTATGCATTTTGAAGGATTTTTGTTGCACCCTCTGCCATCCCCATCAACCCTTCTAAATCTTTTGAATAGGGAAAGTGGGTCATGTGGTACTTTTTGGCAAGGTCTTTGTATCTTCTTTACAGACCTGCAGAAATTTTCAAGAAAAAAAATTTTATGGTCGACTTTCATTCGGTGACAAATTTCATCAGGTACCATCGTCTCAAAGTCAATGAGCATGATAAAGTGTACATACTGAAAACCTCTTTCAACTAACTAATTTTTCAAAAAAAAAATTTTCTTGGAAATCTCTGCACGCCTGTAAAGAAGATACAAAGACCTTGCCAAAAAAGTACCACATTTGACATTACCCACTTTCCCTATTCAAAAACTTCAGAGGGTGGATGGGGATGGCACAGGGTGCAACAAAAATCCTTCAAAAATGCATACAAATTTGGTAAAAGTGAAACAAACATTGACCTGTTTCAGGATTTTATTACCAAACATTTTTCTTCTGAGAAAATGAATTTGTTCCATAATTTTGACGCGCACTGTATAAGTGTATCAACGGTCAACTGTAGAGTTCTCATTAGTAAAATTACAAATTTTGTTTTCTCTTCCATTTTTTCCTCCGGGTCTTCGTTCCCGAGATACAGGGTGTCAAAAATTTATATTTTTTTTAGTTGTTTGCTTATATCTCAAGAACCGATTGAATTACAGAATTGAGTTTTTGAACACACTATGTCTTGCACTTTACTCGGTTTTATTAGACGTACCAGTGGCAAAGATATTGAATTTGCACAAATGTTTAACCCCCCAACTTTTACACCATTGGACAAATTTGCATTTGTGCAGCAAATTCTTATGCGCCAATGTGTTTTACATAAAAAAGGTACACTTGGTTTATTCGTCTGAAGTGATCGGTTTTCGAGAAAACTGGCATTTTATGTTCAAAAACAATTTGCTAACGCATTGTGAATTTGTGATTGGAAAAATTTGTAGTGGTAATTAGCATGTTTGTTAATTTCAACAAAATTTGACAACCAGGTCTTTAAGTTCAAATTGCAAAGTTATTTTTTATTATTTTCAGAGACAATACTTAACAAGGTTAGCAAATTGTTTTTGATCATAAAATGCCAGGGTAACTCCGTGGACTTACCCCAGGGAATCTGTCGAAAAAGTGGGTCCAGCAGGATCCTAAAATCGCAGCGAAGCTTGGATACCCTGAGGAAATTTTTATACGGTCGAGAAGAGGAATAATCGATTCATACGTGGGTGAAATTTCGGTTCCCTGGGAGATGTAGAAGAATTCTTAAAAAAATCGCGAAAATCTCGAAAAAATCCGGCAAAAAGGGCAATTTTAAACTCGATATAACTTTTTTCACAGATATCCTTGCCTTGACGTAAATATACGGATCCTAAGAGAAAAGGTCAATGCAAAATAGCTCAGTATTCATATTTTCCATAATGTTTTCATTTCTTCAGGAAAATTGAACAAACTTTGACATTTCTCCTATTAATCACCCGACTCGCAGAGATCTACTAATAGGTAGATCCAAGGGCTTTACTTGTTCACAACTAATTGAATTCTATTCAATTCGAAATTCAAATTTGGTCATATCATCAACCATTATTCTGTTATAATATGTATTAAACCCCGCCCACCCCCCCTAACTTGCGCGTCTGGATTCATAATCGTATTACGGTTATATTGTTGGTAATTATACGTAAACCTTTCAATTAGTGAATAAATAAACACCATTCAAATAATAAATCACATCTCAACTGTAATTCCCGATACACATATTAAATGATTCTACAACAATAACAGGACATCATGCGGATCCGATTTGTGTATTCGTATCGATTCGAGTTTGATTAATGTAAAATTCGAATTGTGCGCCACTTTTGACAGTCGTAATGTCACATGACGGTGACGTGACAGATCGAAAGTTGAAAGATGGGAGTTAGAGAACATGGGACATTATCGTGCTATGATAACACAGTTTCTTGTTCTTCATTTGGAAGATATTGATCTTGAGGATATGTGGTTTCAGCGGGACGGTGCCACATGTCATACTGCCCTTGAAATATCTCGCACGAGTTTGCTCCTGGTCGTGCCATTTCCCGATTTGGTGTCCAGAATTGAGCTTCACTATCTTGCGATTTAACGCCTTTAGACTTCTGGGGTTATCTGTAACCACAGGTTTATGCCAATAAGCCTGAAACCATAGAAGCTAAAGAAATGCCTGTAGAAGGAGCGAAAAATTGTCTGCATGCCGTTAAATTCGTTCTCTAATCATTATCACAGATCTATTAATGTAGAATGTGACAATAGATGTCGAATACAAGTTCAAACAAGTGAGTCAAGTGAAAATCAATAAGACATGAAAGTCTATGACCGCCTCAGTTTTGAAGGAGGTGAATCAAAGCCTACTCGGATTTTGTGGAACGAAAAGTGTTTTTTCGAAATTTTCGATATACACTGCGCAAAAAAATTAACGCATATTATGGAAATCTCAAATTTATTCTACAACTGAAGGTGTTCTCAATGATAATTATTTTTATCAGAATTATGCATGCATATATTATCCACTTTCAACTTTTTTCTTCAATACAGATGTTTTCTCCCAGCAGGAATAAAAAAAGATGATATTATCAGATTTTGAATGTATTGGCTACATTCTAAAATCAGTTGTTTTCGATCAATTCTAGTGATCAATAGTTTTTCTTTCGTTTGATTTTCCACACTCGATCGCTATGCAACGTGAAACACGCAATTTGACTCAAGAGGAATGTGCCCAAGCGGTAGTTTTGCGAGAAGAAGGGTGGACATACACAAGAATTGCAGAAAGGTTTGGAGTTTCCCATACAAGTGTGTCCAGAATGTTGCAGCGATTCAGGGAGACAGTTATGAATGTCCGAAGACCAGGACAGGGTAGACCACGGGTAACAACTGCCATTCAAGAACGTTACTTGAGAGTTTCTTCGTTGAGACAACGGTTTGCAACCGCTCGCCTCCTTCAAAATCAGCTTGAGCAAATTCATGAGGTGCAAATTAGCACTCAGGCAATAAGAAATCGCCTCAGAGAATATGATTTAAGGCCTCGTGTCGCGGCAAGAGGCCCAGCTCTTACCCCAGCCCATCGAAGGGCGCGTTTGGATTTTGCGAGAGAGCATATCCATTGGCAAGAGGCCGATTGGGAAAGAGCTCTCTTCACAGATGAGTCTAGATTCTGCCTCTACCATTGTGATCGACGTTTCCTTGTATACAGACGTCCACATGAAAGATATGCTCAGTGCAATTTCCTGAATACTACTGGTTTCGGGGGAGGACCGAATATGGTATGGGGTGGAATATCTTTGACTGCTCGCACAGACCTAGTGGTCGTTGATAATGGAGCTATGAATGCTGATAAGTATATGAGGAACATTCTTGAAGAGCATGTAGTGCCATTTGCCCCATACATTGGTGAAAATTTCATTTTTATGGACGATAATGCCAGACCCCATCGTGCGCGCATAGTTCAGAGTTCCTTGAAGAGGTTGAAGTCTCTCGAATGGAATGGCCAGCAAGAAGTCCAGATCTCAATCCGATTGAGAAGGTTTGGGACAACCTCAATAGAAGGCTGAGAAGTTCAGAAAATCATCCAGCTACTCCTAATGACTTAGGAAATCCAACTCGGAGAAATCTGGGAAGGATTAGATCAGAACATTTTAAGATCACTCATTTTGAGTATGAACCGTCGTTGCCGAGCTGTAATTAACGCGAGGGGTGGAAATACCAAGTTTTAAATCACTTATCAGCATTTTAGTATTTTGAAAATTGTTCATTTCTCTTCTTTCACATAAGATTCGGTGAAATCATGAATTTTTCTTCCATTTAATGTGTCTTTCGTTCGAAACCTTCCCGAAAGAAAGTAAAAAATAAGTAGAGTTAACCTTCATTAAAATTGAGATTTTCAGAATGTGCGTTAATTTTTTTGCGCAGTGTATTTTTGAAATCGTTGAAGAAAGATCAATTTGGAAATATCATTTCCTACTATGTTTCTCGAAAAAAGATATCATGACATCTATCTTACTTTTTCTCAATCTTTTATAGTTTAGGAGTTGTAGTACTAAATTATCGAAATCTGGCCACCCTGTACATTCGCCGAAATTCCGGTTTGCCCTTAGGTCGTTCCACCGGATCGATTTCGGATATTTCTCCTTTTTCGTTCAGAATTGCCTCCGCATACTGATGAGTTGGCTCAGTCCTTGAAGGAATTTGCATATAGGTGCGAGTATTTGGCATGAAAACAAAGAGGCTGAGCCTAATTCTCCTCCACGTTTGGTCCGTTTCGTCCTGATAATTTCGTTCATCACACACGGACGGAATCTTTCTGGAAGGAATACTCTTTCTTAATCGCCCACACGTGATATTGTACCCTGTAAAAATAGGTGTACAGCGTACAGCTCTCTGTCTTGGTGCTTTATTGCGCTCAGTCGGAGTCAATCCGACAAAGGCATGGAAAAACCCTCAGAAGTAAGGACCGTTGCCGATATCTGCTGAATGACGTTCTTAATCGCCTCCCTTCGGACGTTCTGTTCGGAAATTAAACGTTTCGAAGTTAATTAAAAACGACGGTGATATAATTGAAACTTTAGACTTCGTTCCTCGATTCGTCGAAGTTACCTGGAACGAAGAAATCACAATTTATTTCTTTAACCACATCACCACCTGTGATTCTTGTCTCAAACAAAATTCAGGTGATTGCTCGTATGAAAATTTCCCCTGCTCACCTCGTTCCGATATATTGCATTTTTTGACAATCGGAACGCGTTGTTCTAACGTGTAATGCTCCATGTTCACTAACTCCCATCTGTCAACTTTCGATCTATCACGTCATAATCATGTGATATTAGTGTGACAAGAAAAACCTCGGACAAACTCTTTTTCATTTAACTTTATTAAACAGAAGAAATAGAACAAAACAACAACAAATAATAATAGCGTGAACATTTGTTAATAATATATTTAAGCCGTTTCGAAGTGGCTTCCTTTGGCGGCGATACACAGCTTCAGAAGCTTCTTGAAATTTTCGGCAATGGGCCGCAGCTCCTTGGGCGTTAATCGGTTCCATTTCCGGCGCAGAGATTGCTTCAGCGCCTCCAAATTTTTGTGTTTTTTAGCACAAGCCCTGTGCTCCAAAATCGACCACATGCTGTAGTCCATTGGGTTGAGATCCGGTGAATAGAGCGGTCATTCTGCAGATGAGATGAAACAAGGAAAATGGGTCTCACACCATTCTTGCGTCATTTTCGCTCTGTGAGCTGGAGCGGAGTCCTGTTGAAAGTTCCAATGCCCATCGCCGAAGTGCTGCTTGGCCCACGGAAGTACTACGGCCTCGAGGATGTCGCAGCGGTAGACTTCCTGACACCTTGATTGATTTTGACCCCTTGATCCACGAAAACTAAAGGAGTTGTACCACTGCCGCAAATTCCGCCCCAGACCATGAAGGACTGTGGATTTTGACGGTGTTTGACGATGGCCGATGTACCGGGAGCCTCTACGGACCAGACTCTGTCGTTTTGGTGGTTGTGGGATTGTTCTACGGTGAAAAGCTTCTCGCCTGTGAAGAGAATTCGCTCCCATTGCTGACCGGCGGCGCGACGAAGGAGTTGGCGGCACCTTTGGAGCCGTACGCGCTTGTTTTCCTCCGTGAGGAGTTGAACTTTTTCGAGCTTGTATGACTTGAGGTTGAGCTCCTTTTTGGCAATTTACGGACTGATTCGCGGTTGATACCGGTCTCACAGGCTAGTTTCCTCATGGAAACCCTCGAATTTCGATTGACTCGCTTCTTGACGATGTTGCGATTGCTAGGTGTATTGACAGTGCGTTTTCTACCACTTCCTGGACGACGACCATCATGGCCAAGCTCCTTGAAATGACGAATTGCATCGGACACGGTTTGTCGAGGCACATTGAGCAAACGAACAATTTCGCATTGACGCCTACCTTGACGAAACAGCTCCAAAATCGCACTACGTTTGTTTGACATTCTAAAACTCTGTGAAATGAAATTATATCAAACTGAAAATACCTTTATATACCAAGGTGTAATAATCCAGCATACGATAGGATCCTACCTATTTGATGTCTTCTCGTGACGGTTGATGCAGAATATACATTCAATATCTTCGAAGTGACGAACATAAACACCCTCAACTATATCGAGCTTAAATTCGAGATATGGGAAATGTGGGAACCGATGGAGTTCATAGATTTTTTATTACTACAGTGAAACGCTTAAGATTTGCGATAAGGGGTTGCCATTTCATTTCAGTATCTGATCAATAAAATGAACTTCAATTTCCACTACTGGCTGTGGTAATATTTTATACGGCCCTATACTATACGTTCCTTCAGTGTTGAATTGCACCACTATTTATTTGCTCCAGGTGCTGTTTTACATTTTCTTATTCACAATATCAAAAGAACTCGAGGAAATTCAAATATTTCCACGTTTTATTTGGATTTTTTTTGAGGAACTCTTCGTAAAACTATCGAGTGTTCGAGTGTTTTTTTTAGAGTGATAAAACAACTTCAAATTGAAATATAACACATTTAAATTGAGATTACAGCCAATTTTTTTTTCGAAAGATAATTTCATAACATTTATGTTTTATAAATAATTTCTGGCATATGTCCACCACGACTAGCTCTGGAGCTAATAAACTGCTCCACGTGAGTTAGGGATATTGACTGGGCAGAAGCTCTCTCAGATCAGTTAAGGATTCTAGGGTAGGTTGATGATTATCTAATCTTCTTTGGAGCATATCCCATGCATGTTCTATGCAATTCAAATCTGGTGAGTGCGGAGGTATTGGTAAATGTGGAATACCAAGCGCCTCGCTCGCATTCTCAACTGTGGCTGCACGGTGAGGTCTAGCGTTACCGTCTAGAAATTGAAAAGTTTCACCAATAGCAGCGTGAAATTTGGCACAACATTGTCAATGACATGCTCCCTATAGTGTGAGGCGGTCATAATCCCAGGACAAATGTGTAGATCTGTGCGCCCGTTGAAACATATCCCGGCCCATACCATAACACTACCTTCTCGGAATGGATGGTTTTCTTGGACATAGCGACGATTACGAGGTATGCGTGGGATTGTCCATACCCTTATTCTTCGAGAATCTGATAATCGTCCATATCTGGATTCATCAGTGAAAAGGACCCTACGCCATTGATCGTTCCAATTGATATGTTGCCTTGCCCATTCCAGTCTTTGACGCTTATGGTCACGTGTTAATGGAACTCCTCAATGTACGTCTAAAACCTATATTCACCTCTCTCAAACGTCGTCTGATGGTTTCGATGGAAACTTTGGACCCCATCTGCATTTTGAAGAGTATTCCGTAGCATTCTACACGTAGATGTAGGGTTTCTTCTCGCCGAAACGGTGATGAAACGATCCTGGGCAGTTGTTTTTCGTCGCTCACCAAACCTTGGTCTTTCCAACACGGAACCTATCTCCCCGAACCTATTCCAAAGTCGAGATATCATACTTTGGCTGACTTAGAGCCTTTCCGCTACAACAACCTTAGTTAGGCTACCCTGTAGCATTCCGATAGCCCTATTAGCCTCAGCGTTTGTTAATTTACGTCTTGGCATTTTCAGAAAACTCGTTTCAAATCGAAGCCGTTGATAAACTGAATTCATTTGAAAATAAGAACATTCTAGAAGCATATGTAAAGAACCAAACTTCAGAAAAAAGGCGACCAGATTGACGAAATGTCTCATACTGATTTTTATTGGGTCGATTCAAGTTGTTATTGAGTTTTAATTAATTTTACAGCGATTTTCTCGAAGATTACCTACTTTTAAAAACGATTGAATTCGATATCCCTAACTATTGTGGAGCAGTATATTTGACGCAACTTCAGAAAAAGGCGACCAGATTGACGAAATGTCTCATACTGATTTTTATTGGATCGATTCAAGTTGTTATTGAGTTTTAAATGATTTAAAGCGATTTTCTCGAAGATTACATACTTTCAAAAACGATTGAATACGCTTTGGAAGCCAACATAGCTGGTGTTATTGCTGAAATAGGGCCTGAATTACTCGAAAAAGTGGTCCAAAGTCTGGTCGAATGCAGTTCCTCAGAGCTAGTCGTGGTGGACATATGCCGGAAATTATTCTCAAAACATAAATGTCATGAAATTATCTTTCACATAAAAAAGTTTGGCTTCAATCTGAATTTATGTGTTTTATTTCAATTTGAAGTTCTATCACTCTTGAAAAATACGCGATAGTTTTTGGATTCTCGTTCATTGACCTTGTAGATTCACCTTGTATAAGGTAGATTCACCTTTTAAGTAGATTCACCTTGTGGGTAGACTCGCATTTTCCAGTGCGAGAAAAAAATTGTTCATGTTAAAAGTTATCCTGTTATGGAGTTTTTCTGTTTGTTTCACGGAACATATGTGAGATTAGATCAATATATTTGTAAACATAATGAAATAGTGGTGATTCTTGCTTCGTCATATGAGTAGTTGATGCGTATAAATAAAAAATTATTCTTTTTTGAATAATTCATTCATTACCTTATTTTTTCCTTCTATTTCATTCTTGTTCAACGAATTTTCTTCTTCAAGTATCAAGGTTCATCCTTCCGAAGCAGTCGGGCGGACAGAACCTAGTGGATTGAGACCATTTTCGACTAAAAAACAAGAATCTGACGGAATTTTTTTTCAGCTGCCGAAAAAATTGACACCGACTGTCGAAGAAATCGTCCATGATTCCGGATATAGTAAAAAAGAATTGTTCGCTACCATTTCATGTCGCACGAGGTTCTAATTCAAGATATCTCACAAACTCCCGACTATTATTTTTTCCGAAAAAAAAACTCCCAGCGTTCCGCAATACGCAACCCGCATTTCTGACCACAGAATGTCTGAAAGTTTTATTGTTCCAAATTATTATATATGGCAACTCCAAGTTACAACAATAAAAATGGCAGCAGTGATATCATTAATTATGATATATTCCCAGAGCTGACTGCCAGTTTCAACTAGGTAATTCCAAAAGTTAGTATTAATATCTGCTCCCGTTGTTGTGTCCTCCTTTTTTTTGCAGACGTTTAATTCCGCCGCGAATCTAGTGAGGCTTTGGTGCTGAACTGATGTTATTCAGGGCTAATGTGATAAGGTCCATTTGGTTCAGCGTTTCTTTGTTTAATTTATTCACGTTACGTTGATTGATGAGTAAATACTTGTTTACGTTTCACACCGCTTTGTTATGTCACAGTTTGACGAATGGGGCGCGATCATGGGTGTAGTTGGCAGGGGGGCAAGTCTTTGGACGAAAATATGGGAATATTGTTGATGTTTGCAGAAGTGTAAAATATAAACGTATACGTAAACGAATAGTCAGACCTCGAAGAAATTCACTGTAAGGAGTAAAATAACGAAATTTTATTCCCAGAGAATTCAAACATTTTAAGACTATCAATACAATGTATGGCCTCCACGGGCATCAATAACAGCTTGACATCTTCTTTGCATACTACACACGAGATTGTTGAACATTTCTTGAGGAATTTGGTTCCATAAACGGGGCAGAAGCTCTCTCAGATCATTTAAGGATTCTGGGGTAGGTTGATGATTATCTAATCTTCTTTGGAGCATATCCCATGCATGTTCTATGCAATTAAAATCTGGTGAGTGCGGAGGTATTGGTAAATGTGGAATACCATGCTCCTCGCGCGTATTCTCAACTATGGCTGCACTGTGCGGTTTAGCGTTATCGTCTAGAAATTGAAAAGTTTCAGCAATAGCAGCGTGAAAATTTGGCACAGCATTGTCAATGACATGCTCCCTGTAGTGCAAGGCGGTCATATTCCCAGGACAAATGTGTAGATCTGTGCGCCCGTTGAAACATATCCCGGCCTATACCATAACACTACCCCCTCGGAATGGATGGACTTCTTGGACATAGCGACGATTACGGGTTAAGTGTGGGATTGTACATACCCTTATTCTTCGAGAATCTGAAAATCTTCCATATCTGGATTCATCAGTGAAAAGGACACTACGCCATTGATCGTTCCAATTGATATGTTGCCTTGCCCATTCCAGTCTTTGACGCTTATGGTCACGTGTTAATGGAACTCCTCTTAATGGACGTCTAGAACCTAGATTCACCTCTCTCAAACGTCGTCTGATGGTTTCGATGTAAACTTGGACCCCATCTGCGTTTTGAAGAGTAGTCCGTAGCATTCTACACGTAGATGTAGGGTTTCTTCTCGCCGAAACGGTGATGAAACGATTCTGAGCAGGTGTTTTTTTTCGTCGCCCACCAAGCCTTGGTCTTTCCAACACGGAACCTGTCTCCCTGAACCTATTCCAAAGTCGAGATATCACACTTTGGCTGACTTGGAGCCTTTCCGCTACAACAACCTGAGTTAGGCCACCCTGTAGCATTCCGATAGTCCTATTATCCTCAGCGTTTGTTAATTTAGGCCTTGGCATTTTCAGAAAACTGGTTTCAAATCCAAGTCGTTGATAAACTGACTTCATTTCAAAATAAGAACATTCATCAAGCATATGCAAAGAACCAAACTTCAGCGAAAAGGCGACCAGATTGACGAATTGTCTCATACTGATTTTTATTGGATCGATTCAATTTGTTTTTGAGTTTTAAATGATTTAACAGCGATTTTCTCGAAGATTACATACTTTCAAAAACGATTGAATTCGATATCCCTAACTCTTGTGGAGCAGTATATTTGACGAAACATCTAGTGACAAACAATACATTGGTTTTTCCAGTTCGAATCCACGCCAGATTGTCACTTTTTGGATATCGGATATAATTAATTCATTTTCATCAGTTAATGACTATTGATTAAATTTCCAATTGCCTAATTATACCTGTCATATTGCGGTAGAGCCGAAATTGCAGTTGATTCGATCCCCCCACAATTCCGACCGAATTTCATTCGAATTGATAGCTTTCTATTGAGCGCTCAAATCACCAATATATTGATACCGAAATGACGAGCAGAGATTTAAAGGATGTTTCTTGTGCAGGTGGTTTTCTATGTTTTATTCATAACAGATCAAAAATTGCATTCGTTCGAGAAAATCGTGTAAATTTCCTCAAAAATCATTC
This sequence comes from Adalia decempunctata, assembly GCA_951802165.1. Classification (NCBI taxonomy): domain Eukaryota; kingdom Metazoa; phylum Arthropoda; class Insecta; order Coleoptera; family Coccinellidae; genus Adalia; species Adalia decempunctata. Next base: position 8,274,655 of record OX637704.1, on the reverse strand, counting down.
AACATCATTTGAAATACAGGGTAGCCCGTTGAAAAAAGGTTCATGAGATCAGAATCTAATACACACACCGTCGAAGGTCTTGGTCCCTCCTATCATCTCTCAACCAAATAAACTGCTCCACATGAGTTAGGGATATTGACTTAAATTGCAGAAAAATATGGTTAAAATAAGATATTTGTGATGAAAATTCATATCAATATGATTTCAAGTTGCAAATTAATTTTCGCCTGTAGTTCTGCAGCGTGTACAGGGTGGTTAAGAAAAATCGAGTAAAATAACGAAATTTCATTCCCAGAGAATTCAAGCATTTTAAGACTCAATACAATGTATGACTTCCACGGGCATCAATAACAGTTTGACATCTTCTTTGCATACTACACACGAGGTTGTTGAACATTTCTTGAGGAATTTGGTTCCATAAACGGGACAGAAGCTCTCTCAGATCATTTAAGGATTCTGGGGTAGGTTGATAATTATCTAATCTTCTTTGGAGCATATCCCATGCATGTTCTATGCAATTCAAATCTGGTGAGTGCGGAGGTATTGGTAAATGTGGAATACCAAGCTCCTCGCACATTCTAACTATGGCTGCACGGTGCGGTCTAGGGTTATCGTCTAGAAATTGAAAAACTTCACCAATAGCATCGTGAAAATTCGACACAACATTGTCAATGACATGCTCCCTATAGTGTAAGGCAGTCATATTCCCAGGACAAATGTGTAGATCTATGCGCCCGCTGAAACATATCCCGACCCATACCATAACACCACCCCCTCGGAATGGATGGACTTCTTGGACATAGCGACGATTACGGGGTATGCGTGGGATTGTCCATACCCTTATTCTTCGAGAATCTGAAAATCGTCCATATCTGGATTCATCAGTGAAAAGGACACTACGCCATTGATCGTTCCAATTGATATGTTGCCTTGCCCATTCCAGTCTTTGACGCTTATGGTCACGTGTTAATGGAACTCCTCTAAATGGACGTCTAGAGCCTAGATTCACCTCTCTCAAACGTCGTCTTGTGGTTTCGATGGAGACTTGGACTCCATCTGCATTTTGAAGAGTAGTCCGTAGCATTCTACACGTAGATGTAGGGTTTCTTCTCGCCTAAACAGTGATGAAACGGTCCTGAGCAGGTGTTCTTTTTCGTCACCCACCAAGCCTTGGTCTTTCCAACACGAAACCTGTCTCCCTGAACCTATTCCAAAATCGAGATATCACACTTTGGCTGACTTGGAGCCTTTCCGCTACAACAACCTGAGTTAGGCCACCCTGTAGCATTCCGATAGCCCTATTAGCCTCAGCGTTTGTTAATTTACGTCTTGGCATTTTCAGAAAACTCGTTTCAAATCGAAGCCGTTGATAAACTGACTTTATTTCGAAATAAGAATATTCATGAAGCATATGCAAAGAACCAAACTTCAGAAAAAAGGCGACCAGATTGACGAAATGTCTCATACTGATTTTTATTGGATCGATTCAAGTTGTTATTGAGTTTTAAATGATTTTACAGCGATTTTCTCGAAGATTACATACTTTTAAAAACGATTGAATACGATATCCGTAACTCTTGTGGATCAGTATATCTTTAAGAGTATACCTCGACTATCACCTGGACAAAGAGCTTCCAGTCGGCAATGGGCAGAACACCACCAAGACTGGCTTTCACCACAATGGCGCAACGTACTTTTTTCGGACGAGTCACGAATCATTTCACAAAGTGAAAAGAAGGGGTTTGGAGAGCTCCAGGCAGACTGAGGCGACTAAATTTCGCCCGGGAAGTTGTGCCCTTTCAAAGCGGACCTATAATGTGCTGGGTAGTATAATGTATAAATAATAACATTCAAGAAAAATGAGATTTAAGAAAATATTCATCTCATTTCCAGAACATGATTGTTCATTTCTTGATAAACTACCCCTAGACGATCTGTGTATCTCCCATAGATTCAAAAGTGCCAAATGAACTATTCCTTCAAGGATAAACTCCGCCGAATATTGAGACGAAAAGCCGAAAAAACGCTACAAATACGCACGAGAACGCAGGGCAGATAACAATGGAGACAAATTCCGTATGGGGGTCGGCGGTAATGAAAAAATCCACACAGGACATCAGATTAAATAGATAGATCTCAACGACGCTCTGTCTGAACGTTTTCATTCCGTGATTTTTCCAGACTGAAGCTTTAATTGTACCGAAATTATTCTCTATTAGCCTTTTGGTTGGGGCCTGATGGGCTGTTGATTCCGAAGGGACGGGAGCTGTGTTTTTACGTCGCAAAAAATCCGGCGGATTCAAAGGGGAAATAAAACGATTTCGGTCTCGAAAAAATAATGGAATTTGTATGGGAACTCTGGCGAAATTAGTGTTTAGGATCTCAATAACATGGATAACTTCTCAAACCTTCCGCAAATGCAACCAAATACACTGCGCAAAAAAATTAACGCACATTCTGAAAATCTCAATTTTAATTTAAGTTAACTCTACATTGACTTTATAACTTATTTTTTATGTTCTCTCGGGAAGGTTTTGAACGAAACAAGACACATTAAATGGAAAAAATTCAGGATTTCACCGGATCTTATGTGAAAGAAGATAAATGAACAATTTTCAAAATACTGAAATGCTGATAAGTGATTTAATACTTGGTATTTCCACCCCTTGCGTTAATTACAGCTCGGCAACGACGGTTCATACTCAAAATGAGTGATCTTAAAATGTTCTGATCTAATCCTTCCCAGATTTCTCCGAGTTGGATTCCTAAGTCATTAAGAGCAGCTGGATGATTTTCTGAACTTATCAGCCTTCTATTGAGGTTGTCCCAAACCTGCTCAATCGGATTGAGATCTGGACTTCTTGCTGGCCATTCCATTCGAGAGACTTCAACCTCTTCAAGGTACTCCTGAACGATGCGCGCACGATGAGGTATGGCATTATCGTCCATAAAAATGAAATTTTCACCAATGTATGGGGCAAATGGCACTACATGCTCTTCAAGAATGTTCCTTATATACTTATCAACATTCATAGCTCCATTATCAACGACCACTAGGTCTGTGCGAGCAGTCAAAGATATTCCACCCCATACCATAATCGATCCCCCCCGAAACCAGTAGTATTCAGGAAATTGCACTGAGCATATCTTTCATGTGGACGTCTTTATGAAAGGGAACGTCGATCACAATGGTAGAGGCAGAATCTAGACTCATCTGTGAAGAGAACTATTTCCCAATCGGCCTCTTCCCAATGGATATGCTCTCTCGCAAAATCCAAACGCGCCCTTCGATGGGCTGGGGTGAGAGCTGGGCCTCTTGCCGCGACACGAGGCCTTAAATCATATTCTCTGAGGCGATTTTTTATTGTCTGAGTGTGCTAATTTGCACCTCATGAGTTTGCTCAAGCTGATTTTGAAGGAGGCTAGCGGTTGCAAACCGTTGTCTCAACGAAGAAACTCTCAAGTAACGTTCTTGAATGGCAGTTGTTACCCGTGGTCTACCCTGTCCTGGTCTTCGGACATTCATACCTGTCTCCCTGAATCGCTGCAACATTCTGGACACACTTGTTTGGGAAACTCCAAACCTTTCTGTAATTCTTGTGTATGTCCACCCATCTTCTCGCAAAACTACCGCTTGGGCACATTCCTCTTGGGTCAAATCGTGTTTCGCGTTGCATAGCGATCGAGTGTAGAAAATCAAACGAAAGAAAAACTATTGATCACTAGAATTGATCGAGAACAACTGATTTTAGAATGGAGCCAATACATTCAAAATCTGATAATATCATCTTTTTTATTCCTGCTGGGAGAAAACATCTGTATTGGAGAAAAACGTTGAAAGTGGATAACATATGCATGCATAATTCTGATAAAAATAATTATCATTGAGAACACTTTCAGTTCTAGAATAAATTTGAGATTTCCATAAATTCCATAATAACAAATTCCATGGATATTTAAACTAGACACTCCACAGGTGGTCCGAAAGATACTGCGGTTTTTTGAAAATGACCCCAATAATTCCATTTATTGATATTGCAAACTCTGAATTTTTGTCTTTATTTTTTGTTGAGACATATTGGTTCATACCAATAAAACGTGCAACAAATAACCGGTAGATACGCTTCTTCCTTGCATTATTTCTTGATAACATTTTCCTCGCTCACACTATCTATTCTCGGAACGGTTCACAGCAAGAGGTAGTTTTCTTGTATTTCGAACCACTAACGCTCTGTCCTCGATATAACTTCGATGAAATGAATCTCTTGGCGCCGATTCTGCATACAAGAAATATCATTCTTGAATATTTCCACCGTTTTTGCGGTCCATTGAAGGCTGCAGCTCAAGGCTCATGCTCATATATTAGAGTATACAGGGTGTGACGTGGTAAATGGATAAAATGTGCCAAACTAAGAAAAAACATGCCTGTTTCACTCGTAATTATACTAGATGACAAAGAAACATACCCAGAAGGAGATGTTTGAATTTTATTTTTTTTTTCGGTAAAACAGAAAGAATAGCAAGGAGTAAATGATTAAATTTGGAGAAAAGAATCGTGACGGTTTTTTCATGTAGACATTGTTTGAATTTCACAACAAACCAGCTGTTCGAGGAGATCCAAAGTCGATGTACAGTTGTCGCTAAAATGCCAAGAGCACGTGTTCGCGGAATTTATAGCCAGCTAAGTGAATTTGAAAGAGGTCGAATTATTGGTCAGACGCTTTTTGAAATTTTCGGCAATGGGCCGCAGCTCCTCGGGCGTTAATCGGTTCCATTCCCGGCGCAGAGATTGCTTCAGCGACTCCAAATTTTTGTGTTTTTTAGCACAAGCCCTGTGCTCCAAAATCGATCGAACGCTGTAGTCCATTGGGTTGAGATCCGGTGAGTAGGGCGGCCATTCTAGATGAGATGAAACAAGGAAAATGGGTCTTACACCATTCTTGCGTCATTTTCGCTCTGCGAGCCGGAGTCCTGTTGAAAGGTCCAATGCGTATCGCCAAAGTGCTGCTTGGCCCACGGAAGTACCACGGCCTCGAGGATGTCGCAGCGGTAGACTTCTTGATTGATTTTGACCCCTTGATCCACGAAAACTAAGGGAGTTTTACCACTGCCGCAAATTCCGCCCCAGACCATGACGGATTGCGGATTTTGACGGTGTTCGACGATGGCAGATGTACCGGGAGCCTCTACGGACCAGACTATGTCGTTTTGGTGGTTGTGGGATTGTTCTACGATGAGAAGCTTCTCGTCTGTAAAGAGAATTCACTCCCATAGCTGACTGGCGACGAGACGAAGGAGTTGGCGGCACCTTTGGAGTCGTATGAGTTTGTTTTCCTCCGTGAGGAGCTGAACTTTTTGGGGCTTGTATGGCTTGAGGTTGAGCTCCTTTTTGGCAATTTGACGGACTGATTCGCGGTTGATACCGGTCTCACAGGCTATTATCCTCATGGAAACCCTCGTATTTCGATTGACTCGCTTCTTGACGATGTTGCGATTGCTAGGTGTATTGACAGTGCGTTTTCTACCACTTCCTGGACGACGACCATCATGGCCAAGCTCCTTGAAACGACGAATTGCATCGGACACGGTTTGTGGAGGCACATTGAGCAAACGAACAATTTCGCATTGACGCCTACCTTGACGAAACAGCTCCAAAATCGCACTACGTTTGTTTGACATTCCAAAACTCTGTGAAATGAAATAATATCAAACTGAAAATTCACATATTAGTACAGGAAAGTCTAGAGAAACCAAGAGAATAAAAACTATTTGGCTCCGCTGGAATACTTTTGTTCCAGACCACAGCAAAATTTGTCCGAAGTTTTTCTTGTCACACTGTAATACCTTTTCAACAACATATCGCACGACCCATCTTCCCCTATCAAATTCACGGTGTTTGGGTTGCCGTGCAGAGAAATGAAATGATATAATAATAGTTTTTATGTAGAAAAATGTCCCCCCTTATGAGCAAAATTGACGGATTCGAGCGTTTATCCAAAATCTCGATTTTTCTACCAGAAAAAGACCTATGTTCCCTTATCGATGTGCCACCCTGTATATTGTCTACTTCGAGGAGCACTCGCTCTTACATACTTTCCGATGATGGATGACCTCAATTAAGGGTTGCGAAGTTGTACTCATTATGTGGAAGAACATCGACTCGAAATCTGAAAAAGTCCATCGTTCTTTCCTGGCGGTTTCGCACGCCGTTCCATAAGACCAAATTGAAATGGTTCTGGTCACTGGGGATCTGTAAAATTAGGGGGATGACGAAGAGGAAGTTATATTTCAGGGGGGATAGACAGGCAACGAATTAAATTCGGAATGTATCACACCATGGAGGCGCGAGAAACTTTATATAAAATTCGGATAAAAATGGCCGATGCTATATTTGAGGAAGGCTGAAATGCTCCTGGAAACGGGCCAAAATTATCCGTTGGGAGCAAGGGGAACAGGAGGATTACGAGGGTATTACCTAGTGTTCGAGTCAATTTCGCTCGGTGGAAATTAGAATGGCTACAAAAATTACGACTATTTTGCAACTTGAACGAACTCGATTCAGCCAACAGGCGATCCAATATTTCAGGGCCCCCTCCTAGGAACAACAGATTTGAAGTCGACACGCTCTCTAACCGTCCGCCTAAAGTTTTTCGCCATAAGAAAAGCATTCAGATTGCGGCGACCCTGCTCAAAGAGATCCCCTTGCTGCTTCGAAGATTTGTACATTCCCACAACGAACATTCGATACACGGATATCCGAACGGGAATGTGTCAATTTTCGGGGCTCTGGAGGGATACTATTCCTTCAATCTACACTGCGCAAAAAATTTAACGCACATTATGGAAATCTCAAATTTATTCTACAACTGAAGGTGTTCTCAATGATAATTATTTTTATCAGAATTATGCATGCATATGTTATCCACTTTCAACGTTTTTCTTCAATACAGATGTTTTCTCCCAGCAGGAATAAAAAAAGATCATATTATCAGATTTTGAATGTATTGGCTCCATTCTAAAATCAGTTGTTCTCGATCAATTCTAGTGATCAATAGTTTTTCTTTCGTTTGATTGTCTACACTCGATCGCTATGCAACGCGAAACACGCAATTTGACCCAAGAGGAATGTGCCCAAGCGGTAGTTTTGCGAGAAGAAGGGTGGACATACACAAGAAATGCAGAAAGGTTTGGAGTTTCCCATACAAGTGTGTCCAGAATGTTGCAGCGATTCAGGGAGACAGGTATGAATGTCCGAAGACCAGGACAGGGTAGACCACGGGTAACAACTGCCATTCAAGAACGTTACTTGAGAGTTTCTTCGTTGAGACAACGGTTTGCAACCGCTCGCCTCCTTCAAAATCAGCTTGAGCAAACTCATGAGGTGCAAATTAGCACTCAGACAATAAGAAATTGCCTCAGAGAATTGATTTAAGGCCTCGTGTCGCGGCAAGAAGCCCAGCTCTTACCCCAGCCCATCGAAGGGCGCGTTTGGATTTTGCGAGAGAGCATATCCATTGGGAAGAGGCCGATTGGGAAAGAGTTCTCTTCACAGATGAGTCTAGATTCTGCCTATACCATTGTGATCGACGTTCCCTTGTATACAGACGTCCTCATGAAAGATATGCTCAGTGCAATTTCCTGAATACTACTGGTTTCGGGGGAGGATCGATTATGGTATGGGGTGGAATATCTTTGACTGCTCGCACAGACCTTCTGGTCGTTGATAATGAAGCTATGAATGCTGATAAGTATATAAGCAACATTCTTAAAGAGCATGTAGTGCCATTTGCCCCATACATTGGTGAAAATTTCATTTTTATGGACGATAATGCCAGACCCCATCGTGCGCGCATCGTTCAGGAGTACCTTGAAGATGTTGAAGTCTCTCGAATGGAATGGCCAGCAAGAAGTCCAGATCTCAATCCGGTTGAGCAGGTTTGGGACAACCTCAATAGAAGGCTGAGAAGTTCAGAAAATCATCCAGCTACTCTTAATTACTTAGGAATCCAACTCGGAGAAATCTGGGAAGGATTAGATCAGAACATTTTAAGATCACTCATTTTGAGTATGAACCGTCGTTGCCGAGCTGTAATTAACGCAAGGGGTGGAAATACCAAGTATTAAATCACTTATCAGCATTTCAGTATTTTGAAAATTGTTCATTTCTCTTCTTTCACATAAGATTCGGTGAAATCCTGAATTTTTCTTCCATTTAATGTGTCTTGTTTCGTTCAAAACCTTCCCGAGAGAACATAAAATATAAGTTATAAAGTCAATGTAGAGTTAACTTTCATTAAAATTGAGATTTTCAGAATGTGCGGTAATTTTTTTGCGCAGTGTATTTAACAAATTCTTTTTTTGAAAGAAATTGAAAGTTAGGAAACTTTTTTCTTGAGATTGAGATTATATTGATAACTTGTACGAGTTGAGAGGGAATCAGTAGTCTTCTGTGTCCATACAACCTTAGACACAGCACGTTTAATTTTTGATCCAATCGCGAATGATGGCCACTACCGTCTGACTAGAATTTTTTTCTTGCCTCGGTATTGAACTCGGAACCTCCAGGTCCTAGAATAACGCTCTAACCACTGAGCTAGCCCTGCCAAAAATACCGCATGAAATGTCAAAAACATATAGACAATTCATGAGATTTCATATGGATCTATGAGAAGAAGCTGTATCCTATACGTACGTTATCCATGACATGTAAACTTTCTATAAGTTTTTATGAGGATTTATAAGTATATATAATTTATAAGCATACCCGAATACAAGTTGTACGAGTTTCTATGAGGTAGTATTCGTTTGAGGAGGCTATGAGATTTTATAAGGCAGTTTCAATCATAATAATGTTTTATGCTCATTCATAAGCCGGAAAACCTATGAGGAATATGTGAAATGTATCAGGAATTCCTTAAGTGATTATATGCGGATCTTATGGGTTTCAGTGTGGCTCAAATTAAATGAGAATTCACAAGTTTCAGTGAGGAAGCTCGGCTGTGAAGTATAAGAGTCTGTATCAGGCATTGTTAGATTCTGGTGGCTACGAGATCCAATAAGGTATTCCAATTTCAATCATAATAATGTTTTATGCTCACTCACGAGGTTGAAAACCTATGAGAAATATGTGGAATGTATCAGGAATTCCTTATGTGATTTTAGGGGCACTCCTAATTCAACACTTGCATTGCTCTAGCCTTACCATTAAGGGGCAGTATCACCTTTTGAATCGTGGTAAATCTCCATTCAAAAGTGGTCTCTTTATTTCACGAGTAAGTACCCTAATTTACGACGTAGACTTGATTTTTTTTTTAATTGAAGTTGAAGAACGTCCCGAGGCAAATAGTTTTTTTTTCGATTTAATTAGTTTTTCAATTAAAAAAGACAGGGTAATCGTTAGATCTGGGTTTATTGAATATGTTGTTCGTTTTTCATGAGTACAAGCTATATTCTTGAAATAATAATCATGAAAATTTTTGTAGATTAAATTGCCGAGGGCATGTAGTTGCGATTTTTTCGATTTAATTAGTTTTTCAATTGAAAAAACAGATTGAACTTCAGCGTTTTGGAAACTACACTTAATGATGTTTTTTCCGATGGTTATTCATCTTTTTTTGAAAAAATCGCAACTATTTGCCCTCGGCAATTTAATCTTCTATAAACTACAAAAATTTTCATGATGATTATCTCAAAAATATAGCTTGTAGGCATGAAAAACGAAAAACATATTCAATAACACCAGATCTAACGATTACCCTGGTTTTTTTAATTGAAAAACTAATTAAATCGAAAAAAAGAAAACTATTTGCCCTCGGGACGTTCTTCAACTTCAATTTAAAAAAACATCAAGTCTCTACGTCGTAAATGAGGGATGCAGGCCAGAGTAGTATTAAGGTATTGATGCCCCGAATTTTTTTTAAAATTTCTCGAATTGAACATTTCATATGAGAAACATTTTTGGTGGAAAGACTTTTTTGATGAGTACTATCACCTGTTAAAAGAAAAGCCTCACAAAATACACCCTGTATAAGGTAAGGATCATCATCAGAGCCATTTACAAGAAATGCGTCGACATAAAAAAAAAACATATAATACACATAATGAATCGAAATATCATGCTTTTATGATCAAATTCTGAAGAATTGAAGAGTCTCATAAGTGTCACATGTCTTTTCTTGTCGGAAAAGCTCCTATTAATATAATGTGTTAAGTTGTAATGACTTCATTAAATTTCTCGAAAACTATCCTCTTACTTCAAGTAGAAAAATACACGTCCAAGCGTCAATTTCTCGGTGCCCATGAATAATTCCAATTGTGGATCTGCATCGTAAAAAGTCCTGTATGCCGCTCAAATATTTACGCAAACGGGAGATGAGGTTGAACTATGACTGTCTTCTTCGAATTCCTGATCGAGTACAATTATCATACATTATTCATAATTGCTGGAATAACTCAATACATCTAACGTTTCTCGACAGCATTAATTCAACAGTTTGGAGACTAGTTATTAGCATTCGAACCCTCATGTCTAATTTAGATTCCCTGAATTATAGATCTGTAGAAACTGCGGCACTGAGGTCCCAGAGTAAGATATTTTCGAATTGGACCACATGGGATATAATCACTTGGTAACTCTATAACTCAATCCACTCTGCCCATTTCTTTTCCTACCGAAATCTTGAAAAGTTGATGTCATCGATTTTCTTTCTTCGAAATAAGCACATATCCCTGTACATCTTCGTAATTATTCATGAGCTTGAATAATCCTACGAACTTTTGGGACAGCAAAGGAATATCATAGCTGAAAATAGAACTTTATTGAATATGCAGTAGATTGCGTGGAAAATTAGAGGAGGCATGTGCGTAGGATGGTTCAAATTATTCATACTACCCTTGCTTTTGAGAAAAACAATTTGGAGTATTGGAGCATTCTTTCTAATTATGGAGATCATAACATTCCGTTTAAAATCAAACATACAATTCAATTATGCGCCGGTTTCTATGTTCGGCTGTGCATAGAAGATTTAATTGTACAAAGGAACTATTTGTTTCCGAAATGTACCTTTCGAATATCGATATGTTTTTGAAGTTGAACGAAATACCAAATAACATTCATAACTCTTCCTCTACAGCGTATGGCAATTAAACTGCTCCACATGAGTTGGGGATATTGACTTAAATTGCAAAAAAAAATATAGTTGAAATAAGATTTTTGTGATGGAAATTCATATTAATATGATTTCAAGTTGCAAATTAATTTTAGCCTGTAAGTTTGGTTAGGAAAAATCTAGTAGAATGACGAAATTTTATTCCCAGAGAATTCAAGCATGTTAAGACTATCAATACAATGTATGGCCTCCACGGGTATCAATAACAGTTTGACATCTTCTTTGCATACTACACACGAGGTTGTTGAACATTTCTTGAGGAATTTGGTTCCATAAACGGGGCAGAAGCTCTCTCAGATCATATAAGAATTCTGGGGTAGAATGATGATTATCTAATCTTCTTTGGAGCATATCCCATGCATGTTCTATGCAATTCAAATCTGGTGAGTGCGGAGGTATTGGTAAATGTGGAATACCAAGCTCCTCGCGCGCATTCTCAACTATGGCTGCACGGTGCAGCGTGAAAACTTGGCACAACATTGTCAATGACATGCTCCCTATAGTGTAAGGCGGTCATATTCCCAGGACAAATGTGTAGATCTGTGCGCCTGTTGAAACATATCGCGGCCCATACCATAACACTACCCCCTCGGAATGGATGGACTTCTTGGACATAGCGACGATTACGGGGTATGCGTGGGATTGTCCATACCCTAATTCTTCGAGAATCTGAAAATCTTCCATATCTGGATTCATCAGTGAAAAGGATACTACGCCATTGATCGTTCCAATTGATATGTTGCCTTGCCCATTCCAGTCTTTGACGCTTATGGTCACGTGTTAATGGAACTCCTCTTAATGGACGTCTGGAACCTAGATTCACCTCTCTCTCTCTCTCTCTCTCTCTCTCTCTCTCTCTCTCTCTCTCTCAAACGTCGTCTGATGGTTTCGATGGAAACTTGGACCCCATCTACATTTTGAAGAGTATTCCGTAGCATTATACACGTAGATGTAGGGTTTCTTCTCACCGAAACGGTGATGAAACGATCCGGAGCAGGTGTTGTTTTTCGTCGCCTACCAAGCCTTGGTCTTTCCAACACGAAACCTGTCTCCCTGAACCTATTCCAAAGTCGAGATATCACACTTTGGCTGACTTGGAGCCTTTCCGCTACAACAACCTGAGTTAGGCCACCCTGTAGCATTCCGATAGCCCTATTGGCCTCAGCGTTTGTTAATTTACGTCTTCGCATTTTCAGAAAACTCGTTTCAAATCGAAGCCGTTGATGAACTGACTTCATTTCAAAATAAGAACATTCATAAAGCATATCCAAAGAACCAGACTTCAGAAAAAAGGCGACCATATCGACGAAATGTCTCATACTGATTTTTATTGGATCGATTCAAGTTGTTATTGAGTTTTAAATGATTTTACAGCGATTTTCTCGAAGATTACATACTTTCAAACCGATTGAATACGATATCCCCAACTCTTGTGGAGCAGTATATTTATTAATTCACCCTTTTAGTTAATCGCAGTGATAATGCAGCATGCTTAAAATTAATGAAAGATTGATATGCAATATCCAGAATTTCGTTAATCAATTCACTAGAAGTGCTCTTTTTGTCTTCCAATCATCATTTGTTTCGGTCAAAATCGGTAACTTAAAACAAACCCAAAGAATTTGATGAATGATTGGAAGTATACCTTATGGTACCTTCCCTGCCTAAAACATTCAGAGACACCACAAAATGATTGTTTCTAGCATTCGAAATTCAGAAGATACCATGAATTCCGTCGGTTCTTTATAATTTTATTCGGGAAACCTCGTGATAAATGGAAAAATCATCCTCTAACATTTCGAACAATACGGAACGATTCAATTATTCATGCGTATTTTATGTTATGATAGACTGAAGAATATAAACGGAATGATTAATGACCGAATTTCCAGTTGAATATTTATAATTCCACCTTTTCGCCGAAGAAAATACACTTCTTCGGGTTTATTAAGCATCAATCTTGTCCGTTCGGGAATATTTCGCGGGAGGAGAGTATCTGATCCTTGTCAGTTGTCTCAAGGATAATATAGAAATTGAAAGAATTGAATCCAATTGGGACACCCACTACGTTTCTATAATTTGCGACAGACATAAAATCGAACTCATTAATATTCAATAATAGCGATAAAAAACTGACATTCACTTTTATCAAGTATCCCGGTTGGCCAAGATTTAGGTTTATCAAGTTTTTTTACTCGAAACTGAGGCAGGTTGCCACTCGTGAAATGTCAAATAATTCTCAGAGACGTTGCCAATGCTAATTTTTTTTAGGTTTAACTGTGACACAGGTTTCGTGGTACTGGAGTATTTCAAATTGTGCAAAAAAAGGTATTTGAATTGCAGGCTTATTTCTAGAGAATTTTGAAGAGTGGGGATTTGCATAGGTCCGTCTGTTCCTTTGGAAGTTTTTCTGTCGGGTTATGCGAGTACTATCATTCTTTTTTCGGGTGAACTATCACGAAGTAACGGACTATTCTGTCCATAATTTTTCAGTAAAATTTCAACACTCGATTCTGGATTTCCGTACAAGAAAATAGCATAACTGAATCTTCCAACCATGTTGATATACGTGAAATATTTTCAGTATTAACCGAGAAAAACGTTTCTTCAACATTCGCCAGATCTTTGGAATTATTGAATTCACATAATACAGTGTGACAAGAAAAACCTCGGACAAACTCTTTTTCATTTAACTTTATTAAACAGAAGAAATTGAACAAAACAACAACGAATAATAATAGCTTGAACATTTGTTAATAATATATTTAAGCCGTTTCGAAGTGGCTTCCTTTGGCGGCGATACACAGCTTCAGACGCTTCTTGAAATTTTCGGGAATGGGCCGCAGCTCCTCGGGCGTTAATCGGTTCCATTCCCGGCGCAGAGATTGCTTCAGCGACTCCAAATTTTAGTGTTTTTTAGCACAAGCCCTGTGCTCCAAAATCGACCACACGCTGTAGTCCATTGGGTTGAGATCCGGTGAGTAGGGCGGCCATTCTGCAGATGAGATGAAACAAGGAAAATGGGTCTTACACAATTCTTGCGTCATTTTCGCTCTGTGAGCCGGAGCGGAGTCCTGTTGGAAGGTCCACTGAGTATCGCCGAAGTGCTGCTTGGCCCACGGAAGTACTACGGCCTCGAGGATGTCGCAGCGGTAGACTTCTTGATTGATTTTGACCCCTTGATCCACGAAAACTAAGGGAGTTTTACCACTGCCGCAAATTCCGCCCCAGACCATGACGGATTGCGGATTTTGACGATGTTCGACGATGGCCGATGTACCGGGAGCCTCTACGGACCAGACTCTGTCGTTTTGGTGGTTGTGGGATTGTTCTACGGTGAAAAGCTTCTCGTCTGTGAAGAGAATTCGCTCCCAAATGGCTGACCGGCAGCGAGACGAAGGAGTTGGCGGCACCTTTGGAGTCGTACGCGCTTGTTTTCCTCCGTGAGGAGTTGAACTTTTTGGAGCTTGTATGGCTTGAGGTTGAGCTCCTTTTCGGCAATTTGACGGCCTGATTCGCGGTTGATACCGGTCTCACAGACTATTTTCCTCATGGAAACCCTCGGATTTCGATTGACTCGCTTCTTGACGATGTTGCGATTGCTAGGTGTATTGACAGTGCGTTTTCTACCACTTCCTGGACGACGACCATCATGGTCAAGCTCCTTGAAACGACGAATTGCATCGGACAAGGTTTGTCGAGGCACATTGAGCAAACGAACAATTTCGCATTGACGCCTACCATGACGAAACAGCTCCAAAATCGCACGTTTGTTTGACATTCTAATACTCTGTGAAATGAAATTATATCGAACTGAAAATTCACATATTAGTACAGGAAAGTGTAGAGAAACCAAGAGAATAAAAATTATTTGTCTGCGCTGAAATACTTTCATTCCAGACCACAGCAGAATTTGTCCGAAGGTTTTCTTGTCACCCTGTATATGTATTTCGTTGAGAACTTTTTGATTAAAACAATGTTGAAATGAATGGAAATTCTCGACACATGGAGTGTCTAGCAACTTTACCAGAGTTCCAAGAACTGATCGAGCAACAATAGCCCGTTCTTGATGCTCAGCCAGGGTTGTTTGAAATGAAACCCTCCATTCAATGAATAGTTCTACATCTTCCGATAATCCACACGAAATTGGGAAATCTTAGTATACCTAATCCTTTCGATTCGACTTCAATTACAACGCCATTCCTTGATTCATTCGCTCATGATCCTCTTGAGTTTGCGATCGAATTTAACTATACTCTACACCTCCATTGATTGCGCATACCTTTGACGATGTACTCTCACATGGGAGAGGTTCAACAAGAAATTGGATTGCACGTCAAAATGGAGGAATGTTCTTTGCACAAAGGATACTTGTAACCTATGAAAAATTTAATTCATGAAAGGTTTGATATTCGCCTACAAAAATGCCTTAAATATTGAAGAGTTTTCTGTTGATTCATATTTATATCTACACTGCACAAAAAAATTAACGCACATTCTGAAAATTTCAATTTTAATGAAAGTTAACTCTACATTGACTTTATAACTTATTTTTTATGTTCTCTCGGGAAGGTTTTGAACGAAACAAGACACATTAAATGGAAGAAAATTTCAGGATTTCACCGAATCTTATGTGAAAGAAGAGAAATGAACAATGTTCAAAATACTGAAATGCTGATAAGTGATTTAATACTTGGTATTTCCACCCCTTGCGTTAATTACAGCTCGGCAACGACGGTTCATACTCAAAATGAGTGATCTTAAAATGTTCTGATCTAATCCTTCCCAGATTTCTCCGAGTTGGATTCCTAAGTCATTAAGAGTAGCTGGATGATTTTCTGAACTTCTCAGCCTTCTATTGAGGTTGTCCCAAACCTGCTCAATCGGATTGAGATCTGGACTTCTTGCTGGCCATTCCATTCGAGAGACTTCAACCTCTTCAAGGTACTCCTAAACAATGCGCGCACGATGGGGTCTGGCATTATCGTCCATAAAAATGAAATTTTCACCAATGTATGGGGCAAATGGCACTACATGCTCTTCATGAATGTTCCTTAAATACTTATCAGCATTCATAGCTCCATTATCAACGACCACTAGGTCTGTGCGAGCAGTCAAAGATATTCCACCCCATACCATAATCGATCCTCCCCCGAAACCAGTAGTATTCAGGAAATTGCACTGAGCATATCTTTCATGTGGACGTCTGTATACAAGGGAACGTCGATCACAATGGTAGAGGCAGAATCTAGACTCATCTGTGAAGAGAACTCTTTCCCAATCGGCCTCTTCCCAATGGATATGCTCTCTCGCAAAATACAAACGCGCCCTTCGATGGGCTGGGGTAAGAGCTGGGCCTCTTGCCGCGACCCGAGGCCTTAAATCATATTCTCTGAGGCGATTTCTTATTGTCTGAGTGCTAATTTGCACCTCATGAGTTTGCTCAAGCTGATTTCGAAGGAGTCGAGCGGTTGCAAACCGTTGTCTCAACGAAGAAACTCTCAAGTAACGTTCTTGAATGGCAGTTGTTACCCGTGGTCTACTCTGTCCTGGTCTTCGGACATTCATACCTGTCTCCCTGAATCGCTGCAACTTTCTGGACACACTTGTATGGGAAACTCCAAACCTTTCTGCAATTCTTGTGTATGTCCACCCTTCTTCTCGCAAAACTACGGCTTGGACACATTCCTCTTGGGTCAAATTGCGTGTTTCGCGTTGCATAGCGATCGAGTGTAGAAAATCAAACGAAATAAAAACTATTGATCACTAGAATTGTTCAACCGATTTTAGAATGGAGCCAATACATTCAAAATCTGATAATATCATCTTTTTTTATTCCTGCTGGGAGAAAACATCTGTATTGAAGAAAAACGTTGAAAGTGGATAACATAATATGCATGCATAATTCTGATGAAAATAATTATCATTGAGATCAACTTCGGTTGTAGAATAAATTTGAGATTTCCATAATGTGCGTTAATTTTTTTGCGCAGTGTATTTTCTTTACGGGCCTTAGAATTCCAGTAAATATTTTATTGGCTATAATTCGAACGCCACCGTTACGTATACAAAATTCCGCCGGAATTTTTAATTTTGCAAATATTCGCGCCCTTGATCTGACTTTCTAATTATCCGCGATCCAAATCAAATATTATTCTGCCCAGTGAAAATTGGATTTCGAATCACTTTGATTCCCGGTGTATTTTACCGGAACGGATGAAGACTTCGGGTATGGCGGATTTATGGAACTGCATCGAATTTATAAATGAAAACCGCACTCGAGTGATGCCTCGAATATTATCCTGAAATCCTGCATTTTTCCAACCGCTTTCCATGGAGCTGTTAAATATTTTATTGAAATATTTTTCCGCATTGTCTGATGAAAATATTCGTGATCGAGTGTTAATGCTAGAATATTGCACCCGTGAACGCAGCGAAAAAACGGATCGAGAATCGGATTTCTGCCTTTCGTGCTTTCGCACCAGGAAAAAATATTTCAATACGTTTTTTCTGCCCTTTTTGTAGTATACAGTGATATCATTCGACTCCACCAATATCAAGAATGTTTGTTGTAGACTCTGGCAGATTCAGAGTCTCAGTTGAATCAGTGGAGTGAACTGCACTGAGCTTATCACCCTATAGGTAGATTCACCTTGCGAAGGGTGTTTCAATTAAGATTGAAGCCAAATATTTTTTTATTTGAAAGATAATTTTATGTCATTTTTATATTTTGAAAATAATTTCCGGCATATGTCCACCACAGTGAATGGTGCTCGTTACAGATCGATGATTATTTGTTTCAAAATTTGAACGGTATCGACCCAGGAGTGTTTTGGTTCCAACAAGATCGTGCTACACTTCATACAACAACCGTTATAATTGATTTATTGAGAGAAAGATTTGGCGATAACATTATTTCGAGAAATGGTCCAATTTATTGGCCTCCAAGATCATGCGACATAACTCCAATGGATTATTTCCTTTGGGGTTATGTATGTCGAGTCTTCGGTTTATGCTGATAAACCAGAAACAATAGAAGCTTTGGAAGTCAAAATGACTCGTTTTATTTTTAAAACATGAATTTCATAAAATTATTTTTCAAATAAAAAAAATGGCCTTCATCTTAATTTGAACGTGTTTTATTTCAAATTTTAGCACTCTAAAAAACCAGATAGATTGAATACGATCAAATCTGCAGGTTTGAAATACGAGGATATATTGAAAATTTTTCAGCCTACTATAGAACCAAACTCGGAACCAAAGAAAATTTCAATGTCAAAATATTTTATTACTCAACATATTCTCCTCTCAATTGAATACATTTCTTAAAGCGAACCTGCAACGTCTCTACACCTTTAAAAAAAATGTTTCTTCTGGCTCTGCAAACCAGTCCTCCATAGCTTTTATTACCTCCTCGTTGAAAGAGAATTTACGACCTTATAAACTTTTTTTCAGCTGAGGACAGAGATGATAGTCGGACGGAGCTAAATCTGGTGAATAAGAGGGGTGTTCTAGTAATTCTGAACCTAAATCACGAATTTTTTGCATGGCAACATGAGATTTGTGTATTGGGGCGTTGTCCTGTAAAAACAAAACACCCTTCGATAGCTTTCCGCGTCTTTTCTCTTTAATTTCTTCACGTAGAGTGGTCAGTAATATCGAATAGTAATCTTCAGTTATTGTTCCACCCTTATCCAAAAATCATGATTACTCCATGGCAATCCCAAAAAACTGAAGGAAGAACTTTTCCATCAGATTTTTGGACACGAAACTTCTTAGTTCTTTTGGAGAACCAGAGTGTCGCCATTCCATCGATTGTTGCTTTGTTTCTGGATCGTAGAAATGTACCCAAGTCTCATCCATAGTAACAATTCGGTTTAAGAAGTCAACATCGTTTTCAAATCGAGCACAGATCGAACGCGATGCTTCTACCTTTGCACGCTTTTGGTCAACATTCAAACATTTGGGGATCCATTTTGCAGAAATTTTTCTCATGTCCAAATTGACGTGAACTATATGATGAACGCGTTCGTATGAAATCGTCAATGCTTCAGATATCCGTTTTAGCCCAATTCGAAGGTCTGATAAAATCATGTCATGAACTACATCGATATTTGCGGGGACTGACACAGAAACTGGCCTCCCGATCGGTCATCATCTTCAATGGAAAATTTACGTCTTTTGAAGCTTGCAGCCAATTTTTCACGGTCGCATACGAAGGACATTGATCACCGAGGGTATTAAACATATCTTCGTAAATCTGCTTGCCTCTCAACCCTTTTGAATACAAGTACTTGATGATGGCTCGATACTCCAATTTTTCGATTTTTACAATTTCGGTGGACATCTTTTTTTTTTAATTTACTGCTTAACTCAGGTTGACTTTTTCGACGTCGAACTCTACACGGACACTTCTAATATGTTGTTGTTGATATGGTATCGCAATTTTTTGTTTATGCATGGAACTGGTCTAGGCTAACTAGATATCAATACATCCTCGTTATTAGGAAAAAAATTGGTTATGTTTTCTGAGTCGTGATGATAAAATCTATATACAGGGTGTTTGGTAATTCGACGTGAACCTTGAAAAGGGATATACTAGACGTCATTTGCAGTGAATTGCGTCGAGTGATGCATGGTCCGAAAATCTATGGTTACGAAGATCTCGCGATTTTTCAACTTTTTTGAAATTTTCTGCTTCGTTATCGAAAATAATTAATTTTGTGAAAACTACTCGACTCTCAATATTCAATGATTATTTTTTTCAAAGCTGAGGAGATGGGTCCATTTCTTGCGAAAAAGTATTCACTAAAAATTCAGATAACCCTAGATATATAGGGTCATTAATGGCTGCACCTGTTTTCCTCATAAAATCTTGATAAAACAATTGAGAATTACTCGAAAAAAGTATTATGAACTTGGTGTACAAATGTAAGGAAAAACTTCCCTGTTTCATCAGCTTTTCAAAAAGGTACATATGTCAATAATTCCTTCATGCAATCTAAAAATATGGCCGGAAAAGCAAGCAGACAACAGACTTTATCGAGTCATTCAAATATCCTATTATCCTTTATTTCACTTGGCGTGATTCGTAAGCCGTAAGCGGGCCATGGTTCGATCACTAAATGACTCGAAAAAGTCGGTTGTCTGCTTGGTTTTCCGGCCATATTTTTAGATTGCATGAAGGAATTATTGACATATGTACCTTTTTGGAAAGCTGATGAAACAGGGAAGTTTTTCCTTACATTTGTACACCAAGTTCGTAATATTTTTTTCGAGTAATTCTCAATCGTTTTATCAAGATTTTATGAGGAAAACAGGAGCAGCCATTTATGACCCTGTATATCTCGGGTTATCTGAATTTTTAGTGAATACTTTTTCGCAAGAAATGAGGACCATCTCCTCAGCTTTCAAAAAAATATTCATTGAATATTTAGAGTCGAGTAGTTTTCACAAAATTAATTATTTTCGATAACGAAGCAGAAAATTTGAAAAAAGTTGAAAAATCGCCATATCTTCGTAACCATAGATTTTCGGACCATGCTTTACGCGACGCAATTCACTGCAAATGACGTCTAATATATCCCTTCCCAAGGTTCACGTCGAATTACCAAACACCCTGTATATATATAAAAGAAAGATGTTGGTTACACCATTTATAACTCGAGATCGGATGGACTGTTTGTTATGAAAATGATTCGTCTACGGTCTGGTTATTATAAAATACAATAAAACTTTGAAAAAATCGATGAAAATTTTACTTATACAGGAAATGCTTTTCCTCCTTTTGAGTAAGGCCACTAGATTTCGCTACAGTTACAGTTACGCTACCGCTTATTCGTTGGCACTTCATTTGATATTCTCCGCGTTAGATGGCGATATAAACGAATAGTGTGTACAGTGACTATATTCCCTCTATAGTCACTGTAATAGTGTGTAATTTGAGTTGCCTACAACTCTGCGCTATTGGCCAAAACCAGAATGTCTTAGCGTAGGAGTACAGATGTCTAAAATGATTAGATTCCGTTGAGATATGAGAAAAGTTTCGTTCTTACCACTTCAGATGGCGCTTTTCACACATTATGACTGATGATTATGAGTTATTTGTATAGTTTTATTTATTCCAAATAACGTAATCGTGAAGGTACTATATTTGACAATATCCCAATTAAATGACGATGAATTTGTTGAGGCCTGCGCGGCCATCGATTGATGTCATCTGTTCTTTTTTCGAGCATTTCGGTCGTCGTGGTTTGAAATGGTCGAAAAAAGAACATATGACATCAATTACCGTGTAATTTACATAGGGCTTATAGTACCATGAAAGGCTATTAACAGATCAAAAAGCGGTTGAATATCACAGTGAATTTTCATCGAAATTTCAAGTAAATCGGATTTTGGCGATCAGTTTCAATCGTGAATTGTCCGTTTCTCATCTTTCCTCATAATTTTTGAAACGTTTTTGATTTTCTGTTTGGGTAATAAATATATTTGCGGAAATAACTGAATTCAAAATTGCCATTATTAGTGATTGACATATTATTTTTGTGTATCTGTTCTGTGTGATAGCTCATATCCATGGAAACATTTGACAGTTCAAAAATCAGAGTGGATTTGTGAAATCCACCGTAAGTATCATTAGGGCGGAACAAAGTTCGCCGGGCCAACTAGTAATAATTATTTATTGGTTCTCTGAGTTAAAGACTTAATGTGTATGGAATAAATCAAAATACCATTACTTCATTCATAAACAGACCACCACTATCATAAAGAACTATCTTCAGTGAGATTGAAGGTTTCACAATAAAAATCCAGAACCGAACAATAATCTCTCAATTTCTTCGCTTAAGATCTAAATATGTCTGGAGAAGTTACAGTATTGGTCAGAGAATAAGACATCTGTATGCTTCGATATATTGGGATATAAAATTAAATAGTGGCCTGATAAGTGGCTGAATTTGTGTAATTTTCTCTTCAAGAGGAAATATCGGCCCTAAATACGTTCGAGTAAAAACCGAAATCGATAAATTTCATGAATGAGCAATTTTATTGGGTTCATCCATGCCGTGTGGTCATTACTATTATCAATAGCTGTAATCATTGCATGGTGGGTACAATTCAATAATAACCAGATCTCGAGTAGGACAAAATAAAGCAATAACTACTGGGGGAGTATTAGAAACCCATAATAATCCGCCATATCGTGCTGGGCCGTAATATAATACCGCTGGTGAAAAAGGCACTTTTCCCAATTTCGTTAGGTCCTTACCTAATGGTATCGTTGCACGACCACATCAAAACTTAAATATGAACAAAATAACGACGTTTGAACGAATGGTTGTGTAATATTATTATAAATTAGGCAAATTACCTCTGCTTCCCCATATTTTCTGGCTATTCATGTCGGATATCTATTCGAAAGTTCGCAGTTAATGGACCGTTTGTTCTTCAACTACGCTATTTGCAGTGATTTAGTCAATTTTATTTATTCAACGATGTTTGAAGACTAGATTCAACGGCTCTTTAGGACCACATTCATTAGCATTCTGTCGACTTTTTAATATCTTGTTATTAAAGCGAAGTTTGGTGGGAAGCAGACTTCAGACCCGAACAAGCTGTCCGGGGATCTGAATGGCTCTTAGTGGGGCGAAACTGAAGTTTGGTAACGCACAACCTCAGGAGACGGAAAGTACGTTCTTTGAACGATGTATAGGTCCCAGGTTGTAACCGGGGTCTTGTATAAATTCAGCCCATTGATGTTACAGATCGCCTCCATCGACCGTGAAGCCGATCTGGAAAAATCCAACAGAGTTGTCGGAAACCTTGAAAGAGCTTATTCGAAAACGAAATTTCGGGAAACTTATACCACAAGCGTTTCATTAGCGTGTAATCCACTTTGTTTGAACAGCACAGTAACGTTTATCTACAGGGTCTTTCACGAGGAACCTCACCCATATTTATACGGGAAACTACTGAACGTATTTTCATGAAATTCAGCACTTATAAGTATTTCACGATGCTGATGAAATCTAAAATATTTTCAAGGCATGAGCACCTCCGGTTTTTCCGGAAATGACGTCAACTTCCGTTTTCCAAATTAGAACATCATTTTTTTATTGCAGAAATAGATTCCTTAGAAAATTTCAATTTATTTTGATGTAACATTTTTCAGTTTTGGTTGGAAAATTCTCTCTGAGCGGGAAAATTCGAAAAAAAAATCGAAAATAGAGCTCCGCAGAAACAAGAATTACTTCGAGGTTTTTGGATGGAAAATTTTCATTTTTGGGATTTTCCAAGATGTAAGATTGATGTATCCACTTTGAAAATCGAAATCGCGATTCATGATACAGGGGGTGAAAAAATCGCTTTCAAAGTTAGAGATGACAAAATCGTGAAAAATCAATTTTTTCAAATTAGAACCCCATTTTTTTATGGCAGATATTGAATCTACGTTAAAAAATAATATGAGTGTATGCATCACACCCTTGCCGTAAAGTGGATATTTTCTGAGTTATTCACAAAAAACTGTTTTTCGTCTTGAATTTTCAGCTATTTCTTTTCCCTTCACGCTAAAAAGATGAAATTTTCAGGAACTGTTACTTAAACCATGTTTTAGATTTTACTACCTTAATATACAAGAGAAAAAAGTTACAGGTTGTTCCTAAATAGATGGCGAATTTGGATTCGAATTTGTATCGGAAACCTCTTTATTTCAACTAATCGGCCATCGGTTTTCTCTCCAGTGATAAATAAATAATTCCCTATGAACCATATGCAAAAACTTACCATGTTTTACATTCTTTTTTTATGATAGATATCATTAATTACATGCTACTGAATAAAGAGGAATTTGGCAGATGTAATTAATGATATCTATCATTAAAAAAAAGAATGTAAAACATGGTAAGTTTTTGCATATGGTTCATAAGGAATTATTTATTTATCACTGGAGAGAAAACCGATGGCCGATTAGTTGAAATAAAGAGGTTTCCGATACAAATTCGAATCCAAATTCGCCATCTATTTAGGAACAACCTCTAACTTTTTTCCCTTGCATATTAGGGTAGTAAAATCTAAAACATGGTTTAAGTAACAGTTCCTGAAAATTTCATCTTTTTGGCGTGAAGGGAAAAGAAATAGCTGAAAATTCAAGACGAAAAACAGTTTTTTGTGAATAACTCAGAAAATACCCACTTTAGGGCAAGGGTGTGATGCATACACTCACATTATTTTTTAACGTAGATTCAATATCTGCCATAAAAAAATGGGGTTCTAATTTGAAAAAATTGGTTTTTCACGATTTTGACATCTCTAACTTTTAAAGCGATTTTTTCACCCCCTGTATCATGAATCGCGATTTCGATTTTTAAAGTGGATACATCAATCTTACATCTTGAAAAATCCCAAAAATGAAAATTTTCCATCCAAAAACCTCGAAGTTATTCTTGTTTCAGCGGAGCTCTATTTTCGATTTTTTTTTTCGAATTTTCCCGCTCAGAGAGAATTTTCCAACCAAAACTGAAAAATGTTTAATCAAAATAACTTGAAATTTTCTAAGGAATCTATTTCTGCAATAAAAAAATGGTGTTCCAATTCGAAAAACGGAAGTTGACGTCATTTCCGGAAAAACCGGAGGTGCTCATGCCTTGAAAATATTTTAGATTTCATCAGCATCGTGAAATACACCTAAGTGCTGAATTTCATGAAAATACGTTCAGTAGTTTCCCGTATAAATATGGGTGAGGTTCCTCGTGAAAGACCCTGTATACTAATATTATAAAGAGGAAATATTTGTATTTTTGTGTGTTTGATACGACTTGGCTAAAAAACTACTACGATTTCAGAGATCGTTTCACCCTTAGGCTATACTTTTCACCCGAAAAAATTAAAGATACCTACTATAACTTCAATAATTACAAAAAAATCAGCCATAATCAGCTTTTTTCACGTACGCTGCAAAAACCGTAAGACTTACGATACAATGTACGACAGAAATGTACCTCATAAATTGTTCTACAAAAAAGTCCGCGATAGCATATACAGAGTGTAACAGCCAAATGGAATAAATTCGATAACGAATAAATGAGGGCGTGTTGGGAAAAACGCTCGGACACGTCGATTTGTAATTTTAAATGCGCAAATTTTTCAAGAAAATAATATTATATAGGGTGTTTCATGTGACTGTGGCCAATGCCAACTTCCTTATTTCAAATGCAACCCCTTGTATATTATTTATTTTTTGGATTCTTCAGAGAATTCTAGACACAATTCATGCACAATGTCCTATAACTATCTTTAACTATTTCGGAAGTAAGTGTTTTGATTTATTGCAAAAATCAACGGTTTAAATAAAAATTATTTTATTTCACAAATTCGGTACATTACACTTAAAACCTAATAAGTAATACTGATTATTTCTTAATTATTAAAAAAAAACCATCAATGTCAATGTAGGAAATGTTCAAAATGCTCGCCGCGAACGTCATGGCAACATGCTAATCTGGTGTAGAATTGCCTTCTCACGTTACTCAACATTTCAGGCTGATCTAATCGCAATCGTGATTCGGTTTTTTGGGTCGTCTAAGTTTAAGGGTTTCGTTTCGTATACAATACTTTTGACATATCCCCACAAAAAAAGTCTAATGGTGTCAGATCAGGAGATCGTGCTGGCCATTCTATCGATCCGCGCCTCCCTATCCACCGATTTGGAAAAATTTGGTTCAAGTACTGCCGGACATTGATTTGGTAATGGGGCGGTGCTCCATCTTGCTGACACCATATTATATTGGCAGGAACTTGTGGATTTGCTGGATCAGGATATAAGTTTATCAAAGTTGGTACGACATTATTTTGGAGTAGTTCTAAATATTTTTCTCCATTCAAGTTGCCGTCAATGAAAAAGGGACCTACGATATGATTTCCAACAATTCCTGCCCAAACATTAACATTTTCAGGATATTGCGTATGTTCTTCTCTCATCCAGTGAGGATTATCATCAGACCAATAGCGGTAATTTTGAGGATTAACATGACCGTGTAGTGTGAATGTACTCTCATCAGAAAACAAAACATTTTCTGATTGGATCACATTGTTATTTAACATTGCCATCATTTGCTCACAAAAATGCGTTCTCCTATCAAAATCGTCTTCTATGAGCTCCTGAGTTGCCATCATTCTATAAGGATGCATCTTACTTTCCTTTAATATTCGAAATATTGACGAATTGACGTGTGGCTGACGGTGAACAGCGGGGCTACTTTTCGAACAGAATTATATGGGCTTTCTTGAAACTCAAGCATAATAATATCCAATTTCGTATCATCACTTACTGCATTGGCAGCAATTTTTTTATTTGTCTTGTCTTACATGACAAAGCTCTCGAAACTGCTTTTTTATTTTCCTAATTGTTCCTTGGGATATAGGCGGCAAATTTGGAAATTCTTCGTGAAATAAGCGAGAAACTTCCATTTGTGTCCGTGTGTAATCTCCATAACCAATCATTTGAAGAATGGTTATTTTGTGCATTTCTGTTGAATGAACCATTTTTCTAATATTATTATACGTACAGTTATCGAAATTCAAAAGACATTAGCACTTACACTGATCACTTATTGTCATGCGAACAGACAACGCGTTACTAAGGCTATGAGAATAAAAAAATCTGTTTTTGTTTTTTTTTTAATTTCTTCTCAGTAATGGTTTCTGCTTACTTTCTTCATATCAAGAGGTAAATGGGAAATAAGTATTGAGTGTAATGCGAATTTGAGAAATAAAATAATTTTCATTCAAAATGTTAATTTTTGTAAAAAATCTGAAAACACTTAATATTTCCGAAATAGTTGAAGATAGGTATAGGACATTGTACATGAATTATGTCTAGAATTTTCTGAAGAATCCAAAAAATAAATAATATACAGGGGGTTGCATTCGAAATAAGAAAGTTGGTATTGGCCACGGTCGCATGGAACACCCTATATAATTTTATTTTCTTGAAAAATATGCGCATTGAAAATTACAAATCGACGTGTCCGAGCGTTTTTCCTAACACCCCCTAATTTATTCGTTATCGAATTTATTCCATTTGGCTGTTACACTCTGTATGTAGACGCTCTTGAAGCCAACACTTCTCGTGTTATTGCTGAAAAGAAGCCTGAATTACTCGAGAAATGGTCCAAAATAGGTCTGGTCTAATGCGGTTCTTTAGTTCAGAGCTACTCGTGGTGGACATATGCCGAAAATTATCTTCCAAATGAGAAAAAATTGGCTTCATTCTCAATTTAAATGTGTTTTATTTCAATTTAAAGTTCTATCACCTAAAAAAAAATAGTCGATACAAGTGTTGGCTGAAGCGTTTATCGACCTATAACAATAATAATAATAATAATAATCTTTACCGCACGGGTGTGGTTTGGTTTCTGCCACGCCACATGGGGGGTGACGTCCCCACGGCTCGAGTTACCTGGGCCACCAAGGCTAAATGGTGCCAAACCCATGAACGAGAAGTGGAAACCGATATCGTGGCAGAAGATCGAGATGCCACTCCACCTGCTGGCTCGACCACCGTGAGGAGGACTGTCCGCAGGGGAGCTCGCAACGCACGTATCCAGTGGAGCCGCGAAATGAATATTGAAGTGATGCGAGCTTTTCATTACGTGAACAATTGCGAAGACAAACCACTTCCTGGATGGAGATATTCCCTCTATTCCGAGTTCACCGGGAGGCATCCGTAACTTCAGAAGACGGAAGGGAATCATTCAAGAGAAATGTTCAAGGGATCGAATAATCCCAGAAGATCGCGGGATGTGCACAGCAAGCTGTGAATTTGCAAACCTGTCACATCGTGCGGAAATTTCTGAACTAGTGGGAGGAACTGAAATGTTTTTTCACTGGTTCATAGAAGAATTACCAGCTCAAGCTGAGAACGGGAGACCGATGAAGAATCTTTATTCATTCCCTTCGAACATATAACTAATATGTATGGGACAAGTCAACAAACAGTTAACAGTTTGAAAGGGGTTACAGTTCACTGCGACCTTAAGGTCTATTGTGGCCCCTAACAGAGCTGTTCTCCCCACGCACTTCACAGCTTGCCTTCCAGTTCCAAAGATCTAATGAAATCCAATATCTGGGAAGGTAGGTGAATTGGAGTTTCTTCCTCCTTCCCACAGAATCTACACACTTCAGTGTCCGATAAACCCATTTTCAACAGATGCTTTCTGAGGCTACAATGTCCTGTAAGAGGTATAGCTGGTAATTTTCTTCTTGAATGGAATCATTACAAGAAGGTAGTTTTGGAAAATCCAGTTGCTGATCGAAAATGTTTGGGGGGAGACGTCTAGGACGTTCCGTTACTGGTTCCATGAAGCATTGCCGACGTTCTGATCGAGTCATTTCTGTACATTTGGTCTCGATCGTTATGCGAAAAGTTCCTCTTGAAAGGTACTCGTTAAGCGGGGTTTGACTGTACTCGCAAACGGATAAAACCTATTCTATAGGAATAATTGGATGCCCCTTTGCCGGCGGGTTGTAAAAATAAAACGTTGAACTAATTGAAAAATCCGGCATCGGGCGCGATGCCTTTGAGCGTTGCGGCCGCCCTGATTGAGCCGTTCAAAAGTCGGCAAAAATTCGGAGAATGCCGACTCCTTCCGCATTGTGCAGATATGTTACGGAAGAAATTGTCTGAAACCGTCGAACGAATGGACGAGAAAGCAATACACTTACCATCCGTTCGGCTGAGACGCCCTTAAAGGCGGCTAAACGGCGAAGTTGGAAATTCTGGACTGCGGAAGGAACTGAATCGAAAACACTTTCGACTAATCGATGGGCGGAAATAACTGATGGAATCTTGAAATTTTCATTCGGTTTCGGTTCAACAGGTCCAATCTAATTAGGTGGCGATTAAGGAGAGATTCCGAACACCTGCTTCTCGTTCACACGGGAGTGGCTCGCAGGTCTGGGGAACATTTTTCATGGCTCGGACCATCCCGAAGGATTGCAGGATAACCCTTCGGCTGTCATAGATAATCGAACAGAAGACAGAAAACGGATATCGATAATGATAATACACTGCGCAACAAAATTAACCCTCATTATGGAAATCTCAAATTTATTCTACAACTGAAGGTGTTCTCAATGATAATTATTTTTATCAGAATTATGCATGCATATGTTATCCACTTTCAACGTTTTTCTTCAATACAGATGTTTTCTCCCAGCAGGAATAATAAAAGATGATATCAGATTTTGAATGTATTGGCTCCATTCTAAAATCAGTTGTTCTCGATCAATTCTAGTGATCAATAGTTTTTCTCTCGTTTGATTTTCTACACTCGATCGCTATGCAACGCGAAACACGCAATTTGACCCAAGAGGAATGTGCCCAAGCGGTAGTTTTGCGAGAAGAAGGGTGGACATACACAAGAATTGCAGAAAGGTTTGGAGTTTTCCATACAAGTGTGTCAAGAATGTTGCAGCGACTCAGGGAGACAGGTATGAATGTCCGAAGACCAGGACAGGGTAGACCACGGGTAACAACTGCCATTCAAGAACGTTACTTGAGAGTTTCTTCGTTGAGACAACGGTTTGCAACCGCTCGCCTCTTTCAAAATCAGCTTGAGTAAACTCATGAGGTGCAAATTAGCACTCAGACAATAAGAAATCGCCTCAGAGAATATGATTTAAGGCCTCGTGTCGCGGCAAGAGGCCCAGCTCTTACCCCAGCCCATCGAAGGGCGCGTTTGGATTTTGCGAGAGAGCATATCCATTGGGAAGAGGCCGATTGGGAAAGAGTTCTCTTCACAGATGAGTCTAGATTCTGCCTTTACCATTGTGATTGACGTTCCATTGTATACAGACGTCCACATGAAAGATATGCTCAGTGCAATTTCCTGAATACTACTGGTTTCGGGGGAGGATCGATTATGGTATGGGTTGGAATATCTTTGACTGCTCGCACAGACCTAGTGGTCGTTGATAATGGAGGTATGAATGCTGATAAGTATATAAGGAACATTCTTGAAGAGCATGTAGTGCCATTTGCCCCATACATTGGTGAAAATTTTATTTTTATGGACGATAATGCCAGACCCCATCGTGCGCGCATCGTTCAGGAGTACCTTGAAGAGATTGAAGTCTCTCGAATGGGATGGCCAGCAAGAAGTCCAGATCTCAATCCAATTGAGCAGGTTTAGAACAACCTCAATGATAGGCTGAGAAGTTCAGAAAATCATCCAGCTACTCTTAATGACTTAAGAATCCAACTCGGAGAAATCTGAGAAGGATTAGATCAGAACATTTTAAGATCACTCATTTTGAGTATGAACCGTCGTTGCCGAGCTGTAATTAACGCAAGGGGTGGAAATACCAAGTATTAAATCACTTATCAGCATTTCAGTATTTTGAAACTTGTTCATTTCTCTTCTTTCACATAAGATTCGGTGAAATCCTGTATTTTTCTTCCATTTAATGTGTCTTGTTTCGTTCAAAACCTTCCCGAGAGAACATAAAAAATGAGTTATAAAGTCAATGTAGAGTAAACTTTCATTAAAATTGAGATTTTCAGAATGTGCGTTAATTTTTTTGCGCAGTGTATTTTTCAATCTTCGACAACCATTGTACAGGATGGCCAGATTTCGATGGCTTAGTACTACATCTCTTATAGTATAAGATATAGAGAAAAACTAATATACATGTCATGTCTCCTTTTTTCGAAAAACATGAATTGCTGAAAACCCCAAGTTGCTACTGCGTCTAGTTTCCGAGCTTCAGGGCGATTTTGTTAAACTGCTCCACATGAGTTAGGGATATTGACTTGAATTGCAAAAAAATATAGTTAAAATAAGATTTTTGTGATGAAAATTCATATTAATATGATTTCAAGTTGCAAATTACTTTTAGTCTGTAGGTCTGCAGCGTATACAGGGTGGTTAAGAAAAATCTAGTTAAATAACGAAATTTTATTGCCAGAGAATTCAAGCATTTTAAGACTATCAATACAATGTATGGCCTCCAGGGGCATCAATGACAGCTTGACATCTTCTTTGCATACTACGCACGAGGTTGTTGAACATTTCTTGAGGAATTTGGTTCCATAAACGGGGCAGAAGCTCTCTCAGATTATTTAAGTATTCTGGGGTAGGTTGATGATCATCTAATCTTCTTTGGAGCATGTTCTATGCAATTCAAATCTTGTGGGTACGGAGGTATTGGTAAATGTGGAATACTAAGCTCCTCGCGCGCATTCTCAACTATGGCTGCACGGTGCGGTCTAGCGTTATCGTCTAGAAATTGAAAAGTTTCACCAATAGCAGCGTGAAAATTTGGCACAACATTGTCAATGACATGCTCCCCATAGTGTAGAGCGGTCATATTCCCAGGACGAATGCGTAGATCTGTGCGCCCGTTGAAACATATCCCGGCCCATATCATAACACTACCCACTCGGAATGGATGGACTTCTTGGACATAGCGACGATTACGGGGTATGCGTCGTATTGTCCATACCCTTATTCTTCGAGAATCTGAAAATCGTCCATATCGGGATTCATCAGTGAAAAGGACACTACGCCATTGATCGTTCCAATTGATATGTTGCCTTGCCCATTCCAGTCTTTGACGCTTAAAGTCACGTGTTGATGGAACTCCTCTTAATGGAGGTCTAGAACCTAGATTCACTTCTCTCAAACGTCGTCTGATCGTTTCGATGGAAACTTGGACCCCATCTGCATTTTGAAGAGTAGTCCGTAGCATTCTACACGAAGATGTAGGGTTTCTTCTCGCCGAAACGGTGATGAAACGATCCTGAGCAGGTGTTTTTTTTCGTCGCCCACCAAGCCTTGGTCTTTCCAACACGGAACCTGTCTCCCTGAACCTATTCCAAAGTCGAGATATCACACTTTGGCTGACTTGGAGCCTTTCCGCTACAACAACCTGAGTTATGCCACCCTGTAGCATTCCGATAGTCCTATTAGCCTCAGCGTTTGTTGATTTACGTCTTGGCATTTTCAGAAAACTCGTTTCAAATCGAAGCCGTTGATAAACTAACTTCATTTCAGAATAAGAACATTCATGAAGCATATGCAAAGAACCAGAACTTCAGAAAAAAGGCTACCAGATTGACGAAATGTCTCATACTGATTTTTATTGGATCGATTCAAGTTGTTATTGAGTTTTGAATGATTTTACAGCGATTTTCTCGAAGATTACATACTTTTAAAAACGATTGAATACGGTATCCCTAACTCTTGTGGAGCAGTATATTATATTATTATAACTAAAGGCTATTTTTTTAGAGTGATAGAAAGTGTTTTAGTTCCATTTAAAGTTATATCAATCTGAAATATCACCTTATATGTTGAACTATAACTTGATCAATTTTTTCAAATAAAAACCAGGAGAAATATTCAATTACTGAATAATCGAACCCCATTTTCATAACGTTCCTAAAGCCAGTACAACCTCGAAATATTTTCATATAGCTGGGTAATTTCTGAACCATACACAACTGGAAAAAAATAGGGGTATCCACTACTGCGAAGCCATATGCATGAAAAAGCTTTTATTCGGTATTACTTCGGAATTGATTGAATTACAGGAAACCCGAAGTTATGTGGCAAATAGCGGATATCATAAATCCAGCAGCGAATACTTTTATGATCAAAACGAGGTTCTAATTCGTTTTCGAAAGCACTTATTCATACGAACTGCAGAGAACGGATAACATGATTATACTGCATATGGATAACAGTTATCAGGCTGGTGATATATGTAATATAAATGACAAAAGGCGAGGCATTTTTCATCCATTTACATCGCAAATGAGTCGGAGGATAACATTGAATTTAATTTTCGTGTCTTCATTACCGATAACAACGTTTTGCTTCAACGTTTATTTGCTTCCAATTCGTTCCTGATAGTTGTTGATTTAGTGTTTTGTTCTCCCTCACCGACTGTTGTAGTCTGAATTGGAATGAGCAAAATTGTTCTACCAACGACGAAATATGTATACTGTTCCACAAGAGTTAGGGATATCGTATTGAATCGTTTTTAAAAGTATGTAATCTTCGAGAAAATCGCTGTAAAATCATTCAAAACTCAATAACAACTTGAATCGATCCAATAAAAATCAGTATGAGACATTTCGTCAATCTGGTCGCCTTTTTTCTGAAGTTTGGTTCTTTGCATATGCTTCATGAATGTTCTTATTTTGAAATGAAGTCAGTTCATCAACGGCTTCGATTTGAAACGAGCTTTCTGAAAATGCCAAGACGTAAATTAACAAACGCTGAGGCTAATAGGGCTATCGGAATGCTACAGGATGGCCCCTTACTCAGGTTGTTGTAGCAGAAAGGCTCCAAGTCGGCCAAAGTGTGATATCTCGACTTTGGAATAGGTTCAGGGAGACAGGTTCCGTGTTGGAAAGACCAAGGCTTGGTGGGCGACGAAAAACAACACCTGCTCAGGACCGTTTCATCTTCGGCGAGAAGAAACCCTACATCTACGTGTAAAATGCTACGGAATACTCTTCAAAATGCAGATGGGATCCAAGTTTCCATCGAAACCATCAGACGACGTTTGAGAGAGGTGAATCTAGGTTCTAGACGTCCATTAAGAGGAGTTCCATCAACACGTGACTTTAAGCGTCAAAGACTGGAATGGGCAAGACAACATATCAATTGGTGTATAAAACTCATTGATAAAGAAGTGTAGTTTCGTTTCTCGCTAGATGGCGGTCGATGAAAAGGGAGTGTCAACCCGAGGCCTATCTCTCCAGCTATTCCATCCCGTTCGGTCCAGGAAATATTGCATGTATACTTCAGTTCTCAGGTGGAATATAAAATTTCATTTGCCGATTAGGCTGAAAAGATGTGCGCTCTACAAAACAGAACCACGGCTGACTAGTCAAAGGGCACATTACGGTCGACTTATCAATCCCTTGAGTAATGACTGCCATTCAGAATCGAAATACCCAGCCAACCCTTCCACCTATCGCACTGAAAAATGTATACGTGAGTGAATCCGAAAAATTAGAAATAGAAGATCATTATTTAACGAGGTCTAATAGAGCCAGCGACCCCACCAGAAGGGTTGCGAAAAAGCGACAGCCATGCACGTCACCCCGGCCATGTCGAGGGTGGAAACACTTTCAACCCGGCTTTTGTAATAAGCATTTCCACTTTTCACCCAGTGGTCTCTTCATACAAAATTATAATTGCTCTGCTTAATACCAGCGAGAAACGGAGATAGCTTCATTTTCTGGTAATTGGGATTTGGGGAATGGAAGGAGAGATATTGAAAAATATAATTTTTCCATCAGGCTCTTGCCGAACACGAATTTTTAATGGCGAACGGAAGCTTGCCCTGTTTGAAGCACCGAATGCGAAAATAGGTACAAGCTTGCAGTGGACTCGAACCGTTCTTTCGAAATGAGAAATTACTTCGTGAAAATTGGCCATACGACAATTTTTTCTTGTTCTCATTCTGATTTAAAACTGTGCTCAATTGAAGGGTTCTGTGTTATGTTGACATTCAGAGAAAAATGCCATTTTTTATATAAATGATCGGATGCTTATCTACATACACTGCGCAAAAAATTTAACGAACATTCTGAAAATCTCAATTTTAATGAAAGTTAACTCTACATTGACTTTATAACTTATTTTTATGTTCTCTAGGGAAGGTTTTGAACGAAACAAGACACATTAAATGGAAGAAAAATTCAGGATCTCACTGAATCTTATGTGAAAGAAGAGAAATGAACAATTTTCAAAATACTGAAATGCTGATAAGTGATTTAATACTTGGTATTTCCACCACTTGCTTCAATTACAGCTCGGCAACGACGGTTCATACTCAAAATGAGTGATCTTAAAATGTTCTGATCTAATCCTTCCCAGATTTCTCCGAGTTGGATTCCTAAGTCATTAAGAGTAGCTAGATGATTTTCTGAACTTCTCAGCCTTCTTTTGAGGTTGTCCCAAACCTGCTCAATCGGATTGAGATCTGGACTTCTTGCTGGCCATTCCATTCGAGAGACTTCAACCTTTTCAACGTACTCCTGAACGATGCGCGCACGATGGGGTCTGACATTATCGTCCATAAAAATGAAATTTTCACCAATGTATGGAGCGAATGGCACTACATGCTCTTCAAGAATGTTCCTTATATATTATATCAGCATTCATTGCTCCATTATCAACGACCACTAGGTCTGTGCGAGCAGTCAAAGATATTCCACCCCATACCATAATCGATCCTCCCCCGAAACCAGTAGTATTCAGGAAATTGCACTGAGCATATCATGTGGACGTCTGTATACAAGGGAACGTCGATCACGATAGTAGAGGCAGAATCTAGACTCATCTGTGAAGAGAACTCTTTCCCAAACAAACGGCCTCTTCCCAATGGATATGCTCTCTCGCAAAATCCAAACGCGCCCTTCGATGGGCTGGGGTAAGAGCTGGGCCTCTTGCTGCGACACGAGGCCTAAATCATATTATCTGAGGCGATTTCTTATTGTCTGAGTGCTAATTTGCACCTCATGAGTTTGCTCAAGCTGATTTTGAAGGAGGCGAGCGGTTTCAAACCGTTGTCTCAACGAAGAAACTCTCAAGTAACGTTCTTGAATGGCAGTTGTTACCCGTGGTCTACCCTGTCCTGGTCTTCGGACATTCATACCTGTCTCCCTGAATCGGTGTAACATTCTGGACACACTTGTATGGGAAACTCCAAACCTTTCTGCAATTCTTGGGTATGTCCACCCTTCTTCTCGCAAAAGTACCGCTTGGGCACATTCCTCTTGGGTCAAATGGCGTGTTTCGCGTTGCATAGCGATCAGGTGTAGAAAATCGAACGAAAGAAAAACTATTGATCACTAGAATTGATCAAGAACAACTGATTTTAGAATGGAGCCAATACATTCAAAATTTTCATGCATTTCAAGGATTCAATGTTGTTGATAATTGGCCAGCTTGGGTTCTCATGTTAACTGAACTGAACCAGCCGTAAGACCTAAATCTTTATGCAAAATACGGTGTAATGACGTTTGTGAAATGTCTAATTCCAAGGAACGACGAGGAATGGACAAACCTGGGTTTTCTTCATTACTTTCGGCTACAGCAGCAATATTCTCGGCTGTTCTTGAGCGACGTGCACCGGTTTCATTAATCAAATCACCAACTTGTCTCAACAGCTCAAATTTTGCCACCAATTTCTGTATTGCGGTTCGACAAGGTGCTTCACGACGACCCAAAAATGTTCGAGTTTTGCAACCGTCTCTGTCGAATTTTCACCATTTTTATAGTAAATTTTAATAATTTCAATGAGTTGTTGAAGCTTGTATGAGATCCATTTTTACTGATGGCGTAGCTTATGCTTGTCAAATGTCAAAAATGACAGCTCCAAAATTGACATCTACCGAAATAGCGGGCTATTCAAAATAACACCCCTTATTGAAAAATTGTTTGGATGAATTTCCCGTGAAAAGCTGCCATTTTTTCAATATCCCTAGTTTTCGAGTTTTCTCATCATTATCCAAATTACATTATTCGTCATCCTCTAATTATTTCCTTATCGTCAAATCGAATAACTCCGGAAAGCTACGGTGTTTCTCATCTTACTTTCGAAACATCACTTTGAATCATCTCATGTTCCTCGGTTAACTGACTTGTCCTACAATTATACTGACGTGCTCCGACAAGAAAACAACGATATTCCTTGCATTCGGAAACTTTGAAGTTGTTTAAAGTTTGGAGATGGATTTCGGAAATAATTTATTTCTGACTAAAATAGGTATCTAAAAAAGATACCACAAAGTTGATGCTATGAATGGAATGAATCCGTGAGTGAATTCGTTCCGTGAGAGAAGGAGCCACACAAGCAAGCTGACAAGCAGAAATTTCGAGTTTGAGAACAAAAACACAACACTGATTTTCATGATATGGTGGGTAGCCGCATATAGACATAACTAAGATAGTGGAAACCGAGAATGTACTAATATTTAGCGACTACACCTTCTAGTTCCAAGATTCGCTCATAAATTGGAGGTGAGCACAAACAAATCCCACTCTATGAGGTAAAAACAGCGTATTAACCCTCTCAAACCACCCATAAGGACTCTGTGGATATAGAAAGAGAAGGGACGGAGGGAATATCGAGTATAATTATTTTGATGTTAAAACGTCTATAATACGAGCGCCCTCAACGTAGGTTTAGGGCGTAGCACTCCCACTCGCTTCGGTCTGGGAAATTCCGAATAAATTCGGCCAGGATACGAACCCGATATTACTGTGGGAATATCTTCAGTCCTCGAGTGGAATACGGGACAATGAAGATACAGGAACTTTCAATTCATATCGAAGTTATTACGGTTATTTCGAAATACCAAGATTATGAGCTTTAGCGGTGTGACTAACGAGGAATACACAGGGGATTTCGCATTATGTCACAGTCAGAACGGTGATAGGGTTGCTATCCACGTATTTGGCACTGACAGCAGTGGCGTTCCTGTGCGAAGGCAAAATGCCAATTCTCCGGTGGCCATAAAGCTAAATAATGATAATTACAACGTAAATTGCTCAATGTGCTCCTTGAAACCCCGTTTTATACAGGATGTATCGGGGACTTGGTTTAGCGAGTAGAGTGTGCAACAAAAACAAAGGAAAACGAGAAATCTATATACAAGGTGTCCGGTAAACCTTGTACAATATTGAAACTGGTGAAAGGCCAGGTCATGACTGTTCAGAATATCAGAATTTCACCCCAGTAAAAATATCACCATTTTCGAGATAATGGGCATTTTCTAAATATCTAGAAAATCACTACCTCACCTCCGTTTTTTGAGTGCTATGTCTAATGTATCAAGTTCTGAAAAACTGTTTTGTACGTCTGAAAGCATCACTCATCATTAATCTTCAGCAACAAAGATATTTGAATTAGTCTCAATTCGTAGACAAAGCACTCAAAAAACGGAGGTGAGGTAGTGATTTTCTAGATATTTAGAAAATGCCCATTATCTCGAAAATGGTGATATTTTTACTGAGGTGAAATTCTGATATTCTGAATAGTCATGACCTGGTCTATCACCAGTTTCAATATTGTACAAGGTTTACTGGACACCCTGTATATAAAAGAAAGATGTTGGTGACACCATTTATAACTCGAGATCGGATGGACTGTTTGTTATGAAACTTCATATACAGTGCTAGCCAAAAGTCCCCTCCCCCCTCGTATCTTTTGAACGGGTATACTTATAATAATGAAATTTGGAGGGTGGAAATAAACGGATGTAGGCTTCTCAACTGGTCATAACTGGTGACGCAATAGTCATAAATGACGTCACAAGGCCACTGTGACCAATAATTTTAAATGGGACCCTATGGCAAGTGACAGCTCGTTTGAAAGGTATTGAAAATACCTATTCAGTCATACCAATTTTGTTTGGGTTTCGGCTGATTTTGATTGATGAATTTAAGAAATACGAAAATTATAAGAGCCGCCAAAGTCCGTGGGGGCTGAGGTAAATTTCCAAAACTTCTACCCATTATGTCCCGAACAACATCCGTGTATTTCCACCCTCCAAATTTCATTTTTATAAGTATACCCGTTCAAAAGATACGAGGGGGGAGGGGACTTTTGACTAGCACTGTATGGATTCGTCTAATGTCTTGTTATTATAAAATACTATAAAACTTTGAAAAAATCGATGACAATTTTACTTATAAAGGAAATGCTTTTCCTCCTTTTGAGTAAGGCCACTAGATGTCGCTACAGTTACAGTTACGCTACCGCTTATTCGTTGGTACTTCATTTGATATTCTCCGCGTTAGATGGCGATATAAACAAATAGTGTACAGTGACTATATTCCCTCTATAGTCACTGTAATAGTGTGTAATTTGAATTGCCTACAACTCTGCGCTGTTGGGCAAAACCAAAATGTCTTAGCGTAGGAGTACAGATGTCTAAAATGGTTAGATTTCGTTGAGATATGAGAAAAGTTTCGTTCTTACCACTTCAGATAGCGCTATTCACACATTATGAGTGATGATTATTAGTTATTTTTATAGTTTTATTCATTCCAAATAACGTAATCGTGAAGGTACTATATTTGAAATTATCACAATTAAATGACGATGAATATGTTGAGGCTTTCGCGGCCATCGATTGATGTCATCCGTTCTTTTTTCGAACATTTCGGTCGTCCTGGTTTGAAATGGTCGAAAAAAGAACATATGACAAAAATTACCGTGTAATTTACATAGGGCTTATAGTGCCATGAAAGGCTATTAACAGATCCAGGAACGGTGAATATCACAGTGAATTTTAATCGAAATGACAAGTAAATCGGATTTTGGCGATGAGTTCCAATCGTGAGATGTCCATTCTCATCTTTTCTCATAATTTTTAAAATGTTTTCGAATTTCTGTTTGGGTAATGAATATATTGTGATTGACATATTATGACATATTATTTTTGTGTATCTGTTCTGTGTGATAGCTCATATCCATGGAAACATTTGACAGTTCAAAAATCAGAGTGGATTTGTGAAATCCACCGTAAGTATCATTAGGGCGGAACAAAGTTCGCCGAGCCAGCTAGTAATGATTAAAAATACACACATCGTTAAAAGTCTTGGCCCCATGGGCGTTCCCAGCATTTGAGGCAAAAAAAATCAGAATAGAAATAATGAACTGAAGGTGTAGGATAAATTAAAATTTATTTTATGTTTCATCAGCTTACAGGACTATACAGGGTGGACCTAAAAAATTGTATCAACGGTCAACTGTAGATTTCTCATGAAAAAATTTTTTTTCTCCGGGTATTCGTTTCCGAGATCAGTTTTTTGCTAATATCTCAGAAACAGTTTAAATTACAGAATTGAGTTTTTGTACACACATTGTCACTCATGATAGGTACTTTCTCGCACTTTTGTATTAGACAGTGACGGAGATATTGAATTTGCACAAAGGTTTAACCCCCCAAATTTTACACGACAGGACAAATTGGCATTTGCACAGGAAATTCTGATTCCCAATGTGTTTTACTGAAAGAAGGGACCGTTTTCGAAAAAACTGGCATTTTATGATAAAAAACAATTACCTAACGCATAGTAGGTTTTTTGTCATTGGAAAAATGAGTACTGATAATCAACAATTTTATCAATTCTAACAAAATTTTACAACTAGGGTTTCAAGTTTTAATAGCAAAGTTATTGTCCATCATTTTCAGCGACCATAGTTAATTATCACTACTCATTTTTCCAAATGCAAGAAGTTCGTAAATTGTTTTTGACCATAAAATTCCAGTTTTCTCGAAAACGGTTCACTTTAGAGCAATGAACCAAGAGTACCTTTTTAGGTAAAACGCATTGCCGCATCATAATTCGCTGTGCAAATGCAAATTTACCAGTGGTGTAAACGCCCATACTTGGCCCCCCCTAGTTTTCTCGAGAAATAAGCAATCTACGAGGATTTACTGATATCTAGTTAGCCTAGACCAGTTTCATGCATAAACATAATTTTGCGATACCATATCAACGAACAATAACTTATAAGAAGTGTCAGTGGAGAGTTCGACGTCAAAAAAGTAAACCAGAGTTACGCAATAAATCAAAAAAAAGATGTCCACCGAAACTAAATCGAAAAATTGGTGTATCGAGCCATCATCAAGTACCTGTATTTAATAGGGTTAAGAGGTGAGCAGATTTACGAAGATATGCTTAATACCCTAAGTGATTGAAGAATTGGACTGCAAGCTTCAAAAGAGGTAAATTTTCCATTGAAGATGATGACCGATCGGGAAGGCCAGTTTCTGTGTCAGTCCCCCCGAAAATATCGATGCAGTTCATGACATTATTTTATCAGACCGTTGAATTGGGCTAAAACGGATACCTGAAGCACTGAAGATTTCATACGAACGCGTTCATCATATAGTTCACGTCAATTTGGACATGAGAAAAATTTCTGCAAAACGGATCCCAAATGTTTGAATGTTGACCAAAAGCGTGCAAGGGTAGAAGCATCGCGTTCGATCTGTGCTCGATTTGAATTCTTAAGCCGAATTGTTACTATGGATGAGACTTGGGTACATTTCTACGATCCAGAAAGAAAGCAATAATTGATGGAATGGCGACACTCTGGTTCTCCAAGACCTAAGAAGTTTCGTGTCCAAAAATCTGCTGGAAAAGTTCTTTCTTCAGTTTTTGGGATTGCCATGGAGTAATCAAGATTGATTTTTTGGATAAGGTTAGAACAATAACTGGAGATTACTATTCGACATAACTGACAACTCTACGGGAAAAAAATAAAGAAAAAAGATGCGGAAAGCTATCCAAAGGTATTGTGTTTCTACAGGACAACGCCCCAGTACACAAATCTCATGTTGCCATGCAAAAATTCGTGATTTAGGGTTCGAATTACTAGAACACCCCCTTATCCACCAGATTTGGCTCCGTCGGACTATCATCTCTTTCCTCAACTGAAAAAAAGTTCAAAAGGTCGCAAATTTTCTTCCAATGAGGAGGTAAAAAAAGCTGTGGACAACTGGTTTTTTTAAGAGCAAGAAGAAAATTTTTTTTTGAAGGGTCTAGAGACGTTGCAGGTTCGCTGTACTAAATGTATTCAATTAAGAGGAGAATATGTTGAGTAATAAAATACAGGGTGGCCATTTGAAAACGAAACAGACGAGATTACAGACGAAATAAATTTTTTCGACAGAAATGCTCGGACAGGTCGATTTCTGTTTCGAGGGGGACAACTTAAGATGTAGGTAACGGACGCATAGCGCTTCAACCCTTGCTGCTACAACCCCCACCCCCAATTTTTGAATAGGGAAGATGGGGTAAGTGATACCTCAATTCAAAGGTATTTTTATACTGATTTCAGCACAGTAATTGTTTTTTCATTTCATGCATTAGTTCTCGAAATATTCATGCGTTAGTTAATTTTATTACTTAAATTATTTTTTTGCGAATAATTGACATTTCGTGCTTCCGGAACACCAAAATTTCCGTACTTGTATTTGAAATTGCAAAATATCTACCACTGGGCAAATGAAGTCATACCGTACGTGTTAATGCTACTAGGGTCAGATGTTCGACTAGCTGTTTTATTCACTGAAATCATTCTCCAACTGTACGGTATCAGAACGATTTGAAGTATTGATCTAAGAAATAAGACTTTTCAAAGTAAAGTAAATAATTTATCAAAAACTCACAGTCATGGTTGTTTTGAAGCTCAAAATGTCGATTTTTCACAAAAAAACACTACAAGTGCCATGAAAACACCACTTCATTTTGAAATACTTAGTTAAGAATATTTCGAGAAGTAATGCATAAAATGAAAAAACAAGTACTGTGCTGAAATCATTATAAAAATACCTTTCAAATGAGGTATCACTCACCCCATCTTCCCTATTCAAAAATTGGGGGTGAGGGTTGTAGTAGCAAGGGTTGAAGCGCTATGCGTCCGTAACCTACATCTTAAGTAGTCCCCCTCAAAACAGAAATCGACCAGTCCGAGCATTTCTATCGAAAAAATTTATTTCGTCTGTAATCTCGTCTGTTTCGTTTTCAAATGGCCACCCTGTATATTGACATTGAAATTTTATTTGGTTCTATAGTAGGCTGAGAATTTTCAATATATCCTCGTATGTGCTGGAAATGACAAAAATTGGGACCAGATCGGCATATGAATCAGATTCATGCTCAGCAATATGAGTAGAGATATTCGAGAATTAAAATTAACTGTGAGATGAATCTCGTACAAGCAGCGTTCCTCCTGAAGTGATGTAGTGGAACAACTCCAAAGGAGCTCACCCATTTAATGTGATTTTCAGATTATCGAATCCCGGGTTACTTATTCGAGGTTCGAATCGCCTCAGGCTGTGCACACAATACGAGTACACCTATTCTGGCATTTATGTTTTCAATACTTCCGAATAGAGCTGTCGAAATAATCCTCGAATATAAATTCCGCTGAATGCGACCTGAAATGTTTTGAGACGACATCGTTTATATAAGTTTTCCATTGATGGAAATAGCCTATTGTTCTAATGGATTATATCCCCCTGGTGTCTCTACGTACATTGAAATTCCCCTAAACCACTTGGCGGGATAGGATGGAGGCTTAGACTCCGTTTCACAACTTTCACACATAAATAGTGCGAAGAAGTGGAATACTGATGTTTTGAGCGTCCGTTTCCGACGTCTAACGTCCTCCCATTTGTATTTGTAACTGATTTCGGCACACAGACGTTCTATCATACGGCGAGGCCACAACTTGATGGTCGATATGATGTTCTCTCCATCAACGAGATGACTCCTTATGATGTTTGCACTCAAGAATATAAATTGGAGTTTCCTTCCTTCCAGAAATCCACGCAGATGAACTGAAATGAATTTCCTAATCCCTGAATATTTGTGTACAGGGTGGCCAGATTTCGATGGTTTAGTACTACAACTCCTAAACTATAAAACATAGAGAAATGTAATAAACATGTCATGTTATCTTTTTTCGAGAAACAGAAATTGCTGAAAACCCCAAGTTGCTACGGCGTCTAGTTTCCCAGCTACAGGGCGATTTTGTTATTTGGTTCATTAGTATAATTGACTATAACTTCCGTACTATAGAATCTACGCGCTCTTGAAATGAACACATCTTTAGGGCACTTTTTTTACCGCTTTTCAGCGGTGCTATTGAATTTTTTGTATCTGCTCAAATTTCGGAGCTATAACTTTTTTCAAATGGAAACCGTAATGGAATATGATGATATTTCCAAATTGATTTTTCTTCAACGGTTTCAAAAATATACACTGCGCAAAAAAATTAACGCACATTATGGAAATATCAAATTTATTCTACAACTGAAGGTGTTCTCAATGATAATTATTTTTATCAGAATTATGCATGCATATGTTATCCACTTTCGACGTTTTTCTGCAATACAGATGTTTTCTCCCAGCAGGAATAAAAAAAGATGATATTATCAGATTTGGAATGTATTGGCTCCATTCCAAAATCAGTTGTTCTCGATCAATTCTAGTGATCAATAGTTTTTCTGTCGTTTGATTTTCTACACTCGATCGCTATGCAACGCGAAACACGCAATTTGACCCAAGAGGAATGTGCCCAAGCGGTAGTTTCGCGAGAAGAAGGGTGGACGTACACAAGAATTGCAGAAAGGATTGGAGTTTCCCATACAAGTGTGTCCAGAATGTTGCAGCGATTCAAGGAGACAGGTATGAATGTCCGAAGACCAGGACAGGGTAGACCACGGGTAACAACTGCCATTCAAGAACGTTACTTGAGAGTTTCTTCGTTGAGACAACGGTTTGCAAC
This sequence comes from Adalia decempunctata, assembly GCA_951802165.1. Classification (NCBI taxonomy): domain Eukaryota; kingdom Metazoa; phylum Arthropoda; class Insecta; order Coleoptera; family Coccinellidae; genus Adalia; species Adalia decempunctata. Next base: position 8,230,151 of record OX637704.1, on the reverse strand, counting down.
CGCTCGCCTCCTTCAAAATCAGCTTGAGCAAACTCATGAGGTGCAAATTAGCACTCAGACAATAAGAAATCGCCTCAGAGAATATGCCTCGTGTCGCGGAAAGAGGCCCAGCTCTTACCCTAACCCATCGAAGGGCGCGTTTGGATTTTACGAGAGAGCATATCCATTGGGAAGAGGCCGATTGGGAATGAGTTCTCTTCACAGATGAGTCTAGATTCTGCCTCCACCATTGTGATCGACGTTCCCTTGTATACAGACGTCCACATGAAAGATATGCTCAGTGCAATTTCCTGAATACAACTGGTTTCGGGGAAGGATCGATTATGGTATGGGGTGGAATATCTTGGACTGCTCGCACAGACCTAGTGGTCGTTGATAATGGAGCTATGAATGCTGATAAGTATATAAGGAACATTCTTGAAGAGCATGTAGTGCCTTTTGCCCCATACATTGGTGAAAATTTCATTTTTATGGACGATAATGCCAGACCCCATCGTGCGCGCATCGTTCAGGAGTATCTTGAAGAGGTTGAAGTCTCTCGAATGGAATGGCCAGCAAGAAGTCCAGATCTCAATCCGATTGAGCAGGTTTGGGACAACCTCAATAGAAGGCTGAGAAGTTCAGAAAATCATCCAGCTACTCTTAATGACTTAGGAATCCAACTCGAAGAAATCTGGGAAGGATTAGATCAGAACATTTTAAGATCACTCATTTTGAGTATGAACCGTCGTTGCCGAGCTGTAATTAACACAAGGGGTGGAAATACCAAGTATTATATTGAATCACTTATCAGCATTTCAGTATTTTGAAAATTGTTCATTTCTCTTCTTTCACATAAGATTCGGTGAAATCCTGAATTTTTCTTCCATTCAATGTGTCTTGTTTCGTTCAAAACCTTCCCGAGAGAACATAAAAAATAAGTTATAAAGTCAATGTAGAGTTAACTTTCATTAAAATTGAGATTTTCAGAATGTGCGTTAATTTTGATGCGCAGTGTATATCATGATATACATCCGAGTTCACTATATATCGAAAATTTCGAAAAAACACTTTTCCTTCAACAAAATCTAAGCAGGCTTTGATTCACTTCCTTCAATGGAATTCCATGTTTTATTTATTTTCACTTGTCAAATTCAATTCAGTTTCATCACTGATGTATCATCTGGCGCTTCTAAAGTTCTTACAAAGTCAAAGATTCCTATATCTCTCAATAATTGTAAGCTGCCGAATTGATTCAGGAAATATTAGCTATATTATTACTCAGACCAATAGAGGGGCTTAGCGAAACTTGTTGATTCTAGAATTATTTCTCTGCTAAAATGAAAAGCATTTAAATACTTAGATGGTTTTATGATGACAATAACACAAAGTTTTATGTATTCCTTTGATAACAGTATAGAATGTTCCCATGAGGGGCAAAAAAGCTCATTCAAGAAAAAATATAGGTTCATTTGAAAAAAATAATATTCACAACAAAGAGTGTCTTCTTCCTCATTCTGCTTATGATATTTGCTTGGCCATTTCTTCTCAAATACTTCAAAAGCCATTAGACTATTCTTTAGCCTTGTGAATATACTTTTCTGCGGCTTCTTTCAGTATATCTCTCAAAATATATTTGAGATGCATTATCTGCGTCATAATTTGCTTGTATAAAACATTCTAGCATATTTCATTTTCATAATACTTGTAAGGCATGATGTGATATGAATAAGAATTTCAGAAGCGCCAGACGATACAACTATGATGAAACTGAATTGAATTTGAGAAGTGGAAATATTCAAGACATGAAATTCTATGACCACCACAGTTTTGAAGGAAGTGAATCAAACCCTGCTTGGATTTTGTTGAACGAAAAGTGTTTTTTCCAAATTTTCGGTATATAGTGGACCCAGAAGTAAATCATGATATATATTTTTGAAATCGTTGAAGAAAGATCAATTTGGAAATACCATTTCCCATTATGGTTTCCATTTGAAAAAAAAATGTTTGCTATAGTTCCTAAATTTTAGCAAATACAAAAAATTCGAAAGCACCGCTAAAAATCAGTAAAAAAATTCAGAAAAATAGAGGAAAATATTCATCTCATTTCCAGAACATATATTGTTAATTTCTTGAGATACCCAGGCGGCAGGACTTTTGACGATGTGTGTATTTTCACCAGAATTTGTTGAAAAAATGGCCGGAGAAATTTTTTTTTCTCCCCCTGAAATGTTTCCTTCGAAACGTCATTTTCGCAGCTAAGCCTTTCAAATTGTACTTTGTATAGGTGGACAATCTCATTTCTTTTTTCCCCATACATTTTTTAATGGATGAAGTTTCTGAGTGACCCCGCTATTTCAAGGAATCCCATTCAATGCCCAAGGCATCGGCCATCGTCGTGAATAACGAGGTACAACCCTTGAGATGTAATAACAAGAGATGAGCCCCAGCTTCTCATGGGCTCATAAAACGTCGAGAGTTTCATTTTGCTGGAAAGAATAAATCTCCTATTGATTTGGGAATCAATTTTGGTATCTAGTGGCTACCCCGATAATATCACCGGATATTTCTCTTTCATGTCTAAAATATAAGGGAAATTAAAGCCCGCACACAAAAAGATCGCTTTCCCGGATATATATCTTCCCTTTGTTATAATCCACCCTGTGTGCACCCGAAGAATCTAAACTATGTGCTAAGGTAACCCACATTTATCTAATACGCCAGTGATTATTCCTTGTCATGCGAAATTGATAATGTCATAAAGAGGAATCAGCCATTAGCAAAGAGAGGGTATATAATGAAATTAGGGCTGCATTGACGAATTTCTCATTCTGCTCATTTTCGCCTACATGATGAGACATGCGAGTTTCGTGAGATTTCATTAAAGCCTGTTCAAACCGTTGCTGAATGAACCTTTCTATATCACAGTCATAGCCATGAATGCCGTCTGAAATGGAGTTACTGGGGAGTTGGATAAAGGGACCATTTTTGTCCATGCTGGAAAGGCTTGCTCAAACGATTCCAGATAACCCGTCTACCCTCCAAACTGTTTCAATCGCGTCTCTGTTTCGTACGGAGAGCATACAGGTACTCCATTCACTTTCATGAAGTATCCCGGTTGGCCAAGATTTAGGTTTATCAGGTTTTTTCTTCGAACTGACGCAGGTTGGTACTCCTGAAATGTCAAATATACTACTAACTCCACAAGAGTTAGGGATATCGTATTCAATCGTTTTTAAAAGTATGTAATCTTCGAGAAAATCGCTGTAAAATCATTTAAAACTCAATAACAACTTGAATCGATCCAATAAAAATCAGTATGAGACATTTCAAAAATCAGGTCGCCTTTTTTCTGAAGTTTGGTTCTTTGCATATGCTCCATGAATGTTCTTATTTTGAAATGAAGTCAGTTTATCAACGGCTTCGATTTTAAACGAGTTTTCTGAAAATGCCAAGACGTAAATTAACAAACGCTTAGGCTAATAGGGCTATCGGAATGCTACAGGGTGGCCAAACTCAGGTTGTTGAAGCAGAAAGGCTCCAACTCAGCCAAAGTGTGATATCTCGACTTTGGAATGGGTTCAGGGAGACAGGTTCCGTGTTGGAAAGACCATGGCTTGGTGGACGACGAAAAACAACACCTGCTCAGGATCGTTTCATCACCGTTTCGGCGAGAAGAAACCCTACATCTACGTGTAGAATGCTACGGAATTCTCTTCAAAATGCAGATGGGGTCCAAGTTTCCATCGAACCCATCAGACGACTTTGAGAGAGGTGAATCTAGGTTCTAGACGTCCATTAGGAGGAGTTCCATTAACACGTGACCATAAGCGTCAAAAACTGGAATGGGCAAGGCAACATATCAATTGGAACGATCAATGGCGTAGTGTCCTTCTCACTGCTGAATCCAGATATGGACGATTTTCAGATTTTCGAAAAATAAGGGTATGGACAATCCCACGCTGTCTGCTTTGACCTCAACTCTGGAGAGAAATTAATCAAGGGTTCTTTGAATTTGAATGAAACACATTTGAATTGAGATTGAAGCAAATTTTTTTATTTGAAAGATAATGTTATGACATTTATGTTTTAATAATAATTTCCGGCATATGTCCACCACGACTAGCTCTAAGGAACCGCATTCGACCAGACCAATTTTGGACCACTTACTCGTCTATTGCTTCTGATTTATCAGCATAAACCAATGACTTGACATAAACCCAAAAAAAAAAATCCATTGGAATTATGTTGCATGATCTTGAAGGCCAATTGATTGGACCATTTCTTGAAATAATTTAGCGCCAAATCTTTCTTTCAATAAATCAATTGTTACGGTAGCAGCATGAGGTGTCGCACCATCTTGTTGGAACCAACATTCCATTCAAATTTTGAAACAAACAATCATTGATTATCGATCTGTAACGAGCACCATTCACTGTAACATTAGCTCCAGCATCGTTTTTAGAGAAATCTGAACCGATGATGCCTCCAGCGAGTAAAGCACACCATACACTGCATTTTTCAGGATGCAATGGAACCTGCAGAACTTTTCGAGCATTGTTTTCACTACATACGGCAAATTTGCTTGTTTACGTAGCCGTTCAACCAGAAATGAGCTTCATCACTTAAGAGGCAGTATCACCTTTTGAATCGTGGTAAATCTCCATTCAAAAAGTGGTCTCTTTATTTCACGAGTAAGTGCCCTAATTTACGACGTAGAGACTTGATTTTTTTTTAAATTGAAGTTGAAGAACGTCCCGAGGGCGAATGGTGTTCGTTTTTCAAATTAATTTGTTTTTCAATTGAAAAAACCAGGGTAATCGTTAGATCTGGGGTTATTGAATATGTTTTTCGTTTTTCATGAGTACAAGCTATATTTTTGAGATAATCATCATGAAAATGTTTGTAATTTATAGAAGATTAAATTGCCGAGGGCAAATAGTTGCGATTTTTCACAAAAAATGAAGAGTAACCGTCGAAAAAAATCATTAAGTGTAGTTTTCAAAACGCTGAAGTTCAACATGTTTTTTTTATTGAAAAACTAATTAAATCGAAAAAAATCGCAACTATTTGCCCTCGGCAATTTAATCTTCTATAAACTGCAAAAATTTTCATGATGATTATTTCAAAAATATAGCTTGTACTCATGAAAAACGAAAAACATATTCAATAACCCCAGATCTAACGATTACCCTGTTTTTTTTAATTGAAAAACTGATTGAATCGAAAAAAAAAATTACCCTCGGGACGTTCTTCAACTTCAATTTAAAAACAAAATCAAGTCTCTACGTCGTAAATTAGGGTACTTACTCGTGAAATAAAGAGACCACTTTTGAATGGAGATTTACAACGATTCAAAAGGTGATACTGCCCCTTAATATGTACTACTTTGGCCTGCATCTCTCTGTTACAGGTTTATGAACATCCGCGAAATCCGAAAATCTTGCTCTGTACAACTTATACACGCTGAAAGAAAATGTTGTCCGAATAGTTCGACGAATAAGCTGCTCTGATGGACGATTATGTAAACCATAAATTTCACGAAGTGCTCTTTAAGTTTTGCGAATAGAACACTGATTTTGAAAACGTTGCTGTGCCGTGAGCCTTTCCATGATCATTGGTCATCGTCAATGCTTACTGGAGAGAAATGTCAAAACAACATGGGTTCTACCTTCTGTCAAATCAGAGTTATGCCTATTATGTAATAGCCTGTTTCCTTCAATAAGTAAAACATTACTACAAGTAAAAAAATAATCTTCGCCTCTGGGAGATATGGATCTTTGACACATTCTTCCATGTCACCCTGTATTTCGCAGGAATGGATTGCGGTGACGTTCTGAAAATTGCGTATAATTTGGCCATCTCGAAATATGCCGGATCCCGTCGAAAAGTTGCAATTATAACTTCATTCGGAACAAATTAAGGTTGCCGAAAATAGAGTTGAAAGGCGAAAAAATCACTCAGTATCAATCAGGCAATCTCATTCGCGGAAAAAGTCCGCACGTAATTTCAATCGCATAAGTGAGTACGGCAATCGGGATCGATTCGATATTTTTCTTGCAATAATACAGAATAGGCACGCACTTCACAAATTAGAGGACACAAAACGACACACGGCATCGCACGGCTTCCAATTTTAGCGCGGAATTAAAATCGTATTTGGCCCGCGGAAAGGGCCGCCTAATAACGCCGGCGTATTATGCGCGGAAAATAAACAAAGTGACCATTACAACTATGAAATTGCATAGTTGGCCGATGACTCCGGGAACTTGCGAGAAAATTGCCTCGACGGTCGCCCCCCGAATTGGACCGCACAAATTCGAAATCAATTTGGCGTCCGTTTCCGTCGCGCTGCCCGATATTCTTTTTCTTCTGGATTTCATAAACCAATCGAACGCCGGGGACCGGCCGCTTTTGCATTGTACGCTGATCTTTCAGGATCCGTTCTACCGATTTCCGCTTTTCAACAGACGACTCGACTGTAATTTGTCGCTTCCAATTTGCGCCGTTTGAGAGCATCCTCGATGTGCTCATAACTGAAGAAGTACATACATCGTCACATCGACGGTTCGGGAATATCTTCCATCATTTTCAGGAGATTATTTTCGAAATTCATCGGCATCATCGCAAACTACACTTCGCAAAAAAATTAACGCACATTATGGAAATCTCAAATTCATTCTACAACTGAAGGTGTTCTCAATGATAATTATTTTTATCAGAATTATGCATGCATATGTTATCCACTTTCAACGTTTTTCTTCAATACAGATGTTTTCTCCCAGCAGGAATAAAAAAAGATGATATTATCAGATTTTGAATGTATTGGCTCCATTCTAAAATCAGTTGTTCTCGATCAATTCTAGTGATCAATAGTTTTTCTTTCGTTTGATTTTCTACACTCGATCGCTATGCAACGCGAAACACGCAATTTCACCCAAGTGGAATGTGCCCAAGCGGTAGTTTTGCGAGAAGAAGGGTGGACATACACAAGAATTGCAGAAAGGTTTGGAGTTTCCCATACAAGTGTGTCCAGAATGTTACAGCGATTCAGGGAGACAGGTATGAATGTCCGAAGACCAGGACAGGGTAGACCACGGGTAACAACTGCCATTCAAGAACGTTACTTGAGAGTTTCTTCGTTGAGACAACGGTTTGCAACCGCTCGCCTCCTTCAAAATCAGCCTCAGACTATAAGAAATCGCCTCAGAGAATATGATTTAAGGCCTCGTGTCGTGGCAAGAGGCCCAGCTCTTACCCCAGCCCATCGAAGGGCGCGTTTGGATTTTGCGAGAGAGCATATCCATTGGGAAGAGGCCGATTGGGAAAGAGTTCTCTTCACAGATGAGTCTAGATTCTGCTTCTACCATTGTGATCGACGTTCCCTTGTATACAGACGTCCACATGAAAGATATGCTCACTGCAGTTTCCTGAATACTACTGGTTTCGGAGCAGGATCGATTATGGTATGGGGTGGAATATCTTTGACTGCTCGCACAGACCTAGTGGTCGTCGATAATGGAGCTATGAATGCTGATAAGTATATAAGGAACATTCTTGAAGAGCATGTAGTGCCATACATTGGTGAAAATTTCATTTTTATGGGCGATAATGCCAGACCCCATCCTGCGAGCATCGTTCAGGAGTACCTTGAAGAGGTTGAAGTCTCTCGAATGAAATGGCCAGCAAGAAGTCCAGATCTCAATCCGATTGAGCAGGTTTGGGACAACCTCAATAGAAGGCTGAGAAGTTCCGAAAATCATCCAGCTACTCTTAATGACTTAGGAATCCAACTCGGAGAAATCTGGGAAGGATTAGATCAGAACATTTCAAGATCACTCATTTTGAGTATGAACCGTCGTTGCCGAGCTGTAATTAACGCAAGGGGTGGAAATACCAAGTATTAAATCACTTATCAGCATTTCAGTATTTGGAAAATTGTTCATTTCTCTTCTTTCACATAAGATTCGGTGAAATCCTGAATTTTTCTTCCATTTAATGTGTCTTGTTTCTTTCAAAACCTTCCCGAGAGAACATGAAAAATAAGTTATAAAGTCAATGTAGAGTTAACTTTCATTAAAATTGAGATTTTCAGAACGTGCGTTAATTTTTTTGCGCAGTGTTCTTGGATCAACTATCATCGGATGAAATGAAGCTGAGTCCATCCTGTCCAATATTTTCGATGCGAATTTTTATTCTACCAAATCTGAGTTTTCATGAAATTGGCTTGAGATAGAAGGATTATGTTTTTACTAAAATTCATGAATCGTGTATGTACTTGGATCAACTATCATCGGATGAAGCTGAGTCCATCTTGTCCAATATTTTCGAAGTGAATTTTTATTTTACCAAATCTGAGTTTTCATGAAATTGGCCTGAGATACGTCAGAACAAGTTCTGCAGGTTCCATTGCATCCTGTAAAATGCACTGTATGGTGTGCTTTACACGCTGGAGGCATCATCGGTCCATATTTCTTTAAAAACGAGCTAATGTTACAGTGAATGGTGCTCGTTAGAGATCGATGATCAATGATTATTCGTTTCAAAATTTGAATGGTATCGACCCAGAAGTGTTTTGGTTCCAACAAGATGGTCCTACCCCTCATGCTGCCACCGTAACGATTGATTCATTGGAAGAGAGATTTAACGATAACATTATTACGGGAAATGGTCCAATTAATTGGTCTCCAAGATCATGCGATATAACCCCAATGGCTTATTTTCTTTGGTGTTATGTCCAGTCATTGGTTTATGCTGATAAACCAGAATCAAAAGACGCTTTGGAAGCCAATATAACTCGTGTTATTACTGGAATAGGTCCTGAATTACTCGAAAAAGTGGTCGAAAGTGGTCTGGTCGAATGCAGTTCCTCAGAGCTAGTCGTAGTGGACATATGCCGGAAATTATTTTCAAAACATAAATGTCATAAAATTATCTTTCAAATGACAAAAAAAATGGCTTCAATCCTAATTCAAAAGTGTTTTATTCCAATTTAAAATCACTCTAAAAAAAATCAGATACATCTGATGTGTAATTCTGACGTAGTATGGATGCTATTGGCTTGCAATGAAAAAATAAACCTCTTGGTTTTGTACATCGCGGAACATTCCTCCGAATTCAATCTAGATAATGATATCCGAATTTCATCCATTAGAAAGAATTATTCTGGCAGAACAGACTGACAATCACAGTAATTAACATTCGCGCAGTTGAACAAATATAACATGAAATTCGATTCGAGGAGAAATTCTGGACATTAATTGAATCAATCCATTAGGTAAAGAGGCTTATATTCTGCACTTATCGATGATGCACAAGCACAACCACATTTATTCTGTTTTAAATTCGTGAATTTTCGGATATTCCAACTTCTGTGTGATGTGAATTCAATTGGTTCTGAATTATACAATCTGATGGGGCAAAACATGTATTCATATCAATATTTTATCAGATTCGAAAGTACGGATTATTGCTCAAATACGGGGTGAAAATATCGAGGTAATATCTGAGTCACTACGAATTTCATTCATCAGAGATCAGAAAAAGAAATGATTGTCGATCGATTTATTCGGAAATTTTTGCTATGCGTCTGGATTACAATTGAAGGAAATTCCTTTCAGCAACTACACTGCGCAAAAAAATTAACGCACATTATGGAGATCTCAAATTTATTCTACAACTGAAGGTGTTCTCAATGAGAATTTTTTTATCAGAATTATGCATACATATGCTATCCACTTTCAACGTTTTTCTTCAATACAGATGTTTTATCCCAGCAGGAATAAAAAAAGATGTTATTATCAGATTTTGAATGTATTGGCTCCATTCTAAAATCAGTTGTTCTCGATCAATTCTAGTGATCAATAGTTTTTCTTTCATTTGATTTTCTACACTCGATCGCTATGCAACGCGAAACACGCAATTTGACCCAAGAGGAATGTCCCCAAGCGGTAGTTTTGCGAGAAGAAGGGTGGACATACACAAGAATTGCAGAAAGGTTTGGAGTTTCCCATACAAGTGTGTCCAGAATGTTGCAGCGATTCAGGGGGACAGGTATGAATGTCCGAAGACCAGGAAAGGGTAGACCACGAGTAACAACTGCCATTCAAGAACGTTACTTGAGAGTTTCTTCGTTGAGACAACGGTTTGCAACCGCTCGCCTCCTTCAAATTCAGATTGAGCAAACTCATGAGGTGCAAATTAGCACTCAGACAATAAGAAATCGCCTCAGAGAATATGATTTAAGGCCTCGTGTCGCGGCAAGAGGCCCAGCTCTTACCCCAGCCCATCGAAGGGCGCGTTTGGATTTTGCGGGAGAGCATATCCATTGGGAAGAGGCCGATTGGAAAAGAGTTCTGCCTCTACCATTGTGATCGACGTTCCCTTGTATACAGACGTCCACATGAAAGATATGCTCAGTGCAATTTCCTGAATACTACTGGTTTCGGGGGAGGATCGATTATGGTATGGGGTGGAATATCTTTGACTGCTCGCACAGACCTAGTGGTCGTTGATAATGGAGCTATGAAGGCTGATAAATATATAAGGAACATTCTTGAAGAGCATGTAGTGCCATTTGCCCCATACATTCGTGAAAATTTCTTTTTGATGAACGATAATGCAGACCCCATCGTGCGCGCATCGTTCAGGAGTACCTTGAAGAGGTTGACGTCTCTCGAATGGAATGGCCAGCAAGAAGTCCAGATCTCAATTCGATTGAGCAGGTTTGGAACAATCTCAATAGGAGGCTGAGAAGTTCAGAAAATCATCCAGCTACTCTTAATGACTTAGGAATCCAACTCGGAGAAATCTGGGAAGGATTAGATCAGAACATTTCATTCTGAGTATGAACCGTCGTTGCCGAGCTGTAATTAACGAAAGGGGTGGAAATACCAAGTATTAAATCACTTATCAGCATTTCAGTATTTTGAAAATTATTCATTTCTCTTCTTTCACATAAGATTCGGTGAAATCCTGAATTTTTCTGTCATTTAATGTGTCTTGTTTCGTTCAAAACCTTCCCGAGAGAACATAAAAAATAAGTTATAAAGTCAATGTAGAGTTAGCTTTCATTAAAATTGAAATTTTCAGAATGTGCGTTAATTTTTTTGCGTAGTGTATATTGCTCCTTATCGGTTACTCTTCAGAAATATTTTCACTGAGAGAAAATTGCTTTTCACGCTGGAGAATTAGAATTGGCAATTCGAAAGAAGAACTCTGAAAGGATAGTTTTCGTTGCAACTCTGTAGGATCGCATCGAACAAAAATGATCTCTGTGTGTGGAAATTCCTCCGCGATATCGAATAGACGGAAGGGAAGCGACCGAAAAAATTGGTATTTCATTTCAATGTTGGAATGTATTCCGGATATTTCAGTAACTACGAAAAAATGATGTGATTCGAGGTAAATCAGTCGAGAAATTGCTAACGATGAATAACGCTTTCCAATCGAACGTCGCAGGGTGCTTTTCTGGAAACGATTTCTTGATGTCTTCGATGTCAGGGACGAAATTCTTGCCATAAATCGATTCTGTGAGTAATAACTTCTCGGAACGAACGTTTTGAGGAATTAACTTTGCTACGAATCAGATAAAGAGCGAAACTGAATCGATTTGTTCAACGATCTTCGAAAAAGTCGAGCTCATTCGACCATTGAAATGTTGTTCATTTCAATCATCTTCGTTTTGACATTTGGATTCTTCTATGGTTCTAAGTGTCACTTGTTGACGTTTCGATTTGAACTGACATCTCTCAGTACGCTCCAATCGGAATGAATCGGTTTTTCTATGGAAATGGTTGACCCTTGTTCTCTCCAATAGAAATCTCTGGGAATCTACATTGATCGGATGAAACCATTTCCTCGTTTATGGTCCGAATCTTCATTTCCTCCGACCGAAATTACCGGGATGATTTTCTTTCACTGATTCCGATGGTGCTCGAATAATCTGCATGATTCCAGGGAGCGGTATCCCCTTTTTCCGTAATATTATGATTATTCAGGAAATTCATGAGACTCCTCTGAGGCCAGGTCAGAAGTCGTTATGAAACAGTTTCGATAAATATTGAAATTCTCCGAAATTAGTTTCACCCGAGGAATGTTATTTTTAAATCGAATTAAGGGGCCTGGGATCCTTGGAAACTTGAAGTTCTAGCTGCCGCCCCTGTGATCGTTATTATCTTGTATTAAAATGAAGGAGAATAGGGACAGTCTGAGGGGGCATCCCGAAAATTTAATTAATGTGGCATGAATTCATTGTTCTTCAATTTCGCAATTAATTCTGTCATTTACTGGCGCTGATGAGCGTCGGCTCTCATGTGAAATTGAGCGGCGTCAAGGTGATGTTTCCTGCCATTATTATTAAGTTCGCGAGAACAATCCATGACCTTGGCGTATGCAGAAGCAAGGTGGAGGAATCAGGTCGATCCTCAAAATGACCAATTTGTCTTACTTGAGTCCTGTCTATGAAGTGTCTAGTAACTAACCGTTCGTCAATTTTATTCACCACCTGTAACTAATTTGGGTATATTCAAGATCCTTCAAAACGTCTCTTGTTACACTGCGAAAACCGAACCGGTGACGTATATATCACTAGCACGGATTAACCAATTCGTTGAATTGGGTTGGTTTTATTCTCATTTTTGAAACTGAAACTTTCAGATTGTTCAGACGATTGAATAGGAAGAAAGATCTCAGATATTCTCAAAAATTCGCACGGGGATAGATAGCCTTATGAAAAATGCAGAAATCTCGAAAGAAGTATAAATATTTGCGTCGAGGATGAACAGTATTTTCGATTTATCAGAAAAATGTCCTGAACGAGCTACGAGGATGAATTGATATCTATAGTTAGCCTAGACCAGTCCATGCATAAACAAAGTATCGCGATACCATATCAACGAACAATAACTTATTAGAAGTGTCAGTGTAGAGGTCGACGTCGAAAAAGTAAACCAGAGTTACGCAATAAATTTAAAAAAAAGATGTCCACCGAAATTGTAAAAATCGAAAAATTGAAGTATCGAGCCATCATCAAGTACATGTATTTAAAAGGGTTAAGAGGTAAGCAGATATACGAAGATATGCTCAATACCCTTGGTGATCAATGTCCTTCGTATGCGACCGTGAAAAATAGAAAAAGAGGTAAATTTTCCATTGAAGATGATGACCGATCGGGAAGGCCAGTTTCTGTGTCAGTCCCCGAAAATATCGATGCAGTGCAGTTAGATGTTGAGCGTCATGTACACAAAAATTGTAAACCATTCTTTTTTTTCCAAATTTTAATCATTTACTCCTTGCTATACTATCTCTGTTGTACCAAAAAAAAAAATAAAATTTGAAAAGCTCCTTCTGGGTGTTGCAGTTTTTTGCCAGTTAGTATATAATAATGATCCGTATTAAGGATCCAAGTCCCCGAAAAAAGGGGAGTCAGAAACGATTTATTTTTTTCTGATTGATGAAGGGATATATGAGTGTATAAAGATAAAAATAATAAAAAAATATTTTATAAGTATTAAATGAATGGAAAGGATATTCCCCATCATTTTTGGTAATTTTTCAACATTTCCACCATCAAAACAAACAAATATTTTTGTTTTTTTTTAATTTCAGTATTGAAGTCTATCATTTAGTTAATCAAATGTCTATCTCCTTTTTTTTTCGAAATTTACTGTTTTTTTGTAAATAATATTACAACAATGTGTTGTTTTCGCGAAATTTATTTCTTTTGAATTTTTCTATTCGAAATGATAAATATCCATTTTTACCGAAGACATTTCATTAGGGATTTTATTAGCCGTCGATCAGTGAAAATTAATTGTTTCTTACAATTGTGGATTCTTACATGGAATTGAATTTCTTTTAAATGACACGCCCCGCAGGTATCTACTCCCAGATGACTGGTGAAGGAAAATTAGTGTATTATACAGTCAGTGTGAAATCTAGCTCAGGGTAGGATTTCTTGTTAATATTCCCTGCGCCCTAACATTTGTTCTATTAAGCTGAATAATCCAATAAATAAAAATTAATGCACTGTGCGCCATCTGGCGGTATACGTTTCCTATTTTGAAGGCTGAAGACTCTTAAACTCTCATTGACACCTAATCTATCTGAAGAATGAAAACAGCGAAACCGAATATTTTCCTGACACAGTGAAATGAATAATAATTCGGATCTGGATTGATCCCATCCCCTTTGACACCGAAGACTATATTAATTCACTTCGGGGAAGTTTTTTCCATTTCCGAAGGAGAAAATTCGGGATCCGACCGAAGTTGGCGAAGTTTTATATTCAACCGTATTAGAATGTGAGTGAGGATTTGACAAATCTTCGCCGATTCCTTCCAGCATGAGCGATGCTTCGTTAGATATGTTTCAATTAATCTCTTCCGCTTTGGGTGGCCTATTTTCAATTTCGATCGAACTAATTTCTTTTTCTCGGCTCTCCCCCCATTGGCTGGATCGCCGGATCTGTCAGCCTGATGGATACATGCACGGAATGTCTTCATTCGGAACGAGCGGGAATCCGTAAAAATTTATGCGGAAGTGGATTACGTTCCGCCAGGTTATTTCGCCGGATAATCTTTTCGGAATGAATCTGACGCGATACAGGGTGTCTGAATTTGGAAAAAACGCTGATGGTAGCCAGGGAACCTAAGCAATGCACAGGGGCAATCACTCAGTTATGAATGTTATCCCAAAATCATCGTGTAAATTATACAAGAGCTCTCTTAGAGGAAAGAATGGACTGTTGAATAAAATTCAAACCTGTATGTATGAGACTGAAAAATACCACGAAGTAAACATTGAAGGAATGGCACTGACTAATTAAATACAAACCTTACGGGTTTTGGCGTTGCGAAGAACGAAGAGAAATAGCGAACAGATGGCGCTGTTTGACCGTTGCTAGGCAAGTAGCAGAAGTGTGATGAACAGGTAGAATCTTTTGTGGAGTTCTAAATGACTCCTTTTCGAACTTAAGACCACAGATAGAGTGGGTAAACCATAGAGCTCTGGGTCTTTTTTGTTACCAACAGAGGTCGGAATCAAAACTACATTTCAAGAATGTCAATTTAGCATAAATGAAAACAAGGACAAGAACAACACAAACAAATAAACTGTACTTCTTGTCTACCGCTTTTCAGTTCATCAATCACATTTGATCGACTTATGAATGTTAATTAGACTACTGTAGAAGAAGCTAAGTCCCTTTGTATCTACTCTATTGTTGATAGTTCGATGTAAACTTATTTTTATCATCTCACTAATACACCTCTTCTTATAATTATGTATACGGAGTGTAACAGCCAAATGGAATATATTCGATAACGAATAAATGAGGCGGTGTTAGGAAAAACGCTCGGACACGTCGATTTGTAATTTTAAATGCGCATATTTTTCAAGAAAATAAAATTGTATAGGGTGTTCCATGCGACCGTGGCCAATACTAACTTTCTTATTTCAAATGCAACCCCCTGTATATTATTTATTTTTTGGATTCTTCAGAAAATTCTAGACATAATTCATGTACAATGTCCTATACCTATCCTCAATTTTTCCGGAAATATTAAGTGTTTCAGATTTTTTACAAAAATTAACATTTTAAATGAAAATTATTTGACATTAATGTTTTTTTTTGTTTTTTTTTTAATAACTGAGAAATAATCAGTATTACTTATTAGGTTTTAAGTGTTATATATGTACCGAATTTGTGAAATAAAATAATTTTTATTTAAAACGTTAATTTTTGCAATAAATCTGGAAACACTTAATACTTCCGAAATAGTTAAAGATAGGTATAGGACATCTTGCATGAATTCTCTGGAGAATCCAAAAAATAAATAATATACAGGGGGTTGCAATTGAAATAAGAAAGTTGGTGTTGGCCTCATGGAACACCCTATATAATATTATTTCCTTGAAAAATATGCGCATTTAAAATTACAAATCGACGTGTCCTAGCGTTTTTCCCAACACGCCCTCATTTATTCGTTATCGAATTTATTCCATTTGGCTGTTACACTACAATACAGGGTGGCCATTTGAAAACGAAACAGACGAGATTACAGATGAAATAAATTTTTTCGATAGAAATGCTCGGACAGGTCGATTTCTGTTTCGAGGGGGACAACTTAAGATGTAGGTTACGGACGCATAGCGCTTCAACCCTTGCTACTACAACCCTCACCCCAAATTTTTGAATAGGGAAGATGGGGTGAGTGATACCTCAATTCGAAGGTATTTTTATACTGATTTCAGCACAGTAATTGTTTTTTCATTTTATGCATTAGTTCTCGAAATATTCTTAACTAAGTATTTGAAAATGAAGTGGTGTTTTCATGGCACTTGTAGTGTTTTTTTGTGAAAAATCGACATCTTGATTAAAGATTTCTATGTCAGTGGATTGGAGGAAGGAAGCCACAGTCATGGTTGTTTTGAAGCTCAAAATGTCGATTTTTCACAAAAAAACACTACAAGTGCCATGAAAACACCACTTCATTTTCTAATAATTAGTTAAGAATATTTCGAGAACTAATGCATAAAATGAAAAAACAATTACTGTGCTGAAATCAGTATAAAAATACCTTTCAAATGAGGTATCACTCACCCCATCTTCCCAATTCAAAAATTGGGGGTGAGGGTTGTAGTAGCAAGGGTTGAAGCGCTATGCGTCCGTAACCTACATCTTAAGTTGTCCCCCTCGAAACAGAAATCGACCTGTCCGAGCATTTCTATCGAAAAAATTTATTTCGTCTGTAATCTCGTTTGTTTCGTTTTCAAATGGCCACCCTGTATTTTGTTTTTTCACTTATTAATTTATCGATTTCTGAGCACAAGTATTTTTTAAATATTCCTGCTATATTTAACGGGGTTGAAATAAGCAACCCTTACGTTATTTCATACCAAAACTTTCTTTTCGAGATGAAGTTTCATAAAATAAAATTGAAACTTAAATCCTTGTGTTATTTAAAATAATATTTCATTTTTGAATTTTCTTCCCGAAACCAATAGCTCCAGAGAAAAAAATAAAAACTCAATTTCAATTACCAAATTTTAAGGGTGATATCTCGGAAAGGGGTGGGCTGAGGAAGTGTTGTTGTAGAAAAGACCCATCTCAATTTTATAGGAGCAATCACCTCCTGAGTTTTTGACATGAATTTAGAAACACACTGTATGTCGGTTAAAATCAGTAAAGTAAGGAACACGATAAATTAAGGAGTGAAAAAACAATATGCAAAATAATAAGAAGGCCATAGAAGATGAAAAATTCGATACTATACAGGGTGTCCAATTAAAATATCGAAGTTGTGGCCAACTTTCGATACAGGGTGTATTTTAAGGTGAGGCTTTTCTTTTGACAGGGGATAGAACTCATCAAAATAGGTCATTTTACCGAGAATTTCTTATATGAAAGTTAAATTTAAAAAATGTTGGGCATCATATCTCTGCACCAGGTTCATGAACATCCGCGAAGGTGGGTGATTTCTTAGCGGAAATCTAGTTCTGTACAACTTATACGCTGAACTGGCATATTGATTCACCATAAATCAAAAGCATATCAACAGGTTCATTATTTGAAGAAACGTGCGGCATTTTCGAAACATAACACACTTGTACCCTCGCCGTCACACGATCGAAGATTACTGATCACAATCGATATTCTGAGTCATGTATGATAAGGAGACAAAAAACAAGTTGATATCTACGGAGGAGCAGGCGAGGGAGCAGGTTCGGACTGAGGAATACTCAGATTCACCTTGAAACTATAAAATATTCTAGTTTCATTTTCTCGAAACAGTGGCATAATTCATATGAAAAATTTTTGGTAAAATTACTTATTTTGTGAGTTCTACCACCTGTCAAAAGAAAAGCCTCACCTTCGAATACACCCTGTATTTTCAGCAGCACTGAAAACTTTTCAGATCTAATTGATAACCCATGTTTTCGAAATAATCCCACAATCCATCTACGTAACGAACCAGGTGTCATCGACCTTGGGCGCCTTTTTATGTCGTGGTCTCAAAGTTCGTGAGAATCAGTCAAACGCAAGGAAATTTTCAGTAAGGGTTAAAAAGGAGAAGAAAACACCGAATGAACGCTGATTACATCGAGTACGAATGCATCCAGAATTCAAGTCGGCAAACTTAAGGAAAACAGATGAGTTCGAGAATGTTCGTGACAGTGCCGTCAACATTGAGCAGGTCATGACGATGCCTACGTGCGTAAACCTTTCATTTCCTTCGGAAAAGGATTCCCGGCGAACAGATCGCCGAAAAACTTTCGGCTAATGGAAGTAATTTATAATAGAATGGCTCAGATACGTCAAGAATATCCAATGAATTGACAGCTCCAGCCAATAACGAAAGGAAAGTTGACTGAATGATTGTCAAAGGAACCTTTTCTCGATTCAATATTATACTTCTGAGGTGTGTGTACGTCATTTGAGTTTGCCGTCAATTTTAGAATTCCATCTGCGGCCATTTTATGTCCTGGCGGCTTTTATAGGCTTGTGCTGCTCTTGCGGTTTTCTGGGACACGTGTGTGACGTCGACGGGAATGCGTCTAGGGGACAAAATCCGATAAACGCTAGTTTCGCTTTGTTGGAGAAATTATCCTGTCACTGAGGATTCCTAAGCAACTCGAGCTTTCGGATCCTTCATCAATATCAATTGGAAATTGTTGCGCATTGATTGGTTATCGAACGAGAACCCAACACTTCAAAGTCGTAACATGAGCCTCATACCTCATACATGCACTATAACAATATTATAGGTTTCTAGATATTCGAAGATTTCGAATATTATCAAAAATACAAAATTTGTTTGGTCGCAATTGGCTTCTGACCCTACCAGTTTCATGTTACAATGTTGGAATAAAAACCTTCCTACGCGCAGGAAACTACATAGAAAGATAACTCATATTCGTCATTCATCATACATTAAGTTAAAAAAAAATCCCGTTTATATTTGATTCACCCTAGTACACCCCTTGCCACTCTCTTGGGTGACTCCTGTTTTTTAGATTGTGTTCCTGGATGCACTATCGCATGTAAACCATGATTTTTGGCAGTGTGTCAAATTGAAAATATTATAAATTCCGAAATGGAATAACTGACTGTGTTTCCAGCAGTCAATACAAAACAATTTCCTATTATCTTAATTCAATAGCTTTTTTTTTATTACAGGAGTGCTTAAACACACAGATAGATGGCTCTGATTGACGCAACCATGTTTCCTGATGGAAAAATATTGACGAAGGTGAGTACTACAGTTACTACTTTTTTATTGATGAGTATTTCGAAAAAATGGTGATTCTTCGCGAGGTTCAGGAAAACATTCTGAACACAGATTGAATTGACTAAAGCTTTATTATATGCACGGAAAAAATAGCTACCATTCATTTTCAATGATTCATAACCTTCAATTTTCTATGACTTGAACGAGGTTACAAAAGCACTATTTGACTCCTATACCTCCAACAAAACTGTCAATTTTGTTTATTTTCATCAAGTCAGAAGAGGGTCTCATCAATGAACAAATTTTCCAGCGTATCTTCATTTAGCTGTTTTAGAGCATGTATAATTTAATTTCATAAAACGATATTTTGAAATTATTATTTTCTCTTTTTTTTTCATTTATAAATCCCGCAGTTATAAAATAAATAGTTTCGAGTTTATTTCAAGAATGAAGTATATTTTAACACTTTTATTTAAGACAAGCAGGCCGTCCCAGCTTCGCCCGAGTAGAAATTTGTTTCACGCGGCGGTTTCATCTTCAAAACTTCAACCTGCCATATCTTTTGATGTACTCGTTGTAATTGTATGATGTGAAGGGCAATTTTGTTCTAAATTAAATACTGGGGATAAATAACGTATTAGGTTGGATTAGGATCAATACCCAATTCATAAAAACACTCCCAAATAGTGCATAATTTTGGAAAACATCTGATTACCATAAACAGGTAATAGCAAGTCAATCTTGAGAGATAGATACATGCTATCGCGGACTTTTTTGTAGAACTATTCGAGAGGTACTTTTCCGTCACACATTGTATCCACGTAAGTCTTACGGTTTTTGCAGCGCACGTGAAAATAGCCAATTTTGGCTGATTTTTTTGTAATTATTGAAGTTATAGTAGGTATCCTTAATTTTTTCGGGTGAAAAGTATAGCCTATGTCACTCAGGGACAATGTAGCTTTCTAAGGGTGAAAGAATTTTTGAAATCGGTCCAGTAGTTTTTGAGCCTATTCGTATCAAACAAACAAAAATACAAATCTTTCCTCTTTATAATATTAGTATAGAAAAAATCTCCTCCTCAATTTGGCACTCAGGTGACTTTGCAGGGTGTATTTTAAGGTGAGGCTTTTCTTTTGTCAGGTGATAGAACTCATCAAAATAAGTCAATTTGTCGAAAATTTCTTATATTATTAAAAATGTTGGGCATCAATACCTTAAGCGGAAGTATCACCTTTTGAATCGTGGTAAATCTCCATTCAGAAAGTGGTATCTTTATTTCACGAGCAACTACCCTAATTTACGACGTAGAGACTTGATTTTTTTTAAATTGAAGTTGAAGAACGTCCCGAGGGAAAATAGTTTTTTTTCGATTCAATTAGTTTTTCAATTAAAAAAAAAACAGGTTGAACTTCAGCGTTTTGGAAACTACACTTAATGATTTTTTTCGAAGGTTATTCATCATTTTTTGGAAAAAATCGCAATTTTTTGCCCTTGGCAATTTAATCTTCTATAAACAACAAAAATTTTCATGATGATTAGTTCAAAAATATAGCTTGTACTCATGAACGAAAAACATATTCAATAACCCAAATATCGCAGAGATCTAACGATTTTTTTAATTGAAAAACTGATTAAATCGAAAAAAAAAACTTTTCGCCCTCGGGACGTTCTTCAACTTCAGTTAAAAAAAAAATCAAGTCTCT
The DNA here is from genome assembly GCA_951802165.1 of Adalia decempunctata. Classification (NCBI taxonomy): domain Eukaryota; kingdom Metazoa; phylum Arthropoda; class Insecta; order Coleoptera; family Coccinellidae; genus Adalia; species Adalia decempunctata. Next base: position 8,209,237 of record OX637704.1, on the reverse strand, counting down.
ACGTCGTAAATTAGGGAAGTTACTCGTGAAATAAAGGGACCACTTTTTGAATGGAGATTTACCACGATTCAAAAGGTGATACTTCCCCTTAATACTACTCTCGCCTGCATCTCTCTGTCCGAGGTTTATGAACATCAGTGAACATTAGCGGAAATCTTGTTCTGTACAACTCATACGCTGAACAGGCATTTTGTTTTGATTCCCCATAAATTTTAAGCATATCAACAAGTTCATAATTTGATCAAACTTAAAAACTCGTACAATCTACAACGCACTCTCGCCGTAACTGAGTCATGTATGATAGGAGGCAAAAAACAAGAGACGTTGATATCTACAGATAAGTAGGCCAGGGTGCAGTTTCGGACTGAGGAATTTTCAGATTCAACTAGAAACTAGAAAATATTCTAGTTTCATTTTCTCGAAACAGGGGCATAATTAATATAAAAAATTTTTGGTAAAATGACTTATTTTGATGAGTTCTACCACCTGTCAAAAGAAAAGCCTCACCTTCAAATACATTTTTGTTCACACCACGTCAGGTTGAACTTGAAATCATTGTTTGAAAAAACTATGCATTCGCCTCAAAAATGATAGATAACATTCGATAGCGCATCTTTACACGATTACTATCCAAAAAACAGATTAAACAAATTCCTTCATTTAGAGTTAAGGGTGTAATTTTTTTGAATTTTAGAAAATGTCGAATATTCCGCAAACCCAGTGACTTTTTTGCTTAGAAACATGAGATGTTTCTCTGAGACTGTGTCCTACTTGAACGAAAGCTATAGAGGTCTGTAATTTTCGAGTTTCTAGCCGGGAATGACCAGGTTCGACTCGCTGATCACGAATCCGTGGTTAAATTCAATTCTGTCCGTCCGTACGTAAACTCAATGACTTTGGAACAGATGAACCGACTTGAACAGTAAACAGGGTGTCCCAGAAGTCCCGCACTTCCTTGAGGGGATCGAAAGTGAAAATATTCTAAGCCCAAATATCCATGTTTGAAATTTTTCGATAACGTAGTACATTAGTTATTAATTAATGAAAGTGACCAATCAGGAGCGCGCTACAGAAGAATGAGTAAGCAGTGGGGACGCGAAAGTGAGACCGCCAGTCTCGGTTTACTGCGTGAAAAGCCGGCAGCAGCTCTGGCGTCTCACTCTCGCGTCCCCAACTGCTTACTCATTCTTCTGTGGAGCTCCTGATTGGTCACTTTCATTAATTAATTACTGATTAACTACTTTATCGAAAAATTTCAAACATGGATATTTGGGGTTAGAATATTTTTCACTTTCGATCCCCTCAAGGAAGTGCGGGACTTCTGGGACATCCTGTATACACAAATGAATAATCGGGTCGTTTTTCTGCGGAGACGAACACGAACAAATGTTGATGTTCTCTGTTGATGGAACTTGAAAAATTAGACGCAGGCGCCAGAACGAAAATCGTGCATCCACGTTGATGACATACGCGGGTGAACAAGGGCCTTGTTATTAATCCTAACACCCCACAGCTGTTCGATATCAATATGAAACGTATAGAGAACCACCATACACAGACTGTAGATGGAAATTGGCGAATCGAATGACGGCTAGCTATGGTATTCCGGATTGCAGCTGGAATAGTAAACAGGACCGAATGTATGCTAATTAATTTCGATTTCCAATTACCCCACTTGATAGCTACTTACTACTCCCAATTTACGTTCAATGTGACATTTCCCGAATGGAGATGAATTTTCATTACGATTCCGATATGAGGCGCCGTTCTTAATTGCCCATCCAGATGAAGAGGGGAGAATGCGATCATTAGCGAGATCTCGACTAAAAAGTTGGCCCTAAAATTGAGCCCGAATGACGTCTTGTTGATTTCATCTAATCGTCCATATCAATTTAGCCACTTAACGTCGATTTTTTGACGAATAATTCGACCCCACGGGATATCAAATCTTCGTTTTCTACTTTAAACTTCCACAGGGATCAATTCATGCTCCATAAAAGCGATTCCAGAACGGTGGGGGGCCCGTTTGCATAATTGGGGAACCCCACAGATATAAACACATCGTGAAAAAGTCTTGGCCCCCCTTAGGTTTCTCAAGAAATAAACAATCTATGTTCTGTGAATTTCAACTGCAATATACAGGGTGTATTTAAAGGTGAGTCTTTTCTTTTGACAGATGTTAGAACTCATCAAAATAAGTCATTTTACCGAAAATTTTCTATATGATTATGCTCCTGTTTCGAGAAAATGAAACCAGAATATGAAAAAGGATAATGGGAAGTAGGACAGCCAATAAAACACAACCTCTTACTTCAGCAACGTTTCGTCCATATATTTGGACTTCTTCACAGCTACAATACAATGGACCATTACAGAATCTTTGAAAAAACTTATAGTGGTGACTCACCTTTAGTTAATCGTTGTGGGCCAACGGTGTGGAATACAAAACATTGAACACACAGTGTATAAATAAAATAGGGTCAGATATTTACAATTAAAATAATAAGTTAGAACGGACATCACATAAATACAATAAATATGAACTAGGAATTCAAATCAAATGGCAATTTCCCCTTATCAACAGATGTATTGTATGATAACGTTATAACTATACAGGTTGTAGGTAATGCAAAACAAAGTATACACGATACACGTTTATGTTATTCTATCTCTCAGCCGACCCCTATTCACCTTATATAAATTCAAAAGATTGGAATATACAGAACTCAAATTTTGTGTATCCGTTCTGTCATTTACAGTAGAGTTAATATTTATAAAAGTCATTTCACTAACGCATCTCTTATAGTAAATGTCTTCATAATCTAATATACGAGCATTTTGAAAATCAAATGCGTGCAGTTCTTCAAAATGATGTCTGGCTAGTGCTGTTTTGTCAACTTTATTACAATTTTTTGTCTGGCAGTCATATTTATGTTGTCTAATTCTATTCTGAAGGTACTGCCTGGTCTGTCCTATATAACTCCTCTCGCAATCTAAGCAAGGTATCTGATAAATTAAATTAGATCTTTGTAACATAGGGGTCTTATCCTTTAATTTATGGAATAACGTGCTAACTTTTTTTGTGTTATAGAACACTAATTGAGCCGGAATTTTATTTTTCTTGAACATTAGATTAAGTTTCAATGAAAGTGACGGCACAAAAGGGAATTTATAATATTTAATCATTTCTTTGTTTTCATCATTATCGGGTGGATGCGCGTGAATGTTATCTATTCTCATAGTCTGTGCTATCATTCTATTGACCAAATTCGAGGGATAGTTATTGAGTTTGAGTACATTTTTTATTACGTCGTTATTCTCGTGGTGAAACTGGGGACTACTCAGGTTCTTTATTCTATGAATCAATCCCTTCATTACTGATAATTTCTGTTTAAAGTCATGATTCGAAAAGTAGTTTAACAATCTACCAGAACTGGTAGGTTTTTTGTACCAACAGGTCAAAAGCTTGCCATCATCACACCTATGCACCATCATATCAAGGAACGGAATTTTCCGGTCTACCTCTTTCTCAACTGTGAACTGTAGTCTGTTGTGAAATGAATTGAAAACCATTAAAAGTTCATCTATCTTATCTTCAGGGACTGCCAAAAATATATCATCAACATAAATCTTCAATACGGGTACAACAAATGATAATTTTTTCAAACATTCTTCAATTACAAAGTTCATAACAAACTTGGCTATAACTGGAGAAGCTGGGTTCCCCATTGCTGTTCCATCAAGTTGACTATAAAATTTACCATCAAAAGAAAAATAGCTATTGTCAAATATAAAATCAACAATCTCCACAAACATTTCTCTTGTTAGGTCTGTATAAGACGATATGTACCTCCACTTGGTCTTAAACATATCAACCGCTAATATTTTGGGGATATTAGTGAATAATGATACAACATCGAGGGAAACTAATACATACCCATCTGGTAGTAATACAGTTTTATTGGCTGTCCTACTTCCCATTATCCTTTTTCATATGTACATTGCGAAGGACGTGAAATGGTTGATATATATGAAACCAGAATATTTTCTTGTTTCTAGGTATATCTGAAAATTCCTCAGTCCGAACCTGCTCCCTGGCCTGCTTATCCGTGTAGATATCAACTTGTCGATATGCTTTTAATTTATGGTGAATCAAAACAAAATGCTAATTCAGCGTGTATAAGTTGTACAGAGCAAGATTTTCGGATTTCGCGGATGTTCATAAACCTGTAACAGAGAGATGCAGGCCAGAGTAGTACATATTAAGGGGCAGTATCACCTTTTGAATCGTGGTAAATCTCCATTCAAAAGTGGTCTCTTTATTTCACGAGTAAGTACCCTAATTTACGACGTAGAGACTTGATTTTTTTCAAATTGAAGTTGAAGAACGTCCCGAGGGCAAATAGTTTTCTTTTTTTCGATTTAATTAGTTTTTCAATTAAAAAAACCAGGGTAATCGTTAGATCTGGGGTTATTGAATATGGTTTTCGTTTTTCATGAGTACAAGCTATACTTTTGAAATAATCATCATGAAAATTTTTGTAGTTTATAGAAGATTAAATTGCCGAGGGCAAATAGTTGCGATTTCTTCCAAAAAATGATGAATAAAGGTCAGAAAAAAATCATTAAGTGTAGTTTCCAAAACGCTGAAGTTCAACCTGTTTTTTTTATTCGAAAAACGAATTAAATCGAAAAAATCGCAACTACACTGCGCAAAAAAATTAACGCACATTCTGAAAATCTCAATTTTAATGAAAGTTAACTCTACATTGACTTTATAACTTATTTTTTATTTTCTCTCGGGAAGGTTTTGAACGAAACAAGACACATTAAATGGAAGAAAAATTCAGGATTTCACCTAATCTTATGTTTAACAAACTCGCCCTGAAGCTCGGAAACTAGACGCCGTAGCAACTTGTGGTTTTCAGCAATTTATGTTTTTCGAAAAAAGAGGACATGACATGTATATTAGTTTTTCTCTATCTCTTATACTATGAGAGATGTAGTACTAAGCCATCGAAATCTGGCCACCCTGTACAATGGTTGTTGAAGATTGAAAAATACACTGCGCAAAAAAATTAACGCACATTCTGAAAATCTCAATTTTAATGAAAGTTCTCTACATTGACTTTATAACTTATTTTTTATGTTCTGTCGGGAAGGTTTTGAACGAAACAAGACACATTAAATGGAAGAAAAATTCAGGATTTCACCGAATCTTATGTGAAAGAAGAGAAATGAACAATTTTCGAAATACTGGTATTTCCACCCCTTGCGTTAATTACAGCTCGGCAACGACGGTTCATACTCAAAATGAGTGATCTTAAAATGTTCTGATCTAATCCTTCCCAGATTTCTAGGAGTTGGATTCCTAAGTCATTAAGAGAAGCTGGATGATTTTCTGAACTTCTCAGACTTCTATTGAGGATGTCCCAAACCTGCTCAATCGGATTAAGATCTGGACTTCCTGCTGGCCATACCATTCGAAAGACTTCAACCTCTTCAAGGTACTCCTGAACGATGCGCGCACGATGGGTTCTGGCATTATCGTCCATAAAAATGAAATTTTCAGCAATGTATGGGGCAAATGGCACTACATGCTCTTCAAGAATGTTCCTTATATACTTGTCAGCATTCATAGCTCCATTATCAACGACCACTAGGTCTGTGCGAGCAGTCAAAGATATTCCACCCCATACCATAATCGATCCTCCCCCGAAACCAGTAGTATTCAGGAAATTGTACTGAGCATATCTTTCATGTGGACGTCTGTATACAAGGGAACGTCGATCACAATGGTAGAGGCAGAATCTAGACTCATCTGTGAAAAGAACTCTTTCCTAATCGGCCTCTTCCCAATGGATATGCTCTCTCGCAAAATCCAAACGCGCCCTTCGATGGACTGGGGTAAGAGCTGGGCCTCTTGCCGCGAGACGAGGCCTTAAATCATATTCTCTGAGACGATTTCTTATTGTCTGAGTGCTAATTTGCACCTCATGAGTTTGCTCGAGCTGATTTTGAAGGAGGCGAGCGGTCGCAAACTTATCTCAACGAAGAAACTCTCAAGTAACGTTCTTGAATGGCAGTTGTTACCCGTGGTCTACCCTGTCCTGGTCTTCGGACATTCATACCTGTCTCCCTGAATCGCTGCAACATTCTGGACACACTTGTATGGGAAACTCCAAACCTTTCTGCAATTCTTGTGTATGTCCACCCTTCTTCTCGCAAACCACCGCTTGGGCACATTCCTCTTGGGTCAAATTGCGTGTTTCGCGTTGCATAGTGATCGAGTGTAGAAAATCAAACGAAAGAAAAACTATTGATCACTAGAATGGAGCCAATACATTCAAAATCTGATAATATCATCTTTTTTTTATTCCTGCTGGGAGAAAACATCTTTATTGAAGAAAAACGTTGAAAGTGGATAACATATGCATGCATAATTCTGATAAAAATAATTATCATTGAGAACACCTTCAGTTGTAGAATAAATTTGAGATTTCCATATTGTGCGTTAATTTTTTTGCGCAGTGTAGAACATGTCATATAAGAAATTGACTTATTTAGATGAGTTCTTTCACCTGTCAAAAGAAAAGTCTCACCTATTAATACACCCTGTATTTGTAAGGAAATCATTGTTTGTTACTCTTTTGCAACCCGATAGTATGCAACAAGTGTCATTATTCGAAGTTGTCCCCATACTCACTAGTAGCATGAATAATCTATTCTATTCATGCGAGTTTTTGTTGACTAATCCGATTGCGTTTTCTCGATGCATCGGGAAATGAAACTCATGCAGTCCGATTTTTCCAGTTGCGTCCTGCAAATATTTTCAAATCGGCAGCGATCCCACGGGACACGGAATGAATTCGAAATAAGCCAGTACCAATCAGAACACAATGCGATAATATCATTTGTTCCCGCGGGATATTACGGCAGGCTCATATGCAAATAGCGATATTCCAGAAATCAGGCGTTTGTTCCTGATCCTACAAATAACTAGGAGTGTCGCTAGTAGTTAGGAATAATCCAATCGATAGTCTGGCCCAATTTCGCAAATATATAACTGAACCTGCAAGAAGATTGGGCTCCGCTTTATGCTGATGAGTTATTAGGGAAAAGGTGCTGGTGGAATTCTGCTCATTTCACCTAACGCCGCCGAATCCCCTTTGTAATCTTGCATTTGCCTAATGCGAGAAAATGTATTTTGATTATAAACACGGTGTCTTCGAGGTGAACAGGCGATAATCCTTGTCCTTATGAATTTATAAATACTTCTACACACATGGAGCGACCATCCTTTATGCCACTTCTGTTTGTTCCACAGTTGGATCCCACTAAAATACGCAGAACCAAACTTTTATGGAATCACTCAGTATCTCATGAATGTGTTTCAATAACAGCGCTAGATTCGAATTGCGCGCCATGCTTGACAGTCATTATGTCACATGATTATGACGTGACAGATCGAAAGATGATAGATAGGAGTTGGTAAACATGGAGCATTACAAGGAAGAACAACCAGTCCTGATTGTCAAAGAATGACGTTACAATAGATTCCAAAATCTATTGATCTTGACGTAATGTGGAAAACCACATGCATGAGGTGTAGCACCTTCTTGTTGGAACCAAAACACTTCTGTGTCGATACCATCCGAATTTTGAAACAAATAATCATTGATCATCAATCTGTGACGCTCACCAATCACTGTTGCTCCACCATTAAAGAAATATGGACCGATGATGCCTCCAGCGTGTGAAGCACACCATACAGTGCATTTTTCAGGATGCAATGGAACCTGCAGAACTTCTTGGGAATTGTTTTCACTCAATATTCCAGAAATGAGCTTAATCAGTAAAGACAATTATTCGATAAAAACAAAACGACGCTTTTTGGAATCAAGTGGCTTTAGTTCTTGAACCATTTGGATCTTGTATGAGTGTAGACCAATATCTTCACGCAATATTCTCCATGTGGTGGGAGCACAGAGTCCAACTTGTTGTTAAGTATCACCTTTTGGATCGTGGTAAATCTCCATTCAGAAGTGGTCTCTTTATTTCACGAGTAAGTACCCTAATTTACTACGTAGAGACTTGATTTTTTTTTAATTGAAGTTGAAGAACGTCCCGAGGGCAAATAGTTTTCTTTTTTTCAATTTAATCAGTTTTTCAATTAAAAAAAACAGGGTAATCGCTAGATCTGGGGTTATTGAATATGTTTTTCGTTTTTCATGAGTACAAGCTATATTTTTGAAATAATCATCATGAAAATTCTTGAAGTTTATAGAAGATTAAATTGCCGAGGGCAAATAGTTGCGATTTTTTCCAAAAAATGATGAATAACCGTCGGAAAAAAATCATTAAGTGTAGTTTCCAAAACGCTGAAGTTCAACCGGTTTTTTTAAATCGAAAAACTAATTAAATCGAAAAAATCGCAACTATTTGCCCTCGGCAATTTAATCTCCTATAAACTACAAACATTTTCATGATGATTATTTCAAAAATATAGCTTGTACTCATGAAAAACGAAAAACATATTCAATAACCCCAGATCTAACGATTACCCTGTTTTTTTTTTTAATTGAAAAACTAATTAAATCGAAAAAAAGAAAACTATTTGCTCTCGGGACGTTCTTCAACTTCAATTAAAAAAAAAAATCAAGTCTCTACGTCGTAAATTTGGGTACTTCCTCGTGAAATAAAGAGACCACTTTTGAATGGAGATTCAACACGATTCAAAGGGTGATACTGCCCCTTAACGTCGACGAATAGACAAATCTGGATCTTCATTAACACTACCACATTTAGCAGCGATATTTTCTTTTGCACGTACAGTTCTTTGTCTTGTTGTTGTTGCATCGAGTAGAGAAAATGTTGTCCGAGATCTATCGATAGTACGACGAATAAGCTGCTCTGATGGACGATATGCAAACCATAAATTTCACGAAGTGCTCTAAAAGTTTGGCGAATAGAACACTGATTTTGAAAATAAAATTCAGCAATTTGTAAACGTTGTTGCGGCGTGAGTCGTTCCATGATAATTTGTCGATGCTCACTGAACAGAAATGTCAATACAACATGGCTTCTATCTCCTGTCAAATCACAGATGATATTTGGCTCGTGATTTGTTCTGTTTCCCCTTGTCGAATCACAAGGAATTTTTCTTTTCACGAATTCCAGGTGGTGGGACTTAGTCGATGTCAAAGCAAATACCCCGGCTCGACCGAGCCTGAAAAAACGGGCAGACATTCTCGCCATCTTACTAAATTCACCCGTAATCACATTAGCGGAACAAGATGCTCGTGAATAATTAAATTTCACCTTCAGAATAATTTTTGCCGGAATGATAAAAATGTGAAGAGTCGAGCTGAACGAAGAGTCACTCGACAGATTAAATTAATGCGGTTTCAATTCGTTTTTTCCCACCCTGCGTCTCGCTAACAAATCTGAATCTTCATATTTAACGACTACTTCTGTCTAGGAAATGGGATTTCAACGTTTGCGACATCTTGTTCTATATTTTTGCTGCATTCGAGATGGGGAAACATTGAGCGCAAGAAGAAAATAAGAAGAACCTCTTCAGTGACATAAATTGCAGCCGAATCAGTGAACAGCCTGAGGAATTAGATTCGTTTCATGGTCCTTTTAGTGCGGGAGAGCACAAATCTGCCCAGTTTTACAGACGAAAAATAACATCTGGGAACTTTTATTCAGTTTAGTCTAATTATAGTTGGAAACGAGCGGTTTGTGCTGCCATTTTTGCAACCTTCAGCATTTTGACGGGGTTGTGTCTGTGACAAAACACAAAACAATCCATCGAAATCAACACGCCATTCGTCTTTGAAATGTTTCTTTTTGGACCCGATCTAGCTCAAACATTTTCTGCAATATACAAATCGTCAGAAGTCTTGCAGTGAGGCACATAGTGATCCTTTTCCATAGAAATCATAATATATATACTTACTCTAGAATGCTAATCAATTGGATCGAAGTGTTGTAAAAATTTCAGTGTGGTCCACAATGCGCATACGTGCCATCAGTTTCTGAACAGGGTCGGCTTCAATGAAATTTTATGCTGTTATTGTTGCAGTTGGATTCAATCAATTCATAATTAGTATTCGACACGTACTAGTTGTTTTGAACATATTGATAATTTTCAACAGCTATTTGAATGGTAAATTTGGAATCATCAGCGACTGGAAGATAAGCTGAAAATCTTTCATTATTCCAAAACCTCTTCAGGCGTTGAAAAAACCCGGTTTCGGTATAAAAATTAATTCAAGGATCAAGGAAGACAAATTCTGGTTAACAAACAACGAATCTTTTGGTAAAGTACAGAAAAAAAAATCAAATGAGCAAAATATACTAATATATCCCTTCAGGACAGTTCTATTCTTTGGTGTTCCTGAAAATAGTGGAAACATGAAAATGTATTGTACATCTGCCAATGCGTTACTCTGCATCGTTTCATGAGTGAATTCTGATACCTACATTCATTCTTCAAGTCATTTGGCTTTTTGAGTTCGAATTATCCATTAAAAGATGGTTTACTCACAAGATTTCTTGATTTTTCATAATGAATTGCGTTCTTTTTCTATATAAAGAACCAATCTCATGGTGCGAGTGGATAGATATGTGTCAATCGAATGAAAAGCAAAGCGTAAATCATAAATTTCTAACAGTTTATATGAATGAAAAGGTGCACATAGTTTAGAATTACATACTCAAGTGGGAAATGAGCGGGTCAAGACAAGGACACCACAACACTATACAGTTCATTGTTTATCGGATATGAAAAAATCCAAATCGAACACAACACACAAAAAAGCAAAATGCACACGAAGAATATCAAACACGAAAATAACAGTTACGCACCAGTAAACTAGTTTGTCTATGCAGTAAACTAAACTGTGGCTGCAGACTGACACTAACCCGTTCCTGCCTAAACTTTCACTAAGATCATTTCAAAGTCATTTGCCTTGAGACAGAAAAAGCGGCGTTGCGCGGACTATATCTATTTAGTGAAACCTACTACATTACTGCTCTGATTTGCTCACCAATTCCACAAATATTGCAATTCACTTATGATATTTATGTGTCTAATAGTCGTAGGAAGTGGCGCATGAGCTATAAAATAAGTTTGTTACTCCATGGAATATTTTTATTGTTTAATTATATTGAACTTAAAATAGAACCGACAAAACATTTAGGGACTTGGCATCGTTCTACGTGAAATTTCCTAATGGTGAGCATGCGCACATTGTGAATCAGTTGCCTATGCGGCACGTTTTTCGCTGCGGAACTAGAAGGAATTAGCATTCTAGAGTAAGTATATATATTATGATTTCTATGTCCTTTTCCTGGAAACAAGCAGCGTTGCCCGGTGCTTCAGTGTTATTCTTCATGACAATTAGAAAACTGTCGAAGTTTGTCCTATTTCAATCGCCTAATATTCGCCCTTGGAATATAACATAACTGGGTTTCTCTTAGATTCATTACACCAGTTTCCCTAATATGTATTGCAGTGATCAGCTTCCATCACGTCGTTTCACGCTAATATGCAAGACCAACTTCATAATACGATTTTCTGTTCAAGAGTTATGGCTTCTCGAATATGAAACAAACTTTGAATAGAACATTATGTGAATACCAACTACGGGAAACTTCATGTCACATCAGAATCTGGCTCAGGATCCAGTGGTGGTCCTGAACTTCTTTATGATCGATTTTCTCCTATGCCTCGATTTCTATTCAAGCCGGGCAACATTCGAATACCTTTTACGCATTTGAGAAAAACGCAACTGCTGGCGAGTAGATTTAATCACATACCAATACGTTTTTCATATAATAATATGAGATATGTGGACAACATAATTGGACATTGTGGTCAGTAACTGAAAACATGACATATTGTGTTTTTCCTTGAATAGTCGAACTTTATTTCGGTTCAATAGACTTATTTTGACAACCATTTTACTTTCCGATAATAATCATATCTGAATCTCGAATCCATTGAGGCGTTTACAGATTGGGTGGGCTGATAATAATTCAACATTATTGTGTGACAAAATATGGGAATTATTCTTTTGTTGTGCTTCACACAAACGATAATGAAGTTGGAGCCATTATGTGGAATTAGAAAAAATGATGTCACGTCATGACATTTAATTATTCTCGACATTTGATACGAGTCTACACGATAGATGTTACAGCTTTCCAATAATCATTAATGGATTAATTAAGCCACGAGCGGATTTTCCTGATGATTACTCTTTCTTATAATTGACAATATTTTATAGACTTATTCTTATTTCGAGAAAAACGCATCGAACGAATTGGTGATTTGAATGAAGTCGAGAAAAATAACTAAGATAGAATCAGGAAGTTCCTAAAACCATTCGAATCTTTCAGAATATCCATTTTGCTGACCCATAACATCTAAACTCTGCATGATCTAAGCGTCCGAACAAAACTCGAAAATGAAAAATTGAAAACAAGAAACTGAAAAAAATTCATGACAAAAAAGGAACATATGGACAAGTTGGGTATCAAAATATAGGTTTTCGGGGACGCTGAATTCAATAAGAAATATTCTGAGGCTCTATCTATCACAGTATAGATTTTCACCTGTCAAATGGCATTTTTTCGAATTTCAAATCGTCATAGCTCCCGCTCATGTGGTCGTATTCACTTTTGGTTTGTATTATGTTAATCGTCATTGTCCCAAGTATCTATCAACATAATAAAATGGATTTCGGAAATCCCAACTTTTTGGGTGAAAAATACGTAAGGGTAAGACTCCCGAAAAACACCATATTCGTCATCAACACGAAATCCCTGGGGAATCTAGTGTTGATATTCGATCGTGAAGTTCTTCAACCCATTCGAATCTTTCAGAATATCCATTTTGCTGACCCATAGCACCTAAACTGAGCATGCTCTGAGCGTCCGAACAAAACTCGAAAATGAAAAATTGAAAACAAAATACTGAAAAAATTCATGACCAAAAAGGACCATATGGACAAGTTTGGTATCAAAATATAGGTTTTCGGGGACGCTGAATTCAATAAGAAATATTCCGAGGCTCTATCTATCACAGTATAGATTTTCACCTGTCAAATGGCATTTTTTCGAATTTCAAATCGTCATAGCTCCCGCTCCTGTGGTCGTATCCACTTTTGGTTTGTATATTGTCAATCATCATTGTCCCAAGTATCTATCAGCATAATAAAATCGATTTCGAAAATCCCAACTTTTTGGGTGAAAAATACGTAAGGGGTAAGACCCCCCAAAAACACCATATTCGTCATCAACACGAAATCCCTGCAGAATCTAGTGCTGATATTCGATCGTAAAGTTCTTCAACCTATTCCAATCTTTCAGAATATCCATTTTGCTGACCCATAACACCTAAACTCTGCATGCTCTAAGCGTCTGAACAAAACTTGAAAATGAAAAATTGAAAACAAAAAACCCAAAAAATTAATGTCAAAGAAGAACTATATGGACAAGTTTGGTATCAAAATATAGGTTTTCGGGGACGCTGAATTACATACGAAATATTCCGAGGCTCTATCTATCACTGTATAGATTTTCACCTGTCAAATGGCATTTTTTCGAATTTCAAATCGTTCCCGCTCCTGTGGTCGTATCCACTTTTGGTTTGTATATTGTTAATCATCATTGTTTGTCCCAAGTATCTATCAGCATAATAAAATCGATTTCGAAAATCCCAACTTTTTGGGTGAAAAATACGTAAGGGGTAAGACCCCCCAAAAACACCATATTCGTCATCAACACGAGATCCCTGGGGAATCTAGTGTTGATATTCGATCGTGAAGTTCTTCAACCCATTCGAATCTTTCAGAATATCCATTTTGATGACCCATAATATCTAAACTCTGCATGCTCTAAGCGTCCGAACAAAACTCGAAAATGAAAAATTGAAAACAAAAAATAAAAAAAATTCATATCAAAGAAGGACCATATGGACAAGTTTGGTATCAAAATATAGGTTTTCGGGGACGCTGAATTCAATAAGAAATATTCCGAGGCTCTATCTATCACAGTATAGATTTTCACCTGTCAAATGGCATTTTTTCGAATTTCAAATCGTCATAGCTCCCGCTCCTGTGGTCGTATCCACTTTTGGTTTGTATATTGTCAATCATCATTGTCCCAAGTATCTATCAGCATAATAAAATCGATTTCGACAATCCCAACTTTTTGGGTGAAAAATACGTAAGGGGTAAGACCCCCCAAAAACACCATATTCGTCATCAACACGAAATCCCAGCAGAATCTAGTGCTGATATTCGATCGTAAAGTTCTTCAACCTATTCCAATATTTCAGAATATCCATTTTGCTGACCCATAACACCTAAACTCTGCATGCTCTAAGCGTCTGAACAAAACTTGAAAATGAAAAATTGAAAACAAAAAACCCAAAAAATTAATGTCAAAGAAGAACTATATGGACAAGTTTGGTATCAAAATATAGGTTTTCGGGGACGCTGAATTACATACGAAATATTCCGAGGCTCTATCTATCACTGTATAGATTTTCACCTGTCAAATGGCATTTTTCGAAGTTCAAATCGTCATAGATCTCGCTCCTGTGGTCGTATCCACTTTTGGTTTGTATATTGTTAATCATCATTGTCCCAAGAATCTATCAGCATGATAAAATCGATTTCGAAAATCCCAACTTTTTGGATGAAAAATACGTAAGGGGTAAGACCCCCCAAAAACACCATATTCGTCATCAACACGAAATCCCTGGGGAATCTAGTGTTGATATTCGATCGTGAAATTCTTCAACCCATTCAAATCTTTCAGAATATCCATTTTGCTGACCCATAACATCTGAACTCTGTATGTTCCAAGCGTCCGAACAAAACTCGAAAATGAAAAATTGAAAACAAAAAACTGAAAAAATTCATGACAAAAAAGGAACATATGGACAAGCTTGGTATCAAACTATAGGTTTTCGGGGACGCTGAATTCAATTAGAAATATTCCGAGGCTCTATCTATCATAGTATAGATTTTGACCTGTCAAATGGCATTTTTTCGAATTTCAAATCGTCATAGCTCCCGCTCCTGTGGTCGTATCCACTTTTGGTTTATATATTGTTAATCATCATTGTCCCAAGTATCTATCAGCATAATCAAATCGATTTCGAAAATCCCAACTTTTTGGGTGAAAAATACGTAAGGGGTAAGACCCCCCAAAAACACCATATTCGTCATCAACACGAAATCCCTGCAGAATCTAGTGTTGATATTCGATCGTGAAGTTCTTCAACCCATTCGAATCTTTCAGAATATCCATTTTGCTGACCCATCGCACCTAAACTCCGCATGCTCTAAGCGTCCGAACAAAATTCGAAAATGAAAAATTGAAAACAAAAAACTGAAAAAATTCATGACCAAAAAGGTCCATATGGACAAGTTTGGTATCAAAATATAGGTTTTCGGGGAAGCTGAATTCAATTAGAAATATTCCGAGGCTCTATCTATCATAGTATAGATTTTGACCTGTCAAATGGCATTTTTTCGAATTTCAAATGGTCACAGCTCCCGCTCCTGGAGTCGTATCCACTTTTGGTTTGTATATTGTTAATCATCATTGTCCCAAGTATCTATCAGCATAATAAAATCGATTTCGAAAATCCCAACTTTTTGGGTGAAAAATACGTAAGGGGTAAGCCCCCCCAAAAACACCATATTCGTCATCAACACGAAATCCCTGCAGAATCTAGTGTTGATATTCGATCGTGAAGTTCTTCAACCCATTCGAATCTTTCAGAATATCCATTTTGCTGACCCATCGCACCTAAACTCCGCATGCTCTAAGCGTCCGAACAAAATTCGAAAATGAAAAATTGAAAACAAAAAACTGAAAAAATTCATGACCAAAAAGGTCCATATGGACAAGTTTGGTATAAAAATATAGGTTTTCGGGGACGCTGAATTCAATTAGAAATATTCCGAGGCTCTATCTATCATAGTATAGATTTTGACCTGTCAAATGGCATTTTTTCGAATTTCAAATGGTCACAGCTCCCGCTCCTGGAGTCGTATCCACTTTTGGTTTGTATATTGTTAATCATCATTGTCCCAAGTATCTATCAGCATAATAAAATCGATTTCGAAAATCCCAACTTTTTGGGTGAAAAATACGTAAGGGGTAAGACCCCCCAAAAACACCATATTCGTCATCAACACGAAATCCCTGGGGAATCTAGTGTTGATATTCGATCGTGAAGTTCTTCAACTCATTCGGATCTTGCAGAATAGCCATTTTGCTGACCCATAACACCTAAACTCTGCATGCTCTAAGCGTCCGAACAAAACTCGAAAATGAAAAATTGAAAACAAAAAACTAAAAAAATTCATATCGACGAAAGACCATATGGACAAGTTTGGTATCAAAATATAGGTTTTCGGGGACGCTGAATTCAATTAGAAATATTCCGAGGCTCTGTCTAGCATAGAATAGATTTTGACCTGTCAAATGGCATCTTTTCGAATTTCAAATCGTCATAGCTCCCGCTCCTGTGGTCGTATCCACTTTTGGTTTGTATATTGTTAATCTTCATTGTCCCAAGTATCTATTAGCGTAATAACATCGATTTCGAAAATCCCAACTTTTTGGGTGAAACCCCCAAAAACACAATATTCGTCATCAACACGAAATCCCTGGGAAATCTAGTGTTGATTTTTGATCGTGAAGTAGCAGGAATATTGAAAAAAATACCAGGGATTAGTCCTTTGCGAGTGTACGGAGATTACATAATTTCAAGATTCTGACCTATTGAAATTTAAAAAAAAAATAGTCCCCACTTTAGAAAGTGATATCTCGGAAAGGGGTGAGCTGAGGAAATTTTGTTATAAGAAAGACCCATATTAATTTGATACAAGCAAGCTCCTCCTGATTTTTCTCGCAAGAATTTAGAAACCTGTAGGTATAAATAGTAAATCATCGTTTTCATATGGACACCCCTAGACCTTTGACTTAATATGCATACCTACCTCATTAAATTCGAATGATATAGGTCTCCTTTGTAAATTCCGTCGAAAATCCAATTTGACATTTTGTTCTCCTGTACACACAGCCTGCTTTAATTCAATGCTTGAATAATGTTCACTAATCCCGCAACTCGAGGGCGTACGTCGCATGACAGTCCATCGTTTGAACGTGTCGCCATGAAAAACGATACACCGTATCTTCCGAACGCCCTGTAATATATTCGCGCTGTTTCAACCGCGCCGAACTATTATCCACTCAGTTAGTATGGTAATAAATGAATTTGCAACAATGAAAAATGCCCCGTGTGAATTATTCACCTCGGTGAAATATTCGCGTTTGCGGGGATTTATTATTTTCCAGAATTTGATGAAATATGCATTTGCTTCGCTTTGACTTCGAGCTTCAACCCTGGCCTGTTCGGGCGGCGCAATTATCTTCTTCTCCAGTAGATCTTCGAGCAAATGTTTCCTTTATACAGGGACGTTCATTAAAATATTTCAAGCAAGGATTCAGAATAACAAATTAAATTATTTATGTAATTGAGTTTCTGAGCGGAAGATGACGTCTTGGTTGAACTTCGAGTTTCCGGTTTGACCGGAAATGACACCAAACGGGACATTAACTTTGTTTTGCAACTACAACATCCTATTTTTGAGTGTTCGTTCTTCATAAGCGCGGAATATACAGGGTGTTTCTAAATTCATGCGAAGAAATTTAGGAGGTGATCTTAATTTCATACGAGCAATCACCTCCATAATGTTTTCGCATGAATTTAGAAAGACCCTGTATATACAGGGTGTCCCAGCACTTCGTTGAGGGGATCGAAAGTGAAAAATATTCTAAGCCCAAATATCCATGTTTGAAATTTGTTGATGAAGTAGTTAATCAGTAATTAATTAATGAAAGTGACCAATCAGGAGCGCGCTATAGAAGAATGAGTAAGCAGTTGGGGACGCGAGAGTGAGACGCCTGAGCTGCTGTCGGCTTTCCACGCAGTAAACCGAGACTGGCGTCTCACTTTCGCGTCCCCACTGCTTACTCATTCTTCTGTAGCGCGCTCCTGATTGGTCACTTTCATTAATGAATAACTAATGAACTACGTTATCAAAAAATTCCAAACATGGATATTTGGGCTTAGAATATTTTTCACTTTCGATCCCCTCAAGGAAGTGCGGGACTTCTGGGACATCCTGTATATAGTTATGGCAACCATATTGAAAATGGTAGAAATGTCACTTGTTAAGCGTGATCTTACTGTAAGTCATCCAGAATTTTTATGAAAAAATCTTGATCTACAGGAAGATAATGATCCTTCTGTACAGGGTGGCCCGATTTCGATGGTTTAGTACTACAACTCCTGAACTATAAGAGATAAAGAAAATGTTAGATACATGTCATGTTCTCTTTTTTCGTATAAATTGCTGAAAACACCAAGTTGCTACGGCGTCTAGTTTCTGAGCTACAGCACGATTTTGTTATTTGGTCCATTATTATAATTGACTATAACTTCCGTATTAAAGGATCTACGCTCTTGAAATGAACACATCTTCAGGACACTTTTTTTTGCTGCTTTTGAGCGGTGCTATTCGATTTTTTGTATCTGCTCAATTTCGGAGCTATAACAAAAAAAAATATTTTTCAAATGGAAACCATAATGGGAAATGATATTCCGGAATTGATCCTTCTGCAACGATTTCAAAAATATATATCATGATATACTTCAGAGTTCACTATACAGGGTGTCCCAGAAGTCCCGCACTTCCTTGAGGGGATCGAAAGTAAAAAATATCCATCTTTGAAATTTTTCGATAAAATAGTTAATCAGTAATTGATTAATGAAAGTGACCAGTCAGGAGCGCGCAACAGAAGAATGAGTAAGCAGTTGGGGACGCGAGAGTGAGACGCCTGAGCTGCTGTCGGCTTTCCACGCAGTAAACCGAGACTGGCGTCTCACTTTCGCGTCCCCACTGCTTACTCATTCTTCTGTAGCGCGCTCCTGATTGGTCACTTTCATTAATGAATAACTAATGAACTACGTTATCAAAAAATTTCAAACATGGATATTTGGGCTTAGAATATTTTTCGCTTTCGTTTTCCTCAAGGAAGTGCGGGACTTCTGGGACACCCTGTATATCGAAAATTTCGAGAAAACACTTTTCCCTCAAAAAAATCCAAGCAGGCTTTGATTCACTTCCTTCAAAACACTTCAAAACACAGAATTTCATGTCTTATTTATTTTCCCTTGTCATATTCAATTCAGTTCATTGCTGTATCGTCTGGCGTTTCTGAAGTTCTCATAAGGTCATAGAGTTCGACATCTCACAATTATTGTAAGCTGCCAAATTGATTCAGGAAATATAAGCTTCATTATTACTCGAACCAATAGATGGACTTCGCAAAACTTGTTGAATCTAGTATGATTTCTCAGCTAAATTTAAAAATGAAAAGCATTTGAATACTTGATTTGATGATGACAAAAACACAAAGTTTTATGTAACCTGTTGATAACCGCAATGAATGTTTCCATGAGGGACAAGAAAAGCTCCTTCAAGAATAAATAAAGGTTTATTTAAAAAAATAATATTCACAACAAATGTTCAAATCGTTGTCCATTCGAGGAAATACATAAATTGCATCTTCTAGTGATTTGATGTATAAATAAGAACCTGAAAAGCGCGAGACGATACAACAATGATGAAACTGAATTGAATTTGACAAGTGAATATAAATAAGACATGAAATTCTATAACCGCCTCAGTTTTGAAGGAAGTGAATCAAAGCCTGCTTGTATTTTGTTGAACGAAAAGTGTTTCTTCGAAATTTTCGGTATATAGTGAACTCGGAAGTATATCATGATATACACTGCGCAAAAAAATTAACGCACATTATGGAAATCTCAAATTCATTCTACAACTGAAGGTGTTCTCAATGATAATTATTTTTATCAGAATTATGCATGGATATGTTATCCACTTTCAACGTTTTTCTTCAATACAGATGTTTTCTCCCAGCAGGAATAAAAAAAGATGATATTATCAGATTTTGAATGTATTGGCTCCATTCTAAAAGTGATCAATAGATTTCTTTCGTTTGATTTTCTACACTAGATCGCTATGCAACGCTAAACACGCAATTTGACCCAAGAGGAATATGCCCAAGCGGTAGTTTTGCGAGAAGAAGGGTGGACATACACAAGAATTGCAGAAAGCTTTGGAGTTTCCCATACAAGTGTGTCCAGAATGTTGCAGCGATTCAGGGAGATAGGTATGAATGTCCGAAGACCAGGACAAGGTAGACCACGGGTAACAACTGCCATTCAAGAACGTTACTTGAGAGTTTCTTCGTTGAGACAATGGTTTGCAACCAGTCGCCTCCTTCAAAATCAGCTTGAGCAAACTCATGAGGTGCAAATTAGCACTCAGACAATAAGAAATCACCTCAGAGAATATGATTTAAGGCCTCGTGTCGCGGCAAGAGGCCCAGCTCTTACCCCAGCCCATCGAAGGGCGCGTTTGGATTTTGCGAGAGAGCATATCCATTGGGATGAGGCCGATTGGGAAAGAGTTCTCTTCACAGATGAGTCTAGATTCTGCCTCTACCATTGTGATCGACGTTTCCTTGTATACAGACATCCACATGAAAGATATGCTCAGTGCAATTTCCTGAATACTACTGATTTCGGGAGAGAATCGATTATGGCATGGGGTGGAATATCTTTGACTGCTCGCACAGACCTAGTGGTCGTTGATAATGTAGCTATGAATGCTGATAAGTATATGAGGAACATTCTTGAAGAGCATGTAGTGCCATTTGCCCCATACATTGGTGAAAATTTCATTTTTATGGACGATAGTGCCAGACCCCATCGTGCGCGCATCGTTCAGGAGTACCTTGAAGAGGTTGAAGTCTCTCGAATGGAATGGCCAGCAAGAAGTTCAGATCTCAATCCGATTGAGCAGGTTTGGGACTACCTCGATAGAAGTCTGAGAAGTTCAGAAAATCATCCAGCTACTCTTAATGACTTAGAAATCCAACTCGGAGAAATCTGGGAAGGATTAGATCAGAACATTTTAAGATCACTCATTTTGAGTATGAACCGTCGTTGCCGAGCTGTAATTAACGCAAGGGGTGGAAATACCACGTATTAAATCACTTATCAGCATTTCGGTATTTTGAAAATTGTTCATTTCTCTTCTTTCACATAAGATTCGGTGAAATCCTGAATTTTTCTTCCCTTTAATGTGTCTTGTGTCGTTCAAAACCTTCCCGAGAGAACATAAAAAATAAGTTATAAAGTCAATATGTATAGAGTTAACTTTCATTAAAATTGAGATTTTCGGAATGTGCGTTAATTTTTTTGCGCAGTGTATATTTTCGAAATCGTTGAAGAAAGATCAATTCGGAAATATAATTTCCCATTATGGTTTCCATTTGAAAAAATTTTAATTTTGTTATATTGTATTTGAGCACATACATAAAATCCAATAGCTCCGCTAAAAAGCTGTAAAAAAAGGATCCTAAAGATGTGTTCATTTCGAGAGCGTAGATCCTATATTACGGAATTTAAGTCAATGATAAAAATGGACCAAAATCGCCCTGTAGCTCGGAAACTAGACGCCGTAGCATCTTGTGGTTTTCAGCAATTTATGTTTCTCGAGAAAAGAGGACATTACTTGTATATTACTTTTTCTCTACCCAACCTCTTATAGCTTAAGAGATTTAGTACTAAACCATCGAAACCTGGCACCCTGTAAGCTATTCCTCGAAATATTCTACCAGAAAACCAATTCGATGACCCAACATTCAAGTAGGAGGGGGCGCTGTTCAACTGAGCCCCCTTTACCTACGCATATGACTCGTATCAATACCTTTGACCGAGCTCGTAATCTTGTTAATAGTGTACATAGTTTGCATCATTAGTTCACAGAATACCTATATGATTTAAGGGGGCTTTGTCGCTACTACCAGGAGAGAGAGAATCTCATTCCCTCAATTAGCATTTGTTTTGTCTCGTTCCACCGAGTCAGGGTTGTCGAACACATAATATTCGGTTTTTTTATTCAACAAATAGAGCATGAAGCATTTCTGCACAAGATGCCTCACAGAAAAATTGCATTCAAACGACTTTTTGTTTCTTCCTAATAATTGTTGAACTTCCATTCTTATTTGCAGAGGGATAATATTTCAATTTCAACAATTGAGTACTACTGGTGGCATTTAGACATTCCGTACTCACGTACGGCACCAGTTGATTAAATTACTTTATTTTGATTACCTATTCTCATCTCCATTTAATTTTTCAATTAGGTAGGTAGATATGTTTTAAGTCTGAACTGAAACCCAACCCAGCATACTACTTAAGATTGTATCTTGGATTTTTATGGTAAGTTGGAAAGTGATTGAATTAATCGCATTTTCATGTTTAGAAAACGTACGAAATGATTGTACCCCATTCAAACTAGGCGTTTCCATTTCATTGCTTCAAAATTGAAAAGTTCTTTCTTTATAACTCTTCATCTCAAAAGTATTCCATTTGGATAAATTACCTATATTACCAGTAAAGATTCATTCATCACTACTTGGAATAATCCCACATTCAATTATGTAGATGAATAAAATGATTGGTTTCTCAGTTCGAGTTCGTCAGGCCAATGGCAGAGCGCTATTCGCGCTTGGTGCCGTACGTGAGTACGGAATGTCTAAATGCCTACGGGTGTGGATTAAATACAAAATATTTGACATGAAAGCAAACCTTTCTGGTCAAAAACTTTCTTATCATGCAACGCCATTCATGTGTAATAAAGTCGAGACGAGTACTGAATTATACAAAATACAAATGACGGCTAATTACATTTCCAACAATTTTAAGATGAACGTAGAGTCGTTTTGAATAAAACATGCGAGCGAATTATCCAAAAAACGAAGTTTCAACAAAATGCGAGGTCAAGAAGGCTGTGTAGAAATATGAATTGATATTCTGTGTTTCAAAATTGTTTTTACCATGTACCCAAGGGGTGAATTCCCAACTGCCACTTTTTGTGGCCCTCACGATCACCAGGCCTTAACCCACTCGACTTTTTTTACACGAAAATTACCAGAGATATGCAAGAAGAATGAAGCAATTCCCCTTTAGAACGTTTTAGAGCTCATGGTGGCCACATTGAACACCTTTTGTAGAATTCAATTTGATAAACCGATATTTTGAAATCAATATTTTCTCCGTCTCTTCCATTATTAAGCCCCACAGTCATAAAATCCATATTTTCAAGTAATGAAAAAAATGTGAGCGCTTTTGAAATAAGAAAACCTCTAACTCGTGGTAATAGGAATTTATTTTGCATTGAATGCTGGAAATACAGTGAGTAATACCATTTCCATTTCTCAATGGAGCAGGTGACAATTTTTGTATATCACTTTAGGTTGAACGTGGGAAAAAAATAGGAAAACATTAAATTTGAGATACATCTTTGTTCAAAAGAAACCAACTGGTCTGTGGTAGAACCCTATGATCCATAGATTTGAAATAGCGGCCATAGATACGTGATCTTAGGGGATTTTAAGAGCGTATCTGCTTATAATTCACTTTTACACTGTATCCCGGTTGGCCATGATTTAGGTTTATCAAGTTTTTTTACTCAAAACTGACGCAGGGTGGTACTCGTTAAGTGTCTTATGATTTTCACAGATGTTGCCAATGCTAATTTCTATTTTTTTGTAATTTGGTGATTAGTTACTCTTTGTTAATTTTTCTGAATATTCATGGAATATTATTCCGAGGGATCAATAAAGTATATTATTATTATTATTATTATTACTATTTACTCTTTTTTTAACTTTGTAAATGTAGTTAGTTCCCTTAAGGTTTAACTCTGACTCAAGTTTCGTGTTACTACTACATTTTCATACTGGAGTATTTCAAGTTGTGCAAAGAGGTATTTAAATGTCTTCTGTGGGCTTATTTTTTGAAAATTTTGAATAGTGGAGAATTCCATAGGTCCGTTTTTTCGTTTTTCTGTCGGGTTATTCGAGTACTTTTAATCTTTTTTCGAATGAACTATCACAAAGTAACGGACTATTCTGTCCATTATTTTTCAGTAATATTCCAACACTAGATTCTTGATTTTCGTAAAAGAATTTAGCATAACTGAATCTTGTATGTTCATATACGTGAAATAAACTGCTCCACATGAGTTAGGGATATTGACTTAAATTGCAAAAAAATATAGTTAAAATAAGATTTTTGTGATGAAAATTCATATTAATATGATTTCAAGTTGCATATTAATTTTAGCCTATAGGTCTGCAGCATATACAGGTTAAGAAAAATCGAGTAAAATAACGAAATTTTATTCCCAGAGAATTCAAGCATTTCAAAACTATCAATGCAATGTATGGCCTCCACGGGCATAAACAACAGCTTGACATCTTCTTTGCATATTACACACGAGGTTGTTGAACATTTCTGGAGGAATTTGGTTCCATAAACGGGGCAAAAGCTCTCTCAGATCATTTAAGAATTCTGGGGTAGGTTGACGATTAGATATCTAATCTTCTTTGGAGCATATCCCATGCATGTTCTATGCAATTCGAATCTGGTGAGTGCGGAGGTATTGGTAAATGTGAAATTCCAAGCTCCTCGCGCGCATTCTCAACTATGGCTGCGCGGTGCGGTCTAGCGTTATCGTATAGAAATTGAAAAGTTCCACCAATAGCAGCGTGGAAATTTGGCACAACATTGTCGATGACATGCTCCCTATAGAGTGAGGCGGTCATATTCCCAGGACAAATGTGTAGATATGTGCGCCCGTTGAAACATATCCCGGCCCATACCATAACACTACCCCCTCGGAATGGATGGACTTCTTGGACATAGCGACGATTACGGGATATGCGTGGGATTTTCCATACCCTTATTCTTCGAGAATCTGAAAATCGTCCATATCTGGATTCATCAGTGAAAAGGACACTACGCCATTGATCGTTCCAATTCATATGTTGCCTTGGTCATTCCAGTCTTTGACGCTTATGGTCACGTGTTAATGGAACTCCTTTTAATGGACGTCTACAACCTAGATTCACCTCTCTCAAACGTCGTCTGATGGTTTCGATAAAAACTTGGACCCCATCTGCATTTTGAAGAGTATTTAGTAGCATTCTACACGTAGATGTAGGGTTTCTTCTCGCCGAAACGGTGATGAAATGATCCTGAGCTGGTGTTGTTTTTCGTCGCCCACCAAGCCTTGGTCTTTCCAACACGGAACCTGTCTCCCTGAACCTATTCCAAAGTCGAGATGTCATACTTTGGCTGACTTGGAGCCTTTCCGCTACAACAACCTGAGTTAGGCCACCCTTTAGCATTCCGATAGCCCTATTAGCATCAGCGTTTGTTAATTTACGTCTTGGCATTTTCAGAAAACACGTTTCAAATCGAAGCCGTTAATAAACGGACTTCATTTAGAAATAAGAACATTCATGAAGCATATGCAAAGAACCACACTTCAGAAAAAAGGCGACCAGATTGATGAAATGTCTCATACTGATTTTTATTGGATCGATTCAAGTTGTTTTTGAGTTTTAAATGATTTTAAAGCGATTTTCTCGAAGATTACATACTTTTAAAACCGATTGAATACGATATCCCTAACTCTTGTGGAGCAGTATATTTCGAGTATTAAGAGGGAATAAAGTTTGTTCAACATTTGCCAGGACTTTGGAATTATTAAATTCACATATCTAATAGTTTATCAAATTCATTATTTTCCCAAAGTAAATAAACAATTCGATAAATACGTAATTACTACGACTCTTAGACTATCAGAAAGGACAACGTTGCTTATTCAGCTGACAGTAAAATGTTTATAACCTAACATGGCAAACGGGGATACATTATAAAAGTGAATGGAGCTGAAGGAACTTTTGGTCTGTTGCTGGATACTGTTGTATTTGACGTTGATATTCTCTTTACACAAATTTTGCGTTGTTTGAGCGATTGATCGCTCGCACATTGTGAGACACCAAAATATTGTTCAATTACTTCAAATCTGGGAATCTAGAGCTTTCTCGACCTCGAATTTCATGAATGCTCATTATGAAAAACAAGTACGCATCGGTAGCATCTGGAAATTCTTTATCTGGACTAGAACAAACACAGGTGTGTGCCCCGTATAAATTTTACTCCCTGTTTTGGCGCGGAGAACGTTTAATTTGCAAATTCTACTTACCGTTTATCCCGTTGACAAATAACCACAGCACCAGAATCTTCCACCGCATATTCCTGCAAAACAATAAAAGGTCGTTACTCTTCCCCATCTGAGCCGTGCATTCCGGCAAAAAGTCATTCGACTAAATATCAGTTATCTGCGGGGGGCGCTAATGGATAATCACCCCCATTCTCGATGTACCGGGAGGTTCAAACGTAAGAACCGCATTCTGGAGGGTGGCAGGATTCGATAGCAGGAAGCCTGACGGAGGACGTAATCGCTTTTTTCACGGCTTCGGTCGCCCGGATGAAAGGGTTCCGGAAAAATATGTCCGTATCAGGGATTCTCTAATATCAACTACTTTCTTACGGAGATTAGTTTGGAGATCGGAAAATCCCATCCCGCAGCCAAACTGCCTGACGAATACGCCCTCAGAAATAATTGCAATATAGTGCGCGTCAAAATTATAAAACGAATTCATTTTCTCAGAAGGAAAATACACTGCGCAAAAAAATTAACGCACATTATGGAAATCTTAAATTTATTCTACAACTGAAGGTGTTCTCAATGATAATTATTTTTATCAGAATTATGCATGCATATGTTATCCACTTTCAACGTTTTTCTTCAAAACATATGTTTTCTCCCAGCAGGAATAAAAAATGATGATATTATCAGATTTTGAATGTATTGGCTCCATTCTAAAATCAGTTGTTCTCGATCAATTCTAGTGATCAATAGTTTTTCTTTCGTTTGATTTTCTACACTCGATCGCTATGCAACGCGAAACACGCAATTTGACCCAAGAGGAATGTGCCCAAGCAGTAGTTTTGCGAGAAGAAGGGTGGCCATACACAAGAATTGCAGAAAGGTTTGGAGTTTCCCATACAAGTGTGTCCAGAATGTTGCAGCGATTCAGGGAGACAGGTGTGAATGTCCGAAGACCAGGACAGGGTAGACCACGGGTAACAACTGCCATTCACTTGAGAGTTTCTTCGTTGAGACAACGGTTTACAACCGCTCGCCTCCTTCAAAATCAGCTTGAGCAAACTCATGAGGTGCAAATTAGCACTCAGACAATAAGAAATCGCTTAGAGAATATGATTTAAGGCCTCGTGTCGCAGCAAGAGGCCCAGCTCTTACCCCAGCCCATCGAAGGGCGCGTTTGGATTTTGCGAGAGAGCATATCCATTGGGAAGAGGCCGATTGGGAAAGAGTTCTCTTCACAGATGAGTCTAGATTTTGCCTCTACCATTGTGATCGACGTTCCCTTGTATACAGACGTCCACATGAAAGATATGCTCAGTGCAATTTCCTGAATACTACTGGTTTCGGGGGAGGATCGATTATGGTATGGGGTAGAAGATCTTTGACTGCTCAAGCAGACCTAGTGGTCGTTGATAATGGAGCTATGAATGCTGATAAGTATATAAGGAACATTCTTGAAGAGCACGTAGTGCCATTTGCCCCATACATTGGTGAAAATTAAATTTTTATGGACGATAATGCCAGACCCCATCATGCGCGCATCGTTCAGGAGTACCTTGAAGAGGTTGAAGTCTCTCGAATGGAATGGCCAGCAAGAAGTCCAGATCTCAATCCGATTGAGCTGGTTTGGGACAACCTCAATAGAAGGCTGTGAAGTTCAGAAAATCATCCAGCTACTCTTATTGACTTAGGAAGAATCCAACTCTGAGAAATCTGGGAAGAATTAGATCAGAACGTTTTAAGATCACTCATTTTGAGTATGAACCGTCGTTGCCGAGCTGTAATTAACTTAACGCAAGGGGTGGAAATACCAAGTATTAAATCATTTATCAGCATTTCAGTATTTTGAAAATTGTTCATTTCTCTTCTTTCACATAAGATTCGGTGAAATCCTGAATTTTTCTTCCATTCAATGTGTCTTGTTTCGTTCAAAACCTTCCCGAGAGAACATAAAAAATACGTTATAAAGTCAATGTAGAGTTAACTTTCATTGAAATTGAGATTTTCAGAATGTGCGTTAATTTTTTTGCGCAGTGTATTTGGCAACAAAATATTGAAACAGGTCAATTTTTGTTTCACTTTTACCGAATTTTTATGCATTTTTGACATCCCTATCAACCCTCTAAATTTTTTGAATAGGGAAAGTGGGTCATGTGGTACTTTTTTGGCAAGGTCTTTGTATCTTCTTCACAGAAATTTTCAAAAATTAGTTAGTTCAAAGAGGTTTTCAGGGTGCAACAAAAATCCTTCAGAAATGATAAAAACTTGGTAAAAGTGAAACAAAAATTGTTGCCAAATATTTTTCTTCTGAGAAAATGAATTTGTTCCATAATTTTGTCGCGCACTGTATAATATTCCCTGAAAACTCCAGCAATGATCATGTCATTTTTGTATTGCCTTTTTTTTAATCATGATAAACAAGGAAATCCATAAATGCTCCACTCATTCACGAAGTTAGCAAGCATCTGCGTTGCTTATCTAGGTATGAGTCAACGACAATAAAGATAAAGAATGTGAAAGAAATGAAGGTTTTTCACGTTCATCATCAGTTCGCTTTGTGTGTTCGATGTGGAAATAGCCTCCTCCAAATAACTCCTTGTTGTTATTTCTATTTACGTCCTTTTGCCAATGTGAAAATTAGAAGGTACTGCGCAGTGTTTGACCCAGAGACCGACACATCTAGTTACGTAGTGAGTAAAAAGTTTCACACAAAATTTCTATCTTTAGTTTTTGATATTTCGTAGAAAAATGCGAGAATTTTTTTAAATAACTGCACATATAACCCCCCTAACTTTTGTGCCTTCTGTTGCTGTAAATTATTTGATCACTAATGGGGTTTTTTTTAGCAATTTTTATAATATAGGGTTGAAATGGTTAACTTATTGAATAACAATTTCTCGTTTTTATGGTATTTCGAGGTGAATTGAAAATGTTATCGAAAACATGCAGTTATTGATGGATTATTTTGAGTAAAAATCACAATTAAAAGTATGCACACATGTAATTGATTCTTTGTTCGGTGAAACTGAATGTTCAAAATTGAGCAACTTAGCGATTTGACAATGACATTGTCCAAACTAAAATGAACACTTTGAGTGAACCTTTGCAGAGTTTTGAGGGGTGTCCTTTTTACTTCTTGCCATATTCAATCCTTCAATTCGACCAACCTAGTTAAACTTGATACATAAACTTTTTTTTATGTTTCCTCAGATAATAATCCAGTGGTGTTAAATCAGGTGATGGAGCACGCCACTCGAATTTGAGTGATTGGGGTTGACGTGCAGAGGGATGGAATGGATGATGGTTTTGTGTGAAAAACTACCCCCCCCCCACCACAAGAACGAAATTGACCGACGCATCCAGTTACAGAGTGAGTAAAAAGTTTCACATAAAATTTCTATCTTTGGTATTTGATATTTTGGAGAAAAATGCGAGAACTTATTTTAAATTACTGCACTTTTCGTGTATAATTGGGGAGGCATAGCTGAGTTTTTGTTTAGCAACCGAACTTTTTTGCCTTTTGTTGTTGAAGATTATTTGATCATTGATTGGGTTTTAAGCAATGTTTATATTATAGGATTTTTCGTTTTATTATATTTTGGGGTGAATTGAAAGTGTTATAGAAAACATGCCCTTTTTATAGGGTAGTTATTGATGAATTATCCGAAATCACAATTAAAAATATGCAAACATATATTGATACATTCTTTGTTCGGTGAACTTAATGTCCAAATTGAGCACCTTTAGCGATTTGACATTGTCCAAACTAAAATGAACACTTTGAGTGGACCTTTGCAGAGTTTTGAGGGGTGTCCTTTTTACTTCATGCCATATTCAATCCTTCAATTCGTCCAGCCTAGTTAAACTTGATACATAATCTTTTTTTAGGTATCCCCAGACAAACAATCTAGTGGTGTCAAATCAGGTGATGGAGCACGCCACTCGAATTTGAGGGATTGGGGTTGCCGTGCAGAGGGATGGCATGGATGAGGGTTTTTGTGTAAAAAACTGTCCCCCCACTGGAACAAAATTGACCGACACATCCAGTTATAGAGTGAGTAAAAAGTTTCACAAAAAGTTCCTATCTTTGGTATTTGATATTTTGTAGAAAAATGCGAGAACTTATCTTAAATTACTGCACTTTTCATGTATAATTCGGGAGTTTGTCATGCACCCTCTCACCAGGAGGGGTAGCTGAGTTTTTTTGTATAGCAACCGAACTTTTTTGCCTTTTGTTGTTGAAGATTATTTGATGATTGATTGGGTTTTTTAGCAATTTTTATATTATAGGATTTTTCGTTTTATGATATTTTGGGGTGAATTGAAAGTGTTATGGAAAACATGCCCTTTTTATAGGGTAGTTACTGATGAATTATCTGAAATCACAATTAAAAATATGCAAACATATAATTGATACATTCTTTGTTCGGTGAACTAAATTGAGCACCTTTAGAGATTTGACATTGTCCAAACTGAAATGAACACTTTGAGGGGACCTTTGCAAAGTTTCTAGGGGTGTCCTTTTTACTTCTTGTCATATTCAATCCTTCAATTCGTCCAACCTAGTTTAACTTGATACATAAATTTTTTTTATGTATCCCCAGACAAACAATCTAGTGGTGTCAAATCAGGTGATGGAGCACGCCACTCGAATTTGAGGGATTGGGGTTGACGTGCAGAGGGATGGAATGGATGATGGTTTTTGTGTGAAAAAACTGTCCCCCCACTGGAACAAAATTGACCGACACATCCAGTTACAGAGTGAGTAAAACAGTTTCACACAAAATTCCCATCTTTCGTATTTATTTGATGTTTTATAGAAAAATGCGAGAACTCTTTTTAAATTACTGCACTTTTCGTATATAATTGGGGAGTTTGTCATGCACCCTCTACGAGGGGGGTAGCTGAGGTTTTTTATAGCAACATAACTTTTATGCCTTTTGTTGCTGAAGATCATTTGATCATTGAAGGGGTTTTTCAGCAATTTTTATATTATAGGATTTTTCGTTTTATGATATTTTGGGGTGAATTGAAAGTGTTATGGAAAACATGCCCTTTTTATAGGGTAGTTACTGATGAATTATCTGAAATCACAATTAAAAATATGCAAACATATTATTGATACATTCTTTGTTCGGTGAACTAAATTGAGCACCTTTAGAGATTTGACATTGTCCAAACTGAAATGAACACTTTGAGGGGACCTTTGCAAAGTTTCTAGGGGTGTCCTTTTTACTTCTTGTCATATTCAATCCTTCAATTCGTCCAACCTAGTTTAACTTGATACATAAACTTTTTTTATGTATCCCCAGACAAACAATCTAGTGGTGTCAAATCAGGTGATGGAGCACGCCACTCGAATTTGAGGGATTGGGGTTGACGTGCAGAGGGATGGAATGGATGATGGTTTTTGTGTGAAAAAACTGTCCCCCCACTGGAACAAAATTGACCGACACATCCAGTTACAGAGTGAGTAAAACAGTTTCACACAAAATTCCCATCTTTCGTATTTGATGTTTTATATAAAAATGCGAACTTATTTTATATTACTGCACTTTTCGTGTATAATTGGGGAGTTTGTCGTGCACCCTCTACGAGGGGGAGAGGTAGCTGAGTTTTTTGTATAGCAACCCAGCTTTTCTGCCTTTTGTTGCTGAAGATCATTCCATCATTGATGGAGTTTTTAAGCAATTTTTATATTGTAGGATTGAAATGGTTGAACTTGAATTAGAATTTTTTTAATGGTTTTTGTGTAAAAATACTGTCCCACCACAAAAACAAAATTGACGAGTCTAAACGATTTTCCAAAATCATGATCTTTTACTAGAAACGACCTAGGTTTCCTTTTCAAAGTGACACCCTGTATAATATTTATTTTCATTGATCGATGTTAGGGGTCTTTAGTTCCATACGCAAATATCGTTTATTATTCTCATTATACAGGGTGTTCCTAGATAATTGTATCAACGGTAGTCAACTGTGGATTTCTCATAAAAAATAAGGTTTTTTTCTCTTCCATTTGCACAGCGAATTTTGATTCGCCAATTTGTTTTACATAAAAAGGTACTCCTGGGTCATTACTCTAAAGTGAATCAATTTTCGAGAAAACTGTCATTTCATGACCAAAAAAAAATTTTCTAACGCATTGTAAATTTTTTGTAGTTGGAAAAAATCTCATAAGTTTGTTAACAAAAAATAATGAAAAATAACAATTGCAATTTAAACTCAAAATCCTAGTTGTCAAATTTTGTTGAAATTTATATTCTTGTTGATTATCACCACTAATTTTTCCAATTAGAAGAAATTCACAATGCGTTAGCAAATTGGTTTGGATCATAAAATAATGTCAGTTTTTTCATAAACGGTTCACTTTAGAGTAATGAACCAAGTGTACTTTTTTATGTAAAAAACATTGACGCATCAGAATTTGCTGCGCAAATGCAAATTTGTCCAGTGGTGTCAAAGTTGGGGGTAAAACCTTTGTGCAAATTCAATATCTCCGCCACTGGCACGTTTAATAGAACCGAGTAGAGTGCAAGAAAGTGGCTATTATTAGTGACAATGTGTGTACAACTCAATTCTGTAATTCAAACGCTTCTTGAGATATTAGCATAAAACTGACAAAATTTTTGACACCCTGGAAAGGAAGAAATGTTATTTTTTCATGAGAAATCTACAGTTGGCCGTTGATACACTTATTTAGGAACACCCTGTATGACAATACTATTTATTGTTAGCAAGTAAAAATTTGGAATTTTGTAAATTGTAATTTTTGACTCATCAGACTCAAAAGGTTGTTGACACCTGGTCTATGTCAAAACTTAAGTAGCCCACAAGATACAGAATGAATTCGAATGTGATGTGATATAAATTAAATGGCGATATTTAGAATGCGTTGAGCGATTGTGCTAGGCCTAGAAACGTCAAACTTTTGAGATATACCTGCGGATAATCCACGAAACAAGGGAAAGCTGGACCTTTAAAATGTCCGGCCGAAGCTCGAATGCATTTCGGCCATTCGAGACAAATGCCAATGAAACAAAGAGTACTCTAAATGTCATCATAAACGAATTGATGTCCATTGTATTGGGGTTTTATTTAAATGCCGTTGAGTCGCAGCCGCTTTTCAACCTGTGTGCGTTCGGAAAAAAAGGGCGATTTGCAGTTTTATGTTGTGTAAACGCAGACTAAGTTCCAGTCCACCGTTTGGGAAGATTAAAATGCCATTAAAATACGGATACCGTGATTATTTCTTCGTTTATGGCCGACTACTCATCGATACAGGCAGACATAGAGGGAAATAACAATTCCACCAGATTAAGCAATCGTCCCGGTGTGCACACGTTTCCGGGACAGAAAATAAAATTTCGCGTTCCTCCAATTTGCCGATGCTGATGCTGGAACACTTCCTTCGTTCCCCTCCAGTTGGGATTCTCGAATTTTCAGCTTTCATCGCGATAAACATTTCTATTTCCTCCCTTATGAATCTAATGGAAGAGCCTACTTTCCTGCTCTAGACAGGACAATTTAAACTCTACGTACAATACTTGCTGAATTTGGAGGGGAGAACAAAACGGTCGGAATTTATGTTTCAAATTTTGTACACAGGGAAAACGACGTTTTTCAGTTGGTCCGTCAAGAAAATGCAAGAGTTCATTTCTGCGTTTAGATACAAAAAATAAACTGCTCCACATGAGTTAGGGATATTGACTCAAATTGAAAAAAGATATAGTTGAAATAAGATTTCTGTGATGAAAATTCATATTAATATGATTTCAAGTTGCAAATTAATTTTAGCCTGTAGGTCTGCAGCGTATACAGGGTGGTTAAGAAAAATCGAGTAAAATAACGAAATTTTATTCCCAGAGAATTCAAGCATTTCAAGACTATCAATACATGGCCTCCACGGGCATCAATAACAGCTTGACATCTTTGCAATTGTCATAAAAATCCAGTTAGTAAAAAACATCTTAACTTTTTAAATGTAGAATCAAATGAACGAAATGTTTGCTGTGCCATGTTCTTTCAAAATTTTATGTCTCGAATGTAAAAACCTCAGGTGAGCAAGAAAACAAAACCAATTTATCATTAATCAATATTTTGTCCCCAAGGCATCTTTTTGAAACAGTTCAAGAATTTGCAAACATCCTTAATTTTTGTGAAGCAGTTCACCTTATAGAGTATACCCAACGCTACAAATGTCAGATTGTAAAACTCATCCGACAGGTAGTCATGAATAATTTCGAAATGTCGGGAAAATCAAGAAATTCCGTGAAAACAACGAGCTCCTTGGGAATAAATTTTGAAGGTGAAATTTTTATTATACTGCAGTTTATAATGTTCTGTCTAGGTATTTCCTGGAGTAGACAAGTTCCCTTGTTCTCGTCTCAAAGTTGAATGAAAAATCAATTAATATTAGGCTGTTGGTAGTGAATGAAAGACTGTTCCGCACTACTGAAAAAGAATCTGCAATAATTCATCGTGAAGGGTATCCATATCCACATTCGACTTGGTTGGACTCACTGATCAAGAATCCGAGGTCAAATTCAATTATGTCCGTCTGGCCGTGAACATCACGATAACTCACAAACGCATGAACCTAGGGGCTTGAAAGTTTGTGGGTAGGTTCGGATAACGAAATGCCTTGATTAAGTTCAAATAGATCAAGGACGATTGCTTTTACTGTCAAATATTTTTCGACAGCTGCTGTCAGAAAATTTTGACAGCTGCCAATTTTTCGACAGCTGTCAATTTTTTGAAGCTATCATTTTTTTTGACAATATACAAATGCGCAAAAAAATTAACGCACATTCTGAAAATCTCAATTTTATTGAAAGTTAACTCTACATTGACTTCATAACTTATTTTTTATGTTCTCTCGGGAAGGTTTTGAACGAAACAAGACACATTAAATGGAAGAAAAATTCTGGATTTCACCGAATCTTATGTGAAAGAAGAGAAATGAACAATTTTCAAAACACTGAAATGCTGATAAGTATACTTGGTATTTCCACCCCTTGCGTTAATTACAGCTCGGCAACGACGGTTCATACTCAAAATGAGTGATCTTAAAATGTTCTGATTCAATCCTTCCCAGATTTCTCCGAGTTGGATTCCTAAGTCATTAAGAGTAGCTGGATGATTTTCCGAACTTCTCAGCCTTTTATTGAGGTTGTCCCAAACCTGCTCAATCGGATTGAGATCTGGACTTCTTGCTGGCCATTCCATTCGAGAGACTTCAACCTCTTCAAGGTACTCCTGAACGATGCGTGCACGATGGGGTCTGGCATTATCGCCCATAAAAATGAAATTGTCACCAATGTATGGGGCAAATGGCACTACATGCTCTTCAAGAATGTTCCTTATATACTTATCAGCATTCATAGCTCCATTATCAACGACCACTAGGTCTGTGCGAGCAGTCAAAGATATTCCACCCCATACCATAATCGATCCTCCCCCGAAACCAGTAGTATTCAGGAACTTGCACTGAGCATATCTTTCATGTGGACGTCTGTATACAAGGCAACGTCGATCACAATGGTAGAGGCAGAATCTAGACTCATCTGTGAAAAGAACTCTTTCCCAATCGGCCTCTTCCCAATGGATATGCTCTCTCGCAAAATCCAAACGCGCCCTTCGATGGGCTGGGGTAAGAGCTGGGTCTCTTGCCGCGACACGAGGCCTTAAATCATATTCTCTGAGGCGATTTCTTATTGTCTGAGTGCTAATTTGCACCTCATGAGTTTGCTCAAGCTGATTTTGAAGGAGGCGAGCGGTTGCAAACCGTTGTCTCAACGAAGAAACTCTCAAGTAACGTTCTTGAATGGCAGTTGTTACCCGTGGTCTACCCTGTCCTGGTCTTCGGACATTCATACCTGTCTCCCTGAATCGCTGCAACATTCTGGACACACTTGTATGGGAAACTCCAAACCTTTCTGCAATTCTTGTGTATGTCCACCGTTCTTCTTGTAAAACTACCGCTTGGGGTCATTCCTCTTGGGTCAAATTGCGTGTTTCGCGTTGCATAGCCATCGAGTGTAGAAAATCAAACGAAAGAAAAACTATTGATCACTAGAATTGATGGAGACCCACTGATTTTAGAATGGAGCCAATACATTCAAAATCTGATAATATCATCTTTTTTTATCCTGCTGGGAGAAAACATCTGTATTGAAGAAAAACGTTGAAAGTGGATAACATATGCATGCATAATTCTGATAAAAATAATTATCATTGAGAACACCTTCAATTGTAGAATAAATTTGAGATTTCCATAATGTGCGTTAATTCATTTCTCCTACTGTATTCATGAGAAAATCTCGGGAGATGAGAGAGCCGGTTATTCAATTTTCCGAATCGGCGTACATGAAAAAGTAAAGGGCGGCATATTCGAGGACGGAAGAACCGTTTCTCCTTGAATCAAACCGATGGTTCGTTATTGGAAATAATGAACCGCAACGTAAATATTTCTGAGAAAAGCCCCATGAGCTGACACGGCGTGGGTTGAGTTCATGTTTGCTCAAATCCAACATGTTTCCCTGCAGACTATAAAAATTCGGGATCCATCCCTCTGGAAAAGCCGGTCCGGAAATTGTGGGACTCGCATGCGTGCCCTCTCAATGATCAACTGAACACAATTACTCTGCATTATTGACTCCTCGAGTCTCGCCGAAAAAATCGTGAAGAGAAAAATTTAGCAAGCCGGCGAACTGGTTAGGAAATCGTTCTGGAAATAAGGATTCCACCTGAATTCGAAGGTACTACGCGAAAAGTTGAGTTACACTTGTTGAAATACTTTTGGCTCCACCTGTAGGAGCATTGTCTCGTTGAAATTAAGAAATGCGACTGAATTAAGATGAAGAATTTCTTCGTTATTCCATGTCATATAAACTGTACTGAACGAATAATATTGGATACGAATAAATGTTTTGAGACTGTCATCCGAATAATTATTCCTCTTGTCATGTGCGCGAGAAACTGAAAGTGTTGCTCCAGGACGAGATAAAAACATGTCAGGGGGATAAGAAAGCTATTAGTTGACATGACGTGCTCGTGTGAGCGTTTCCGACACGTCGTAAATTACCCGACAATTGCATTTATGGTAATTGATTCCGGAAATATCCCCAGAATTAAACTGCTCCACATGAGTTTGGGATATTGACTTCAATTGCAAAAAAATTTAGTTGAAATAAGATTTTTGTGATGAAAATTCATATTTATATGATTTCAAGCTGCAAATTAATTTTAGCCTGTAGGTCGACAGCGTATACAGGGTGGTTAAGAAAAATCGAGTAAAATAACGAAATTTTATTCCAAGAGAATTCAAGCATTTCAAGACTATCAATACAATGTATGGCATCCACGGACATCAATAACAGCTTGACATCTTCTTTGCATACTACACACGATGTTGTTGAACATTTCTTGAGGAATTTGGTTCCATAAACGGGGCAGAAGCTCTCTCAGATCATTTAAGGATTCTGGGGTAGGTTGATGATTATCTAATCTTCTTTGGAGCATATCCCAGGCATGTTCTATAAAATTCAAATCTGGTGAGTGCGGAGGTATTGGTAAATGTGGAATACCAAGCTCCTCGCGCGCATTCACAACTATTGCTGCACGGTGCGGTCTAGCGTTATCGTCTAGAAATTGAAAACTTTCACCAATAGCAGCGCGAAAATTTGACACAACATTGTCAAAAGTTCCCAATAGTGTAAGGCGGTCATATTCCCAGGACAAATGTGTAGATCTGTGCGCCCGTTGAAACATATCCCGGCCTATACCATAACACTCCCCCCTCGGAATGGATGGACTTCTTGGATATAGCGACGATAACGGGGTATGCGTGGGATTGTCCATACCCTTATTCTTCGAGAATCTGAAAATCGTCCATATCAGGATTCATCAGTGAAAAGGACACTACGCCATTGATCGTTCCAATTGATATGTTGCCTTGCCAATTCCAGTCTTTGACGCTTATGGTTACGTGTTAATGGAACTCCTCTTAATGGACGTCTAGAACCTAGATTCGCCTCTATCAAATGTCGTCTGATGGTTTCGATGGAAACTTGGACCCCATCTACATTTTGAAGAGTATTCCGTAGTATTCTACACGTAGATGTAGGGTTTCTTCTCGCCGAAACGGTGATGAAACGGTCCCGAGCAGGTGTTGTTTTTCGTCGCTCACCAAGCATTGGTCTTTCCAACACGGAACCTGTCTCCTTGAACCTATTCCAAAGTCGAGATATCACACTTTGGCTGACTTGGAGCCTTTCCGCTACAACAACCTAAGTAAGGCCACCCTGTAGCATTCCGATAGCCCTATTAGCCTCAGCGTTTGTTAATTTGTGTCTTGGCATTTTTAGAAAACTCGTTTCAAATCGAAGCCGTTGATAAAGTGACTGCATGCATGAAGCATATTATGCAAAGAAGCAAACTTCAGAAAAAAGGCGACCAGATTGACGAAATGTCTCAAACTGATTTTTATTGGATCGATTCAAGTTGTTATTGAGTTTTGAATGATTTTACAGCGATTTTCTCGAAGTTTACATACTTTTAAAAACGATTGAATACGATATCCCTAACTCTTGTGGAGCAGTATATTTCTGTGCAGAGTACAGGCTATGGAAACATAGAGTACGGTCCCTAGAGCGGGCCAAGTATCGAATTCAATCAATCTTGATGTTGTAGTTTGGACAGAAGGACGGATCACTTGAGTT
Organism: Adalia decempunctata; assembly: GCA_951802165.1. Lineage (NCBI taxonomy): Eukaryota > Metazoa > Arthropoda > Insecta > Coleoptera > Coccinellidae > Adalia > Adalia decempunctata. Next base: position 8,170,293 of record OX637704.1, on the reverse strand, counting down.
CCAAAAATTGAGGCAGGTTAATTGTTTCCCTGTGTTTATTATTGCAACACCCAGATGGAGCTGTTTATATATAATTTTGTTCTTGGTAAAACATAGTATAAATAGCAATGAGTAAATGATTGAAATTGGAGACCAATCAGCTATAACCTCTAAATAATTCGTGTCTATAGAATATAGATATTCGTTCGTACACTATGTTATTCGTTGGAAGTGCTCTGTTTTCGAATAAACGACTTCCCTATATTCCCGAGTGTTTGTAGAGAATCCGGCGAGTAATAATTCATTCTAACGACGACAAGTCACAGGTGCTTCGGCGTTGCTGTTCACAAAATCAGTTTTCCATTCTCAGGTGTAGTGATTCACATAAATACCCGCGGTGGTAATGGAACTCAAATCGTCGATCAGAATTGAAAAATTCCGCTGGATAATTACCATTAATTATTCATGTAGCATCATTACGGCGTTTTTGATTCGCCACGATAGGGGTACTTCGATTTGTCGAGATATGAATCTTCTTCATAAATAACTCCCGATATTGCGTTTTATTCCTTTTGCATTCTTCGTTGTTGATCGAGGAACACTTTCATTTCGTCGAGATATTAATTTTTTTTTATTTTTATTCATGAAAGCCCTACATATCTCCCCCTCCTGGCTTGGAGGCGAACAAACTGTATGAGATATTGCATTTTTTAGTTCAGTATTGGAGAAACACATATCTGAAGCTAATCGTGATACACTCTCAGTTTGATAACTTTTTCATGGAGTCTGAAAGACCACTATTGGAAATGGATTGGATTCCTGATCAAGTTCATAAAGAAATCAGAATGCAAAACGATCGCATTTCAGTGAGTTGTGCATTTTCTTCCATCACCCAGTTTTTTTTCTTTGAGTGTATATGAGAATGAGGCTACCTTCACATACGAGGATATATCGAAAAATAGCCTACTATAGAACCAAACAAAATTTCAATGTTAAAATATTTTATTACTCGACATTTTCTCCTCTCAATTGAATACATTTATTACAGAACCTGCAACGTCTCTAGACCTTTCAAAAAAAATGTTTCTTCTTGCTCTTCAAACCAGTTCTCCACAGCTTTTATTATTTCCTCGTTCGAAGAAAATTTACGACCCTCTAACCTTTTTTCTGTTAAGGAAAGCGATGATAGTCGGACGGAGCCAAATCTGGTGAATAAGGGGGATGTTCTAGTAATTCTAACCCTAAATCACGAATTCTTTGCATGGCAACATGAGATTTGTGTACTGGGGCTTTGTTCTGTAAAAAAATACCTTTGGATAGCTTTCCGCGTCTTTTCTCTTCAATTTTTTTCCCGTAGAGTGGTCAGTAATTTCGAATAGTAATCTCCAGTTATTGCTCTACCCTTATCCAAAAAATCAATCATGATTACTCCATGGAAATCCCAAAAAACTGAAGCAAGAACATTTCCAGCAGATTTTTGGACACGAAACTTCTTAGTTCTTGGAGAACCAGAGTGTCGCCATTCCATCGATTGTTGCTTTGTTTCTGGATCGTAGAAATGTACCCAAAATTGATCCATAGTAACAATTCGGTCGACATCGTTTTCAAATCGAGCACAGATCGAACGCGATGCTTCAACCCTTGCACGCTTTTGGTCAACATTCAAACATTTGGGGATCCATTTTGCAGAAATTTTTCTCATGTCCAAATTGACGTGAACTATACAGGGTGGCCATTTGAAAACCAAACAGACGAGATTACAGACGAAATAAATTTTTTCGATAAAAATGCTCGGACAGGTCGATTTCTGTTTCGAGAGGGACAACTTAAGATGTAGGTTACGGACGCATAGCGCTTCAACCCTTGCTGCTACAACCCCCACCCCCAATTTTTGAATAGGGAAGATGGGGTGAGTGATATCTCATTTGAAAGGTATTTTTATACTGATTTCAGCACAGTAATTGTTTTTTCATTTTATGCATTAGTTCTCGAAATATTCTCAACTAAGTATTTGAAAATGAAGTGGTGTTTTCATGGCACTTGTGGTGTTTTTTTGTGAAAAATCGACATCTTGATTAAAGATTTCTATGTCAGTGGATTGGAGGAAGGAAGCCACAGTCATGGTTGTTTTGAAGCTCAAAATGTCGATTTTTCACAAAAAAAAAACACTACAAGTGCCATGAAAACACCACTTCATTTTCAAATACTTAGTTAAGAATATTTCGAGAACTAATGCATAAAATGAAAAAACAATTACTGTGCTGAAATCAGTATAAAAATACCTTTCAAATGAGGTATCACTCACCCCATCTTCCCTATTCAAAAATTGGGGGTGAGAGTTGTAGTAGCAAGGGTTGAAGCGCTATGCGTCCGTAACCTACATCTTAAGTTGTCCCCCTCGAAACAGAAATCGACCTGTCCGAGCATTTCTATCGAAAAAATTTATTTCGTCTGTAATCTCGTCTGTTTCGTTTTCAAATGGCCACTCTGTATGATGAACGCGTTCGTATGAAATCTTCAATGCTTCAGATATCCGTTTTAGCCCAGTTCGACGGTTCGATAAAATCATGTCATGAACTGCATCGATATTTTCGGGGACTGACACAGAAACTGGCCTTCCTGATCGGTCATCATCTTCAATGGAAAATTTACGTCTTTTGAAGCTTGCAGTCCAATTTTTCACGATCGCATACGAAGGACATTGATCACCAAGGGTATTAAGGATGTCTTCGTAAATCTGCTTACTTCTTAACCCTTTTAAATTCAGGTACGTGATGATGGCTCGATACTCCAATTTTTCGATTTTTACAATTGCGGTGGACTTTTTTTTAAATTTATTGCGTAACTCTGGTTTACTTTTTTGACGTCGAACTCTACACTGACACTTCTAATAAGTTATTGTTCGTTGATTTGGTATCGCAATATTTTGTTTATGCATGGAACTGGTCTGGGCTAACAAGATCTATACTACTATTATAAAGAGGAAAGATTTGCATTTTTGTTTGTTTGATACGAATAGGCTCAAAAACTACTGGACCGATTTCAAAAATTCTTTCACCCTTAGAAAGCTACATTATCCCTGAGTGACATAGGCTATACTTTTTACCCGAAAAAATTAAGAATACCTACTATAACTTCAATAATTACAAAAAAATCAGCCAAAATCAGCTATTTTCACGTGCGCTGCAAAAACCGTGGATACAATGTATGACGGAAATGTACTTCTTGAATAGTTCTACAAAAAAGTCCGCGATAGCATGTATCTATCTCTCAAGATTGACTTGCTATTACCTGTTTATGGTAATCAGATGTTTTCCAAAAGTATGCAATATTTGGGAGTGTGTTTTTATGAATTGGGTATTGATCTCAATCCAACCTAATACGTTATTTATCCCCAGTATTTAATTTAGAACAAAATTGCCTTTCACATCATTCAATTACAACGAGTACATCAAAAGATATGGCAGGTTGAAGTTTTGAAGATGAAACCGCCGCGTGAAACAAATTTCTACTCGGGCGAAGCTGGGACGGCCTGCTTGTATCAATATATCCTCGTAGGTGTTGTAAAGGAACTCTTCGTTTCTTTTTCTTCAAATTTCAATCAATTACTTGTTGCTATACTATCTATGTTTTTTCGAAAAAAAATTAAAATTCAAAAAGCTCCTTCTGGGTGTTGCAGTTTCTTTGTCAGTTACTCAGTTAGTATACTTTATTGTATGGAATTATTGTTAGCATTGATTGATACTTTCAGCAGGGTATCGGTTCAAACAGACGTTTTTTTGATGGTTGATATCGCTGAATAGGCTAGGTAGAAAATAAAGAACGATCAATGAACTATAAACGCGAGAGGAAACTCATCACATCCCGTTATCCGCCTAAATCAGACAAACAGTGCAGGAATCGCCCTTTGCGGAAAAGTACAACCCCTTCGAAAGTTTAAATTGAAATTTTTGATATCGACGTAAGCAATTCCCGACCCTTTTTTCAATTATGCCGTACAAACTTCCGAACTCCATCGAAAACTTGAACGAAATTAGGTGGCCAATTATATCGTATAATCAATAGGGTTATTCGAATTCGGGGATTTGGATTGAATTCACTCGACTGAAGAAATCGGCTTATTGTCGGACCAAATGGTAATCACTTAATTGGCGGAGAGTGTTAGGCTGGAGCAAACACTATCCGCCATGTTGAATTCCCCTATGTATTTTGACGGCATAAGGGCAGATTTAAGTCCGGAATAGTCTACGCTGACAGCATTTAGCTTATATGCTCATTCGACTATTGCATTGATCGAAAGAATTCATCACACTGCTTCAGGAAATATAAGAACTTTTGAAGATGTGTGTATCAGTATATCGAACGTAGAATCAACTTTTAGTTGAATTTCGGTTTCAGAAGCAACTTCTGATCAACGTAGCAACGGTATAAATATCTAAATAAACTTCTCCACATGAGTTAGGGATATTGACTTGAATTGCAAAAAAATATAGTTGACATAAGATTTTTGTGATGAAAATTCATATTAATATGATTCCAAGTTGCAAATTAATTAATGAAGGTCTGCAGCGAATACAGGCTGATTAAGAAAAATCGGGTAAAATAACGAAATTTTATTCCCAGAGAATTCAAGCATTTTAAGACTACCAATACAATAAATGGCCTCCACGGGCATCAATAACAGCTTGACATCTTCTTTGCATACTACACACGAGATTGTTGAACATTTCTTGAGGAATTTGGTTCCATAAACGGGGCAGAAGCTCTCTCAGATCATTTAAGGATTCTGAGGTAGGTTGATGATTATCTAATCTTCTTTGGAGCATATCCCATGCATGTTCTATGCAATTCAAATCTGGTGAGTGCGGAGGTATTGGTAAATGTGGAATACCAAGCTCCTCGCGCGCATTCTCAACTCTGGCTGCACGGTGCGGTCTAGCGTTATCGTCTAGAAATTGAAAAGTTTCACCAATAGCAGCGCGAAAATTTGGCACAACATTGTCAATGACATGCTCCCTATAGTGTAAGGCGGTCATACTCCCAGGAAAAATGTGTAGATTTGTGCGCCCGTTGAAACATATCCCGGCCCATACCATAACACTCCCTCCTCGGAATGGATGGACTTCTTGGACATAGCGACGATTACGGGGTATGCGTGGGATTGCCCTTACCCTCATTCTTCGAGAATCTGAAAATCGTCCATATCTGGATTCATCAGTGAAAAGGACACTACGCCATTGATCGTTCCAATTGATATGTTGCCTTGCCAATTCCAGTCTTTGACGCTTATGGTCACGTGTTAATGGAACTCCTCTCAATGGACGTCTAGAACCCAGATTCACCTCTCTCTCAAACGTCGTCGGATGGTTTCGATGGAAACTTGGACCCCATTTGCATTTTGAAGAGTATTCCGTAGCATTCTACACGTAGATGTAGGGTTTATTCTCGCCGAAACGGCGATGAAACGATCCTGAGAAGGTGTTGTTTTTGGTCTCCCACCAAGCCTTGGTCTTTTCAACACGAAACCTGTGTCCATGAACCTATTCCAAAGTCGAGATATCACACTTTGGCTGACTTGGAGCCTTTCCGCTACAACAACCTGAGTTAGGCCACCCTGTAGCATTCCGATAGCCCGCTATTAGCCTCAGCGTTTGTTAATTCACGTCTTGGCATTTTCAGAGAAATCGTTTCAAATCGAAGCCGTTGTTGAACTGATTTTATTTCAAAATAAGGACATTCATGAAGCATATGAAAAGAACCAAACTTCAGAAAAAAGGCGACCAGATTGAAGAAATGTCTCATACTGATTTTTATTGGATCGATTCAAGTTGTTATTGAGTTTTAAATGATTTTACAGCGATTTTCTCGAAGATTACATACTTTAAAAAACGATTGAATATGATATCCCCAACTCTTGTGGAGCAGTTTATTTATTACAATTGTGTGTATGTGTGTTGATTGGGATATTGAATGTTTATCTAACAATACCCGATTGGTTTTAGCAATAAAATTAACGAATAAAGCAAAAATCACCATCTGAGGTTAGAGTATTGATTTTTCTCAATTATCCGATACTGTCGTATAAAAAATATTATTTGTCGAAGGAATAGGTTCGTGTTTCTTGAAGTCATTATTACCAGCGATATTTTCGGGACAATGGCTCTCAAGAGTGCTGTGAAGCTATTGGAAATCCATAAATAGGTGTGTAAGTGGTCCTTATCACGAATCATAATGTGAAAAACTCGTGTTAACTTTGAAGGATGATGAGTTTTACGAGTTGCTTCTGGTGTTTTCGATTGATCCTCCGCTTGTCCCCAATAAATAATTCCTCGATACGCACGAACGATTGTGCGGTATCCGAACCTTTATTATTCCCTATACTCCGACCTCGTTAGGACCCCATTATCTTCATTTCTACACTTATTATACAGGGTGAGACAATAAAACTCGATCGGTCGATAACTCTTGCTAATTTTGAGCCAAAATTTTTCCTTAAGGGGAAATATCACTTTTTGAATCGTGGTAAATCTCCATTCAAAGAGTGGTCTCTTTATTTCACGAGTAACTACCCTAATTTACGACGTAGAGACTTGATAGTTTTTTCAAATTGAAGTTGAAGAACGTCCCGAGAGAAAATAGTTTTCTTTTTTTCGATTTAATTCGTTTTTCAATTGAAAAAACCAGGGTAATCGTTTGATCTGGGGTTATTTAATATATGTTTTTCGTTTTTCATGGATACAAGTTATATTTTTGAAATAATCACCATGAAAGTTTTTGTAGTTTGTAGAAGATTAAATTGCCGAGGGCAAACAGTTGCGATTCTTTCTATTTTATTAGTTTTTCAATTAAAAAAAACAGGTTGAACTTCAGCGTTTTGGAAATTACACTTAATGATTTTTTTTCCGACGGTTATTCATCATTTTTTGGAAAAAATCGCAACTATTTGCCCTCGGCAATTTAATTTTCTAAAAACTACAAAAATTTTCATGATGATTATTTCACAAATACAGGGTGGCCATTTGAAAACGAAACAGACGAGATTACAGACGAAATAAATTTTTTCGATAGAAATGCTCGGACAGGTCGATTTCTGTTTCGAGGGGGACAACTTAAGATGTAGGTTACGGACGCATAGCGCTTCAACCCTTGCTGCTACAACCCCCACCCCCAATTTTTGAATAGGGAAGATAGGGTGAGTGATACCTCAATTCAAAGGTATTTTATACTGATTTTAGCACAGTAATTGTTTTTTCATTTTATGCATTAGTTCTAGAGATATTCTCAACTAAGTATTTGAAAATGAAGTGGTATTTTCATGGCACTTGTAGTGTTTTTTTGTGAAAAATCGACATCTTGATTAAAGATTTCTATGTCAGTGGATTGGAGGAAGGAAGCCACAGTCATGGTTGTTTTGAAGCTCAAAATGTCGATTTTTCACAAAAAAACACTACAAGTGCCATGAAAACACCACTTCATTTTCAAATACTTAGTTGAGAATATTTCGAGAACTAATGCATAAAATGAAAAAACAATTACTGTGCTGAAATCAGTATAAAAATACCTTTCAAATGAGGTATCACTCACCCCATCTTCCCTATTCAAAAATTGGGGGTGAGGGTTGTAGTAGCAAGGGTTGAAGCGCTATGCGTCCGTAACCTACATCTTAAGTTGTCCCCCTCGAAACAGAAATCGACCTGTCCGAGCATTTCTATCGAAAAAATTTATTTCGTCTGAAATCTCGTCTGTTTCGTTTTCAAATGGCCACCCTGTATAGCTTGTACTCAAAACATATTCAATAACCCCAGATCTAACGATTACCCTGGTTTTTTCATTTGAAAAAATAATCAAATCGAAAAAAAAAACTATTTGCCCTCGGGACGTTCTTCAACTTCAATTTAAAAAAAAATCAAGTCTCTACGTCGTAAATTAAGGTACTTACTCGTTAAATAAAGAGACCACTTCTGAATGGAGATTTACCACGATTCAAAAGGTGATACTGCCCCTTAAGGCATAAACGCTTCACTGTATTCTTTTTTGAGTGATACAACTTTAAATTGGAATAAAGCACATTCAAATTAAGAATAAAGCCGCATTTTTTGAAAGGAGAGGCATTCGCACCAGAATGGCCGAGGAATCTGCCATTTCGTTGCCTCTGAGTGATCTTGCACCCAGCTGTCATCAATAAAAATCTTCATAAATCAGCTCCTCCAGTCTATACCGATCAATTTCGTGAAAACCTCGAGTCTACCTCGACTGTAACATTCTTGATTCAGAGTTTCGTGTCCATGGAATTCCACTCCAGTCCCTAGGCGAGTGTTGGAACCTTCGGTGGACCATCAGGAGCCCTGTAATAGGAGATCCCAATGTCCCAGTCCACCCTGCTAAGAAGCAGGGCATGTTCACTGGTTGTGTTAGATTTGTAGTTTGATCTCATTCACATGAACTCGCTGGCCTCCAGGTCGGCCAAGAGTGGCTTGTTCATGGAACTAAACTTTTCCGAATTGTTCGGCGCTAAGTGGTTTCGTCTGTTTGTTGCTAGTCTGGCCTCCTGTATAAGGTGAACTAAAGCGGCATTAATGATTGTTCTGAATGAGATCGTTCCTTTGGGGAATTCTAGTTTCCGTGATTTATTTCCTGAGAGTTCATCAAAGAAAATTCAGAATCATCCAGAATTCACTTTCGCGCATTGTCGTCTCGATTCAAAGAAAACAATATTTTGATTGTTTGCGGATTATTTTTGTACAAAATCCTATTGTTCCTGCAAAAGCATAGGTCCTATTTTATTCAATATCAAAATCGAAACAATACGGGGCAAATATTCCGCTATTTTTATCCGGTGCATAAGTTAAGTTTATTTGAAAAAAGTTGTACCTATATGGCCATTAAAGTTTTCAACATGCTCCCGTGATATGCTCGGATTTTAATTGATGGTAAAACCTTTAAGCGGGAAATTTATGGAATTATTTTGAAGATTGAGCCCTACACTGTTGAGGAATTTGAGATGGCCTGTAGCTCTATGACACAGTTTCACTCTCTGTAATTATATTGTGTTTTTCTTCTTTTTTCCTGTTTGTAAGTCTTGTTTTCTTTTCTTTGATGTAATATAGATCGATGATATGGAAAATAAATTACTATTCTATTCTATTCTATACAGTGTGACAAGAAAAACCTCGGACAAACTCTTTTTCATTTAACTTTATTAAACAGAGGAAATTAAACAAAACAACAGAAAATAATAATAGCTTGAACATTTGTTAGTAATATATTCAAGCCGTTTTGAAGTGGCTTCCTTTGGCGGCGATACACAGCTTCAGACGTTTCTTGAAATTTTCGGCAATGGGCCGCAGCTCCTCGGGCGTTAATCGGTTTCATTCCCGGCGCAGAGATTGCTTCAGCGCCTCCAAATTTTTGTGTTTTTTTAGCACAAGCCCTGTGCTTCAAAATCGACCACACGCTGTAGTCCATTGGGTTGAGATCCGGTGAGTAGGGCGGCCATTCTGCAGATGAGATGAAACAAGGAAAATGGGTCTTACACCATTCTTGCGTCATTTTCGCTCTGTGAGGCGGAGCGGAGTCCTGTTGGAAGGTCCAATGCGTATCGCCGAAGAGTTGCTTTGCCCACGGAAGTACTACGGCCTCGAGGATGTCGCATCTTGATTGATTTTGACCCTTTGATCCACGAAATTAAGGGAGTTTTACCACTGCCGCAAATTCCGCCCCAGACCATGACGGATTGCGGATTTTGACGGTGTTCGACGATGGCCGATGTACCGGGACCAGACTCTGTCGTTTTGGTAGTTGTGGGATTGTTCTACGGTAAAAAGCTTCTGGTCTGTGAAGAGAATTCGCTCCCATTGCTGACCGGCGGCGAGACCAATGAGTTGGCGGTACCTTTGGAGTCGTACGCGCTTGTTTTCCTCCGTGAGGAGTTGAACTTTTTGGAGCTTGTTTGGCTTGAGGTTGAGCTCCTTTTTGGCAAATTGACGGACTGATTCGCGGTTGGTAGCGGTCTCACAGGCTATTTTCCTCATGGAAACCCTCGGATTTCGATTGTCTCGCTTCTTGACGATGTTGCATTGCTATAGGTGTCTTGACAGGTAGTTTTCTACCACTTCCTGGACGACGACCATCATGGCCAAGCTCCTTGAAACGACGAATTTTGCATCGGACACGGTTTGTCGAGGCACACTGAGCAAACGAACAATTTCGCATTGACGCCTACCTTGACGAAACAGCACCTTGTTTGACATTCTAAAACTCTGTGAAATGAAATTATATCAAACTGAAAATTCACATATTAATACAGGAGAGTGTAGAGAAACGAAGAGAATAAAAATTACACTGCGCAAAAAAATTAACGCACATTCTGAAAAATCTCAATTTCAATGAATGTTATCTCTACATTGACTTTATAACTTATTTTCTATGTTCTTTCGGGAAGGTTCTGAACGAAAAAAGACACATTAAATGGAAGAAAAATTCAGGATTTCACCGAATCTTATGTGAAAGGAGAGAAATGAACAATTTTCAAAATACTGAAATGCTGATAAGTGATTTAATACTTGGTATTTCCACCCCTTGCGTTAATTACAGCTCGGCAACGACGGTTCGTACTCAAAATAAGTGATCTTAAAATGTTCTGATCTAATCCTTCCCAGATTTCTCCGAGTTGGATTCCTAAGTCATTAAGAGTAGCTGGATGATTTTCTGAACTTCTCAGCCTTCTATTGAGGTTGTCCCAAACCTGCTCAATCGGATTGCGATCTGGACTTCTTGCTGGCCATTCCATTCGAGAGACTTCAACCGCTTCAAGGTACTCCTGAACGATGCGCGCACGATGGGGTCTGGCATTATCGTCCATAAAAATTAAATTTTCACCGATGTATGGGGCAAATGGCACTACATGCTCTTCAAGAATGTTCCTTATATACTTATCAGCATTCATAGCTCCATTATCAACGACCACTAGGTCTGTGCGAGCAGTCAAAGATATTCCACCCCATACCATAATCGATCCTCCCCCGAAACAAGTAGTATTCAGGGAATTGCACTGAGCATATCTTTCATGTGGACGTCTGTATACAAGGGAACGTCGATCACAATGGTAGAGGCAGAATCTAGACTCATCTGTGAAGAGAACTCTTTCCCAATCGGCCTCTTTCCGATGGATATGCTCTCTCGCAAAATCCAAACGCGCCCTTCGATGGGTTGGGGTAAGAGCTGGGCCTCTTGCCGCGACACGAGGCCTTAAATCATATTCTCTGATGCGATTTCTTATTGTCTGAGTGCTAATTTGCACCTCATGAATTTGCTCAAGTTGATTTTGAAGGAGGCGAGCGGTTGCAAACCGTTGTCTCAACGAAGAAACTCTCAACTAACGATCCTGAATGGCAGTTGTTACCCGTGGTCTACCCTGTCCTGGTCTTCGGACATTCATACCTGGCTCCCTGAATCGCTGCAACATTCTGGACACCCTTGTATGGGAAACTCCAAACGTTTCTGCAATTCTTGTGTATGTCCACCCTTCTTCTCGCCAAACTACCGCTTGGACACATTCCTCTTGGGTCAAATTGCGTGTTTCGCGTTGCATAGCGATCGAGTGTAGAAAATCAAACGAAAGAAAAACTATTGATCACTAGAATTGATCGAGAACAACTGATTTTAGAATGGAGCCAATACATTCAAAATCTGATAATATCATCTTTTTATATTCCTTCTGGGAGAAAACATCTGTATTGAAGAAAAACGTTGAAAGTGGATAACATATGCATGCATAATTCTGATAAAAATAATTATCATTGAGAACACCTTCAGTTGTAGAATAAATTTGAGATTTCCATAATGTGCGTTAATTTTTTTGCGCAGTGTATTTGGCTGCGCTGAAAAACTTTTGTTCCAGACCACAGCAAAATTTGTCCGAAGTTTTTCTTGCCACCTTGTATATTATCGTTGAGCCAATTTATGCAAAATCGGCCCTGGCCGATGAATTATTGAAGCAGAAACTCTCGTGTTCGTGTACTCATAATGTTCAACGTCATCGGTAATAATTACGTGATCCGAATCAATTAGTGAAGTTATCCCGATTAGCGAACACTGTAAGCTTCGATAAGTTGCAGAAATAAAATTTTGCAAACTATACCAATTCGCATCATTGCCCCTACATCTTACGGCTCCACGGGTTCGTTGATGAAATCAATCAATATCTCGTTTTATAGGATTTCGTTCATAATTGCATCGAAGGGTATCTGGATGAGATGAGTTCACAGTTGGAAAGTTGACGAAAGAGAGTATTGTGAACTTTCATCAGTTCTTTTTTCGACGGAATAGTAAAATGCAGGTTTAACTTATTTCAAAAGGCCATTTGATTGTATGATGTTGAAATCAAATTTTCTCGAATTCACAACAAGAACTTCACTCCCAATCACTTTATTTCTTCAGTGCTCCGAATTTAAAATATTCAACAAAGGCATTTCATTCAAATTCAAGGGATATACAAGAAAGAGGTACAAAATAATCCACTTTCGAGGAAACCGATATACAGGGTGTTTCTAAATTCATGCGGAAAAATTCAGGAGGTGATTGCTCGTATGAAATTCAGATGGGTCTTTCCTATAACAAGATTTCCTCAGCCCCTCCCCCTTTCCGAGATATCACCCTTAAGAAGTGGTGACTAAATTTATTTTATTCTAAAATTTCAGTTAGGCTAGAATCTCGAAATTCTGTAATTTTCGTGCACTCGCAAAGGACACTATTTTTTCAATATTCCTGCTAGATTATACTGGGTTGAAATTAGCAACCCTTACTTTATTTCATAACAAAATCTTTTTTCGAGATGAAGTTCATGAAATACAGTGTGACAAGAAAAACCTCGGACAAACTCTTTTACATTTAACTTCATTAAACAGAAGAAATTGAACAAAACAACAACAAATAATAATAGCTTGAACATTTGTTAATAATATACTTAAGCCGTTTCGAAGTGGCTTCCTTTGGCGGCGATACACAGCTTCAGACGCTTCTTGAAATTTTCGGCAATGGGCCGTAGCTCCACGGGCGTTAATCGGTTCCATTTCCGGCGCAGAGATTGCTTCAGCGACTCCAAATTTTTGTGTTTTTTAGCACAAGCCCTGTGCTCCAAAATCGACCACACGCTGTAGTCCATTGGGTTGAGATCCGGTGAATAGGGCGGCCATTCTGCAGATGAGATCAAACAAGGAAAACGGGTCTCACACCATTCTTGCCGCTTGCGTCATTTTGGCTCTATGAGCCGGAGCGGAGTCCTGGTGAAAGGTACTACGGCCTCGAGGATGTCGCAGCGGTAGACTTCTTGATTGATTTTGACCCCTTGATCCACGAAAACTAAGAGAGTTTTACCACTGCCGCAAATTCCGCCCCAGACCATGACGAATTGCGGATTTTGACGGTGTTCGACGATGGCCGATGTACCGGGAGCCTCTACGGACCAGACTCTGTCGTTTCGGTGGTTGTGGGATTGTTCTACGGTAAAAAGCTTCTCGTCTGTGAAGAGAATTCGCTTCCTTTGCTGACCGGCGCGAAGACGAAGGAGTTGGCGGCACCTTTGGAGTCGTACGCGCTTGTTTTCCTCCGTGAGGAGTTGTTGAACTTTTTGGAGCTTGTATGACTTGAGGTTGAGCTTCTTTTTGACACGGACTGATTCGCGGTGGATACCGGTCTCACAGGCTATTTTCCTCATGGAAACCCTCGGATTTCGATTGACTCGCTTCTTGACGATGTTGCGATTGCTAGGTGTATTGAAAGTGCGTTTTCTACCACTTCCTGGACGACGACCATCATGGCCAAGCTCCTTGAAACGACGAATTGCATCGGACACGGTTTTTCGAGGCACATTGAGCAAACGAACAATTTCGCATTGACGCCTACCTTGACGAAACAGCTCCAAAATCGCACTACGTTTGTTTGACATTCTTAAACTCTGTGAAATGAAATTATATCAAACTGAAAATTCACATATTGGTACTGGAAAGTGTAGAGAAACCAAGAGAATAAAAATTATTTGGCTGTGCTGAAATACTTTTGTTCCAGACCACAGCAAAATTTGTCCGAAGTTTTTCTTGTCACCTTGTGAAATTATAACTTGAAATCCTTGTTTTATTTAAAACAATTCTCATTCTTAAATTCTAGTCACCACATTTCAAGGTATCTCGGAAAGGGGTGGGCTGAGGAAGTTTTATTATAGGAAAGGCCCATCTTAGTTTCATACGAGCAATCACCTCCAAAAATTTTTTCGCATGAATTCAGAAACACCCTGTGTAAATTATTATATATTAAATTGGTGATTTTTCTGTGAGCGTATTCAATCGAACTTTAATTTAGAAAGCGCAGAATTTGCTTTTACAGAGTGAGCCAAAATTAATACATAAAATTTAAAAAAATGACAGCAGCTGTGAAATAGTGACGGGATTCGGATTAAATTCTGCATGTACCTTGCAGGCGTCATTCTCCATCCTCACGCAAAATTTAATCTCGACCGAACTCGCAGTTTTGAAATGATCAGGAGAACAAAATTTCGAATTTCTATTTTCATAGAACTCCCGAACGAATTTTGCCCGTTAACGAACTCAACCTCGGCTCTCCAGCTCCGAACCTACCCTAAAAATTTCAAGTCGCTAGGATCAGCCGTTCGAGATAACTCACGGCTGGACGAACAGAATTCCATTTGACGAAGGATTCGTGATCAGTGTGTCCTGGTCGATTGAGTGCTTTCTCAGCCGATAGCTCCAGGTTTTGATGGAATCTCTCAGTAGCTCAGAGCATGACTGAATGAGCGTTTCCAAATATACAGAGTGATCCATGTTAGGAATTAAATGCCTCTTCGTTATACTTCAAAATGAAGATATATAATTCCATCAGAATATCCATGGGCTTCGATTAGGTGATAACGATTCTCAGTATTGTCGACACCCTGTATCTCACAGGGGATACATGAACTGAAATTGAGGGGGAGTACCTCAAGAATTGAACATGAAAATTATTATTTGATGTGGATTCTGTGGCATTGTTTATATCGAAACATCCCAAAAACACAATAAAGTCAAAAAATTCGGAATACACTTGAACTGCAGAGACTGAATCAATTTTTCTACCTGTTGAGTCTGATGAATTTTGTTGAATTTTCTTCGCAATTCACGGCAGGAGAAGGGGAATTCTTGGAAATATCAAGGATTTTTGGTCTTGTCTCAAATTGAAATCCGGTAAATTTGCGAGCGATTTTTCGTAAAGCAAGTAATACCTTCAGTTGTGGAAACGTCAAAAATGAAACTTTAGGAAAACTCAGCGAACCACATCACTCGGAGTCAGCAAGAAAATTCACTGAAAACAAGTGCAACTCAGTCGCCGCGATGCATGAGCATCTTCGGTGAAGTTTCCCGAGTAAGGCGCGTGGAAACAGTCGGCGCGTTTCACTAGAGCTTTCCCGACATGCGGACTTTCGGCATGGCCTCTTCGTGGAGTGTTCGCGGGCTGCGTTGAAGGTACACGGCCTGATTCAGACTGGCTTCAAACTCCGGGAAAACGACCCTCTAGCGAGCTATCCCGGAGTTACACGACACAAAGACAACACAAACAGTTGTTTCTGTACATATAGATTTCTCAGCAGAGACGGTATTCTGAGGAAATGTTAACATTTGTCTTCTTCGGAACATAATATTCTGATGAGATTGTTGCGTTATTGAATTCACAAAAATCTATTGGGTGGATTAGATCAGATGGGATCAGAGCTTATGTTTTGGTTACAGAGAATCTTCAGGCACTGCGATCGCTTGGATTTTTTGATCAACAGAAATTTTGGATCGAAAAATCCTCGATGAACACTGATGATTTCACTGGGAAATCAACCCCTTACTGCAGGTGTCAGAAAAGAGATCCCTGGGCAGTAAGCAGGCCTTCTACTGATTGGGGGCCCTCAACATGGGACCTATACAGGGTGTACAGGTGATAGAACTCATCAGAATAAGTCATTTCACCGAAAATTTCTTACATGAAATGTTCAATTTAAAACAAGCCTAATTCTCAAAAATCATTTTTGAAGACAAGCTGTTATAACATTACTCATCCGCCATTTTGAAGTCGCCATCTTAAATTCCTCAATTTTGAAGAACCGTAATTTCCTACCCAGAAAACCCCTATATACCGATTTTGAATAGAATAGGATCATAATTACAAAACTCGTCCGCCATATTGTGGCCGCCATCTTGAATTTCCCAATTTTGACAAAAGTATCATCATTTTCGAACCCAAATACCCCCAGATAC
Organism: Adalia decempunctata; assembly: GCA_951802165.1. NCBI lineage: Eukaryota > Metazoa > Arthropoda > Insecta > Coleoptera > Coccinellidae > Adalia > Adalia decempunctata. The sequence continues at coordinate 8,154,022 of OX637704.1, read as the reverse complement.
TAATTTTGAATGAAATCCGCCATTTTGGAGCCGTCATTTTGTTTTTTTCTATAAAAGATATTTCATGATGCATTGACACCAGAATTATGTACACCTGCAAAATTTCAAATCAATCGGACGATTAGAAGTGTGTCATATTTAACTTGCAAGATTTGATTCCAGAGAGAGAGACAGACAGACAGACAGACAGACAAGACAGAGAGACAGACAAGACAGGCAGACAGACACCGGGACAGGTGAAACTAAATAAAAGCTTGTAAAAATTATAACCAATTTTGGGCGTCAATACCTCAATACTACTCTGGCCTGCATCTCTCTGTTCATCATATCTCTACATCTCTGCACCAGGTTTATGAACATCCGCGAAATTGGGCGATTGCTTGCCGGAAATCTTGTTCTGTACAAATTATACGCTGAACTGGTGTTTTGATTCACCATAATTGAAAGCATATCAACAAGTTCATCATTCGAATAAACAGCATTTTCGAAACATAAAACACTCTTATAATCTACACCGTATCCTCGCCATAACACGATCGGAGATTACTGATCACAATCGATATTCTGAGTCATGTATGATAAGAAGACAAAAAACAAGAGATGTCGATATCTACGGAGGAGCAGGCGAGGGAGCAGGTTCGGACCGAGGAATGTTCAGAATCACCTAGAAAGTAGAAAAATATTCTAGTTTCATTTTCTCGAAACAGGAGCATAATTTATATAAATGTGATGAAATGACTTATTTTGATGAATTCTACCACTTGTCAAAAGAAAAGCCTCACCTTTAAATACACCCTGTATATACAGGATGCGCCCGAACTAGTGGTACAAACGAAGAGAGGAGATTCCTTGCATAGTTAAAAAAAATGTCTGATAAACATGGGACAGCAAAGTTTCGTTGTCGAGCTACAGGATGTTAAAGTTTGAACTTTTTCAAAGTTTTTTCTCATAGTATCTGCTCTTCACAAGATATTCAACCGAAATTTGGCATATATATGGCAATTTAGAGTTTACACCATGTGACAGGGTGATATTTTTTTCTGGGACATTGTCTTCTGTTTTACTCCAGAACTTTTTTTCTCGAAATCCCTTGAAAATTCGAAAATATCATAAAAATCCGGTTAGTATAAAAAGAAATCTAAACTATACAGGGTGTCCCAGAAGTCCCGCACTTCCTTGAGGGGATCGAAAGTGAAAAATGTTCTAAGCCCAAATATCCATGTTTGAATTTTTTTGATAAAGTAGTTAATTAGTAATTAATTAATGAAAGTGACCAATCAGGAGCGCGCTATAGAAGAATGAGTAAGCAGTTGGGGGACGCCAGAGCTGCTGCCGGCTTTTCACGCAGTAAACCGAGACTGGCGTCTCACTTTTGCGTCCCCACTGTTAACTCATTCTTCTGTAGCGCGCTCCTGATTGGTCAGTTTCATTAGTAAATAACTAATGAACTAGGTTATCAAAAAATTTCAAACATGGATATTTGGGCTTGGAATATTTTTCACTTTCGATCCCCTCACGGAAGTGCGGGACTTCTGGGACACCTGTATATGTCTGGGGATATGGCAGGCCATGAATGATGTGCACCTGTTTTCATAATTTTCGTTCAAATACTCCATACTACACTTAGTACACCCTGTATCTCGAAAACGAAACCTTTTGCAGACCCATGCTTATGGGACTTATCTATCGAAATCGCTCAAGGCATCTCTTCCTTTCGTTTGCGCATCCAATTTAGGAACACATTGTATTGGAATATCGGAACAGTTGATGATTTTTTCAATCAATTCTAGCCGTGTGTTTGGAGAATCTCAGGCGACCCCCAAACGAAATAATCTACACGATTTAAATCAGGAAACCTTGGTGGCCAAAAAAGGATTTTCGGTTAAACACAGAAAATCGCCTTGTAAAAAATTTATGACGATGAGGAGATGCTTCTGAATGGTCACCAGACTCCAGAGTAGCCTCTAGTTCATGCGGAATAAGAATATCTGAGTTCCTCGTGACTCATCTTGTAGAGTAAAATATTTCGCATTTTTTCAGTGGATATTCGGCACTGACCTGAACAAATTTTTGACAGCTGTAAAAAAAATTGATGCAGCTCTCAGAGAAACCATCAAATTCGATAGAAATTAATAAAGTTCGGAATTCGGATTACGTTCATTGTCTCGTTATTGTTTGATTTTTAAGAAGTCTTCCTATTATTATACTCTTTTTCAAAAGAATATTATGTTATTATATTACTGGAGCTCGTTTGAATATACATTGAACCGTGAGGTACAAACAGACATTTCCTGAGGAATCGCATCAATTCTCATTAAAACGTCCCTAATAGAAAGGCCAGATTCATCATTATGCGTTCAGGTTTAGGGTTACCGGATGAAAGGTAGAAAGAAGGTTCCATCAACGAATCCGTTGTGGCTTATTCCTCGGAGCAAACGTAACTGGAAATTGCATGTTCTGTTCTTTAGTGTTTTCCATCGTTATGTAGATTACTCTTAGTGCTTCCGCAGGATCCATCTAGTCCACGCAGGAGTGTAAATTACGACCAGAAATAATGGCTGAATATTTGTGCGTCGAATATATGTAGATTTGGTGAGGCGTTTACAAATGCCTCGAAATTAGCACCTATCATAGACCACTAATTGATATTAGACACGCGTATGCTGACTTTCTAGCATTCATCAACAGCAAAGGATGCATCCTTCCTCTTCGGATATTACTGGACAGCAAGAGCTAAATTACCCCCTAGCATGATTTCAATAACGCTAGGTATTTCCGATCGTATCACTATTTTCGGAACCTTGCTCTGAACAACCTACTTTTGTCCTCATTTCACTCGACAACCCTTTGCTTCAACGCTTCTGCAGGTGAAACTAACGGCTTAGAATTACGAATTCTTGAAGAAAATTTTGAAATGTGAAATCACAAAAATCCAAATTCTACTCGATTATTTCAATGACTAAGAGCATCCATTTTTCCAAATGTCTGTATTTAATTTATGAATCTCAATTTAAATAACACGACTTTTGAAAGTGAAGCCAGAATCTTAAAATTTTCAGGGTACTTTTGAAGTCCAAACGTCTGATTGTAACATTTGCACCACAACCGTACCCTCACAATTTCATGATACAACCTCTGATTTACCTTTTATGATTGGTTCGTGATAATTTTTGATCTTGAATTAAGCTTTTTTCCATCAAAACAAATGACGAAACTAACTAACTTGGGTTTTTCGATATTTAAATTATAATCTGCCACCGGACACCCTTTACATCTGTTCGAAGGACACCTTGTACATCTGTTCGAAGGACACTCTGTACATCTGTTCGAAGGACACCCTCTGTACATTACTTTCCAAAGTTCAGTTTTTTCAGCAATGAGTGCATTTACTCTGAATTTACTTTTCGCGATTTCAATTTACTCGCGTATTCATCGTATTCATGATTTTCTATTTTCTGATCAGCCTTGATACTCCCCTCGCCCCCCAAATAATGATCCATTAAATACACCTTACCTTGTATTTCACTGAAATAATAAGACGCTATTGATGTTTACAAATTGCCGCGAATGGCAAAATGAAATACGGCGTTGCCTAATTTCATGGCTTCTGATAGGGACAGCTATGGTTCTTCTCTTGAACATATGGTCTGTGATATAGATATCATCTGTCATCTGCATAGACAAAGGATTTGCCTCTATAGTCTATGGTCATCTGTCAGGTTGATAACTAGGTTAAATCTATGGTTAATGGCAAATTCCTCTTGGATATTATTGATTTCTATTTCATTCCTTATCAATTTTTTCAAGTTTTTATTGGATAATTTGTTGTAGTGCCAACTAAATGTGTGTACGTTGGTTATTTGCTATAGGTATATTCGTTTTTTCCAGCATTGACGCCATGGCAAAACTATCATGTGGATTATACAAAATATTCGACCGAGGATGAGAATACATCGAAGAAAAGGTGAAATTATCAACTGATGTGATGATGATTCATAATATAATATATATTTCAGCAACTGGTACTCTACTCTTCGACTCTATTCTGGGTTAGTTTCAAAGGACGTTGAAGAATGTTTCATTTTGCATTTACTCATAGGTGCCTCACAGCCCTTGGAAGATGTTTTGGTACAGAGATTTGGGTAGATCCCAGTACAATATTAGTGTTGAATTCAGAGAGGTATTGCCTTACATTATAATTAATCATTTCATTTATGTTCTAACGGCCTCTATTTCAGATCAAGCCTGGTTGTAGCAAGGTTTAATCCTCATAGGATTATAATTACACAAAGAAATATAATCCAAGTATGACGAATTTATGCAATACATACCTACATATAAATTTTTGATGAAGTGATGGAGGTTGATTCCATAACAGAAATTGTGAATCATTCTTTCGATATTGATTTCTCATCACTTTTCACAACGGTAAACAATAGAATATAGGTTACTAAGATGGTTTATTTACTGCTTGATTTTTAGTAGTGGTTAAATATCTTGCTGAGAGTTGAAACTAAAAGTAACATAGCCCTGCCCAGTCAAATCATATGTTGAAAGTGAAGAAGAGGAAATTGAAAAGGAGTATGCAGAAGAAGTATAAAAGTAAGTACCCAGATTTCAAGAAAACTATTACATTTTTTTTTATCGAGTATTGACCTAGAATACCTAGACAGGGCCACCTGATATTTCTGCACTGAACATTAAGTCCCAACATTATTTGTGGGGCTGTTGGCGGGTAATTTTTTTGATATGTTTTGTTTTACTGTGGAAACTTCCAATTTGTTGACATGCCTTGTTAGTTTATGAAGGTGTTCAATATTTCTGATTCTGTAACTTTTGTGAAATGTTGTAATATATCAATGTCTTTAATGATGCGGTTCATCTCTTTTTATATCTCGGGATCAAGACTGGTCTAGATATTCTGTCTATGAGTATTCAATATTCTTGGAATTAGTAATGGCAGCTGTACAAGATTTTGTTTGGTCCCTTAAATCCCTTTCAGCTAGTTACTGTGCCTTGAGTAGACGATCAATAGTATACAGTGTATTTTATATTGCCAAGAACATTTGCCGCATATTTGAACTCCACGAACTTTGTTGTTTCAAATGGAACACCCTATATTTTTCCACATGACAAGATTCTCCTTTTCATTTCCTTTCGAACCATATATCATTTCCCTATATTATGTACCTAAATGGGCTGCTTCAGGAGTTAGCGAAAGCCTTTTCGAAATTCAATGAATTTTTTGAATTAACATTCTTCCATCTAGTAGTCTGATGTCATACACTTGAGTAAAACGTTCAACTCTGTTCAATTGTGGTTCCAAGCAGGCTCCTGTCAAATAGCGTATTATTTTATCATGAGTTTGTGTTGAATTCATTTTGTGTTCTCTCTTGAAGAAAGAATCAACATGATTTTAACAATTGGAGAGTGTTACGAAAATTGCTTTCAACGCTGATAACAGCGTTGAAAGTTTATGCACAAGAGTATCCTGTTGAAAGTTTTCCAGAGAGTATTAGCCAGATTTCAACGAACAGATAGTATCGAGTATACTGTTCGAGAGATATTGAAACAAGCAGCTGGGAATGAGGAACACAATTTAGAAGTTCTGCAATATGTGATTGAAGATCCCAATACCAGTACTAGAGCCATTGCTATTGCAACACAGGTTTAGGTCAATCAAGCAGAATTATTAGAAAACACAGACAACATCTGTATGGAAATGACTTTGAACACAGGCTAAATTTCTGTTTATGGTATTTTGAAAGATTTGGCGAAGACATTAGCTTTTATGACTTCATTCTATTCTCAGATGAATCAACCTTACATAACACTGGTCTGATGAATCGACATAACTATCATTATTATGACACTGAAAACAGACATTTGTTTCGAACAGTCGATTGCCAGAACCAGTGGGTTGATAACACATTCAGTGGAATTATTGGTCCTTATTCCTTTGACAGGCATCTGGATGCAAGGTAATTCTTAAATTCATGAAGATTTTTGGAATCTTCTGGAGAATATTCCTTTAAATCTGAGACAGAAGATGTGGCTACTATTAGATAGTGCTCTGGCACATTTCAAACATGTGGTCAAGAGCTATCTGGACAGAAAATTTACAGATAAATGGATAGGGAGAAGTGGTTGTTATAACTGGCCATTGAGATCAGCGTTAAATTTTTTTTATATATCAAGAAATTTGTTTACAGTACACCACCAACTACCCCTGATGATATGGAAGTGAGGATTCCATTTGAAATAACAAAGTTATTGGAGTTCAAATATGCGGTAAATGTTCTTTTTGGCAATACAAAACACGTATACTATTGTTCGTCTACTCCAGGCACAGTAACTAGCTGAAAGGGATCTAAGGATCCAGACTTGTACACCCGCTGTTACTAATTCCAATGATAAGAAATTCTTTGAATTACTTTTTGAAGAAAATGGACTAGCAGAGATCTAATTTCCTCATTGATTGTTTTAGGTTCTATCGACGATATCCTCTTTTTTCATGATCACTTTTTGAGAAATAGTTGATAATTTTTTTTTTAATATTAGGTATCTATAAAGGGGTTATTGTCAATTTCGGGGGAGACATGGCCCTCCCCCCTGTATCCGCCAGTGATTGAGTTGTAACTGGAATAGATTTCATTATCTCTAGGAAATCATATTTTTTTTGGCATACATAATAGATGCATAGAAATACCTGGTGTTGGCACTGATTAGATTTTGTTTAAGACTTTCTTGTCGATCGAAAACGTGATATTTTGTGCAGCTTTTCATTTCTCCCGAAAGGGGTCGCGTTTTTTGTCGTTGCCGCAGTAGCGCCACGACCGATAAATATTGCGGATTTATTCCGCAACTAGTCCAAAATCTGAAATCTAGGATGCCGTTTTGATCTACAAATTTTGGTCACGATTTTTAGTAGGGACGTTACACCAGGTGTTCTATGCATCTATCATACATATTTATCATGTAGGTCAGGAAAAAATAATTGAAAAGATGTCCGGTAAATTTTGAGCCATAACAGTAGTATTTTCAGTTAGTATTATAACATCATTTTCAGTGGTTCGAAATAATATCAATTTATAAACTTGTATTGAGTCGCACTTTTTTCTAGTCGATTCAACTTCAGCGTACATATTCAAATGAAGTTAACTCTGAGTCGATAATTAAGACATCATTCAATTAAGTGACATCTACACTGAAAATATTTAATCACTTTTTTTGTCTTGTTTCAGGTATGTAATTCCTTCGGCAAGTTCAGGATCTTCACAATCTTTGTTTCTGGAGATCCACTTTCTTGTTTGGGGTTCTGGAAGTGCTGATCAAACTATTTTCCTTGTTATATTTTCTTATCCTAGCAATCTCAAATAACCCCATGATGTAATACTATGACTAGCTTTTAGATATACATAATACTATGACTCTTAGATATACCTAATTTAGTATAGAAACTACTATGAATAATTATCGTATTGAACCTCTTAGCGTTCATTGTACATTATTGATATACTTGTGAATAAATGAATTGAACTGAACGACTTTTTTTTCCGATTTTCCTCAAAATTTCAGAGAATTTGTGGCGCGCTGATTTCAGAAAATGGTGCGCGCCGATTTCAGAAAATGGTGCGCGCCGATTTCAGAAAATGGTGCGCGCCGATTTCAGAAAATGGTGCGCGCCGATTTCAGAAAATGGTGCGCGCCGATTTCAGAAAATGGTGCGCGCCGATTTCAGAAAATGGTGCGCGCCGATTTCAGAAAATGGTGCGCGCCGATTTCAGAAAATGGTGCGCGCCGATTTCAGAAAATGGTGCGCGCCGATTTCAGAAAATGGTGCGCGCCGATTTCAGAAAATGGTGCGCGCCGATTTCAGAAAATGGTGCGCGCCGATTTCAGAAAATGGTGCGCGCCGATTTCAGAAAATGGTGCGCGCCGATTTCAGAAAATGGTGCGCGCCGATTTCAGAAAATGGTGCGCGCCGATTTCAGAAAATGGTGCGCGCCGATTTCAGAAAATGGTGCGCGCCGATTTCAGAAAATGGTGCGCGCCGATTTCAGAAAATGGTGCGCGCCGATTTCAGAAAATGGTGCGCGCCGATTTCAGAAAATGGTGCGCGCCGATTTCAGAAAATGGTGCGCGCCGATTTCAGAAAATGGTGCGCGCCGATTTCAGAAAATGGTGCGCGCCGATTTCAGAAAATGGTGCGCGCCGATTTCAGAAAATGGTGCGCGCCGATTTCAGAAAATGGTGCGCGCCGATTTCAGAAAATGGTGCGCGCCGATTTCAGAAAATGGTGCGCGCCGATTTCAGAAAATGGTGCGCGCCGATTTCAGAAAATGGTGCGCGCCGATTTCAGAAAATGGTGCGCGCCGATTTCAGAATTCGATTTCAGAATTCGATTTCAGAATTCGATTTCAGAATTCGATTTCAGAATTCGATTTCAGAATTTACAATTTTTTTCGTTTTGATTTTCCATAACCCCTTTTCACTTTTTCTAATTTTTTTCCTTACCTTTCACTTATCTCATCTCTTGAGCCCTCCGTACCTTTCCTCAATTCTTTAACTCAAACAAAATTTTTAATTTTTCCGATTCCTCTTACCTTTATCGCCTTTTTTTCTTACCTTTGTCGCCTTTTTTTTCCTCTCAGCATTCGTTTTTATTATCTTCAAAATTCATCTACATATAATTAATTACGTATATTGAAGTAAACAAATAAAATGTTAGGATATATGGACAGGAGATCAGCAAGGAGATGTGGACATGAAAGCATCTTTATTCTAACTGAATTTCAACTTGACATTATCATAAGATGGAAACACATGGAGTCTCTATTGTGTAATCCTGTGGTTATTCTCTCTCGACAGTCCCTCCATCCATGAAGACCATGAATAATAACTTGCTTCGGATCTCTTGAGGTGTATTTTATTTAGCCGCCTCAGTTGTCGTCTGGTGCAGGTTTGTTTCCCGGGAAAGCTGAAACAGAACACACCATGAAGACTGTTTTGTGATATTTGCTGTAGATGTGAAAAATGAAACTTTGATGTGAAAAATGAAACTTTGTTACGATTATAAAAAAATAACTAACAAAACAACGACATTATAACTAGAATCGTGAAATTCCTAGAATGATTATGACGAACATGTCACCTCCTTTTCATTTTTTTATTTCAAATTGTACCTATGTCTTATGCGGAAAAAAATGTAATCATTACTACACGAAACTTTTAAATAAATGTTAATTCAAGTCTACGAAATTTATTCTTATTGACCACAATACAACAAAAACCGCAATTTTTCCAGAATGAACTTTCACTAATACTCTTTATCCACTTAATATGGGAGGAATTCTTCCACTCCAACTTCAGATTACAAAGAAATTGAAAAAATTTATGAAGAATAGCTTTTCCATTCAATTTTATAAAAGTCTTCCGGTTGGCCATGATTACTGACGCAGGAAAATGAGACGTTGTCTAGGCTACTTATTACAATTTACTCTTTTTTAACTTTGTAACTTTTAGATTTAACTGTGACAAATGATTCAGAACTTCTACATTTCCATACTGGTTTAATTCAAGTTGTGCAAAATAGTATATTTTAATGTCTTCTGTATGCTTATTTCTTGAGAATTTTGAAAAGTGCGGAATTCCATAGGTCCGTCTGTTCGTATAAGTTTTTCTGTCGGGTTATTCAAGTACTCTTATTTTTTTTTTTTCAAATGAACTATCACAAGGTAAATACGTAATTACTACGACTTCTATGCAGAAAGTGCAACGTTGCTCATTCATCTGAGAGGAAAATGACTATAATATAATCTAACAATTTCAAAATATACACGGTGAAATGTGTCAAAATTTTATGGCCAACCGGGATACATGATAAAAGTGAATACATTATTTTCCTACAATTTCCAATTTCAATAAGATATAAATCACACATGAATAAGTGAAACCAAATAATTACCTTTGTATGACGGGATCCACCATGGTTCATCCTTGGAACTCAAGATTCCACAAAGACTGAGAACACCCATCGATTTCACATTTCCTGCTGGAAAAAAAAAACATGAATATTTTACATTACTGCCTTATCTCAGTGTCAGATAATGAAGGGTTTCAATCAATATTGTCAGCAATGTCTCTAATACTCATCATCAATAAACGTAATGAAATACGCATGTGTACAGAATACACCTTCACCCAATTCGAGCAGAACAGAACCCTGTTCAACTCACTGGTTATCTAACTGAAGAAAAATACATTATAATGTCTTTTCACTTCAGATAACACAAACTTTCAAACTTAATTGTAAATATCTTGTAATTGAAAAAAATGAGTAGTGATAATTAACTTAAAAAGTACAGTTATTATTCATTATTTTTAGCGACCATAATCAACATGATTACAAGAATTTTTCCAATGACAAGAAATTTACAATGAGTTAGAAAATTGTTTTTGATCATAAAATGTCAGTTTCTCAAAAACGGTTCACTTTATGTAAAAAACATATCAGAATTGGCTGCGCAAATGCAAATTTGTCCAGTGGTGTAAAAGTTGGGGGTAAAACCCAGTTTGTTCAAATTCAATATCTCCGCCACTGGCACGTCTAATAAAACCGAGTAAAGTGCAAGAAAGTAGCTATTATTAGTGACAATGTCTGTACAGAAAACTCAATTCTGTAATTCAAACGGTTCCTGAGGATATCAACAAAAAACTGAAAAAAATATTAATTTGTGACACTTAAACTCAATCAACACTCATTAGAGTTGAACTGTCTACAGTCAACAAATCAGTATTTTCTTTAACATATTTTCTTTAACACAGTATTTTCTTTATAATCACATTGAAACATAATATTAATCCAAGTACGCAACAATAAGATTAAAAAGTTACCTTTGTTGAGACAGGATCCATCGACCAAGAGACCTTAGAGTTCAGGATTCCACGATGATTGAAAACTCCCATCGATTTTAATTATCCACCTGAAAAAAATATAAACATTTAAATTCTATGCTTCCTAACTGCCTTATTTCAGTCATTTTATTCAATGTTGAAGGCAAAAATAAAAAAAACTGGATTATTATGGTATATTATGGTCGATTATCGATTCAATAACACATATGTATTTGAATAAGTCATAAAAACTTCCATGCAAACATTCCATTGAAAATTGCAAAATTTAACAAAAGAACAGTGTGAAAGATTTTATGACTCCTCCAAGTCACTTTGGATGAACTTCACTATGCATGCAATATTTCTGCACCAATGAAAGAAAAAAAATACGCATGCCTGCTGAAAAGTAAAATAAACACCTTGAGAGGTTCTGACAAAACTTTTGTGGATTGAAGAATATTGGAGCAACTTCTTATGGAATATTGCATTCCTTGTGTTAGCAGCCAAAAAAACAAATTGATGAAGGAATCCATACCATTATGTTTTTGATAATCACATTGGAAAACAATATTCATCGAAGTATGGAACATTAAGATCAAAAACTTACCTTTTTGAGAAAGGATCCATCGACTAAGGATATTCTTATGATTCAGATTTCCACGAGGAGAACTGTAACGATTCTTATTATCCACCTGGAAAAATATAAATATTTACATTCTATGCTTCCTTATTCTATGCTTCCTTATATTAGTTTCAGGTACTTAATAAATATGTGAAGCAAAAAATAACAAAACATTCACTGTTAAACTGAAGTTGAGTTATTTGCAGAAGTCATAAAACCTTTTACACAAATATTCCTAAGAAACCGGCAGAATATCAGAGGAGAACATCTGTGTCAAAGACTTCATGGTCTGTGTCAAAGACTTCATGGCTCCTCCAAGTAACTGTGGATGAACTTTACTATTCCTGCAATATTTCTTCAATCTTCAAGAATAAAAGAAATAAAATACGCATGCCTGCTGAATAGCAGAATACACCTTGAGAGGTTCTGACAGAAATTTTGTATATTAATTAATGTACCTTTTTCTAGATACAAATTTCCGTAATTATAAATATTATATTCGAACAATCTCCGAGCACCTTCTCGTTGAATATTGCATTCTTTGTGGGAGCATTCATTCAAAATACAAATTGATGAAGGAATCCATACATTTTTTTCTTGATGATCACATTGGAAAACAATATTCATCGAAGTTTGAAACGGTAAAATCAAAAACTTACCTCTTCTAGAAACGATCCATCGACTAAGGATATTTTTAGGGTTCCACGAAAGTTGAGAACTCTAACGATTCTTATTATCGATTAACTTATTATACACCTGGAAAAATATAAATATTTACATTCTATGCTTCCTTATATTAGTTTCAGATAAATATGTAAAGCAAAAAATAACAAAACATTCACTGTTAAACTAGTCGATCTAGAGTTACTTGAAGAAGTCATAAAACCTTTCCTACAAATATTCCTTATTGAAACCGGCAGGAGACCAGAGGCACATCTGTGTCAGATTTTATGGCTCCACCAAGTAACTTTGGATCAACCTCACCATGCCTGCAATATATGTCTTCATCAAAAAAATAAATGAAATACGCATGCCTGCTGAATAGCAGAATACACCTTGAGAGGTTCTGATAAAACTTTTGTAGATTGATAAATGTACCTTTTTCTACATGAAAATTTCCGTAATTATTAATATTAGATTCGTGCAACTTCTTGTTGAATATTGCATTCTTTTTGCGAGCATTCAAAATACAAATTGATGAAGAATACACACATTATTTTCTTGATAATCACATTGGCAAACAATGTTCATCGAAGTATGAAACAGTAAGATCAAAAACTCACCTCTTTGAGAAAGGATCCATCGACGAAGGCTATTCTTATGATTCAGATTTCCACGAAGAGACCTCTAAAGATTCTAATCATCCACCTGGAAAAATATGAATATTTACGTTTTATGCTTCCTTATATCAGTTTCAAAAAATGAATATGTAAAGCCAAAAATTGTACAACATTCACCGTTAAACTAATGTGTTATACCTAGTCGATCTAAAGTTAAGTTACTTAAAAGTCATAAAACCTTTCACACAAAAATTTGAAACAGCTTTGTCAAATACTTTATGGCTCCTCCAAGTAACTGTGGATGAACTTTACTATTCCTGCAATATTTTTTCCAATCTTCAACAATAAAAGAAATAAAATACGCATGTCTGCTGAATAGCAGAATACCACTTGAGAGGTTCTGACAAAACTTTTGCAGATTGATTAATGTACTTCTTTCTAGATACAAATTTTCGTAATCATAAATATTATATTCGAACAATCTCCGAGCACCTTCTTGTTGAATATTGCATTCTTTGTGGGAGCATTCATTCAAAATACAAATTGATGAAAGAATCCATACATTTTTTTCTTGATGATCACATTGGAAAACAATATTCATCGAAGTGTGAAACAGTAAAATCAAAAACTTACCTCTTCTAGAAACTATCCATCGACTAAGGATATTCTTAGGGCTCCACGAAGGTTGAGAACTCTAACGATTCTTATTATCCACCTGGAAAAATATAAACATTTACATTCTATGCTTCCTTATATTAGTTTCAGATACTTAATAATGTTATGTAAAGCAAAAAATAACAAAACATTCACTGTTAAACTAGTGCGTTATACCTAGTCGATACAAAGTTACTTGAGGAAGTCATAAAACCTTCCCCACAAATATTCCTTGAAACCGGCAGAAGACCAGAGGCACATCTGTATCAAAGATTGTATGGCTCCTCCAAGTAACTTTGGATGAACCTCACCATGCCTGCAATATGTCTTCATCAAAAAAATAAATAAAATACGCATGCCTGCTGAATAGCAGAATACACCTTGAGAGGTTCTGACAAAACTTTTGTAGATTGATTAATGTACCTTTTTCTACATGAAAATTTCCGTAATTTTATTAGATTCGAGCCACTTCTTGTTGCATTCTGCATTCTTTTTGTGAGCATTGAAATACAAATTGATGAAGAATACATACATTATTTTCTTGATAATCACATTGGAAAACAATGTTCATCGAAGTATGAAACAGTAAGATCAAAAACTTACCTCTGAGAAAGGATCCATCGACGAAGGTTCTGAGGATTCAGATTTCCACGAAGAGACCTCTAAAGATTCTAATTATCCACCTGGAAAAATATGAATATTTACGTTTTATGCTTCCTTATATCAGTTTCAAAAAATGAATATGTAAAGCCAAAAATTGTACAACATTCACCGTTAAACTAATGTGTTATACCTAGTCGATCTAAAGTTAAGTTACTTAAAAGTCATAAAACCTTTCACACAAAAATTTGAAACAGCTTTGTCAAATACTTTATGGCTCCTCCAAGTAACTGTGGATGAACTTTACTATTCCTGCAATATTTTTTCCAATCTTCAACAATAAAAGAAATAAAATACGCATGTCTGCTGAATAGCAGAATACCACTTGAGAGGTTCTGACAAAACTTTTGCAGATTGATTAATGTACTTTTTTCTAGATACAAATTTTCGTAATCATAAATATTATATTCGAACAATCTCCGAGCACCTTCTTGTTGAATATTGCATTCTTTGTGGGAGCATTCATTCAAAATACAAATTGATGAAAGAATCCATACATTTTTTTCTTGATGATCACATTGGAAAACAATATTCATCGAAGTGTGAAACAGTAAAATCAAAAACTTACCTCTTCTAGAAACTATCCATCGACTAAGGATATTCTTAGGGCTCCACGAAGGTTGAGAACTCTAACGATTCTTATTATCCACCTGGAAAAATATAAACATTTACATTCTATGCTTCCTTATATTAGTTTCAGATACTTAATAATGTTATGTAAAGCAAAAAATAACAAAACATTCACTGTTAAACTAGTGCGTTATACCTAGTCGATACAAAGTTACTTGAGGAAGTCATAAAACCTTCCCCACAAATATTCCTTGAAACCGGCAGAAGACCAGAGGCACATCTGTATCAAAGATTGTATGGCTCCTCCAAGTAACTTTGGATGAACCTCACCATGCCTGCAATATGTCTTCATCAAAAAAATAAATAAAATACGCATGCCTGCTGAATAGCAGAATACACCTTGAGAGGTTCTGACAAAACTTTTGTAGATTGATTAATGTACCTTTTTCTACATGAAAATTTCCGTAATTTTATTAGATTCGAGCCACTTCTTGTTGCATTCTGCATTCTTTTTGTGAGCATTGAAATACAAATTGATGAAGAATACATACATTATTTTCTTGATAATCACATTGGAAAACAATGTTCATCGAAGTATGAAACAGTAAGATCAAAAACTTACCTCTGAGAAAGGATCCATCGACGAAGGTTCTGAGGATTCAGATTTCCACGAAGAGACCTCTAAAGATTCTAATTATCCACCTGAAAAAATATGAATATTAACGTTTTATGCCTCCTCATATCAGTTTCAAAAAATAAACATGTAAAGCAAAAAATTACACAACATTCACCGTTAAACTAGTGTGTTATACTAGTCGATCTAAAGTTAAATTACTTGCAGAAGTCATAAAATCTTTCCACAGAAATTTGAAACCGGCAAGATATACCAGAGGAACAGCTGTGTCAAAGACTTCATGACTCCTCCAAGTAACTTTGGATGAACCTTTTACCATGCCTGCAATATACATCTTCATCAAAAAAAAAATAAATAAAATACGCATGCCTGCTGAATAGCAGAATACACCTTGAGAGGTTCTGACAAAACTTTTGTAGATTGATTAATGTACCTTTTTCTACATGAAAATTTCCGTAATTATTAATATCAGATTCGAACCACTTCTTGTTGAATATTGTATTCTTTTTGTGAGCACTCAAAATACAAATTGATAATACATACATTATTTTCTTGATAATCACATTGGAAAACAATGTTCATCGAAGTATGAAACAGTAAGATCAAAAACTTACCTCTGAGAAAGGATCCATCGACGAAGGTTCTTAGGATTCAGATTTCCACGAAGAGACCTCTAAAGATTCTAATCATCCACCTGGAAAAATATTAATATTTACATGCTATGCTTCATTATATTAGTTTCAGATAATAAATATGTAAAGCAAAAAATAACAAAACATTCACTGTCACTGTGTTATACCTAGTCGATCTAAAGTTAAGTTACTTGCAGAAATCATAAAACCTTTCACACAAATATTCTTTGAAAACGGCAAAATACCAAGGAACATATCTGTGTCAAAGTCTTTATGGCTCCTCCAAGTAACTGTGGTGAACACTTTACCTTGCCTGCAATATTTCTTCAATCTTCATCAATATATAAAGGAAAAAAATACGCATGCCTACTGAATAGCAGAATACACCTTGGGAGGTTCTGACAAATCTTTCGTAGATTGAAGAATATTCGAGCAACTTCTTGTTATAAATATTGCATTCTTTGTGTGAGCAGACAAAATACAAATTGATGAAGGAAACCATCCATTCTTTTCTTGATAATAACATTGGAAAACAATATTCATCGAGGTATGGAACAGTAAGATCAAAAACTTACCTTTTTGAGAAAGTATCCATCGACTAAGGATAAGTGGGGGGTCCTCCATCGACTATATTCTTAGGATTCGGATTCCACGAAAAGAACTCTAACGATTCTTAGTATCCACCTAGAAAAATATTACTATTACCATCCTATGCTTCATTATATTAGTTTCTCAGGTAAAGCAAAAATAACAAAACATTCACTGTGTGTCATACCTAGTCGATCTAAAGTTACTTGAAGAAGACCTAAAACCTTTTACCAAATAATCCTTGAAACCGGCAGAATACCAGAGGAACATCTGTGTCAAAGACTTTATATGGTTCCTCCAAGTAACTGTGGATGAACTTTACCATTCCTGCAATGTCTTCGTCAATAAAAGAAATAAAATACACATACCTGTTGAACAGCAGAATACACCTTGAGAGGTTCTGACAAAACTTGATGATAACATTGATACACAATATTTATGAAGTATGCAAAAGTTAGATTCTTTGCTGAAACAGGATCCACCGACCACCAAGGACTTAGAATTCAGGATTCCACAAAGGTTGAGAACTCCCATCGATCCTTATTATCCACCTGGAGAAAATATGAGGATTTACTATGCTTCCTTATTTCAGAAAATGAGTATTGCAAGCAATATAACGAATAAATTCAGCTATAATGGTTCAATTCATACATATCCCTTTCTGATCATTTATTCGAGTGTTATTTTTGCAAAAATTATATATCTTCTCCCGTACAAAGATATAGATACCACTTTGGTTTTAATATCACTAAGAAATAATCGACCTGGTCATTGACAATTTGTTCCTCAAGGGTTGTGAATTTTTCTTTTCAATCAGAATTTATCTAGGAAAAAGAGATTGTATTTAATCAGTTTCGAAAAATTAATATGTAATGCAAAAAAATTACACAACATTCACTGCTAAACTAACTAAGGTGTTATACCTAGTCGATCTAAAGTTAAGCTACTTGCAGAAGTCATAAAACCTTTCACACTCAAATATTCCTTTGAAATGGGAAAAGTACCAGAGGATTGAAAGATTTTATGGCTCCTCCAAGTAATTTTGGATGAACTTCACGATTTCTTTATCAATAAAAGGAATAAAATAGCAGAATGCACCTTGAGAGGTTCTGACAAAACTTTTGTAGATTGATGAATGTATTCCTTTCTAGATGAAAATTTCGGTAATTATGAATATTATATTCGAGCAACTTCTTGTATTGCCATCATCAAATCGATAAAGGAAACAATCCATTATTTTTTTGATAATAACATTGATACAATATTTATGAAGTAGGTATGCAAAAGTTAGATCAAAAAGATACCTTTGCTGAAACAGGATCCACCGACCACCAAGGATCTTCTTAGGATTCCACAAAGGTTGAGAACTCCATCAGAACTCCCATCGATCCTAATTATCCACCTGGAAAAAAATATAAGTACATATTAACATTCTATGCTTCCTCATTTCAGTTTCAAAAAATGAGTATTGAAAGCAATATAACAAATAATCCAGCTATAATGGTTCATTTCATGCATCTCCTTTTCTGATAATTTATTCGAGTGTTTCTTTTGCAACAATTATATAGCTTCTCCCGTACAAAGATATAGATACCAATTTGGTTTTAATATCACAAGAAATAATCGATATGGTCATTGACAATTAATGTTCCTCAATAGGGACGTGAATTTTTTTTCAATCAGAATTGATCTAAGAAAAAGAGATTGTATTCAATAATTTTCAGCAAGAACAAAGAAAATTATGATTTACTCACATTATTTTGATTGGTCTTTCTTATATTTCGCATTTAACACTTGAAGCTGGAGTAAGTAAAGGCGAGTTTATACAGCAACTAAAATAAGATAATACCTAACTAAAATAAAATAAGAATGTTCACTTGATGCATTTCAATGACAGCGTTTATACAGGAAATGAGCTAAAATAAGGAATAAGGAATAAGAATATTCTTATTCTTATTCCTTATTTTAGCTTATTTCCTGTATAAACGCTGTCATTTTAATGCATCAAGTGAACATTCTTATTTTATTTTAGTTCTTATTTTATTTTAGTTGCTGTATAAACTCGCCTTTAAACGGTTACCAAATTATGATGTATAACTTAACTTAAACCGCCCCCTGATACTGTTATATTTTCGCAAAATTAACAAGAACGAACATACTCAACTTCTCAATTGAAACTTGCAACAGTGTTTCAACTCGACGCACTAATACTGCATGCATCATCAGCGGTCCCGATAAGTTTTTCAGCAGATAAACGACAGTTTTTATGTTCTGAAGATAAACAAGATCGTGTTTCATTGTTACTAGAGATGCGTGAATTTTATTGAAATTCTTTTTAAAGGTTCTGAAAGTTTCTGGATGCCTGGATTTTATACAGGTGTTCCTAAACATTGCTTACAAATTCAAGTTGTCTCCGGGGTTATCTGTAATCGGATAGGTCATGCAGGACGGAAAGGCAAAAATATGAAGTCAAATCAATGCCAGTGCGCACGATTGAAAACAATAATAAAAGAATGAAATAAAAAATGTTTCATAATTCAGATTCAAAACACCATGTATAAACTGTATTTTAATTTGATAATGCTACTCGAATATCTTTTATTTTTTTCTAATAATGGTTAGTGAATATTGGAATATTGACAATTTTTGAAATAAATTTAGTTTTTGAAAGGCACTCACTACAGAAGAAAGAATCTAAACTTGAAACACCCAGTAACTAATTTTGGAACCACGAGTGCTTAGACGTTCCTGGAGAACTAGACATATTTGAAATCTGAAAATTGGGATTATAATATTGTTCGAAATTCTCTACAGACCTTAAATAATTTTTGGAGTCTGAGCACTTCCGGTTATACAGGGAGAGTGGAAAAAAATTTGCTCCAAAACTAATTTTTTTTTTCAATTTTTTCGTTCCTGGTTGAGTATTCAATGCTGAATAAATTTCTGTTGAAACCATTGCATTCATTCGAATAGTTTTAAAAATATCGAAAAAAACCTGAAGAAAAGTCAAATACCGTTCTCACAACGTCAAAGTAGCAGAATGTGGAAAGGTCATTCCCGAGTAATTTGAGCTTTTCTGGATTCATGTTGTACGTAGAATCAAATTCATTTAATCTTTTACTTGAGAATTGACCAAAGAAGATAAATTATCCCATTAATAATTCACAAGTACAGGCCTAATTTTAGGTTTTATCAAAGGTCTTTGGTTTTATGTTTACTTTTCGATTTTATTCAATGGTTTCATAAGAATATTCATCCAATATGTTGAATGAGAATATTCTCCATAGGAGATAAAAGATAAATGACCCCATTAATAATTCACAAGTGAAAGGTCTAATTCTTAGTTGTTAATATGATTTCATGAAAATATTCATCGAATCTGTTTAGATTCGATGCATTTGACTCTACGTACAATATGAATCCAGAAAAAGCTCAAAAACTCGGGAATTACTGAATTTAGGAGGAAGAGCATCTGAGAGGCTATCAATACTTTTCTTTGCAGAATCTAAAGCAATCATAAAAAAATTGTGTTCTAATTTGGAAAACAGAGAAGTTATGGTTACAGTTTTGAACACCCTGTGATTGTGATATTTTTTGACTATGAATATATGAATATTTGACTTTTTTCAGTTTTTTTTTTCGATATTTTGAAAACTATTCGATGCAAGAAATTGAATACTCAATAGGAAAATTTATTTCACTCCCCCCGGAAATAAACGGAAGTGCTCAGGAAAATATTTTCGTAATATCAATTGTCTAGTAGGCACTCGAAGACACCCAGTATAAATAAAAAAAAATTCTGTTTCAAACACTGAATACCGAAGTAAACTGCAAGAAGAAAGTAGCTAGTAGTGACAAGTGTGTAGATATGTAATTCAACCCTGTACCTCGGAAACAAAGGAAAAATGGAAGTATGTTATTTTTCATGGAACACAATTGAAAAACACTTCTGCTCAAATAATGAGCACAACAATTAATTCAGATATAAACAACATTACAAGTTTACCTTTATTCAGATACTTGCACAAACAAAACCAACCTTTTATATTCGCGAACTTCGAAGAAGTGAAACGACTGATTGAATCAAGATACCAATATCCTGATATCACCAAATGTGTACGTATGTCTAGAGCAGGCCTAATATCACACATTGGCCTAATATCACACATTGATAGTATGTATGTGCACAGCAGGCCTAATTCAGAGGAAATTTCTGCAGAGGTGGGTACCTCAGGGGGGGGTTCCCCCCCTAAAGTAAGGGACATTACAACCTGAAATGAATATCGAAAGATGCAAATCATCGATTGATCCGAAAATCAAAACGCTGACTCACACCTTTCGATGATTCACCAGTACGCCACAACTTCATGCACTGCGCTGCGTAATGTCCCCGACATTTTCATTTTGAAATTTGTATATATGTTACACTTTGCGGGAAGTGTTGAGTACTATGTAGACTACATTATTTGCGATTACTTGGATCTGCAAAGATGTTTTTCGATTTTTTTTCAGTAGATAGTTTCAAAATAGGATTAGTTTTGAGTAGGAATCAATTTTGACGCCAAAATAAGCCCACCGAAGGAAGGGCCTTACCGCCGTCGAAAAGCGAAAAGGAGACATCTATAGTGCAAGTTCACAACCAGAGATAAGACGCATCGGTTCAACCAGAGATAAGACGCGTTCGGACGAATGATCTGAACACGGCGGGCATTTTTCTTGAATACTTATAAACAGGGTGTCCTCCAATATAAACAGGGTGTCCTCTAAAGCGAGTCCTAATATCTTTTACGAAGTGAATTCAAATAAGAACCTTTTCCTTCGAAAATCGCCAGTTTCCAAAATTAATTTCAATGACAAATTCCCGGAGTACGGGACTGATCCAGGCTGTTTCGGCTTCGGGCCGCTCACTACAGGACCTACGAGCGGGCACGTATTAGGATATATTTGATTAGATTTTTTCAGTACTTCATTTTGAGACAGGTGCATAGGTGATTATTTTGATGGAAATTCGATAGCCAGGTTTTTTTGAGGTAGTTGAATGCGATTTTGAAGTTGACTTGAAACTGAATTTTTTTGCTATTTCCATGAAACTTGGAAATCGGGGTTTTTGAAGTAGCTGAATGCTAATATGAATTTGAAGTTGGGGAAAAAAATTCGGACAAGATAGCGGAAACACGGTGATCACCGGTGTTAGCGAATATGGATTTGAATAAAAAATTGACAGTCAATATGAAAATAACTATATGAAATAGAAATAAACTATGATTTTCACAATTTATTTAATATAACAACCATTGTTTCGCCATACTGTGGCTTCTTCGGGTTGTACATTTTGAATATGTTCCAAGTGAAAAATAACGGTTCTAAAATTCGCCGCAATATTTCAACAAAAATTAATATCTCCGAAACTATTGTGCCTGCCCCAATAATATCAATTTTTCTACCGAAATATCGGTAACTAAATAGTCTATAGGATCTCACAAAGAATGAATGCAAATATATAAATAATAATGTGAGCATTCGACATTTTGTAGTTTTCCCTAACATGTAGAGTGGATGAATGAAGGAAAGGAGATAGAGTCACAATGAAATTGAAGTTGATTCTCGAGAAATTATGGCAATAATAAAATATTTCAGGACAATAAAAGACTTATTCTATTGCAGTTTTATTGTTTTTTAAATTTTTTTCACAATAACTGGGTTTGATGGACATGATTATCAAATAGATTATTTTAGCTGAGAAAAAAGTGAACAGTGTTGATGATTCTGCAACAGAAAATAACAATTTTCTAGAATCGAATAGGAAAAATTGTAATTTTCAAAGAGCAGTTCTCTTTTTTGTTCTTATCGACTATATATTATATATTATCTATCACTCATTATCTTTTCCACTCTATTCGGAAACTCTCAAAAAATGATAAATCAACTGGAATTATAGGTTATATAAACTGATTTTGTTTCTAGAAATATAATAGGACACGTTATTTTTTTTTTCATCTCAAATACTCTAAACTATTCAACATTCAGTATCGACAATATCTCATATAGGTAATATATTGACATTAAGTAATTACTTTGACTTTTGACTCTGTTATAAGTATATATGTCTATGTATATATATTAAATATATAAATGTTCATGGATTTGAGCAAATTTTATTTATGAACATTTCAATAAGTCCACAGAATTGATGAAATAACCTGTTTTTAAATTCATCTGAGAGGAAAATGACTATAATATAACCTAACATTTTCAAAATATACACGGTGAAATGTGTCAAAATTTCATGGCCAACCGATACATGATAAAAGTGAAAACATTATTTTCCGACAATTTCAATAAGGTCGATGTACACATCAATAAGTGAAACCAAATAATTACCTTTGTATGACGGGATCCACCATGGTTCATCCTTGGAACTCATGATTCCACAAAGACTGAGAACACCCATCGATTTCACATTTCCTGCTGGAAAAAAACATGAATATTTTACATAACTGCCTTATCTCAGTGTCAGATAATGAAGGCAAAATAACACGTTCAGAATTCAAAAGTTTCAATCTATATTGTCAGCAATGTCTCTAATACTCTATCATCAATTAACGTAATGAAATACGCATGTGTACAGAATCCACCTTCACCCAATTCGAGCAGAACAGAACCATGTTCAATGAAAATTTTGGTAATTATTTTATATTCAAGCAATTTCTTGTACTGTTGAAATAAATCATATTCAATTGTTCCTTTAAGAGGAATTGTCTCATCAACAAATTTATGAAGAAAAAATACCACGATTTCTCGATGATTACCTACATCGGACCACAATACAAATCAAAGTATGAAAATGGTAAGATAAAAAGGTTACCTTTGTTCAACGCGATCCATCGATCCTCAGTTCCTCGTCAAGAATCCACGAAGGGTGAGAACTCACTGGCTATCTAACTGAAAAAAAATACATTTTATGTCTTCTCACTTCAGATAACACAAACTTTTAAACTTAATTGTAAATATCTTGTAATTGAAAAAAATGAGTAGTGATAATTAACTTAAAATGTACAGTTATTATTCATTATTTTTAGCGACCATAATCAACATGATTACAAGAAATTTACAATGAGTTAGCAAATTGTTTTTGATCATAAAATGTCAATTTCTCAAAAACGGTTCACTTTATGTAAAAAACATTGGCTTATCAGAAAGTGCAAATTTGTCCAGTGGTGTAAAAGTTGGGGGTGAAACCTAGTTTGTTCAAATTCAATATCTCCGCCACTGGCACGTCTAATAAAACCGAGTAAAGTGCAAGAAAGTAGCTATTATTAGTGACCATGTCTGTACAGAAAACTCAATTCTGTAATTCAAACGGTTCCTGAGATATCAACAAGAAACTGAAAAAATATTAATTTGTGACACTTAAACTCAATCATTTCTCATCAGAGTTGAACTGTCTACATACAACAAATCAGTATTTTCCTTAACACATTATTTTCTTTATAATCACATTGAAAAATAATATTATTCCAAGTATGCAACAATAAGATTAAAAAGTTACCTTTGTTGAGACAGGATCCATCGACCAAGGGACCTTAGAGTTCAGGATTCCACGATGATTGAAAACTCCCATCGATTTTAATTATCCACCTGGACAAAATATAAACATTTACATTCTATGCTTCCTAACTGCCTTATTTCAGTCATTTTAATCAATATTGAAGGCAAAAATAAAAAAACTGGATTATTATGGTATATTATGGTCGATTGTCGATTCAATAACACATATGTATTTGAATAAGTCATAAAAACTTCTATGCAAACTTTCCATTGAAAATTGCAAAATTTAACAAAGGAACAGTGTGAAAGATTTTATGACTCCTCCAAGTCACTTTGGATGAACTTCACTATGCATGCAATATTTCTGCACCAATGAAAGAAAAAAAATACGCATGCCTGCTGAAAAGTAAAATAAACACCTTGAGAGGTTCTGAAAAAACTTTTGTGGATTGAAGAATATTGGAGCAACTTCTTATTGAATATTTAATGCATTCTTTGTGTGAACAGCCAAAATAAAAATTGATGAAGGAATCCATACCATTATTTTCTTGATAATCACAGTGGAAAACAATATTCATCGAAGTATGGAACATTAAGATCAAAAACTTACCTTTTAGAGAAAGGATCCATCGACTAAGGATATTCTTATGATTCAGATTTCCACGAAGAGAACTGTAACGATTCTTATTATCCACCTGGAAAAATATAAATATTTACATTCTATGCTTCCTTATATTAGTTTCAGGTACTTAATAAATATGTAAAGCAAAAAATAACAAAACATTCACTGCTAAACAAAAGTTGAGTTACTTGCAGAAGTCATAAAACCTTTCACACAAATATTCTTTGAAACCGGCAAAATACCAAGGAACATATCTGTGTCAAAGACTTTATGGCGCCTCCAAGTAACTGTGGATGAACTTTACTATTCCTGCAATATTTTTTCAATCTTCAAGAATAAAGGAAATAAAATACGCATGCCTGCTGAATAGCAGAATACACCTTGAGAAGTTCTGACAGAAATTTTGTAGATTTATTAATGTACCTTTTTCTAGATACAAATTTCCGTAATTATAAATACATAGTATATTCGAACAATCTCCGAGCACCTTCTCGTTGAATATTGCATTCTTTGTGGGAGCATTCATTCAAAATACAAATTGATGAAGAAATCCATAAATTTTTTTCTTGATGATCACATTGGAAAATAATATTCATCGAAGTGTGAAACAGTAAAATCAAAAACTTACCTCTTCTAGAAACGATCCATCGACTAAGGGTATTCTTAGGGTTCCACGAAGGTTTAGAACTCTTAACGATTCTTATTATCCACCTGGAAAAATATAAATATTTACATTCTATGCTTCCTCAGATTAGTTTCAGATACTCAATAAATATGTGAAGCAAAAAAATAACAAAACATTCACTGTTAAACTAGTGTGTTATACCTAGTCGATCTAAAGTTACTTGAAGAAGTCATAAAACAAAACCTTTCCTACAAATATTCCTTATTGAAACCGGCAGAAGACCAGAGGCACATCTGTGTCAAAGTTATTATGGCTCCTCCAAGTAACTTTGGATGAACCTCACCATGCCTGCAAGCCTGCAATATGTCTTCATCAAAAAAATAAATAAAATAGGCATGCCTGCTGAATACACCTTGAGAGGTTCTGACAAAACTTTTGTAGATTGATTAATGTACCTTTTTCTACATGAAAATTTCCGTAATTATTAATATTAGATTCGAGCCACTTCTTGTTGAATATTGCATTCTTTTTGTGAGCACTCAAAATACAAATTGATAATACATACATTATTTTCTTGATAATCACATTGGAAAACAATGTTCATCGAAGTATGAAACAGTAAGATCAAAAACTTACCTCTTTGAGAAAGGATCCATCGACGAAGGATATTCTTAGGATTCAGATTTCCACGAAGAGACCTCTAAAGATTCTAATCATCCACCTGGAAAAATATTATTATTTACATGCTATGCTTCATTATATTAGGTTCAGATAATAAATATGTAAAGCAAGAAATAACAAAACATTCACTGTCACACCAGTGTGTTATACCTAGTCGATCAAAGTTAAGTTACTTGCAGAAGTCATAAAACCTTTCACACAAATATTCTTTGAAACCGGCAAAATACCAAGGAACATATCTGTGTCAAAGACCTTATGGCTCCTCCAAGTAACTGTGGATGAACACTTTACCTTGCCTGATGCAATATGTTTTAATCTTCATCAATATTGATGAAGGAAAAAAATACGCATGCCTACTGAATAGCAGAATACACCTTGGGAGGTTCTGACAAAACTTTCGTAGATTGAAGAATATTCGAGCAACTTCTTGTTATAAATATTGCATTCTTTGTGTGAGCAGACAAAATACAAATTGATGAAGGAAACCATCCATTATTTTCTTGATAATCACATTGGAAAACAATATTCAGTAAGATCAAAAACTTACCTTTTTGAGAAAGTATCCATCGACTAAGGATAAGAGGGGGGGGGGGGTCCTCCATCGACTATATTCTTAGGATTCGGATTCCACGAAAAGAACTCTACCGATTCTTAGTATCCACCTAGAAAAATACAAATATTACCATCCTATGCTTCATTATATTAGTTTCAGATAATGAATATGTAAAGCAAAAATAACAAAACATTCACTGTTAAACTAGTGTGTCATACCTAGTCGATCTAAAGTTACTTGAAGAAGACATAAAACCTTTCACCAAATAATCCTTGAAACCGGCAGAATACCAGAGGAACATCTGTGTCAAAGACTTTATATGGCTCCTCCAAGTAACTGTGGATGAACTTTACCATTCCTGCAATGTCTTCGTCAATAAAAGAAATAAAATACACAGCAGAATACACCTTGAGAGGTTCTGACAAAACTTGATGATAACATTGATACACAATATTTATGAAGTATGCAAAAGTTAGATTCTTTGCTGAGACAGGATCCACCGACTCCCAAGGATCTTCTTAGAATTCAGGATTCCAAAAGGTTGAGAACTCCCATCAATCCTAATTGTCCACCTGGAAAAAATGTGAGTATTTTACTATGCGCTTCCTTATTTCAGATTCGGAAAATGAGTATTGCAAGCAATATAACGAATAAATTCAGCTATAATGGTTCAATTTATACATCTACCTTCCTGACAATTTATTCGAGTGTTCCTTTTGCAAAAATTATAAAGCTTCTCCCGTACAAAGATATAGATACCAATTTGGTTTTAATATCATCAAGAGATAATCGTCAATCGATCGTGTCATTGATAATTAATGTTCCTCATAGAGACGTGATTTTTTTTCAATCAAAATTTATCTAAGGAAAGAGATTGCATTTAATCAATTTCAAAAAATGAATATGTATGTAAAGCAAGAAAAATTACACTACATTCGCTGTCAAACCAGTGTGTTATACCTAGTCGATCTAAAGTTAAGCTACTTGCAGAAGTCATAAAACCTTTCACACAAATATTCCTTTGAAACCGGCAAAATACCAGAGGATTGAAAGATTTTATGGCTCCTCCAAGTAACTCTGGATGAACTTCACGATTTCTTCCTCAATAAAAGGAATAAAATAGCAGAATGCACCTTGAGAGGTTCTGACAAAACTTTCTAGATGAAAATTTCGGTAATTATAAATATTATATTCGAGCAACTTCTTGTATTGCATTCATTCATTGTGCATGCAGCAAAAGAGGTATGCAAAAGTTAGATCAAAAAGTTACCTTTGCTGAAACAGGATCCATTGACCACCAAGGACTTAGAATTCAGGATTCCACAAAGGTTGAGAACTCTCAATCGATCCTAATTATCCACCTGGAAAAATATGAGTATTTATACTATGCTTCCTTATTTCAGTTTCAGAAAATGAGTATTGCAAGCAATATAACGAATACATTCAGCTGTAATGGTTCAATTCATACATCTTCCTTTCTGATAATTTATTCGAGTGTTTCTTTTGCAAAAATTATATATCTTCTCCCGTACAAAGATATAGATATCACTTTGGTTTTAATATCACTTAGAAATAATCGACCTGGTCATTGACAATTAATGTTCCTCAATAGGGTTGTGAATTTTTCTTTTCAATCAGAACTTATCTAGGAAAAAGAGATTGTATTTGATCAGTTTCAAAAAATTAATATGTAAAGCAAAAAAATTACACAACATTCACTGTTAAACTAAGGTGTTATACCTAGTCGATCTAAAGTTAAGCTACTTGCAGAAGTCATAAAACCTTTCACACAAATATTCCTTTGAAATGGGCAAAGTACCAGAGGATTGGAAGATTTTATGGCTCCTCCAAGTAATTTTGGATGAACTTCACGATTTCTTTATCAATAAAGGGAATAAAATAGCAGAATGCACCTTGAGAGGTTCTGACAAAACTTTTGTAGATTGATGAATGTATTCCTTTCTAGATGAAAATTTCGGTAATTATAAATATTATATTCGAGCAACTTCTTGCAAGGCCGTAGCTAGAAAAAAATTTCGGGGGGGGTCCGTCCGAGGCCGTAGCTAGAAAAAAATTTATTAGAAGAATTTTCGGTGAAATGATTATCTGGCATTTCTGAAAAAATAAATTTCGGGGGGGGGTCCGGACCCCATCGGACCCCCCCCTGGCTACGGCCTTGACTTCTTGTATTGCATTCATTGTGCATGCGCAAAAGAGGTCTATTTTATACCCATCATCAAATGTATAAAGGAAACTTTCTTAATAATAACATTGATACACAATATTTATGAAGTAGGTATTGAAAAGTTAGATCAAAAAGATACCTTTGCTGAAACAGGATCCACCGACCACCAAGGACTTAGAATTCAGGATTCCACAAAGGTTGATAACTCCCATCGATCCTAATTTCCACCTGGAAAAAATATAAGTACATATTAACATTCTATGCTTCCTCATAGGAAAAATAGAAATTAGAAGGTAATATTGAGGTGCCATGCTGAAAAACGTTAGGGCCACCAAAATCTCAGGGGGGCCATTTGATAATGCTACTCGAATATTTTTTTCTAATAATGGTTAGTGAATATTGGAATATTGACTTTGTGTTCTAAACTGAATAATGTAAAAAATAGATCAGATTTCCTAAACTGAATAGAAAATTTTGAAATAAATTTAGTTTTTGAAAGGCACTCACTACAGAAGAAGAATCTAAACTTGCAACATCAGTAACTAATTTTGGAACACCACTATATTATTGCATATCCGAGGACTTTTCTGAACAACAAATTTGCACTGAAATGTACAAAAAAAACGTTGACAACGTTGACTCCTCCATGTTCTGAACTGAATATACAGGGTGTCCCAAGTTCGAGTGCCTGTGTCCCATGTTCGAGTGCCTATTAGACGTTTCTGGAGAACTAGACATATTTGAAATCTGAAAATTGGGATTATAATATTGTTCGAAATTCTCTACAGTCCTTGAATATTTTTGAAGCCTGAGCACTTCCGGTTATACAGGGAGTGAAAATAAATTTGCTCCAACATTTTTTTTTCAATTTTTTCGTTCCTGTTATGGTTGAGTATTCGATGCTGAATAAATTTCTGTTAAAACCATTGCATTCATTAGTTTTCAAAATATCGAAAAAAAAACCTGAAGAAAAGTCAAATACTTACCGTTCTCACAACGTCAAAGCGTCAAAGTAGCAGAATGTGGAAAGGTCATGCATCTTTTCAATTTCATAAATATCATCACTGGGTGTTTCAAATTTCGTGTCAAAGACTGTGATCGAAAATTGGCCATAACTTCTGTTTTTCAAATTAGAACCCAATTTTTTTATGATTGCATTGGATTCTGCGAAATATTGATAGCACTCTCAGATACTCTTGCTTCTAAATTCAGTAATTCCCGAGTAATTTGAGCTTTTCTGGATTCATGTTGTACGTAGAATCAAATTCATTTAATCTTTTACTTGAGAATTGACCATAGAAGAGAAATTATCCCATTAATAATTCACAAGTACAGGCCTAATTTTAAGTTTTATCAAAGGTCTTTGGTTTTATGTTTACTTTTCGATTTTATTCAATGGTTTCATAAGAATATTCATCCAATATGTTGAATGATAATATTCTGTGACCATATATCATTGAATGTGTTTAGATTCGATGCATTTGACTCTACGTACAACATGAATCCAGAAAAGCTCAAATAACTCGGGGAATTACTTTTTCTTTGCAGAATCTAAAGCAATCATAAAAAAACAAACAGTTTTTGACACAAAATTTGATGATATTTTTGACTATGAATATGAATATCTGACTTTTTTTTCGATATTTTGAAAACTATTCCAAGAAATTGAAATAAAATTTTTGAGCATTATTTTTCACTCCCCTGTATAAAAGGAAGTGCTCAGGAAAATATTTTCGTACAATATCAATTCCAATTGTCTAGTCTAATAGGCACTCGAACTAAGGACACCCAGTATAAATAAAAGCAGGAATTTTCTGTTTCAAACACGCTAGTAGTGACAAATGTGTGTAGATATGTAGGTAATTCAACCCTGAGATATTAGCAACAACCCTGTATCTCGGAACACAATTGAAAAACACTGCTAAAATTAATGAGCACAATTAATTAAGATATAAACAACATTACAAGTTTACCCTTGTTCTGATACTTGCACAAACAAAACCAACCTTTTATATTCGAAGAACTGAAACGACTGATTGAATCAAGATACCATATCCTGATATCACCAATGTGTACGTATGTCTAGAGCAGGCCTAATATCACACATTGGCCTAATATCACACATTGATAGTATGTATGTGCACAGCAGGCCTAATTCAGAGGAAATTTCTGCAGAGGTGGGTACCTCAGGGGGGGGTTCCCCCCCTAAAGTAAGGGACATTACAACCTGAAATGAATATCGAAAGATGCAAATCATCGATTGATCCGAAAATCAAAACGGTGACGTATAACTTTCGATGATTCACCAGTACGCCACAACTTCATGCACTGCGCTGCGTAATGTCCCCGACATTTTCATTTTGAAATTTGTATATATGTTACACATTGCGGGAAGTGTTGAGTACTATGTAGACTACATTATTTGCGATTACTTGGATCTGCAAAGATGTTTTTCGAATTTTTTTCAGTAGATAGTTTCAAAATAGGATTAGTTTTGATTAGAAATCAATTTTGACGCCAAAATGAGCCCACCGAAGGAAGGGCCTTACCGCCGTCGAAAAGCGAAAAGGAGACATCTATAGTGCAAGTTCACAACCAGAGATAAGACGCATCGGTTCAACCAGAGATAAGACGCGTTCGGACGAATGATCTGAACACGGGCGGGCATTTTTCTTGAATATTTCTACTTATAAACAGGGTGTCCTCCAATATAAACAGGGTGTCCTCTAAAGCGAGTCCTAATATCTTTTACGAAAATAAGAACCTTTTCCTTTGAAAATCGTCAGCTTCCAAAATTAATTTCAATCACAAATTCCCGGAGTACGGGACTGATCCAGGCTGTTTCGGCTTCGGGCCGCTCGCTACAGGACCTACGAGCGGGCACGTATTAGAATATATTTAATTAGATTTTTTCTGTACTTCATTTTGAGACATGTGTATAGGTGATTATTTTGATGAAAATTCGATAGCCAGGTGTTTTTGAGGTAGTTGAATGCGATTTTGAAGTTGACTTGAAACTGAATTTTTTTGCTATTTCCATGAAACTTGGAAATCGGGGTTTTTGAAGTAGCTGAATGCTAATATGAATTTGAAGTTGGGGAAAAAAATTCGGACAAGATAGCGGAAACACGGTGATCACCGGTCTTAGCGAATATGGATTTGAATAAAAAATTGACAGTCAATATGAAAATAACTATATGAAATAGAAATAAACTATGATTTTCACAATTTATTTAATATAACAACCATTGTTTCGCCAGACTGTGGCTTCTTCGGGTTGTACATTTTGAATATGTTCCAAGTGAAAAATAACGGTTCTAAAATTCGCCGCAATATTTCAACTAAAATTAATATCTCCGAAACTATTGTGCCTGCCCCAATAATATCAATTTTTCTACCGAAATATCGGTAACTAAATAGTCTATAGGATTTCACAAAGAATGAATGCAAATATATAAATAATAAGGTGAGCATTCGACATTTTGTAGTTTTCCCTAACATGTAGAGTGGCTGAATGAAGGAAAGGAGATAGAGTCACAATGAAATTGAAGTTGATTCTCGAGAAATTATGGCAATAATAAATTATTTCAGGACAATAAAAGACTTATTCTATTGCAGTTTTATTGTTTTAAATTTTTTTCACAATAACTGGGTTTGATGGACATGATTATCAAATAGATTATTTTAGCTGAGAAAAAAGTGAACAGTGTTGATGATTCTGCAACAGAAAATTACAATTTTCTAGAATCGAATAGAAAAAATTGTAATTTTCAAAGAGCATTTCTCTTTTTTGTTCTTATCGACTATATATTTCATCTTCAAATGAAACCAACGGGAATATTATCTATCACTCATTATCTTTTCCACTCTATTCGGAAACTCTCAAAAAATGATAAATCAACTGGAATTATAGGTTATATCAACTGATTTTGTTTCTAGAAATATAATAGACACGTTATATTTTTTTTTCATCTCAAATACTCTAAACTATTCAACATTCAGTATCGACAATATCTCATATAGGTAATATATTGACATTAAGTAATTACTTTGACTCTGTTATAAGTATATATGTCTATGTATATATATTAAATATATAAATGTTCATGGATTTGAGCAAATTTTATTTATGAACATTTCAATAAGTCCACAGAATTATTTGGTGGCTTTCAGTTGTCAACATTTTGTTCCCTTATCACCAGAATTAATGAAATAACCTGTTTTTAAAGCATCCGAAGAAAATCATTGATTTTTATTGAAAACATATACACTAAGGACGGATAACATGGTCAAAGACCAAAGATGTTCGTCAAAATCAACTCGAACTTTTCAGTGAATAATTTTTCGTGTTTTTTTTATATCGCAACTGCTTGGTGAAATATTAGGCGTCTAGATCTCGATATAATTCCAAAATATTTCCAGAATTTTCGTGAAATAAAGAATCATTTTCTGTATTCAGCCTTTCCCTATATGCATAGGAAAAATGAATTCTTATGGTTGATTATTCTGAGACTCTTCAAGTAAAGAATCTATCCTCATCGACAAACATCTTGTGGTCGAAAAATGTATTTTTTTTAATTCGAATTAATTGAGTTATTTGAAAATACACGAGAAAATCTAAAAAATTCGAATTCTACTCAACGCTAATCCGAAAATCTAAGATCAAAATTTATATAAGAAATTCTAAATATTTTCATGCATTTCATTGATTCAAAGTGCGTCTTTTTATAGGTATCATTCCTTCTCGAAACTGAACTCAAAACTATCTACTCAAGGAATATTCTAGTTGTTCAGAATAGCTGAACAGTTCTGTATTCATCAGTTTTCACAAAAGTTCATTAAATACTAGATAGTTTGATACTTTTGTACTCCTTCAATTCTTTTACTATTGATCTTGTGTTCATAATAAGCGGATCATCGAATTCGAAGGATCGATGTGATTAAGCTAAAGAATCTGAAATCCGCCAAAAAAGACAAAATTATGATTTACAAACATTCAAAAACCTTTGAAATGAACACAATCAAGTCAGTATTATAGTCGTCAGCAAAATATCTTCGAACATATTCATCTTGCATCATTCAATAAGTGGGGTAGTGGGGTGCTTTGTAAACATTTTATTATTATCATATCATTATTATTTTCTGCTCTGATTTCTCGCATATCACCTTTAATTGTCGTAACCTATAAGCGAAATATATTCCTCCACACAGTCAAACGAATCATCAGAGAACATATTTACAATAGGTGTGAAATTATTTCCGATGATAATGAAATATACTTATTTAACATCATAATGAACATATGAATTACATTTATTGGGTTCCATGCATTTTGATATGAAGTATTTGATGATTATGACGATATTCTCGAAATGTAGACAAAGAAGATCTCTGAAAGTCCAGGACACTGATAATATTCAGTCATAAAGGATATAAAAATAAAGGGAATATCTAACGTGGTCCTGTACTAGAAAGAACGGTAGTTAAATGCGCTTCTCACAATGCGCAAAAGGAATAAGTGCTTTTCGTTATCAATACAATAAATTCGATGAATTTTTCCTCCCATCCACAATCATTCCTTTTGACATATAGGATTCCTTTGATTTGCCAGAGATGATTCACAGCGGCAGAAACTGAAATTCCCTCATATCTTCGCAGATATCCGAGCCAAGTTTAAGATTTGTTTTTTATAAAAGGAAAATGAGGAATAATGATGATGGTTCTGTTTTCTAGATGATGGAGGATGTACATAAACGGTGTTTTAGCAGTGGTTTCCATTTTTAACATGACTTTTAGGACTCATTCTTGTGGTTTTTCTAGATCCTTATAAGTAATTAGGTCGACGAATACAACACAGCATGCCCATGTTTTTGTATAAGGAGTTCTTTCTGCGTTTATTGGTCCACGAGTGGGTCACTTCTTCACCCAGTGCCGTCGATCTCTCTGAAAACAGAACATGAATGGTAGATTAAACAAAATTCGTTTAATGAAAATTAACCAATAGTAGTTGATGTCACTCTAGAAATGACTTTCTATAATGGGATTCACTTGAAATTTGCAATATCATGATTCCAGTGATCCAGAAAAACCAACTAATATGAATATACAGGGTGACCAAGAGATTGACGTCAAAATGGAAAAAACAGGTCCCTCGTGTCATGGGCTATTCGAATCACCCCATGTATGTTATGCTATTTTTCACAGTTTTCGAGTTATGAATTTTTTATGAACTTTGAGAATTTTCGACTTGACCATCTTAAAAAAGATATTTAAAAAAAGTACAAGACTTCTCTGTGAAATTCTTTCTGTAACTTAATCTCCATGAATTGTACTTTTATACATAAAATAACCAGATTCGTAACTTCGATAAAAATTATGGAAATGTTGGTCTCAAGTGAAAAAGTTACGTAAATTGGATTATGATCTGAATTTTCGAATCAAAATTAAAAATGTAAAAAGGCTAATTCACGGTTTCTTAGTATGCTTAAAAAAAACTGCGCTCAACAGTCAGCTTTTAGAATCATTGATAAAAAATGGTACTTAACACTCTACTTTTGCTAGAATTAGCCTTCAAAGTCATCGAGGTGGACAAAATCAAAGAACTAGATATTTACTACGAAATTAAAAAGAGAGAGAGAAAAGTTTATTCACGGCCATCGACCTGAGATCCTTCAGCCCAATACAAAATTATTTTTTAGCATTTTAAGATATTTCTGATCAAATTATGATAGAAAATGCTGAAAATCAATGAAAATTAGCTTTAGATGTTGGTCAAGAAAAGTTCTAGATAAAAAAAGAAAAAGGTATGGCAATAAATCACACATCATAATGTAAATAAAAAGAAATTTATTTATGAAATTCACAGTAGGTGTTCAAAGCTATTTTCGAACATATGAGCATTCCTTTTCTCCGGAAAAATAAAACCAGATTTTCTCCTGACCATCAGTTAATTCTGATTCCGCCGATCGAGTGTCAGAAGTGTTTGAACCGAATTTTCCAGTTTTCTAATTTTCACCTTAATTTTCTCAGTTTTTCTTTTGAATTAAATTTTTAGTTTTCCCAGTTAGTTTGGAGGTGGCCACTTTGAACACCTACTGTAAATTTTATAAATAAATTTCTTTTTATTTACATTATGATGTGTGATTTATTGCCATACCTTTTTATTTTTTTATCTAGAACTTTTCTTGACCAACATCTAAAGCTAATTTTTATTAATTTTCAGCATTTTCTATCATAACTTGATCAGAAATATCTTGAAATGGCAAAAAATAATTTTGTAGTAAATGTCTAGTTCTTTGATTTTTTCTACCTCGATGACTTTGAAGGCTAATTCTAGCAAAAGTAGAGCGTTAAGTACCATTTTTTATCAATGATTCTAAAAGCTGACTGTTGAGCGCAGTTTTTAAGCATACGGTAGAGCGGTGTGGCTTGGCCAACGGAGGTGACTTTGCCAAACTATCTAATGTTTCATGTTTCATTTTATTTTGGTAAAGTCAGTAACTTCTCAACGACAGCACGAATCGGAACCTAAGAGATACTATATCCCCACATTGTTTCAACAGTCGCAGTCCTTTGGCTTGGATTGAAGGGTGTGCTATGCTGTGTTGTGTGAGCAGGTAAGTTTTAACGTGTTTATAAATGCGAAATACTAAGGGTTTTGTAGAAAACATGAAAAATGGTACATCAAAATACATTTAGCAGCTTATTTCACACGTATTTAGAGTCGCGTAAAAAAAAAACTGAGAGCATTTGGTTGGGCGGGTCTCGAAATTTCAGGAAATTATTCTATTGTTTGCAGATTTATGCAGACAACCCATCTACGTTGGGAAGAGGAAAATGGAAGCGATTTTTTGTAGGAGGATGAAAAATTGAATGCAAGCAACAGCTCTGCTGATTTGGAATATGAATTATCATTATTATATATTGTTCATTTACAAAGAGACTCATTTTATGTATTTTATGAAGAATAATAGATTTTATTTTCTTTTAATTTGTTGTTTTATTCGCGACTAGTACCTAGCTAACTAACCTTCAAAAAAGTTAAAGAAAAACGTTCTCGTGGCAAAAATACCACCCGCACTTGATTAAATTGCCAACAAATGCATTTTGATGCAAGTGGCAAATTCGCACCGATGTGCGGGTGACTTTGCCAAATTTTTAAAATGGAAAAAAAAAATTGTTTCACACTTTTTCTTGCGTTTCTAATAACAGAAATCGATAGCTAGATTGTTGAAATTAAACATAATTCAAACACAACTCATTTTACAAAAAAACGAGGAAGTTACATCAAGAATACTCTAAAAAGTGGCGCAAAGTCACACCGCTCTACGGTACTAAGAAACCGTGAATTAGCCTTTTTACATTTTTAATTTCGATTCGAAAATTCAGATCATAATCCAATTAACGTAACTTTTTCACTTGAGACCAACATTTCCATAATTTTTATGAAAGTTGCGAATCTGGTTATTTTATGTATGAAAGTACAATTCATGGAGATTAAGTT
The DNA here is from genome assembly GCA_951802165.1 of Adalia decempunctata. Lineage (NCBI taxonomy): Eukaryota > Metazoa > Arthropoda > Insecta > Coleoptera > Coccinellidae > Adalia > Adalia decempunctata. The sequence continues at coordinate 8,116,769 of OX637704.1, read as the reverse complement.
ACAAAAAGAATTTCACAGAGAAGTCTTGTACTTTTTTTTAATATCTTTTTCAAAATGGCCAAGTCGAAAATTCTCAAAGTTCATAAAAAAATTCATAACTCGAAAACCGCGAAAAATAGCTTTACATACATGGGGGTGATTCGGAATCGGATAGCCCATGACACGAGGGACCTGTTTTTTCCTTTTTGACGTCAATCTCTTGGCCACCCTGTATAAAAGCAACAACATGAAAATAAGTAGCTTTTGCTTGCTCGTTCAAATTCGTAGCTAGACCCAAGCAGGTACTGAATTAGCCCAACACTTCTTTGGCTACCATGTAAAAAGTAAAAACTATTTCCCAACCTCCTAATGGAACGATGATGACGATAGAAACCTAGGACAGGAAAGGTTCCAATTCCAAACTCAAATGCCACAAAATGTTAATTGTCTAAATTCGACCTGGGGTTCGTAAATATAGTCGTTTGAAATTTTGATTCAAAACTGATTCGATAGAGATCACATTCTACAACTTCCGGACAGAATAGAATTGGACCACAAATTCCTCATCAGCGACCAACATGTTCAATGAAAATTTCGACTGGAATTTCAAACATAACATTTGGGCAAAACGATATCGTTCTTGTCTACAGGAACAAGCGCGCAAAAATTATTATTCTCTCGAATTTCCATTTCTCGAATCCAGTAAAACATTCTTTCCTTTCTGAATAAGTAGAGAGTGAGAAAGGAACTTTATTGGAATATTTGGCGAGATGTTCATATGGAGATATTCAGTTTCCACTGAACATATGTTACGGACAATATATTCCAGCTCAAGTTTCTTACGGGTACATCGTTTTTTGTTGGGAATTGACTCTTATAGCTATCCTGTATGTAAATAATATCCAAATTTTCTCAAATTAAATTTCAAAGACAAAATTTTCATCTCGATAAAATGATTACAATGCCTTATACGCCTTTTTTCATCTTTTCTTTGAATGACTGGTATGCGTATTTTGAATAGTTCATTTCCGAAGAAAAAAAACCCCGAGCTCTTAAGTACTATTTATTTGATATATTTTTCTTTATCTTAGCACAAAAAAGTCAGAAACACTGTTGAGTATGAGCGCTAATTAATGTTTTCTATGTCCAAATTTTTCGATAACCATTCAGGTTATTCAGAGTTGGGGTAATATCAGAAATACTGGAGGCAGATAGAATGATGACGATTATTGTTATGGACCTCAAATTTTGACAGATCCCACGCAATTTCACCAGGCCTGCTCAAATTGGAACGGAAATTTCATTGTATCATACGCCTACCGATTTTCAATCACCACTCCTGATTCGAATCCAATTGATACTTCCGTTGATAAATTCCCGATTGAATTGATACGTGTAGATTGCATATAGGAAGAATGCACTATCCAATAATCATCTTCAGAGTCATTTTGAATAATCTGTTTCGAGTAATGCCTGATAGCATTTATTTGTCCATTCGAAAAGGATTACAGGTTTGTATTCCATTATGATAAACTGCTCGTCATAATTTTAGGATATTGTTGATTTTCCGAGTGTGTTAAGGGGCAGTATCACCTTTTGAATCGTGGTAAATCTCCATTCGAAAGTGGTCTCTTTATTTCACGAGTAAGTACCCTAATTTACGACGTAGAGACTTGATTTTCTTTCAAATTGAAGTTGAAGAACGTCCCGAGGGCAAATAGTTTTCTTTTTTTTCGATTTAATTAGTTTGTCAATTAAAAAAAACAGGTTAATCGTTAGATCTGGGGTTATTGAATATGTTTTTCGTTTTTCATGAGTACAAGCTATATTTTTGGAATAATCATCATGAAAATCTTTGTAGTTTATAGAAGATTAAATTGCCGAGGGCAAATAGTTGCGATTTTTTCCAAAACATGATGAAAAACCGTCGGAAAAAAATCATTAAGTGTAGTTTCCAAAACGCTGAAGTTCAACCTGTTTTTTTTAATTGAAAAACTAATTAAATCGGAAAAATCGCAACTATTTGCCCTCGGCAATTTAATCTTCTACAAACTACAAAAATTTTCATGATGATTATTTCAAAAATATAGCTTGTACTCATGAAAAACTAAAAACATATTCAATAACCCCAGATCTAACGATTACCTTGTTTTTTTTAATTGAAAAACTGATTAAATCGAAAAAAAAATATTTGCCATCGGGACGTTCTTCAACTTCAATTTAAAAAAAAAACAAGTCTCTACGTCGTAAATCAGGGTACTTACGGTGGATTTCCATGTATCCGTCATCCGATGTCCGATTCGGATATCGTATACATTTTGTCGGACGGACGAAACTGTCAATTTCCATCCATCCGAATTTTCAAAACGTTGTCGTGTGTTTTAATGAGAAAAATTTTATTTTGTATATACAGTGCGCGTCAAAATTCGGTAACAAATTCATTTTCTCAGAAGAAAAATATTTGGTAACAAAATCCTGAGACAAGTCAATTTTTGTTTCACTTTCACCAAATTTTTTTGCATTTTTGAAGGATTTTTGTTGCCAAATATTTTTCTTCTGAGAGAATGAATTTGTTCCATAATTTTGACGCGAACTGTATAATTATTGAATCATCAAATTACAAACCTTAAAGTCATAGCTAGTCTTTCACCCGGTGAGATAGGTTCTCGTATATGGTACATTTTTGTGAGAGATGGTCCAACAATACTCAATAATTTGTTGAATGTGATATTGCTCATTCTCAAATAATTGAAATACTGCCCACTATCGGACAATCGCATTTCTTGCACCAAGGTATTGAACATTTCTTCGTTTCTTTTCTTTCTTTTCAATAGAAGAATCGAAAGCAACAACAAATTTTTCATTGATATTTATATTCTTCTCCAAAAAGAAGAGAACGCCAAACATACAAAAAGTTATGTCAAATTTGTTACGATAACCGACAAAAGTTAAACATTTCTCAACTTTCTCCGATAACGGAAGAGAGTTGAAACTTTCGGACGAATGTTTGGCGCTCTTTCAATTTTGAATATTTCCGCCAATCACAACACTTTCGGACGATCGTATCATCGGATGACGGATGCATGGAAATCCACCGTTACTCGTGAAATAAAGAGACCACTTTTGAATGGAGATTTACCACGATTCAAAAGGTGATACTGCCGACTGCCCCTTAAGGGGAAATTGTACACGTCCGAGCTCGACAAGGGCGAATATAACTGTTTTCCATGGGAGGGGTAATAACGATTGAAAACCATTAAATCAGGTACACAATGTATGAAATATTTTATTTGCACCACCTTTTTCTTAGGTCTTCGATACTCATGGGGGGGAGTAGTTAACCCCAGTTTATACTTTTCCACATACTGTACTTAAGTTGTTGTGAATACATAATTTTTTTTGACGAGCAGTTTATCCGATGTCAAGATAATCATAGTGAACAGTGAAGAAGTGTAAGTGAACTTTTATATTGATTATAGTTTATCATGATTCATGTAAATATTCCATAGGAACTTTCATCGTCTACTAAATGAATAAACTGAACCTGTGACCTTAATTTGGTAAACGATCAAAACTACTCAGTCCAATTCACCGATTAATTTTATGCCTTGTCATTCAAATCACCTTCTTCGAAAGCTATGAAAGGGAACTAAGAGGATGAGGTGTTCAAATGACCTGAAGGGAAATACGATCGATTTGGTCAAAGCATCGATTGAAATGTTTTCATTTCATGGTGGATCGAAGGGATGATAATTCATTGGCATAGAAAACTTCGGGAATATTGCATAGACATTGTCTGAAGTTTCCATGTCATGACATTAAACTCATGACAATGCATCTTCTTTGGATCCGCGTCGAGTTGGAACTTTCCTTGGGCAAAACACGTATTGTGAAACCGAGCTACTGGTACCAGCAAAAACAGCCAGAGTTTCAAACTTTCCCAAATGTTGTACGGTCAATTTCTGTCCGTTTGGAACTGGTTTCGACCAGTCTCACTGCGACATTTTTATTTCGACATTAATTCCATACAATCGAAATAATGGGCAACTTTAAAAGTTGATAAAACTATTATTGTGAACTCTCAACTTGAAACAAAACAGACATTTTCACGAACGGCGTCAAAAATGTCTGAATATCAAAATTCTACTTTTCTTCCATGGTGGTCTTTTCAAAATGTTGAAAAAACATCCAAAATACATCCAAAATCAACCAAGAGTATATTCTTGAGAGTCAGGCTGAGAGGACATTCATTCTCCCTTTTAAGACACGAGAGTTATCCAATAATATCGTGACAAAGTCGTAAAGTCGTGTTATCTCTCGATATCTCTCGTGCGGATACAACGAAATCCATTAAAAGGCCCCCCTTAACTGCTATCTATGATTTTCACGAACAGAAAGTGAAAGTTGATGGTTTCTGAACGATTTCCCCAATAACTCGCAATTGATGGAACGCCCGGTAATGAAATTCCAGTCAAGAACACCACCTGGCTGTGAAAAACAAATTTACTTCATTATCACGCCCCCTGTCGTAGCTGATATTTATTCGATTCCAGTGCACATGTATTTCGGCCAGATATATCTGTGCATTGCCATATAACAAGATAAACGAGACAAGAAGAAGATCGAACCCCCTTTCGGCATCCAATACGCCGAACCATTATTTACAGTTCGACGTAGATACAAATAAAAGCTCCCAAATTCGCCTGGGTTCCGTAGACATCACTGATGGGCGAATTTTACGGTTCATTATTTCGGCACCTATCAGCGTTTGCTCTTTTGATCGCTAATTCTTCGATATTCTGCAAATTGTTTGTTCGAAAACTTGAGCTATTTCCACCCCATAAAATCGGGTGTTTTTTAGAGTGATAGAACTTCAAATTGAAATAACACACATTTGAAGGATAATTTTATGGAATTCATGTTTTAAAAATTCGAATTCGACTAGACACAATTTTGGACCAGTTTTTTCGAGAAATTCAGGCCTTATTTCAGCAATAACACGATTTATGTTGGCTTCCAAAGCATCTATTGTTTCTGGTTTATCAGCATGAACCAATGATTCGACATAACATAACCCCATAGAAAATAATCAATTGGAATTATGTCGCATTCTTGAAGGCCAATTAATTGGACCATTTCTCGAAATAATATCATCGCCAAATATTTCTATCAATAAATCAATTGTTACGGTAGCAGCATGAGGTGTAGCACCATCTGAGTTGAACCAGAACACTTCTGGGTTGATACCATTTAAATTTTGAAACAAATAATCATAGATCATAACTCTGTAACGAGCACCATTCACTGTAACATTAGCTACAGCATCGATTTCAAAGAAATATGGACCGATGATGCCTGCAGCGTGTAAAGCACACCATGCAGTGCCTTTTTAAGGATGCAATGGAACCTGCAGAACTTCTTAAGGATTCTTTTCACTTCATATACATCAATTTTGCTTGTTTACGTAGCCGTTCAATCAGAAATGAGCTTCATCACTGAACAAATTTTTCGATAAAGTGTGGATCAGCTTCAAGCTGTTCTAGGGCCCAATCAGCAAACAAACGACGCTTATTATGAACAAGTGGCTTTAGCTCTTGAACCAGTTGAATCTTGTAAGGGTGTAGACCAAGATCTTCCCGCAAAATTTTCCATGTTGTGGATGACCAGAGTCCAACTTGTTGTGAACGTCGACGAAGAGACAAATCTGGATCGTCATTAACACTATCACTTACAGCATCGATATTTTCTTCTGCACATACAGTTAGAGAACAACATTACAGAGGTATTGTTGTTGTTGTTGGATCGAGTAGAGAAAATGTTGTCCGAAATCTATCGGTAGTTCGACGAATAAGGTGCTCTGATGGACGATTATGTGAACCAAAAATTTCATTGTGGCGCGAGTCTCTTCATAATGATTTGTCAATGCTTGATTGGTGATTGATTGATTTGCTGACGAACAAGAGACCGGGTTAGCGCTTGGCCTTCCTGTGACACTGCGACCAACTTGGGTCTATCGTATCACTCTTTCGTCAGTGGTTCCTCATGAGAATTGGTTTGTAGCCTGTTTATGAGGTTTTTCGGATTCATTCCCGTTTCCGGATTGATTTCTCCGAAGATTCTGTGCCGCCTTCTTCCCAGGGCGTCGCATTCAAAAATTATGTGAGAGGCTGTTTCTTCCTCTTCACCGCAGAGTCTGCAATCCACGGGTTCTCCAAGTATTCCTATGGTGTTCAGATGTTTTCTAAGGCCGCAGTGTCCCGTCAGTAGACCTACTATTATACGTCCCTTTGTTCTGTTTAGATTCAAAAAGTCAGCCGTCAAGGTTTGGCTTGTGCGTCCTATACCATGACTTTGCTGTGTGTTTGCCCGTCGCTCTGTTCCCAGTGTTGTCGGTGTCTTTGTTTTATCCACTCCTCAATCAGGGTCCTGCATCGGTTTTTGCTGATTCCAAGCACAGGTTCTGGCCCTGTGAATGGCGTTTCAGATGCTTGTCTTGCTAACTGGTCTGCTTTTTCGTTGCCCGCTATTCCCTTGTGACCTGGCACCCACATCAAAGTGACCTTGTTGTGTTTTGCCAGCTCCAGAAGGTCCTGGCGGCATTCCCAGACGAGTCTAGACTTAATCTGTGTCGAGTTGAGAGCTTTGATGGCGCTCTGGCTGTCAGAGAGAATGTGGATGTGTTTTCTTTGGTAGCCACTTTCCAGGTTCTTCTGCATGCATGTCCTAATGGCATGTGTTTCAGCTTGAAATATCGTGACGTGTTTGCCGAGAGGTATTATGTAGTCCCTTCTTGGCCTCCGTGTATTCCCGCTCCTGTTCCTTCATCTATCTTAGAACTGTCTGTCTACCAGAGTATTTCTGCAGATGATTGTGATTCTATACTCGAGTCCCATCTGTTCCAGTCGAGCTGTGTTTTGAATGGTTTTTCGAATGAGTATAGGGGTTGCATGTAGTCTGAAATCATATCGAGCTCGGCTACGTCAGCTACATGAGTGATTCTGGTGTGCCCAGTTCTGCTGGTTCTCCAGTTTTTTGTTTGGATCAGTCTGTAAGCACCCATCCTGGCCTCTCCCATGATATGTAGGTCAAGGGGTGAGAGGTTAAGGATGACCTCCATAGCAGCTGTTGGAGGCTATTCATTGCACCCGTGATGGAGAGACAGGCAAGCCTCTGGATTTTCCCAAGGTTGGTTTTTGCCTGTCTTTGATTTGTTTTTGGCCACCACAGGAGTGAGCCATAAGATTCTGGGTCTTATTAGCGCTGTATAAAGCCAGTGCACTTTCGGTTAGAGTCCCCAAGTTTTTCCAAAAGTTCTCCTGCACATCAAAAGTGTACTTTTGTTGGTTACATGATGTAGATGCGGGTTCCAGGTTAGTTTCTTATCGGGAATTGTCAATGCTTACTGAAGAGAAATGTCGAAAAAACATGGCTTCTACCTTTTGTCAAATCACAGTTATCCCTATCGAAAATTCTATCACTACACCCGATTCAAGCTTTTCAACACGCTTTGTTGTCGGTAGTCATGCTTCAATTATAATACAGCGAATGTTCTGGGAGAAAAAGCTTTTCATGGAGATTTTCCGTGTGGAGAAAACACAGTTAATCTGTTGTTATTAAATCAGAAGCAACTAAGTGTTCTCAAGCAGAGTTGATCATTGAATGATGGCATATTCAAACGAAATGCCACAGATCATTGATGATAGGGATGTAAAATTCGATAAATTTCCCAAAATGAAGTTGCAGAAGTCCAGGGAAAGAAGTTGTAGTTCTCGAATCGATTTTCCGATGTTCCACCAGCAAAATAGTTATTACAGGTGGAAAAGTACTTTCGGAATATCAGAAGTTTTCGACTACTGCACGTTGTCAGTTCCGAGTGACCTTATTCTGGATGAGATGAGTCCTAATTGGGATCATACAGTGTTTTCCTCGGGATCTGGTGATATTTTCCTGACAGATAGTGTGACGCGCTATCCAAACGTTGAATCGGTTGAAGTAATCCACAAATTAGCTAGCAGATGCGGGGACCTGCTCCCTGCTTGTTACGATCCTGTTTGCACTGATTCTCGAGCGGTTGAAGTTTCTTTGAAGTACATCAATATCGTTGCCAAACATTTCCTCATTTAGACATGAACCATATAACAATATCTCCCCCTCTCCCCCTAAATGATGTGTCTATTACACGTCGATAATTAAACAGAATGAATCAACTGTGAAGATTTTTCCGAATTCCACAATTTTAGGTCGTTCATCCACCTTGTGGGTAGATTCGCATTCAAGAAAAAAGGAGATCATTCCCGGCTTAATATTCGTATAACATACAATCATCGAGACGAAATGATGTAGCCCTCGTTTGAGAATAATGTGCGCACAAACAATCGTTAGCATCGTGCAATAAGATGGTCAGGAAAAAAGGGTATTCAAATGTCTTATGTAGGTATTTCTTGAGAATTTTGAATAGTGGGGAATTCCACTGTTCGTTTATGAGTTTCTCTGTCGGGTTATTCGAGTACTTTTGTTCTTTTTTCGAATGAACTATCACAAAGTAACGGACTATTCTGATCATTATTTTTTATTTAAATTTCAACACCCGATTTTGATTTCCGTGCAAGAAAATAGCATAACTGAATCTTCCAACCATGTTTATACAGGGTGGCCAAGAGATTGACGTCAAAAAGGAGAAAACAGGTCCCTCGTGTCATGGGCTATTCGAATCACCCCCATATATGTTATGCTATTTTTCACGGTTTTCGAGTTATAAATTTTTTTATGTACTTTGAGAATTTTCGACTTGACCATCTTAAGAAAAAAGTACAAGACTTCTCTGTGAAATTCTTTCTGTTACTTAATCTCCATGAATTGTACTTTTATACATAAAATAACCAGATTCGTAACTTCGATAAAAATTATGGAAATGTTGGTCTCAAGTGAAAAAGTTACGTAAATTGAATTATGATCTGAATTTTCGAATCAAAATTAAAAATGTAAAAAGGCTAATTCACGGTTTCTCAGTATGTATGCTTTAAAACTGCGCTCAACAGTCAGCTTTTAGAGTCATTGATGACAAATGGTACTTAACACTCTACTTTTGCTAGAATTAGCCTTCAAAGTCATCGAGGTGGGAAAAATCAAAGAACTAGACATTTACTAAAAAAATATTTTTTTCATTTTAAGATATTTCTGATCAAGTTATGATAGAAAATACTGAAAATTAATGAAGATTAGCTTTAGATGTTGGTCAAGAAAAGTTCTAGATAAAAAAAAGAAAAAGGTATGGCAATAAATCACACATCAAAATGTAAATAAAAAGAAATTTATTTATAAAATTTACAGTAGGTGTTCAAAGTGGCCACCTCCAGCCTCAATACACATTCTACACCTTCTTAGAAAATTTTCTTTCAATCGCATAAAACCTGCCCTGTTCTCTCTTAGTACACGTTCGGCTTCTCTTATCTTCAGTCGCAGCTCGTCTTCACTCGAACATTCTCGGGCGTAAACAATTTCTTTGAAATAACCCCAAACGAAAAAATCGATGGGATTGAGGTCAGGTGAACGTGGGGGCCCCTTGATTGGTCGACTGCTTCCAATCCATCTGTTCGGGTATCGTTCATTCAAGTGGTTAATAAAAATTGTTCTCGAAAATTTGAATAATCCCGATCGGTTTTTCATTGCTGCGCAGCGGACCAATCAAGTGGCCCCCACGTTCACCTGACCATAATCCCATCGATTTTTTCGTTTGGGGTTATTTCAAAGAAATTGTTTACGCCCGAGAATGTTCGAGTGAAGACGAGCTGCGACTGAAGATAAGAGAAGCCGAACGTGTCCCAAGAGAGAACAGGGCAGGTTTTATGCGATTGAAAGCAAATTTTCTAAGAAGGTGTAGAATGTGTATTGAGGCTGGAGGTGGCCACTTTGAACACCTACTGTAAATTTTATAAATAAATTTCTTTTTATTTACATTATGATGTGTGATTTATTGCCATACCTTTTTCTTTTTTTTATCTAGAACTTTTCTTGACCAACATCTAAAGCTAATCTTCATTAATTTTCAGCATTTTCTATCATAACTTGATCAGAAATATCTCAAATTGGCAAAAAACAAATTTGTAGTAAATGTCTAGTTCTTTGATTTTTTCCACCTCGATGACTTTGAAGGCTAATTCTAGCAAAAGTAGAGTGTTGAGTACCATTTTTTATCAATGATTCTAAAAGCTGACTGTTGAGCGCAGTTTTTAAGCATACTGAGAAACCGTGAATTAGCCTTTTTACATTTTTAATTTCGATTCGAAAATTCAGATCATAATCCAATTTACGTAACTTTTTCACTTGAGACCAACATTCCCATAATTTTTATCAAAGTTACGAATCTGGTTATTTTATTTATAAAAGTACAATACATGGAGATTAAGTTACAAAAAGAATTTCACAGAGAAGTCTTGTACATTTTTTTAATATCTTTTTCAAGATGGTCAAGTCGAAAATTCTCAATGTTCATAAAAAAAATTCATAACTCGAAAACCGTGAAAAATAGCATGACATACATGGGGGTGATTCGAATAGCCCATGACACGAGGGACCTGTTTTTTTCTTTTTGACGTCAATCTCTTGGCCACCCTGTATACGTGAAACATTTCCAGCATTAAGAGAGAAAAAAGTTCGTTCAACACTCGCCAGGAATTATTGAATTCACATAATATTTTTTCAAGTTCATTATTTTCCCAAAGTAAATAATCATTTTGATAAATACGTAATTACTAAGACCTCGATGTAGAAAGGACAACGCTAGTTTTGATTCGTTTTCTTCCAGTTTGACAGCGTGAAACTCTAATAATTGATTGTCACTTATGCATGTACGAGATGTTCGTCAAGAGTTTGGAATGCTATAACCTAACATTTTCAAAATGTACACGGTGAAATGTGTCAGAATTTCATGTCCAATCGGGTTTCATTATAAAAGTGAATTGTTTATATAGAAATCATTTGAGCTAGGCGAATAGGAATCCAATAAAAATACTCTGGATCGAAATTGCTATTATGACCGAATGTGACCCGAATTTCTGAGCGAATTCGTATGGGGTGAATCAGTAAAACTTTCCACGTTTCTGTGGAGCTAATCCCTGCAATGAAGAGTAGTAATTAAATTTTTCATCAACCAACTTATGATTCACACAACCCAATCTCATTGTAGTGAAAATTAATGATGGCCAAAAGGAAGTCCAATTTCAAATTCGATTGCAAATGTCGAGAAAAACAAGCAGATTCGAATTTCATCAATATTTCCTCATGGGAAAACATAAATAAATTTGTTGGAAGATGCTCACCTAGATGGTTCTCTTGCTTAGGCATATACTCTTGCATCTCCTTGATTAGTTTCGAGATTTCTTGAGAATCCTTCACAATACTGCATAGTTCCTCCTGATGAAAGTCTGGGGTTATCTGTTTACACAACAGTATCTGACTAATTACATTTCCTAAATTAGATGGACCAGCCCTATTATCTGCAACAAATATCAATCGTAATCCAATAAAGCATACCAAATATTCATACTGAAATTCCAAAATGTAACGAAAAAATATGCATCCTACACTCATTTCTTTATCAAAAAATTATTCATGAATTCGAAAGTTCACCGGCTGACAAAGTTGATCCTTTAATGTGATTATCTTTGAAAAACACAATATCCTCAAACGAATGATTCTTCCAAATTATTTAGAGGCCGAAAATTAGATTTACAATTACCTTAATCATGGACATGAAAGAAGTGACAAATTCGACCTTAATTTCGGCTTCGTGAATGGGACAAGAATGGAAATTAATTTACAAAGAGCCTTGTAATTCACAAACTCGAGCTTTCAGTCGATCTGAATCATTCTCGAATTTAATAAGGCAGCTATTCCTGAGCGAAAAATCATGACTTTCATGAAAGGCGACAGTCCACTTATTAGGAAGCCCAGCAAACTATAGATATGTGGAATAGGGAACTAAAAATCTATTTGTAAATTTCAGAGGCGATCTCAACCTCACCATCCGGCTTTTTTATCCGGAATCCACAACAAATTATGTCAATTTTGTTAATAGTACGATGACTGCTGTTGAAAAGAAGTGGAGGCCTAAATTTTGATCAATTTCGCTCTTAGATGCTACGAAAACTGCAAAATAATCGTTGATGGTATCGGATCTTGTTAACCCTGATTTTTTCTGCCTCAGATTGTGATAGGATAATGGATATAGGAAACATGTGGTTTTCACGTGACGAGCTATTAGCCATATCCAGGCGAGGCGATATTGAACGATTTAATGTTGAAAACTCATTATCCTTGATGCCGAAACTTCATTGAAAATTTTGTCGAAAATTGGAAGAAAATTCATCATATACAGGTGGCCAAGAGATTGACGTCAAAAAAGGAAAAACAGGTCCCTCGTGTCATGGGCTATTCGAATCACCCCCATGTATGTTATGCTATTTTTCACGGTTTTCGAGTTATGAATTTTTTTATGAAGACTTCTCTGTGAAATTCTTTTTGTAACTTAATCTCCATGAATTGTTCTTTTAAACATAAAATAACCAGATTCGTAACTTTGATTAAAATTATGGAAATGTTGGTTTCAAGTGAAAAAGTTACGTAAATTGGATTATGATCTGAATTTTCGAATCAAAATTAAAAATGTAAAAAGGCTAATTCACGGTCTCTTAGTATGCTCAAAAATTGCGCTCAACAGTCAGCTTTTAGAATCATTGATAAAAAATGGTACTTAACACTATACTTTTGCTAGAATTAGCCTTCAAAGTCATCGAGGGGGAAAAAATCAAAGAACTAGACATTGCCATTTTAAGATATTTCTGATCAAGTTATGATAGAAAATGCTGAAAACTAATGAAAATTAGCTTTAGATGTTGGTCAAGAAAAGTTCTAGATAAAAAAAAAGAAAAAGGTATGGCAATAAATCACACATAATGTAAATAAAAAGAAATTTATTTATAAAATTTACAGTAGGTGTTCAAAGTGGCCACCTCCAGCATCAATACACATTCTACACCTTCTCAGAAAATTTCTTTCAATCGCATAAAACCTGCCCTGTTCTCTCTTAGGACACGTTCGGCTTCTCTTATCTTCAGTCGCAGCTCGTCTTCACTCGAACATTCTCGGACGTAAACAATTTCTTTGAAATAACCCCAAACGGAAAAATCGATGGGATTAAGGTCAGGTGAACGTGGGGGCCCCTTGATTGGTCGACTGCGTCCGATCCATTTGTTCGGGTATCGTTCATTCAAGTGGTTAATCAAAAATTGTTCTCGAAAATTTGAATTATCCCGATCGGGTTTTCATTGCTGCGCAGCGGACCAATCAAGTGGCCCCCACTTTCACCTGACCTAAACTCCCATCGATTTTTTCGTTTGGGGTTATTTCAAAGAAATTGTTTATGTCCGAGAATGTTCGAGTGAAGACGAGCTGCGACTGAAGATAAGAGAAAGAGAAGCCGAACGTGTCCTAAGAGAGAACAGGGCAGGTTTTATGCGATTGAAAGAAAATTTTCTAAGAAGGTGTAGAATGTGTATTGAGGCTGGAGGTGGCCACTTTGAACACCTACTGTAAATTTTATAATTAAATTTCTTTTTATTTACATTATGATGTGTGATTTATTGCCATACCTTTTTTTTTATCTAGGACTTTTCTTGACCAACATCTAAAGCTAATTTTCATTAATTTTCAGCATTTTATATCATAACTTGACCAGAAATATCTTAAAATGACAAAAAAAAATTTTGTAGTTGTAGTCTAGTTCTTGGATTTTTTCCACCTCGATGACTTTGAAGGCTAAGACTAGCAAAAGTAGAGTGTTAAGTACCTTTTTTTATCAATGATTCTAAAAGCTGACTGTTGAGCGCAGTTTTTAAGCATACTAAGAAACCGTGAATTAGCCTTTTTACATTTTTAATTTTGATTCGAAAATTCAGATCATAATACAATTTAACTTATTCACTTGAGACCAACATTTCCATAATTTTTATGAAAGTTACGAATCTGGTTATTTTATGTATAAAATTACAATTCATGGAGATTAAGTTACGAAAAGAATTTCACAGAGAAGTGTTGTACTTTTTTTAATATCTTTCTTAAGATGGTCAAGTCGAAGATTCTGAAAGTTCATAAAAAAATTCATAACTCGAAAACCGTGAAAAATAGCATAACATACATGGGGGGTGATTCGAATAGCCCATGACACGAGGGACCTGTTTTTTCCTTTTTGACGTCAATCTCTTGGCCACCCTGTATTACGTATTATTAAATGTCCCCTGTGTGTTTATCGTGACAACTTGAAATCACGCCATGAAATATCGTTTACTATCAAAGTAAAAACTTCCACACATGTTCAGAAGCTTTTTTTAGTACCGCGATCGAATTCCTATGAGGATAATTTTAAACTGCTTCACTGAAGTTATGGAAATTAACGAATTCCTAATCCATTTCGAACGACACGTTGTTGTTTACCAAATGTTGAGATTTTGATAAATTGAATGTTTCCTTTCTTATCTTAGTTTTTTTAGTTCTAGGATTTTCATGTTATGTTGAGATTTAATTCATTGCGTTCCTTCACTTAACAGGACGCGTGACATACACAAGAATTTAAATTAAGTTAATGCCGCTCGTAACTCAAAATGAAATTTTTTTAATGAGCTCTTACTGAGTGAACTGAATCTTCCTTTTTCGTAGCTTGTATATGTTTTTTGTATGATTTTATCTGTAATCTCTAGCTGAACGAATAAAGTCCCTTATGATTGTTAGTAGCAAGATGATGAGATCTTGAAATGGAATACAAACGCTTGAGATTTAGGAGAATTGATTTGGAAAGATCAGAGCCATGTTTCAGATTCCCCCTACCCCTACTCGCTGTACATCCTTTTTTTAAAAGAAGAAAAAGGGAAACGATTCAACAAATGTTCGAATTGAGCTACACCCACTGCTTGGCTATGGGAATCCATTCCTCGAAAATCCTTAAGAAATTCATATAACAAGGTATACTTATGATAGAATAAAGAAAATGATGTTACTGCCAGGATAGTCTAGATTTTCCCTCGAGTTCATTATACTCCTATGTGATGGATAAAGGATAAAGGAGCATTTTTCCATTTCCTTTACTTACCATAATAACCCGACATATCCATAGGTATTATCTGAACAAGTCGATGGCACTTAGTGAGTTCTCGAAGAAACAGTTGAGACATAAAAAATAGAAGAACTAAGTGGGGATTATCCACTGGAAATCCCTCGGCGACAGAACTGAAAACGATAAATGTCCGTTAAATGGCTCGATCTAATACATCGGCGATAAACCATTATCCTGATGATAGTTTGAGGGCTCTCTCACCTACGTAAATTTGGTAGAATGAGTTGGCTAGTGTGTTTACACGTTTCAACACAGGTTCGTCGAAGTTTCCTTATCTTTTCCCTCAATTCCGGACAATCTCTTGGCTGTCCTATGTGGATCAGAAGGTCGCGAAACAGCGCCACTTGGCCATTTATGTCGAAAATCAACTGGAAAGGAAAAATCGCAATTATAAAGTATTCGCCTCGGAATATGAGGTCTCGTCAAACTATACTCCATTCACTTTTATGAAGTATCCCGATGGCCCAAGATTTACTGAAAAATGACGCAGATTGCTACTCGTGAAATGTCGAATAATTCTCAGAGACGTTGCCAATGCTAATTTCTATGTACTCTTTTTTAACTTTGTGAATGGGGTTAGTTCTTTTAAGGTTCAACTGTGGCATAGGTTTCGTAGTACTACTACATTTTCATACTGGAGTATTTCACGTTTTGCAAAAAGGTATTCAAATGTCTTTCTTGAGAATTTAAGTGGGGAATTCCATATGTCCATCTGTTCGTTTAGAAGTTTATCTGTCGGGTTTTTCGAGTACTTTTATTATTTTTTCGAATGAACCATCACAAAGTAACGGACTATTCTGTCCATTATTCTTCAGTAAAATTTCAACACTCGATTCTTGATATCCATACAAGAAAAAAGCATAACTAAATCTTCCAACCATGTTTGTATACGGGAAATATTTCCAGTATCTATATATATGAAAGAAAGATGTTGGTTACACCATTTATAACTCGAGATCGGATGAACTATTTGTTATGAAACTTCATATATGGATTCCCCTACGGTCTGGTTATTATAAAATACAATGAAACTGAAAAAATAAATGAAAATTTTTCTTTTATAGAAAATGATTTTTCTTCTTTTGAGTAACGCTACTAGGTATCACTGCAGTTACAGTTATGCTACAGCTTATTCGAAGGTACTTTATTTGATATTCTCTCCGTTAGATGGCGATGTAAACAAATAGTGTGTTGCCTGATTATGACTGATTATTATCAGTTATTTTGTAGTATATTGTTCAATGAGCGGTAATGTAAGTCATAACACAAGTGTGTTATGACCATTACCGCGATTTGAACACTATACTTTATCTTCGACTTCTTCAGTAAAATTCGAATCAATCTGCATTTTCAAAATTGACAATAGTTGTCAAAAGCGATTTCTGTGGTCGAAAATCACGTTTTCCAAATGCAATTTTTGGATATTCAGACCTAAGAAAATGTAGAAATGTATGGCGAGAACGTTACCTAGATGTCTGAAATAGACCCGACTTTTTTATTCATTTCGTAAGCTACATTTTTCCTATTTGTTAGAGTGAGTTATGGGCGTGAGTTATTATTACCTCACACTATTGGTTTATAGAGACTATTTCAGATCAAAATCAGTTGAATAATAGATATATTATTCTATGGGAGTAGATAAACAGTTTTATTTTTTCAAAATAACGCAATCGTGAACGTACTATATTTGATATCATCACCATTAGATGGCGATGTATATACAATTACTGTGTTATTTGCATAGAACTTATAGTACCATGAAAGGCTATTACCAGATCAAGATGCGGGTGAATATCACAGTGCATTTTTATCGAAATGTCAAGTAAATCGGATTTTGGCGATCAGTTTTAATCGTGAGTTGTAAATTCTCATCTTTTCACATAATTTTCGAAATGTTTTTGAATTCAGTGTGATAAATATATTTGAGGAAATAACTAAGTGCAAAATTGCCATAATGAGTAATTGACGTATAATTTTTGTGTTTCTGTTCTGTGTGACAGCTCATATCCATGGAAACATGGAATTGATCTAGCATCAACTCGATTTGGTTCAAAAATCAGAGAACCAAGCCGTTGATCTCAGATCACCGGTGATTACGATTAGTGAAATCCACCGTTAGTATCATTTAGGCGAAACAAAGTTCGCCGGGCCAGCTAGTTAATAGATAAAATAGTTTCTTCAGCATTCGCCAGGTCTTTGGAATTATTGAATTCACATAATATTTTCTCAAATTCATTATTTCCCCAAAGTGAATAAATATTTTAATGAATACGTAATTATACGACACGACCTCTATGTAAAAAGGATAACATTGCTTAGTTATATGACAGGAAAATGACTATAACCTAATATTTTCAAAAATGTGAAATGTGTGAAATGAAATTATAAAAGTGAATGGAGTATAGGCTTGCGTGTGTCTCGAATTCAAACAACTTAAATCATGCGACTTCTTGTGACAAGAACGTAAAAACCAGCCGGACACACTGTATATCAACAGTGATGCAAAAACTGGGTTTAACCAGCAACCTTCCTTGATAAAACTTCCATATTAGCTATAAAAACTCAAATAAATTGAAGGTCCATTTATTTCCGAGTTCACACAACTTTCTACCATTCCTTTTTTCACGTGTAAAATACAACAAAATAAAATCCCATGATAAAGGACCGTTCGGAATAAGTGCAAGGTGGAGAGACTTGAGAATAACATGAGAAACTTTCAATAAACTTTTCCCGAATTCGTTGTTATCGAGACTCTTCTTCTGGGAAATATTTTCAGCGATTCGTTATCCTCACTTATACCAGTGACCGAAGTTCAGTTCTACCAACTCAAACATAAATAAAAATTAAGCGATGTTAAGAATGATCAATTGAGCGGAAAATTCCCACTGCGGCTCTGGATACTTCCGCATACACAATCATAATGGGCGTGGATTTTGAATCGGCGGAAAATTATGCATCACAGTTTCGGGGGCAGTCACAAATCCTGGGTGGGTGCTTTGATGGATAGCTTATTGCAAGTCGAGTGATTTTCAATTGTGAAAATATTGTATACAAAATTCCCCATTTGTTAAGGTTCTACCATACGAACAAACTTCGCTCCGTATTTGGCGACCAATCGGGGAAATAACAATTGATTATTGTTGGTGGCCAGTTCAGTTCGTTTGTGAAGGGTGTTTCACTAAGAGCGCTAGATTTGAACTGCGCGCCATATTTGACAGTCATAATGTCACATGATTATGATATGACAGATCGAAAGTTGACAGATGGAAGTTGGTGAACATGAAGCTTTACACGGTAGAACAACGAATCTTGATTGTCGAAAATGCAGTACCAGTGAATGGCGTACGTTATAGTGCTACACAGGTTCTATTACCTCTTTACGAAGTTATGTTTTTTTAGAGTGATAGAATTTTCGATAAGAATAACTGCGATTTGACATAAGGTTAAAGCCATGTTTTTTTGACATTTCTGTTCAGAGTGAGCATTGACAAATTATCATGGAAAGACTCTGGCCGAAACAACGTTCACAAATTGTTGAAATTTATCGTCAAAATCAGTGTTCTATTCGCCAAACTTTCAGAGCACTTCGTGAAATTTATGATTTACATAAACGTCCATTAGAGCAGCTTATTCGTCAAACTATCGATAGATTTCGGACACTATCAAAAAACGACTAAATTTTCGGAAATTTTCCACAAAGAGTTGAAAATTTTCTGAAGTATCGAACCTAGGAAGGAACTAATAACAGATTCGTAATCTACGACCTCGAATTAGTGAATACAGTAACTTTGGAGGCTATCTGAGAAAATGATTTTTCGGCAAAACTTCCATATTTCGGAAAACTACGTGTATTTTAAGAAAAAAAAAATTCTCGGATCACCGCCAAAATTGCTGGATTCACTAATTCGAGGGTGTAGATTAAGAATATGCAATCAGATATTCTTTATTAAATATAGTTTTCGAGTGATGAATAAATCTGTATCATACCTAGGAAGGAACTCGATTCTGGTGTATTGTTGATCAGCATTTTACAAAGTCCCCCACTGTCAAAATCTCTACTTTTGTGTCTTAAACTAGAAATTCTATGAATATATTAAGGTATTGCGTTATTTTTGCTACACTGAAGGAAATATCGAACATTTGCTTTATGACATTCTATAATCGAAAGTGTAAAAGCTCTCTTGACCCATATATTTTATGAGCATCTGATTGGAACCCATGTCGTATTGAGCATCCGAACTGAGAATCCAGAGAAAGGACTGAATTGATGAAGATAAAGTATCTTGATTTCTCGCTTCGTAAGATTCCTCATATAATGAATTATTTCTTTATGAGGAGCTTCAGTGAAGACCAATGACCTTCATCAGAGGGTGGCTGAGTCATTGCCATTTCGAGGAACCTTTATATATGGACATAATTACTTCACAGATCAAATGGAATTTGTAGCAGCTTACACCTCAGATAATGATAAAAAACTACATTTAGCGCACTCTACTTCGAAATAGAGACTCCTTTCAATACTATGTTTCTAGTATTTACTGTTCCTTTGATAAGCCCTTTCAATTAAAGTCATTTTGAAAAGTTTTGGACGTCAACTGATAGGCCACCTGTATATGTCGAATGGTTAAGAAAAGATCTTACAGTAAACGCAAAAACACATAAACTTCTGATGGAAGAAAACATAATTTGATGCAGTTAGGGCTTGTGATACATTATTTGGAAGGTTCTGAGATTCTTTACACAAAAGTATCAAATCTGCAACAACTTCTCGCAGAATACACTCAAGTTTTCCTCCTACATCATCATTTTCAAATGAAATACAAAATGACAATACCTTCCTTCTTTATTATTCGATCAACATCAATTCCAAATATAATATAAAATAAAATGCTTTCATTCCTTATTCATTCATCAAACATAGACTTGAAAAACTGTATGTTGGACAAATGTAAGAAAAGTACTATTAATGAGCTGGAAACATGTATTGTGATTTTTCAGGAAACTAGTATAGCTTGGCATTGCGTGCAGGGGTACTGGAATTATGACACCATTCTTTATTGGATCATCAGTATGCGAAGTGCAAGAAAAATAAACTTGAGAAAACGATGATATATTTGATTTGCGGAAATTAAATCCTTCCTAATGAATTTTTAATTCAGCCTCACAGAAATCCGATTTTAATGGAATATTTATGAGTATGACCGTTACTTTATACCTATGTCGTTATAATAAAGTCAAGTTGCATGCCCCAAGATTAAAGAGCAAAGTTTCAGCATTTTCCTCCTTCATCAATGTCGCAGTATCAGATTGTAGATTATTATAGAGCGTAAAATATGGAGGGTTACAGCCGTAATCTCGCTGTGTGCCACATTTTTTCGTTGAAATACAAAGCTTATTGCAAGAGGTCGAGATTCTCCTTTTCTTATAAAATACGGGACCTTCTGAACGAATTATCAAGAGCAGGACTGCATTGCTAACGCATAAATTGAATTTTCCGACATTTGCTTATTATTCATGTAATCAGAATCTGCAACACGTCTCGCGGAATTCAAGGGGAATTTCTGGGAGTATTTCCGACGACATAACTCGCTCGTTCAGAGCGAATAAAATTCATGGTTTTTATTGGCATTTCAAGCTTTATTGAGCTGTCAGCGGCATATTGTTGGGGAAAAATAATCCTCCGGAATTAGCGGGACAACAACAAAAAATCACCCATGTTAATCTGATATACCGCTAAATAACAAGATAATTTGATTATAGTTGAAAAGAACCAAACAATGTCAGACGTCAACTTCTTCTTCATTCCCAAAAAAACTGAATTATTCATTACTTATGAGGGCTACAAGACCCCCTTGAACACCATATTTATCAATAAAAAGATATATCCGAAAGGTTCTAACATTGTTAATGATCAAATAGTCATTCCAGTCATTCGAATCTTCCGTAATAGCCATTTTGCAAATCGATACCACGAACAGTCCTGAGCTTGTGAACAAAACTCGAAAATGACATATCGAAAACAAAGAAACTGAAATATCTATGAAGTTAGCAGTGCCACTTCCGAGAAAATCAATAAAACCTATTGTATTAATTGTCGAATAATTGTCGAGAATTTGTCGTGGAAGAAAAAAATTTGTCGCGTCCTAAGTTTTTTTCTACGAGGTGGCTTTGCTAACTTAACGTTAAGTTAGCAGAACCACTTTCTCAATATCTACCAAATATCATAAAAATGGTTATAAATAATTGTCGAGTAATTGTCGAAGTCCATATGAAGCAAAAAAAACACAAAAAATCCATTCCTTCTTGTTTATTTTACGTCTTTTTCCCGCGCGTTTGAGATATTTCTGGAATTATCGCATTTTTGGCAACAGCGCATTCGTAATTGACTTTTTTCCTATTGCATTAATTGTCGAACACCTGCCTCGAATTTGTCGTGAAAGAAAAAATTTGTCGCGACCTTCGTTTTTTTTTTCTACTAGGTGGCTTTGCTAACTCTATATTAATTTAGCAAATAGTGGTCGAATATCATCAGGATGATCATAAAAGATTGTCGAGTAATGGTCGATTTTCAAATAGAGTAGAAAATACAAAAAAAATAATCTTTCCAGCAATTTCCACTCCATTTTCTCGCGATTTCCCCATATTTCTGAAAATGTCGCATTTTTGGCAACAGCGCATTCGTTTTTGACATCTTTCTATTGCATTAATTGTCGAATACCTGTCCCGAATTTGTCGTGAAAGAAAAAAATTTGTCGCGTCCTCAGTTTTTTTTCTAAGGGGTGGCTTTGCTAACTTAATGTTAAGTTAGCAGAACCACTTTCTCAATATCTACCAAATATCATAAGAATGGTTATAAATTATTGTCGAGTAATTGTCGAAGTCCATATGAAGTAAAAAAAAACACAAAAAATCCATTCCTTCTTGTTTATTTTACGTCTTTTTCCCGCGCGTTTGAGATATTTCTGGAATTATCGCATTTTTGGCAACAGCGCATTCGTAATTGACTTTTTTCCTATTGCATTAATTGTCGAACACCTGCCTCGAATTTGTCGTGAAAGAAAAAATTTGTCGCGACCTTCGTTTTTTTTTCTACTAGGTGGCTTTGCTAACTCTATATTAATTTAGCAAATAGTGGTCGAATATCATCAGGATGATCATAAAAGATTGTCGAGTAATGGTCGATTTTCGAATAGAGTAGAAAATACAAAAAAAATAATCTTTCCAGCAATTTCCACTCCATTTTCTCGCGATTTCCCCATATTTCTGAAAATGTCGCATTTTTGGCAACAGCGCATTCGTTTTTGACATCTTTCTATTGCATTAATTGTCGAATACCTGTCCCGAATTTGTCGTGAAAGAAAAAAATTTGTCGCGTCCTCAGTTTTTTTTCTAAGGGGTGGCTTTGCTAACTTAACGTTAAGTTAGCAGAACCACTTTCTCAATATCTACCAAATATCATAAGAATGGTTATAAATAATTGTCGAGTAATTGTCGAAGTCCATATGAAGTAATAAAAACACAAAAAATCCATTCCTTCTTGTTTATTTTACGTCTTTTTCCGCGCGTTTGAGATATTTCTGGAATTATCGCATTTTTGGCAACAGCGCATTCGTAATTGCCTTTTTTCTATTGCATTAATTTTCGAATACCTGCCTCGAATTTTTCGTGAAAGAAAAAAATTTGTCGCGACCTTCGTTTTTTTCTACTAGGTGGCTTTGCTAACTTTATATTAATTTAGCAAATAGTGGTCGAATATCATCAGGATGATCATAAAAGATTGTCGAGTAATGGTCGATGTTCAAATAAAGTAGAAAACACAAAAATTTTAATCTTTCTAGCAATTTCCACACCATTTTCTCGCGATTTCCCCATATTTCTGAAAATGTCGCATTTTTGGCAACAGCGCATTCGTTTTTTTTTCTACTGCATTAATAGAAAAAAAACGAAGTTCGCGACAAATTTTTTTCTTTCCCGATAAATTAAAGGCAGGTATTCGACAATTAATGCAATAGAAAAAAGTCAATTACCAATGCGCTGTTGCCAAAAATGCGATAATTCCAGAAATATCTCAAACTCGCGGGAAAAAGACGTAAAATAAACAAGAAGGAATGGATTTTTTGTGTTTTTTTTACTTCATATGGACAATTACTCGACAATTATTTATAACCATTTTCATGATATTGGTAGATATTGAGAAAGTGGTTCTGCTAACTCAACGTTAAGTTAGCAAAGCCACCCCGTAGAAGAAAAACTAAGGACGCGACAATTTTTTTTCTTTCACGACAAATTCTCGACAATTATTCGACAATTAATGCAATAGGTTTTATTGATTTTCTCGCAAGTGGCACTGCCAACTTCATAGACATAAAACTGAAAAACTCATTACTTGTACTTGTGAGGGCAACATGGTTAACGTTGGTATTGAAATGTAGGTTTTCGAGGACGCTGAATTCAATAAAAAATAATCCAGAGCTTTAACTAGCATAGTTTAGGATTTCACCTATGAAATTGAATTTTTGTCCAAATAAAATAAAAAAAACTCTTAAATGAGGCTACATGGTCGACTTTGGTATCAAAATGTAGTTCTTCGAGGACGCTGACTCTAATAACAATATTCCAGATCCCATTCCAGCTTAGTTTAGTTTTTCACTCGTGAAAAAAATTTCTACTTATGAAGGGTACATGGCTGACTTTGGTATCAAAATGTGAGTTTTCGAAGTCGCTGAATTAAATAAAATAATTCCACAGCCCAATGAGATTCGTACTCGCTCGATAGTTGAAGACTGTAGAACCGTAGAGACTGAACAATCAAACTTGTTTCAAAAGGACGAATATTACAATATTCAAGTATTCCTTCAACGAAATTGCAGTTCTCCTCATTCGAAAAATCTTATTGTTTCGTTTTTTCTTTCAAAGGGCTGATTGACGTCAAAGATTTGCAGTCAAACAGCTCACCCATTGAAAAAGTTCGTCTTTGTGAATGCATTCACGTGAATGTGGCAACAGGATAGCCATCGCTGTCGAGAGTCCTAATTCATTTTTTTCGGTATATCCTTTCCTTCAGAATCATTTCGAATGAATGCATGTTTTTAATCAATCTGTACCATGTTTTCGCAAATAAAAGTTGGTTCATTTAACAGTTAATTTTTAATGAAGTCATCTGGAATTGAGAAGAATTCAAACTTTCCAATTACAAGTAACATCTGTGCATTTCACTCCGAAATTAATTTCAGGCCCGTCAAACTTTGCAGAACTCACTCGGAGACTTCTTCCTTTAACACACGTTCTGGAAAATTAGCATTAACTAGAATTTTTGGCTGATGGCGTTACGTACAGACAATGCATCGACTTTTTTCTCATCAATTATTAAGTATCGTGATCGTAAATTTCGAGTTTGATGTAAGGGCGACAACCCTTACTCAATTTGAATAAAATGTGGTGTTTCGTTCGAGAAGATTTGAAATTATTCATCTGCACAAAAATGCGGCAATTTCGAATATTATCCGTATTCAAAAATCACCATTGTTACCACCCTTTGAGAGGGATGCTATTTTCGTTTATCTGCAATTTGACATACCTATTTCGGTACCTTTTTGGATGAATTAGATAAATGAGTATGAATAAATCTTTTTTAGTTAATATATTCGGTTGAATTGACATGGAAATTACAATCATTTTTTCATAAATGCAATTACCGTAACATTTTCATAGTCAATGTATCAAAACATCATTACGTGAAATGTGAAATATATTGTTACTCAGGATCAATGCCAATATTGTAGAAATTGAATATGAGTTTAACTGAAAAGTACATCATAAACAGAACTCAATAAATTTGAGTGTATGAGGTTATATATATTATAGTTTCACCCTGAAATCAATATCGAATTATCATTTGTTCAAGAACCAAGCATGTTACACTCCATTCGATTTTGTTATTAAATAATGTGAGCCTTGAATTAATACGCAAGTTCATATCATTATTCAATAAAGTTCAATTTTTGTAATGGATAGAGCACTTTTGGAAAATTAACTCAGTATAGGGATTGTTAGACTAATCCATTTTAAAACTATTGGTTTCGATAGATTCAGCTGAACGCAGTAGCGTTTAAAATAGGATGTTTAGCTCTCAAGTATGGGACAATAATTGTATGCAATTTTTGTTAGAAAAAACTTCATCGTTCATGTACAGGATGGGCCTATTTACAAGGTTTAGAGATGAATACTGATTGTGATCGAGATATTCTTGATAATGGAATCTATCCTCGTTCCAAAGTTTCAGGTTAGATTAGGTTAGAATAGGTTAGGTTAGACTAGGTTAGGTTAGACTAGGTTCCCGTACGTGGTCATCACCTTGTCGTGGTGTACGGGCTTAAGTAGCTGTGAATCCTATGGAGGAAGAGCGAAAAACCAAGTATGACCAAAACCAGGGAGTGACTATGGCTCTCTTGGCCCCTCGTATCTGAGGACTCGGGGTAGACCCAAAGAGCAACGTTAGTGCTTCACAAGTAACTATGATTCACTTGGCCCCTGGAGGCTGCTGACTCTGGGTAGACCCAAGGAGTAACGTTAGTACTTCACAACACACTTCCCGAACCCAAACTCCTTTCAAATCCAAGGGCTCGAGTCTGAGCGTGCGCTTAGATTGTGACATCTTCGCGATCCACCCCTAGGCTAAACGACCTAGAAGACGCTGGAGACCAAGCTATCAGGAAAAGGCTTCGAGGGATGAGCATGGGAGAGTGGCGTGGTTAACTATGGCTTCCTTGGCCCCCCCGGTCCACTGACGAGGGGTAGACCCAAGAAGTAATGTTAGCACCACATGC
Organism: Adalia decempunctata; assembly: GCA_951802165.1. Classification (NCBI taxonomy): domain Eukaryota; kingdom Metazoa; phylum Arthropoda; class Insecta; order Coleoptera; family Coccinellidae; genus Adalia; species Adalia decempunctata. The sequence continues at coordinate 8,090,798 of OX637704.1, read as the reverse complement.
AGGGAACAACTATGACTCACTTGGCCACCTGTAATCACAGACACAGGGTAGACCCAAGGAGTAACGTTAGTGTTTCGAACGTGGAGAACTTGCATCTGGCCTACGCCACACTGGCAACCCGGGCGCGGACAAGGAGTTACGACTCACTTTTCCCCTCGGGCTGAAGGCCACTGCATGAATCAGAGTAACTATGACCCACTTGGCCCCCCGAATCCTCGGACTCGGGGCAGACCCAAGGAGTAACGTTAATGTCTGACGGAAACCGCACTCTCATAGCTCAATCCCCGAAGGACCAGGGCCAACGGCTCGCCATCGGGGAGTTAGCAATTGACAAACTGATAGTGAGCTGGCCAAGACCTCCTGAGGATCTATCCCTGGTGTTTGAGTTCCGTTGCGAAAAAGCCAGGTGAAAATACGGAACTAGGTCAACAACAGTCAGTGGACTCCTCACAAGTTCTTTATGAGACCGCAAAACTGTGAGACCCGTCAGTCGAGGTACAGGTTTCTTCCCCTCAATCCCTACATCCAAGGGGGGCAAGAGTCTGAGACTACCACGCAGAAGCTTCACCGTGAAATACCAATCGTCTTGGTGATCCGGTATAGTGCCTGCGCAAACCATCATAGTTGGAATCGGTGTCCTTGGGATTCCGACTAAGATGGCGAGGAGGAGGTTTTAGTTGGGTTAGAGTACCACACGAATCCCAGCATTGAACAGCCCGCTGCGGAGAAGGCATGATGCTTTCCTCCTTCCTCAGGGCACAAAAAAAAAAGGTTAGACTAGGTTTGGTTAGGTTTGGTTCAAATACAGGGTGGCCAAGAGATTGACGTCAAAAAGGAAGAAACAGATCCCTCGTGTCATGGGCTATTCGAATCAGCCCCATGTATGTTATGCTATTTTTCACGGTTTTCGAGTTATGAATTTTTTTATGAACTTTGAGAATTTTGGACTTGACCATCTTAAAAAAGATATTAAAAAAAAGTACAAGATTTCTCTGTGAAATTCTTTTTGTAACTTAAACTCCATGAATTGTACTTTTATACATAGAATAACCAGATTCGTAACTTTGATAAAAATTATGTAAATGTTGGTCTCAAGTGAAAAAGTTAAGTAAAATGGATTAGGATCTGAATTTTCGAATCAGAATTAAAAATGTGAAAAGGCTAATTCACGGTTTCTTAGTATGCTTAAAAGTGCGCTCAACAGTCAGCTTTTAGAATCATTGATAAAAAATGGTACTTAACACTCCACTTTTGCTAGAATTAGCCGTCAAGGTCATCGAGGTGGAAAAAATCAAAGAACTAGACATTCACTACAAAATTATTTTTTGCCTTTTTGAGATATTTCTGATGAAGTTATGATAGAATATACTGAGAATTAATGAAAATTAGCTTTAGATGTTGGTCAAGAAAAGTTCTAGATAAAAAAGAAAAAGGTATGACAATAAATCACACATCATAATATAAATAAAAAGAAATTTGTTTATAAAATTTACAGTAGGAGTTCAAAGTGGCCACCTCCAGCCTCAATACACATTCTACACCTTCTTAGAAAATTTTCATTCAATCGCATAAAACCTGCCCTGTTCTCTCTTAGGACACGTTCGGCTTCTCTTATCTTCAGTTGCAGCTCGTCTTCACTCGAACATTGTCGGGCGTAAACAATTTCTTTGAAATAACCCCAAACGGAAAAATCGATGGGATTAAGGTCAGGTGAACGTGGGGGCCACTTCGTCAAACTATGATATTCCAAAACGACGGCGCCCCGTGTCGCTACGCATCTCAAGTCCGTAATCATTTGAATGAACGATACCCGAACAGATGGATCGGACGCAGTCGACCAATCAAGGGGCCCCCACGTTCCCCTGACCTTAATCCCATCGATTTTTTCGTTTGGGGTTATTTCAAAGAAATTGTTTACGCCTGAGAATGTTCGAGTGAAGACGAGCTGCGACTGAAGATAAGAGAAGCCGAACGTGTCCTAAGAAAGAACAGGGCAGGTTTTATGCGATTGAATGAAAATTTTCTAAGAAGGTGTAGAATGTGTATTGAGGCTGGAGGTGTCCACTTTGAACACCTACTGTAAATTTTATGAATAAATTTCTTTTTATTTACATTATGATGTGTGATTTATTGCCATACCTTCTTCTTTTTTTTATCTTTCTCGACCAACATCTAAAGCTAATTTTCATTAATTTTCAGCATTTTCTAACATAACTTGATCAGAAATATCTTAAAATGGCAAAAAATAATTTTGTAGTAAATGTCTAGTTCTTTGATTTTTTCCACCTCGATGACTTTGAAGGCTAATTCTAGCAATAGAGTGTTAAGTGCCATTTTTTATCAATGATTCTAAAAGCTAACTGTTGAGCGCAGTTTTTAAGCATACTGAGAAACCTTGAATTAGCCTTTTTACATTTTTAATTTTGATTCGAAAATTCAGATCATAATCCAATTTACGTAACTTTTTCACTTGAGACCAACATTTCCATAATTTTTATCAAATTTACGAATCTGGTTATTTTATGTATTAAAGTACAATTCATGGAGATTAAGTTACAAAAGAATTTCACAGAGAAGTCCTGTAACTTTTTTTTAATATCTTTTTTAAGATGGTCAAGTCGAAAATTCTCAAAGTTCATAAAAAAATTCATAACTCGAAAACCGTGAAAAATAGCATGACATACATGGGGGTGATTAGAATAGCCCATGACACGAGGGACCTGTTTTTTCCTTTTTGACGCCAATCTCTTGGCCACCCTGTATAAGTTGAAGCATGTCTTTTGCTAATGTGCATTTCGATAGCTGTAACTCTTTACTTGTCAGAAATTCTTCGTTTGTGCGAAACGATTTCCAAAGAATACAATCCAAACTATTCAACATATTGATTATACAAAGGAGAAAATTCAAAACCGTATATTTCGAAAGAAATCGGACCAAATGTTCCAATATTAATCACAAGGAATATTTTGTCCTGATTATATCATTTTATGCATACCATGAAATGAAATGTACAACGCAGTTTGAATGTATAGTATAAAATGTTAAGTGAACTTTCCTACATGCTATTTCCGCTAAAAACTCTAATTATTTATATTCCTTTGTTTTGAATTCCCGTAGAGATAATTGGATTTGTCCCGAAATATGTTTGAAGCATATAACGACGAGAATGAGTATCAAGAATAACATTCGACATTTTTATTTTACGCGAGTATAATCACGTGATAAAAATGGTCTGTTAAATATCAGTTATCCGAGAATCATGAATAAAAACTGAGAAAAAACGGCCAGCGTCCATTCTTCCATCCAGTAACGCCAAATTTTCACATTAAAATTGACATTTATATCTCCTCACGGGCAAAGTCGGACGAGGTATCGAAATACTTCCGAAGGAATCCCCATTGGAAAATTCCCATCCAAAATTTATATCTCCACATAATTTCATCATGGAACCAGAATAAAGGCTCACAAACCTAGCGATATGAGATCCGAGACTCAAAATAGATTTTCTGTCCATCAGACGCGCTTTAATATTTGAGATCCATTCAAAATTTCATGAACGAAAGGCATGTTAAGCCAGGAACACGAATCTTGGGTCCTACATGTGAGCCCAATGCGGATGTTAGCCAAATTTCCGATATTCCTACTGTTTCTCTGTCACAATAAAACAGGAACTGTAATGATTCTTCACGTCATCCAGAAATCGTCAGAAAACCAAATCGGTACAAAAATAAAGGTTTTTTGGACTATACAGTGTGACAAGAAAAACCTCGGACAAACTCTTTTTCATTTAACCATATTAAACAGAAGAAATTGAACAAAACAACAACAAATAATAATAGCTTGAACGTTTGTTAATAATATATTTAAGCCGTTTCGAAGTGGCTTCCTTTGGCGGCGATACACAGCTTCAGACGCTTCTTGAAATCTTCGGCAATGGGCCGCAGCTCCTCGGGCGTTAATCGGTTCCATTCCCGGCGCAGAGATTGCTTCAGCGACTCCAAATTTTTGTGTTTTTTAGCACAACCCCTGTGCTCCAAAATCGACCACACGCTGTAGTCCATTGGGTTGAGATCCGGTGAGTAGGGCGGCCATTCTGCAGATGAGATTAAACAGGGAAAATGAGTCTTACACCATTCTTGCGTCATTTTCGCTCTGTGAGCCGGAGCGGAGTCCTGTTGAAAAGTCTAATGCGTATCGCCGAAGTGCTGCTTGGCCCACGGAAGTACTACGGCCTCGAGGATGTCGCAGCGGTACACTTCTTGGTTGATTTTGACCCCTTGATCCACGAAAACTAAAGGAGTTTTACCACTGCCGCAAATTGCGGATTTTGACGGTGTTCGACGATGGCCGATGTACCGGGAGCATTTTTCCGTTCCCTATACAGTCAGCGCGACAGGTCGCTCTCACCGTATAGGAAACGGAATGCACACTGGAACACTCCGTTTCCTAGCAGATATGCGCGATGTACTCACTGCCCTGTTAGTCTTCTGTACTTCTGTGTGCCGATGGGACAAATTACAAATTATTAATAAAGTTTTCTTACTTTCTGTATAGCTTTATTAGGTAGCGTCTACCACATTTTTCCTCTGTCGCATTTTTGTAGTCGCGGTTTTTTTTTTTCAGCAAACCTCTCGTAAGTCGGCCATATTTTCATTTCTCTTGGATCAAACATACTCTTTTTTGTGAAATGCAATCATAAAAACAACCTGGGAGAAATGAGAAAACATGATTGTCTATCAACCATAAACATGAAAAAAAATGAAAATCTCATTTTTTCAAAGTATTAATACCCTCCCGAATTTTTCAGAATCGGTTGATACAACCATATGAAGTATGAAAATGCAATTGTCCGACAAAAAAATGTGGCGATTTCCTTGTCCGACAAATGGAAAACGAAGATTTTTTTGGGATGAAAAAATTATGAATAATAATGAAGTCTTAGGACGTTATCTTCTTCGTTGTATTATGAATAATGTCTTTATTTTCTTATTCTCTCTCCACCTTGAAAATACAATGTAGGTTGTCCGACAAAAAAAGATCTGGCGTTCATTCAATTAAAGAATTTACTGCTCTAATTTGGTTATGAATAGACTAGGATATAACTTTGCTCATGTTACAAATAAACATTTGATTTTTTTAGGACCATTTAAGAAGGATGTGCTGAATAGGTACTATCATCCAGCTGTCCAACGAATAAAGTTCGGCAATTTCAGTTGTTGCCGATATAATATTCTTGAGTGATGGAGTGTTTTTTGTGCAAACATTTAAAAAATATCCGCGGCTTCAAAACGAAAAAGGAGGAAGTGACATCCTTAAACAAAATATTCTTGGCATCAAGAGAACATCATAATCACGAACATAAAGATGTCATTCTACCTGAAGATTGGTGTGATACTTTTACTGGATACCATTCGTCTTGTTACAATGAATTCAATGTGAGGAAGGCGTATTTTCATGTTTTTTTTATTAGATTTGAATAAAAATGTCAGTAAGCAATTTGAATTATAAACTTTCAATCAAAATCAATAGTTTCATTTCAATAATAAACGAAAAAAGATTCTGAAACAAAATCATTATATTCAACTAGACTAAGCATTTGCCGCATTTTATATGGTGGACCATTGTTTTTTTCTATGAAACGAATCTCTCTGAAATATAAATTCATTCTTGTTCGAAAAATATTAATGAATTTACAAACTCAAAAATATCGTCGATTTTCATCTGACGGACAAGAAAAACGCCACATTTTTTTGTCGGGCAATTGCATTTTCATATTCATATGGTTATATCAACCGATTCTGAAAAAATCAGGAGTGTATTGATAATTTAAAAAATGCGATTTTCAGTCATGTTTATATTGGTAGACAATCATGTTTTCTCATTTTTCCCAGATTGTTTTTATGATTGCATTTTATAAAAAAAAGTAAGTAAAAAAAATGAAAATATGGGCGGTTTGCTAAAAAAAAAGCCGCGACTACAAAAATGTTCACAGAGGAAAAATGTGGTAGACGCTACCTAATAAAGCTATACAGAAAGTAAGAAAACTTTATTAATAATTTGCAATTTGTCCCATCGGCACCCAGAAGACTAATAGGGCAGTGAGCACATCGCGCATATCTGCTAGGAAACGGAGTGTTTCATTATGCATTCCGTTTCCTATACGGTGAGAGCGACCTGTCGCGCTGACTGTATAGGGAACGGAAAAATGCGTACCGGGAGCCTCTACGGACCAGACTCTGTCGTTTTGGTGGTTGTGGGATTGTTCTACGGTGAAAAGCTTCTCGTCTGTGAAGAGAATTCGCTCCCATTGGTGACCGGCGGCGAGACGAAGGAGTTGGCGGCACCTTTGGAGTCGTACGCGCTTGTTTTCCTCCGTGAGGAGTTGAACTTTTTGGAGCTTGTATGGCTTGAGGTTGAGCTCCTTTTCGGCAATTTGACGGACTGATTCGCGGTTTATACCGGTCTCACAGGCTATTTTCCTCGTGGAAACCCTCGGATCTCGATTGACTCGCTTCTTGACGATGTTGCTATTGCTAGGTGTATTGACAGTGCGTTTTCTACCACTTCCTGGACGACGACCATCATGGCCAAGCTCCTTGAAACGACGAATTTCATCGGACACGGTTCGTCGAGGCACATTGAGCAAACGAACAATTTCGCATTGACGCCTACCTTGACGAAACAGATTCAAAATCGCACTACGTTTGTTTGACATTCTAAAACTCTGTGAAATGAAATTATAGCAAACTGAAAATTCACATAATAGTAGAAAGTGTAGAGAAACCAAGATAATTAAAAATACTTTTATTCCAGAACACAGCCAAATTTGTCCGAAGTTTTTCTTGTCACCCTGTAATTAAACGTTCTCAAAGCGTGAATTTTGTCATGATAAACTGTTGAGTTTAAAGAGGACATATAGTTTTCACTGGCCAGCGCTTTATATGTGTCGCACCTTGTGTAATCAGGTGTCAGGATAAGAACTTAGGGAATACATAACGAAATGAGTCGAAATTAATTTCAACCCTTTGAATTAATGAAAGGTTTCACCTTAACCCGAAACCATTCTCAGTCTTCGTGGCTGGTTATTTCGATAAAAACATTTCTTCGTGAGATTACATATAATCAGTACGATCTACCACGAATACTCATTTGAATATTGTTAGTCGATCTGTGACAGCTACAGGCGGAGATAGTCCTTTATTATTATTATGAGCATTATGAAAATAAAGGAACATAATCTGGAGTTGAAGTGGCTGAATCTGAAAGGCTCTCGAAATAACGAATTAATTCATTACAGTCTCATAATGATTATCTAATGCACTTAATTACGTGATACCGAATCTTAATTGGTTTATTTCTTGGAGGGTACGGTTACCCCTTAACTCCAACGAAAATAAATCGTTACAATCCCTTTTTCCAGGAAAGCGCAACACGTCCAATTTCTCAGAAACTCCAAAGACTGCGAATAGTTCCGAGTGAGGTTGCGAAAAATTAAAGTGGCACGCTATTCTATTAGCTTTTGAACTACATCGGAACGATTTAACGGGCTCGATGTGGCTACTTGCGGCATTTCATTCATTCCGCGAATGCAGCAGACGAATTCGTTTGGGGAAATGATGATTTTTCACTCGATAATCCGTCATGGAGATCGTAAACGATAATACATCGCCGATTCATTCGCAACTTTATAGGACAAATTCCATCGGGATTTATTATGTGGCTAGTGGGCGCCAGGCTAACTTTTATCGATCATCGTATTATTGTCTAACAGTCTGAAACAAATTTCCTCATAAATGCGGCAATTGCATACATTGTGGGCCAATATGTCCTTGAGTAGGAGATATTCTGCATCATGCTGCCCATTGAATAGAACGTTTTGATACGTATTCCAGTTCGTATGTTCAGATTATCGAACGAAAACAAATATTCACGGGTGGATATGGCACAATTGTTTCGCGAACCTTGTTCGACAATGATGGATGCAGATATTCACGCGTTGAATCGTTTTTCAACATGTGAATGGTCTTTCAAAGTGAACTTTTTTACCCTTTAGCTAACAGAGCCCACAAGAAAACATTTTGAGACGAAATTAACAAACGGACAAATGAACTACTAATTTGCTTCCAGTTCTCGAATTCGGTACGCTTTCAGGAAAAGTATTTTCGTAACTTTGATAAAAATTATGGAAAAAGTTACGTAAATTGGATTATGATCTGAATTTTCGAATCAAAATTAAAAATGTAAAAAGGCTAATTCACGGTTTCTTAGTATGCTTGAAAACTGCGCTCAACAGTCAGCTTTTAGAATCATTGATAAAAAATGGTACTTAACACTCTACTTTTGCTAGAATTAGCCTTCAAAGTCATCGAGGTGGAAAAAATCAAAGAACTAGACATTTACTAAAAAATAATTTTTTGCCATTTTGAGATATTTCTGATCAAGTTATGGTAGAAAATGCTGAAAACTAATGAAAATTAGCTTTAGATGTTGGTCAAGAAAAGTTCTAGATAGAAAATGGTATGGCAATAAATCACACATCATAATGTAAATAAAAAAAAATTTATTTATAAAATGTACAGTAGGTTTTCAAAGTGGCCACTTCTAGCCTCAATACACATTCTACACCTTCTTAAAAAAATTTCTTTCAATCGCATAAAACCTGCCCTGTTCTCCCTTAGGATACGTTCGGCTTCTCTTATCTTCAGTCGCAGCTCGTCTTCACTCGAACATTCTCGGGCGTAAACAATTTCTTTGAAATAACCCCAAACGAAAAAATCGATGGGATTAAGGTCAGGTGAAAGTGGGGGCCACTTGATTGGTCCGCTGCGCAGCAATGAAAAACCGATCGGGATTATTCAAATTTTCGAGAACAATTTTTGATTAACCACTTGAATGAACGATACCCGAACAGATGTATCGGACGCAGTCGACCAATCAAGGGGCCCCCACGTTCACCTGACCTTAATCCCATCGATTTTTTTCGTCTGGGGTTATTTCAAAGAAATTGTTTACGCCCGAGAATGTTCGAGTGAAGACGAGCTGCGACTGAAGATAAGAGAAGCCGAACGTGTCCTAAGAGAGAACAGGGCAGGTTTCATGCGATTGATAGAAAATTTTCTAAGGAGGCGTAGAATGTGTATTGAGGCTGGAGGTGGCAACTTTGAACACCTACTGTAAATTTTATAAATAAATTTCTTTTTATTTACATTATGATGTGTGATTTATTGCCATACCTTTTTCTTTTTTCATCTAGAACTTTTCTCGCCCAACATCTAAAGCTAATTTTCATTAATTTTCAGCATTTTATATCATAACTTGATCAGAAATATCTTAAAATGGCAAAAAATAATTTTGTAGTAAATGTCTAGTTCTTTGATTTTTTCCACCTCGATGACTTTGAAGGCTAATTCTAGCAAATGTAGAGTGTTAAGTACCATTTTTTATCAATGATTCTAAAAGCTGACTGTTGAGCGCAGTTTTTAAGCATACTAAGAAACCGTGAATTAGCCTTTTTACATTTTTGATTTTGATTCGAAAATTCAGATCATAATCCAATTTACGTAACTTTTTCACTTGACACCAACATTTCCATAATTTTTATCAAAGTTACGAATCTGGTTTTTTTATGAAAGTACAATTCATGGCGATCAAATTACAAAAACAATTGTACTTTTTTTTAATATCTTTTTTAAGATGGTCAAATCGAAAATTCTCAAAGTTCATAAAAAAATTCATAACTCGAAAACCGTGAAAAATAGCATAACATACATGGGGGTGATTCGAATAGCCCATAACACGAGGGAACTGTCTTTTCCTTTTTGACTTCATTCTCTTGGCCACCCTGTATGTTACACTTCATGAATAGAAAAATCTTCATCAAATTCATTGTATCATTTTTTTCCAGAACAAGTGTCCTAATCGAGAGACACTGTATAACGCCTTGTTTTCAGTATGAAAGCTCAAAGGATTGATTCGCTACATCGTGGAAAACAGAAAAATTCGCCCCATCCTGCCCTTTTCTCTCTGCGACAATTGCCTGGGTGAAAAACGATATTTCTTTTAGACTCCTTTGCTCTGCTTGCTTCCGTTTCTGTTCACGCAAACAATATTTATAACACATCGAAATCCATACTGCTTCGAGCAGACGGCCTAAGCTTCCTCTTGTGGTTCTTTTTCACCGAAATGAATCGTCGCAATAGAAAATAATCCGGAGCCGAAATCTCGAAATTCTGGGTACTGAAAATCACCGGAACATATGGCTCTAGAAGATTTACAGACGTATACATTTTCAAAAAGAGATCTATATCGAAATACTTTCTCTTGTGGCCTCCGGTAACGAGCCATAATGAAAATATTAATCTCAAAAGCAAATTTTTTCGGGGCCAATAACAGTTATTTTTATAACACAGCCGTCGCTCCTTGAACTTCTACCTCAGCTGGGCGAAATTCATTATTCTCTCCACTGAAAAATCAAATTTCCTCATTTCGCCTGAGACCCATATTTTAAGCATTTATCGAAGTTGGAACTAATCACCAAGTATCCTCCGGAGCGTACATCTCGAAGTTTGTTTGGAGTTTTCGGGTAATATTGACTCATGCCGAATACAAATGATTCGAACAATTTGACTCCTATTGTTCTAAGCTGGAACTGTCGTAAAAGAGACTTATGGATGTTAAAACATCTCTCTACATTATGCGAGAAATCTACATTTTCATGTTGTTCGAGTCAATTTACAGAAAAGATTTTTTGAATCTCATTATGGTTCGGTACATCCAGTTAAAAGGTGGAACAGATATCGTAATATTCAAATTGAACTCGAAAATATTTGACAGAGGGGACTCAGTTTCAGTGAACGATGAATGATCCATATAAACATTAGTGTACTTGATTGATATCAGTGAAATCATATTACGAATATCTCAATCCAATTTTCAGAAAACTCTAATATTGCAGTGTTTAAAGTTTCACTCTAAAATAGACAAATATCGGGGGGCAGTATCACCTTTTGAATCGTGGTAAATCTCCATTCAAAAATGGTCTCTTTATTTCACGAGTAGGAGTAAGTACCCCAATTTACGACGTAGAGACTTGATTTTTTTTTTAATTGAAGTTGAAGAACGTCCCGAGGGCAAATAGTTTTCTTTTTTTCGATTTTATTAGTTTTTCGATTAAAAAAACAAGGTTAATCGTTAGATCTGGGGTTATTGAATAGTACAAGCTATATTTTTGAAATAATCATCATGAAAATTTTTGAAGTTCATAGAAGATTAAATTGCCGAGGGCAAATAGTTGCGATTTTCTCGATTCAATTAGTTTTTCAATTAAAAAAAAAACAGGTTGAACTTCAGCGGTTTGGAAACTACACTTAATGATTTTTTTCCGACGGTTATTCATCATTTTTTGGAAAAAATCGCAACTATTTGCCCTCGGCAATTTTCTATAATCTACAAACTACAAAGATTTTCATGATGATTATTTCAAAAATATAGCTTGTACTCATGAAAAACGAAAAACATATTCAATAATCCAAATATTGCAGAGATCTAACGATTACCCTGTTTTTTTTTATTGAAAAACTAATTAAATCGAAAAAAAAAACTATTTGCCCTAGGGACGTTCTTCAACTTCAATTTGAAAAAAAATCAAGTCTCTACGTCGTAAATTAGGGTAATTACTCGTGAAATAAAGAGACCATTTTTGAATGGAGATTTACCACGATTCAAAAGGTGATACTGCCCCTTAAGTGATGGGAACTTTAAATTGAAAAAATAAAACACATTTAAATTAAGATTGAAGCCAAATTTTCCTTTAATTTGGAAGATAATTTTACGACATTCATGCTGTAATAGTATATTCTAAAACTAGTTGCAGAATGGGCTCCTATTCCAATACGAATGCGAAATTCGAAAACGAGCGACGAAGGAGCGAGTTTTCGAACGCATGAGTATTGGAATTGCATTCTGCAACGAGTATTAGACGATATTTTCTCTATTTCACTCAAATTTTGTGAAATTCAATAAAAAAATTCAAATTATAGGTCCTAGTGACTTTCATATTGTATCTTGGCAGTTGGTGTGAATGTTATTAAGTACGAAAATTGGCATTTCCAAATTGACGTCTGCTGAAAATCATTGCTGACAACCACAAAACGAAAAATGTTACTGAAAACGATGCTGTAATGAATTCATTACAGCACTGTTTTTAGAACTGTAATGAACACATTACGATACTGAAATAGAGAAAAATAATTTCCGGCATATGTTCACCACGACTAGCTCTGAGGAACCGCATTGGACCAGATCTTATTTCAGCAATAACACGAGTTTTATTGGCTACCAAAGCATCTATTATTGGTTTGTCAGCATACACCAATAACTTGACATAACCCCAAGTAAAATAATCCATTGGAGTTATGTCGCATGATCTTGTAAGCCAGTTAATAGGACCATTTCTCGGAATAATCAATTGTTACGGTAGCAGCATGAGGTGTAGCACCATCTTGTTGGAACCAAAACACTTCTGGGTCGATGCCATTCAAATTTTGGAACAAATAATCACTGATTATCGATGACCATTCACTGTAACATTACCTCCTGCATCGTTTTCAAAGAAATATGGACCGATGATACCTCCAGCGGGTAAAGCACACAGTACAGTGCATTTTTCAGGGTTCAATGGAACCTGCAGGACTTCTTGAGGATTGTTTGCCCTCCATATACGGCAATTTTGCTTTCTTACGTAGCCGTTCAACCAGAAATGAGTTTCATCACATGACAAAATTTTTCGATGAAAAAGTGGATCAATTTCAAGCTGTTCTAGGGCCCAATCAGCAAATAAACGACGCTCATTATGGTCAAATGACTTTAGTTCTTGAACCAGTTGGATCTTGTATGGGTGTAGACCAAGATCTTTACGCAAAATTTTCCATGTGGTGGATTGGCAGAGTCCAACTTGTTGTGAACGTCGACGAATAGACAAATCTGGATCTTCATTACCACTATCACTTACAGCAGCGATATTTTCTTCTGTGTGTACAGTTCTTTGTCTTGTTGTTGTTGTTGCATCGAGTAGAGAAATTGTTGTCCGAAATCTATCGATAGTTCGACGAATAAGCTGCTCTAATGGACGATTATGTAAACCATAAATTCACAAAGTGCTCTATAAGTTTGGCGAATAAGACACTGATTTTGACAATATATTTCAACAATTTGTAAACGTTGTTGCAACGTGAGTCTTTCCATGACTATTCCACTCATTTCAAAAACTGACCAATCACAGTCCAAAGACAGCTCGTATTTTCGCGATAATACCAACTATCTCTGAATTATGATTGGTCTGACAACTTCGGTGTTTTCAACGATTGAACTACAGAATAATCTGTGATTGAACTATGGATACGAATGGTTTGACAACTGATAAATATAAATTGTAGACGTCAACATAAGTTTTTCCTTGCTTTTCTCGATTATGGAGTTTCTGACCTTTTATTCTGTTCGTGAAATAGTCTTATAAAATTTCACTCGAGATTGAATTTACCTCATAAGTCTATCTTTTTCATTTCCAAACTCAAATGAGTTGCTTTGAGGAAACACCACTCGTCCTCCGGACTCGTCATGTTTTCAAGCAACTCATTCTCGTTTGAAAATAAATCGATAGACTTATGAGGTAAATTCAATCTCTTGTGATATTACTACTAATAATTTGTCAATGCATTCTGACCAGAAAGGTCAAAATGACATAGCTTCTACCTTCTGTCAAATCACAGTTATCCCTATCGAAAATTCCATCACTCAAAAAAAAAACAACCGATAGATTACTTCCATCGATTCTTGAAGAGTTCAACGCCCAATATCTTTGAAACGAAGCGTTTATGAGCCTATGTTGATGAAAATGTTCGTTTTAAAATAAGTTTTTCTATCGACCGCTAATAAAATGTAAATCAGCCTGTATATCATTGGACAAATGTACATTGAGCCACGGTGGATTCAGAAATAAAACCATGTGTAGCGGGACGAAGGAACACCGTAAGAAAATAGAATTCTTGAGAACCCTCCTTTTTAAACATCTAAGGCCTTTAACAACCTCCTCCTGGGCATCATTACACGAAATACCTACGAGAATTATTTGCCCCAGATGCTGCAAGTTTGAGTGTTATGAGTGAAAGAAAGCACTTGAAAAAGTTCATCTCATGTGCGATTCGGTATGTAGAGCGTTTGTGGAGGGTGTACAGTCTAACTTTCCGTGATTTCTTCTCCTGGGATTCTCAGAGTTGAAGATTCAAGGGGTGTTAATCAAACTCGCCACGAAGCCTTCAGGGGTTCTGAAATCTCCTACGATATCGTCATAACATATTTCAGAGAGACAAACCAACCATTATCCATTCGAATTCCATTTAAATAATCGGAGAAATGAGTTTTGATCCGTTTATTCGAGACGAGTCAACCGATCAATTTTATAGAATAAAGGATGGACATCATGTACGTATTCTCAATTAATTTCAGTGAATAACCCTTGGTAAAACATCGACTGCAAGCGTTCTGTTTTAGACAACTTCGACATATTTCAACGGATGTTTTTCGAGCCTTGATTTATGCCTTCAGCTCTAGATCATGATGGATTTTCCAACTTCCGCAGATAGTTTTCCATCAATTCATCAATAAAGGCAACGGTTGTTCGAATTCGGTCCAACTATCCCAGAAGCCGACTAACTAAATTCATTTCGAGTGGTCTGTGTATATCGAATGACCGCTGATCAATCTCTCGCGATTGGTCTGTATTTCCTTCTGAAATATGAGCAGAAAATGGGTCATCGATAATGTATTAGCATTAAAAGTGGAGTACAGTTCTTTCCAGAACCGAGAACTAGGTAAATATTGGAATATATGTACATTTAAAACCAGACCACGTGTCCTGAATAAACTCTTTATCGAAAACCCTCGAATGTCATCTTAGATCTGAAGGATTTTAGTCTTTATGGAGGAATATCGGGAATAAAATAATTTCAAGGTTCCTAGCCATCCATACAGGGTGGCCAAGTAATTGACGTCAAAAAGGAAAAAACAGGTCCCTCGTGTCATGGGCTATTCGAATCACCCCCATGTATGTTATGCGATTTTTCACGGTTTTCGAGTTATGAATTTTTTTATGAACTTTGAGAATTTTCCACTTGACCATCTCAAAAAATATATTAAAAAAAAGTACACGATTTCTCGGTGAAATTCTTTTTGTAACTTAATATCCATGAATTGTACTTTTATACATAAAATAACCAGATTCGTAACTTTGATAAAAATTATGGAAATGTTGGTCCCAAGTGAAAAAGTTACGTAAATTGGATTATGATCTGAATTTTCGAATCAAAATTAAAAATGTAAAAAGGCTAATTCACGGTTTCTTAGTATGCTTAAAAACTGCGCTCAACAGTTAGTTTTTAGAATCATTGATAAAAAATGGTACTTAACATTCAAATTTGCTAGAATTAGCCTTCAAAGTCATCGAGGTGGAAAAAATCAAGGAACTAGACATTTACTACAAAATTATTTTTTGCCATTTTAAGATATTTCTGATCAAGTTATGAATGTTATGATAGAAAATGCTGAAAATCAATGAAAATTAGCTTTAGATGTTGGTCAAGAAAAGTTCTGGATAAAAAAAGAAAAGGGTATGGCAATAAATCACACATCATAATGTAAATAAAAAGAAACTTATTTATAAAATTTACAGTAGGTGTTCCAGCCTCAATACACATTCTACACCTTCTTATAAAATTTTCTTTTAATCGCATAAAACCTGCCCTGTTCTCTCTTATATTATTAGGACACGTTCGGCTTCTCTTAACTTCATTCGCAGCTCGTCTTCACTCGAAGATTCTCGGGCGTAAACAATTTCTTTGAAATAACCCCAAACGAAAAAATCGATGGGATTAAGGTCAGGTGAACGTGGGGGCCCCTTGATTGGTCGACTGCGTCCGATCCATCTGTTCGGGTTTCGTTCATTCAAGTGGTTAATGATCGATTTTTTCGTTTGGGGTTATTTCAAAGAAATTGTTTACGCCGGAGAATGTTCGAGCTGCGAAGCCGTGAATTAGCCTTTTTACATTTTTAATTTTGATTCGAAAATTCAGATCATAATCCCATTTACGTAAATTTTTCACTTGAGACCAACATTTCTATATTTTTTATCAAAGTTACGAATCTGGTTATTTTATGTATAAAAGTACAATTCATGGAGATTCAGTTACAAAAAGAATTCCACAGAGAAATCTTGTACTTTTTTTAATATCTTTTTTAAGATGGTCAAGTCGAAAATTCTCAAAGTTCATAAAAAAATTCATAACGCGAAAACCGTGAAAAATAGCATAACATACATGGGGGGTGATTCGAATAGCCCATGACACGAGGGACCTGTTTTTTCCTTTTTGACGTCAGTCTCTTGGCCACCCTGCATATGGTTTCACATTTCAGCAATGAGCTCCTCCAAATAACAACTCAAAATTTTCCAGAATATGTATCTTCATACTTGCATATACAGTGCGCGTCAAAATTATGGAACAAATTCATTTTCTCAGAAAAAAATAAGTGGCAACAAAATCCTGAAACATGTCAATTTTATTTCACTTTTACCAAATTTTTATGCATTTTTGAAGGATTTTTGTCGCACCCTGTACCATCCCCAATAACACTCTAAATTTTTTGAATAAGGAGAGTGGGTCATGTGGTACTTTTTTGGCAAGTTTTTTGTATCTTCTTCAGAGGCGTGCAGAAATTTTCAAGAAAATTTTTTTTTTTTTAATTTGTTAGGTCAAAGAGGTTTTCAGTATGTGCACTTTGTCATGGCTCATTCACTTTGAGACGATGGTAACTGATGAAATTTGTCACCTAATGAAAGTCGACCATAACAGTTTTGTTCATGCACACTTTCAACCCCCTCACGTCAAAAATTAGATTGTGTGAAACACTGCGCTTCAGTTATGATCTTAAGTAGGTAGGCTTGTTATTAATACGTTTCTACTGAAGTTGAAACTTTTCAATGGAATGTTTCTATTCAAAGACAGAGCCATGAGTAAAAGTGAAACAAAAATTGACCTGTTTCAGGATTTTGTTGCCCAATTATTTTCTTCTTAGAAAATGAATTTGTTCCATAATTTTGACGCGCACTGTATAAACATTTTGTAGTACTTGAGGTGCGATCGAACATTCACCAAAAGAAAATTGACTGGCCTCAGCCTTTTTCGAAAATGCTTCTATTTTTTTCATTCGTTCTTCAGACGAGTTTTCAATGGTCTTTATATTTCACCTATAAACTCTTGCCACATGAACATGCTATGTTGCATACACATTTTTTCGTTTTGTCTTCTGTGCTTCCGGGTTTAATTAAATTCTTCAATCAATAGACGTGGAGTTAATTTGATAATAGCCTTTCACAACTCATTTCGGACACCGCCTAGACCTAGTTGACAAGGGCATAGGGAACAAAAACCAAACCTAGAACATGGATTTTGGAACCCAGTTTGGCGAACGAAAGTTTAATTTCTCGAGAATTCAGTTATTTCCATGTCGCATTACTTTTAATCACACCACTAAATTCGAGAACAACTCGAAAGGCTCAATTTTTTGCGAAAGCAAAATTTCGTAGTCGTAATTTTCCAAGGACAAGAACGATTGTTCCTTTTTCAATCCGTACCTAAAAATCGTATCTTTCAACCTTTCAACCGTATAGAACACCTGTTATCGCAAAAAATTGATAAGATAATTCTTATCTACAAAAAGGATGGAGACGAACGATCAACAACATTGAATATGCCGATATCAATTTTACCATCGATGTCGAAAATATGGACCATCATAAAGAAGCCAAAGATCGAAATGAATTCCTTTCGTAAATTAACTTAGCTGGTACAGCTCAATTATTGTGTTATTGTTGTTGTTGTCTTTACAAGGCTATCAGGACAAGAACGATTGTTTTTTTTTTATCCGTGCCTAAAAATCGCGTTTAGATACTCTAGAATATCTGTGAAGAACGCCTTTCGATCAGATAGTAGGCACGATTTTTGCAGTTTTCACGATCAGAAAATTTACATATTCCCCGACTGCCTGGAAAGACTAAATCTACATCAAAAGAACTACTCGTCCTTTCACTTCCTTTTGCCAGGCCCATAACTGGTCCGAATTCAACATTTAAAATACGTTCAGTATCAACAATTGAAGCGAATATCCGAAGAAAAATCGCTTGTTTCACATCAACATCGAAATTTACTTTGCGACAAATTCCCTACAGCACCGAGTCAACATTAACGAAATATTCTCGGCTATTCGACAGTTAATTTATTTTCTACAAAGCTCAAAACTTTAAATTGATGGAAGCATTTCTGATCAGCTACAAACTATCGAATATTAGATAAGTGGCACGAACCATTTAATAACCTCTTCCTCCTTTTCAGTCCATTCTATGTCGACATCAAATAACAACGGTGATGTCGCGAAGTGCATCTGATTCGATAATAATAAGTAATTAGGGGGTGAATTCAAAACAAGCTGATAGAATTTAAGCACGGAGCGGCAGTTAAAGAATTTCGCTTCCGCAAAAGTGTATGGTTCATACCTATCTATGCCACGAACGCAATTAAGTTGAATAATTCAATAATACCGCATCAATATTCATCCAGAGTACACACTAATCAATTATTAATCAATACGGCTCTCTACAGAGCGACGAATCGTTCCTTTTTTCCTCTTCTGCTAACCTTTTTCTGCATTATCGAACGTAATTTGTGTATCGAAAAAATGGAATGACCATGAAATATTCATGACGAAATTAGGCTTGGTTTCTGTTCGATGTACTTCGTCCAAAGACCGACGCGAGTTAAAATAACGTGTCAGATATGATATTTTACATGAAAGAAGAGAAACTTCAAAGTTTACGCAAACTGCAGTGGTGGAATATTCATGTCCCAGTTATAGCTGAACACGGTACCCTACAATCCAGCGAAATGAAAATTAGTTTGAAAAATGAAGGATTAATGTTCTGTTGTGAACTTTGCGATTAATCTATAATAAATATCATCCATAATGATTGTCGAAAAAAATCTCATATGAAAGGTGTTTCAATAAAAGCGAGCATTTTTTTGACGTGACAGATCGAAAGTTGACAGATGGGAGTTAGTAAACATATGGGGCATTACACGGTAGAACAACGCATCCTGATTGTCAAAAAATGCAGTAACGGTAAATAGCGAATGTAATCGTGCTATAACACTATTTCTTGTGCCTCATTTGGAAGCTATTGATCTTGACGACATGTGGTTTGAGCAAGACGGTCCTACATGTCATACCGCTCGTGAAATTTTGACGATCATGCACGAGTTTGCTCTTGGTCGTGTCATTTCCCGATTTGGAGTCCAGAATTAGCCTTCACCTGTATTCACAGGTTTATGCCAATAATCCTACAACTATCGAAGCATTGAAATAATGAGCCACCCTGTGTATACAGCGTGCCACTTGAAATAATTGATTTCGAATGGCTAGAATATGGATCATGATAACCCTCATGTGAAAGTCTATATTTGAATTGGCAACAAATCCTGAAACAGGTCAATTTCTGTTTCACTTTTACCAAATTTTTATGCATTTTTGAAGGATTTTTGTCGCACCCTGTGCCATCCCCTCAACCCTCTAAATTTTTTGAATAGGGAAAGTGGGTCATGTGGTACTTTTTTGGCAGGGTCGTTGTATCTTCTTTACAGGCGTGCAGAAACTTTCAAGAAAACCTTTTTTTTTTTAAATTAGTTCAAAAAGGTTTTCATATGTGCACTTTGTCATGGCTCAATTACTTTGAGACGATGGTACCTGATGAAATTTGTCACCGAATGAAAGTCGACCATTACAGTTTTGTTCATGCACAACTTTCAACCCCCTCACGTGAAAAAATAGAATGGGTGAAACACTGCGCTTCAGTTATGATCTTGAGTAGGTATGTTATTAGTACGTTTCTACTGAAGTTGAAACTTTTCGATAAAATGTTTCAATTCAAAGAAAGAGCCATGACGAACTGCACATACTGAAAACCTCTTTGAACTAACAAATTCTCGAAAAAAAAAATTTCTCGGAAATTTCTGCACGTCTGTGAAGAACATACAAAGACCTCGCCGAAAAAGTACATGACCCACTTTCCCTATTCAAAAAATTTAGAGGGTTGATGGAGATGACACAGGGTGCAACAAAAATCCTTCAAAAATGCATAAAAAATTGGTAAAAGTGAAACAAAAATTGACCTGTTTCAGGATTTGTTGCCAAATATTTTTCTTCTGAGAAAATGAATTTGTTCCATAATTTTGACGCGCACTGTATATACAGGGTGGCCATTTGAAAACGAAACAGACGAGATTACAGACGAAATAAATTTTTTCGATAGAAATGCTCGGACAGGTCGATTTCTGTTTCGAGGGGGACAACTTAAGATGTAGGTTACGGACGCATAGCGCTTCAACCCTTGCTGCTACAACCCCCACCCCCAATTTTTGAATAGGGATAGTCATTTGAAAGGTATTTTTTACTGATTTCAGCACAGTAATTGTTTTTTCATTTTATGCATTAGTTCTCGAAATATTCTTAACTAAGTATTTGAAAATGAAGTGGTGTTTTCATGGCACTTGTAGTGTTTTTTTGTGAAAAATCGACATCTTGATTAAAGATTTCTATGTCAGTGGATTGGAGGAAGGAAGCCACAGTCATGGTTGTTTTGAAGCTCAAAATGTCGATTTTTCACAAAAAAACACTACAAGTGCCATGAAAACACCACTTCATTTTCAAATACTTAGTTAAGAATATTTCGAGAACTAATGCATAAAATGAAAAAACAATTACTGTGCTGAAATCAGTATAAAAATACCTTTGAATTGAGGTATCACTCACCCCATCTTCCCTATTCAAAAATTGGGGGTGGGGGCTGTAGCGCTTCAGCTATGCGTCGGTAACCTACATCTTGAGTTGTCCCTCTCGAGAAAGAAATCGACCTGTCCGAGCATTTCTATCGAAAAAATTTATTTCGTCTGTAATCTCGTCTGTTTCGTTTTCAAATGGCCATCCTGTATATAAAAAACTGTAGGTTTAGTTTTCTTGGGTTTAGAGCACAGTCAAACTTTAAATATTCACATTTAATTGCTTTTTAATCGACATATGTTTCGGAGTATAATAAGCCTTTTTCAAGATTATGAAATAGCTGGGACATTAACATCCATTAGTCTACTCGTTATTTTTCTTAATTTCATTTCAACTAAAATTAATATCAAATATATGGTGCTGTCAATTAGAGATTGCTTTGTTCTTTGACTTCGCAGTTTTCCAATTTATCACTTGAAATGCCATCTGTGCCCTTGCATGAATATTAATAAATATGGTATTGAAGGATTATTTCACTTAGATTATGTTTTACGTACATAGTCACAGTTGAAATGAAATTAAGAAAAATAACGAGTACCTAGACTAATGGATGTAAATGTCCCAGCTATTTCATAATCTTGAAAAAGGCTTATTATACGCCGAAACATATGTCGATTAAAAAGCAATTAAATGTGAATATCTAAAGTTTTACTGTGCTCTAAACCCAAAAAAACTAAACCTACAATTTATAAAATATAGCACAAGAAATCTGTCATTACTACACTGGGTCTTTCACGAGGAACCTCACCCATATTTATACGGGAAACTACTGAACGTATTTTCATGAAATTCAGCACTTATAAGTATTTCACGATGCTGATGAAATCTAAAATATTTTCAAGGCATGAGCACCTCCGGTTTTTCCGGAAATGACGTCAACTTCCGTTTTTCAAATTAGAACACCATTTTTTTATTGCAGAAATAGATTCCTTAGAAAATTTCAAGTTATTTTGATGTAACATTTTTCAGTTTTGGTTGGAAAATTCTATCTGAGCGGGAAAATTCGAAAAAAAATCGAAAATAGAGCTCCGCTGAAACAAGAATAACTTCGAGGTTTTTGGATGGAAAATTTTCATTTTTGGGATTTTTCAAGATGTAAGATTGATGTATCCACGATTCATGATACAGGGGGTGAAAAAATCGCTTTCAAAGTTAGGGATGACAAAATCGTGAAAAATCATTTTTTTCATATTAGAACCCCATTTTTTTATGGCAGATATTGAATCTACGTTAAAAAATAATGTGAGTGTATGCATCACACCCTTGCCCTAAAGTGGATATTTTCTGAGTTATTCACAAAAAACTGTTTTTCGTCTCGAATTTTCAGCTATTTCTTTTCCCTTCACGCCAAAAAGATGAAATTTTACTACCCTAATATGCAAGAGAAAAAAGTTACAGGTTGTTCCTAAATAGATGGCGAATTTGGATTCGAATTTGTATCGGAAACCTCTTTATTTCAACTAATCGGCCATCGGTTTTCTCTCCAGTGATAAATAAATAATTCCTTATGAACCATATGCAAAAACTTACCATGTTTTACATTCTTTTTTTTTAATGATAGATATCATTAATTACATGCTACTGAATAAAGAGGAATTTGGCAGATGTAATTAATGATATCTATCATTAAAAAAAAAAAGAATGTAAAACATGGTAAGTTTTTGCATATGGGTTCATAAGGAATTATTTATTTATCACTGGAGAGAAAACCGATGGCCGATTAGTTGAAATAAAGAGGTTTCCGATACAAATTCGAATCCAAATTCGCCATCTATTTAGGAACAACCTGTAACTTTTTTCTCTTGCATATCAGAGTAGTAAAATCTAAAACATGGTTTAAGTAACAGTTCCTGAAAATTTCATCTTTTTGGCGTGAAGGGAAAAGAAATAGCTGAAAATTCAAGACGAAAAACAGTTTTTTGTGAATAACTCAGAAAATATCCACTTTAGGGCAAGGGTGTGATGCATACACTCACATTATTTTTTAACGTAGATTCAATATCTGCCATAAAAAATGGGGTTCAAATTTGAAAAAAATGATTTTTCACGATTTTGTCATCCCTAACTTTGGAAGCGATTTTTTCACCCCCTGTATCATGAATCGCGATTTCAATTTTCAAAGTGGATACATCAATCTTACGTCTTGAAAAATCCCAAAAATGAAAATTTTCCATCCAAAAACCTCGAAGTTATTCTTGTTTCAGCGGAGCTCTATTTTCGATTTTTTTTTTTCGAATTTTCCCGCTCAGAGAGAATTTTCCGACCAAAACTGAAAAATGTTACATCAAAATAACTTGAAATTTTCTAAGGAATCTATTTCTGCAATAAAAAAATGGTGTTCTGATTTGAGAAACGGAAGTTGACGTCATTTCCGGAAAAACCGGAGGTGCTCATGCCTTGAAAATATTTTAGATTTCATCAGCATCGTGAAATACTTATAAGTGCTGAATTTCATGAAAATACGTTCAGTAGTTTCCCGTATAAATATGGGTGAGGTTCCTCGTGAAAGACCCTGTATATGAAAAACTAGACAACAAGTATTCCATTCGGAGAACTAAAAATTTCAACTGTATATTCCATTCATGCGCCTGTAAAAGCGGTATTTTCCAACGAAACTGCAGTGTTCAACCTTTGTCGTCAAAGCCAATTTATTTTTCCAAAACCTCTGCGCAGATTTCAACGAGAAACCCTGGCTAAACCTCATTTGGGCTAAATCGGCTTACGTCTGATTCCATGCATATGTGCGTTTATTATTTTGATATATTCAGGAGTCACGATATACAAGGAAAATTTTTGGAACAAATGAGGAACCTTCCTCGAATTTCTCTCCAACAAAAAAGGGAACGAAAATCCCAGAAAATAATGGGAATGACCTCCACACGTGGCCCTAAATTACTCCTACGTTTCACGGAAAAGAAAACATTTCAAAACGAATCTTCTACTGTATCCATTGACGTTTTCTTCCAATTATTATTTCTAATAAGGTTGAATCGACGAAATGAGAAATGTATCGTTCCTCGTCAAATATTGAGCCAGGAATTGTCTCAATTCATCTGGCTTTACTCACCGACGACGAATACGTGGTCAAATTAAATTCTGTCCGTCTGGTCTCAGACACGATAACTACCGAACGGATAAACCCAGAGACTTGAAATTTTCGGGGTGACTTCTGATCTCAAATGGCGCAGTTTAGTTCGTTAATGGGCATAATTCGACCCGGGGTTCCGTAAATAAGGCCTTTGGAATTTTGTTTTTCAGATATTTTCAAAACTACAGATTCGATCGAGATGAAATTTCAGAATATTATTTCACTAGAACTTCAGCTCAATTCAATGAAAGTTCGTATTGATTACGTCTAAAAGGAGACAGGTGGGTGTTCACAAGGCGAATGGGATGTTATTCATGTGCTGATGTCACAGCGTTGTCACTTATGAAGACTCATCAGCAATTTCTGTAAGCCGCATCAGCTTCGAGGAATCGCGGGTGCAATTTGTTGTCGTATTAAACACAGAAGCGTGGAATAGTTGATGTTCTTCGTTGCCGAGCCCGGGGGTGGATCGTAAGACGAATTGTTTCGCGAATTTTACCAGATCATCAGACTCGAAAATTAGGATCGAAGGACCCATTAATTTCAATTTTTTCGGTTCGCGAATTTCATTTTCTGAAATGATTTGTTTACTCCCTTCACTTCTTTGAAGTTTCCCGGTTGGTATTGACTTTCTAACACATTTCACCGTGTATATTTTGAACATGTTAGGTTACAGTCGTTTTTCGGTCTGATGAAGAAGCAAGGTTGTCCTTTCTACATAAAGGTCGTAGTAATTACGTATTTATCGAAATGTTCATTTACTTCGGAAAAATAATGAATTTGAGACAATATAATGTGAATTCAATAATTCCTATCACCGAGTATATGTTGAAGAAACTTTTTCTCTGTTAATACTGGAAATATTTCACGTATACAGGGTGATTTTTTTAAGTGATTCATTAGATGTATTCGAGGAAGGAATTGCGATACAAATTAAAAATTTTGTATTTTTGTTTTAAAGTACATGAACACAATTTCTAAAATAATTTCAAGCCGGTTCTACTTCCGGTTCTACCGGAAACGACGTGAACTTTGTTATTTCAAATGCAACACCCTGTATGTTTATACATATTTGAATTCTTCGTTTAATTCTGCAATGATCTGATGTTTGATATGCGCAACCACATCAAGCGATTATTGAGTTATAGCGTGATTCTCAATTTTTTTGACAGAAAGATTGTCACAAATTAGTGTTCATATCTTCAAAATCCCTCATTGTAAGAATTTTTTTTGCAACAGTGGAACAAAAGAAAGTACACTGACACTGCTTATTGTATGAATTATGAGAAAATACTATACAGGGTGTCTGAAACAGGGCTTCAAAGTGTGCCTCAACAAAACTATGAAATCTCATTTTCTTCAAATGGGAACCATATAATTTTGTGATGCCGATCGATTGCTCGTCAAAAACTAGCTAGAGTGTGCCAAACATTTCATGTCTTTAAAATCAGTAGTTTTGCCGTTATCGAGTAAAATTCGAATTTAACAACTAAATCCAGGTTTCGCTCAGTCATTCATTGGTATGCATGTCTTTTTCAGAGTAGACTATGTAAGGAATTGTTATTCTCACTTATTTTCATTAATCGACCACTATTTGGTCATCGTTCATTATCTGTTTTTTTTTATTCATCACATTCGCCGCGAATAGAGAACAGACTTCTGATGAATCATTCTAGTGTACCTAATTATTATTCCATGTTCTGCATAGTGCTCGATCCATGAAAATAAGTAGGAATGACCATTCCTAACATAGTCTACTTTGAAAAGTACATGCATACCAATGAATTTGACTGAGCGAAACCTGGATTTAGTCGTGAAATTCGAATTTTATTCGATAACGGAAAAACTACTGATTTTAAAGACATGAAATGTTTGGCACAGTCTAGCTAGTTTTTGACGAGCAATCGATCGGAATTACAAAATTATACGGTTCTCATTTGAAAAAAATGAGATTTCATAGTTTTGTTGAGGCACACTTTGAAGCCCCGTTTCAGACACCCTGTATAGTACTTTCTCATAATTCATACAATAAGCAGTCTCAGTGTACTTTCTTTTGTTCCACTGTTGCAAAAAAAAATTCTTACAATGAGGGATTTTGAAGATATGAACACTAATTTGTGACAATCTTTCTGTGAAAAAAATTGAGAATCACGCTATAACTCAATAATCGCTTGATGTGGTTGCGCATATCATACATCAAATCATTGCAGAATTAAACGAAGAATTCAAATATGTATAAATATAAAGGGTGTTTCATTTGAAATAACAAACTTCACATCGTTTCCGGTAGAACCGGAAGTAGATCCGGCTTGAAAATATTTTAGAAATTGAGTTCATGTACTCTGAAACAAAAATACAAAATTTTGAATTTGTATCGCAATTCCTTCCTCGAAAACGTCTGATGAAACACTTAAAAAAATCACCCTGTATGATCATGGTTGGAAGATTCAGTTATGCTATTTTCTTGTACGGAAATCAAAAATCGAGTGTTGAAATTTAACTGAAAAATAATGGACAGAATAGTACGTTACTTTGTGATAGTTCGTTCGAAAAAAGAATAAAAGTACTCGAATAACCCGACAGAAAAATTAGAGTAGAAATTAGTATTGTCAACGCCCCTGAGAATTATTTTGATATTGCAGATACTTCACGAGTGCCAACCTGCGTCAGTTTTAAGTAAAAAACTTGATAAACAGAAAGCTTGGTCGTCTAAACAATTTTTTGTATCATCGTCGAATTCCGCAATTAACTCGGATTGATTCTGGATGCAAATCAATTTGATCCTTGCATCGATGTTTAGGGGATGGTGGAGGCCTTAAGCGCCTATCCTTTGCGTATAAAACATCGATTTTCTGTCGATGAGGACCCTCTGACCCTGTATGCAAATCACTACCTTTTTCTATCCTTCAACAGCGGCATGAGTTCGAAATTTAAATTTTCGAACTTTGACCGCAGCGGAGAGTGGAGCAATCGGAAGTTCATCAAATATTTCCACTCAGACAGCGATAAGAATCCGTTTAAAATGATTGTTTACCCGCTCATCCGGGAATAATATCTCTAATTAAACAGCGAGTTCAAGAGTCCCCATTTTATTTTCGATTATTTAATGTTTGGAATGAGACGCGGTTTTAAAGCCTTAGAGAGGTTCCGCATTTCCTTCAGTTATAGAAAGCTTAGGGGACGAAGTGGTATTAGTTTCAATTTTGTATTGCGAGACGGTCGTCATCCTGAAAGCCCATTGCTTTCGGCAACTGTAATAAGTATTCGGGATCAGTTTTCTCGGGATGAGATAGGTTCTAATAATCCCACGTTGAATTGTAAATTCACTCTTAGCCGATTTTTCCCATAAAATGGATTGAAGCTGTATTACCGCTGTCTCGGGGAGAGCATCGATTATTTTGATTAGTTCTCGCGGGACAGAGACAAAGAAGCTATCCCGCCATTTCGCTATTTTTAATTTGAGCTTGTCTCCAATAAACTACGAAACATCACATTCAGAAAATAGTAACTATTCGATATCATTTCCGTAGTTTCAAACAAACACAATAAGTAGTATTACCAAGGAAATGTGCAAGCTCTTGGCCAGTGATATAAGGGCTGGTATATAACTTTTATGTGGAAGAAACTAAAAAACAAATCAAGCAAACAAACAAACAATATGCAAAAAATAATAACTTTAGCGTCGTTGTAAACATCAAATTTATCGGTTCCAAGTCGACCACAACAATTAAATCATTCTCAAACAACAATGTCGAGAATTTTGAGGAAAGATTTGGGTTCAAACCCTTACGAAATTCAACTACTTTAAGAACTGAACCCATTAGACCACCAGAAACGTCATTTATTCTCTGATTTTGCCCTTGAACAACGGAAGAAGGATGAACAATTCAATCGAAAAATGTATGGTTCTGCAAACAAACAAAATTGCTTTTGGATGGATAAAAAATCTGTTCAGACACCATAACATCCAGATAAAGTCGAGTTGGTGGAGTGGTTGGTCCATATTTCTTTGATGATAATGGTCAAAGAGTAACAGTTAAGGGGCAGTTTCACCTTTTGAATCGTGGTAAATATCCATTCAAAAGTGGTCTCTTTATTTCACGAGTAAATACCCTCTTTTACGACGTAGAGACTTGATTTTTTTAAATTGGAGTTGAAGAACGTCCCAAGAGCCAATAGTTTTTTTTATCGATTTAATCAGTTTTTCAATTAAAAAAACCAGGGTAATCATTAGATCTGGGGTTATTGAATATGTTTTTCATTTTTTATGAGTACAAGCTATTTTTTTGAAATAATCATCATGGAAATTTTTGTAGTTTGTAGAAGATTAAATTGCCACGGGCAAATAGTTGCGATTTTTTCTAAAAAATGATGAATAACCGTCGGAAAAAAAATATTGAGTGTAGTTTCCAAAACGCTGAAGTTCAACCTGTTTTTTTTTAATTGAAAAACTAATCAAATCGCAACTATTTGCCCTCGACAATTCAATCTTCTATAAACTACAAAAATTTTCATGATGATTATTTCAAAAATATAGCTCGTACTCCTGAAAAACGAAAAACATATTCAATAACCCCAGATCTAACGATAACCCTGGTTTTTTTAATTGAAAAACTGATTAAATCGAAAAAAAGAAAACTATTTGCCCTCGGGACGTTCTTCAACTTCAATTTAAAAAAAAATCAAGTCTCCACGTCGTAAATTTAGGCTACTTTCTCGTGAAATAAAGTGACCACTTTTTGAATGGAGATTTACCACGATTCAAAAGGTGATACTGTCCCTTAATGAGAACGATACAGAACAATGTTAAATCATTTTCTTTCCTACAGTTATTCAGAATAATCCGATAGTTTCAACAAGACGGATAAGACGGTGTCATCTACGGAACAGCCACCTCAATAACCGATTTATTGAAAATAATTAGAGCCTATAGAGTAGTTATCCTTATCGGTAGATCTCTGCAAATCGGGTGATTTTCTAGGCGGAATGTCAAAGTTTGAACCATTTTTCTGAAGAAGTGGAAAAATTATGGAAAATATGAAAACCAACCTATGATGCATTGACCTTTTTTCTTTCGATTCGTACATTGTCTAGTCTCGGTAGGGGCCACCATTCCACTGTTGGGTCAAAAATAAACAGTGCTGTGCCTAAGGTGGTGTAAGGACACAGTAACAAACACAAACTGCTTACTCCGAACTCGGCACAAGTTACAATCTTCGAAGCTTGTATTTCAGAGGGGTCTCCTCAGGAGACCTAGGACTCCTAGGAGTAATCAGGATAAACAATATATCATATCATATCATATCATATCATTTACATCACGGCCGGGATATCTGTGAAAAGGGGCCCCCACGTTCACCTGACCTTAATCCCATCGATTTTTTCGTTTGGGATTATTTCAAAGAAATTTTTTACGCCCGAGAATGTTCGAGTGAAGACGAGCTGCGACTGAAGATAAGAGAAGCCGAACGTGTCCTTAGAGAGAACAGGGCAGGTTTTATGCGATTGAAAGAAAATTTTCTAAGAAGGTGTAGAATGTGTATTGAGGCTAGAGGTGGCCACTTTGAACACCTACTGTACATTTTATAAATAAATTTCTTTTTATTTACATTATGATGTGTGATTTATTGCCATACCTTTTTTATCTAGAACTGTTCTCGAACAACATCTCAAGCTAATTTTCATTAATTTTCAGTATTTTCTATCATAACTTGATCAGAAATATCTTAAAATGACAAAAAATAATTTTGTAGTAAATGTCTAGCTCTTTGATTTTTTCCACCTCGATGACTTTGAAGGCTAATTCTAGCAAAAGTAGAGTGTTAAGTACCATTTTTTATCAATTATTCTAAAAGCTGACTGTTGAGCGCAGTTTTTGAGCATACTAAGAAACCGTGAATTAGCCTTTTTACATTTTTAATTTCGATTCGAAAATTCAGATCATAATCCAATTTACGTAACTTTTTCACTTGAGACCAACATTTCCACAATTTTTATCAAAGTTGCGAATCTGGTTATTTCATGTATAAAAGTACAACTCATGGAGATTAAGTTACAAAAATAATTCCACAGAGAAGTCTTGTACTTTTTTTTAATATCTTTTTTAAGATGGTCAAGTCGAAAATTCTCAAAGTTCATAAAAAAATTCATAACTCGAAGACCGTGAAAAATAGCATAACATACATGGGGGTGATTCGAATAGCCCAAGACACGAGGGACCTGTTTTTTCCTTTTTGACGTCAATCTCTTGGCCATCCTGTATAGTCACAAGTTGATGCTGATAATCCAACAGCAACAGAGAAATTGGAAATCAACATTGATCAAATACAGCCCAATTTATGTGAAATTTTGGGTTGACAATAGTAGGACGGAGAAGTATGTAACCTTTCGAAAAAAAAATTAAAATGTTTTCTAATTTTCAAATTGTATCATCGCTGCTGGGAAATCGTCACTAGGTGACACAGGAACACGCACTGACTTAAAATCAGGCCCTTTTAAACGCTTGTTTATCATCCTCAAAATTAAACATCCATTGATAACAAAACGAATTAAGTTCCGAGGAAAGGAAAATCATTTCACCGATGCGTAGTTCTAGCTCAATCTACAACACCGCATGTAGATAAAGAAATCGCCACACAAAAACAGGTGATTCGCATGGTTTATCAACTGAATTTAGAAAATAATCGACGTTATCGCGGAACATCTGCTATGTCTTATCAGCATGTGCTACGCCGAGGAGAATTCTCGTGTCGCAAAAAATTGGAAAGATAATTCTTATCTACAGAAATGAAGGAGACAAACGGTCACCTAGCAACTTAAAGACCATCGATGTCGAAAATATGGGTGACCATCGACGTCGAAAATATGGGAGACCATCATAATTGATCGAGATGAATTACTTCCAGTGTTCTGTGTTTTTAAAGTTGGTATCTTTTCATCATTGCGATTTTGTTTTGTAAAATTTACACTTTTGTTGCGATACTTGTTGAATAAATGATTGATGAAGGGGCAAAGTACCCCGCACTTTTTCTATGGCAAATGGCGTTCCGTTAAATGTTCTAAAATTTTGGTATATTGTTGTACTCGACCTACTGATCAAAAGTGTCCATGGCCCCAACTCAATCCTATGACTAGTTTTTGAGATACAGGTGGACGTTGAGAATATCCCACTTTAAGTACGCCCGTATCTCGGAACAGAATCGAATGAACTTCAATTTTTCTCAAGAGCAACCATATAGAGGAATATGACCGAAAATCGTTACGAATACGGGGTTATCCATAATTGAATGCATGCCCGTTTTTGAAAGTATAAAATATGTCAGTTTCAGAGCGAGAACGTTCACAAAATAAACTATTACACTAAATATGTTGTTGTTACATTGAAAAAGTCTGTAATACCCAGAATTTATACTGGGTGATCCATTATTATAGAAACTATTCTCAAAGAAGGTTAAGTGGACACCCTGTATTTATGAGGTGATTCAAGGTGTTTGTTTAATTTTTTTAGAACATATAATCATGGACTTCAAAGAATACAGGGTGATTCAGTCATTAAATGAACTTTGAACCTCACGAAAATACCCAAAAGCCACCTTTTTTTTCATCACCCTCTATTTCAAGATTAACTCCGATGAGGTGGGAGTTTTCTTTCACCATTGTACTTGATATAAAAACATCAATACGGCTGAGAGTTTTCATCCACTTTCTATGATCAGATTTTTTTTATGTAATATGAAAATTATTAATTTGCAATTCTGACTGAAATCAAATGAAAAACCACTCTTGAAATCGAATCGAAAACTACTCATAAAAACAATACAAGAATTGTAACTGGAGGTTCGATCGTTTGTGGCCTAAATAGTATTGAACGGCATTGGTATTTTCGAAAAGGTATATCGAAGATGATTTCGTAGATATGGTAGAAGTGATTAATATCTCGGAAACAAAATTCACTTTGCAAACGAAGAAATGCTTTGTTGGAAAAATTGTATTCAATAATTGAATCAAGATATTTTGTGCTCGGAAATATAATTTTGAAATCATGCCACTTTGGGTCAAATATAGGTAATGCTTCAACTTTCTAGAATGTGAAGTACTATCTGTTCTCAGGACTCAAAAGTGAAACTCTGATGTCTGGTTTCAGTATGAAAAATAACCAGTTTGGAAAAAAAATAACAACTCGTTTTCCCACCACCTTGGAGGTAGAGTTTCCGTCGCGTTTTTTATAGTGGTATCCCCTTTAGGCCTACTCCGCTATTTAAAGGAATTTTAAGTCTACGGATACAATTTTGTTCGCAAACATAACATCTTTCTCTATTTGCAAATGCCATATTGTACTCTAAAAGTTACTGAACTGAAAACCACACGAAAAACAATCAAAATATAGTTTTTTGCTGGTATGCTGATATTACAAAACACTGACAACTCAAAAGTGTTCGATGACATACGCCTATTGATGTCATGATTTTGTTTTCCAAACCTTCTATGAATTAGTTGAAAATGCAAATAAAAGTATAACATGCAAAAAAATCTGGTCATAGGAAGTGGATGAAAACTCTCAGACGTATTGATGTTTTTATATCAAGTACAATGGTGAAAGAAAACTCCCACCTCATCGGAGGTAATCTTGAAATAGAGGGTGATGAAAAAAAGGTGGTTTTTGGGTATTTTCGCGAGGTTCAAAGTTCATTTCATGACTGAATCACGCTGTATTCTTTGAAGTCCATGATGCTATGTGCTAAAAAACTCAAACAAACACCTTAAATCAACCCATGAATAAAGGGGGTCCATTCAACGTTCCTTGAGAATAGTTTTTATAATAATGGATCACCCAGTATAAATTCTGGGTATTACAGACTTTTTCGATGTAACAACAACATATATAATGTAATAGTTCATTTTGTGAACGTTCTCGTTCTCTGACATATTTTATACTTTCAATATCGGGCATGCATTCAATTATGGATAACCCTGTATTCGTAACGATTTTCGGTCATATTCCTGTATATGGTTGCTCCCTGAGGATGTAATGAAATATTTCTTGAGAAAAATTAAAGTTCATTTGATTCTGTTCCGAGATACGGGCGTAGTAAAAGTGGGTAATTCTCAACTTCAACGCCCTGTAGTCATAGGATTGAGTTGGGGCCATGGACACTTTTGATCAGTAGGTCGAGTACTACATTATACAAAAATTTTAGAACATTTGACGGAACGCCTTTTGCCATAGAAAAAGTGCGGGGTTGTTTCAACCAAGATTCGGCCAGAATGATTTGTTCCAGCATTCGGTTGACGAAGTGCATGACTTCTGGGCAACGCAACAATTGAAAAATATAGGGTGGACCTTCAAGCTTTTCATCTCGACGTGTATCTGAAAGGTAGAAAGGAAATCTTAGCACGTGCCTTTGAATTTCAATGTCAATGCACAGGTCTAGCGCTGAACTTTGTGGAGGCCCACCAAGAAATGACACTGCCAGCACACTTGCCAGTGAACCGAAGCTTTCTGTTCCTTTTGAGAAGTCAGTGAGAAATCTCTCGGTGACAGATTTCTCTTAATATTGAGCCCACAAAGGAAATATTCGAACGTAAAAAGATACGAACAGAGCTGCTGGTTGTTTTGAGAACGAGTTGAAAACTGGCTGACAAATTCCGGACGGAAAGTATCAGCGCCGATTCCGGGTGTTTGCAGCTTGGACACATTTCCTGAAAATGGTTATTCCAATGAATCCCGGCATCCCACAATGAGAGGCATAACTTTCGGGTTGTTTTCAGTTAAGTACAAAGTAGCGGCTGGCTCAGTAACAAAGTTGCGAAATGCTGAACCGGCCCCGAATGAAAGTTACCCCCAGTTAATTCGATGTCGTTGAGAATGTTTTTGAAAGGAACCGATAAGTAACGGAATGAAACAGCCGAGCTCCGTATTCTCTCATACAGAAAATGCTTTTCACAACAGGAAGAAAGGGAATTCGAATCGAGTGAACTCGGACAAATCATGCGTTCAACTGAAACGGAAATTCTTTTCTGGGAATATTCATTCACTCTTGGCCATTTGATCGTAAATCACTTGATTTAAAAGGAACGCGGGACGGGGAGATTCTTCGTTTACCTTCTGCGGAAACCTGTCGATCTCACGAATTTCAACAGGAATAACAATTCCTACGAATCATCGATTCAATCAAATATCCAAATGAACGAATTCTTCATTTTGGCTGTCTCTTCCCGCCGATTTCACATAGAGTTTTCGAATTTGTGGTGGATAAATTTGGGTCTTGGCTGAAGGGAAACCACCATACAGAGTGTAACAGCCAAATGGAATAAATTCGATAACGAATAAATGAGGGCGTGTTGGGAAAAACGCTCGGACACGTCGATTTATAATTTTAAATGCGCATATTTTTCAAGAAAATAAAATTATATAGGGTGTTCCATGTGACCGTGGCCAATACCAACTTTCTTATTTCAAATGCAACCCCTGTATATTATTTATTTTTTGGATTCTTCAGAGAATTCTAGAAACAATTCATGCACAATGTCCTATACCTATCTATAACTATTTCGGAAGTATTAAGTGTTTCAGATTTATTGCAAAAATCAACGTTTTGAATAAAAATTATTTTATTTTACAAATTCGGTACATTACACTTGAAACCTAATAAGTAATACTGATTATTTCTTAATTATTAAAAAAAAAACAAAAAAACATTAATGTCAATGTAGGAAATGTTCAAAATGCTCGCCGCGAACGTCTTGGCAACATGCTAATCTGGTGTAGAATTGTCTTCTAACGTTACTCAACCTTTCAGGCGTGACTGATCTGATCGCAAGCGCGATTCGGTATTTTAGGTCGTCTAAGTTTGAGGGTTTCGTTTCGTATACAATACTTTTGACATATCCCCACAAAAAGAAGTCTAATGGTGTCAGATCAGGAGATCGTGCTGGCCATTCTATCGATCCGAGCCTCCCTATCCACCGATTTGGAAAAATTTGGTTCAAGTACGGCCGCACATTGATTTGGTAATAGGGCGGTGCTCCATCTTGCTGAAACCATATTATATTCGCAGGAACTTGTGGATTTTCTGGATCAGGATAGAAGTTTATCAAAGTTGGTACGACATTATTTTGGAGTAGTTCTGAATATTTTTCTCCATTCAAGTTGCCGTCCATGAAAAAGGGACCTACGATATGATTTCCAACAATTCCTGCCCAAACATTAATATTTTCAGGATATTGCGTATGTTCTTCTCTCATCCAGTGAGGATTCTCATCAGACCAATAGCGGCAATTTTGACGATTAACATGACCGTGTAGTGTAAATGTACTCTCATCAGAAAACAAAACATTTTCTGATTGGATCACATTGTTATCTAACATTGCCATTATTTGCTCACAAAAATGAGTTCTCCTATCGAAATCGTCTTCTATGAGCTCCTGAGTTGCCATCAGTCTATAGGGATGCATCTCACTTTCCTTTAATATTCGAAATATTGACGTGTGGCTGTCGGTGAACAGCGGGGCTACTTTTCGAACCGAATTATGTGGGCTTTCTTGAAACTCGAGCATAATATCCAATTTCGTATAATCACTTACTGCATTGGCAGCAATTTTTTTTATTTGTCTTACATGACCAAGCTCTCGAAACTGCTTTTCTATTTTGCTAATTGTTCCTTGGGATATTGGCGACAAATCTGGAAATTTTTCGTGAAATGAGCGTCCGTGTGTCCGTGTGTAATCTCCGTTTGAAGAATGGTTATTTTGTCCATTTCTGTTAAATGAACCATTTTTCTAATATTATTACGTACAGTTATCGAAATTCAAAAGACAATAACACTTACACTGATCACTTATTGTCATGCAAACAGACAACGTGTTCCTAAGGCTTTTAGAATAAACAAATCCGTTTTTTTTTAATTTCTTCTCAGTAATGGTTTTTGCTTACTTTCTTCATATCAAGAGGTAAATGGGAAATGAGTATTGAGTGTAATGTATCGAATCTGTGAAATGAAATTATTTTCATTCAAAATGTTAATTTTTGTAAAAAATCTGAAAACACTTAATATTTCCGAAAAAGTTGAAAATAGGTATAGGACATTCTGCATGAATTATGTCTAGCATTTTCTGAAGAATCCAAAAAATAAATAATATACTGGGGGTTGCATTTGACATAAGAAAGTTGGTGTTGGCCACGGTCACATGGAACACCCTATATCATATTATTTTCTTGAAAAATATGCGGATTCAAAATTACAAATCGACGTGTCCGAGCGTTTTTCCTACCACCCTCTCTATTATTCGTTATCGAATTTATTCCATTTGGCTGTTTCACTCTGTAGAAAACGACGCTGAATGAACCCTGAAGCATTTGGAAACTGACCCTAATTTTCATCAATGAATCATCAGCGATGAGGCCCATTTCTGTACGTTATGTACGTATAACGATACATGTTGCTAAATGGCAAATGCATCTTATAATTTGAAATCTGGATATTCATGTTCATTATAACCGAAGTTTACTGTCGAAAATGTACTAAAGTTTGTAATTCGTGGCAGTTTTCAGAATGGAGTCTTTATTTCAAATAGTTATTTAGTGGGCATCTGAATGATGGACTATGGAGTATTCCAGTCGGTCGTTATAATGAATCCTACGGTGGTTTCGTAACCTGTAAACTCGGGCTGAAGCTGTGCCACAAAGGGTCCTGAAAAACTATTCATAAAATTCCCCCATTATCGAGAATCGTTTCAAGTTATATTCCAATAAAATAGCAACTGGAATTCCCCCACAAATTACGATTTGCACTTTGTCGGTGCCGTAACACGCTAATATGTTTGTTTAGTTACTGTTACAAGCCAAAATCGATAGCTCCTAAGTTCTTTATCTGCCTGTTGCAAAGGTTCCATTACACATCGAATCATTCCGAATGGCATGATTAATTCGAATGTCCGTCCCGTATAGCGGAAAGTTCATCGAAATTTTCAATTGAAACTTCTGCACATGCATTTAGAAATTAATATCGAATCGATGGAAATTTATCCGGATGTTTGGATGGACAATTTTCCTCTGAACCAACCGAATTCAAAATTCCATGAAAATGTCCTCAAATAGATCACCTTTGGAGATTAAGGGGCAGTATCACCTTTTGAATCGTGATAAATCTCCATTCAAAAGTGGTCTCTTTATTTCACGAGTAAGTACCCTAATTTACGACGTAGAGACTTGATTTTTTTTTAATTGAAGTTGAAGAACGACCCGAGGGCAAATAGTTTTTTTTTCGATTCAATTAGTTTTTCAATTGAAAAAACCAGGGTAATCGTTAGATCTGGAGTTATTGAATATGTTTTTCGTTTTTCATGAGTACAAGCTATATTTTTGAAATAATAATCATTAAAATTTTCCTAGTTTATGGAAGATTAAATTGCCGAGGGTAAATAGTTGCGATTTTTTCGATTCAATTAGTTTTTCAATTGAAAAAAACAGGTTGAACTTAAGCGTTTTGGAAACTACACTTGATTATTTTTTTCCGCCGGTTATTCATCATTTTTTGGGAAAAATCGCAACTATTTGCCCTCGACAATTTAATCTTCTATAAACTACAAAAACTTTCATGATTATTATTTCATTAAAACGTTGTTGCGGCGTGATTCTTTCCATGAGAATTCATCAATGCTTACTGAACAGAAAAGTCAAAACAACATGGCGTCTACCTTCTGTCAAATCACAGTTCATCACTCTAAAAAAACACCCGATATGTGCATATAGAATGTTTTTGCGATGTTTATTTTTGTTTCAAATGTAATTTTCAATTGTAATCAGCAATATTCGATTGTAATTGACCGCATAAGGCTACGAGTTGATGTGTTTTCGGAGTTAATTTGGGGTAAAACGATTCTCTCGTAGAAGGGCCAAATGATCCTAGGGATTATGCCACTTTCCTCCCTGGGATTTATCTCTGCGAGCGCTCAGGATTTCAACTTAAATATCTTCAATAAATGACGATTAATCAATTCAAGTTCAAATATTTGTTGCGTTGCCACTTAGTATATAAGTCATCAAAAACTTGTATTAGTGTTTTCAACAAAGTAAGTACCTACCTTCTATTTGTATTTGTGAGATTAAAATTAACCAACATACAAATATTTATTTTCGATTTTATCGTTGTTCAACAGCGAGATTTGATAGTCCCAGGGATCATATTACCCCAGTCCGTGTGTACAGAATGAAAGTTTGGGGGAATAATTAATGGAAGAGAATAAATAAGAAATTTTATATTGTTTGGATGAAGAAGATACAAACAAGTACTGTTATTCCACATAACACAAACTGAATCATAAAACTGTGAAGTTTTTCGGCAATTTTCAGATACTTTTCGTGTTCCAATGTTTGTTCTCATTGCTTTGGCTATCTTCCTGCCAGTCTTTAGAAGTGTTAGATTCATATCGAATGTCTATGTTGTTTTGCCTTCTTTGCAGATAAAGTTCAAGTAGTTTCCTTGTACTCATTAAGTAGTTCGAATTAGGGGTAAATTTCCAATTGTAAGAATTTCAAAACGAGGTCAACAACTTCGTCCAGTTTTAATGCCGATTATATTATTGCATTCATTGTGAGCAATATTTTTGATGTGTCTTCTTTTGAAATCACAGGCTTTGGTAATTTCCGTTCAGTTTCCAGGTCTGGCAGGTCACATTTCTGAGAACTTTTTTTCGTCCATTCGTAAAGCTATAACTTTTTATAGCTGTAAAGCAACGCCAAGCCTCAAAAGCCAGATCATCTTATAGACTGAGGTATCATCGACATACTGGAAGGCATCTCCAAATCCACCTAGAAAGCAAAACATATCGTTCGTCGTAAATACAGGGTGGCCAAGAGATTGACGTCAAGAAGAAAAAACAGGTCCCTCGTCTCATGGGCTATTCGAATCACCCCCATGTATGTTATGCTATTTTTCACAGGTTTCGAGTTATGAATTTTTTTATGAACTTTGAGAATTTTCGACTTGACCATCTTAAAAAAGATATTAAAAAAAAAGTACAAGACTTCTCTGTGAAATTCTTTTTGTAACGTAATCTCCATGAATTGTACTTTTATACATAAAATAACCAGTTGGTCTCAAGTGAAAAAGTTACATAAATTGGATTATGATCTGAATTCTCGAATCAAAATTAAAAATGTAAAAAGGCTAATTCACGGTTTCTTAGTATGCTTAAAAACTGCGCTCAACAGTCAGCTTTTAGAATCATTGATAAAAAATGGTACTAAACACTCTACTTTTGCTAGAATTAGCCTTGAAAGTCATCGAGGTGGAAAAAATCAAAGAACTAGACATTTACTACGAAATTATTTTTTGCCATTTTAAGATATTTCTGATCAAGTTATGATATAAAATGCTGAAAATTAATGAAAATTAGCTTTAGATGTTGGTCAAGAAAAGTTCTAGATAAAAAAAAGAAAAAGGTATGGCAATAAATCACACATCATAATGTAAATAAAAAGAAATTTATTTATAAAATATCAGTAAGTGTTCAAAGTGGCCACCTCCAGCGTCAATACACATTCTACACCTTCTTATTAAATTTTCTTTCAATCGCATAAAACCTGCCCTGTTCTCTCTTAGGCTTCTCTCAACTTCAGTCGCAGCTCGTCTCCACTCGAATATTCTCGGGCGTAAACAATTTCTTTGAAATACCGCTAAACGAAGAAATCGATGGGATTAAGGTCAGGTGAACGTGGGGGCCACTTGATTGGCCCGCTGCGCAGCAATGAAAAACCGATCGGGATTATTCAAATTTTCGAGAACAATTCTTGATTAACCACTTGAATGAACGATACCCGAACAGATGGATCGGACGCAGTCGACCAATCAAGGGGCCCCCACGTTCACCTGACCTTAATCCCATTGATTTTTTCGTTTGGGGTTATTTCAAAGAAATTGTTTACGCCCGAGAATGTTCGAGTGAAGACGAGCTGCGACTGAAGATAAGAGAAGCCGAACGTGTCCTAAGAGAAAACAAGGCAGGTTTAATGCGATTGAAAGAAAATTTTCTAAGAGGGTGTAGAATGTGTATTGAGGCTGGAGGTGGCCACTTTGAACACTCACTGTAAATTTTATAAATAAATTTCTTTTTATTTACATTATGATGTGTGATTTATTGCCATACCTTTTTCTTTTTTTATCTAGAACTTTTCTTGACCAACATCTAAAGCTAATTTTCATTAATTTTCAGCATTTTTTATCATAACTTGATCAGAAATATCTTAAAATGGCAAAAAATAATTTTGTAGTAAATGTCTAGTTCTTTGATTTTTTCCACCTCGATGACTTTGAAGGCAAATTCTAGCAAAAGTAGAGTGTTAAGTACCATTTTTTATCAATGATTCTAAAAGCTGACTGTTGAGCGCAGTTTTTAAGCATCCTAAGAAACCGTGAATAAGCCTTTTTACATTTTTAATTCAGATCATAATCCAATTTACGTAACTTTTTCACTTGAGACCAACATTTCCATAATTTTTATCGAAGTTACGAATCTGGTTATTTTATGTATAAAAGTACAATTCATGGAGATTAAGCTACAAAAAGAATTTCACAGAGAAGTCTTGTACTTTTTTTTTAATATCTTTTTTAAGATGTTCAAGTCAAAAATTCTCAAAGTTCATAAAAAATTCATAACTCAAAAACCGTGAAAAATAGCATAACATACATGGGGGTGATTCGAATAGCCCATGACACGAGGGGCCTGTTTTTTCCTTTTTGACTTCAATCTCTTGGCCACCCTGTATAAAGAAAGCAGGTCCAAGAGAATCACCTGGTGGAACTCCAGATGCGAATAGGTGAATAGGACTTGTCGATCTAACAAAAATTCCGGGGAACTATTCCATTTAATAACATGCGGTGAAGTATTGCCGACGTGTCATTTCAATGATATTCCCAATAATGAATGGTCCAAAAGAAGAATACCTTGCGAATGTGCGCCCCATTTTCCTCGGTATAAAACGAATCTAATTTTTTTCGTTGTGCAGCGTGGATGTTTTCGTCCGACTGTTGTGAGGAAAAATGTTCGGGAATTCATTTCCCATGCGAAAAGCGAGGCAAGACCAAACGATACATCAAGATTCAGAATTGATGAGAATCTGCTGTATTAAGGTCTTCCTGATTCTTTGCCGACTGTACATCCTTGCGTTCTTTATTCAATTATAAACCACAGCGTGTGAAGTTGAATTGAAACACGTTAATTATTTTTTTCGTAGTGACTATGAATATTGCAAACAACTACGTAAAATAACATGTCTATGAAGTTAGCAGTGCCACTTGCGAGAAAATCAATAAAACCTATTGCATTAATTGTCGAATAATTGTCGAGAATTTGTCGGGAAAGAAAAAAATTTGTCGCGTCCTTAGTTTTTTTTTCCACGGGGTGGCTTTGCTAACTTAACGTTAAGTTAGCAGAACCACCCCGTAGAAAGAAAATTAAGGACGCGACAATTTTTTTTCTTTCCCGACAAATTCGGGACAGGTATTCGACAATTGATACAATAGAAAAGAGTCAATTACGAATGCGCTGTTGCCAAAAATGCGACATTTTCAGAAATATAGGGAAATCGCGAGAAAATGGAGAGGAAATTGCTAGAAAGATTAAATTTTTTGTGTTTTTTACTTTATTTGAACATCGACAATTACTCGACAATCTTTCATGATCATCCTGATGATATTCGACCACTATTTGCTAAATTAATATAAAGTTAGCAAAGCCACCTAGTACAAAAAAAAACGAAGGTCGCGACACATTTTTTTCTTTCACGACAAATTCGAGGCAGGTATTCGACAATTAATGCAATAGAAAAAAAGTCAATTATGAATGCGCTGTTGCCAAAAATGCGATAATTCCAGAAATATCTCAAACTCGCGGGAAAAAGACGTAAAATAAACAAGAAGGAATGGATTTTTTGTGTTTTTTTTTTCACTTCATATGGACTTCGACAATTATTTATAACCATTTTCAATATATTTGGTAGATATTGAGAAAGTGGTTCTGCTAACTTAACGTTGAGTTAGCAAAGCCACCCCGTAGAAAAAAATTAAGGACGCGACAATTTTTTTTCTTTCACGACAAATTCAGCACAGGTATTCGACAATTAATGCAATAGAAAAAAGTCAAAAACGAATGCGCTGTTGCCAAAAATGCGACATAATCAGAAATATAGGGAAATCGCGAGAAAATGGAGTGGAAATTGCTAGAAAGATAAAATTTTTTGTGTTTTTTTACTTTATTTGAACATCGACAATTACTCGACAATCTTTTATGATCATCCTGATGATATTCGACCACTATTTGCTAAATTAATATAAAGTTAGCAGAGCCACCTAGTACAAAAAAAAACAAGGTCGCGACAAATTTTTTTCTTTCACGACAAATTCGAGGCAGGTATTCGACAATTAATGCAATAGAAAAAAAGTCAATTACGAATGCGCTGTTGCCAAAAATGCGATAATTCCAGAAATATCTCTAACGCGCGGGAAAAGGACGTAAAATAAACAAGAAGGAATGGATTTTTTGTGTTTTTTTTACTTCATATGGACTTCGACAATTATTTATAAACATTTTTATGATATTTGGTAGATATTGAGAAAGTGGTTCTGCTAATTTAACGTTAAGTTTAACGTTAAGAACGTTAAGAAAAAAAACTAAGGACGCGACAATTTTTTTTCTTTCACGACAAACTCTCGACAATTAATGCTATAGGTTTTATTGATTTACTCGCAAGTGGCACTGCTAACTTAAAGACATTAAAATAACGGAGAGTGAAGCGGATTTTACATTTTATTCGCGAATAATGAACCGCGTATCAACATTCGTGAATTTGAGCATCAGCATCATTATTTTGTACAAATTGAATTGATGCAAGATTCAACCGGAGTGGGTCTCGATTATTGGAACAGCTATTGTATTTTTGATTAATTATTGAGCTTCCTTTGTCAGCTCTACATATTGGTTGTGTTTCAAGCCGTGTATGGGATGAGATGATTAATAAACTCTTGCATATTGGGTTTCGAGAATATTCAAACTTATTGCGAGCTACCTGAGCTCTTACAGAACTAACGCATGTTTCGGATTTTAATTACGATACAGATTATGCAGAATATGTCCTCGTTCGAAATGAGCATCATCTGCTTATGAGATGAAGAGTAATTGTCATACAGAGAGTCCTAATGAAAAGCATCTATGTCAAAATAATATTATACAGGGTGGCCAAGAGATTGACGTCAAGAAGAAAAAAACAGGTCCCTCGTGTCGTGGGCTATTCGAATCACCCCCATGTATGTTATGCTATTTTTCACGGTTTTCGAGTTATGAATTTTTTTATGAACTTTGAGAATTTTCGACTTCACCATCTTAAAAAAGATATAAAAAAAGGTACAAGACTTCTCTGTGAAATTCTTTTTGTAGTAATCTCCATGAATTGTACTTTTATACATAAAATTACCAGATTCGTAACTTTGATAAAAATTATGGAAATGTTGGTCTCAAGTGAGAAAGTTACGTAAATTGGATTATGATCTGAATTTTCGAATCGAAATTAAAAATGTAAAATGGCTAATTCGCGGTTTCTTAGTATGCTCAAAAACTGCACTCAACAGTCAGCTTTTAGAATCATTGATAAAAAATGGTACTTAACACTATACTTTTACTAGAATTAGCCTTCAAAGTCATCGAGGTGGAAAAAATCAAAGAACTAGACATTTACTACGAAATTATTTTTGCCATTTTAAGATATTTCTGATCCAGTTATGATAGAAAATGCTGAAAATTAATGAAAATAAGCTTTAGATGTTGGTCAAGAAAAGTTCTAGATAAAAAAAGAAAAAGGTATGGCAATAAATCACACATCATAATGTAAATAAAAGAAATTTATTTATAAAATTTACAGTAGGTGTTCAAAGTGGCCACCTCCAGCCTCAATACACATTCTACTCCTTCTTAGAAAATTTTCTTTCAATCGCATAAAACCTGCCCCGTTCTCTCTTAGGACACGTTCGGCTTCTCTTATCTTCAGTCGCAGCTCGTCTTCACTCGAACATTCTCGGGCGTAAACAATTCCTTTAAAATAACCCCAAACGAAAAAATCGATGGGATTAAGGTCAGGTGAACGTGGGGGCCACTTGATTGGTCCGCTACGTCCGATCCATCTGTTCGGGTATCGTTCATTCAAATGATTACGGACTTGAGTTGCTTAGTGACACGGAATTACTTAAATTTTCGAGAACAATTTTCCATTAACCACTCGAATGAACG
Source organism: Adalia decempunctata (assembly GCA_951802165.1). Lineage (NCBI taxonomy): Eukaryota > Metazoa > Arthropoda > Insecta > Coleoptera > Coccinellidae > Adalia > Adalia decempunctata. The sequence continues at coordinate 8,046,496 of OX637704.1, read as the reverse complement.
ATACCCGAACAGATGGATCGGACGTAGCGGACCAATCAAGTGGCCCCCACGTTCACCTGAGCTTAATCCCATCGATTTTTTCGTTTGGGGTTATTTCAAAGAAATTGTTTACGCCCGAGAATGTTCGAGTGAAGACGAGCTGCGACTGAAGATAAGAGAAGCCGAACGTGTCCTGTGAGAGAACAGGGCAGGTTTTATGCGATTGAAAGAAAATTTTCTAAGAAGGTGTAGAATGTGTATTGAGGCTGGAGGTGGCCACTTTGAACACCTACTGTAAATTTTATAAATAAATTTCTTTTATTTACATTATGATGTGTGATTTATTGCCATACCTTTTTCTTTTTTTATCTAGAACTTTTCTTGACCAACATCTAAAGCTAATTTTCATTAAATTTCAGCATTTTCTATCATAACTTGATTAGAAATATCTTAAAATGGCAAAAAATAATTTTGTAGTAAATGTCTTGTTCTTTGATTTTTTCCACCTCGATGACTTTGAAGGCTAATGGTGGGTTTCACAAAGATCGTTGATTGAGTGATTCACAGAATACCTTGACGTTTTTGTCAAATCGACCAATAGAATTTCGAATTTACGGATTTTTTATCATAGAAGCGCTCGATTAAGCATTTGATCACCCGATCAACTTTTGTGAAACCCGGCTTAATTCTAGTAAAAGTAGAGTGTTAAGTACCATTTTTTATCAATGATTCTAAAAGCTGACTGTTGAGCGCAGTTTTTAAGCATACTAAGAAACCGTGAATTAGCCTTGTTACATTTTCAATTTTGATTCGAAAATTCAGATCATAATCCAATTTACGTAACTTTTTCACTTGAGACCAGCATTTCCATAATTTTTACCAAAGTTACGAATCTGGTTATTTTATGTATAAAAGTACAATTCATGGAGATTAAGTAACAAAAAGAATTTCACAGAGAAGTCTTGTACTTTTTTTTAATATCTTTTTTGAGATGGTCAAGTCGAAAATTCTCAAAGTTCATAAAAAAATTCATAACTCGAAAACCGTGAAAAAAAGCATAACATACATGGGGGTGATTCGAATAGCCCATGACACGGGGGACCTGTTTTTTCCTTTTTGACGTCAATCTCTTGGCCACCCTGTATACCTTCCTGCACATTTTTAAATGATTGGCCTTTCCGAATGGACTGAATTGGAATTGATCTGAATAATTTATGAACCTGCGATTTTCATTCATTGATTTTGATTGCCTGCCTTTTTTGGGGTTGATAGAGACATTTGGCAGTAAAGACACATTGGATGTCTCGGAAGGCATCAATAAAAAATGAAACACTTTGGCGTGGAAGTTGAAACGAAACATCAATTCGATCGGATCACCATTTCCGAAGAGTGAGTGCTTTTCGATTAATCTGAAATCAGCAGTTGTAGGGGCAACACGCTGGTCTAAATAAATACACTTGAAGCCACCCACTATCTTCGTGGATTTATCTTTTGCTTGGAGCAAGTGTTCGCTCAAAAGGACGGTATTTGAACAACCCGCTTATGTCTTGTTGTCAGACGATTTATATTTATTATTTATATTTGTCACCCGATTTTCCCAAGGTGGTTCGCGACGAGAGCTCTTTCAGGACGTCCATTTAAAGTTTGTGTGCCATATACGGATCATTATTTTTCGTTTGGTGAAGATTGGCCCAGCGCTCTTGAGTTACGAATTCGATATTTGGAACTTTCTCTTCAGAGAAAAAATTTGCGAGACTCTCAGCAGTAAAAACAGGGTCATTCACCCCGACGAATCATGAAAGGTTTGTAGTTATAACATAGATATTATCGAAGGGACAAATTTGCAATTTCTAAGTAAAAATTAAGAAGAACCATAGAAACATTCGATAATACTCAATTTCCTCGGTTCGGACCTGAACTCGGTCATGTCAAATGGAACACCATGTATTTTATGATGACAAATCTGTGGTCAACTTTAGTTTTGTCCACCTGTTCGTCCTTAAACATGTCGGGCCAATTGGAAAACTTCCAATTCATAAAAAACAGATTAAATATCATGAAGAAAATTTGGACAGGGCATGCTATTTCTACTGGCTTGGATATTCGTATTAATCGTATTCACGTATTCATGAATTGATGAATAAGTCATCATTAATTTTTCCCCTGTGTACGATGGAACTAATTTTTCTTCGCGGCGTACATCGATAATAGACATAATCCAGCTTAATAAAGGAAATTAGAAATTTTTTCAGGGCAACAAACCGATTCATCATTACGGACAAGTTCTGGTATGTGGGATTCCGAATCCATATCCCAGATACGACTCCGGTGGAATAACTTTATCCAACTTGGGGGGTTAAAAACTTTTGGGTCGATTGGATACAATAATATAGGAAGTTTTGATACACCCAAGAATATCTTTCGAGCTTCAGCATTCGACTTGCGTTTTGCCAATAGTGAAAAAACGTTCGCATCAGATTTGAGATATAAAGATAGGCTAGAAGAACAACATTTGGATTTCAGCAAATGCTGATACCATTGAATGAGTCCTTCAGATATGTTCTCACAGAAACAAAGAATTTCAGATAGGAAAAAAGTTACGGCAACTTTTCAGAAATGAGTGTTCAGAATTCGTATGTTTATTCTTATTCATTTTTGATACCACAAAAATGATACTCGACTGGACGTTGTCGGTAAGAAGATCCGCGCTCTGTGATTCAAGAATCGATGTACCACAATCGACTGGACCTCTCGCCCTCTCTCTCTTCATTTAGCACGCCTTAACCAGTTACCCACAAGAACACGAACCAGACTTCTGAACCCCAGTGAAAAATCACGTAATTTCATAAAGTGAATTCGTTCCGTGAAAAAAAGGACCCTAATTCGTAAAAAAAAAAAAAGACAAACACGAAGCCAGCAGACAAGCATATACAGGGTGGCCATTTGAAAACGAAACAGACGAGATTACAGACGAAATAAATTTTTTCGATAGAAATGCTCGGACAGGTCGATTTCTGTTTCGAGGGGGAGGACAACTTAAGATGTAGGTTACGGACGCATAGCGCTTCAACCCTTGCTACTACAACCCTCACCCCCAATTTTTGAATAGGGAAGATGGGGTGAGTGATACCCCATTTGAAAGGTATTTTTATACTGATTTCAGCACAGTAATTGTTTTTTCATTTTATGCATTAGTTCTCGAAATATTCTTAACTAAGTATTTGAAAATGAAGTGGTGTTTTCATGGCACTTGTAGTGTTTTTTTGTGAAAAATCGACATCTTGATTAAAGATTTCTATGTCAGTGGATTGGAGGAAGGAAGCCACAGTCATGGTTGTTTTGAAGCTCAAAATGTCGATTTTTCACAAAAAAACACTACAAGTGCCATGAAAACACCACTTCATTTTCAAATACTTAGTTAAGAATATTTCGAGAACTAATGCATAAAATGAAAAAACAATTACTGTGCTGAAATCAGTATAAAAATACCTTTCAAATGGGGTATCACTCACCCCATCTTCCCTATTCAAAAATTGGGGGTGAGGGTTGTAGTAGCAAGGGTTGAAGCGCTATGCGTCCGTAACCTACATCTTAAGTTGTCCTCCCCCTCGAAACAGAAATCGACCTGTCCGAGCATTTCTATCGAAAAAATTTATTTCGTCTGTAATCTCGTCTGTTTCGTTTTCAAATGGCCACCCTGTATATCTCTCAAGCCAACATAAGCCGTGACTTTCATTCTTTCAGTATTTACTTTGTGGTATTTTATTCAGTCTCATATGTATACATACTTCATTCACTTTCATAATGTATCCCGGTTGGCCATGACATTCTGACACAATTCACCGTTTATATTTCGAAAATGCTAGGTTATAGTCATTTTCTTTCAGATAACTAAGCAACGTGGTCCTTTCTACATGGAGGTCCAGTAATTACGTATTTATCAAAATGTTCATTCACTTTGGGAATATGTGAATTCAATAATTCCAAAGACCAGGCGAATGATGAAGAAACTTTTTTCTATGTTGATACTGGGAATATTTCATGTAAACTGGAAATCAAAAATCGACTGTTGACATTTTACTGAAAAATAATGAACAGATAGTCCGTTCCTTTGTGATAGTTCATTCGAAAAAATAATGAAAGTACTCGAATAATCCAACAGAGACTCTTCTAAACGAACAGACGGACAAATGGAATTCCCAATTTTCAAGATTCCCAAGATACAAGCATACAGAAGAAATTTAAATATCTTTTTGCACAACATGAAAATGTAGTAGTTCTACGAAACCGTTGTCACAGTTAAACTGACTCCATTTTCAGTGAGTAAATGGAAATTAGCACTGGCAACGTCTCTGAGAATCATTTGACATTCTACGAGTTACAACCTGCGTCAGTTTTGAGCAAAAAAAATTGAATCTTGGCCAACCGGGGTACTTTATAAAAATACAAACATTTATTTTTTTAATTTTCGTTTTGATAAGAATTGGTAAATCAGTTTATTCTTCTATCCAAGAGAGCTCTACGCATAATAGTCCAAGGTCCCAGAGCAATCAGATATAAATTATTTTCACACGGATGAAACCTGAAGTTTTCAGTAGCGTCTCGTGTGCCTTGAATACCTACGCGCTTTGTGGAACTTGCCGAGTGACACCTGGGCAGGTACCAGGCGAGAAAGGTAACTAAAAATAAGAATTATTTAACTTAAATTCACATGGCTGATTTTTATATATACATATTTAAAATACCTTTCAAATAATGTATCACAACACCCACATTTCCATTTGAAAATTTGAGCGATGACGTCATCACGCTCAGATAGATGACGTCAAAAATAAAAAGGTATCCTTACGAATAGCCCTTTTTTAAAATAAAATCGACGTGTTTCGGGATTTTTCCTTAAATTCGGCGGTTTACAAAATAACGAATTTATTCCTTTCATTTGCACCATACTGTAAATTTATATTATAAGTTATATAATATTACACGCAAACAGCACATACACAGTAGATTGAAACAGAGGTGAGTTTAAGAAGGGGAACCGAGTTATTATGGACGTCTTACTCACTGTGAAGCGCATGCATAGTGCTCTCGCCCTCATACTTCTGGCCGAATAATTTTTGTCTTAGGGGATGTTTGGTCACTCTAATTTGTCTGACTGATTGAATATAACTTTTGAATAAATACTTCAATAACATATTGAAAAATCAGACATGTAAAAATAGGTAAAGTTCATTTATTTTTTGGGTAGCTTAAAAGCGTCTGTCAAAAGCTCTGGTCCATCAAAAGTGTCTGACACTTATGATATTACTTTAAAATAATATTCTACATGACATATATAAAAATCAGCCATGTGAATTTAAGTTAAATAATTCTTATTTTTAGTTACCTTTCTCACCTGGTACCTGCCCAGGTGTCACTCGGCAAGTTCCACAAAGCGCGTAGGTATTCAAGGCACACGAGACGCTACTGAAAACTTCAGGTTTCATCCGTGTGAAAATAAGTTATGTCTGATTGCTCTGGGATCTTACTCTAAATTAACGGTAAGCATTTGCCAAACGGAGAAACGATGAAAGATATCGATATGCGGTTTTCCCTTCAAATCTGTCATCAAATCAGTTTCGTATATTCAGCTTGCGAATTTGGCAAACCCTGTACATGTCGCGAATCGTTGGCCTAGTATTGATCAATGCTGTTTTCACTGGAATTGTTATAGCTCCCGACTTTTGTGATTCAGATTAATCCTAAACTGATTTAAATGAATCCCAAATCATTTGCAATGAAAAAATGAACTAACGAATCGCTTTATAAGCCTTTGCAAAGCCATTAACTCGTAACAATCAAAAATGGATTTCGAACAATGCGTATTTATTCAAGGACCTACATGAAAATATAAATGATGCCGTTCCACGATGTCGAAACTGGAAAAAAGCGTTATTTTCAATTTTCATTCAGTTTTGTAAATAAATGATGCAGTTCACACAGAATGCCTTGGGAAAACGTCTAGCGGAGTTGCCAGTTTCATACATTTTCAGGAATTTTAATGGTGCCTAACTTGACGTTTGTGTCGGACTCAAAGATATTACATTCATGAGATTAAAATCAGTGAGTTGCCACCCCGACCATTAAGCTTGCATGCGTTGTTAACGACGCGATAATGAATCATATGCAGAACCATAGGCGCCCCCAGAAACAAATCCAAAGGTGGCATTTCGTCTCATGGTAAAATCAGGCTTGCAGATGAAAAAAATTCCCCATCCATTGATTCGCATGAGCAATTTCCGTAGAATCGTTCAATTAGTTTCAGAGATATTGAATTTTTAATTCTCCTAAATCCCCAGGATATTCAATGCCCCCTTGCGGGCGCCCATGTGCAGAACTTACAGGGGTAGCTGAAAAACGGACGGCTGGGCCGGTGGGCTTTTATTTCGAATTAGTCGCAAGAGCGACACGCAGGTTCCGTGAGATAGACTCATTTTTACTCCACGGAATTATCAAGGGAGATAAGCGACTCAATATGGCGTAAATCGTTCGCCCGTTTCTCAATCTCCACAACGTTCGTCTTTTTCAATTTGCGGCATAATAACAGTTTTACCAAATCCGCCCTCTTCCATGAGAATGAGTCGTTATAGTCACCATCGATCTTACACTTGTAAGTTTTATTATTCGACCTATTTCACTGTTTCACATGCAAAAACCGTGTACTGACGAGGCGTTCGGAATATTGTTTATTACGACTTCATCGAATGCTACTGAAACGAGGCCCAAGTAGAAAAAACTCCGCCTCATCAAGGTTCCCACAAGAAAACGTTCCTTTTTAGGAAAGCCAATACCCAATAGTAGTATAATGCTGAGAATTTCCATCATTCAATATCCGAAAAGCATTTCGAACATCGTTTATGAATTTACTAGCGACCCGCCCCGGCTTCGCACGGATTCAATGCTGATACTAAATAACTACTACCTACTACCGAATGTCCTTATAATTATAAACATAATTATAAACAACGTTTACAGCTTTTTTGTCATTAGACAATACAAACATATTTTGTTTAAAAGTTACTCTTGAAAGAGCGACATATAATTGACCATGAGAAAAAGACACAACGCTCAAATCTAAGCCCGCAAAGTTGAAAGTTTGACCCTGAGCACCGCTATGTCCCTGCATTTTAAATCTGTAAGATCTTCGGAAATATTCATTTAAATTACACTAGCTGGCCCGGCGAACTTTGTTCCGCCTAAATGATACTTACGGTGGATTTCACTAATCGTAATCACCGGTGATCAGAGATCAACAGCTTGGTTCTCTGATTTTTAAACTGTCGAATCGAGTTCTGTATCAAGCTCCTATCGCCGATGATTACGCTTTGTGAAACCCAACGTTAAAGTTGTATCAACTAATCATTGCTATTTTTTCAAGCAGGAGATAAGTTAGGCAAAATATACAAAATTTTAGTAACATTGTTATTCGCACGATAAGAATTCTCTTTATTTATGCGGTATCTAATTATTGTTGAACATATAATTTTTCTTTGAATACTTTACAGTTTTCTCATTGCTGTATCTACATAAAAATATGAATCACGATCGAATTATATGGATGAGAAATAGTTCCAATGATTAATAATCACTTCTGATTACTGTAGAAACCATTTGAGTTCTGCCAATACAACGCTGGAAATTCGAATTGAAGTACTTTGTCTATGGTACTTTAATCTCACTTCACAGAATACCATTAAGCTAAGACGTTTTCTTATTTTTCTTCTTGACTAAGATATTTTTGTTTTGGTCCACAGCACAGAGTTGGAGGCAACTCAAATTAGGTAAACACTATTTGTTTACATCGACATCTAACGGGGAGAATATCAAATAAAGTACCTACGAATAAGCTGTAGCGTAACTGTAGCGACACCTAGCGGCCTTACTCAAAAGAAGGAAAAGCATTTCCTGCATAAGCAAAATTTTCATCGATTTTTTCAAAGTTTTAATGTATTTTATAATAACCAGACCGTAGACGAATCGATATATGAAGTTTCATAACAAACAGTCCATCCGATCTCGAGTTATAAATGGTGTAACCAACATCTTTCTTTTATATATATAGATGATGTAAAGGGCCATATTGGTCTATACTGAATGGACAATGTATTCAAGGTACTTAATTGGATGAGGAATAATGCTGTATTGCTTAAAATAAATTAATTTAAGTTGAAGAACGTCCCGAGGGCAAATATTTTTCTTTTTTTCGATTTAACTAGTTTTTCAATTAAAAAAACCAGGGTAATCGTTAGATCTGGGGTTATTGAATATGTTTTTCGTTTTTCATGAGTACGAGCTATATTTTTGAAATGATAATCATGACAATTTTTGTATTTTATAGAAGATTAAATTGCCGAGGGCAAATAGTTGCGATTTTTTCAAAAAAATGATGAATAACCGTCGGAAAAAAATCAATAAGTGTAGTTTCCAAAACGCTGTGGTTCAACCTGTTTTTTTTTATTGAAAAACTAATTAAATCGAAAAAATCGCAACAATTTGCCCTCGGCAATTTAATCTTCTATAAACTACAAAAATTTCAATGATTATTATTTCAAAAATATAGCTTGTACTCATGAAAAACGAAAAACATATTCAATAACCCCAGATCTAACGATAACCCTGGTTTTTTTAATTGAAAAACTAATTAAATCGAAAAAAAGGAAACTATTTGTCCTCATGACGTTCTTCAATTTCAATTTAAAAAAAATCAAGTCTCTACGTCGTAAATTAGGGTACTTACTTGTGAAATAAGGAGACCACTTTTGAATTGAGATTTACCACGATTCAAAAGGTGATACTGCCCCTTAAGAGATAGACATATACCATCGCGGACTTTTTTGTTGACCTTTTTCAGGTGTACAATACCGAGTACATCATTTTGATTTATCTCGTGGGGTTCAGTCAGCGTTTGCAATGTGAGCGCAAAAAGATGTGTTTTAATTTACGACATCACATTAGAAACCTGTAAATTCATCAGTGTTTCTCTACAATTTCATGCAAGTATCATACATAAAAACCTTCCTTTTGAATCACTCCATCTTGCGTAGTTTTGAATATTTAAGCATACATAGGGACAGACAGCAATAGTGACTTTGTTTTATACTATGTATTGATGCCTACAAATGATATGATATATTGTTTATCCTGACTACTCCTAGATCTAGATCTCCTGAGGAGACCCCTCTGGAACTACAAGCTTCGAAGCTTGTAACTTGTGCCGAGTTCGGAGTAAGCAGTTGTGTTCTGTGTAGGCTTTGTTACTGTGTCCTTACGCCACCTTAGGCACAGCACTGTTAATTTTTGACCCAACAGTGAGAATGGTGGCCCCTACCGAAACTAGAAAATTTCTTTCCTAGCTCGGGATTGAACTTCGGACCTTTGGGTCCTAATTCCAACGCTCTACCACTGAGCCAAGGGCACTCATACATACTACATACATACATACTAAAAAAGAATTCAAATAACTGAATCTCTCAATCTACTGAAAATCCTAGAACATCCTTTTTGTATATTGTGAGGTATCTAATTTTTATCTTTGGCCGTCAATTGATGGGCCACCCGGTGTAGCATGTCACAAATACCCCTGGATGAATGTAAATGAGATAATTACCCGATTTACAGGGAACACATTTCAATCTGATTTTTTCGACCTCGAACGTAATTCCTGATTCGCCATGCCATAAAATTATTTCAGTTCACGTGAGGATGTGATGAGAATTCGGAGAAATTGAATCCCGAAATCGGCCACAAGCTATATCGATCAGATTTTCAGCGAGCAATCAATAGCTCGTTTGTGCTCGCTTTAGAATCCTCAATTTTATAGCTTCAGAAATGTTCGAGTGAGAATTAAATTCGAATGAAATGGTCTTAGAGTTAATGATGGCTCTAGATCTGGTGGGGAACTCGAATTATTCAAATGTCATCCAAATTACTATTCCAGCAGATCTTGCAGTTTCCACTGCATTATGAGCTAGATACTAAATTCGGGCCCTGAAAGACCTTATCGTCAAACAATTTTTTAAACCACTTCTGTAGCAGTTAAGCTTCCAGGGTGTTTTATAAGGGCAAAATTTCAATTGGGCGTCATATGTGACAATCGTAATGTCACATGATTATGACGTGACAGATGAAAGTTAGTTACATATATAGTTATGATCTGGAGAAATTATTGGACCGTTTTTCCTCGAAAACGAAGAAGTTGAATGGCAAACGTTATTCTGCTATGATAACAGTTTTTTGTGCCTCAATTGGAAGCTATTGATCTTGACGACATATGGTTTCAGCATCAGGACGGTGCTACATGTCATACCGCCCGTGAAAATTGACGATCTTGCTCGAGTTTGCTCCTGGTATTATTATTTACTGAACTCCTTTAGAGTACGCACAAGTAATTTTGTTTCATCCATAATTCCCAAATATATATTTTCTAAATCAATAAATATGATGCTTCACAAGAGCGTTTTCAAAAGTATGTAATCTACGGGGAAATCGATGTAAAATCATTTAAAACTCAATAACAACTTGAATCGATCCAATAAAAATCAGTATGAGTCATTTCGTCAATCTGGTCGCCTTTTTTCTGAAGTTTGGTTCTTTGCATATGCTTCATGAATGTTCTCATTTTTAAATGAAGTCAGTTTATCAACGGCTTCGATTTGAAACGAGTTTTCTGAAAATGCCTAGACGTAAATTAACAAACGCTGAGGCTAATAGGGCTATCGAAATTTTATAGGGTGACCTAACTCAGGTTGTTGTAGCGGGAAGGCTTCAAGTCAGCCAGAGTGTGATATCTCGACTTTGGAATAGGTTCAGGGAGACAGGTTCCGTGTTGGAAAGACCAAGGTTTGGTGGGCGACGAAAAACAACACCTGCTTAGGATCGTTTCATCACCGTTTCGGCGAGAAAAAACCCTACATCTACGTGTAGAATGCTACGGAATACTCTTCAAAATGCAGATGGGGTCCAAGTTTCCATCGAAACCATCAGACGACGTTTGAGAGATGTGAATCTAGGTTCTAGACGTCCATTAAGAGGAGTTCCATTAAGACGTGACCATAAGCGTCAAAGACTGGAATGGGCAAGGCAACATATCAATTGGAACGATCAATGGCGTAGTGTCCTTTTCACTGATGAATCCAGATATGGACGATCTTCAGATTCTCGAAGAATGAGGGTATGGAAAATCCCACGCATACCCCGTAATCGTCGCTATGTCCAAGGAGTCCATCCATTCCGAGGGGGTAGTGTTATGGTATGGGCCGGGATATGTTTCAACGGGCGCACAGATCTACACATTTGTCCTGCATGGGAATATGACCGCCTTACACTATAAGGAGCGTGTCATTGACAATGTTGTGCCAAATTTTCACGCTGCTATTGGTGAAACTTTTCAATTTCTAGACGACAACGCTAGACCGCACTGTGCAGCCATAGTTGAGAATGCGCGCGAGGAGCTTGGTGTTCCACATTTACCAATACCACCGCACTCACCAGATTTGAATTGCATAGAACATGCATGGGATATGCTCCAAAGAAGATTAGATAATCATCAACCTACCCCAGAATCCTTAAATGATCTGAGAGAGCTTCTGCCCCGTTTATGGAACCAAATTCCTCAAGAAATGTTCAACAACCTCGTGTGTAGTATGCAAAGAAGATGTCAAGCTGTTATTGATGCCCGTGGAGGCCATACATTGTATTGATAGTCTTAAAATGCTTGAATTCTCTGGGAATAAAATTTCGTTATTTTACTCGATTTTTCTTAACCACTGTATACGCTACAGACCTCAGGCTAAAATTAATTTAAGACTTGAAATCATATTAATATGAATTTTCATCACAAAAATCTTATTTCAACTATATTTTTTCACAATTTAAGTCAATGTCCCTAACTCATGTGGAGCAGTTTATTTTAATACATTGCTTCAAAAAACCATGTTTCATTGAACACTGAAATGTGTTGCTCTTATTGAAACACCCTTTACTTATATTATGCTGGATGCAGATTTAATAAAAACTCAAACTCAATATTTTTCACGATCATAATACGAGAAATTAAAAATAGAATTGAATAAACTTGATCACTCAACTTTGCTGAGCTAGATGTTTCCCTAATTTCCACATAATGAAATTCCTGAAAGGAATCTGAAACAATTATTCTCCCCCGAATATTTTATGCTCCGGGAATAAATCTTTCTGATTTCTTCGAGAATGTAACAGGTGCAGAAACAACTTCAATTATAATCGCTACCCACAGGTAAGGGTTGAATTCATTGAAATTATGTTTCACAGGATAATATACCACGTGGGATGGATTGCCTCTCAATAGAACGACAGTTTTCATGTCACTCGAATTGAAATTTGCATCATTTTCAACCCACTTTCGTAAACAGAAAGTTAGATATTTGATTCAAATTTTCCACATCAAGTTATGTCCTAATTCAAAGTCAGTTTTTTTGTGTACCTCACTGACTCCCAATTGAGATTCACTAGATAATTCTTTTGTTTCTGAACGTTATTGAGATCAAAACAAATTCACAATCATCTTAAATCTCGAAATCATGAAAAATTATAATTTTCATCACAAGATGGTGCAAATTTTTCCTCATTCGTTTGCCACCACACTGTAGACAAAATTCCATTCAAAATTTTATCAGATACTGAAGTACCAATATCAATAAAATTGCGTTTCGGATTCATTGATCTCTGGCAATGATAGATATTGTCATGTTTAATTGAAATATTTTCCAGAGCCGAAATATCATTCGGATTCATTCCGAACTTCAAACAAGCTGCTGATTTCGAGAGAGTTAGTTAATTTATTAAAAGTTGAATGATGAATTTATACAACAAACTATGCGGCTGTTGTTTGGAACTAGTTTCAATTAAAGGTACATTTAATTATGTTGTTATTATGCAGGATGTCACACCGATAAGGCCATTCAGCCGTTCCTCACGAACTAATTCATACTATAAATTACCGTTAAAATTTGTGTACAGAAGTTTCCGGTTATGCCCCATTCAATAAGGATATTTTCACTTCCTGGATTTCCAATTCTACGATGTATACTCCATTCACTTTCATAAAGTATCCCGGTTGGCCAAGATTTAGGTTCATCAAGTTTTTTCACTTGAAACTGACGCAGGTTGGCACTCCTGAAATGTCAAATAACTCTCAGAGACGTTGCCGATGCTAATTTCTATTTACTCTTTCTCAACTTTGTAACTGGAGTTAGTTCTTTTTAGATTCAACTGTGACACAGGTTTCGTAGTACGACTACATTTTCATACTGGAGTATTTCAAGTTATGTAAAAAGATATTTGAATGTCTTCTGCAGGCTTATTTCTTGAGAATTATGAAATGTGGGGAATTCCATAGGTCCGTTTGTTCGTTTAGAATTTTTTCAATTGGGTTATTCGAGTACATACTTTTATTCTTTTTTCGAAAAAACTATCACAAAGTAACCGACTAAACTGTCCATTATTTTTCAGAAAAATTTCAGCACTCGATTCTAGATTACCGTACAAGGAAATAGCATAACTGAATCTTCCAACCATGATTATATACGTGAAATATTTCCATTATTAACAGAGAAAAAATTCGCAAGGTCTTTAGAATTATTTAATTCACATAATATTTTCTCAAATTCATTATATTCCCAGAGTAAGTAAACATTTTGATAAATACGTGATAACTACGACCTCTATTTAGAGATGATAACGTTGCGTATTTATTTGACAGGAAAATGACCATAACCTAACATTTTTAAAATATACACGATGAAATATGTCAGAATCTATATATATAAAAGAAAGATGTTGGTTACTCCATTTATAACTCGAGATAGGATAAACTGTTTGATATAAAACTTCATTTATGGATTCGTCTACGGTCTGGTTATTATAAAATACAATAAAACTTTGAAAAACCGATGAAAATTTTAATTATGCAGGAAATGCTTTTCCTTCTTTTGAATAAGGCCACTAGGTGTCGCTACCGTTGATGCGTATAGTCGTACAGTGACCAGATAAGTCTCTGTACGTAGTCGTAGGTACTTAGTTTGATAATACCGCTGTTAGATGGCGATGTGTGATTCGCATATAACTCATGGTAACATGGAAGTCTATTACTAGATCAAAAAGCGGGTGAACATCTCAAGTTGGTGGAACAGTGAATTTTTACCGAAATATCAAGTAAATCGGATTTTGACGATCAGATTCAAACGTGAGTTGCCCATCTTTTTTTTTTCTTTATTTTTGAAATGTTTTGAATTTCTGTTTTGGTAATGAATATATTTGCGGAAATAACTTAATCCAAAATTGCCCATAATTAGTAATTGACATATTATTTTAGTGTTTCTGTTTGCACAGAGACAGTATCATAAGCGTCCATAATTTTGAAACGTTTGCTCATCGGGGTTTCAATAATGATATACAATAATGTTTCATGGGTAGCCTAATCTGATCTGGTCGAATGATCATCCATAAATTTGAATGTGAGTTCAACACAACCGGCAGTGTTGATAATTTTTTTTCTTGCATTTTTCACTCTGCCGTGTCGATCGTGCTATCGACTTCATTTGAACATCTCGATTTGCCTTCTTACGAGCTTGATATCGTCAACTAAATTGAACCAATTGAAGAATGATTGAACCCTAAAATTTTTGTTTATTTGCCGTACCTATTGTTCGAAAATAAGGAATTCACCTAATTTGGTCAACCTTTTAGATAAGCATTGTATGTAATTATGGAAAGTTTAAAAATACATGTATCAACCTTTTAGATTTTTTCAATAAAATAAAATAACACCTACCGGAATTTTCCATTTACCCTTATTGGTAAACCCCGTCCCAGCCACCCAAGCACATGTCCTGTGTGACAGTGACAGCTCATATCCATGGAAACATGAAAATCTCGCTGCTCCACCAACTGAGATGTTTACCAACTATTTTGAGCTTAGCAGTATAGCTAAGATGTCTAAAATAATGGTGTGAGCACTGATTATATTTTGAGAATTTATCATGACTGATTTTCGTAACATTAAAAACAAAAAGTTATATGTTCAACAATTAGGTACCGCTTAAATAAAGAGAATTCTCTTCATGTAAATTACAATAATATTAAAATTTTGTATATGTATTTTGAACTTTATTTTGCCTAATTTATCTCCTGCTTGAAAAATAGCAATGGTGAGTTTATACAACTTTAACGGTGGGTTTCACAAAGCGTAATCACCGGTGATCGGAGTTTGATCTAGAATCAACTCGATTTGACAGTTCAAAAATCAGGGAACCAATCTGTTTATCTCCGATCACCGGTGATTACGATTTATGAAATCCACCGTAAGTATAAGTTGGGCAAAACAAAGTTCGCCGGGCCAGCTAGTAGTTTATAGAAGTGAATGGAGTATATGAGATTCGAAAACTAGAAAATCAATCTGATATTCCTACTCAATTAGGCCATCTTATAGCTTGAGAAATGAGTATAGTTGCAGTCCTCCGAAATGTTCATTATTTCGGGGAGAAACAGCTAGAGTTATCCTGGTGAGACAGCCTGTATAGTCGACCGTTTCAATCACTGCAGGTAAAGTTCATTGCTGAATCCCGTTTATTATCTTCTCTGTCGTATTTCAGTTCATTAGGTGAAAATTAATCTTATTAAATCGTGCACGTGTACTTGTGTTATGAATTTTCATCACAGATTTTACTGTTTCTGATTTCCTTTCTGTATATAGTTTCGTTATTGGGTGGAAAACCAGAATTTCCTCAGATTAAAGGTTATAGCCCGTTACCTAATTTGCGGAAAGAGCTAATGGGAAAGGCAAGTAACTCGTAAAATTGCTAGAATTATTTGCTTGGAAGGATAAAAACAACCTCCATTTAAGTGCAATGGTCAGGCTAAGTATACGAAAGAAATTTTCGCATCACATTCTTCACGTCTGAAGATGAAGGAACTTGATAGGTTTCGTATGGGTACAATCTCTGATTTTTGTACACCTTGAAAAATAACTTTCAAAAGTAATCAAGTACAAGACACCAAAACTTCACATTAATAGTTGGAATAGATATCGAAAGAACCTAAAAACGCTAAGCGAGGCTAACATTTTATAATGGTTAAAATGTAATAGATAAATCAGGATGAAGGACCAAAGATCGATGGCTTTTTGCTATACAATAAATGTTATTATTTGTTATTTCTATTCATTCATTTGAAAAATTATCTCTAAAATAGTACAAAGTGGTGTGAAATGTTCAGGGTCTCAATTCCAAGAGGATATACGGTGCCACTTTACGAGAGAAATGAAACCGGAGCAATTTTGTTCCATTCGGATTCGATTATTGGATTAATTGCGTGTTTGACATGTGACATTAAGGATCTTCCCGATTCGAAGAGGCAGATTCAAGTGGAAAGTCAATCCACTTCTCATTCCAGAAGTTGTCTGTTTGATGTTGCAATATACTGTGCCCTTTTCGAATCGATTGCCTATGCGTAAATAATTTGCCTTCCTTCTTGCTGCCTGATGAATATCCACAAGGAATTTGAATTCAATTGCTGTTCAGCAAATTTCTGCCCTCTTCGACTTTGAATAGAAATTTCCTGCTGAAGGTTGCTCCAATATAGGCGAACCTTCAGGGTGTCTCATTCATACTGAAGGCATTCATTCTACAACCTGATTCCCATTCTTAACAGTAAGGTTTTCCGGTGAAAACAAATCATGTCTTATTGAGATGGAAATGAGGGGATTGGAGATACTGACTAACACTATGTGTTTCAGATTGATTATTTCAAGGAGAACGAATGTAAATTGGAATGGATCACAAATGTCTGAGTTACTGAGCCGAATAAACAAGTTTATGTCAGCCATTAGTAGTTTGTTATATAAAATTTCAATAAAGAGTTTTAAAATCTAGAATTTAATTTTCTTTCTGTATCTCCCCACCTAAGTTATAAGTTTCTGAACCGTTGGTTGAGGCAATTACAAAAAAAATTTAGAGCTAAAGGTCATTTAGTACCCATATACAGGGTGATTTTTTTAAGTGTTTCATTAGACGTTTTCGAGGAAGGAATTGCGATACAGATTCAAAATTTTGTAGTTTTGTTTTAGAGTACATGAACTCAATTTCTAAAATATTTTCAAGCCAAATCTACTTCCGGTTCTACCGGAAACGATGTGAACTTTGTTATTTCAAATGCAACACCCTGTATATTCATACATATTTGAATTCTTCGTTCAATTCTGCAATGATTTGATGTATGATATGCGCAACCACATCAAGCGATTATTGAGTTATAGCGTGATTCTCAATTTTTTTGACAGAAAGATTGTCACAAATTAGTGTTCATATCTTCAAAATCCCTCATTGTAAGAATTTTTTTTGCAACATTGGAACAAAAGAAAGTACGCTGATACTGCTTATTGTATGAATCATGAGAAAATACTATACAGGGTGTCTGAAACGGGGCTTCAAAGTGAGCCTCAACAAAACTATAAAATCTCATTAATTTCAAATGGGAACCATATAATTTTGTAATTCCGATCGATTGCTCGTCAAAAACTAGCTAGAGTGTGCCAAACATTTCATGTCTTTAAAATCAGTATAGTTTTGCCGTTATCGAATAAAATTCGAATTTCACGACAAAATCCAGGTTTCGCTCAGTCAAATTCATTGGTATGCACGTCCTTTTCAAACTACGGATTTTAAAGACACGAAATGTTTGGCACACTCTAGCTAGTTTTTGACAAGCAATTGATCGGAATTACAAAATTATATGGTTCCCATTTGAAAAAAATGAGATTTCAAAGTTTTGTTGAGGCACACTTTGAAGCCCCGTTTCAGACACCCTGTATAGTATTTTCTCATAATTCATACAATAAGCAGTGTCAGTGTACTTTCTTTTGTTCCACTGTTGCAAAAAAAATTCTTACAATGAGGGATTTCGAAGATATGAACACTAATTTGTGACAATATTTCTGTCAAAAAAATTGAGAATCACGCTATAACTCAATAATCGCTTGATGTGGTTGCGCATATCATATATCAAATCATTGCAGAATTGAACGAAGAATTCAAATATGTATAAATATACAGGGTGTCGCATTTGAAATAACAAAGTTCACATCGTTTCCGGTAGAACCGGAAGTAGATCCGACTTGAGTATATTTTAGAAATTGAGTTCATGTACTCTAAAACAAAAATACAAAATTTTGGATTTGTATCGCAATTCCTTCCTCGAATATGTCTGATGAAACACTTAAAAAAATCACCCTGTATACTCCATTTACTTTTATAAAGTATCCCGGGAGGCCATGATTTAGGTTTATCAAGTTCTTTCACTTAAAATTGACGCAGGTTGGCACTCTTGAAAATCAGGCGATATTGCCAAGGCTACTTTCTTTTTCCTTTTTTTTAACTTTGTAAATGAAGTTAGTTCTTCTAAGGTTTAACTGTGACACAGGTTTCGTAGTACTACCACATTTTCATACTGGAGTATTTCAAGTTGTGCAAAAAGGTATTTAAATGTCTTCTGTATAGGCTTATTTCTTGAGAATTCTGAAAAGTGGGGAAGTTCATAGGTCCGTTTGTTCGTTCAAAAGTTTTTTTGTCGGGTTATTCGAGTACTTTTATTTTTTTTTTCGAATGAACTATCATAAAGTAACGGACTATTCTGTCCATTATTTTTCATTAGTTACAACACTCGATTCTTGATTTACGTACAAGAAAACAATATGACTTAATTGTCCAATCATTTTTATATACGTGAAATATTTCCAGTATCAATAGAAAAAAAGTTTCTTCAACATTCGCCAGGTCTTTGAAATTACTGAATTCACATAATAAATAAATAAATAAATAAATGTATTTAAGGCAATTGACCTAAATCCTTCAGTAAATAAACATTTCGATAAATACGTAATTACTACGACCTCTATGTAGAGAGAACAACGTTGCTTATTTATCTGACAGGAAAATGACTACAACCTAAGATTTTCAAAATATACCCGGTGAAGTGTCAGAATTCCATGGCTAACAGGGATACTTCATGGAAGTGAATGGAGTTTAGGTTTGAGAAAAAAATTTCAAATAGTAATAGACCCTACGTGGGGGGCAGTTTCCCCCCGAGTGCGGCTAGGAAAACCGTTCAGAGATCGATAAGAGCCATCACGAAGATAATTGTGGTCATTCGGAATGTACAGAACGCCATGCAGTCGTCCTTATGTTGAACGGCAAACATTTCAAGAATCCACAATGAGAACATTTTTCACCCCCATTGAATTCATCAGTACCCCCCTCCACTCCACCTCCCCGCCGCGGAAATTGTTTACTTACAGAACTCCTAACACCGCGAAAATGGGTCGAATTTTCGCTGTTCTCCATTTTCAAGGGTTGATCTCGATTCCGAATGAAATAAAATATGCGAACGGAATATCCGGCTCTAAAATAGGCGCGTTTATGTTTCTTTTTTGCGGACGCGGCTAAAACGATTTTAATGATTTCCAACAGGCCGACGCACATCGCGAATGGAAAAAAAGCTAGTTTCAGGTAGCACTTTCACGTCATTTTTTTATTTCGGTATAACCGAATGCAAAAAATTAAGTGCTGCGGAAACAACTTCCGTTAGCCAAAAACGCTACCAAAATGGTTCACTCAACGTTCGAGTTGGTCCCGGAAAAATCAAACGCCGAATTCTCCCAGAAACAATGGGCGAAATAAAAGGAAAATATCACATTTCAAAGTTTTGAAGGTGATATCGCACATATACATATACTACACTCATTTTTATGAATTGTCCTTGTTTATCAAGATTTTTTACTTAAAACTGACGCAGGTTGGCACTCGTGAAATGTCAAATAATTCTCAGAGGCGTTGCCAATGCCAATTTCTATTTACTCTTTCTTAACTTTGTGAATAGAGTTAGTTTTTTAAGGTTTAACTGTGACACAGGTTTCGTAGTACTACTACATGTTCTAACTGGAATATTTCAAGTTGAGCAAAAACGTATTTAAATGTCTTGTAAAGGCTTATTTTTTGAGTTCGTTTAGAAGTTTTTCTGTCGGGTTATTTGGGTACTTTCAATCTTCTTGATTTCCGTACAAGAAAATAGCATAACTGAATCTTCCAACCATGTTTATATACGTGAAATAAACTGCTCCACATGAGTTAGGGATATTGACTTAAATTGCAAAAAAATATAGTTAAAATGAGATTTTTGTGTTGAAAATTCATATTAATATGATTTCAAGTTGCAAATTAATTTTAGCCTGTAGGTCTGCAGCGTATACAGGGTGGTTATGAAAAATCGAGTAAAATAACGAAATTTTATTTCCAGAGAATTCAAGCATTTTAAGACTACCAATACAATGTATGGCCTCCACGGGCATCAACATCATCTTGACATCGCTTCTTTGCATACTACACACGAGGTTGTTGAACTTTTCTTGAGGAATTTGGTTCCATAAACGGGACAGAAGCTCTCTCAGATCATTTAAGGATTCTGGGGTAGGTTGATGATTATCTAATCTTCTTTGGAGCATATCCCATGCATGTTCTATGCCAGTGGTTTTCAACCTTTTTCATGATGCGACCCCCCCTGGCATGTAAAAATATTTCGCGACCCCCCGACCCTTCGCGTTTTTATCATGTGTGTTTCTGTATGTTACAGTGTTACAAATATTCATTCCATACATCGATGTGAAGTTAGCCATATCCACACATATACTCAAAGACAAAAAATTGCTAATGGAAAAAAATTCATAACTTAGTGAAATGAGATGGTATTGCAATCAGATTTGGATGTGAGCTTGATTGGTTGATAAGAAATTGAATCCTGTTCCATTTGGAGACTTTCAAGACTCAGGGAGAGAGTTGTGGGGGTTGTTGGGGGTGGTTCCTGGCAAAAATCAGAACTCGACGAAATGGAAGTGTTCGACGATGGGTTTCGAATATGTGTTTCTTGAATGCCGTAAAAATGAAATGTAATACCCCTCATAGTTTGTTAGCCCCCAGGTTGGGAGATTTTGGGGGTCGTTAATAAAAAATTATGAAAAAAATTCATATTTCGACGAAATTGGAGTGTTTCACGATCATATTCGAAAATGTGTTTCTTGAATGCCGAAAGAATGAAAAACAATAAACCCCATAGTTTTTTAGCCCCTAGGTTTGAAGATACAGGGGGTGTTTTTGAAAAATTATGAAAAAAATTAATATCTCGGAGTAATGAGAGTGTTCCACGGTCAGATTCGAATATGCGTTTCTCGAATGCCAAACAGTGGCGACGCCAGCTTTCGAAGACAGGGGGGGCCAAAAGGGGGTAGGAATTTTTTTAGGAGGGGCCAAAGTAAATAGAAATACAACGAGAAAATTGAAAGTCTCAGAATGTCAAAAAATTCTAGGCGGGGCCAGCAAAATTTCAGTGATGGCACGGGCCACTCCTGGCCCCCCTCTAGCGTCGCCACTGATGCCAAAGGAATGAAATACAATAAACCCCATAGTTTGTTAGTCCCCAGGTTTGGAGATTTGGGGTGTTGTTTATGCAAAATGATGAAAAAAATTCATATCTCGATGAAATGAGAGTGATCCACGACCATGTTCGAATATGTGTTTCTTCAATGTCGGAAGAATGAAATACAAAAGATCCCATAGTTTGTTAGCCCCCAGGTTTGGAGATTTGGAGGGTTGTTTATGAAGAATGGTGAAAAAAATTCATATCTCGAAAAAAGGAGAGTATTCCAGGATCAGATTCGATATGTGTTTCTTGAATGAAATACAAAAAACCCCATAGTTTGTTAGTCCCCAGCTTTGGAGATTTTGGGGGTAGTTTATGAAAAATGATGAAAAAAATTCATAACTAGGAGAAATGAGAGTGTTCCATGAAAAAAGAATTGTGTCATTTGATTAATCCAAAACAAGCACAACCTTCGCATGAGTCTTGGGAGTTTATTCTTTGTTAATTTGTTTGTATTAACATACAAATGTTTATGAGTATTTGATTCTGTTGAAATTCTCTTACTAAAGTTCTCTCAAACTCTGGCGACCCCCCTACAGAAGCTTCGCGACCCCCCAGGGGGACGCGACCCACAGGTTGAAAAACACTGTTCTATGCAATTCAAATCTGGTGAGTGCGGAGGTATTGGTAAATGTGGAATACCAAGCTCCTCGCGCGCATTCTCAACTATGGCTGCACGGTGCGGTCTAGCGTTATCTTCTAGAAATTGAAAAGTTTCACCAATAGCAGCGTGAAAAATTGGCACAACATTGTCAATGACATGCTCCCTATAGTGTAAGGCGGTCATATTCCCAGGACAAATGTGTAGATCTGTGTGTCCGTTGAAACATATCCCGGTCCATACCGCCTCGGAATGGATGGACTTCTTGGACATAGCGACGATTACGGGGTATGCGTGGGATTGTCCGTACCCTTATTCTTCGAAAATCTGAAAATCGTCCATATCTGGATTCATCAGTGAAAAGTACACTACGCCATTGATCGTTCCAATTGATATGTTGCCTTGACCATTCCAGTCTTTGACGCTTATGGTCACGTGTTAATGGAACTCCTCTTAATGGACGTCTAGAACCTAGATTCACCTCTCTCAAACGTCGTCTGATGGTTTCGATGGAAACTTGGACCCCATCTGGATTTTGAAGAGTATTCCGAAGCATTCTACACGTAGATGTAGGGTTTCTTCTCGCCGAAACAGTGATGAAACGATCCCTAGCAGGTGTTTTTTTCGTCGCCCACCAAGCCTTGGTCTTTCCAACACGGAACCTGTCTCCCTGAACCTATTCCAAAGTCGAGATATCACACTTTGGCTGACTTGGAGCCTTTACGCTACAACAACCTGAGTTAGGCTACCCTGTAGCATTCCGATAGCCCTATTAGCCTCAGCGTTTGTTAATTTACGTCTTGGCATTTTCAGAAAACTCGTTTCAAATCGAAGCCGTTGATAAACTGACTTCATTTCAAAATAAGAACATTCATGAAGTTTATGCAAAAAACCAAACTTCAGAAAAAAGGCTACCAGATTGACGAAATGTCTCATACTGATTTTTATTGGCTCGATTCAAGTTGTTATTGAGTTTTGAATGATTTTACGGCGATTTTCTCGAAGATTACATACTTTTAAAAACGATTGAATACGATATCCCTAACTCTTGTGGAGCAGTATATTTCCAGTATCAACAGAGAAAAAAGTTTCTTCAACATTCGCCAGGTCTTTGGAATTATGCAATCCACATAATATTTCCTCAAATTCATTATTTTCCCAAACTAAATAAATATTTTGATAAAAACGCAATTACTACGACCTTTAAATAGAAAGGACAACGTTGCTTATCTGACAGGAAGTGACTATAACCGAAAATTTTCAAAATATACACGGTGAATTGTGTCAGAATGTAATGACCAACTGGGATACTTTATAGAAGTGAATGGGGTAAAGCAGGTTAGGTAAATACAACATATGATCTTCCGCCCATCCTCTAATCTAATCTAATCTAGGTAAATACTGCTAAAATTTGTAAAATTGTAGATACAAATGACTGCTGACATTTTTGTCATTTCAAATATGCCTGTCATGCCATTTTAGAAACATCTCTTCTCTATCGGGAATCTCTCCGTGTTTTTCACATTTTTCGATCGACGGAATAATTCTGTTAGGATAATGAAGCGGGCGCCTGAAGAATCTGGAGCATCATTATAGGTTTTTGTCATCTTCCGACAGCCGCCCGAAGAAAGATGGTAAATTAACATCTAACTGTGAGAATAACGATTATTCTTCACTGTGAAGCCTGGCCCCCCTTCCGTTCGAAAGGCAATTTTCTCGACGTAAAACAAGAACATGCTAATTATTGCTAGTTAGGGATGCAGAAATGTGGGGATAAACAACTTCTAGTGCCCTGAACTGGGCAAATTCACGTAGCCTGGCTATACAATAATGGCTTACGTAGCGTGTACGAATTTACATTTTCTGACACAACCATAATATACAACGTCAGCTACAGATGTTCTCAATGGCGATCAGTCACTTAATTTCTATGACAAATGGCTGCATGTGCGCACACACGGCCCAAGCTCCTCAAGCACATTCTAGCCGAGGTTTAGTGGGTGGAAATAAGCTTTTTCTGAAACATTTTTATTGTATTGCCCCCAGATTTATTGAACTTGATGAATTGTTGCCGTCAACTGCAAGATGATGATTTATCAAGTCAGCTCCGGTGGCATTCAATTTTCTTCCCAAATAAACAGTATTTAATTCTAGCAGCGCCCGAATATAACAAACTCATTCTTCACAAGAAAAGCCTTTTTGGAAAAACGTGCAAGGGAAGGATAAATACCTTCTAGAATGAGAATCTGACTAAACTTTGCAAGTAGCTTGAATACGTCATTCTCCTTGATCTCATCTCTATCAAATCTGTGGATCTGAAATTATCAGCATTTCGAACGGCCACATTTACGTAACCCCTAGTCGAATTCAACCGTTGGAAGTTCGCACTGCGCAAAAAAATTAACGATCATTATGGAAATCTCAAATTTATTCTACAACTGAAGGTGTTCTCAATGATAATTATTTTTATCAGAATTATGCATGCATATGTTATCCACTTTCAACGTTTTTCTTCAATACAGATGTTTTCTCCCAGCAGGAATAAAAAAAGATGATATTATCAGATTTTGAATGTATTGGCTTCATTTTAAAATCAGTTGTTCTCGATCAATTCTAGTGATCAATAGTTTTTCTTTCGTTTGATTTTCTACACTCGATCGCTATGCAACGCGAAACACGCAATTTGACCCAAGAAGAATGTGCCCAAGCGGTAGTTTTGCGAGAAGAAGGGTGGACATACACAAGAATTGCAGAAAGGTTTGGAGTTTCCCATACAAGTGTGTCCAGAATGTTGCAGCGATTCAGGGAGATAGGTATGGATGTCCGAAGACCAGGACAGGGTAGACCACGGGTAACAACTGCCATTCAAGAACGTTATTTGAGAGTTTCTTCGTTGAGACAACGGTTTGCAACCGCTCGCCTCCTTCAAAATCAGCTTGAGCAAACTCATGAGGTGCAAATTAGCACTCAGACAATAAGAAATCGCCTCAGAGAATATGTCTCGTGTCGCGGCAATAGGCCCAGCTCTTACCCCAACCCATCGAAGGGCGCGTTTGGATTTTGCGAGAAAGCATATCCATTGGGAAGAGGCCGATTGGGAAAGAGTTCTCTTCACAGATGAGTCTAGATTTTGCCTCTACCATTGTGATCGACGTTTCCTTGTATACAGACGTCCACATGAAAGATATGCTCAGTGCAATTTCCTGAATACTACTGGTTTCGGGGGAGGATCGATTATGGTATGGGGTGGAATATCTTTGACTGCTCGCACAGACCTAGTGGTCGTTGATAATGGAGCTATGAATGCTGATAAGTATATAAGGAACATTCTTGAAGAGCATGTAGTGCCATTTGCCCCATACATTGGTGAAATTTCATTTTATGGACGATAATGCAAGACCCCATCGTGCGCGCATCGTTCAGGAGTACCTTGAAGAGGTTGCAGTCTCCCGAATGGAATGGCCAGCAAGAAGTCCAGATCTCAATCCGATTGAGCAGGTTTGGGACAACCTCAATAGAAGGCTGAGAAGTTCAGAAAATCATCCAGCTACTCTTTATGACTTAGGAATCCAACTCGGAGAAATCTGGGAAGGATTAGATCAGAACATTTTAAGATCACTCATTTTGAGTATGAACCGTCGTTGCCGAGCTGTAATTAACGCAACGGGTGGAAATACCAAGTACTAAATCACTTATCAGCATTTCAGTATTTTGAAAATTGTTCATTCCTCTTCTTTCACATAAGATTCGGTGAAATCCTGAATTTTTCTTCCATGTAATGTGTCTTGTTTCGTTCAAAACCTTCCCGAGAGAACATAAAAAATAATTTATAAAGTCAATGTAGAGTTAACGTTCATTAAAATTGAGATTTTCAGAATGTGCGTTAATTTTTTTAGCGCAGTGTATTTCTTCTCGCAAAGTATTGAAACAAACATACTTGACAATAAAAAAATGGATCAGTTTCATTATTTGAATTTGCGGGAACGGACAGCAGGGCAAATCTGAAATGAAAAAGTAATCCCGAAATATGGACATAGTTGCGATATTCGATGGCATAATGCGAGGAGTGGATTATTCAGAAATCCGCGAATATGGGGAGAACTGTTAACTGATGAGACTGAGGCTTTCAAGAGATATCGTTCGATACTGAACACAATATCCAAACGGTTATAACCATATATCATTGAGTCTTAACATGCTGATCAAGTGATTTCATTCGTTAACGAAGGAAGAACATTTCTTGCAACCTCCTCTTTCTGACCGAATCCATATAGACTTTCAATAAGGGAAAACAACAAATTAGGATTGTGGCAAAGTAAAAAAGACTATTTATTTTACAAGAAGTAAGAATGATGAATCGTAATAAAAAAAAACAGTTTATCCATTGAAAAATATTCATTTAGAACTATCGGGTGTTTTTTTTCAGCTGTGATAATACACTGTGCAAAAAAATTAACGCACATTCAGAAAATCTCAATTTTAATGACATTGACTTCATAACTTATTTTTTATGTTCTCTCGGGAAGGTTTTGAACGAAACAAGACACATTAAATGGAAGAAAAATTCAGGATTTCACCGAATCTTATCTGAAAGAAGAGAAATGAACAATTTTCAAAATACTGAAATGCTGATGAGTGATTCAATACTTGGTATTTCCACCCCTTGCGTTAATTACAGCTCGGCAACGACGGTTCATACTCAAAATGAGTGATCTTAAAATGTTCTGATCTAATCCTTCCCAGATTTCTCCGAGTTGGATTCCTAAGTCATTAAGAGTAGCTGGATGATTTTCTGAACTTCTCAGCCTTCTATTGAGGTTGTCCCAAACCTGCTCAATTGGATTGAGATCTGGACTTCTTGCTGGCCATTCCATTCGAGAGACTTCAACCTCTTCAAGGTACTCCTGAACGATGCGCGCACGATGGGGTCTGGCATTATCGTCCTTAAAAATGAAATTTTCACCAATTTATGGGGCAAATGGCACTACATGCTCTTCAAGAATGTTCCTTATATACTTATCAGCATTCATAGCACCATTATCAACGACCACTAGGTCTGTGCGAGCAGTCAAAGATATTCCACCCCATACCATAATCGATCCTCCCCCGAAACCAGTAGTATTCAGGAAATTGCACTGAGCATATCTTTCATGTAGACGTCTGTATACAAGGGAACGTCGATCACAATGGTAGAGGTAGAATCTAGACTCATCTGTGAAGAGAACTCTTTCCCAATCGGCCTCTTCCTAATCGGCCTCTTCCCAATGGATATGCTCTCTCGCAAAATCCAAACGCGCCCTTCGATGGGCTGGGGTAAGAGCTGGGCCTCTTGCCGCGACACGAGGCCTTAAATCATATTCTCTGAGGCGATTTATTCTTGTCTGAGTGCTGATTTGCACCTCATGAGTTTGCTCAAGCAGATTTTGAAGGAGGCGATCGGTTGCAAACCGTTGTCTCAACGAAAAAACTCTCAAGTAACGTTCTTGAATGGCAGTTGTTACCCGTGGTCTACCCTGTCCTGGTCTTCGGACATTCATACCTGTCTCCCTGAATCGCTGCAACATTCTGGACACATCTTTTTTTATTCCTGCTGGGAGAAAACATCTGTATTGAAGAGAAACGTGGAAAGTGGATAACATATGCATGCATAATTCTGATAAAAATAATTATCATTGAGAACATCTTCAGTTGTAAAATAATTTTGAGATGTCCATAATGTGCGTTAATTTTTTTGCGCAGTGTATATAGAACTCCAAATTAAAATAAAACACATAAAATTAAGATTGAAGCCAAATTTTTATAATCCATTATAGTTATGTCGCATTATCTTGAAGGCAAATTAATTGGACCATTTCTCGAAATAATATTATCGCCAAACCTTTCTCTCAATAAATCAATTGTTACGGTAGCAGCATGAGGTGTAGCACCATCTTGTTGGAACCAAAACACTTCTAGGTCGATACCATTCAAGATTTGAAACAAATAACCATTGATCATCGATCTGTAACGAGCACCATTCACTGTAACATTAGCTCCAGCATCGTTCTTAAAGAAATATGCACCGATGATGCCTACAGCGTTTAAAGCACACCATACAGTGCATTTGTCAGGATGCAATGGAACCTGCAGAACTCTAGAGGATTGTTTTCACTCCATATCCGGCAATTTTGCTTGTTTACGTAGCCGTTCAACCAGAAATGAGCTTCATCACTAAACACAATTTTTCGATAAAAATGTGGATCAACTTCAAGCTGTTCTAGGGCCCAATCAGCAAACAAACGACGCCTATATTATGGTCAAGTGGTTTTAGTTCTTGAATCAGTTGGATCTTGTACAGGTGAAGACCAAGATCTTTACGCAAAATTTTCCATGTGGTGGATTGGCAGAGTCCAACTTTTTGTGAACGTCGACGAATAGACAAATCTGGATCTTCATTAACACTATCACTTACAGCAGCGATATTTTCTTCTGTAAGTACAATTCTTTGTCTTGTTGTTGTTTTTGCATCGAGAAGAAAAAATGTTATAAGAAATCTATCGATAGTTCGACGAATAAGCTGCTCTGGTAGACGATTATGTAAACCCGAGTGTGAACCATAGATTTCACGAAGAGCTCTATAAGTTTGGCGAACAAAACACTGATTTTGAAAATAAATTTCTACGATTGGTAGACGTTATTGCGGTGTGAGTCTTTCCATGCTAATTTGTCAATGCTTACTGAAAAGGAATGTCAAAACAACATGGCTTCTAGCTTCCGACAAATCACAGTTATCCCTATCGAAAATTCTATCACTCTAAAAAAACACCCGATACTTATTGGTTACATTATAAGTTCTACTGATTCCACGCATGCGACGACCACTGATTTCCTGCTAAAATAGACTCACAATTGATCTCACGCATGCGCACAAAATCTTTCCTCCCGAAGAGTGAATGAACTCTATTTATTTTTGCCGGGAATACAATCTTCCTCATCTTCGGGACAATAATTTGGATCTCATTCCAGCAGTTTATAAAGCTTAAATGGATTTAATTGCGTTATTCGGGGGGATTCAAACTTTTTCTGGGATCTCCATCTGGCGAAACAATCTTGATTCGTTTAACCACTCAACAGCGAATTGGAAAGGTTCACTTCTGTCTCTTTCGTTGTGAAAACTCTCTGTTAATTTCGATTATAACTCACTTTCAGTTTGGTCGAAAATGTCACGAGAATTACCCCGCAGAAATACGACATTGTCATGGAATTGTGCCTTTGAGATCATGAATAATTGAATAATTCTATGTTTCAGTCGAAAAGCGTAATTC
Organism: Adalia decempunctata; assembly: GCA_951802165.1. Lineage (NCBI taxonomy): Eukaryota > Metazoa > Arthropoda > Insecta > Coleoptera > Coccinellidae > Adalia > Adalia decempunctata. The sequence goes on along the minus strand of OX637704.1, from coordinate 8,017,072 downwards.
ATTAGAGGAATCAATTGTGTAAATAGTGATAAAGAGCGCAGAGTTCAAATTGGGACATCCTGTATAATAATAATAACGAATCAATTATCAATATGCGAATGCCGCTCGAACCGTTGAAATCATGTCATGTTTATTGGCAAACTCCATGAGTTCCTGATCCGTATATGGATGTTATTAAAATTGGCGAACTAACCCTAGGAACTGACATTGAATAGCAATGAAATTTCTATGAATTCGCGATGCCGCTGACCTGAATGTCCAGGATTCCATTAATATTAAGTTTATATTAAGGGAACGCACGATTAAAATCCCTCTTTTGAAAGACGCTCAAACATTATCAGAGCCGGCTGCTTCAACTTGTTTACATAGTTTAATGCCTCAGGGTCCCAATCTTGTTTACTTTCGCACAAGAAATCTTGTAATGCCAATGCTGATAAATGATCAAGTTCGCAGAATCGGAACTTGCTGCACAGAGAAGTGACTTCTCAGATCAAATGTCTGATTCGTCCCCAATGTAGCAAATCTCAACACGAGTTTCCAACTAAAGACAATTTGTATGCCCTTGATGTTAATTAACTAGAAACTATTTGTGTCGTTTTCATAGTTTGGAAAGTGTTTGAAGATATAAATTCGCAGTCACATCGATTGGAGGTTTGGGGGAAAATGGGCAAAGAGGCAAGACCCAAAATATGTATTTCCAAAATCATTTTTCTGTTAATTAATAATAGGCAGGGAAGAACTATATGGACGATTCAGATATGGGTTTATGGGTTTTCGAGGACGTGGAATTTAATTAAAAATAATCCCAGAACCTATCTTTGATGGTTTGGATTTTCACCAGCGAAATGGTACTTTTTCAAAAATCAAAATTTCAGAGTGTCAAAGCTCCTGATCCCATTGCTTCATATATATCACCATTATCCAAAGAATCTATGTTTGAAGTAAGATCAATTTCGAAAATATCATTTTTTTCTGGGTGGAAAATGAGGCTCTGAACTTGAGACCAAAACTCGAAAAAGGATTATGGAAGAAGTAAAACAAGAAAAATTCTACTCAAAGATGGATTTAGTGAGAATAATCCAAGGCTCCATTTATCATAGTCTAGATTTTCACCTGCGAAATGGTACTCTTCCAAACACCTGTCAATCTAAGCGTCCGAAATAACTCGAAAATGACAAATTGAAACCAAAAAACTAAAAAAAATCATGACAAAGAAGGGCATTATGGACAAGTTTGGTATGAAAATGTAGGTTTTCAGGGACGCTGAATTGAATGAGAAATATTTCGAGGCTCTATCTATCATAGTTTAGATTTTCACCTGTCAAATGGCATTTCTTCGATTTTCAAATCGTCATAGCTCCCGCTTCTGTGGTCGACGGTCGTATCCACTTCCGTTTTGTATATTAAAAATCATTATTGTCCCAAGTATCTATCAGCATAATACATCAATTTCGAAAATCCCAACTTTTTGGGTGAAAAATACGGTAAGGTCCCCCAAAAACACCATATTCGTCATCAACACGAAATCCCTGGGGCATCTAGTGTTGATATTCGATCGTGAAGTTCTTCAACCCATTAGAATCTTTCAGAATATCCAATTTGCTGAACCAAAAACCTAAACTCTGCATGCTCTAAGCGTTCGAACAAAACTCGAAAATGAAAAATTGAAAACAAAAAACTGAAAAAATTAATGTCAAAGAAGGATCATATGGACAAGTTTGGTATCAAAATATAGGTTTTCGGGGACTCTGAATTCAATAAAACATATTCCGAGGATTTATCTATCATAATTTAGATTTTCATCTGTCAAATGGCATTTTTTCGATTTTCCAATCGTCATAGCTCCCGCTTCTGTGGTCGTATCCACTTTTGGTTTCGATTTCGAAAATCCCAATCCAAACAATGTGTATGGTGTATTCGAAACCCCTTTTTGGAGGTCGATATACTTCTGAGCATATGAACAAAACCCGAAAATGAACTATGGAGAAAATAAATCGAGAAAAATTATTGACAGGTAAGGATTATATGATCGATTTGGGTATCAGAATATATGTTTTCGATGGCACTGAATTCAATGAAAAATAATCGCATTCCCTATCTATAACAGTTTATATTTCCTTAGCGAAAAGCTACTTTTTAAAAAATCGAAATTTCAAAGTTTTGGAGCTACTAAGGAACCCCTGGAAAATAAAGAGGTGTTATTCAGTATGGAAGGGTAAGTGAAAAAATTTTAAAACAAATTTTTCGAATTATTAGGGTAAGTATAGGTTTTATTTGAAATAATGTTGGTTGAATGGTACATCAATAATTCCCTATATTTTCAATTCAATATATCGTTCAGAAGCTATACGAAGCTCGTTTCGCAAAAATGTGAGATGAGAGCGGACCGTGTTCATAAAATTCTGGTAAAAGCTATAAACTCCACCCCTAGCAAATGCTGTTTCAAATTTCGGCTGATAAATTTACTTTCGCACACGTAAGTCAGTCGGCGCTTTCCCTTTCCCTGAAAATTAATAAAGCGTTAACTGATTTCAACTTTTCGCTTTGAAACCAGTCAGACCTCAACGAATTCGTTAATTTTCCATATTTTTCAACACTTTTTTCGCGATGTGACGGACGTTTATTTCCGCTGAAAAATTCCATTGGAATCTATTGTTTCAAGTGAATAAAATAAAAGGAATAAGTGAGAGTAGAACTCGTTCCGAACAGGGTTCCTTACCATCATTTCTTCTTCTAAGGAATTCGAAAATATTCCCGTCAAAATCTTCAGAACCTATACCTATGTTTTCATTCCATGTGCTTCATGATACACACTGTACACTTTTGCTACGTTCTGAAAATGCTTCTCGCCCTTTTGAGTGTGTCATATACAGAGTGTAACAGCCAAATGGAATAAATTCGATAACGAATAAATGAGGGCGTATTGGGAAAAACGCTCGGACACGTCGATTTCTAATTTTAAATGCGCATATTTTTAAAGAAAATAATATTACATAGGGTGTTCCATGTGACCGTGGCCAATACCAACTTTCTTATTTCAAATGCAACCCCCTGTATATTATTTATTTTTTGGATTCTTCAGAGAATTCTAGACACAATTCATGCACAATGTCGTATACATATCTTTAACTATTCCTGAAGTATAAAGTGTTTTCAGATTTATTGCAAAAATCAACCTCTTGAATAAAAATTATTTTATTTCACAAATTCGGTACATTACACTTAAAACCTAATAAGTAATACTGATTATTTCTTAATTATTAAAAAAAAACAAAAAAAAACATTAATGTCAATGTAGGAAAAGTTCAAAATGCTCGCCGCGAACGTCTTGACAACATGCTAATCTGGTGTAGAATTGTCTTCTAACGTTACTCACCATTTCAGGCGTGACTGATCTAATCGCAAGCGTGATTCGGTTTTTTAGGTCGTCTAAGTTTAAGGGTTTCGTTTCGTATACAATACTTTTGACATATCCCCACATAAAGAAGTCTAATGGTGTCAGATCAAGAGATCGTGCTGGCCATTCTATCGATCCGCGCCTCCCTATCCACCGATTTGGAAAAATTTGGTTCAAGTACTGCCGGACATTGATTTGGTAATGGGGCGGTGCTCCATCTTGCTGAAACCATATTATATTGGCAGGAACTTGTGAATTTGCTGGATCAGGATATAGCTTTATCAAAGTTGTTACGACATTATTTTGGAGTAGTTCTAAATAATTTTCTCCATTCAAGTTGCCGTCAATGAAAAAGGGACCTACGATATGATTTTCAACAATTCCTGCCCAAACATTAACATTTTCAGGCAATTGCTTATGTTCTTCTCTCGTCCATTGAGGATTCTCATCAGACCAATAGCAGCAATTTTGACGATTAACATGACCGTGTAGTGTAAATGTACTCTCATCAGAAAACAAAACATTTTCTGGTTGGATCACATTGTTATCTAACATTCCCATCATTTGCTCACAAAAATGCGTTCTCCTATCGAAATCGTCTTCTATGAGCTCCTGAGTTGCCATCATTCTATAAGGATGCATCTTACTTTCCTTAAATATTCGAAATATTGACGTGTGGCTGACAGCGGGGCTACTTTGCGAACAGAATTATGTGGGCTTTCTTGAAACTCAAGCATAATATCCAATTTCGTATCATCACCTACTGCATTGGCAGCAATTTTTTTTTGTCTTACATGGCCAAGCTCTCGAAACTGCTTTTCTATTTTGCTAATTTTTCCTTGGGATATAGGCGGCAAATTTGGGAATTTTTCGTGAAATAAGCGAGAAACCTCCATTTGTGTCCGTGTGTAATCTCCATAACCAACCATTTTAAGAATGGTTAGTTTGTGCATGTCTGTTAAATGAACCATTTTTCTAATATTATAACATACAGTTATCGAAATTCAAAAGACAATAGCACTTACACTGATCACTTATTGTCATGCAAACAGACAACGTGTTACTAAGGCTATGAGAAAAAACAAATCTGTTTTTGTTTCTTTAAATTTCTTCTCAGTAATGGTTTTTGCTTACTTTCTTCATATCAAGAGGTAAATGGGAAATAAGTATTGGGTGTAATGTATCGAATTCGTGAAATAAAATAATTTCCATTTAAAATATTAATCTTTGTAAAAAATCTGAAAACACTTAATATTTCCGAAAAAGGTGAAGATAGGTATAGGACATTGTACATGAATTATGTCTAGAATTTTCTGAAGAATCCAAAAAATGAATAATACACAGTGGGTTGCATTTGAAATAAGAAAGTTGGTATTGGCTACGGTCGCATGGAACACCCTATATAATTTTATTTTCTTGAAAAATATGCGTTTTTAAAATTACAAATCGACGTGTCCGAGCGTTTTTCTTTACACCCCTCATTTATTCGTTATCGAATTTATTCCATTTGGCTGTTACGCTCTGTATGTACAATTCATATTTCTCGACGTTCGATTCTACGAAAATAAATTGAACGTGCAATTCCTGGAAAACAAATATTTTCTAACAAAAATGTCAAAATGAGATATTCCAGGAATTCTTGTTTATCATTTCTGGAAATAGCATAATGAACTGTTTCTCGAATACGTAGGTATGCTGAATGCTGATCATGTTTTGAGATTGACAAAGGAAGACAAATATAATCGGAATTCATTGTTCTTCAAAATATTTTCGATTGAGATTAAATTTCGTTTGAACTAATTTTTGTTTGGATGGCGAATGGCTTATTCAAGCTACGTTCGACATTTGTTTGACCGATCAACCAGAAAATTCACAATATTTGTGTAATAACATATCCGGAATCATGGACGATTGCTTCGACACCTGTCAATTTTTTTTTCGTTGTGAGAACGAACGAGCGAACAAAAGTTCCTGGCCAAGTTTCATTTCTCATAATCTAATCAGCCGAACAAAATGCTCTGTATGAACTGTATAAAGGACCAGCATTCAGTTACTCATTTTTGAATAATCGTTCAAGAATTCCTTCATATCGTGCGATATAAATATCCCATTGAGAATCTTCCCCCTTATTCTCGCGTCATAAAAGCGCTAAGTAGAAGTGCAATATATCCCGAAAGCCCTTTCTGTAATATTGAAATATATTAAAATCCATATACATGTACTGGTGCTTTCAATGCCAGGGACTCGGCCTTGGATTCGTTCGTACGAAACGGGAATACGTATTCTCCACAGAACCCACAGAATAGCAGAATACGGGAATGGGCTCAATTACAACTCTATTCAATTTTTAATAGCCTTTCCCCAGCTTCCAGATCAGCTTTACAAAGTTGAACGTTCATTCATCGATTTTGTAATCAAAATTCATCCGTAAATCTGTGGTTCCTACGCACCACATTGTCGAGAACATCAGCTACAACACCGCACAATTAATACCATTGTGTGGAAAATTAACACCCCAAGTCAAAATATGATTGACTCCGATCATTTGATGGAGCACAGAAATTGACTCCTTCATTCCTTAACCATTTCAATATTTTCAGAACGTCATGGCAAAATAGAATTTGAGCGTGGTGGCAAACAAGCATACAAAAGTAAAGGCTTCGTTCCTGCGCCAGTTGTCGCTACACGCATGCGTTGTGAACTTTCGCGGCGATTATCTACTCAATCACAATATTTTCACATGCGCGGTAGTTCTCTCCGGCATTTGGCAGAAAATTATAGGTATAGAATTATAAGATGACAGCCATATTCAGGGCGAATCTTTAATTTGTATATTTTTTAAACTTTACATTTGTTTCATCCAACGAAACACCTTTTCATTCGCCATTTGAACTCGTCTTCATATATAAGACCCCCTAAAAACACCATATTCGTCGATATAACAAATATCTGGGAGGATCTTTTGATGTTATTGAATCGCGATGTTGTTCGACTTATTCGAATCTTCAATGAAAGTAATTTTGCGGATTGAAATCACCCATACTTTGAACGGTCTGCGCTCATGAACAAAACTCGAAAATGAAATATCGAAAAAATAAAATAGAATAAATCTCGGCCAATAAGAGCTACATTTTGGTATCAAAATGTAGGTTTTCGAGGTCGCTCCATTCAATAAGAAACATTTCAGAGTCCTAGCTATCACCGTTTAGATTTTGACCTGTCAAATGGCATTTTTCGAAAAATTGGAAATTTCAAACTGTCATAGCGTCCGTCCCTCTAGCCGCAACCGACATTGATTTATATATTGTTGGTCAGCATAGTCCCAAGTATCTCTGAGCACAGTATGAACGATTTCAAAAATTTCAATTTTTGGGTGAAAAATGACTAAGGGCCAAGGGGTAAGACCCCCTTAAAACACCATATTCGTCGATATAACAAATATCTGGGAGGATCTTTTAATGTTATTGAATCGGGATGTTGTTCGACCTATTCGAATATTCGATGAAAGTAATTTTGCGGATTGAAATCACCCATATTTTGAACGGTCTGCGCTCATTAACAAAACTCGAGAATGAAATATCGAAAAATTAAAATGGAATAAATCTCGGCCAATAAGAGCTACAGAAATGATTTTGGTATCAAAATGTAGGTTTTCGAGATTGCTCCATTCAATAAGAAACATTTCAGAGCCCTAACTATCACCGTTTAGGTTTTGACCTGTCAAAGGGCATTTTTCGAAAAATTGGAAATTTCAAACTGTCATAGCGTCCGTCCCTCTTGACGCAACCGACATTCATTTATATATTGTTTATCAGCATAGTCCCAAGTATCTCTGAGCAAAGTATGAGCGATTTTAAAAATTTTAATTTTTGGGTGAAAAATGACTAAGGGGTGAGACCCCCTAAAAACACCATATTCGTCGATATAACAAATATCTGGGAGGATCTTTTAATGTTATTGAATCGGGATGTTGTTCGACTTATTCGAATCTTCACTGAAAGTAATTTTGCGGATTGAAATCACCCATAATTCGAATGGTCTGCGCTCATGAACAAAACTCGAAAATGAAATATCGAAAAAGAAAATAGAATGAATCTCGGCCAATAAGAGCTACAGGAATGATTTTGGTATCAAAATGTAGGTTTTCAAGGTCGCTCCATTCAATAAGAAACATTTCAGAGCCCTAACTATCACCGTTTAGATTTTGACCTGTCAAATGGCATTTTTCGAAAAATTGGAAATTTCAAACTGTCATAGCGTCCGTCCCTCTTGCCGCAACCGACATTGATTTATATATTGTTGGTCAGCATAGTCCCAAGTATCTCTGAGCAAAGTATGAGCGATTTTAAAAATTTCAATTTTTGGGTGAAAAATGACTAAGAGGTGAGACCCCCTGAAAACACCATATTCGTCGATATAACAAATATCTGGGAGGATCTTTTAATATTATTGAATCGGGATGTTGCTCGAATTATTCGAATCTTCAATGAAAGTAATTTTGCGGATTGAAATTACCCATACTTTCTACGGTCTGCGCTCGTGAACAAAACTCGAAAATGAAATATCGAAAAAATAAAATAGGATAAATCTCGGCCAATAAGAGCTATAGGAATGATTTTGGTATCAAAATGTAGGTTTTCAAGGTCGCTCCATTTAATTAGAAACATTTCAGAGCCCTAACTATCACCGTTTAGATTTTGACCTGTCAAATGTCATTTTTCGAAAAATTGGAAATTTCAAACTGTCATAGCGTCCGTCCCTCTTGCCACAACCTACATTGATTTGTATATTGTTGATCAGCATAGTCTCAAGTATCAGAGTCCCAACTATCACCGTTTAGATTTCGACCTGTCAAAAAACAACCCATTCAAATATTTGTGATACAATACAACAGTCTCTTCGGGAAAAATTTCAAGCATGAGATTGATTAATAGCGCACGATGTTCATCTGTTCCATTTATGGACTCAATGGGCACAAAAAACGAATTTCCACAGTCCAAACTTCTGGAAACAGAGATTAAACAGAACGGTCTGACCCTCCAGATATATCATCGTAGGTTTTAAACATGACAGGTGATTCTCCTGTTCGTAAGGGGATTCATAAAAAAGGCTCTATGACAATTTATCGCATCCTTGCCGAAACCGATGAATCTGAGGGAACAAGAAAACACACCGGAAATTGTTCGAGCCACCACAATTCAACACGCTTTCCAGTTATAGAGGCTGGTTCACATTTTTTCAGTAGACTTTAACAGTCGATAGAAAAACGTTTTGTTAGAAGAAAATTTCTTTCCAACATCAGAATAAAAAATTATGTTCGTAATATCACATTGTATGCTTGCATTGTAAGTATTACTATTGTGTATAAAGGATGAGAGGGTACTTTTTGGCCTGGATTGAAGATAAACGTTTCGATATATTTAATATCTTCTTCAGGGCTCTACAATGAACGATTTGAAAGATTAGAAAGCGACAAGGAACACGACAAAAAAATAAGCACAATGATAGTAGGTATTAATAATAATAAATAATAAATCTATTTTATTTCGTGAACATTACATACTATCAGAACTAATAATCAACTCTGGTTTCCTTGTTATAATATTTCAAAAATAACCAATACAAGAATATCTAAAATCAAATTCCACATTTTCGACTGGATGAGCTATATGAGAGTGCCATTTAATGTTCTTGATTTGGATCTACATCCAATATGGGAGTCATTTTCTTAGGCAAATGTTAGATCAAAATTCTAACCCACTTATACAAGTGAGAAGCAATTTGTGAAATGATTTTGTTGTCACCGTATAGTTTTTCAATCATTAAATTATTAATGGGGGAGATAGGATTTGAAAATAAAAACAATGACTACAATAAGAAATTTCTTTGCTTGAACATAACAAGAATAATATAAACGTAAAATAATGAATATAGCATCACAAATCAACAATTTGGCTGTGAGCTGCTATAAAATAAACTCGTCGTCAATAAAAATGGTCCATATCATTTTCGAATTTTATAATTTCCAGATTCAATATGACGATCAAGACTTGAAGAGACCATATACCCTAAAATTTTCACACAAAAAAAAGTTTCTCGTTGCTTTCTCTTTTCTTCGAAATTGACTGAGTAATGTGTCATATTTTCTTGGTCCTTTTTTGGAGTTATAACTTTCCAAAACCTAAACAATCAAATTGTATTAATCTAGGAACTATATAGAAGTGTAGCAGGGCAAACTGAACAGTCTACCCAGAAAAGTTACTGCGTTCACCAAATCCTATTTTCTTCGCAAAGAAAATAGACCTAGCTTGTCAGTAACTTGCATTTCTTAAAATTTGCCTGTCCGAAAAAAAAAACGATATAAATGAAGATATTCAAATGATACTGCCTTCAAAGTTGAGACTATATCAGTCTCTGTTTATAGCATTGTTAGAAGTTGAATTTCCTGTACTTCTTCCTTTGCTTTCGATTATGTTAATTCATTATAATTCCTTTTATTTCTTTATTCTTTTTTCAGTATTGGAATTCAAACATGACTAATTCCACAGTTTTCTTTTCATGCCATGGTTTTCTTTGGCTGTTCAGAGATTGTGCAATTTTCAAACATATAATACTCGCAAAATTCAAGAACCTACTCGTATTCGAGTTCTGTTTTTTCAACACTGAAGAAAGTATAATTCTTCACTGCGTCAAAAAAATTAACGCACATTCAGAAAATATCAATTTTAATGAAAGTTAACTCTATAGTTATAGTTATAGTTTATAACTTATTTTTTATGTTCTCTCGGGAAGGTTTTGAACGAAACAAGACACATTAAATGGAAGAAAAATTCAGGATTTCACCGAATCTTATGTGAAAGAAGAGAAATGAACAATTTTCAAAATACTGAAATGCTGATAAGTGATTTAATACTTGGTATTTCCACCCCTTGCGTTAATTACAGCTCGGCAACGACAGTTCACACTCAAAATTAATCCTTCCCAGATTTCTCCGAGTTGGATTCCTAGGTCATTAAGAGTAGCTGGATGATTATCTGAACTTCTTAGCCTTCTATTGAGGTTTTCCCAAACCTGCTCAATCGGATTGAGATCTGGACTTTTTGCTGGCCATTCCATTCGAGAGACTTCAACCTCTTCAAGGTACTCCTGAACGATGCGCGCACGATGGGGTCTGGCATTATCGTCCATAAAAATGAAATTTTCACCAATGTATGGGGCAAATGGCACTACTTGCTCTTCAAGAATGTTCCTTATATACTTATCAGCATTCATAGCTCCATTATCAAGGACCACTAGGTCTGTGCGAGCAGTCAAAGATATTCCACCCCATACCATAATCGATCCTCCCCCGAAACCAGTAGTATTCAGGAAATTGCACTGAGCATATTTTTCATGTGGACATCTGTATACAAGGGAACGTCGATCACAATGGTAGAGGCAGAATCTAGACTCATCTGTGAAGAGAACTCTCTCCCAATCGGCCTCTTCCCAATGGATATGCTTTATCGCAAAATCCAAACGCGCCCTTCGATGGGCTGGGGTAAGAGCTGGGCCTCTTGCCGCGACACGAGGCCTTAAATCATATTCTCTGAGGCGATTTCTTATTGTCTGAGTGCTAATTTGCACCTCATGAGTTTGCTCAAGCTGATTTTGAAGGAGGCGAGCGGTTGCAAACCGTTGTCTCAACTCTCAAGTAACGTTCTTGAATGGCAGTTGTTACCCGTGGTCTACCCTGTCCTGGTCTTCGGACATTCATACCTGTCTCCCTGAATCGCTGCAACATCCTGGACACACTTGTATGGGAAACTCCAAACCTTTCTGCAATTCTTGTGTATGTCCACCCTTCTTCTCGCAAAACTACCGCTTGGGCACATTCCTCTTGGGTCAAATTGCGTGTTTCGCGTTGCATAGCGATCGAGTGTAGAAAATCAAACGAAAGAAAAACTATTGATCACTAGAATTGATCGAGAACAACTGATTTTAGAATGGAGCCAATACATTCAAAATCTGATAATATCATCTTTTTTTATTCCTGCTGGGAGAAAACATCTGTATTGAAGGAAAACGTTGAAAGTGGATGACATATGCATGCATAATTCTGATAAAAATAATTATCATTGAGAACACCTTCAGTTGTAGAATAAATTTGAGATTTCCATAATGTGCGTTAATTTTTTTGCGCAGTGTATAATATATTAGAAGGATGTTACAGAAGGATAACTTCAAAGTTGATCGAGACAATAAAGATTTAGTTCCTAAATGAGTTATTTTCTGTCGGAGATTGGCAGTTTCCTGAAAATGGCGCGGAAACCATGAAGAATCACGAGGAGAATATATTCTCCATCAGTTGAACTGATCTTCAGTATCTGAATTACCGAACTGATATTGCCCCATCGAACGCTGTCTGCAGGGATAAATCTTATTGAACTATCGTCGGATTCGACTCACTCTTGCTTTCGAATGGAAGTCTTTTCACGATGATTCAATTATGAAGTTATTTCCTGTCATAATATCCGTTCAATCTTAGACTTAATATTCGGATCTTTCACTGGCTTCGCGAAATGCTAATCGGACGAATGTCGTCGAACGAACCAGAAGAACTTAACATTTTTCTTTCGTCGCGAATCGATCTTTCTACAGAAGCAGATAACACATTTCGTCACTCCAAAGTGGCATCGATTTTCAGTCAAATCTTCGAACTTCTCAATTCGGTATACGGGACAGAATCGGTCGGTTACTATCCGGGAGAAATTCGAGAAATGTCCAAGGAAATATCGTCGAGGAATATTTTCCTAAGGATATGAGGACACAGGATGGTGTTTCCTGTGATTTCAATCTCAATTCTGCAGGGGAACCGTGTAAGAATTGGATATGGAATATCGGTTATCAATTTTCCAGGAAAATCGACATTTTCGTCTTTTGAATATCACAATCCCGAATTCTCATTTGATTGAGAAAAATGGGGACTGAAGTGCGGAAATAACTTATCATCAGTGATTTCTCCCCCTTGGTTCGGTCGTTTTCTCCCTGATCATTGGTCCAACTTGAGTCGGGTATACTATGCAGAGAAAAAAATGGTTATTTGAATGATTCTTCTGAAATTTGAATATTGGAAATTGGTTGAACAACCAACATGGGTTTATTGTGGACCTCGAAAAGGGGGTGAGGGTAAATCGGCCTGCAGTGTAAGGGAGTGGTCAATGTCGATTAACTCCACTTGAAACTACCTACGCCGGATACGCAACCAATTCGGGATATAACACGGATAACATAAATAAATACACAATGGACCAAAATATATTCGGGTAATTCACAGCAACCACGTCTATTGTACTCTGTTTAACAACAAAGCATTTCCCCAAATAGAAAACCGAACTAAACGCCATTGATGTTTCGATAGCTGAACTGCTTTGCCAGCATATTATGAAGCCTCCTCAAATATCTTTCAATTATCCAGCTGCAGGCGAATCGCAAAGTCTTCATTAGCCTAATCAAATGGCATGCAATGCTCAATTTACGCCCTTGGCGATTGCATTTCGCTTTGGAGCTGAGCAACGATAAATGCTGACTCGAAAATATAATACCTACAATTTGGCCGATTCAATCTTTCGGGCCCACCGTGATTTAGCACGCAATAAATTTGCGACACCGATATTCCTTACTTATAAGGAATACGGGAATGGGAAAACTTGCACCCAGAAAAAATTATAATGAGGCAGCCGAGATAAACACTTGGATAAAGCCGCAAATAACAATAATGTGAAAGAATTACTGCATTATTGGTTTTTTTCAAATACACTGCGCAAAAAAATCAACGCACATTATGGAAATCTCAAATTTATTCTACAACTGAAGGTGTTCTCAATGATAATTATTTTCAACAGAATTATGCATGCATATGTTATCCACTTTCAACGTTTTTCTTGAATGCAGATGTTTTCTCCCAGCAGGAATAAAAAAAGATGATATTATCAGATTTTGAATGTATTGGCTCCTTTCTAAAATCAGTTGTTCTCGATCAATTCTAGTGATCAATAGTTTTTCTTTCGTTTGATTTTCTACACTCGATCGCTATGCAACGCGAAACATGCAATTTGACCCAAGAGGAATGTGCCCAAGCGGTAGTGTTACAAGAAGAACGGTGGACATACACAAGAATTGCAGAAAGGTTTGGAGTTTCCCATACAAGTGTGTCCAGAATGTTGCAGCGATTCAGGGAGACAGGCATGAATGTCCGAAGACCAGGACAGGGTAGACCACGGGTAACAACTGCCATTCAAGAACGTTACTTGAGAGTTTCTTCGTTGAGACAACGGTTTGCAACCGCTCGCCTCCTTCAATATCAGCCTGAGCAAGCTCATGAGGTGCAAATTAGCACTCAGACAATAAGAAATCGCCTCAGAGAATATGATTTAAGGCCTCGTGTCGCGGCAAGAGGCCCAACTCTTACCCCAGCCCATCGAAGGGCGCGTTTGGATTTTGCGAAAGAGCATATCCATTGGGAAGAGGCCGATTGGGAAAGAGTTCTCTTTACAGATGAGTCTAGATTCTGCCTCTACCATTGTGATCGACGTTCCCTTGTATACAGACGTCCACATGAAAGATATGCTCAGTGCAATTTCCTGAATACTACTGGTTTCGGGGGAGGATCGATTATGGTATGGGGTGGAATATCTTTGACTGCTCGCACAGACCTAGTGGTCGTTGATAATGGAGCTATGAATGCTGATAAGTATATAAGGAACATTCTTGAAGAGCATGTAGTGCCATTTGCCCCATACTTTGGTGAAAATTTCATTTTTATGGACGATAATGCCAGACCCCATCGTGCGTGCATCGTTCAGGAGTACCTTGAAGAGGTTGAAGTCTCTCGAATGGAATGGCCAGCAAGAAGTCCAGATCTCAATCCGATTGAGCAGGTTCGGGACAACCTCAATAGAAGGCTGAGAAGTTCAGAAAATCATCCAGCTACTCTTAATGACTTAGGAATCCAACTCGGAGAAATCTGGGAAGGATTAGATCAGAACATTTTAAGATCACTCATTTTGAGTATGAACCGTCGTTGCCGAGCTGTAATTAACGCAAGGGGTGGAAATACCAAATATTAAATCACTTATCAGCATTTCAGTATTTTAAAAATTGTTCATTTCTCTTCTTTCACATAAGATTCGGTGAAATCCTGAATTTTTCTTCCATTTAATGTGTCTTGTTTCGTTCAAACCTTCCCGAGAGAACATAAAAAATAAGTTATAAAGTCAATGTAGAGTTAACTTTCATTAAAATTGATATTTTCAGAATGTGCGTTAATTTTTTTGCGCAGTGTATTTCAAAAAGTATTGGAGAAATCCTGGATATAATATAGTCCCGGCGACTGCGCCAATTTGAAACTCATAGCTTGTTCTGAAGGTATTACGTAAGTGTTCAAGTTTCAAGCATTCGATTATCCTAGTTTTTCATGAGAATTTTCCATTTTTGCATATTTCCTGAAGAATCTAACTAAACATAATATTTTGAAAAAAAATCATTATTTGATTATACAAGGGGAGCTCTGTAATGTTCTGTTGAATCCTCCGCCAATTTGCAACTCGGGACAATTTTCATAGTATGACTCAAACAATTGAAAAAAAACAGAATGCTCAATTCTACGATTCGTTCCCCCACTCTGATGGGTTCCACTTTTCACGCCTCGTATCTGGAACAACAAAAGTGGAGTTTTTTCCAAGTTTTATAACTTTTTCGCCATTTCGTTCGAAACAGCATTATTCATTTCAAGATAAAATGGAAATGACAATGAATAATTGAGTATTCGATTTTCCAGTCGTTAATAATGATGATAACGTTATGAAAACAACTCAAACTCGAATGGAAATAATATCTAGAATATATAGAAACAAAACATTAGTTATTTCAGGAAAGTAGTTGTATATCTTTATGAATGACATTCCGCACGAGTGAAACTAGTTAATAAGCACGCAATTTTTTTTCAATGTTCGAATGGGAATTGCTTGGAGCTCGACAGCTCTTGATGACAAAATAAAATATTTAATATGTCGCGTATAAGCAAACAGCGATCACTTGGAATGAGAACTAACTGGATAAATTCAGAAAATGTATTCTACATTCACTTTTATAAACTATCGCATGCTAATTTGGAAAATGTTGGCTTATAGTGATTTTCCTGTCATATGAATACGCAATGTTGTCCTTTCTACATAGAGGTCGTAATTACGTATTCATCGAAATGTTTATTTCCTTCTGGAAAATAATGAATTTGAGAAAATATAATGTGAATTCAATTCCAAAGAACGAATGTTGAAGAAACTTTTTTTCTGTTAATACTGGAAATATTTCAGGTATGTAAACATGGTTGGAAGATTCAGTTATCATATTTTTTGTACGGAAATCAAGAAACGAGTATTGAAATTTTACTGAAACATAATTGACAGAATAGTCCGTTACTATGTTTTCATTCGAAAAAAGAATAAAAGTACTCAAATAAGCCAACAGAAAAACTTCTAAACGAACAAACGGACCTATGAAATTCCAAAATTCCCAAGAAATAAGCCTACAGAAGACATTCCAATACCTTTTTGCACAATTGAAATACTCCAGTATTATGGATAAATTTTCTTGGGAGTGGAATAAGTTTGAAATGAGAGACGTTAGGTCATTCCTTTAAGCTTAAGTCATACTCCAGTATGACAATGTAGTAATACTACGAAATCAGTCACAGTTAAACCTTAAAAGGACTACCTCCGTTCACGAAGTCGAAAAAGATTAAATAGAAATTAGTATTGGCAACGTCTCTCAGAACTATTTGACATTTCACTAGTGCCAACCTGCGTCAGTTTTGAGTAAAAAAACTTGATAAACCTAAATCTTGGCTAATCGGAATACTTCATAAAAGTGAATGGAGGATAAATACACGATCAGATAAAAATGCGTGTCAAAATGAATTCGGACAGATAATTGATAGACTATTCTAAATAATTTCGTTAGAGTTCTTCCGAGGACCTCTAAATCAGCATAACCTTCCTCAAGAATATCGAAAACGTAAGGAGCGTCAAGTAAGTTCAGTAATGTATATGGATTTTTGACAGTCAATCTTAGCATATTGTTCGAATGGATTAATATAAGTATCAATCAAATTAGTCTCTTGCTAAATCAATAAAATGAAAGATCGGTTCGAGCTTTCAAAAGCCGATATCCTACTTCAAAAGGTTTTTTCAGCTCTCCTCATTATTTGAAATAAAACAAATAATGTCACCCGTCTGCATGCCTATTAAATGAAGGTATCAATATACCTTATTATGTACTTCCAGTACATAATGAGCATAGCCTTTTTTCGAGACTATATACTCGAGACTCAATAACCTAGATAACAGATGAATGATGAATATTTAAATGTACATCGATAAAGGGAAAATATTATGATGTTCAATTATTCCTGAAGTTTGTGGCATAATGAAATGAACGAAACGTGAAACCGATCGATTTATTTCTTGTTTGGAAATTCTCTAGTATGGAATAGTTTATCTATGGTTTTTCTAATGGTACTTTTTTAACAGTTGGAAGTTCCGGTTTCTTTCGTAAATTGCAGCGCAAATGTAACTACCATTAAAAAAACGTTGTCGAGCAAGACATCGATTTTCGAAAGCGGAATATACTCCATTCACTTCTATAAAGTATCCCGGTTGGCCAAGATTTAGGTTTATCAAGTATTTTCACTTAAAACTGAGGCAGGTTGACACTCATAAAATGTCCAATAAATCTGAGAGACGTTGCCAATGCTAATTTCTATTTACTCTTTTAAACTTGGTAAGTGGAGTAAGTTCTTTTAAGGTTTAACTGCGACACAGGTTTCGTAGTACTACTACATTTTCATACTGGTGTAATCCAAGGTACATATTTAAATGTCTTCTGTAGGCTTATTTCTTTGGAATTTTGAAAAGTGGGGAATTCCATAGCTCCTTCTGTTCGTTTAGAAGTTTTTCTGTCGTGTTATTCGAGTACTTTTATTCTTTTTTCGAATGAAGTATCACAAAGTAACGGACTATTCTGTCGGTTATTTTTCAGTAACCGATTCTTGATTTCCGTACAAGAAAAAAGCATAACTGAATCTTTCAACCATGTTTATATACCTGAAATATTTCTAGTATTAACAGAGAAAAAAGTTTATTGAACATTCGGTCTTTGTAATTATTGAATTCACATAATATTTTCTCAAATTCATTATTTCCCCAAAGTGAATATACATTTTGATAAATACTTAATTACTACGACCTCTATGTTGAAAGGACAACGTTGCGAATTCATCTGACAGCAAAATGTCTATAATCTAACATTTTCAAAATATACACGGTGAAATGTGTCAGAATGTCATGACAACCGGGATGCATCATAAAAGTGAATGGAGTATACGTAGACATTTTTGACCTTTTCAACTTCTCCACAACGTGCATACATCATTTGTCGGCGCGATAGCGCTAATATCGAATTCGGTAGTTCAATGGTGAGAGCAGTGGACCGGAAATCTGAAGATGAGTGGTTCGATTCCCGCTCGAAGTGAAAACTTTTTTTTTCGGATTCCGAAATAGTCTGAAATGTCGATGAAAAATGTATTTACTGCCGGCGGGACGACCGGACAGAGCTAAATTGGTCCATAATTCATCATCGATGAGTCAAAATTAGTCGTTCAATTCATTTTTCGGTAGAAAATTTTGCTTAGGATCGGGTTAACCTAATACGATTCTGCAAGCGAGATCGTGATCAATGCATTTTCATTATTACCATTTCTTGTTTCAATACCACAAAATGGCGAATGCGCGATTATTTGATGACTAGTATAGTAACCATTATTCACTGTAACAATATTTGGATCAAGAGACTCAGCGGAATGATGGTTAATAATGGTGATAAGCGAGATTGTCACAACATTATTCTCGATCATCATTGGCAAAATGAAATAGACTTTGAAGTATTCTGGGTGTTCTGGTCATGGTCCAACAGGAACGTTTCGCCTACAACTGCGGTAGTCATCTTCAGAGGTTGTAACCCGACGAATGACTGCTCCGAACTGTTGGAGCACGGCTAGAAAAATTCAAATTCGGCCATGAAAGCCTTCATCAAAATATGAATGAAAATTGTTTTCTGATTCGATCAGGAATTGCTATACAGGTGTCCAAATAAAAAATATCACCGGTAACTCTACGGAAAAAAAATCATTTTCCTCTGCAAATTTATTCTTGTTTCAAGGGTTCCGTACATCCGAACACTTACAGGATCACTCGCGTGTCCGCAGTCAATTTTCTCCGAATCAACTTGACAGAAATGATTGAAATTCGGTTAGTGACAAAAGACGGGTGTTCGAGAAGAAATGGGTAAATATAAATGCGGAAAAAATGAGTCCTCCTCGAAGTTCATTTCATAATCGAAAACTTTCTTCTTCAATCTCCGATGATTTGAAACAACTGGTCCTCTAATGACTATTTTCATAAGTGACACACAGTATGAAAGTACGAGAGAAAAATATCTCCTTTGCGTGTTCTAAAGGAGATCTACAGGATCTATTGCTGGATATCTGAAAAGATCTATTGCAGTTAAAAATCGCCCGATTGAAAAAATGAGTATTTCCCCCTGGGTGCAAAAATTGCTATAAAGAATCAAAGAAGAAAGTAGAACTGAACATCAAACGCTTTCAGTCGACAAGGTCATGCATTTCGCGCTCTTTCATATATTCGAAGTTTCAAAATCTTCTGCGTCACTCGCAGGGCTCCAAACTGTAACATAATTTGGTCAACCTGAACAAAATTCCAGGAAATCTCAAGAAAGTTATCAAGAAACCTTGCCAAATCCGAATCCTACACATTCCGAATTTTTTTGAACGAAGACATGGGCTTTCTACCAATTGCTGTAAAACATCTTAAACTGAGAAATCAGTGTCAAAAAAACTTGGAATAAAGTGTTCTAACTATTTTTCATTTAGAATCGAACAGTAGAATAGACAGAAAATAGGTGGAATAAATTAAAACTAACGCACCGCTATGAGGTTGTTCTGATCTTGATGCGACATGCCGACTGACAGTATGCAAATCATCTAAGATTACGTCCATCAGTCCACATGATCATCGTAGCCAGCAGCAAGAACACAAACCACCAGCAAGCACTCTGACTGCACTGAACTAACCGAAATCGAGTCTTGTGGGCCACAAGGCGCATGCAGAAATTCTGAGAGAGCCGCTCTCTTCTAGGACCGGAGTTGTCGCACAACACCTTCTGTGAAAACGGAAACTGGATGTGTTTAATTCGTTGAAATGACCGAAACTTTCCTAATAACACACTAGCTTCTTCTTCTCAGCATTTCTCCCGTATCACGAAGACATCAACAATGTAAAATTGAATTCGGAGTATATCGCAGTTGGCACAAACGCGATTAAGTTGTGTCTGCTGAAACTTCATTTCCATCTGCACATCAAAATGTAAAACTGAAGACCAAAATTTATAAACGATATGAATAGGTAAAGGTGCTCCAATAGAGAATAGAGAGAATATATCTTTGCCAAATTTCAGCTGGCAAATCTTGAGGTCATTTTCAATCATTGAGATGATCAATCCATTCGAATCAATCAGAATACCTATTTCGCTGAGCGATATCACCTATACTTTGAGTGATTTGGGCTTGCGAACAAAACTCGAAAATCAATTATGGCAAAAATAAGATAAATACAAAAAATCTTCAAAACGTTCAAAATACCCAAATGGCTATTACCATTACCTTTACTCAAGGTACTTTGAGCAAAGTGCCAAAGCCACCATTTCTGTGATCCTATGCAATGTCTTTGTCTATTGTTAATCACCACTGACCGAAGGATCTATGTATGAAGTTAAATCGACTTAAAAAATAGCAACAATGATCAAGGGTAAGACCCCTAAAAACACTAGGTATATTTGTCATCAGAAAGAAGTCCCTGGAAAACCTGAAGATGTTATTCTATATGGAAGTTCTTCAATCCATTCGAATCATTCAGAAAACCTATTTGACTGATCAATAACACCTATGGTTCGAGTGGTTTACGCTTGTGAATAAAACTCGAAAATGCAATAAGGAAAAAACAAAACAAGAAAAATTCAATTCAAATATGGACTATATGGACAAGTTTGGTATCAAACTATAAGTTTTCGAAGACGCTGAATTCAATGAAATATAAGACAAGGCCCTATCTATTATTGTTTGGATGTTCACGTGCGAAATGGCATTTTTTCAAAAAATCTAAATTTCAAGTCGTCATAGCTCCCGTTCCAAAGATCGTATCAATTTTTTATCTGTATATTGTTAATCAGCATTGTCCTACGTATCAACCAGAATAATAAAATCGATATAGAAAATTCCAACTTTTTTTGTGAAAAATGCATAAGGGGTAAGACCCCCAAAAACACTATATTTGTCATCACCATGGAATCCCTAAGGAATCAACCGGAGTTATTGGATTGAAATGTTTTTCAACCTATTTCAATCATTCAGAATAACCATTTTGCGAGTCCATAACACTCATATTCTGACCGCTCTGAGCTTGTGAACAAAACTCGAAAATGAAAAGTGTAAAACATAAAACCAAAAAAATTCATGATACAGAAGGGTTATATGGTCGAGTTTGGTATCAAAATGTAGGTTTTCGAGGACGCTGAATCCAATGAAATATAATCCAAGGCCCTATCTAAAACGGTTTAGATTTTCACCTGCGAAATGGCATTTTTTCAAAAAATCGAAATTTCAAGTCGTCATAGCTCCCGTTCCAAAGATCGTATCCATTTTTTATCTGTATATTCTTAATCAGCATTGTCCTAAGTATCAACCAGAATACTAAAATCGATATCGAAAATCCCAACTTTTTTGGTGAAAAATGCATAAGGGGTAAGACCCCCCAAAAACACTATATTTGTCATCACCATGGAATCCCTAAGAAATCAACCGGAGTTATTGGATTGAAATGTTTTTCAACCTATTTCAATCATTCAGAATAACCATTTTGCGAGTCCATAACGCCCATATTCTGACCGCTCTGAGCTTGTGAACAAAACTCGAAAATGAAAAGTGTAAAACATAAAACCCAAAAAATTCATGATACAGAAGATTTATATGGTCGAGTTTGGTATCAAAATGTAGGTTTTCGAGGACGCTGAATCCAATGAAATATAATCCAAGGCCCTATCTATAACGGTTTAGATTTTCACCTGCGAAATGGCATTTTTTCAAAAAATCGAAATTTCAAATCCTCATAGCTCCCGTTCCAAAGATCGTATCCATTTTTTATCTGTATATTGTTAATCAGCATTGTCCTAAGTATCAACCAGAACAATAAAATCGATATCGAAAATCCCAACTTTTTTGGTGAAAAATGCATAAGGGGTAAGACCCCCCAAAAACACTATATTTGTCACCACCATGGGATCCCTACGTAGTCTGGATATGAGATAAAGAAAAGTTTTATTGACTTCTTAGAAGTTGACGGAAAAACTGGAGAATAATATCATAGCATAGATGCATAGAATACCTGGTCACTGGTGTAACGACTCCTTACTAAAAAACGTGACCAAAATTTGTAGATCAAAACGGCATTCTAGATTTCAGATTTTGGTCTAGTTACGGGAAAAAAGCGCGCCCCTTTCGAGAGAAATGACAAGCAGGACAAATTTTCAGATTTTCGATCGACAAGCAAGTCTTAAACAAAATTTAATCAGTGCCAACACCAGGTTTTCTATGCATCTATATCATAGCGAATTCTAGATGAACTGCAAACTGATGATTTAGATGTCAAAATCCTACGACAACGGATCTAATATGGCTGGAGTTAAATCCAGAAGATTAAGCTGTTAATGCCTGGCTCAATAATTTACCGGGAGTTGTGAAGGCTGTGGAAGAAATCAAAGAATCCTCACTAGTCGCAGAATCCAAGTATGAAGCTATGGTCATTTGCTTCGTGCTGTGATGGATTTTAGATTCATCCTGAACCTAACAATTTGGTATGATATTCTGCGAGAGATCAATAGGGTCCACATGGAAATTCTGAAAGAGGATATAATTATTTCAAGTTCATTTTCGTTGATGCAATGTCTTGTGAAGATCTTGCAAGGAATGGAAGAAAAACCTCTTGCAAACTGGATATCGGAAGCGGAAGCTACACTTCTTTCAAAAGAATTGGATGTGGAGCCAATTCTTAGAAATAAACGTGTTTCCAAGAAGACAAAGCAGGTCGACAAATGTGCGAGGATGAGTCAAGAACGTTAGATCAAGTTGGTTTATTCTCGAAGGAAATTAAAGTTGTTTTCAACAGATTATTGTCGGAAATCAGAAAAAGCTTAGAAAGCCCAGAGAGTCTGTATAAGAATTTCGCATTCCTCAACGGCCATGCCCTTTTAATCATGCAAAAAGAAGATCTGCAGAAAAATGGGACCCTTTTAGCGCAAAAATATTGAAGAGACTTGAATACAGGTGATTTTTGTTAGGAACTAGCGGTTTTCAAAGAGCTAGTTCCTGAAATTATCGACTTCATTAGACATGCTGCAAATTCTTCACAGGCAAGATAGGCAATATCTGCAAGAAGCTTTCTCTAACGTCAGTTTAGCTTTAAGAATTTACTGCACTACCACGTCTGCAAGATGAACGCAGTTTAAGCAAATTGAAAATAATAAAAAATTAGATTGAATTAAAATTTCTTCTCTTTTTTTTCCTTATTATTGGTATTAATTTTGATTATTCATTTGTATTATTTATTTTTGTTATCTTTTATGAATTCATATATTACACAAATGGGGGGGGGGGGGGCGCCATCATGAACTTTTGCCCCGGTCAGAAAAAATCGTAGATCCGGGCCTGGGAATCCCTAAGAGATCAACCGGGGTTATTGGATTGGAATGTTTTTCAACCTATTCCAATCATTCAGAATAACCATTTTGCGAGTCCATAACGCCCATATTCTGACCGCTCTGAGCTTGTGAACAAAACTCGAAAATGCAAAGTGTAAAACTTAAAACCCAAAAAATTCATGATACAGAAGAGTTATATGGTCGAGTTTGGTATCAAAATGTAGGTTTTCGAGGACGCTGAATCCAATAAAATATAATCCAAGGACCTATCCATAACGGTTTAGATTTTCACCTGTGAAATGGCATTTTTTCAAAAAATCTAAATTTCAAGTCGTCATAGCTCCCGTTCCAAAGATCGTATCCATTTTTTATCTGTATATTGTTAATCAGCATTGTCCTAAGTATCACCCAGAATAATAAAATCGATATCGAAAATCCCAACTTTTTTGGTGAAAAATGCATTAGGGGTAAGACCTCCCAAAAACACTATATTTGTCATCACCAAGGAATCCCTAAGAAATCAACCGGAGTTATTGGATTGAAATGTTTTTCAACCTAATTCAATCATTCAGAATAACCATTTTGCGAGTCCATAACGCCCATATTCTGACCGCTCTGAGCTTGTGAACAAAACTCGAAAATGAAAAGTGTAAAACTAAAACCCAAAAAATTCATGATACAGAAGATTTATATGGTCGAGTTTGGTATCAAAATGTAGGTTTTCGAGGACGCTGAATCCAATGAAATATAATCCAAGGCCCTATCTATAACGGTTTAGATTTTCACTTGCGAAATGGCATTTTTTCAAAAAATCGAAATTTCAAGTCGTCATAGCTCCCGCTCCAAATATCGTATCCATTTTTTATCTGTATATTGTTAATCAGCATTGTCCTAAGTATCAACGAGAATAATGAAATCGATATCGAAAATCCCAACTTTTTTGGTGAAAAATGCATAAGGGGTAAGACCCCCCAAAAACACTATATTTGTCATCACCATGGAATCCCTAAGGAATCAACCGGAGTTATTGGATTGGAATGTTTTTCAACCTATTCCAATCATTCAGAATAACCATTTTGCGAGTCCATAACGCCCATATTCTGACCGCTCTGAGCTTGTGAACAAAACTCGAAAATGCAAAGTGTAAAACTTAAAACCCAAAAAATTCATGACACAGAAGAGTTATATGGTCGAGTTTGGTATCCAAATGTAGGTTTTCGAGGACGCTGAATCCAATGAAATATAATCCAAGGCCCTATCTATAACGGTTAACATTTTCACCTGCGAAATGGCATTTTTTCAAAAAATCGAAATTTCAAGTCGTCATAGCTCCCGTTCCAAAGATCGTATCAATTTTTCATCTGTATATTGTTAATCAGCCCTATCTATAACGGTTTAGATTTTCACCTGCGAAATGGCATTTTTTCAAAAAATCGAAATTTCAAGTCGTCATTGCTCCCGTTCCAAAGATCGTATCCATTTTTTATCTGTATATTGTTAATCAGCATTGTCCTAAGTATCAACCAGAATAATAAAATCGATATCGAAAATCCCAACTTTTTTGGTGAAAAATGCATAAGGGGTAAGACCCCCAAAAACACTATATTTGTCATCACCATGGAATCCCTAAGAAATCAACCGGAGTTATTGGATTGAAATGTTTTTAAACCTATTTCAATCATTCAGAATAACCATTTTGCGAGTCCATAACGCCCATATTCTGACAGCTCTGAGCTTGTGAACAAAACTCAAAAATGAAAAATGTAAAACATAAAACCCAAAAAATTCATGATACAGAAGGGTTATATGGTCGAGTTTGGTATCAAAATGTAGGTTTTCGAGGACGCTGAATCCAATGAAATATAATCCAAGGCCCTATCTATAACGGTTTAGATTTTCACCTGCGAAATGGCATTTTTTCAAAAAATCGAAATTTCAAGTCGTCATAGCTCCCGTTCCAAAGATCGTATCCATTTTTTATCTGTATATTGTTAATCAGCATTGTCCTAAGTATCAACCAGAATAATAAAATCGATATCGAAAATCCCAACTTTTTTGGTGAAAAATGCATTAGGGGTAAGACCCCCCAAAAACACTATATTTGTCATCACCAAGGAATCCCTAAGAAATCAACCGGAGTTATTGGATTGAAATGTTTTTCAACCTAATTCAATCATTCAGAATAACTATTTTGCGAGTCCATAACGCCCATATTCTGACCGCTCTGAGCTTGTGAACAAAACTCGAAAATGAAAAGTGTAAAACATAAAACCCAAAAAATTCATGATACAGAAGATTTATATGGTCGAGTTTAGTATCAAAATGTAGGTTTTCGAGGACGCTGAATCCAATGAAATATAATCCAAGGCCCTATCTATAACGGTTTACATTTTCACCTGCGAAATGGCATTTTTTCAAAAAATCGAAATTTCAAGTCGTCATAGCTCCCGTTCCAAAGATCGTATCCATTTTTTATCTGTATATTGTTAATCAGCATTGTCCTAAGTATCAACCAGAATAATAAAATCGATATCGAAAATCCCAACTTTTTTGGTGAAAAATGCATTAGGGGTAAGACCCCCCAAAAACACTATATTTGTCATCACCAAGGAATCCCTAAGAAATCAAACGGAGTTATTGGATTGAAATGTTTTTCAACCTAATTCAATCATTCAGAATAACTATTTTGCGAGTCCATAACGCCCATATTCTGACCGCTCTGAGCTTGTGAACAAAACTCGAAAATGAAAAGTGTAAAACATAAAACCCAAAAAATTCATGATACAGAAGATTTATATGGTCGAGTTTAGTATCAAAATGTAGGTTTTCGAGGACGCTGAATCCAATGAAATATAATCCAAGGCCCTATCTATAACGGTTTAGATTTTCACCTGCGAAATGGCATTTTTTCAAAAAATCGAAATTTCAAGTCGTCATAGCTCCCGTTCCAAATATCGTATCCATTTTTTATCTGTATATTGTTAATCAGCATTGTCCTAAGTATCAACGAGAATAATGAAATCGATATCGAAAATCCCAACTTTTTTGGTGAAAAATGCATAAGGGGTAAGACCCCCCAAAAACACTATATTTGTCATCACCATGGAATCCCTAAGGAATCAACCGGAGTTATTGGATTGGAATGTTTTTCAACCTTTTTCAATCATTCAGAATAACCATTTTGCGAGTCCATAACGCTCATATTCTGACCGCTCTGAGCTTGTGAACAAAACTCGAAAATGAAAAGTGTAAAACATAAAACCCAAAAAATTCATGATACAGAAGAGTTATATGGTCGAGTTTGTTATCAAAATGTAGGTTTTCGAGGACGCTGAATCCAATGAAATATAATCCAAGGCCCTATCTATAACGGTTTAGATTTTCACCTGCGAAATGGCATTTTTTCAAAAAATCGAAATTTCAAGTCGTCATAGCTCCCGTTCCAAATATCGTATCCATTTTTTATCTGTATATTGTTAATCAGCATTGTCCTAAGTATCAACCAGAACAATAAAAATCGATATCGAAAATCCCAACTTTTTTGGTGAAAAATGCATTAGGGGTAAGACCCCCCAAAAACACTATATTTGTCATCACCAAGGAATCCCTAAGAAATCAACCGGAGTTATTGGATTGAAATGTTTTTCAACCTAATTCAATCATTCAGAATAACTATTTTGCGAGTCCATAACGCCCATATTCTGACCGCTCTGAGCTTGTGAACAAAACTCGAAAATGAAAAGTGTAAAACATAAAACCCAAAAAATTCATGATACAGAAGAGTTATATGGTCGAGTTTGGTATCAAAATGTAGGTTTTCGAGGACGCTGAATCCAATGAAATATAATCCAAGGACCTATCTATAACGGTTGAGATTTTCACCTGCGAAATGGCATTTTTTCAAAAAATCGAAATTTCAAATCCTCATAGCTCCCGTTCCAAAGATCGTATCCATTTTTTATCTGTATATTGTTAATCAGCATTGTCCTAAGTATCAACCAGAACAATAAAATCGATATCGAAAATCCCAACTTTTTTGGTGAAAAATGCATAAGGGGTAAGACCCCCCAAAAACACTATATTTGTCATCACCATGGAATCCCTAAGAAATCAACCGGAGTTATTGGATTGAAATGTTTTTCAACCTATTTCAATCATTCAGAATAATCATTTTGCGAGTCCATAACGCTCATATTCTGACCGCTCTGAGCTTGTGAACAAAACTCAAAAATGAAAAATGTAAAACATAAAACCCAAAAAATTCATGATACAGAAGGGTTATATGGTCGAGTTTGGTATCAAAATGTAAGTTTTCGAGGACGCTGAATCCAATGAAATATAATCCAAGGCCCTATCTATAACGGTTTAGATTTTCACCTGCGAAATAGCATTGTTTCAAAAAATCGAAATTTCAAGTCGTCATACCTCCCGTTACAAAGATCGTATCAATTTTTTATTTGTATATTGTTGATCAGCACTGTCCTAAGTATCAACCAGTATGATTAAATCGATATCGAAAATCCCAACTTTTTTGGTGAAAAATGCATAAGGGGTAAGACCCCCCAAAAACACTATATTTGTCATCACCATGGAATCCCTAAGAAATCAACCGGAGTTATTGGATTGAAATGTTTTTCAACCTATTTCAATCATTCAGAATAATCATTTTGCGAGTCCATAACGCTCATATTCTGACCGCTCTGAGCTTGTGAACAAAACTCAAAAATGAAAAATGTAAAACATAAAACCCAAAAAATTCATGATACAGAAGGGTTATATGGTCGAGTTTGGTATCAAAATGTAAGTTTTCGAGGACGCTGAATCCAATGAAATATATTCCAAGGCCCTATCTATAACGGTTTAGATTTTCACCTGCGAAATAGCATTGTTTCAAAAAATCGAAATTTCAAGTCGTCATACCTCCCGTTACAAAGATCGTATCAATTTTTTATTTGTATATTGTTGATCAGCACTGTCCTAAGTATCAACCAGTATGATTAAATCGATATCGAAAATCCCAACTTTTTTGGTGAAAAATGCATAAGGGGTAAGACCCCCCAAAAACACTATATTTGTCATCACCATGGAATCCCTAAGAAATCAACCGGAGTTATTGGATTGGAATGTTTTTCAACCTATTTCAATCATTCAGAATAACTATTTTGCGAGTCCATAACGCTCATATTCTGAACGCTCTGAGCTTGTGAACAAAACTCGAAAATGAAAAGTGTAAAACATAAAACCCAAAAAATTCATGATACAGAAGAGTTATATGGTCGAGTTTGGTATCAAAATGTAGGTTTTCGAGGACGCTGAATCCAATGAAATATAATCCAAGGCCCTATCTATAACGGTATAGATTTTCACCTGCGAAATGGCATTTTTTCAAAAAATCGAAATTTCAAGTCGTCTGTCGTCACAGCTCCCGTTCCAAAGATCGTATCTATTTTTTATCTGTATATTGTTAATCAGCATCGTCCTAAGTATCAACCAGAATAATAAAATCGATATCGAAAATCCCAACTTTTTTGGTGAAAAATGCATAAGGGGTAAGACCCCCCAAAAACACTATATTTGTCATCACCATGGAATCCCTAAGAAATCAACCGGAGTTATTGGATTGAAATGTTTTTCAACCTATTTCAATCATTCAGAATAACCATTTTGCGAGTCCATAACGCTCATATTCTGACCGCTCTGAGCTTGTGAACAAAACTCGAAAATGAAAAGTGTAAAACATAAAACCCAAAAAATTCATGACACAGAAGAGTTATATGGTCGAGTTTGGTATCAAAATGTAGGTTTTCGAGGACGCTGAATCCAATGAAATATAATCCAAGGCCCTATCTATAACGGTTTAGATTTTCACCTGCGAAATGGCATTTTTTCAAAAAATCGAAATTTCAAGTCGTCATAGCTCCCGTTCCAAAGATCGTATCCATTTTTTATCTGTATATTGTTAATCAGCATCGTCCTAAGTATGAACCAGAATAATGAAATCGATATCGAAAATCCCAACTTTTTTGGTGAAAAATGCATAAGGGGTAAGACCTCCCAAAAACACTATATTTGTCATCACCATGGAATCCCTAAGAAATCAACCGGAGTTATTGGATTGGAATGTTTTTCAACCTATTTCAATCATTCAGAATATCCATTTTGCGAGTCCAGAACGCCCATATTCTGACCGCTCTGAGCTTGTGAACAAAACTCGAAAATGAAAAGTGTAAAACATAAAACCCAAAAAATTCATGATAAAGAAGAGTTATATGGTCGAGTTTGGTATCAAAATGTAGGTTTTCGAGGACGCTGAATCCAATGAAATATAATTCAAGGCCCTATCTATAACGGTTTAGATTTTCACCTGCGAAATGGCATTTTTTCAAAAAATCGAAATTTCAAGTCGTCATAGCTCCCGTTCCAAAGATCGTATCCATTTTTTATCTGTATATTGTTAATCAGCATTGTCCTAAGTATCAACCAGTATGATTAAATCGATATCGAAAATCCCAACTTTTTTGGTGAAAAATGCATAAGGGGTAAGACCCCCCAAAAACACTATATTTGTCATCACCATGGAATCCCTAAAAAATCAACCGGAGTTATTGGATTGAAATGTTTTTCAACCTATTTCAATCATTCAGAATAACCATTTTGCGAGTCCATAACGCTCATATTCTGACCGCTCTGAGCTTGTGAACAAAACTCGAAAATGAAAAATGTAAAACATAAAACCCAAAAAATTCATGATACAGAAGGGTTATATGGTCGAGTTTGGTATCAAAATGTAGGTTTTCGAGGACGCTGAATCCAGTGAAATATAATCCAAGGCCCTATCTATAACGGTTTAGATTTTCACCTGTGAAATGGCATTTTTTTCAAAAAATCGAAATTTCAAGTCGTCATAGCTCCCGTTCCAAAGATCGTATCCATTTTTTATCTGTATATTGTTAATCAGCATTGTCCTAAGTATCAATCAGAACAATAAAATCGATATCGAAAATCCCAACTTTTTTGGAGAAAAATGCATAAGGGGTAAGACCCCCCAAAAACACTATATTTGTCATCACCATGGAATCCCTAAGAAATCAACCGGAGTTATTGGATTGGAATGTTTTTCAACCTATTCCAATCATTCAGAATAACCATTTTGCGAATCCATAACGCCCATATTCTGACCGCTCTGAGCTTGTGAACAAAACTCAAAAATGAAAAATGTAAAACATAAAACCCAAAAAATTCATGATACAGAAGGGTTATATGGTCGAGTTTGGTATCAAAATGTAGGTTTTCGAGGACGCTGAATCCAATGAAATATAATCCAAGGCCCTATCTATAACGGTTTAGATTTTCACCTGCGAAATGGCATTTTTTCAAAAAATCGAAATTTCAAGTCGTCATAGCTCCCGTTCCTCAGATCGTATCCATTTTTTATCTGTATATTGTTAATCAGCATTGTCCTAAGTATCAACCAGAATAATAAAATCGATATCGAAAATCCCAACTTTTTTGGTGAAAAATGCATAAGGGGTAAGACCCCCCAAAAACACTATATTTGTCATCACCATGGAATCCCTAAGAAATCAACCGGAGTTATTGGATTGAAATGTTTTTCAACCTATTTCAATCATTCAGAATAACCATTTTGCGAGTCCATAACGCCCATATTCTGACCGCTCTGAGCTTGTGAACAAAACTCGAAAATGAAAAGTGTAAAACATAAAACCCAAAAAATTCATGATACAGAAGAGTTATATAGTCGAGTTTGGTATCAAAATGTAGGTTTTCGAGGACGCTGAATCCAATGAAATATAATCCAAGGCCCTATCTATAACGGTTTAGATTTTCACCTGCGAAATGGCATTTTTTCAAAAAATCGAAATTTCAATTCGTCATAGCTCCCGTTCCAAAGATCGTATCCATTTTTTATCTTCATATTGTTAATCAGCATTGTCCTACGTATCAACCAGAACAATAAAATCGATATCGAAAATCCCAACTTTTTTGGTGAAAAATGCATAAGGGTTAAGACCCCCCAAAAACACTATATTTGTCATCACCATGGAATCCCTAATAAATCAACTGGAGTTATTGGATTGAAATGTTTTTCAACCTATTTCAATCATTCAGAATAACCATTTTGCGAGTCCATAACGCCCATATTCTGACCGCTCTGAGCTTGTGAACAAAACTCGAAAATAAAAAGTGTAAAACATGAAACCCAAAAAATTCATGATACAGAAGGGTTATATGGTCGAGTTTGGTATCAAAATGTAGGTTTTCGAGGACGCTGAATCCAATGAAATATAATCCAAGGCCCTATCTATAACGGTTTAGATTTTCACCTGCGAAATGGCATTTTTTCAAAAAATCGAAATTTCAAATCCTCATAGCTCCCGTTCCAAAGATCGTATCCATTTTTTATCTGTATATTGTTAATCAGCATTGTCCTAAGTATCAACCAGAACAATAAAATCGATATCGAAAATCCCAACTTTTTTGGTGAAAAATGCATAAGGGGTAAGACCCCCCAAAAACACTATATTTGTCACCACCATGGGATCCCTACGTAGTCTGGATATGAGATAAAGAAAAGTTTTATTGACTTCTTAGAAGTTGACGGAAAAACTGGAGAATAATATCATAGCATAGATGCATAGAATACCTGGTCACTGGTGTAACGACTCCTTACTAAAAAACGTGACCAAAATTTGTAGATCAAAACGGCATTCTAGATTTCAGATTTTGGTCTAGTTACGGGAAAAAAGCGCGCCCCTTTCGAGAGAAATGACAAGCAGGACAAATTTTCAGATTTTCGATCGACAAGCAAGTCTTAAACAAAATTTAATCAGTGCCAACACCAGGTTTTCTATGCATCTATATCATAGCGAATTCTAGATGAACTGCAAACTGATGATTTAGATGTCAAAATCCTACGACAACGGATCTAATATGGCTGGAGTTAAATCCAGAAGATTAAGCTGTTAATGCCTGGCTCAATAATTTACCGGGAGTTGTGAAGGCTGTGGAAGAAATCAAAGAATCCTCACTAGTCGCAGAATCCAAGTATGAAGCTATGGTCATTTGCTTCGTGCTGTGATGGATTTTAGATTCATCCTGAACCTAACAATTTGGTATGATATTCTGCGAGAGATCAATAGGGTCCACATGGAAATTCTGAAAGAGGATATAATTATTTCAAGTTCATTTTCGTTGATGCAATGTCTTGTGAAGATCTTGCAAGGAATGGAAGAAAAACCTCTTGCAAACTGGATATCGGAAGCGGAAGCTACACTTCTTTCAAAAGAATTGGATGTGGAGCCAATTCTTAGAAATAAACGTGTTTCCAAGAAGACAAAGCAGGTCGACAAATGTGCGAGGATGAGTCAAGAACGTTAGATCAAGTTGGTTTATTCTCGAAGGAAATTAAAGTTGTTTTCAACAGATTATTGTCGGAAATCAGAAAAAGCTTAGAAAGCCCAGAGAGTCTGTATAAGAATTTCGCATTCCTCAACGGCCATGCCCTTTTAATCATGCAAAAAGAAGATCTGCAGAAAAATGGGACCCTTTTAGCGCAAAAATATTGAAGAGACTTGAATACAGGTGATTTTTGTTAGGAACTAGCGGTTTTCAAAGAGCTAGTTCCTGAAATTATCGACTTCATTAGACATGCTGCAAATTCTTCACAGGCAAGATAGGCAATATCTGCAAGAAGCTTTCTCTAACGTCAGTTTAGCTTTAAGAATTTACTGCACTACCACGTCTGCAAGATGAACGCAGTTTAAGCAAATTGAAAATAATAAAAAATTAGATTGAATTAAAATTTCTTCTCTTTTTTTTCCTTATTATTGGTATTAATTTTGATTATTCATTTGTATTATTTATTTTTGTTATCTTTTATGAATTCATATATTACACAAATGGGGGGGGGGGGGGGCGCCATCATGAACTTTTGCCCCGGTCAGAAAAAATCGTAGATCCGGGCCTGGGAATCCCTAAGAGATCAACCGGGGTTATTGGATTGGAATGTTTTTCAACCTATTCCAATCATTCAGAATAACCATTTTGCGAGTCCATAACGCCCATATTCTGACCGCTCTGAGCTTGTGAACAAAACTCGAAAATGCAAAGTGTAAAACTTAAAACCCAAAAAATTCATGATACAGAAGAGTTATATGGTCGAGTTTGGTATCAAAATGTAGGTTTTCGAGGACGCTGAATCCAATAAAATATAATCCAAGGACCTATCCATAACGGTTTAGATTTTCACCTGTGAAATGGCATTTTTTCAAAAAATCTAAATTTCAAGTCGTCATAGCTCCCGTTCCAAAGATCGTATCCATTTTTTATCTGTATATTGTTAATCAGCATTGTCCTAAGTATCACCCAGAATAATAAAATCGATATCGAAAATCCCAACTTTTTTGGTGAAAAATGCATTAGGGGTAAGACCTCCCAAAAACACTATATTTGTCATCACCAAGGAATCCCTAAGAAATCAACCGGAGTTATTGGATTGAAATGTTTTTCAACCTAATTCAATCATTCAGAATAACCATTTTGCGAGTCCATAACGCCCATATTCTGACCGCTCTGAGCTTGTGAACAAAACTCGAAAATGCAAAGTGTAAAACTTAAAACCCAAAAAATTCATGACACAGAAGAGTTATATGGTCGAGTTTGGTATCCAAATGTAGGTTTTCGAGGACGCTGAATCCAATGAAATATAATCCAAGGCCCTATCTATAACGGTTAACATTTTCACCTGCGAAATGGCATTTTTTCAAAAAATCGAAATTTCAAGTCGTCATAGCTCCCGTTCCAAAGATCGTATCAATTTTTCATCTGTATATTGTTAATCAGCCCTATCTATAACGGTTTAGATTTTCACCTGCGAAATGGCATTTTTTCAAAAAATCGAAATTTCAAGTCGTCATTGCTCCCGTTCCAAAGATCGTATCCATTTTTTATCTGTATATTGTTAATCAGCATTGTCCTAAGTATCAACCAGAATAATAAAATCGATATCGAAAATCCCAACTTTTTTGGTGAAAAATGCATAAGGGGTAAGACCCCCAAAAACACTATATTTGTCATCACCATGGAATCCCTAAGAAATCAACCGGAGTTATTGGATTGAAATGTTTTTAAACCTATTTCAATCATTCAGAATAACCATTTTGCGAGTCCATAACGCCCATATTCTGACAGCTCTGAGCTTGTGAACAAAACTCAAAAATGAAAAATGTAAAACATAAAACCCAAAAAATTCATGATACAGAAGGGTTATATGGTCGAGTTTGGTATCAAAATGTAGGTTTTCGAGGACGCTGAATCCAATGAAATATAATCCAAGGCCCTATCTATAACGGTTTAGATTTTCACCTGCGAAATGGCATTTTTTCAAAAAATCGAAATTTCAAGTCGTCATAGCTCCCGTTCCAAAGATCGTATCCATTTTTTATCTGTATATTGTTAATCAGCATTGTCCTAAGTATCAACCAGAATAATAAAATCGATATCGAAAATCCCAACTTTTTTGGTGAAAAATGCATTAGGGGTAAGACCCCCCAAAAACACTATATTTGTCATCACCAAGGAATCCCTAAGAAATCAACCGGAGTTATTGGATTGAAATGTTTTTCAACCTAATTCAATCATTCAGAATAACTATTTTGCGAGTCCATAACGCCCATATTCTGACCGCTCTGAGCTTGTGAACAAAACTCGAAAATGAAAAGTGTAAAACATAAAACCCAAAAAATTCATGATACAGAAGATTTATATGGTCGAGTTTAGTATCAAAATGTAGGTTTTCGAGGACGCTGAATCCAATGAAATATAATCCAAGGCCCTATCTATAACGGTTTACATTTTCACCTGCGAAATGGCATTTTTTCAAAAAATCGAAATTTCAAGTCGTCATAGCTCCCGTTCCAAAGATCGTATCCATTTTTTATCTGTATATTGTTAATCAGCATTGTCCTAAGTATCAACCAGAATAATAAAATCGATATCGAAAATCCCAACTTTTTTGGTGAAAAATGCATTAGGGGTAAGACCCCCCAAAAACACTATATTTGTCATCACCAAGGAATCCCTAAGAAATCAAACGGAGTTATTGGATTGAAATGTTTTTCAACCTAATTCAATCATTCAGAATAACTATTTTGCGAGTCCATAACGCCCATATTCTGACCGCTCTGAGCTTGTGAACAAAACTCGAAAATGAAAAGTGTAAAACATAAAACCCAAAAAATTCATGATACAGAAGATTTATATGGTCGAGTTTAGTATCAAAATGTAGGTTTTCGAGGACGCTGAATCCAATGAAATATAATCCAAGGCCCTATCTATAACGGTTTAGATTTTCACCTGCGAAATGGCATTTTTTCAAAAAATCGAAATTTCAAGTCGTCATAGCTCCCGTTCCAAATATCGTATCCATTTTTTATCTGTATATTGTTAATCAGCATTGTCCTAAGTATCAACGAGAATAATGAAATCGATATCGAAAATCCCAACTTTTTTGGTGAAAAATGCATAAGGGGTAAGACCCCCCAAAAACACTATATTTGTCATCACCATGGAATCCCTAAGGAATCAACCGGAGTTATTGGATTGGAATGTTTTTCAACCTTTTTCAATCATTCAGAATAACCATTTTGCGAGTCCATAACGCTCATATTCTGACCGCTCTGAGCTTGTGAACAAAACTCGAAAATGAAAAGTGTAAAACATAAAACCCAAAAAATTCATGATACAGAAGAGTTATATGGTCGAGTTTGTTATCAAAATGTAGGTTTTCGAGGACGCTGAATCCAATGAAATATAATCCAAGGACCTATCTATAACGGTTGAGATTTTCACCTGCGAAATGGCATTTTTTCAAAAAATCGAAATTTCAAATCCTCATAGCTCCCGTTCCAAAGATCGTATCCATTTTTTATCTGTATATTGTTAATCAGCATTGTCCTAAGTATCAACCAGAACAATAAAATCGATATCGAAAATCCCAACTTTTTTGGTGAAAAATGCATAAGGGGTAAGACCCCCCAAAAACACTATATTTGTCACCACCATGGGATCCCTAAGGAATCAACCGGAGTTATTGGATTGGAATGTTTTTCAACCTTTTTCAATCATTCAGAATAACCATTTTGCGAGTCCATAACGCTCATATTCTGACCGCTCTGAGCTTGTGAACAAAACTCGAAAATGAAAAGTGTAAAACATAAAACCCAAAAAATTCATGATACAGAAGAGTTATATGGTCGAGTTTGTTATCAAAATGTAGGTTTTCGAGGACGCTGAATCCAATGAAATATAATCCAAGGACCTATCTATAACGGTTGAGATTTTCACCTGCGCAATGGCATTTTTTCAAAAAATCGAAATTTCAAGTCGTCATTGCTCCCGTTCCAAAGATCGTATCCATTTTTTATCTGTATATTGTTAATCAGCATTGTCCTAAGTATCAACCAGAATAATAAAATCGATATCGAAAATCCCAACTTTTTTGGTGAAAAATGCATAAGGGGTAAGACCCCCAAAAACACTATATTTGTCATCACCATGGAATCCCTAAGAAATCAACCGGAGTTATTGGATTGAAATGTTTTTAAACCTATTTCAATCATTCAGAATAACCATTTTGCGAGTCCATAACGCCCATATTCTGACAGCTCTGAGCTTGTGAACAAAACTCAAAAATGAAAAATGTAAAACATAAAACCCAAAAAATTCATGATACAGAAGATTTATATGGTCGAGTTTAGTATCAAAATGTAGGTTTTCGAGGACGCTGAATCCAATGAAATATAATCCAAGGCCCTATCTATAACGGTTTAGATTTTCACCTGCGAAATGGCATTTTTTCAAAAAATCGAAATTTCAAGTCGTCATAGCTCCCGTTCCAAATATCGTATCCATTTTTTATCTGTATATTGTTAATCAGCATTGTCCTAAGTATCAACCAGAACAATAAAAATCGATATCGAAAATCCCAACTTTTTTGGTGAAAAATGCATTAGGGGTAAGACCCCCCAAAAACACTATATTTGTCATCACCAAGGAATCCCTAAGAAATCAACCGGAGTTATTGGATTGAAATGTTTTTCAACCTAATTCAATCATTCAGAATAACTATTTTGCGAGTCCATAACGCCCATATTCTGACCGCTCTGAGCTTGTGAACAAAACTCGAAAATGAAAAGTGTAAAACATAAAACCCAAAAAATTCATGATACAGAAGAGTTATATGGTCGAGTTTGGTATCAAAATGTAGGTTTTCGAGGACGCTGAATCCAATGAAATATAATCCAAGGACCTATCTATAACGGTTGAGATTTTCACCTGCGAAATGGCATTTTTTCAAAAAATCGAAATTTCAAATCCTCATAGCTCCCGTTCCAAAGATCGTATCCATTTTTTATCTGTATATTGTTAATCAGCATTGTCCTAAGTATCAACCAGAACAATAAAATCGATATCGAAAATCCCAACTTTTTTGGTGAAAAATGCATAAGGGGTAAGACCCCCCAAAAACACTATATTTGTCATCACCATGGAATCCCTAAGAAATCAACCGGAGTTATTGGATTGAAATGTTTTTCAACCTATTTCAATCATTCAGAATAATCATTTTGCGAGTCCATAACGCTCATATTCTGACCGCTCTGAGCTTGTGAACAAAACTCAAAAATGAAAAATGTAAAACATAAAACCCAAAAAATTCATGATACAGAAGGGTTATATGGTCGAGTTTGGTATCAAAATGTAAGTTTTCGAGGACGCTGAATCCAATGAAATATAATCCAAGGCCCTATCTATAACGGTTTAGATTTTCACCTGCGAAATAGCATTGTTTCAAAAAATCGAAATTTCAAGTCGTCATACCTCCCGTTACAAAGATCGTATCAATTTTTTATTTGTATATTGTTGATCAGCACTGTCCTAAGTATCAACTAGTATGATTAAATCGATATCGAAAATCCCAACTTTTTTGGTGAAAAATGCATAAGGGGTAAGACCCCCCAAAAACACTATATTTGTCATCACCATGGAATCCCTAAGAAATCAACCGGAGTTATTGGATTGAAATGTTTTTCAACCTATTTCAATCATTCAGAATAATCATTTTGCGAGTCCATAACGCTCATATTCTGACCGCTCTGAGCTTGTGAACAAAACTCAAAAATGAAAAATGTAAAACATAAAACCCAAAAAATTCATGATACAGAAGGGTTATATGGTCGAGTTTGGTATCAAAATGTAAGTTTTCGAGGACGCTGAATCCAATGAAATATATTCCAAGGCCCTATCTATAACGGTTTAGATTTTCACCTGCGAAATAGCATTGTTTCAAAAAATCGAAATTTCAAGTCGTCATACCTCCCGTTACAAAGATCGTATCAATTTTTTATTTGTATATTGTTGATCAGCACTGTCCTAAGTATCAACCAGTATGATTAAATCGATATCGAAAATCCCAACTTTTTTGGTGAAAAATGCATAAGGGGTAAGACCCCCCAAAAACACTATATTTGTCATCACCATGGAATCCCTAAGAAATCAACCGGAGTTATTGGATTGGAATGTTTTTCAACCTATTTCAATCATTCAGAATAACTATTTTGCGAGTCCATAACGCTCATATTCTGAACGCTCTGAGCTTGTGAACAAAACTCGAAAATGAAAAGTGTAAAACATAAAACCCAAAAAATTCATGATACAGAAGAGTTATATGGTCGAGTTTGGTATCAAAATGTAGGTTTTCGAGGACGCTGAATCCAATGAAATATAATCCAAGGCCCTATCTATAACGGTATAGATTTTCACCTGCGAAATGGCATTTTTTCAAAAAATCGAAATTTCAAGTCGTCTGTCGTCACAGCTCCCGTTCCAAAGATCGTATCTATTTTTTATCTGTATATTGTTAATCAGCATCGTCCTAAGTATCAACCAGAATAATAAAATCGATATCGAAAATCCCAACTTTTTTGGTGAAAAATGCATAAGGGGTAAGACCCCCCAAAAACACTATATTTGTCATCACCATGGAATCCCTAAGAAATCAACCGGAGTTATTGGATTGAAATGTTTTTCAACCTATTTCAATCATTCAGAATAACCATTTTGCGAGTCCATAACGCTCATATTCTGACCGCTCTGAGCTTGTGAACAAAACTCGAAAATGAAAAGTGTAAAACATAAAACCCAAAAAATTCATGACACAGAAGAGTTATATGGTCGAGTTTGGTATCAAAATGTAGGTTTTCGAGGACGCTGAATCCAATGAAATATAATCCAAGGCCCTATCTATAACGGTTTAGATTTTCACCTGCGAAATGGCATTTTTTCAAAAAATCGAAATTTCAAGTCGTCATAGCTCCCGTTCCAAAGATCGTATCCATTTTTTATCTGTATATTGTTAATCAGCATCGTCCTAAGTATGAACCAGAATAATGAAATCGATATCGAAAATCCCAACTTTTTTGGTGAAAAATGCATAAGGGGTAAGACCTCCCAAAAACACTATATTTGTCATCACCATGGAATCCCTAAGAAATCAACCGGAGTTATTGGATTGGAATGTTTTTCAACCTATTTCAATCATTCAGAATATCCATTTTGCGAGTCCAGAACGCCCATATTCTGACCGCTCTGAGCTTGTGAACAAAACTCGAAAATGAAAAGTGTAAAACATAAAACCCAAAAAATTCATGATAAAGAAGAGTTATATGGTCGAGTTTGGTATCAAAATGTAGGTTTTCGAGGACGCTGAATCCAATGAAATATAATTCAAGGCCCTATCTATAACGGTTTAGATTTTCACCTGCGAAATGGCATTTTTTCAAAAAATCGAAATTTCAAGTCGTCATAGCTCCCGTTCCAAAGATCGTATCCATTTTTTATCTGTATATTGTTAATCAGCATTGTCCTAAGTATCAACCAGTATGATTAAATCGATATCGAAAATCCCAACTTTTTTGGTGAAAAATGCATAAGGGGTAAGACCCCCCAAAAACACTATATTTGTCATCACCATGGAATCCCTAAAAAATCAACCGGAGTTATTGGATTGAAATGTTTTTCAACCTATTTCAATCATTCAGAATAACCATTTTGCGAGTCCATAACGCTCATATTCTGACCGCTCTGAGCTTGTGAACAAAACTCGAAAATGAAAAATGTAAAACATAAAACCCAAAAAATTCATGATACAGAAGGG
The DNA here is from genome assembly GCA_951802165.1 of Adalia decempunctata. Lineage (NCBI taxonomy): Eukaryota > Metazoa > Arthropoda > Insecta > Coleoptera > Coccinellidae > Adalia > Adalia decempunctata. The sequence goes on along the minus strand of OX637704.1, from coordinate 7,976,579 downwards.
TTATATGGTCGAGTTTGGTATCAAAATGTAGGTTTTCGAGGACGCTGAATCCAGTGAAATATAATCCAAGGCCCTATCTATAACGGTTTAGATTTTCACCTGTGAAATGGCATTTTTTTCAAAAAATCGAAATTTCAAGTCGTCATAGCTCCCGTTCCAAAGATCGTATCCATTTTTTATCTGTATATTGTTAATCAGCATTGTCCTAAGTATCAATCAGAACAATAAAATCGATATCGAAAATCCCAACTTTTTTGGAGAAAAATGCATAAGGGGTAAGACCCCCCAAAAACACTATATTTGTCATCACCATGGAATCCCTAAGAAATCAACCGGAGTTATTGGATTGGAATGTTTTTCAACCTATTCCAATCATTCAGAATAACCATTTTGCGAATCCATAACGCCCATATTCTGACCGCTCTGAGCTTGTGAACAAAACTCAAAAATGAAAAATGTAAAACATAAAACCCAAAAAATTCATGATACAGAAGGGTTATATGGTCGAGTTTGGTATCAAAATGTAGGTTTTCGAGGACGCTGAATCCAATGAAATATAATCCAAGGCCCTATCTATAACGGTTTAGATTTTCACCTGCGAAATGGCATTTTTTCAAAAAATCGAAATTTCAAGTCGTCATAGCTCCCGTTCCTCAGATCGTATCCATTTTTTATCTGTATATTGTTAATCAGCATTGTCCTAAGTATCAACCAGAATAATAAAATCGATATCGAAAATCCCAACTTTTTTGGTGAAAAATGCATAAGGGGTAAGACCCCCCAAAAACACTATATTTGTCATCACCATGGAATCCCTAAGAAATCAACCGGAGTTATTGGATTGAAATGTTTTTCAACCTATTTCAATCATTCAGAATAACCATTTTGCGAGTCCATAACGCCCATATTCTGACCGCTCTGAGCTTGTGAACAAAACTCGAAAATGAAAAGTGTAAAACATAAAACCCAAAAAATTCATGATACAGAAGAGTTATATGGTCGAGTTTGGTATCAAAATGTAGGTTTTCGAGGACGCTGAATCCAATGAAATATAATCCAAGGCCCTATCTATAACGGTTTAGATTTTCACCTGCGAAATGGCATTTTTTCAAAAAATCGAAATTTCAATTCGTCATAGCTCCCGTTCCAAAGATCGTATCCATTTTTTATCTTCATATTGTTAATCAGCATTGTCCTACGTATCAACCAGAACAATAAAATCGATATCGAAAATCCCAACTTTTTTGGTGAAAAATGCATAAGGGTTAAGACCCCCCAAAAACACTATATTTGTCATCACCATGGAATCCCTAATAAATCAACTGGAGTTATTGGATTGAAATGTTTTTCAACCTATTTCAATCATTCAGAATAACCATTTTGCGAGTCCATAACGCCCATATTCTGACCGCTCTGAGCTTGTGAACAAAACTCGAAAATAAAAAGTGTAAAACATGAAACCCAAAAAATTCATGATACAGAAGGGTTATATGGTCGAGTTTGGTATCAAAATGTAGGTTTTCGAGGACGCTGAATCCAATGAAATATAATCCAAGGCCCTATCTATAACGGTTTAGATTTTCACCTGCGAAATGGCATTTTTTCAAAAAATCGAAATTTCAATTCGTCATAGCTCCCGTTCCAAAGATCGTATCCATTTTTTATCTTCATATTGTTAATCAGCATTGTCCTACGTATCAACCAGAACAATAAAATCGATATCGAAAATCCCAACTTTTTTGGTGAAAAATGCATAAGGGGTAAGACCCCCCAAAAACACTATATTTGTCATCACCATGGAATCCCTAATAAATCAACCGGAGTTATTGGATTGAAATGTTTTTCAACATATTTCAATCATTCAGAATAACCATTTTGCGAGTCCATAACGCCCATATTCTGACCGCTCTGAGCTTGTGAACAAAACTCGAAAATGAAAAGTGTAAAACATAAAACCCAAAAAATTCATGATACAGAAGAGTTATATGGTCGAGTTTGGTATCAAAATGTAGGTTTTCGAGGACGCTGAATCCAATGAAATATAATCCAAGGCCCTATCTATAACGGTTTAGATTTTCACCTGCGAAATGGCATTTTTTTAAAAAATCGAAATTTCAAGTCGTCATAGCTCCCGTTCCTCAGATCGTATCCATTTTTTATCTGTATATTGTTAATCAGCATTGTCCTAAGTATCAACCAGAATAATGAAATCGATATCGAAAATCCCAGCTTTTTTGGTGAAAAATGCATAAGGGGTAAGACCCCCAAAAACGCTATATTTGTCATCACCATGGAATCCCTAAGAAATCAACCGGAGTTATTGGATTGAAATGTTTTTCAACCTATTTCAATCATTGAGAATAACCATTTTGCGAGTCCATAACGCCCATATTCTGACCGCTCTGAGCTTGTGAACAAAACTCGAAAATGAAAAGAGTAAAACATAAAACCCAAAAAATTCATGATACAGAAGAGTTATATGGTCGAGTTTGGTATCAAAATGTAGGTTTTCGAGGACGCTGAATCCAATGAAATATAATCCAAGGCCCTATCTATAACGGTTTAGATTTTCACCTGCGAAATGGCATTTTTTAAAAAAATCGAAATTTCAAGTCGTCATAGCTCCCGTTCCTCAGATCGTATCCATTTTTTATCTGTATATTGTTAATCAGCATTGTCCTAAGTATCAACCAGAATAATGAAATCGATATCGAAAATCCCAACTTTTTTGGTGAAAAATGCATAAGGGGTAAGACCCCCCAAAAACACTATATTTGTCATCACCATGGAATCCCTAAGAAATCAACCGGAGTTATTGGATTGGAATGTTTTTCAACCTATTTCAATCATTCAGAATAACCATTTTGCGAGTCCATAACGCCCATATTCTGACCGCTCTGAGCTTGTGAACAAAACTCGAAAATGAAAAGTGTAAAACATAAAACCCAAAAAATTCATGATACAGAAGAGTTATATGGTCGAGTTTGGTATCAAAATGTAGGTTTTCGAGGACGCTGAATCCAATGAAATATAATCCAAGGCCCTATCTATAACGGTTTAGATTTTCACCTGCGAAATGGCATTTTTTCAAAAAATCGAAATTTCAATTCGTCATAGCTCCCGTTCCAAAGATCGTATCTATTTTTTATCTTCATATTGTTAATCAGCATTGTCCTACGTATCAACCAGAACAATAAAATCGATATCGAAAATCCCAACTTTTTTGGTGAAAAATGCATAAGGGGTAAGACCCCCCAAAAACACTATATTTGTCATCACCATGGAATCCCTAAGAAATCAACCGGAGTTATTGGATTGGAATGTTTTTCAACCTATTCCAATCATTCAGAATAACCATTTTGCGAATCCATAACGCCCATATTCTGACCGCTCTGAGCTTGTGAACAAAACTCAAAAATGAAAAATGTAAAACATAAAACCCAAAAAATTCATGATACAGAAGGGTTATATGGTCGAGTTTGGTATCAAAATGTAGGTTTTCGAGGACGCTGAATCCAATGAAATATAATCCAAGGCCCTATCTATAACGGTTTAGATTTTCACCTGCGAAATGGCATTTTTTCAAAAAATCGAAATTTCAAGTCGTCATAGCTCCCGTTCCTCAGATCGTATCCATTTTTTATCTGTATATTGTTAATCAGCATTGTCCTAAGTATCAACCAGAATAATAAAATCGATATCGAAAATCCCAACTTTTTTGGTGAAAAATGCATAAGGGGTAAGACCCCCCAAAAACACTATATTTGTCATCACCATGGAATCCCTAAGAAATCAACCGGAGTTATTGGATTGAAATGTTTTTCAACCTATTTCAATCATTCAGAATAACCATTTTGCGAGTCCATAACGCCCATATTCTGACCGCTCTGAGCTTGTGAACAAAACTCGAAAATGAAAAGTGTAAAACATAAAACCCAAAAAATTCATGATACAGAAGAGTTATATGGTCGAGTTTGGTATCAAAATGTAGGTTTTCGAGGACGCTGAATCCAATGAAATATAATCCAAGGCCCTATCTATAACGGTTTAGATTTTCACCTGCGAAATGGCATTTTTTTAAAAAATCGAAATTTCAAGTCGTCATAGCTCCCGTTCCTCAGATCGTATCCATTTTTTATCTGTATATTGTTAATCAGCATTGTCCTAAGTATCAACCAGAATAATGAAATCGATATCGAAAATCCCAGCTTTTTTGGTGAAAAATGCATAAGGGGTAAGACCCCCAAAAACGCTATATTTGTCATCACCATGGAATCCCTAAGAAATCAACCGGAGTTATTGGATTGAAATGTTTTTCAACCTATTTCAATCATTGAGAATAACCATTTTGCGAGTCCATAACGCCCATATTCTGACCGCTCTGAGCTTGTGAACAAAACTCGAAAATGAAAAGAGTAAAACATAAAACCCAAAAAATTCATGATACAGAAGAGTTATATGGTCGAGTTTGGTATCAAAATGTAGGTTTTCGAGGACGCTGAATCCAATGAAATATAATCCAAGGCCCTATCTATAACGGTTTAGATTTTCACCTGCGAAATGGCATTTTTTAAAAAAATCGAAATTTCAAGTCGTCATAGCTCCCGTTCCTCAGATCGTATCCATTTTTTATCTGTATATTGTTAATCAGCATTGTCCTAAGTATCAACCAGAATAATGAAATCGATATCGAAAATCCCAACTTTTTTGGTGAAAAATGCATAAGGGGTAAGACCCCCCAAAAACGCTATATTTGTCATCACCATGGAATCCCTAAGGAATCAACCGGAGTTATTGGATTGGAATGTTTTTCAACCTATTTCAATCATTGAGAATAACCATTTTGCGAGTCCATAACGCCCATATTCTGACCGCTCTGAGCTTGTGAACAAAACTCGAAAATGAAAAGTGTAAAACATAAAACCCAAAAAATTCATGATACAGAAGAGTTATATGGTCGAGTTTGGTATCAAAATGTAGGTTTTCGAGGACGCTGAATCCAATGAAATATAATCCAAGGCCCTATCTATAACGGTTTAGATTTTCACCTGCGAAATGGCATTTTTTCAAAAAATCGAAATTTCAATTCGTCATAGCTCCCGTTCCAAAGATCGTATCCATTTTTTATCTCCATATTGTTAATCAGCATTGTCCGACGTATCAACCAGCACAATAAAATCGATATCGAAAATCCCAACTTTTTTGGTGAAAAATGCATAAGGGGTAAGACCCCCCAAAAACACTATATTTGTCATCACCATGGAATCCCTAAGAAATCAACCGGAGTTATTGGATTGAAATGTTTTTCAACCTATTTCAATCATTGAGAATAACCATTTTGCGAGTCCATAACGCCCATATTCTGACCGCTCTGAGCTTGTGAACAAAACTCGAAAATAAAAAGTGTAAAACATGAAACCCAAAAAATTCATGATACAGAAGGGTTATATGGTCGAGTTTGGTATCAAAATGTAGGTTTTCGAGGACGCTGAATCCAATGAAATATAATCCAAGGCCCTATCTATAACGGTTTAGATTTTCACCTGCGAAATGGCATTTTTTAAAAAAATCGAAATTTCAAGTCGTCATAGCTCCCGTTCCAAAGATCGTATCCATTTTTTATCTTCATATTGTTAATCAGCATTGTCCTAAGTATCAACCAGAATAATAAAATCGATATCGAAAATCCCAACTTTTTTGGTGAAAAATGCATAAGGGGTAAGACCCCCCAAAAACACTATATTTGTCATCACCATGGAATCCCTAAGAAATCAACCGGAGTTATTGGATTGAAATGTTTTTCAACCTATTTCAATCATTCAGAATAACTATTTTGCGAGTCCATAACGCCCATATTCTGACCGCTCTGAGCTTGTGAACAAAACTCGAAAATGAAAAGTGTAAAACATAAAACCCAAAAAATTCATGATACAGAAGAGTTATATGGTCGAGTTTGGTATCAAAATGTAGGTTTTCGAGGACGCTGAATCCAATGAAATATAATCCAAGGCCCTATCTATAACGGTTTAGATTTTCACCTGCGAAATGGCATTTTTTCAAAAAATCGAAATTTCAATTCGTCATAGCTCCCGTTCCAAAGATCGTATCCATTTTTTATCTTCATATTGTTAATCAGCATTGTCCGACGTATCAACCAGAACAATAAAATCGATATCGAAAATCCCAACTTTTTTGGTGAAAAATGCATAAGGGGTAAGACCCCCCAAAAACACTATATTTGTCATCACCATGGAATCCCTAAGAAATCAACCGGAGTTATTGGATTGAAATGTTTTTCAACCTATTTCAATCATTGAGAATAACCATTTTGCGAGTCCATAACGCCCATATTCTGACCGCTCTGAGCTTGTGAACAAAACTCGAAAATAAAAAGTGTAAAACATGAAACCCAAAAAATTCATGATACAGAAGGGTTATATGGTCGAGTATGGTATCAAAATGTAGGTTTTCGAGGACGCTGAATCCAATGAAATATAATCCAAGGCCCTATCTATAACGGTTTAGATTTTCACCTGCGAAATGGCATTTTTTAAAAAAATCGAAATTTCAAGTCGTCATAGCTCCCGTTCCAAAGATCGTATCCATTTTTTATCTTCATATTGTTAATCAGCATTGTCCTAAGTATCAACCAGAATAATAAAATCGATATCGAAAATCCCAACTTTTTTGGTGAAAAATGCATAAGGGGTAAGACCCCCCAAAAACACTATATTTGTCATCACCATGGAATCCCTAAGAAATCAACCGGAGTTATTGGATTGGAATGTTTTTCAACCTATTTCAATCATTCAGAATAACTATTTTGCGAGTCCATAACGCCCATATTCTGACCGCTCTGAGCTTGTGAACAAAACTCGAAAATGAAAAGTGTAAAACATAAAACCCAAAAAATTCATGATACAGAAGAGTTATATGGTCGAGTTTGGTATCAAAATGTAGGTTTTCGAGGACGCTGAATCCAATGAAATATAATCCAAGGCCCTATCTATAACGGTTTAGATTTTCACCTGCGAAATGGCATTTTTTTAAAAAATCGAAATTTCAAGTCGTCATAGCTCCCGTTCCAAAGATCGTATCCATTTTTTATCTTCATATTGTTAATCAGCATTGTCCTAAGTATCAACCAGAATAATAAAATCGATATCGAAAATCCCAACTTTTTTGGTGAAAAATGCATAAGGGGTAAGACCCCCCAAAAACACTATATTTGTCATCACCATGGAATCCCTAAGAAATCAACCGGAGTTATTGGATTGGAATGTTTTTCAACCTATTTCAATCATTCAGAATAACCATTTTGCGAGTCCATAACGCCCATATTCTGACCGCTCTGAGCTTGTGACAAAACTCGAAAATGAAAAGTGGAAAACATAAAACCCAAAAAATTCATGATACAGAAGAGTTATATGGTCGAGTTTGGTATCAAAATGTAGGTTTTCGAGGACGCTGAATCCAATGAAATATAATCCAAGGCCCTATATATAACGGTTTAGGTTTCACCTGCGAAATGGCATTTTTTCAAAAAATCGAAATTTCAAGTCGTTCAAGCTCCCGTTCCAAAGATCGTATCCATTTTTTATCTGTATATTATTGATTAGCATTGTCCTAAGTATCAACCAGAACAATAAAATCGATATCGAAAATCCCAACTTTTTTGGTGAAAAATGCATAAGGGGTAAGACCTCCCAAAAACACTATATTTGTCATCACCATGGAATCCCTAAGAAATCAACCGGAGTAATTGGATTGGAATGTTTTTCAACCTATTCCCATCATTCAGAATGACCATTTTGCCAGTCCATAACGCCCATATTCTGACCGCTCTGAGCTTGTGAACAAAACTCGAAAATGAAAAATGAAAAACATTAAACCCAAAACAGTGGCGCACCGAGGGGGGGGCTGTCGGGCTGCAGCCCCCCCCCCCGAGCTGTGACAAAGAAAAGTAATTCAAATATTTCCATCTTATTGTTTTTCTAAAAGTAATAATAATTATTTTAGAACAGAATGGAAACTTAAACATTTCCTTTACAGATAGAAATAGGGATTGATATACATATACATGTGAGCTAGAGCTAGGAGAGTCCAAAAAACCGATATATGATAGGTCTAATCAATTCCATAACCGAGATACAGAGTGGTTTATGTATTCACCAAAAATTTCAATTCCTCATAACTTCTGAACCAACTAGTATAGCTGGTTGATATTTGGATCGTATGATTCACTTCTACAGGTCGATCGATTTACTTTTGAATTTCCAAAGAATTTCAGGTCCGTATTTGAAAAATATGGGACTTCTTCCAAGCTGAGATTCACCCTGTATATTGAAATTTTGGGATTTTATTGAGATATTTGAAAAGAGAAGAAAATTTTCAATGGGGATCAGTAAATTTCATTGTCCCGCTCGTCATTTTGCTCAAAGAGAGCTTAAGGGAAAGATCCAATTGAAAATTGAATATTGGAATTCCACAAAATTCTCAGAAAAATCGTACATTATGATCAAATTGATCTCAAGAAGGTACAACGATTGGATCCAGGTGATGAAATTAGAAGAACTAACTTTAGTAGCTGGATTTTACGAAATGAAAGAATGGTCAACAGAATTTTATTATGCAATGAAATACGTAATAATCCAGACATGATCAAAAAAAGTATCAGACATATTTTTTGAAGAGGGCAAGAATGTGTATTGAACAAAATGGTGGTACTTTCGAGCACCTTCTGTATTTCACGTTGAGTTTTTATGTTTCTTCAGTTAGTTATTCATCTTTGCTGACTTCAACTAAATTTTTCTCGATGAATAATGTTTTTCCGGAAATAACTCCAAATGATTCCACAGAATATTATGAAATTCGAACGTGCAATTAGTGGGACAAAAAAAATTCAATTAGATCATAATGTACGATTTTTCTGGGAATTGTGGAACTCCAATATTCAATTGGAAATGACGTGCGGGGCAAAGAAATCTACTGAACTCCATTGAAAATTTTCTTCTCTTTTCAAATATCTCAATCAAATCGTAAAATTTCAATATACTCTCAGCTTGGAAGAAACATATTTTTCAAATACGGACCTCAAAAGTAATTCGATCGACCTGTAGAAGTGAATCATACGTTCCAAATATCAACCGACTATACTGGTTAGTTAAAAAGTTATGAGGAATTGAAATTTTTGGTGAATACATAAAGCACCCTGTATCTCGGTTATTGAATTGATTAGACCTATCATATATCGGTTTTTTGGACTCGCCTAGGGTAGCTCTAGCTCAGGTTACCCTATGTTAATTTACCAATGAAACACCCGGTATAATAACGAATGCGATATATCCATTACTTAAGAAGGTTTTCGCTTGCGGCGCATTTTTTAAATTATATTACTGACAAAAACCTGATTACTCTTGAGCAGCCCCCCCCGAATAAAATTTCTGGGTGCGCCACTGACCCAAAATATACACGATACAGAAGGGTTATATGACTTATATGGTCAAGTTTGTTATAAAAATGTAGGCTCTCGGGGACGCTGAATCCAGTTAAATATAATCCAGGGTCCTATCTTTTTTTGCAAACAATAATTTCTCAATCTCAAACAGAACTCTCAAGCCGTTTTTTATAGAAATTTCATATCTCGAATAAAAATTCGTATCTCCGAAAGTATTGAATCGGGATTAATTATAAGAAGCTATTTCATTCTGTCAACAAAAATTTTTGTTACAGAAAGGAGGAGAGGGAAAAATAAAAGGAAAAAGATGTCACTGGGAATTTATTATAAAAAATATAAAATATCACAAAACATATGTTTCTCATATCACAAAAAATTTTGAATTACAGTAGGAATTCAAGACTGGTTATTCCTTCCGAATAAAATTCGCTCCAAATATTTATCACATTTATCTTCCAAAAGCTGTAAGCTAAGAACATTTTTCAGGGAATAGAAATTCGGGAATGTTTCAGAGAAGAATCTCATAATTCGACACACCGTGTACCTACAGGGTGAAATTAGTTGAACATGATATTCATTACATGCCACATCCAACAGAATATCTTCTGTTCGCAAAGCTCTGTAAAGAAATATATTGTGGAATTAAAAAAAATTCTACTTCGAAATTTTCCATATTCTTTTTACTACGATGGTCTTAATTTACCTCAACTGATCGTAGAGGGCATGTGGGTTCATCCACATATCGAGAGCCTTAAGTTCTTCGTATATCTTGGCAGCAAACTGATGTAACTCAGCATCACCCTCTAGTCTGAAACTTGATGACTGTCTCATGACCAAGGAGCGCAGGACGGGGTTTTCTTTTGCTGATTGCTGATAGTTTGGGAACTGCTGCAATACTTTCAAGCATTCCTTCGGCAGCATAGACCTAAAAAAATAAAAACTGCAGTCCTTTCATACTTGACAATTTTAGGATAAAATGAAAAATTCCAGGTACCAATTTTTTTGTATTCCGGAAATAATTCACATACAAACCTTAGTTGATTTGACAGTTCACGGTTATCTTCTGCGATTCCTCGAACAGCAATGAACATTACTGGACTCTCGATATTCAAATTCTGATTATCCCACAGAATAGCTTGGCAGAAAGTGGATATGGACTTGTTTTGGTTATTTTCAGCCAAGTAATCCTTGGCGTCGATCAGGAGTTGGGATTTCAGACAACTATCCTTTTGGATGATGTCGTAGAAGCAGCGGAAATAGAACACAAGGTTTAAACGTTGGTCCATAGTGGAAAATCTGAAAAAAAACTTCGTTACAAAGTTTCCCACCCAGATTATTAAGACTCACCTCCATTCCTCCAAAATTTTCTTCACCAACGCTACAGAGTCACATGAAATATCTTCAGAGTCCATTGTCCAAGGTAGAAACAAGCAGATTCAGAAAATATAAGCAAAAAAAGGGAGAGATTTGAGAGCACTCACAGTTCAAGGTAAAATGTGACAAATTGTCACCTTGACAAAAATTGTCATCTTGACAAAAAATTATAGAATTTTCTAAAAGGCAAAAATTCGCAATGAAACTATAGAGTTCCTCTTACTTTTTATAATTGGTATATAAATTCTAGAGGTGCATGTAAAAAAAGCACGACAAAATAATGTATAGAGTGGTTGATCTCGAAAATAGAGATTAAAAGTGTTTCAATTTTTTTAACGTTTCATAATTGGATAATTTGATTACTGAAAAAAGAAATTTCTATGTGGAAACCTTCTGAATCATTCCAGAATTGAATTCAGAGGAAATTCACGAAGTCCATTTGGTTGTCGGAGTATAAAAGTGCCGTTTTGAAAAATTAAAATTCCATTTTTTTTTCTCTTCATGAATAGATTGGATGAAAAATTATGATTGTAACGAATCAATATAAAAGTTTGTTTCTTGAATATTATTCTCGAATTGATGAACTCTCAATATGGCCATATGCCTCTATGGCCACTATTTTTTTTCAAAAAACAAACCTTGATTTTCCGTTCGATTAATTTTTCAAGTTGACTATATGAGCCCTTGTGGTATGAATAAAAGGTAAGAAGACTTAACTGACAATCGTCTACTTTCTTAGTGATTCTAAAATAGTAAAGTACTGATATTATGTCCTTGTGTTTCCAAGAATAATTCTATAAGGACGAAATTCAAAAAATACACATTTGTTTTCCACATACCAAGAGCCTTAATTCAATATACCCCTAGATAAATTATTTTCTTTCCAATTTCACGATTATTTCCTCCCCAAATTTTCCTGTCAAATCAAAATCCACTTTTTTCAGATGATGCGGACACATAAATAATTATATTTCCATTTTTGAGCTGCATTACAAGATATCCAAAGATATTCAAAAAAGTTAACTTATCTCCGTTCATACTGAGCTCAAGATTTCGAAAATGAATACGAATGTAGAAGTCCACCCATGGATCGAAGAAAAACCACGGCAAAAATCCTAAGTCCTCCAATTTCTACGAAAAACTTATAGTTTTACTCTACAACCCCACCTTGAGGATTTCTTTATAGTCTACCGATCATTCTACTATTTATGGTGGAAAGAGCTTTTTTAGGAAATCAAAAAGTATTCAAAATTAATGTCACAAGCACAAGGCAACATAAGATCGTTTTATACCATTCCACAAAAAAACTTGCCTATGTTTTGTCAGAAGGCTTAGTAACCATATTTTTTTTTCAACATTAGAGTCAGAAGTCAAGTTAGTCAAGTCAAAAAAGTAAAATCAAATCAAAAATCCCAATTTGTTTATTTTTTTTCCTGATTATAATAACTCATCTAACCGAGAATAATGCTAAGAAAACAGGCTGATAAGATTCGTTGATTTGTGATCATGGCGTCGAGGAGAGTGAGTCCTTTCACTGAACACGATTTGCAATTTTTTGATCCAACGTGATATACGCTTCGCCCTATATATTCGCCTCTCTTTGTTCCAATATTTACTAATGAGCATACTCAGATATTTAGCAACTCCTGAATTACAAAGTTAATAAAAGGTCATTAGATAAATTAATTTCATTTTAAACGCAGATATAATAAAAGAAATGAAGAATAAATTTCATGTAGTTAAAATATGGTGGATGCGCTGTTCAGAAACAAATATGTATTGGCTAATTCACCATTTAAGAAGTTTCACATATAGTCTGAAAATTCGATGCGTTAACTTTCATAGCATTCAAAAGAAATAAATTTCCGTCTAAGACGCTTTTGGAATCATCATTGAGTGATCATCTGTAGCGACAATATTAGCTGAAAAATGTGTGGATGACCTTATGTTCATTGTTGTAAATTGAATACCAAAGATCTTGAAGATATATTAAGATCTTGGAATTTTTACATTCATCGCCATCTACTGGATATACGCGGAAACAAAACACAATATTTCATAGGTAAAATTCATAGAAATTGAGACATCTGTAGACAACAGTCGTGACTAATGAAGTGGGTTTGATAGATGCTTTCTTCTTCTGGCCCTCCAAACACTGGCATAGTTTGGACCCCATTCTATAGATGTCACACTCAAATAACTTTACAATTCTATGATCTAAAAATATTTATAATTCTATGGTCACACTTTCCTTTCTTCTTCTTGCTTCAATGACCTATACGTGTCTATGAAGGAAGAAGAAGAAAGGAAAATGTGAAAGGAAAGTGAATTATAAATATCATTTCACACTTTCTGTGATTTCCCATAGGCATAGAATATTCTGAATCTATGTTTTTATTTGAAGAAAAACTTTCGCAATGACTACGACAGAATTAAATTCGGTTAGCCTGATTTGGTCAGAAATTTTTTATCGTGGAATGTACCGTTTTGAAATAAAAAATTTAATGAAAATCATTACTAATATTTCTACACAGGATGCATCCACTTATTTACTATTCCAGTAGATTTTCATTGAATATTTTATTCTCCGTAAATTTCGCAGAAAGATATGATTTCCTTGAAATAAATTAAGGAAGCACAACCCACCTCACAGAAATGGTCAGTTGCTGAAATTGACAAAAGCAGAGACATAGGGACTTGATTTTTTTTTTATTGAAGTTGAAGAACGTCCCGAGAGCAAATAGTTTTTTTTAGATTTAATTAGTTTTTCAATTAAAAAAACCAGGGTAATCGTTAGATCTCTGCAATATTTGGGTTATTGAAAATGTTTTTCGTTTTTCATGAGTACAAGCTATATTTTTGAACTAATCATCATGAAAATTTTTGTAGTTTATAGAAGATTAAATTGCCGCAAATAGTTGCGATTTTTTCCCAAAAATAATGAATAACCGTCGAAAAAAAATCATTAAGTGTAGTTTCCAAAACGCTGAAGTTCAACCTGTATTTTTTAATTGAAAAACTAATTAAATCGAAAAAAAGAAAACTATTTGCCCTCGGGACGTTCTTCAACTTCAATTAAAAAAAATCAAGTCTCTACGTCTTAAATTAGGGTAGTTACTCGTGAAATAGACACCACTTTTTGAAAGGAGATTTACCACGATTCAAAATGCGATACTTCCGCTTAACTGAGAAGATAGGCAGAAAAGGGACAAGAGAATATTCATTGCACAACTATCAGAAATTGTCTTGATTGTCATTCAGAAAATGATTTAGATCTGTATCATTTAAAAAAAAAGGATGAACAACTTATGCGGCGATCGAATGATTTTAAGGGTAATTTTGATGCATTTGACACCCTCTGAAAAGGCATACCTTATGAGCGGTGGCAACCTTTGGTGAATTTTGTATAGGGGAAGTGGAGGCATGTCATACATCATTTATTTTTTGTTGTAACACTAATAGCAAATTTTCCAATTCTAAAAATTTCATTTTATTCAGATATCGTGACCACAAACACGAAGAATTTAACATGTTAATGAAAAATTAATATGAAATCTACTGAAGAACTGTTTAAAGCCAGAAAGCGTTAAGTTTGTCCATCACTTCTACACACGAATTTTTCACACGATTTTCTGTATCTCTCTCTGTATCTTGACACATAAAATCAATGTTTCAAGGGTAAAATTTTCCTTCAAATCATAACCGAACATATCAAATCAAAATCGTAGTTAGAAAGTTCACTGGAAGCCCCGAAAAATGTTGCTTTTTCGAGATAACCGTGTAGGCATTGATTGAAAAAATTATAAAGTAGTCTCAATCAAAATGTTAAAACAAAGTTTTATTTCATACATATATTTCCAGGATTAACTCAAATGAAAAATTCACAGAAGACATCTTGAAGAAACTAAAATTTATTTTGTTGCAGGTTTATTATTCATCCCAACTTTCATCACTTACGAGAATTGAAAATCTACATAGAAGATCATCTAATATGGAACACAATACTAAATCATCAAGCATAGATTTTTCCTGTTTGAAATTTTTGAGGGAAATTACACATTTACATGACTGATATCAGCTTAATTTCATATGTATGTATATATACACAAAAACAGTTATGAATATATATATAAAAAATAATAAATATAAATATATGTATTCATTATCAGAATTAAATCAGATTGGTGACAAAACATTATTACATCCCCCATCAATTCACCTAATAAGTATATACATACATACATATCATGTATGTAGCACATTGAAAATTGTTTAAAAAAATTGCGATGAATATTGAACTCAAAATCAGTAATGGTGAATATGAATATTTACACTATATATTTTTCAATTAAGTTGATAACAAAATACCTTGTTCTCAGTATAAAGTCAATATTTTTAACAACTAAAGATATCATATAAAAAGTATTTTGAATAATAAATTACGTCTTCATAAGAAAATGTTTGAAATTTATTTGAGAACACTGTTCACTATCACTGAAAATTTCTTTCTTTAGAGAAAAATATGTTTCAATGCAAAACATCAAAAGTGTTTAGAGATGGTTGCCTCAATGCTTTTAGGTCTGCGGCATAGAAGATTATCTATTCCTGATTTACGATCTGCTATTCCTATCCAAATACGAACACTTTGTCTAAAACATTAACAACCTATTTTACCTGTCACTTAAGAAGAGGTATACAACTCAAAATGAAAAAATAGAACGTTCAATATCAACAACATAATAATCAACAAATAAACAATATGTCTGAATATATCGTTGAATTTCTCCTAATATTAACCTGTCAGTACAACATAGAATAAATTATTGCCAGTATAAAATTCAAATATGAGGAAATACAGTTTTGGGAAAAAAAGAACAGTCGTCTAAACACTTTTGATATGTGTATACATAAGCACCTAACACTCATTAGCTATAAGTAATACAATGGATATTTGAAGGCATACTCACACTGTACTTAGGTAGTTCTACTGTAAATTATTTATAATACAGAAATCCCGCTCAGATTAACTGATAAAAATCTTCAAGTTCAAAAAATAAAATGTTCCATTTCACTAACACATTTTGGATTCCATTTCGTCAATTATTATCTATTTACCTTTCAAGATAGTTCATGTTTCAAAATACATTAAAAGAGCCTCAACATCTCGCAATCAGACCGACAACTTTCAAGGTATTTACCGAACCGTAACCGATTTTAACATGTTAGAAACAAGAGATCCAACAGAGCACCTCCAGCCTTTGTTCATTCACAAACATAACTATATTTTGAACACTGCACACTTTGTACTCCTTTTACATTTCATCTAACTTTGCCTTCTTCGGGGATTGTTGATTTGGAGGGTCTGCTCCTCTTTTAACTGCCTGCTTGTTAGCCTGAGTATCTGAAAACATACAAGCTCAAGCAGAAGGAAAAACATGAGAGTAGAAGAAGTACCGACGCCAAGTCGGGAATTCAATTAGAAGTGGAAACAAATCCCATGAAACAAATTTCGATAAATCATTTATCTAAGGGGTGATTGATCATTTAGGAATATGAAACAGTTACTCAATTAATGAAGAATATAATTATCATAATATTCAATGTTAGAGAAGAATTTCAACTCAATAAAATACTCATTGTTTTATTTTTAGAATAGAACAATGACCTTTTTTACTAAAATGGCATCCAGAATATTTTTAT
The DNA here is from genome assembly GCA_951802165.1 of Adalia decempunctata. Lineage (NCBI taxonomy): Eukaryota > Metazoa > Arthropoda > Insecta > Coleoptera > Coccinellidae > Adalia > Adalia decempunctata. The sequence continues at coordinate 7,960,048 of OX637704.1, read as the reverse complement.
TGAATAAGAAAAAACCCATATCCAGAAACCAATACTTCAAGTGAATGAAGAACAACTAATTGCAGGAGACAACCTGTAGAAAAGAAATAGATTTCAGGCAATCTATTCTTGATCAAAGTTGAAGATTCAAAAAAGACCTCACACAAAATTCTTCATAGTAAAACCTGAAAGTATTCGAAATATGATTCTCATTAAACTGTCAATTTCACAGATGTTGATTCAAACATAATTCAACTGCTACCTGGCAGGAAATCAACATAAAAAAAGTTATAAATCATGAATTCAAGTTTGACGAAAATCAGTAAATTTGGTTTGACCGAATCATCACTGACACTCACCTTGTAGCCACCTGACTTGTGTTGCAGGTCCATATCCCTTATCATTCTTCGCAGCAATGCGGAATATTATAGCTGCTTTGGTGGTTGTGTCCAAATGGGCAGCAGCCAGAGATGAATTCGGAACAACGCAAGAGTTGGATGGGCCACAGTAAACTCTCACAAAAGCCAGTTGCGACAGTGGATTGGTTTTCTCCTAGAATTAACACATGTTGAAGAGACTGCAGTTGGCATAGACATTTTTTACTCACTTTTCCTTTCACAGCGAGATATACTGAATACTCTAAGATGTCTCCCTGATTTGCATTTGGTGGTTCCCAGGACAAATGTGCTCCATCGGCAGCTTTCGCTATTTTGATAGCATTAGGTGCTCCCGGGAATCCAGGTAGGCAAGTTTTGAAAGCTGAAATCTGAAAAAAATCCTCAGATCCTTCTCGTACTTAATGAGATATTTAAATAATATCTTACCTCACTCCAATCTCCCCTCCCGACACCGTTGATAGCAGCCACTCTAAACTTATAAGCGGTGCCTGGTTCCAAGGTGAATTTTTGATATTGCGTCAGGTCAGGTAAATCTTCAACAGTCATTTTGGATGTATCCTCGTTGAATAAGTAATAACTTTGAACATCGCAAGAATTTCCCTTTATGAAGCCAACGGTATACCATTGTTCTTTGTCGGCTGGTTCAGAAGATGCACTTACGGCTACTTGAGGCTATAAAAAATAAGTAATTTAGTATGAACACACATCTTTTTACAGGATGAAACGAATGCCACTGTCTGTGACATTGATTTTGCCATATTGCGTGTGAAATGTCTTTAGTGTGGATATACAGGGTCTTTCACAAGGAACCTCACCCATATTTATACGGGAAACTACTGAACGTATTTTCATGAAATTCAGCACTTATAAGTATTTCACGATGCTGATGAAATCTAAAATATTTTCAAGGCATGAGCACCTCCGGTTTTTCCGGAAATGACGTCAACTTCCGTTTTTCAAATTAGAACACCATTTTTTTATTGCAGAAATAGATTCCTTAGAAAATTTCAAGTTATTTTGATGTAACATTTTTCAGTTTTGGTTGGAAAATTCTCTCTGAGCGGGAAAATTCGAAAAAAAAATCGAAAATAGAGCTCCGCTGAAACAAGAATAACTTCGAGGTTTTTGGATGGAAAATTTTCATTTTCGGGATTTTTCAAGATGTAAGATTGATGTATCCACTTTAAAAATCGAAATCGCGATTCATGATACAGGGGGTGAAAAAATCGCTTTCAAAGTTAGGGATGACAAAATCGTGAAAAATCAATTTTTTCAAATTAGAACCCCATTTTTTTTATGGCAGATATTGAATCTACGTTAAAAAATAATGTGAGTGTATGCATCACACCCTTGCCCTAATGTGAATATTTTCTGAGTTATTCACAAAAAACTGTTTTTCGTCTTGAATTTTCAGCTATTTCTTTTCCCTTCACGCCAAAAAGATGAAATTTTCAGTAACTGTTACTTAAACCATGTTTTAGATTTTACTACCCTAATATGCAAGAGAAAAAAGTTACAGGTTGTTCCTAAATAGATGGCGAATTTGGATTCGAATTTGTATCGGAAACCTCTTTATTTCAACTAATCGGCCATCGGTTTTCTCTCCAGTGATAAATAAATAATTCCTTATGAACCATATGCACAAACTTACCATGTTTTACATTCTTTTTTTTTAATGATAGATATCATTAATTACATCTGCCAAATTCCTCTTCATTCAGTAGCATGTAATTAATGATATATATCATTAAAAAAAAAGAATGTAAAATATGGTAAGTTTTTGCATATGGTTCATAAGGAATTATTTATTTATCACTGGAGAGAAAACCGATGGCCGATTAGTTGAAATAAAAAGGTTTCCGATACAAATTCGAATCCAAATTCGCCATCTATTTAGGAACAACCTGTAACTTTTTTCTCTTGCATATTAGCGTAGTAAAATCTAGAACATGGTTTAAGTAACAGTTCCTGAAAATTTCATCTTTTTGGCGTGAAGGGAAAAGAAATAGCTCAAAATTCAAGACGAAAAACAGTTTTTTGTGAATAACTCAGAAAATATCCACTTTAGGGCAAGGGTGTGATGCATACATATTATTTTTTAACGAAGATTCAATATCTGCCATAAAAAAATGGGGTTCTAATTTGAAAAAATTGATTTTTCACGATTTTGTCATCCCTAACTTTGAAAGCGATTTTTTCACCCCCTGTATCATGAATCGTGGATACATCAATCTTACATCTTGAAAAATCCCAAAAATGAAAATTTTCCATCCAAAAACCTCGAAGTTATTCTTGTTTCAGCGGAGCTCTATTTTCGATTTTTTTTCGAATTTTCCCGCTCAGATAGAATTTTCCAACCAAAACTGAAAAATGTTACATCAAAATAACTTGAAATTTTCTAAGGAATCTATTTCTGCAATAAAAAAATGGTGTTCTAATTTGAAAAACGCAAGTTGACGTCATTTCCGGAAAAACCGGAGGTGCTCATGCCTTGAAAATATTTTAGATTTCATCAGCATCGTGAAATACTTATAAGTGCTGAATTTCATGAAAATACGTTCAGTAGTTTCCCGTATAAATATGGGTGAGGTTCCTCGTGAAAGACCCTGTATATAACTACCTTTTCTTCCTCTTTAACTGGAGGTTCCGTGGCATTCTCTTGATCCATAAGTTCAGATTCCTTTTGCTGATGATCCACAGCAGCCGACGCCAACGCGGACAGAGCATCGTCCGCTACTTCCTTCTTCACGTCTTCAGGGGTAAGTACTGCAGCTTGTTGACTTTTCGTAAAGGAATCATATCCATGCTCTGATTCTAATCAAAAAACCAAAATAAACACAACCTATCGACTTGACGAATAACGGGAACTTACCCATTTCGTCCTTGATATCTAAAGGTTGAGTCTTGACCAAATGATCACTCAATGGATCGATTTTGGATGTGGAAGAAGCGTCCGGCTCAGAAACGTCCATTTTTTCGTCAGGTTCGCTTTTCAATATCAAGGAACCGCCGTTGAGGGAATGATCGGAGCTTGCGCTTTCCTCCGGAGTCAAAGTGGTTGGCTGCGCATCCGCTTCCCCGACATTGTCCTTGTTACCACCACGCAAACCCAGCAACCAGACTGGTTTTGGTACTAAGGAAATTTCGAGGTCACCATCCGTGACACAAGGAGATCCTCCCTTTAATCCTTTGAATTCGGAGAAACGGGAAGAGCCCCCTGCCAGTCCACTGGCCGTCTCCATAGGCGTTATGGCTTCTGATGCAAGCGGCGTTTCTACTGGTGAATCTTCAGCAGGAGTTATCATTTCGGCAGCTTTGAGGAGCTCGTCGTTGCTTTGTTGCACTTCTTCTTTCTCCGGTTCTGGATCGATAAGACCTGCCTCTGCTGCTAGGGCAGCTAGGGCTGCGTCAGTTGTAGCTGGCCCATCGAAAGATGTTGAAGCTGCAAGGGAAAAATATTCGGATTGTATTTATTCCGAATGAAATATTACATTATTAGGTGAAATCAAGCCGTACCTATTGTAGCTGAAGGTGGTTTAGGTCTTGACACAACCATGAGCTTAGGCTGTTGGTCGACATGATTCGATGAAATAGAAGCTGACGGCAAGCGAACAATCTTGCTCATACCCTGTGGTTGTTGGACTAATGTCAGCGTTTTATTGCCGCTAGCCATTTGTACTGTTACAGGTTTTCCTCCAATCATCACTTGCTTCTGGAAAATGAATTTTTACCCTTCGAACTACCTTTGTTTTTGAAATTAACTTACTTTGGCTAACGTTATGTTTTTCTGTGCCCCAAGTGGCATTTGTATGGTGATAGGTTTGGTCAATTTTACATTCTGCAAACCTGTAATGCTAGTGGTGGTAGACGGCAACACATTTAATGTTGTCGTTTTTAAAGGTACATTCACTGTTTGTGCATTGGTAAGAGTCTGTATAGTACGCAGTCCTGAAAATTCACAATATATCATAAGATTTATAGGTATGTCCATAAAAATATATATATCATTTATTACATGAAATCAACTACTCAAGTTGAAGACCGATTTCATAATCAAGGACAGCCTACTTGTAATGAATAACTACACCAAAACCACTAGGCCAATTCTGTCCATTTACGAAATACACATTTCTTGATATCTTCCTACATTCATTCAATTCAATATCCCACAAGAATTTATGGATACAAAAATAATCCGCAATGAATATAGTCAAACACAGCAGATTGTGAAGTTAACTCTTTATTTTCAAACTGAATACATTTCAAACAAGTTCTAAACAATAATTGGAATCATTATCTTCATTCATCTCGCCAAACTTCTGGATCAAATTTCATCTTCGATGACTCGGAAATGGGATTATAATTGGGATTTGGGAAAACATGGTAATCTGTAAACAAGGAAATGGGATACTATAATAGAGGAAATAGGCGTAAGTTCTCCGAGTGCTCTAGATTTTTTCATGCAAAAATTCATAATAGGTATGAACCTCATTTACCCCCTTCAGATGACAGACCAAAGTATAATGCACTGCGCAAAAAAATTAACGCACATTATGGAAATCTCAAATTTATTCTACAACTGAAGTTGTTCTCAATGATAATTATTTTTATCAGAATTATGCATGCATGTTATCCACTTTCAACGTTTTTCTTCAATACAGATGTTTTCTCCCAGCAGGAATAAAAAAAGATGATATTATCAGATTTTGAATGTATTGGCTCCATTCTAAAATCAGTTGTTCTCGATCAATTCTAGTGATCAATAGTTTTTCTTTCGTTTGATTTTCTACACTAGATCGCTATGCAACGCGAAACACGCAATTTGACCCAAGCGGAATGTGCCCTAGCGGTAGTTTTGCGAGAAGAAGGGTGGACATACACAAGAATTGCAGAAAGGTTTGGAGTTTCCCATACAAGTGTGTCCAGAATGTTGCAGCGATTCAGGGAGACAGGTATGAATGTCCGAAGACCAGGACAGGGTAGACCACGGGTAACAACTGCCATTCAAGAACGTTACTTGAGAGTTTCTTCGTTGAGACAACGGTTTGCAACCGCTCGCCTCCTTCGAAATCAGCTTGAGCAAACTCATGAGGTGCAAATTGGCACTCAGACAATAAGAAATCGCCTCAGAGAATATGATTTAAGGCCTCGTGTCGCGGCAAGAGGCCCAGCTCTTACCCCAGCCCATCGAAGGGCGCGTTTGGATTTTGCGAGAGAGCATATCCATTGGGAAGAGGCCGATTGGGAAAGAGTTCTCTTCACAGATGAATCTAGATTCTGCCTCTACCATTGTGATCGACGTTCCCTTGTATACAGACGTCCACATGAAAGATATGCTCAGTGCAATTTCCTGAATACTACTGGTTTCGGGGGAGGATTGATTATGGCATGGGGTGGAATATCTTTGACTGCTCGCACAGACCTAGTGATCGTTGATAATGGAGCTATGAATTCTGATAAGTATAAAAGGAACATTCTTGTAGAGCATGTAGTGACATTGGTGAAAATTTCATTTTTATGGACGATAATGCCAGACCCCATCGTGCGCGCATCTTTCAGGAGTACCTTGAAGAGGTTGAAGTCTCTCGAATGGAATGGCCAGCAAGAAGTCCAGACCTCAATGCGATTGAGCAGGTTTGGGACAACCTCAATAGAAGAAGGCTGAGAAGTTCAGAAAATCATCCAGCTACTCTTAATGACTCAGGAATCCAACTCGGAGAAATCTGGGAAGGATTAGATCAGAACATTTTAAGATCACTCATTTTGAGTATGAACCGTCGTTGCCGAGCTGTAATTAACGCAAGGGGTGGAAATACCAAGTATTAAATCACTTATCAGCATTTCAGTATTTTGAAAATTGTTCATTTCTCTTCTTTCACATAAAATTCGGTGAAATCCTGAATTTTTCTTCCATTTAATGTGTCTTGTTTCGTTCAAAACCTTCCCGAGAGAACACAAAAAATAAGTTATAATGTCAATGTCAAAGTCAATTAAAATTGAGATTTTCAAAATGTGCGTTAATTTTTTTGCGCAGTGTATAAATTGTATGCGATGATTTTTTTTACATCAAACCCTACCAGGTTCTTGCACTGAAAAAGAGACAATAAAAAAAAAATTAAACATACCTGTTCCGGAGCTGACGACTAAGACCTGCTGATTATTCAACGTTGGTATTTGACCAGTGGCGGTTTTTGAAAGAACAAGTTTTCCAGTCGCCTTATTCATCTGGATCATGTTAGATGGAATTGTTTTAACAGTGGTCAGCATCTGTTTGTTGCCAGCACTAGCAGGAACTATTTTCACAACAGTATTCTTCGATTGTTGGGGTATCACACCAGATATCTTGGGTTGTACCAAGTTGGTATTTTTTGGCAAAGTGGCCAATGTCATTCCGGTGCTAGTCTTCACCAAAGTCACCACTTGTGGTGTAACATTGCTCTTCTGCATAACATTAGGCCCTTTTTGGATCAACACTTGCTTAGGACTAGCCTGAAATTGTTTTCAAAGGAATAGAAGACAGAAACAACTTTCAGAATTCAAGAACGTAAAAAAAGATTCCATATGCTTCATGAAAAATATGAATTAATTTACCTGAGCAGGGGGCGCTTGTCTGATAGCTGCAGCGTTGACTGGCGTCTGAATACGAATATTTTGAGTCGCTGAAATGTTTCGAAGATGTAACACAAACTTGAACACCTGTAAAAATATCAGACTTACGTTTGATCACTGGAGCTATGATTTTGGGTACTGCATGTTGTTGAGACTTGAGAGTAGCAGATCCAGTTGGACTGTTTATCAAATGATGTCCTGGAGACTGTCCTTGTTTCGGCGAAATAAGGAGCGGAGGAGGGGCATTGGTTTGTGTAGGAACAGGAGGTTTAACCGCAGCTGTAGGTGGAAGTTCATACTTCTGAATCTAAAGTGGAAAAAAAAATTAAAACCCAAACATATTCACATTTCATTAAAGATTTCGTGCCAAATTGAACTTTACGAAATTTCAGGTAAAACTGTTGAAGTGTACATACTTGAAGGATGTAAGTTTGACCAGAAGGCATGGCCATCCAATTGACTTCTAATGAATGTGTGGCAGCTTTCACCAATGATACTCTATTGGGTGCTGAAGGTTTATCCACCTCCAAATACCAGAGATCTTTGCAGCATACTTGATTTTTCCATGTTTTTCGATAGCCATCGCGACCTGACCAAATATACAGTCTTGTGCTGATACCAACAGCACAATGCCCAGCTCGTGCACAAGGCATGTTTTCTTCAATGTCTTGCTTCAAATTTATGTCGTCCCAATTCATAGATTCTAGAAAAAAAAATATGTTCTAAACATAGTCTCTATAATCGGTATTAGACCCCTTTATAAAGGGTTGTAGGAAGCCAAAGACCAGAGTGTTGGACTTGCACTACCACAAAGAATTTAGTACAAGTCTAAGACGATGGTCTTCTGCTTCCTACAACTGAAACTTTTGAATTAATAAACTATCAATATATTTTCAAATAAAAAAATATTCACCCAAATTCAGACACGCCATAGTGGAAGTGCATTCCCATTTGGTTTCATTAGCAGTTTTTGAATCTTCGGCAGGAACCCAACCACCAAAGACAAACATTCTATGTCCAATAAGGGTGGCTGTATGAAGGGATCTTGGTAGAGGAGCAATACCACTTACTTGTGGTCTACTCCATGTCATGTTATCAATATCTAAAAACCATAAATCCCCTAAACGACAACCACTCATTCCGCCATAGATGACCAGGAATGATTTACCCTTGCTTTTGTCAGAGTAGGCAACACCTAGAAATGGAAATCCAATATAGATTTCAGTTTTTTCAACAATTAACATATTTTATTGATTTCAAGTTCACTGTGTATTGAACTAGACTGAATTTTAATGGTATCCACTCACGAGGCTACCGAGACGGGCTTTTTATGACAGTTTATAAGGCCACGTGCGAAAAGAGTCTCCGTGATTGGCCAAGGACTCATAAAGTGTCATAAAAGGCCATATAACGCCCGTCTCGGTAGCCTCGTGGATGGTGACCATAAACCAACCATAGAGCACATTGTATAAATGAAAAAAATATTACACTATCCATTTATTATTCACAACAAATTATCTTGATAATTCTGTTATTCTATTGTTACAATCCAATTGATTCTCCGATATGCTTCAGACCAGATTACTAAGTCAGTTAGAACTTTGGTTTACCTGTATGAGATTCCCTAGGTGGTGGGCAGGGGCCATTTGTCATAGGAATGTCCCACTGTACAGGTGTCGTGTGTATATCTAAAGTATATAGATCGTTAAGATAACGTGGAACGTTATTTTTAGGATCAATACTCTCATTGGCAAGCCCACCAAATAGATATACTTTTGAATCTACAATAGTGAAGCTGTGGCCCAGTCTTGGACATGGAGAAGGTCCAGATTTAGGCTTTTTGGGCTTCAACTGTTTCCACTCCCACTTAGAAGCCTGAAAGGGATTTTACTGAATATTGCTTACTCCAACAATAGGGATAAAGATGAACGACTTTCAAGAAATGATATTGGAGATTTTCATTAACTTCAATATCAATATTTAATCTAGATCAAGTCAATATAATAGTATCAACACAATGCATTACAGATTCAAACCAGTAAAATCAACAAAATAACACCGATAATAATTCAGATGAAAAATCATGTTAATTCCATACCTGAAGTTCATATAGTTCATTACTATATTTTCCATACTCAACCATTCCACCAAATACAAGAAGTCTCGTTCCTTCGACAACAAAGCCATATGCAGCACATCCCGGGGGTACATCTCCTTTAATGACAGGAACGAACCACTGGTTTGTAGCTATAAAAGTAAGTTTATAGAATGCAAAGAAGCGATTTATTTAATTCTCCAAATACATAATGTTTAATTTACATGATAATGAGTATTTTCGAAAATAAATAGTAGACTACATGAGTATCTATGGTGCTTATGTGGTTCAATTTTCAAAGAATTCAAATTCTTCAACAATATTTGAAGTATCAGAAATGCAACAAGAATGTCAAAAATTGTACCTTGAAGACGCCATTAATATATTTGAGGCAAACTTAGAAAATGACATTTGATTGGTATATAAACATAATGAAGGAGTCAATTTTCAACATGTAAACAGAAATTAGCCTGAAAGTGTATGTTCAGAAGATGTGCTTCTTTCATATTTGAGCAAATACAAAAGAACATACATCCTAAATGGAGGACAACATACCCGTATTGTAAACATGAAGTTCGTCCACGATTCCTTCATTGCCTCCTCCAAAAACCACCATCAAGTCTTTAATAGCAACTGCACGATGGCCATGTCTTGGTCGTGGCTGGGGGCCGGTGGGATTAGCCACATATTTCCACACTAACGCCTTACCCGCCATTATGTTATCACATTGCATAGATACATTGCCAAAATAAACTAAATCTAAATTTTACACAGCGGAAATTTCCAGAACATTCCGATTGAATTATTCACATACCTTAAAACTCACGATTACGATTTTTATATCCAAAAACAATTCGAAGGAGAAAATGTTTCTACTACTACGCCAATAAATAAAGTCGAAGCGGCAAAACGTTATAATGCAAAAGTGTTTCAGTCGATATGGAAGATTCCAATGGCAGGAAGCAGCGCTTGCGACATCTGTGTCTCGATGTCAGTAGAACAGATGAATCATAGAATAAATTTAAATCATTACCGTATCGGTGGCGACATCTTCAAATGATAGTAAGAATCACTCGAGTAGTGATCAGCAATAAACTTTCAGTGCACAAATTTGTAAAAGCAAACTCTGATTATTATTTATAACAAGAAGTGCAATCCGTTTTATCAGGATGAGGCAAAAACTAGTCTTGCTGATTTATAGTTCCTGTTTAGGTTGTAACTTTAGCAAATCGAGGAAGTAAAATTTATCAACAAATAACAATAAAGTTTTTTCAACATTTTGTGCGGGAAAAATAATGAATTTATGAAAAACTCTTTCTTGTGAAATAAAATATAAGTAAATGAAAACTTATACAAAAAGTGTACTGTACCTACATAATTATTTCATTTTTTCGATCGAAGCTTTTTATACCATAAACCACTGGCGGATACAGAAGGGCGGCCATGCCACCCCCCCTCCCCCCCTTGGCCATCGAAATTAACAATAATCCCCTTATAGTAGTTCAATCGATCCCTAATATTTTCAATTAAAAATTTCATTTTGAGTCTCAACTGCTGTAATGTTGTTGGCAAATTTCTATCAATTCATGAAGACCCCCTGAAAAAATTCATGGACACCCCCCTGAAAAACTTTCTGGATCCGCTAATGCCATAAACAAACTTTATTTGCCAATATATGTAATCTATGAAATATGAACATAATCTCGTGCTACTCCCACTGGCAGGTGTGATATAATCTTGGTTTAATTTACAAATAGTTTTACCATATTATGATGAGTTTAGCATAACCAAAACCTATAAAGTTGTTACTGAAAATATGGAATATTTTGGAAACTTCAAAAAGGAATAATAAAGGATCTGTGTAGGGTTCAAAAAAATTAATGGAGACTGTGAAATAATACTATATATTTCTCTTGAAAGAACTTCACAGAATGAATTCTAATAAACATATTCAAGAAATGTTATCTTATAAAATGGAAACTCATTTTGACCCACAAGTAGCACCTTCAGTTTTGTGACGTCAGAGTTCATAAAATACTAAGTTCATTACAAATATCACTTTTTATTTTAATATCTCTACAAATATTAAAAAAATAACAATTTTCTTTCACATTCGAATTGATGCTCATTCAAAAGGAGTCATTGAACCTAGGTGTTTTCTAATTGTTCTGAGATTATCAAGTAATTATGTATTCAAAATTTTTACAGTTTATTTTATATACAATATTTACAATTTCCATCAAAGATTAAATTTGGCCTTTACGAAGTAGAGACTCAATGTAGGTTCGCATATTTGAAGTTCTTTGATGGAGTCAAGTTTATCAGAAAAATTACAAATTTTGAATGGATTCATAATACTCCAATCAATATTGAAATGATTATAAAACATAATAATTTTAATTTTTCATGTTCACTGGTAAAAATAATTAATATATACCATGATCAATCAATCAGGAACACTGATGAGGCCACAAAGAGTCTTCCATCAATTCAGCTCAAAATACATCAGAAATATATTTACAAATTGATTATCAGTTTCAACAACAAACAGCTGAAAATATCCAAGAGGAATACACTGCAGTATACTAAAGCTCAACTAATCAGTACTTGCATTTCATTATTCTCTTATTATATTTCTTTTTTCTTCCCTGCAAAAAAAATCAAATATTTCAAAAATTATGGTCAATCTACTAATAAGAAACAAGGGATCTGTTGAAAAAAAAAAATGATTATCTCTACTGTCAGTAGAATATCAAGTTACCACCTCCTGAAAAATTATGGAAAAAATAAGTGGTTCATTTATAGCGACCCCCATTTTGTTTTGGTTCTAAGAGATCCCAAGGGATCAAATAAACACAATATTTTGTTATCTGAATATTATTAGTTTAGAAGTTAGTGTGTTTTTGATTGATGATAGGAGAAGAGATTTTAATAAACTTATAATATTCAGATAAATAAAAATGTTGTATTTATATGGTTCCATAGGATGTCCCCGATTCAAAATAATGTTTGGACCAGTATAAATGTGCCTACTCTGAGACCAGCAAATTTAAGAAGAAATATCGAATTATTTGCATAATTGGAGATCCTGATTAAATAAATCAGATATTCTATATCTTCGAGTTGATAAAATAGAGTTCATTTTTATCATAAAATAGGCCTTCAGAAGTCACAGTTATGTACTTCTTTATTCAAAACTGGCAATGATTTAAGGAAACAAGTTATGAATTTGTCATAACACGAAATTTGAAAGGTCCCATTCATAAGAATGGAAATGTCTTCAGATAGGAAGAGAATATTCTGCTATTTATGACAATATGAAAATTGTTGAATTGAATTTTATTTGATATTCTCATTAACCTATGAGAAGAATACAAAACCTATTGTAATTGTTTGTGAGATTCCATTCTGATATTGTAATTCTTTGTTACAGGGTCAATGTAGCACTGTTATTTTTGTAGCGTTTCGTCCAGTAGTGTCCGTTTTCTTATCAAATTATTAAGAATTTTATAGTGAAACTTTAGAATCACAATGGAGATTTGGTATAAATGGAATATCATTAGTATATTGTTTGATACTGAAATGAATTATTACTCACACAATGTACTTATCACAATTTTGCTTGTGAAGTTCATGAAACAAATATATATTCAATATAAGGCATGTTTTGTCGAAGAATAGTTTCGATATATTCAGAATCATTAATAAACTGACAAGATTAGATAATTCGTCTGGACCTGAACCAAAAGACCATGACAACAAAGCAAAGAATTATCTAATATTGTCATGATTCTCGGTCGTGAAGGCCTAGATCAGCAATTATGAATTCAAGCTACCTTGAAAATAAATAAAGTATATACACATAAATCTTTTGATTTCATTAAGTAACTCCTAAAAAGCGACTCCATTTAAAAAAGTGACTGTTATATATGAGGATCACACTTTTTCATGTGTTTCAAAATATCCCCTAAGACATCTGAAGACTGAGACAAGCGAGGCTGGATGATTTTATTGAGTTTTTTCTCCGTTTTAAATTTGAAAGGTGAAACGAGATTAGTACCGAGTTCTTGTCTTTTGACAGGTGTATGTATCACAGGAGTGTCGGTCTTTTCTTCCGAGCAACTATCAGTTTTTTCAACGCTGAAGGTGATCGAACTTACTTTTGTTGGAGGACTCAATTTGTTTGAATTCGACAACGGATTTGTAACTTTCTTCGATGGGGTGTTAGGGATTTTCGAAGTTTCAGGCGGAATTTTACTCCCTTCTGAAGTCTTCTTGTACTCTTCATTCTTACTACTACCGTTACTTTGTGATGAATTTGTGATCTTGGTTTTCTTATCATGTTCTTTATTATGCTTATCAAACTTATGCTTAATGTGGTGACTTCTAGACTTTTCCCTATATTTATCGTGATCCTTATGCTTAGATGAATGTGATGATTTGTGAGCTTTATCTTTATTGGGTTTATGTGAAGAGCTATCATGTCGATTTTTAGATCTTTCTTTGTCTCTGTCCCTTTTATCTCTGTTTTTATCCTTTTCTTTAAGAATATCTTTCTGTGTTGAAAGACACATACTGAAATCAAGCTTTTGCTTACTTTTTTCAGGCTCTGATGACTTTTTATACTTTGATTTTTCGTGCTTATGGGAATGGCTCGATTTTTCAAATGTTCCCACTTGATCCTTGTGGATATGAGGTGAATATTGCTTGAGCCTCACATGCCAAGCTGCAAATTATTATGATCAAATTCAAGATGGAAAATTCATGTAAAACATTACATACCTATACTTGTGACTGCAGAAACAGTTCTGAATTGATGAATAATATTTCTAGGTAAAAAATAAATATCATTATCATATAAATTTATTCTAGCATATTCAATATTTTCTCGGCGTAACTGGTTCAGTTTGGCATCTTCTATCCATGTCACACACTGCAAGATGAAGTTATATGGAGTTGGTTATTTCACGAAAATATTCCAAATATTGCATTTCACTTTTGGAGTGGACTTGCGAGTCAATAACTAACCTGTGATATAGGAGGTTCGTGAAGATCAAGTTGTAATTTTTCTGAAAGTATGTCGAAATCTTTGGCAGAAAAGGCAATAACATCCTTAGTAATTCTATTAATTGATCCCTCATTTTTACCACCATGGATAGCCTTTAAAATACCGACAGCCGCGGTTGTTTTCCTGTCTAAACCAGCATCTACATGATCTGCATGAGCTTTTGTCCTGTCCTCAAATAGATGCTCCCTTGCCTCTGACATTCTTGGTAGATATTGCAAGTTTCTTAGTTCATTGATACCGGTCCTAAAATATTACCCATTTTTTTTTTAACTATATTCAATGAGAAAAATGCTGATCAAAAATACCTCTTTCTTTTCACTGGTGTTTTTGAATCCACTGTAGGTACAAGTTGTTCACCTGGTCGACACCACACAATTGGACCATCATTAGACTCTGATGGTAACATTTTATTGCAACTTGAGAGGTTTCCCCATGGCATCACCTTGAAATTCAGTCAATATGAAAACTAAGCACACCCTTTGTTTTCTACAATATCTACGAATTTAGGACTCTGACAAATTTCAATAATTGCATCCATGTGTTTACAATTATAGAATTAAACTACGTCAAATTAACCCAAATAGACCTGAAATTTTTTGTTGTGAATTTCAATAATGAATGTCATAGATTATGGCATAAATGAAGACTTTTCATATTCAAAATTTTTTTGTGTACTTATTTTTCACAAAAAATTGAAATTTGTGGTGTTCTTTTAAAGGAACGGTAGGTTTTCGAGGAACTAAATTTCATTGTGTGAGAAATGAACACTAACTATCGAATATAATGTATGGTAATTATAAAAGCACTCTTTTGGATATAAGGCTATTTTACACTACATGCATATAAAATATGAGTTTTTATGGCACACACCACAACGTGTTTTTTATTCTGTTTAACTGAACAAGTGTCCATCATATTGCTTTGATGGTCCCGTTTTTGTTGTTTTACTTTGAGTTTCCAGCAATCCGGATGCAATCACTGGCGGATACAGGGGGAGTATGGGGCCATGGCTTATATTTTCAATAAAAAAATTTTCATTTTAAGTCCTATGGTGGTTTTCACAAAGCGTAATCACCGGTGATCGGAGGTTGACCTAGGATCAACTCGATTTTACAGTTGAATAATTAGAGAATCAAGCCGTTGATCTCCGATCACCGGTGATTACGTTTTGTGAAACCTACCGTTTAACTCCTATAATGCTGGTAAAAAATTCATGGCCTCCTTGAAAAATTCAGCCCCCCCCCCTGAAAAACTGTCTGGATCCGCCAGTGGTTGCATTACTTCTTCTCAATGATAGCTGATTTACTTTACTATCATTTGTGCGATTGAGCTGCGTTTTGAACGGCAGCGTTTTGAACAGCAGTGTGCAAAAAGTCGGAGATACCATTTTTTGCCCTTATCGAAATACGATTCAAAGCCATATTTTGGTCGGATCTGTCGACACCTCCCATATTTTCATTATAATGTTGAATGAGTTCTGGTTGGTCAATATGAATATATTTTTATCTTTACGTGAAGATCTTATCAATTTGTTACGGATAAGAAATTTGGAGCTGCACAAGCAATAACAACATATTCACGTATTCTCAAGGATATAGTAAGTCATAATCCTACCGTTCCTTTAAAAGAACGGCCACATTTACATTGCAAAGGTCGGTATTCGAAATTATGTAGAAAAAGAATTCTGCTCTAATATTATGTATTGAAGTATGAACATAATAATTTTATTCAAGAACGCGATGAAATATATACATATAAAAAAATTTATATCTAAACATAATTAGGTATTGGAACGACTAATATATTTCCGAATATAATTTGGCTTCACAGTCAATCTAATCACTGAAGATCTTTGTAAGTTATATCCAGTGTTGAAAACTGCATTATTTTAAGTGATAATATTGAAGCCATCTGTGTTTTTTCATTATGAGCACGAACAGGGAACCTTTAGATACGTGTTCCTTATACGGAACGGTAGGTTCATTTGGGTTAATGCAATGAAAGAGAATCAACTTACCAGGCGAAGAAATGGGTTTTCCTCCAATTTCTCCAATATTTCAGGAAAATATCCCCCGACTTCTTCATGAGCTGTACCAACAATGCTGATTTGATGAAGAGGTCCATATCTGTAGGTACCTTTATCATAAGTCTTCTTAACATTCTCATTATACACAGAAAGTGTTGTTGTTTCAATATCGGAGCTTTTACTGAGTAAACCATTATGAACTGTTAAATTCGGATAACGATCTGCCATATACTGCAGAAAATCTGGAAGGTACTTAGCAGAACCATGCACTATTGCTATCACAAATTTAGCATGGCCTTTAGAATCTTCTTCAAATGCAAGTTTGAAGAATTCATAAGCTAAACTCTTCATCTCAGATGAATTCAAATGTTTGATTTCATCATGATACATTCTAAGTATTTTGGCACCTCCATTAGAATGTGTCTCGATATGATAGTATTTTCGGTATTTCAATGAAGAATCACTAGGTGGGTAACTGTAATTTCCATCAGTTAGCATACGTGGTTTTCTATCTGATGATCTATGATGTCTTCTGCTAGAATTACTCTTCTTTTTGTCATCATGCCTATTCTGACTATGCTTGGTTTTCTCTTCCTTTTGTTTCTCTGGCTTAACGGCCCCTTTATATGCTTCTTGTAAATTTTTGAAATCAATTTTCGGCAATTTAGAAGGATTATCATTATTATCAGCAGATAAGGCTCTTTTAAGGCCCCTTTTTGGTTTTTCCATGCTATCGACAGATCTCGTTCTTGCTTTTCTTGGGCTTGGTTCAATTTCAATACTTGTTCCAGACTCAGAACTTGATACTCCCAAATCATGTTTCTTTAAATTAGCATTTGTCTGTTCCTCAATAGCAGTTAAGAGATCTATCCCTTTTTTTCCTTCCAATAATTTATAATCTAATTTTTGAATCAATTGAGAACATATTTTATTCTTTGGTTTAAGGATTTTACCATCAAATAAACATTCCTGTTTAACTGTGTCGACATGAAGTCCTTGGTCTCTTGTACATCTAGATAGGTTCAAATCGGACATCTGTGCTACAGTACCACTATTGCAGAAATCATCACAGCCATTTTGTAAAGATATATTCAAATTATCTGGAGTTGTAGAGCTTACACTAGCCAAATCACTTATTGAGTCACTTTTGTTTTCAACACTCACTTTGAAGTCACTTTGTTCTAAACATGCAGAGTCACATTCATTAAAATTTTCCTTATCACTTTCTGGTTTGTTATTACAGCTCAATTCAATTTTACTGAAATCTTGATTTAAACAAGTTCTACTGTTTTCTAGCAGATCTTCCATAACTGGTGTTGGAGTTGTAATCCAATCCATTTCTGTGCAAGGGTTTTCAAAAGGTCCTTTGGGTGTTACAACGAAATCCAACTTGACTTTGTAATTCTCCAATTCAGCATTTCTTGGAATGTTAGTTGGATACCCAATATTTTTATTAGCTACATCGCACATTTCTTCTTCCAAATGGCCTAAAATTACAGAGATTTATCAGCTTTAGATACAACAACATTGAAGACCCTTACTTTTTCCATTGGATAATCCGTTAACAGGTTCCCTTTGCTTATCAGAGGGTTCTGGTGGCATTTTAATTGACTCCAGGTTTTCATGTAAAACATTAACCTGTGTTTCAACGACATCATTTTCGTCCAAAAGACTTTTATTTTCATCTTCGCCAGTTGTTTCTTCACTAGACGCCATACTGTCAATTGTAACTTATTTTCGTTTCATAAGAGATATGAGCTCATTTATATGTACAATAATGATAACAGCTACATTTTGAACATACTTCGGCTAAATAATGCATTTGCAAGTTGTGTCAACCGACAAACGTGATTCCCAATGTTTTGGATAGCCAAAATTAGTCAACACTCAACTTGCCGCCATACTTACATCCGGCACACAAACATCGATATTTTAAAAAGTTCTATGTTCAGAGCTTTGATTAATCTGTGAATGCACTGAAATGGTGTTCCGAAGATAAACACTAGATGTCGTTTGGTTTAAACTCTCAAATGACAGAATAATTATTTATAATAATGAAAAGGAGGATAATGTTGGAACAAACTAAATATATGTGAGAAATGGACTAGTAGAGATCTAGTTTCCTTATTGGTTTAGGTAATTGATACTCTGGAAGTCCAAATTGAATTTATTCAACAATTTTTAAACGTTTCGGGTTCGTGCCCTTTCTCAATCTTTGCTGTTCAATTATCAATTCTCCAATATTTAACTCATCAATTCTCAAATCTTCAATCTTCAGTTTAACTTTCTCTTTATTCGCCTTTCCACGCTTCGTCATATTGACAAGTTTCCGAAGTACACCACCAGGTGGCACCACCACAGAAAGACAATGCCTTACCGGTTTCTGGCCGTCATCAGAAACATATAGCATAATCCTGGGATCAGAACCAACTGAAACGGCAGACCTTATATTACTCCCCAGTACCCAGCAGGAACTATTGAGTACAGTTTTGTACAGTAGAATGTTCCACCTAGGGGGCAAATGTCTACGCTTCATCACCAATGTTTGAGGATAAAATGATGTTTCTGAAGAACGAAATTTTGGAAAATAAATATTGCCTTGCATATGTCAAAATCTGAATTTTCGGATAGAAAAACTTAATTTGATGTGATAAGAGCTAGTTATAGTGAAAAGGGGTTACAGTCCACTGCGACCTTAAGGTCTATTGTGCCCGTGATAAGAGCTAACAAACGAAAAATATTCCTTATCATTTTTTTTTTCAAAAAAGTTGAAACTTGCGCCAACGCATTTCATTGGCAGACAAATAGAAGCAAAGTAGCAGTCGCTTCTGTTGTTTGTGCGATTGCGCTACTTCTATCAATCGACGGAACTTATTTCGTCGATTTGCGTGCGGCACCTGCGCAGAAATTCTTGTGTTATCTGCGCTCAATGTTTCAGAGGAAGAGTAGATTAGAGAATTACTGTTAAATATCGATAATACAGCCAAAAATACAAAAGTGCACTCTGTAAAAGAATTGGGGATTTATCTTCACAGAATACATTGTATTCCATTGTGTAAAGTTAATTAATTACGTTGACTTGAAAATACCATCTATTGAACGATGTTTCATGGACTCACAAATCAAGTTTCTTCTTGGATGGGGGCAGCAAGAGGTGACAATGAAGAAAAAGTTCCTACCCCAACTGAAGATATCAATCCGATTGCAGATTTAGAGAAAAAAGATGTTAGGTAAGATATATGACCTATTTTTTATTGATCCCTTCTTGAATAAATACTATGGGAATATGGCACTGATTGAAGTATGTCTTCATTCATTTTTATTCATCAACTAGTAACATTTTTAGAAATTTATGTTGACCTACCTATATCACACGACTTTATTCGAATATTCAACAAACAAATAATTCCACCCATTGAAATTTCAGTCCTACTAAACAAGCTGGGAGTAAATTAGATATGTTAACCAATGTTAAAGGCCAAATTCAGGGTATTGGGGGTTGGATAGGATCTAGTATCCCTAAATTGAGGAAAGGGGAAGAACAACCTCAGGACGTTCCTGAGGATCAGGTTGAACAAAATAATACTGCATTTGCTGAACAACCAACTAAACCGCCTAAAGATGATGATGACAATTCAAGGTAAAGAATCTGTATTTTTCATCAAGTGCTTCTTGTGAATCTTATTTCCTTAGTGCCACTGGGGGTGCAGACTCAGGTCCAGGTTCTAATGCAGAAACTCCAACTGAAGAAAAAGAAGGTCAATTTGGAAATGGTGAGTCAATTGATATTGCAATTCTGTGGGGGTCTTGATTTTTCGTTGTTGCTAATTAGAACGAATATTTCAGTTCAAAGTAAAGCACTGGCTGGTGCCAAATCTTTTGGAAGCTTCCTGTATTCTGCGGTAAATAAGGCAGGAAAAACTGTCACTGAATCTGCAGCAAAAATTAAAGAAACTGTTGAGAAAAATGTGAGAGACTTATATAATTTTGACTGGATTTGAATCAGAAGTCTAGAAATTCCAAATTTAAAATTTAACTGCAGTTTTTTCATTCTTCAATTTTGTACTTCATGTTGTAATCATAATCCAATTCTCTAATATTTCATCTGCATTTGAGAACAATGGATAGATTCTGATTCAAATTGAATTTTTCCATTCGATAATTACAAGATTCCAAGGAAACCCCTAATTTTCCAGAGTATTTTGGGTGAATTCAACAAAGAGCAAGAAGCATTTATGAAAAGTCAAGCAGGAAATTCAGCAACAGCTCTACCCCCTTGGTCAGGTTGTCCCAATGAAGAATCATTGAAAGAAGAATGCATGAGTCTCTCCACAGATAGAAGAAGTTTCATACGCAGCCCTCCTGCTGGGGTTGAGTTTCAGTTTGATTATGAAGTATCATACCCAATAGCCATGGCCATTATGGAACAGGACCCAAATTTAGAACAGATGCGCTACGAACTTGTGCCTAAAGTGTAAGTTGACGACAAATATTCATCTGAGTAATGGTTGTTCTATGGAAATTGAAAACAAACATTATTTTGAATAATTTGATTCAATTTTGTCAATATCAACTCTACAATACAGGATATTCACTTATTGAGGTCTCAAGTATTTTGAAGGATAAATATCTCTGCAAATAATATCGATCCAGTATTTAATTTCCAAGGCCAAAACTTTGGTACAAATTATTATCTTACAAATGAATATCATGCGGAAATAAGATTTCGATTTCAGAATACCTTTCAATTAAATTATATTAAATGATGAGTCGAAAAGATATGTCACTCTTTCATGGTATAAATAATATGCAAAATGTAATGGTACAGAACTTGGTTATACAAGTTCACAAACTGTACAGCTAATGATATGTGTAAACGATGCTAGCTTCTTGAAATGAAATGCATTACATGTGATGAATATTTATTTTATTTTAGAAAAATATGGTACAATTTATTCTGTATCTTTCGTTTTGAATATTGTCATCCTTAAACTTTTTTGTACCTATCTGTGATAATTTATTGCTTTTTATGGTTGCTTTAACTTGTTTTCTATTATTGTTTTTTGTTTAATAAATTTATATTTTATTATTATTCATTTTTTTATTCTTCCAAACTGCATATATCATTATTCACATCAAGAAAATGTGAATTCGCTGATGAAGTATTCATAGCGAAATTAAATTCTGTACGGCCGGCCGTAAATACGATAACTTTCGGAAATTAAAATTTTGAGGGGACATTTTGACGTCTAAATGTTTCTGTTCAGTTCGAGTTACTTAAAAACTTGTAATCATCCTGTCATTAAAACATCAGGAAATTGTATGTATCAGGAAACCAGCCTTGAGCAGTTGCAGTTGACCAAGCCAGGTACAAATTCGAACAACCTCAAGTTATTATTGTTACTCGAGATTGTGCAAAAGATGAGAAATAATTATATTTTAGTGAAAGCTTCAACCAGGCAGTTATTTTTTCTGAGCATTCTATATAGAATGAAGTCATCACGAAAATAGAAAATTTGATGATGATTGATTTATTTTCTTGCTGTTAAGAGTCATTCAGATTTAATTTGGAGAGTTGTAAGATGAGTTTGACAAAAACTAATTTTTGTTTTCGAAAATTACATATGATGATGCTTCACTGATAATTCCTTACCTATTTTTCAATGTTTCAGAATTTCTGAAGAGCAATTTTGGAGGAATTACTTCTATCGTGTTAGTCTAATTTGCCAGGCCAATGAGATGTCATTCATATCGAAGGAAGGTGAAAGTAAATATATTTCAGAAACTTCTACTGATCCTAACTTAGGTGAGGCCATATAATGAAGAAATAAATGCATGAAAAGTTTTCCCCTTGGGTATAGAAAAGCTTCTATCGCTTGGAATAAATTTGAGAAAATTTTGAAAAGATTGAAGCAACTTGAGGAAAGTTTAAGTTTGTGTATATCTTTTGGATAAAGTAGGATCTGCTTCTTAAATGATGATTTAGTTACAGCTTATCAATATATGTATCAATACCATGTTGAAAAAATATAATTTAGGCAGTCTAAGTTGGAAAATTTTATTGTTTTGTTCAATTTTGGTTGCTCCATTTTTTTTTCGTTATAGTCAATAGTGCAAATGAAAGGCATGAATTTGTATCAGACACATTAAGGACTGACAGAGAAGTACTTGCTGAAGTTGAAGAAGGCATGAAAAAATTGACCATGGGAACTAGAGCCAAAGGTGAGTTTATTTGATTATACAAAGATGTCTCTTTTCGACTGTTTGTTACTAACATATTTTACTCTATTCTATAGCATTCGATATTTATATTCTCTCGAATGGGATGCATTTCGATGGTGTTCATGTACCTTTTTTCCAGCTAAAAATAGGACCTATTGAATTTGTTTTATGATTCATTTCTATATTACTGGTACTGAAAAAAAATTGTGCTGAGTTTTTCTCAGTAATGACCCTATGATTCCATAACTCAATGATTTATGTTTAATGTAATGACCTTTAGTTTCTGTGTGCAATTTTCTTCTAGTGGTGGATGTTAAGGACTAAAAAAAAGGTAAAATTGCATGTCATAGTATTTTCACTAGTAAATGTAGATGCAATGCTATTCCGTAGAACTTGTTTTTGATGAAAATATGCATTCAGATATAGTTCTTAGTTTCCTGTTTGATTTCTCCAGCCTAAGAAGATCGTGGTCAATCAACTTGGCTTCCAGTCTGTTAACAACTCATCCAACTATCCCCTTCACCTGTTATGTTCATTTTGTTTCAACTTCTTTTCTTTAAGTTTTTATGGAGTAATGTTGTGTTCTATATGTGTTGATCATGATATCAGCATTTAATATGAAGTGTTAATTTTTGCTCATAATTTAAATCATTAAACGAGCATGGTTTTCAATGTTGAATTTTCAAAATGGCATATGATAAATATGAGGAAATATTTCAAAAGATGAACTCATGTAATAAAGATATGTTGGAATTTTTCTGTGGATGTTGAAATAATTACAAAATTTCTTGGCAGTGGAATGTAACATGATCAAGCCTATTTATTAAATAAGTAAACTGTTTCTCGTGAAATATTGTGAATTTTCTGTTACAATATTTTCGAACTAAAAAAGATGTAATTTACATTTTGATGTCACTATATATTAGCATTTATTGAAGTAGGAATTGACTAAGTGTGAATATCATTAAAATTATATGAAATAATGATGAAACAATAACGATAACAAATAGAGTTGATAAATGGATGAGGATTTAGTGATTTACTGAAATTTTGTAGATTAATGATTCTAAAGCGCATCTTCATACTGCTTCCACCTTAAATGGCTTCTACTTCTCAATGTATCATTTTCACTATTCTGGTATCAAAATCCTCACAAATTGATTAGGATCAAATCACAATTCCAGTGCTTAGAACGTACAAGTTAGTTATGTGAAATGAAAACTAACAATCAAAAGTGATATTTTTTATCTTCAGTCAACTAAAATTCGCGAACTACTGTTATAGCATATTTTATGTTGTCCAATTTATTGATAAAAATCATATTTTCATTCAGTCAAGGGGTGGTTACATATTTTGAGCAAATGGGGTTACTATTTGACTGGACTTGTGCAGTTTTATTCGCATATATTCACTGATTTTCTCATTAATTATCTCAATTCATTGTACTTATGTTGTGAAGTTCTTTTATTGTGAATCGGATCGAGGTTAGTGAAATAACGAATGACAATACATTAAATGAGTAATAATTAATAGTAAAGAGAGAGAATGATATACGGTATTTAGTACAATATTCTGCTGTGACGTGGTATCAAACAGGAAACTATTACTGGAGATCAATAATGAAGTTGAAATTACAATTTGTTTTTAGCTTCCATTTTTGAACGAAATATTTCATTCAGTTTTGCCAAATCTGATGTTTAAACCCATTTATTGGATCGTAAGAGAATCATAAATTCAGAGTCCGCTTTAATTTTTTTCTTGATTATTCTTCAATTCATTGTACAGTACTATCGAATGAGATTTCTGCCAACTAATTATAATAATTCGGATTAACTCTTTCTCAGCTATATTACATATTTGTTTGTGAGTAACGGCATTTAGGTTGAAACAGTATTGTGCCTTAATATATCTTCTCTATTTCCATTGATTTACTAAAAATTTATTCTGCCAAAGTTCCAATGGTGGACTTCTCGTTTGATCTGGTTTTCTAATTTTATTTTTTCTTTGTTTTCATTTTGATCCTGTCCTATCTATTCCTTTTCTGTTACCATAGAAGAAGATTGGGAGAAGGAGTTAGAAGCAGAGCTACAAGATTACGAGGTTGTGCACGAAAATAATAAATCAACATCCTCAAAACACGATAACTGGGAACAGGAGATAGATGATTTACTACAAGAAAACACGGATTTGAAGTAAAATATTTTATTTTTAGTTCCTGTGACTTTAAATCATTAGTGTGACAGCTAAGACTGGTCATTTGATTGCATAGGTTTTTAGAATTGAAATCTAGTCATTATTTGAAATATAAGCAGTAGTATTCGAGAATTGAATAGTCTGTCATTCCATCAGTAAATGAATTCTGTTATTGCTGGTTAAAGAATATTTGCTTGGAATTCCTGAACTTCCTGCATATCATTTGATAATGAAACTCTAATCGTGCTGCACTTGGTGTATACCTGGAAAAAATGTGGCATTCCACTTGATATAAGCATTTAAAGGTCTTCTCTTTTTGCTTCAATAAATAAATATATGTACATAATCCTCTGTATTCGATCTAATTATTGATAGTGTCATTGTATATTAAAAGGTAGCAGTTTTATATTTTATTCAATTTATGTATATATTGATGAGAAATAGTTTTTAAGTTTTAATCATGATTTTATGACTTTCAAACGCATTAATTTCAAAAAGTTGATGTATTATCAGAGTAGTACTAGTTTTTGTGTACAATGCATGTCAAAAATGTATTCTTATTGTTATAATAATTACAATTGTTGAATAAATGTAGCAAACATATGACCCAGTCGTTTTCTTTCAAAATACAACCTACCATATTTCGCACCCTTATCTTCTACTTGTTATTGATGTGAAGAATATAAAAAATTCACTCACAATCTGCTGAACTTATTCAAAAGAAATTCGAACATATTTTTACAAAAACTCGTGTATGTATACAGGGTCTTTCACGAGGAACCTCACCCATATTTATACGGGAAACTACTGAACGTATTTTCATGAAATTCAGCACTTATAAGTATTTCACGATGCTGATGAAATCTAAAATATTTTCAAGGCATGAGCACCTCCGGTTTTTCTGGAAATGACGTCAACTTCCGTTTTTCAAATTAGAACACCATTTTTTTATTGCAGAAATAGATTCCTTAGAAAATTTCAAGTTATTTTGATGTAACATTTTTCAGTTTTGGTTGGAAAATTCTCTCTGAGCGGGAAAATTCGAAAAAAGAATCGAAAATAGAGCTCCGCTGAAACAAGAATAACTTCGAGGTTTTTGGATGGAAAATTTTCATTTTTGGGATTTTTCAAGATGTAAGATTGATGTATCCACTTTAAAAATCGAAATCGCGATTCATGATACAGGGGGTGAAAAAATCGTTTTCAAAGTTAGGGATGACAAAATCGTGAAAAATCAATTTTTTCAAATTAGAACCCCATTTTTTTATGGTAGATATTGAATCTACGTTAAAAAATAATGTGAGTGTATGCATCACACCCTTGCCCTAAAGTGGATATTTTCTGAGTT
The DNA here is from genome assembly GCA_951802165.1 of Adalia decempunctata. Taxonomy (NCBI): domain Eukaryota; kingdom Metazoa; phylum Arthropoda; class Insecta; order Coleoptera; family Coccinellidae; genus Adalia; species Adalia decempunctata. The sequence continues at coordinate 7,934,110 of OX637704.1, read as the reverse complement.
ATTCACAAAAAACTGTTTTTCGTCTTGAATTTTCAGCTATTTCTTTTCCCTTCACGCCAAAAAGATGAAATTTTCAGGAACTGTTACTTAAACCATGTTTTAGATTTTACTACCCTAATATGCAAGAGAAAAAAGTTACAGGTTGTTCCTAAATAGATGGCGAATTTGGATTCGAATTTGTATCGGAAACCTCTTTATTAAAACTAATCGGTCATCGGTTTTCTCTCCAGTGATAAATAAATAATTCCTTATGAACCATATGCAAAAACTTACCATGTTTTACATTCTTTTTTTTTAATGATAGATATCATTAATTACATGCTACTGAATAAAGAGGAATTTGGTACATGTAATTAATGATATCTATCATTAAAAAAAAAGAATGTAAAACATGGTAAGTTTTGGCATATGGTTCATAAGGAATTATTTATTTATCACTGGAGAGAAAACTGATGGCCGATTAGTTGAAATAAAGAGGTTTCCGATACAAATTCGAATCCAAATTCGCCATCTATTTAGGAACAACCTGTAACTTTTTTCTTTTGCATATTAGGGTAGTAAAATCTAAAACATGGTTTAAGTAACAGTTCCTGAAAATTTCATCTTTTTGGTGGGAAAAGAAATAGCTGAAAATTCAAGACGAAAAACAGTTTTTTGTGAATAACTCAGAAAATATCCACTTTAGGGCAAGGGCGTGATGAAAGCGATTTTTTCACCCCCTGTATCATGAATCGCGATTTCGATTTTCAAAGTGGATACATCAATCTTACATCTTGAAAAATCCCAAAAATGAAAATTTTCCATCCAAAAACCTCGAAGTTATTCTTGTTTCAGCGGAGCTCTATTTTCGATTCTTTTTTCGAATTTTCCCGCTCAGAGAGAATTTTCCAACCAAAACTGAAAAATGTTACATCAAAATAACTTGAAATTTTCTAAGGAATCTATTTCTGCAATAAAAAAATGGTGTTCTAATTTGAAAAACGGAAGTTGGCGTCATTTCCGGAAAAACCGGAGGTGCTCATGCCTTGAAAATATTTTAGATTTCATCAGCATCGTGAAATACTTATAAGTGCTGAATTTCATGAAAATACTTTCAGTAGTTTCCCGTATAAATATGGGTGAGGTTCCTCGTGAAAGACCCTGTATAAGTATGTAGGCTCCTGCAGTATCCTTTAATCAACACATATACACTTGATAGGGGAATATAAAAAAATTTCACATTCAGGGTTATTCTGCAACTTTATTAATGAACAGATTACAGTCAAGACATAAATAGCGAATTTGGGTAACAAATTGAATTGTTTCTCAACAACCTCCAACATTGGCCGCAAATCTAATTGACTAGCAGATACTTTTATTGCATTTCAAAGTTGAACTTTTTTATCATGTTTGAGCAATTTTTTGAACATTCATATTTGTCATTGATACAGGGTGTCCCAGAAGTCGACGTCTAGCTGGAATCTGGTAACAGGCTGTCATACTAGTAATCAGAAAATTGTAATGTATTTTTCAAATTATATTGCATATAAATGCACACCTAGTGTTGATTTTCGAACTCCTGTTACTACAAATCTTCAATTTTCCCATCTTTTCCTGCTACCCGATTTCGGCTTGACGTCGACTTCTGGGACAACCTGTGTATGATTCGAATTTAATAGTGAGCATAAGGCACTTTATTTAGTTAATACATTAATAAACAAAAACTTTCAATATCAGTGTCGAAGTGTGGAATGTATATAAGTTAAAATATAAATAAATTAAAAAACATCAGAAGACTAGGCAAATTAGTAAAACCAAATAAAATACGTAAAATGGGAATAAAACCTGCATAAAAAGTTAAAAATGTTTTGCATAATGAAAAAAATTAGAATAGTGGCTGAAAGGAATTATAGTCAATCACACTTCATTAAAATCCAAGAAAGTAGCAACCTTATGTTTCAGCATTAGTGGTGTCGAACCTGTCCAAACTATAAATTTCTTCTTTGAATTCTCTATTATATTTACAATGAAAAACTTGATCTGATACACGTTTCATAACATTCAAACTTGGCCAATACTGCTGGTGTAAGGCTACAACTTCTCTTATAGTTTGAGAAGCGTTCTTATTTATTGGTTTATCGAAAACATCAACTGGAACAGGAACTGCCTCCCCCCTCAAAGCTTTTATACACATGAGCATACCATAACCTGTGGTATTCACATTATATCCACCCTCTAGAGCTACTATGATTCTTCCATTAGCAAGAGGTTTTAGGAGATATATGAACTGTCCATACATTTCAGGTGTTACGTTGTAACCACCAAGGGGGTCATTGATCCCTGCATCAAATCCAGCCGATACTATTACCAATTCAGGTTTGAATGCATAACCTATGGGTAGAATTATGTTCAGGAATGCTGCCAAGTAATCACTATTACCCATTGGTTCCTAAACAAAACGTCACTTCAAAAACCGATTTTTAAAGAGAAATATGTTTAACTTACATTGTTGAATGGAATATTCACATTGAAACCTTCTCCAGGACCATGGCCAACGAATTTGACACCCGCAGATGGTTTGTATGGATAAAAATTACCATTATCAAACCTATGAATACTGATATATAACACTTCATTGCTATTGTAAAATACATCTTGGGTACCATTGCCATGGTGGATATCAAAGTCAACTATAAGTATTCTGAAATATAAAGCGTGTCAAATGATAGGATTTTTATTTAAAGTAATGGAAGATGATAATGATAAATATAAAAAATAACGAATGTATTGAAATGGGCAGAAAGTGTTGCCTTGAAGAATAGTCTCCCTATTTTTGAATCAATTCAGCGATTTGGTGTCAACATCAACTAGCGGCCTTTGACAAGTCAAATCAGCTGTCAGAATAATATTATTAAAATAAAAGATTGTGTGATTTTACCTTGGAACATTATATTTTTCTTTAGCATACTTTGCAGCAATAGCTACATTATTAAGAAAACAAAATCCTTGAGCTGTATCGGAAGTGGCATGATGTCCTGGTGGACGTATTAGGGCAACTGCATTAGTTACTTTTTCTGTAATAACAGCATCAACTAGTGTAAGTAATACACTAACTGACGTCTTTGCTGCATTGGCTGTATGTTTATTGATATAGAGGTCTTGAAATGGTTTGAGAGAATTAGACATTAATTTTTCCAAAAAATAGTCTTTGTGTACTTCTAAACAGTATCTTTCATCATTTCGATCCTTGGGTACCTAAAAGAACATTTCAAAAATTACTTGGTTGTATCTCCATTTTTGAATGATTTTACCTTAATTTCTATACAGCGCTCAGTTAGTCGAGATTCTTTCATTAGTTCAAGTATTCTCATCAATCTAGCAGGATCTTCATAAGAATGGGCTTTTCTTTCTGGGGCATGGAGGAGCATGATTGGCTCGAAAGCATACCCTGTTCCTTGGTAAACCTTATAATTGGCTAGAAAAAAAATATCTGTTTTAAAGATCAGATTCCAAATGAGCGTGGCAGCCTAATATCCAAGACAAACTCACCTTCGTTATCTTGAAACCTTGTAATGAAGGACGTAAAATCATCGACATCTAACTGTGTATGTTCTGGATAATACCCTCTTGTGGTGAAAGGAGGTTTCTCAGTTTCCCCAAAATATTTCACAGCCACAATATGCTCCTCATGCATATTGAACTTATATTCTGGAGTATATTCGAACCTTTCAATTACCGAGAAACAATTCCAGTGGTTATAAAGTACACCTTTGCAATTATTTATGGCATCAACGATATTTTTTTGAACATAACCAGTTTCGTCAAGCAACGGGCAAGGGTCATTTAGTAAACCTTTGATGGACATTGCTGCGCTTTCACTTAAAGAAGGAATGAAGTAACCTCCCTCAAGTACCATGACTATTCGGCCATCTGCAACTCCAGAAAGAAGTTGAACAATATGGGAATAGAAACCAGGGGTTAAAAGCATTTGGCCCTAAAATATATTTTTGTTGGTATATTTTTTTTTAGCAGTAAAAATTAAAATCCACACAGGACGTTACTCACCTCCGGACAACCAATTGCTGCGTCATATCCAGCAGAAATCATAATCAAATCGGGTTTGAACTGATGAAAAATTATCAATTATCATAAAAGACAAATAAATCAAACAATGAGTACTGTGATAAAAGACCGAAATATCGCATTTGTTGATTAAAATTATATTTTTTAATGCCTTACCTCATATGCCAAAGGCAAAAGAAGATTGAAAATAATTGCTAGATAATCTGTATCTCTCGCACCTATTTTATTGATAGGAACATTTACATTGTAACCCTTGCCCATATCCTTTCCTATATAATCAAAGTTACCCTCTCTTAAGTTTGGCCAAAATAAGCCATTCTCATAGCGATGCATTGAAAAATAGAGGACACTGTAGGAAAATTGTTCATTAATAAAACTTGAATATTGTTTGGTACTTTCAAATGCTTACTCATTCCTTTGGTAAAATGCTTCCTGAGTCCCGTCACCATGATGTACATCAAAATCAACTATTAAAACTTTTTTGCAGAGTTTTTCTTTCAAGCATTTAGTTGCTGCTACAGCCACATTATTAAAAAAGCAATATCCTTCAAATGCATCATGTCTTGCATGATGACCTGGAGGCCTAACTATTGCATATCCATTATGATATTTGTTTTGGCAAACTTGTTTTGTCACATTGATTGTCCAGGTCAATGCTCTCATGGCTGCCTTGAAAGTATGCTGAGGAGAGAATTACCATGTAACTTCAGGTTAAAATTAACTAGTAAATTACCATTGAAAAGTAGACACCATCAAACTTTGTTGCCTCTTCTTCACGATCATCAGTTTTTTCAATTTCAGATATACGCTTCAAGGTTTCAAACAAAAAATTTGAATGAATCAACTGTACATCCGATGGAGAACATGTACTATCAAATGGTAGAACCTCACATCTAGTCAGCAAACATAACTTGGCTATTCTGTAATTTCAAAGGATAAAGCTATAGAATAACCATATCTCAAAGAGATATAATAATGAATAATAAAGAGTACGAAGTCTGTAACAAACTCTTCTAAAAATCTTAGTATTCTCTCTAACCTGTTGATTATTCCATATAATCGAGCTGCACTCTCTGGGTTTTTTTCATCCCAGTCATTTTCGTGATCACACATAACTTCCGTTTCTGTTCCCACTAATGTTGCTCTTCTGAAATCTTCTAAATATTTATAACATGTCTCATATGGATCTATGGCAACACTATCAGTTACACACAGATCACCATCTACCAACTGCTTTTTCCTTAAGGCCATCATTTCTCTGAGAGTTATCTAAAAGAGAAATAGTTATCTAAAGAGATCATGAGATTGTGACAATTCTACTTTTTTGGAATGGTTATTCCTTGCCTGAGTTCTACTCGTAGATCTAGACATTATTTTACATTAACTAATTCACACCAAATGAAAACACGATGTTTCGTTGTGTGGAAACAACCAGTCTAGTAAACAGGAACAAGTCTATCCAAATTGGAAAAGTGAAATTGAAATCATTTTCACAGCATTTTCATTAAATTTTTGTATTTTTATCTTCAGAGAAAACTCGAAAGCAAATAATTGAGTACTAATCAAGTAACTTCTGATTATTTCAAGTGGCACCTGGACCTGATATCTTGTTTATTCTTCATTGACAAGATAGTTAGAAGATTATATCAAAAGACCAAAACAAACAAATAATATTAAAATATTTCCATGTTGGAAGATCTACAATATTGACTTATAACTTACATCTACTGTCCGAACCATCTACTACCAAAGAGGAAGGTGGAGGAATTCTTTGCTACGATGGGTAGATTAAAAATTAATAATGTTGTTTGTTGATAAATAAGTAAACTCATTCGAGAAACAAAAATTTCTTCATAGATAAAAGAGATTACATGTTTTTCTTGACAGTGGAGACCAACCTAACCTAACAGTATTTTTAATAAATCTTTGAATAAAATGATGAAAATGATAGGGGTCATATCAGTATTTGATAATTATAAATTATAATAAATTATTATAATTTATAATAATTTATTTATTTATACTTACATCCAGTAAAAGAAAATTTTAGGTGAATCAGTGCTTCATTTATACGAGGGCTCGATTCCTGAAAAAGGTGAATTTTTTGTGAAATTCATGTCAAATTACTATGAATTTCAGTAATTTCACCATAAAATCATCTTCCCTACTTTCAGGAATCGAACCCCAGGGGAGCCGCCACTGGTGATTGATTTTTGTGATTGTGATCAGTCGATCTGGAGTACTGTAGTTCAATTGTAAAATTTTCTTTGTCATTCTATTCTAAATAAATGGTCAAATTTCATTCCTCAACAATTCGTATTAATATAGGAAATTATCAATTTTCAAATATTTCTAGTTTCATTCACAGAATTCTTGGGGTTATATTCAGTTGTTGACCTGTGAAACAAATCACGATGACCTTAACTTTGCCCTGAAACGTTTTGCCGGTTTCATAGGACAGCAAAGTTCTAATATTCTAAGTGTGAAAGAATTTTCCAGCCCTTGCAGTGTTACAGAACACATTCCTTCCTTTAAAATTGTCAGGTTTAAATGATAGCAGTTGTCAGTTTCTAAAATGACTTTCAATTACAAGGATTTATACATTGCGGAGAATATTGATGCTCTTAATGTTATAGCGAAGAATGTAGCCCTAAAAAAGGGTGGTAATTTTGATAGGTATGTGAACTCACAACAAACATGTAGGTTCTCTTTAATATTGAACTTTTTCTCTAGCAAAATGAAGAATTTGGAAATACTATTCAAAGGTGCCCAAGATAATTATTTCGATCAAGAAAAAGCATATATTTATTTGTACAGATTTTTGCTATACTATGCGGAATACTGTAGAACAATAAATGATCACCATTTCATGGATATAAGATTTGAATCACAAGTGAAAAGAGCTAGAAGACAACTGGAAGCTTTACAAAAAGATTTGACTCAACGGTATTCTGAAAAGGAAGTTATTGAGAAAGAAAAGAGGGCACCTAAGAAGAAATCATCTGTTAGCTCTGCCCCAGTAAAGAAATTTCCAGGTAACAGTCCATCCTTTAAAAGGCATGGAAAACTTATAAATTTAGATTCAATTTTCAGATAGTGAAATTAAATGTGAGGATTTATATATTGCTCTACAAGACCCCAAAAATAATATATTGATTGTTGATGCTAGGTCTCGTCAAGATTTCAAAGAATCCAGAATTAAAGAAGGAATAGTCATCAACGTTCCTGATGATGTTATTCAGTCTGGGTAAGGTAGACGCAAACTTTATGTGCTGCATGAATTAAATTGTTCTGATTTAGATTATCAGCACATTGCATTGGGGAAGTTATACCAGATGAATTCAAACCCATTTGGCAAAAAAGAGATTCGTTTGACATTGTGGTGTTGCTTGACTGGAAGAGTACTGCAGAAACCATGGCAGCCACAAAACTGGAAAAACTTTTATCATCATTGGTTGATGTGAGTGGCATTCAACATGTTCAACCACTTTCCGAATGTTGACCATACCTTGCATTTTCAGTGGGACACTAACAAAACTTATATGCAGAAACCAATTATTTTAAGTGGAGGTTATATGGAGTGGGGCCAAAAGTATCCTTTTCTTTGCCTCAATCCAAATGTTGTTATGAATAAAGTGAATGATGAATTGGATGAGTTGTTAAATCTTGACGATATTCAATATCCCGCCGAGGAATCAAAAGGACTGATCATACCTTTTAAAGAACCAAATGCAACTACTGAATCAGGTGCCTACATGGGAACAAGAGAGGATTTAATACAGAAGAATAAGGAATTAGCTATGAAAAGTGAGATAGTTTTGAATGAATTGATTGTTGAAGAAAATAAGTGGAAAGAAGAAAAGAACAATGAAAAACGAAAGGAATTGGAAAGTACTATAGCTAAGTTAGATGAAAAATTAGAAAAGTTAACTGAAGAGAAAAATGAAACCCAAGAATTATTTGAGTTGTATGCTCGCTTTGACCCTCAGAAGGAAACCTTGAAAGTAGATCAAATCAAGGAAATAGCCGACATTGATAAATCTGAGAGCCAGAAAATTCTTATAAGACAAACAGTAGCCCAACAGAGATTAGACGCTTTAGCGAAAGCTCGTGCCTTGAAACCAAAAGCTGCTGGTGATCCTACAATGGGAATAAGTCCTGTCATAGATAGCAGAACAGGTTTAAAGGAGGGAAAGACAGAGAAGCCAGTTATAGATAGAGCTACGAAGCCCACAGGAATCACTCAACGGTCCCGTCTTTTCGATGCTCCATTAGCTTTCAATGTGAGTTGTGAAATCAAACAAGAAGTATCTTAGTAATGCTTTATTTTGAAATACCTGATTGACAATTTTTCCCTTCGTTCAATTCAAATTACTGTTGAAATCAGCAAGTGAAAATAAGTATATTTTTTGTTTGAACTTTCAATTAGATATTTTCACACAAAATTTACCCATATATGGTTTGTTTTGAAACATATATTCAAATTCACACTAGGAAAAATTCGAAATTATGATTTTCATTTTGATATTTCTTCATTGAAGTTTTACAAATATACACCCTTTCATATATTTCATATACACCTCAGCTGAACTTTATATGTAATAGTATCCTTATCTAAAATTTTCAATTCTTTAAATATCAAATGATGCTATTGTTATTCGAAAGAATTGATAAGACAGAACAATAATGGTCGATATTATAACTGATAACATTAATTATGCCATGACATACTAAAGTATGAATTATTTTATTCAAATTTTCTTGTTGTCTTGGAATCAGCAATGTTATGCATGTGTTTACATATTCACTGTTGTGCGGCAAATGAAACACTGAAGATTTCATGAAGAAGAAGATGAGACACAAACAGTTACTGAAAACATTTTTTTACTTGTCTGTTATTCAAATTAGGGAAATTTTCAAGGTGAAAATTCAATTTCAATCAGGAATTAATGACAATGTGAGGAATATATAAATATAATCTTTTCAGCCTGATGGTGGAGGTCTAATTGGCCTGAGAAATATCAGAAACACATGCTACATGAACACAGTGGTCCAGTGTATGAGAAATATACCAACCCTTGCAGCTTTATTCTGTAGTGGATCCTTCAATAAATATGTGAAGAGAAAACCAGATGCCATAATCATTGAAACAGCATTTCTCTTTCGTTCACTGTGGTTGAATATGCATAAGTACTTCGATCCTGTCAGATTTTACGATAAAGTTTGCTCCATCGAACCAAGTTATAAGATGGGCAACCATGAGGACTGCATGGAATTCTTTCTATTCCTTCTCAATAACCTTAGTGAAGATTGTGCTGAAGATATATCGAAACCAGATATGATGTCCCCAGCTCAACAAGCTTGGTTCAATCAACTAGGGGGTAAAAGGTCCATTTTCATGGAAATATTTTACCATCAACTAAGAATAACTCAGGCTTGTTACAATTGTAACATAACCACAACAAAGTTTGAAATAGAAAGCACCTTCATGTTGCCCATCCCAGAAGATGATTTCAGAATTGAAGATTTGATGAGGAATTATATGCAGGATTATATTATTGACGACTATTGTTGCTCCAAATGCAAACAACCAGTGACAAACTCTAAAACAGTGTCTATAGCACCAGAAGTTCTAGTGATTGTTTTGAAGAGGTGAGTGAAAGATTCTTCATTAAGTCTAGTCAGGAAAGTATAGAAATGTTGAAAGTAGTGTAAATGGTATTTTGAACATAATTTATATAGCAATTTTATTGTTTGAATTAGGGTCTCTCACAATGCATTAAACATTAATTTTTTTTTCAGATATAAACAAATTGTTCGTAACAATAATGTATCAGTCTCGAAGGTGGATTCGAGAGTTTCATTTCCAACAAGAAACTTTCATTTTGGAGGATTCAAATATACGTTGAACTCAATTGCAATGCATTCTGGTTCCATGACATCAGGTCATTATACGGCAGTATGCTTCACGAATTCCAAGTGAGTCATTTTATTATTTATACAGTACGTTTGATGATTAATGTGTTGATTTTAGATGGTATGAATTCAATGATGAACTGGTCAGGCCAGTTAGTCTGGAAGATGATGCATTGAGAGTTAAAGCTTGTGCTTTTTTCTATTCGAAGGAACGATACAGTTAAATGTGATACCGGAATGAATACTGATTTAGCCGTACTTGTTGGAATATTGTATATTTTAGTGATATTTATTTTATTATCTTGTTATGTCTTTGAGTATTACATCCAGCGTAAGAGTATTTATGCAAAACTAATCACTAATTTAATTTTGTTCTCATGTATCACCGTTATATGTGAGAATCATAATTTATTACTGTATTGTTGCACCATTTATATTAAAAGAATATTTTACAAAAAAGTTATCAGCTTTCTCCACTGAATTCCGACAAACCTTGTCCAGTATATTTATATACAGGGTCTCTCATGATCTCATATCATATGCTTATGGCACTAGTTCAGTTTACAGCAAATTTGTACGCAGCGGATTTTGAATACAATTTTTTCAGCTAACATTTTCAGAATGTTATGATAAAAGAAGTATTCAACAATGAAGGTATCTCCACAAAAAAATGAAATAAGAAAAAAAATTCAACATATGTATATAGAGTTCCAAGCAAGTCAAGTCGAACATTTTATCAATCAAAATCGAATTATAATTCCAACAGGGTGTTTTATCAACCGTTAATGAAATTTCTAACAAAAAAACTACTTGAAAGTTAACTTACCAAAGTTTGTTGTGGTATCTGTTCCGAGGGAAGAATATTGGATAAAAGGATTGGAAAGGGAATTCGTCCTTCGTTAAAGTTGGCCTGGAAATCACAAGAGAGTGAATAAAAAAAGACAAACACTTCACGGCATTACTCTAGCAGAAATTAGATCAAATAGTTGATATACACTGAAATGAATAGAAGTTTCTTTTAAGAATTTCCTCTCGATCGATCTTGTTCATATTCGTAGCTAGTGCGGTCACCCATACGGGTGCTGAATCCGTCCAACGCTGATTGTTCCTACGGACAAGGGTTTCATCTTTTTCAATTGTCTGTGATTGAAAATCGGCCCAATGGTATGGGAGTCACTCATTTTTGAAATTTCATTTTCACAATATCTCAAAAACATTCCATCGCAATTTTGGCTAACCCATTTGATTTATTTCATTGTATCAAATGGGAAATTTCAACAATTTAGCATGTCATAAATCTCAATCTGATAACCCTTGGGGGACTCTCGGGTAATTGTCGGTTTCAAGACTGTTCTCAGAGGAATTATTAACATGTGGTTCGCACCCTATAGTCGGAAATTGTTTTTTCCTATCCTAGAACAAGAATATTTTCTAGTCGGATAATATTCAACTGAAGGGGGCTGAATCTTTGGATGAAGTCAGTTATTGTCTTTATACAATGGTCCCATGCTATTTAAACATGTCGCCAAAAATCTTTCAGTTTATGCGAAAATGCCTGTTTTTCGAAGATCATACCATGAATGTCGATTCTCAGTGCAATGTAATGTATGTTTTTACCTCATTTTTTAGGGTATTGTATAAAAAAAAAGCTCAGAACAGAACTTTCTTGCTATCTTGACCACATAAATGCTGGTCTGAGTCAAATCGTATTTTGAACAGTGATCACTACTTATCAGAAAATAAGTATACAACTTATCTTTCGAGCATGGGATTGAATAAAAAACAGTTTTTGTAATTCGGAGTAACTTTTTCTTTCGATAAAATACAGTATTCATTCATTTCAAAAATATATAGAAAATTATAAGCAGATATCATGCGTTACTCCGAGCGAATGCAGATGTATCAATTCAATGTATTTTTTATGTACATGATAACAAAAGCAACAGAATTTTTGATGCCAAGGTAATCTCTATTGTTTCATACCGCTTTAATTTTTGTAGAATGTATGATCAGTTTTTTGTTAATTTTTTTGGGGAACTCGCACAGCCTTGAGTTATCACACTAAACATTAGAAATTGTAGTGGAATAGAATGTGACGAGAACAGTTTTATTCTTTTATTTCATCATCTCAAAGAAAAATATCCAACCCATTGAATTTTTGAGTGACTTCGAGATCTACAAAACAATATTATCTGAAATATGAGAATATTCCTCTGAAGCATCCATGCAATATAACGAAATTCCTCTTTAGCAATGACAAAAATACTTTCGAAATAAAATTCTGTTGGATCAGTCTAAAATGTCAAACGTAATATGCAAAATTAAATACATCATATAAATAGGAGATCTACATTTGTTGGAATATAGAACACATTAAGATTTTAATATGGATGACCAATTTTCCACCTCATAGCCACTTCTGAAGTGACATTCTGCATCATATGCAGTACCTCCCACTTCTCTATGCATAAATTAAGTTCAAAGAAAGTGGCCGGTAAAGAGATCAACAATTCTGCCATAAAATTCTTAATATACTCAATATAATTATAATCATTACTGAAAATATCTATCACAATTCAAATTATTCGAGAGAAAAAATCATCACTAGTAACTTTCAATTCATTTATGTAATCAAAAACTAACAGAGTCAGTTCCTACTACACTCTAAAATATAGAAGGAATCACTTGTAATAATTACACTTCCACATTCTCAATAAATAAAATCAAATTTAGTTCATTTACAAAGCTGCCAATCTTATACAAATTCTTTAAATAATTATTTACAGTTCAGATCATCAAATGTTGAATTTGAAAATTAATAATTATTTAAAAGAATAACACGCCAAATTTCATCAGTTGGATAATTGCTGAAAATATAATTATGCATAAAAATGTCACTGGAAAAAGACTGGACCAAACAATTTTCTTAAGTAATAGAATTTCATACACAATAAACATTTGTCTACAAAATTCTAATACTTAAAATTTTTTATTTTTTTTAACACCAAAAAAAATTTTAACCATCTCCGTCATGTTTCAATCAGAAGCGAGGGTGTTTTTATATGTTTTTTGAAATTAAGTAAGAAAAAATTAAGCAATACTAAAGCATCCAACTATCAAAAAACTCTATTGATATTTCAACAATTAGTATCAACAATCCGGTCATTTTTATGCACAATTGAAAAAAAACATTTATATCACTGGGTAGGAAAGTACAGCTATAAGTTGTTGGTGAAAATCGGTTATATGTACAAAAATGGAAGGATGGAATATAGCTCAAAAAAAATTAGGATGTAGACTGAGAAGAAGAGCGAGCTCCCGGTACAAATTCTGCAGCAAGGGGATTGAGATTACTTCCCTTAACCACTTCGGCAGAATCAAGCTTCATATTACTGACCATACTAGATATGTCATTGCTCGTTCTAGGAAGAGCAGGTCTGAAAAAATTTGGATTATAACTGTCACAAAAGGAAAACACCCAAGTCATTAAAAAAATTGAATAAGGATTGAATCTATTAGTAGACACTTGTGAATACTTGAAGATTTCAAAGTAAACAAGGTCAACCTGCATCAGAATTGATACTCTAAAAAAAGTAGGTCATATGAAATATTTACCATGATATGAGGAATACTACACAAAAGACTTATTAAGTATTAAATTTCAGGTATCTATCAACATATTGGAATGTAATCATACAATTTTGCTGAATATTTCTAAAAATAGTTACTTACTCATTACTTCTTCCTTGAACGACCCTTCCTGAACTAGTCACCGTATCAGATGTTTCATCAGCAAGCATAGCCTCTATACACTGTTCCATAAGGGCTTCTTCTTCGAGACGTTGCATGACCTTAAAACAAAAGATGTTAACTCCAAACATAACTTGATCATAAAACAAATACCTCTTTATCGAATTCTTCCTCATTTTCCATCCACAGGTACTCTGAGAATACATCCTCTCCAGAAGGTTCATATTCCGCAATTCCATTATTTACATTGCCATTTTCACCATAGTTGTAACCATTTTCACCATCAAAAAGGCCATCTTCACCTGATTGCGCTGCATGCATTTTCATATTCTTGATTCAAACAAAAAAATTGAATGAGATACCAACGTAACATTAACCCAGAAAGAAATTTACAGAAGCTCCACCATTTTAGGAAATGAAGATATAAAGAAAAACATACCAAATAAAATGTCTTCTGTAGGACAAAGACCTGTGCGGAAGTTCTCCTAGATGATCTGAAAGAGTGGTCAAAAAAACACAAATTTATTTAACAGTGCACAGGGGCTAGAGAGCTTCAGCAAAAGTAATTCGTTCAAGATGGGTCAACAAAATTTCAACCATTAACAACCTCAATTGTTGCCTTCCACCTGGTACGCTCTTGTTACACGAAATTTCCCAGCGCTAGTTTCGTTTCGAAATCGAATACAGGTGTTGCAGAATTCGGAAAACCGAAATGCTATCGTTCTAGATAGCTCCCACAGATGGCTGTTTCAAGAGATGCCGCTAGGTGCATGTGTACAGTTTGTGTTCTGTGGTATACAGAACCAGAGCCATCTAGATTTCATTAAGGAAGTCACTCTACCACCGAGAATCGCTTTTTTTATTTGAGCTTTTTAAAGAAAAATTGTATTCAAAATCATTTGGGAAAGGAGTCGATGATAACGAAGATGAAACAGTCACATATAAACTAGACTAAATTGTGCCCATTAACGAACTGACCATCGCATTAGTAATTGAAATTTTGTTTTCCTTATTTTATAATAAGAATAAGCTGTACATTAACGTTTTTTTTGTGAAGAACATTTTATCTGATTTGAATGAGCGGCGAGCGCGCAAATGCTTCTCAATTCAGGTTATTGCATTTATTGAAATTATTCAGTGGTATCCGTATGTGGAATATCAAGAATCAAGCAAATGTGTGTCGATTTGTATTAACGAAATCACCGCTGGTGGTGAAACCACAGTATAAGGTTGAGACCTACCTCATATTGTGGTGAAATTGTTGAGCACATGCTACTCCATTATAAACATAAAACAAAGAATTCTCTTTGATAAGAGACTAAAGGATGGCCCGAAATTCCAATATGGATATGTGCTCATGGTGCATATGGAATTATTATTTGTTGTGACTCATTAAGAGAATGACGACGCTGAATTTCAACCACTGTCCTTTCCGGAATTCGGAACTTGAAATATTTTGAATTGAATTCAACCGCATTGATTGGAAATCCTAGGATGTTACGATTATAATTTGTAGGTCTATGGAAATTGAACTAGATATTTGGTCGACCTTGCTTTTTTGTGTAATATTTTTCGACCCAATGATTAATTTAAATTCGAGCCAATTATTCTCGCATCCTTTCATTGGATTCAAATATTTTTGGTATGATTTATAATTTTTCAATCCATATTCATATTGACCGAGTTGGGAGAAGGACAAAGTACAGAATGGGTTCCAACTTTTTCAACCAAAATTTGTATAAAAATGATATTTTCATATCATTTGTCCTTACTTATAACTTTGATACTTTGAAAATAATATTTTGAGCGCTCGTGTCACTTGAACTGAGCCTGGGAAGGTCTCAAGCGATTAGGATCGATTAACTGATCACGAATCCGTGGCCAAATTCAATTGTGTCAGTCCAACTGTAAAACGATAACTCTCGAACGGTTTAATCTATAGGAACTCGATATTTTCGGGGTAGATTTGGATTCAGAAGGCTGCGGTTGAGTTCGTTTAAGGGCAAAATACGACCAGGGGTTCCGTAAATACACTGCGCAAAAAAATTAACGCACATTCTGAAAATCTCAATTTTAATGAAAGTTAACTCTACATTGACTTTATAACTTATTTTTTATGTTCTCTCAGGAAGGTTTTGAACGAAACAAGACACATTAAATGGAAGAAAAATTCAGGATTTCACCGAATCTTATGTGAAAGAAGAGAAATGAACAATTTTCAAAATACTGAAATGCTGATAAGTGATTTAATACTTGGTATTTCCACCCCTTGCGTTGATTACAGCTCGGCAACGACGGTTCATACTCAAAATGAGTGATCTTAAAATGTTCTGATCTAATCCTTCCCAGATTTCTCCGAGTTGGATTCCTAAGTCATTAAGAGTAACTGGATGATTTTCTGAACTTCTCTGCCTTCTATTGAGGTTGTCCCAAACCTGCTCAATCGGATTGAGATATGGACTTCTTGCTGGCCATTCCATTCGAGAGACTTCAACCTCTTCAAGGTAGGGGAGACTGGGTACGATTGAAACGGTGGACGGTTGAAACAAAGCGAATATCTCGCGAACCATACGTGGGGAGTGGGGTGCAAAGGAAGAAAGAAGCGTTCGACAAGTATGAACACAACTCACATCGTTTCATTCGTTTGTTTTTCTATGGTTTCATTCCTCGTTGCGAACTCCGTTTGTGCATAAGTGGCCCTATTGAGATTTTCGATGCAAAAGTAAGTATTTTTGTTCGTGCATTTATGCTATTATTATGTATTCGATTGAAGATATAGTATTAAGAGTTTTATATCGTTTCAATTGAAACTTGTATAATATATAGTCATAATCAGTTTTCACTCAAATTCATTTTCATTCTCTCTGTGGGCCGTTTTGTACCTAGACTGGGGTTGGGGACAATTGTAACATTTTTTATGGGGACGGTTGAAACAGTTTATTCATTGAATTTTTATGTTTCTTAGATGCCCAGGACACGTAAAAGAAAAACTTCTAGAGGTTATAAACACGCCTATGAGGATGTGAAATCAGGATCTTCGTTAAGAACAGCGGCAGCAAAGCATGGACTAAATCACTGTTCGCTGGAGGTGATGAAAATCAAAAAATGGGATATAATGCTCATAATCGTGTATTCAATCAGAATCAAGAGGGTGAGCTATCTAAATATTTAATCAGATGTGCAGATATATATTTTGGTCTGAACAAAAAAGATGTGTTGAAGTTGGCATATGAACTAACTGTACGATCTGCCCAAACCAAGAACATGGGAAAATAAGAAAATGGCAGGAGAAGAATGGTTTCGCATGCTCATGAGAAGAAATCCTGAACTGTCAGTACGTACAGCACAAGCTACAAGTGAATTGAAACGAAAAAAAACCAAGGATGTGAAGAAAAGAATACTTGGGCAAACGACTAACAAAAATGCTAAAAACAAAACAAAAACTAAAATGCAACCTAATACATCCTCATCAGAAGAAGAATACTTCTGCCTTGTATGCATGTCGGCTCATTCAGAAAGCCGACCGAGAGAAAGATGGATACAATGCATACAATGCAAAATGTGGGCTCATGAAGAGTGCACAGAAGCTTCTAACTGTGCCATAACTGTGATTCGGAATATTCGGATTGAAATCGTTACTAGTATTATTGTTCCAAAGATTTATTTTCATAGATTTACTTGTTTTTTTTTTAATCTGTTAAATCCAATATTATATTTTATTCAGCTTTTATATTCAACTATTACGATTATTGTTTTCTCCAACTAATGAATCTATTTTTTTTCATTTCATTTAGTTTTTATATTCAAACTGACTATTAGAAGATTAATAAAATATATAATTTTTTTTATATTTTCCATAACTACTCCCTGAACGATGCGCGCACGATGGGGTCTGGCATTATCGTCCATAAAAATGAAATTTTCACCAATGTATGGGGCAAATGGCACTAAATGCTCTTCAAGAATGTTCCTTATATACTTATCAGCATTCATAGCTCCATTATCAACGACCACTAGGTCTGTGCTAGCAGTCAAAGATATTCCACCCCATACCATAATCGATCCTCCCCCGAAACCACTAGTATTCAGGAAATTGCACTGAGCATATCTTTCATGTGGACGTCTGTATACAAGGGAACGTCGATCATAATGGTAGAGGCAGAATCTAGACTCATCTGTGAAGAGAACTCTTTCCCAATCGGCCTCTTCCCAATGGATATGCTCTCTCGCAAAATCCAAACGCGCCCTTTGATGGGCTGGGGTAAGAGCTGGGCCTCTTGCCGCGACACGAGGCCTTAAATCATATTCTCTGAGGCGACTTCTTATTGTCTGAGTGCTAATTTGCACCTCAAGAGTTTGCTCAAGCTGATTTTGAAGGAGGCGAGCGGTTGCAAACCGTTGTCTCAACGAAGAAACTCTCAAGTAACGTTCTTGAATGGCAGTTGTTACCCGTGGTCTACCCTGTCCTGGTCTTCGGACATTCATACCTGTCTCCCTGAATCGCTGCAACATTCTGGACACACTTGTATGGGAAACTCCAAACCTTTCTGCAATTCTTGTGTATGTCCACCCTTCTTCTCGCAAAACTACCGCTTGGGCACATTCCTCTTGGGTCAAATAGCGTGTTTCGCGTTGCATAGCGATCGAGTGTAGAAAATCAAACGAAAGAAAAACTATTGATCACTAGAATTGATCAAGAACAACTGATTTTTGAATGGAGCCAATACATTCAAAATCTGATAATATCATCTTTTTTTATTCCTGCTGGGAGAAAACATCTGTATTGAAGAAAAACGTTGAAAGTGGATAACATATGCATGCATAGTTCTGATAAAAATAATTATCATTGAGAACACCTTCAGTTGTAGAATAAATTTGAGATTTCCATAATGTGCGTTAATTTTTTTGCGCAGTGTATTACTGTTCGAATTTCCGGTTTCCTCTTATTTTTTGAAATTGATCTCAGCCTATTGTTGAAGGGGGTGCTTGATTCTATCAAAATGAATGGAAGTTGACTAAAAGAGTGTTCATTCTCGATATGAAAAAAAGTTCTGACAAACATATGCCGGATTTGAATTGTATTAAACAAAATTGAATAGGGCAGTGTTTATCGTTCTTCAAGTGTTGGAATTCAAATGACTCGTGTCTTCATAATTTCTGGAAAAAATCTGAGTCCATCAAATTGAAAACGAGAAGAATTTCTTGGATGTGGCTGATGTTTGAAGGATTTGCCAGAAATCCAAGTACGTCATGGGATCAAGAGAATGATTCGAGATATCTTTTAATTGATGGCGATCGAGACGATAACATCCATGGTGTCCCTCAACCAGTTCTTCGTTGCAAATGGGAGAGTCACTGGCTGGGCTTTCCCTGTAGTTGAATTTTAGCGAGGCTCTGAGAACTGTTGAATTATTATTTCCCATTTGCTGTCTTCTAAACAATAAATATCTTCTTCGTTGTCTGATAGTACTCATTCGGTAGTTCCGAGCCGTTTGGTTAACTTCGCAGTGACACTTGTTTGTTTTTGTTTATAGTTTTGCGGACGCCACACGCAAATAAAATGGTGAGACTTGGATAGTTATTTGTGCAATTCGAAAAATATAATTTTTTTCATTCGAAAAGTTTTTTATGTGGATAAACAGTGAAAAATATTCCATGCTTCTTCTGAAAAATTGTATGAAATATTTTTTCATTTCTATAAAATTAATCTTATCCGGATTCTACATTATTAATTAACTGTACATGGATATATTATTGAAAGATGATAGATCGCTTTCATTTTTTGAATATTTTGGTTTTATTTTTCTGAGAAAAGTTGAGAATGTATGACGATTCTTCTATCAGAATTCTAAATATGTATAGTTGGTCTCGTGAGAAATTACTCCTTATCGGAATTACCAGGAAATTCTTTCTCTTGTGAGATGCTTGAACAATCTTCCGATAAACAATTTCAGGCACCATAAATTACTGGTCATCAAGTTTATCTGTAAAACTTAAAATAGTTCAACATCCAGTTTTATACGGACTATCATAATTGTTAAATTTCATTGTAATCGAATAAGTGAAATGAGTTGGAAGTAAAAAAAATAAGCATGGTAAATAAAACACTCTTATTTATTTTCGAATCGCTTAAAATATTTTGAAATATCTGCTATGGGAAATAAAACCTCATGCATGGTTTCTTCGAACGGTTTTTGTCAAAAGCAAGTTGATGGACGATTATTTTCCATAATATAAAATAAATATCGAAAATTGAACGTAAATTCAAAATTTCAACACTTAATTAAAAGCATCTTTTTAGAAAAATAAAATAATTCCATTTCCGAAAAATCAATTCGATATCATCTTTTCATGTTCCATATGTAACGCATTGTTCGAATAAGTAATCTTGAAAAACTGCGCTGTGAATGATTGTATTTTCTTGTTGAAAAATCAAAATTTTGGAAAATTTCTCAGACCCCTAAATTCTGTTTAAAAGGGGTACACTTTGCCTTATCAATTTTGAAGGGTTGGTGTTGCCCACAGAGGAATGAATTATATGATGATGGTTATTATGTAAAAAAAGTCCCTCTCAAAAACAAAAAGCGATTTTTCAACACATTGATTCTTCTACCAGAAGATATCTCTGTTTCTTTTTAAATGTGACACCCTGTATAATCTACTTGATCTTTACCAAAGATTCTCAGTAAAACAATGAATCAGAATATATGACAATGGACACACATATTTGGATCAGCAGAGAGCATACCAAATTAATGTCATTCATTAGTCAACAGCTCCTGTTGTATTCATCAGTTCATGCCCCGATTGTGTTGTTTGTTTTAAGGGCGGTCCTACGGGGGGGGGGGGGGTAAAGGGGGTAATTACCCCCCCAGAGCACAATTCGATTTTTTAAATTTTATCTATGAGAAAATCAACAACAAAAAAAGTTATATCATCATTGAGAAAAAATCGCAGGTCTATATGACTTCGGCTTGGAAATAATATTATAATTTATAATGATATGGAATTAACAAAAAAAAATAAACAACACAAATAAATAAAACATTCTGGAGTTATAGGTATAAACTTCGAAAAAAATCACAGAGTTATGACTAAGACCTTGAAATATGAAATAAGATTAACATAAAACAAATAAAGAGAACAGCGGAATTGAAAAATCCTTAAGTGATATGAGTTATGAATCAAGTCACAGATCATGGAATATGGCTTTGTGTTTTTATACAGGGTGTCCAAGTTCGAGTGCATATTAGACGTTTCTGGAGAACTGGACATATTTGAATTCTGAAAATTGGGATTATGATATTGTTCAATATTCTCTACAGACCTAAAATATTTTGGGAGTCTGAGCACTATGTTTTCGTCAATGATATGATTGAGTATTCAATGGGGAATACATTTCTGTTAAAATCATTGTATTCAATCGAATATTTTTCAAAATATCGAAAAAAAACCTGAAAAAAAGTCGAATATTCATAGTTAGTATTCTGTTTATTTTACTCTACTGGACATTCCAAGTGCAAACTGTTCTCACAACGTCAAAGTAGAGGAATGTGGAAAGGTGATGCTTATTTTGAATTTCATAAATATCATCACAGGGTGTTTCAAATTTTGTGTCGAAAACTATGATCGAAAATTGGCCATAACTTCAAATTAGAACCCTATTTTTTATGATCACGTTGGATTCTGCAAAGAAAAATAATGATAGCATAAGTTATGCCCAATTTTCGATCACAGTTTTCGACACCCTGTGATGATATTTATGAAATTCGAAAGATTCATGACCTTTCCACATTCCTACTTCGACGTTGTGAGAACAGTTCAGAATAAGAAAAATGAACATATAAGTACTGACTATGAATATTCTACTTTTTTTCAGGTTTTTTTTCGATGAGTTATTAGGATATTTTGAAAACTATTTGAATGAATACAATGGTTTTAACAGAAATCTATTCACCATTGAATACTCAATCATATCATTCACGAATTAAAAGAAAAACAAAATTTTCGAAGAAATTTATTTTCACAACCTGTATAACCGGAAGTGCTCAGGCTCCAAAAATATTTTAGGTCTATAGAGAATTTCGAACAATATCATAATCCCAATTTTCAGATTTCAAATATGTCCAGTTCTCCAGAAACGTCTAATAGGCACTCGAACTTGGGACACCCTGTATAATCACTCAGTATACGGATACATACACGTAAGACCTTTAAACATGGGACTGCAAATGCTTCGTATTCGAGATACCTAAAGGGTGTTCCTTAAATTTTTAATTTAAAATTTCGATGGTTCATCCAATTATTACCCCCCCCAGAAAATCAGCATAGGACCCCCCTTGTTTGTTTGTGCCTTTTTCGGATGCTGATTCAGATGATTATTTTCGAAAATGATAAATCTCCTTGAAGTGAGTCAGTGACATTTCTTGTGTTCCAATTTTTCCCATTATTTCGATTTCATTACAGTTACGATTTCATCAGTTCAGTTTTTATCTGGCGAATTTAATGATGTTTTGGCACGTAAGCCGTAAATACGAATTCGAAGATGCTTAATTGTATGTGCGAATAAACAGGTTTATCACGCTTTAAGAATGTCAGAGAAGTGAAATATTCATTTAGAATTCTTGTATCTTTCATTTCGTGTTCGAAAAATACTGGAACCAAAACAGGACTTGATATCAAGCCAAAAATGTCACGAGTTCCTTTCATTAAACACGTTTTCTAACCCGGGGTCCGGGGATTATAAGATAATTAAATAATCGAATTATTGAGTTTCCTATAATATACTTCCAATTTTATGACCGTATAAAAACTTAACAACTTCACAAAACAAACGTTTTATTACGAATGATTAGAGCTTGATGCATTCATAAACTCCGACTACGTGATTGTCTTCTTTTCACGTTCATGATTTTATAGATTTTCCACTATACAGGGTGGCCAAGAGATTGACGTCAAAAAGGAAAAAACAGTTCCCCCGTGTCATGGGCTATTCGAATCACCCCCATGTATGTTATGCTATTTTTCACGGTTTTCGAGTTATGAATTTTTTTATGAACTTTGAGAATTTTCTACTTGTCCATCTTAAAAAAGATAATAAAAAAAAGTACAAGACTTCTCTGTGAAATTCTTTTTGTAACTTAATGTCCATGAATTCTGCTTTTATACATAAAATAACCAGATTCGTAACTTTGATAAAAATCATGGAAATGTTGGTCTCAAGTGAAAAAGTTACGTAAATTGGATTATGATCTGAATTTTCGAATCAAAATTAAAAATGTAAAAAGGCTAATTCACGGTTTCTTAGATGCTTAAAGACTGCGCTCGTCAGCTTTTAGAATCATTGATAAAAAATGGTACTTAACACTCTACTTTTGCTAGAATTAGCCTTCAAAGTCATCGAGGTGGAAAAAATCTAAGTACTAGACATTTACTACAAAATTATTTTTTGCCATTTTAAGATATGTCTGATCAAGTTATGATAGAAATAGAAAATGCTGAAAATTAATGAAAATTAGCTTTCGATGTTGGCCAAGAAAAGTTCTAGATAAAAAAAGAAAAAGGTATGGCAATAAATCACACATCATAATGTAAATAAAAAAAAATTATTTATAAAATTTACAGTAGGTGTACAAAGTGGCCACCTCCAGCCTCAATACACATTCTACACCTTCTTAGAAAATTGTCTTTCAATCGCATAAAACCTGCCCTGTTCTCTCTAAGGACACGTTCGGCTTCTCTTATCTTCAGTCGCAGCTCGTCTTCACTCGAACATTCTCTGGCGTAAACAATTTCTTTGAAATAACCCCAAACGAAAAAATCGATGGGATTAAGGTCAGGTGAACGTGGAGGCCTCTTGATTGGTCGACTGCGTCCGATCCATCTGTTCGGGTATCGTTCATTCAAGTGGTTAATCAAAAATTATTCTCGAAAATTTGAAAAATCCCGATCAGTTTTTCATTGCTGCGCAGCGGACCAATCAAGTGGCCCCCACGTTCACCTGACCTTAATCCCATCGATTTTTTCGTTTAGGGTTATTTCAAAGAAATTGTTTACGCCCGAGAATGTTCGAGTGAAGACGAGCTGCGACTGAAGTTAAGAGAAGCCGAACGTGTCCTAAGAGAGAACAGGGCAGGTTATATGCGATTGAAAGAAAATTTTATATGAAGGTGTAGAATGTGTATTGGGGCTGGAGGTGGCCACTTTGAACACCTACTGTAAATTTTATAAATAAATTTCTTTTTATTTACATTATGATGTGTGATTTATTGCCATACCTTTTTCTTTTTTATATCTAGAACTTTTCTTGACCAACATCTAAAGCTAATTTTCATTAATTTCAGCATTTTCTATCATAACTTGATCAGAAATATCCTAAAATGGCAAAAAATAATCTTGTAGTAAATGTCTAGTTCTTCGATTTTTTCCACCTCGATGACTCTGAAGGCTAATTCTAGCAAAAGTAGAGTGTTAAGTACCATTTTTTATCAATGATTCTAAAAGCTGACTGTTGAGCGCAGTTTTTAAGCATACTAAGAAACCGTGAATTAGCCTTTTTACATTTTTTATTTTGATTCGAAAATTCAGGTCATAATCCAATTTACGTAACTTTTTCACTTGAGACCAACATTTCCATAATTTTCATCAAAGTTAAGAATCTGGTTATTTTATGCATAAAAGTACAAATCATGGAGATTATGTTACAAAAAGAATTTCACAGAGAAGTCTGGTACTTTTTTTTTAATATCTTCTTTAAGATGGTCAAGTTGAAAATTCTCAAAATTCATAAAAAAATTCATAACTCGAAAACCGTGAAAAATAGCATAACATATATGGGGGTGATTCGAATAGCCCATGACACGAGGGACCTGTTTTTTTCTTTTTGACGTCAATCTCTTGGCTACCCAGTTTTTCCCGTATGAAAATGTTTGAATTTTGAAACAATTCACCAGATTTTAACACTGATTTGAATATTCCAAATTAAAATTCATTCTTTCGAGAATATCGAAATGTATGAGAATTTATCTTTTTTATACAAAGTGTTGAATAGAGTATACACTTTCGAGCAAGACTGGAGATGAAAATAAGTGCTTTCTCCTTTCTCTTTATTCATATGAATACAGCTGGCCTGTTTGGCAAAAAGGAAAGATATAGAAAGTTAATGGGTGGTTGTTGTGTTTCAATTTGCAATACTTAAAATTATTTATTTTTTCTTTCACTAATTATCGACCGCAAAAGTGAAAAACCTCTGTTAATTTCCTTTATTTCATCAATACCAGACAGATAAACATTTCTGACCATTTTCTCGAGTCCATTGATTCAAGGCCACAATGTCAAATCTCTTCGGGAAAACGTTCAATTCCAAAAGATTCTCATTCGAAATTGACAAAAATGCCACTGCCAGAATAAATTCAATATACCGTAGAGGATTTGGATTGTTTGCAGGGGTCATATTTCGACATTCTGATGATTCATTGATACACGTACTGTTGAGGAAATTGAACATTACTCAATCTTCTCGGCCATCAAAGCTATCAGAAGCTGATTGTTTTGGCCAATGAACCGTGAAGGCAAAGAAAATATGTTATGAATTCTTTCGTCGAGCTATCTGAAACCTTTGAACTAATGGTTACAGAAATTATACAAAGGAGTCAAATATCTTTGGATGTTCGTTCCACTCCACGGCGATGCTTTGATCTCACCGACAACTAATTTGAAAATTATCAATGAACAAGGACATAATATTCGGAAATTTTATGCTTTTGTATTCTCCTTGAGATTGAAGAATATTCAATTTTGTATGCCAAGCAATAGAAAATTATAAGAGGCTCTTTTCACACTCAAAAGACGCAAATGACCAGTTTTCTGAAACTTCCTCATATAAAATTTTGCTTTTCAGAAATTGCTGATACTCATATCCACATTGATGGTGCTGACCAATGCTCAGAGACCATCCTACGCCAGCTCGGGTCCCATTGGCAGACCAGGTTTAGCCAGCAGATTCAAAGATGACAACGCACCATCATCCAGCACTGTAGCTGTTGAAAATCGTGTAGGGGAGGATGGTTCAACTCAAAAGATCCCAGTGGATGCTAGAGGTGACGTGGATTTGGTGAACACACTGAGCACCTGGGAACGAGAGCATCAACCTTTCTGGCTCTTAAATGCTGATCATATAGAAAATGCTAGGAATACCACAAGGGGTACTCAACAAATCGCCAATAGGAACCAATTGAGCTCCCAGAATGGCCAAGGAAGCCAAAATACCCAACGAGGAAGCCAAAGCAACCAACCAGGAGGTCAGATTACTCCAGAGGTTCAGACAAGCTTGTCGAGCAGAAACGGTGGGGTGGAAAGTACCAGCAACGGTGGGAATAGAAGAGCCCCATCCGTCAACAACGGTGACTGGCTCTTTGGAAGACCTTCAGGGGATATAAGACCTGTTTATGAAGCTCCTGAAAGGGCCGATCAAAGAATTAGTCAAGGCCAAAGAAAAATTGATGGCTCTCAGAAAAGGTTGAGATTTCACTATGAGAGGAATGACTTCCAATGAATTTATACCAGCATCACGTATGGAAGAAAGAGCTGCTACAGTGTGTGTTAAAATCAGACGAAGAATGGAGAAGAGATGGGTACTTGGACGTAAAATTGAAATTTTATATATTTAATTATATTGTTTTCTTGTTAATTTTTGACTTTAATAGTTAGCCCACAGTAAGACTGACATCATGCCATAATAAGAAAATAAAAGATAAATTATTTAATGACAAAATTGTATTACTTGGTTTTAAAGTATTATATGATTTTTCCAACTGAGAAGTTGTTTAAATTAAATTCCAGAGTGATTTTCAGTTTCTTCGTGTTGAGCCTTTATGACTCTCAATGTGAAGAAAAAATAATTTTTTTCCTCCAGGATACAGGGTATCAAAAATTTATATTTTTTTCAGTTTTCTGCTAATATCTCAGGAATCCTTCGAAATAAAGATTTGAGTTTCTGTACACACAACAATTTCAACAAAACTTGACAACTAGATTTTTAAGTTCAAATTGCAAAGTTATTTTTCACTATTTTTAGCGACCATAGATTACAAACATTTTTATTTTTTCATGAGAATTCTTCAGTTGACCGTTGACTCACTCGTTTAGGAACACCCTGTATACGACGTATCCCCTCAAATCGATACTTTTATACAAGATGAGCAACCTTTTTTTGTACAAGCTCCGGTATACCTTTCTTAGAACTAGAACGTAAAAAAAGTCCTTTTACACGATAGTGATAATGTACATTTTTGTATACTGTTTCATCTCATGAAACTTTTGTGGACTTTCTAAGATTGCATGCGAAATATTTTGCAAGAAAGGTGATCATAATTATTAATAATGACGATTTGATGGAATGTCAGTATGAAAATTGCATGTTTATGCAATAACTCGAAATTTAAGCGGTGTGTAAATGTCTAACGAAAAAGGACCCAACTGTTCTATTGATATTTTACATCAATAAATGATTTCGATAGCGATTTGCATCTGATATTGATTCATTTCCCACTCCGGAGATGTAAATGCCTCTATCTATCTATCTATTTATCTCTGTATCTATTCCATTTCGAATTCAAGCGAATTTATTTCTGTGTTCCGCGGAGGCGTTCCACCTGCACCCTTTGTGGTTGCCATGGAAACCCTTAATTTTGAATTTTTCTATGACCAACGCCTGATATTCTTTTGTTAATGATGCATTTGTTTTCACTAAGCATTTCAACATTTTCGCGTGAGAAAGAAATATAGTGATGAAATATGATATGTAAGTATAATATATTATTCTTTCATAGACTTAAAGCATTTCAGTATTTTCCAATTCATGAGTGATTGATCACATTATCGACTTCCACATCAATACGAACTATGGAGGGTTCAAATTCAAGAAGTTTTTCCCCCATTTCACGAAAAAAATAGTATTTTTTCTTCATGTTTTCTATAATTCGATTTTGGACCAATGATTTTCTTTAACAGTATCAGAATAAGCACCTATATTACACATTTCTGAACATACCGAAAATTGTGTGAAATGTAAAACTTAGGTAATCAAAATTATGTTCATATTTTTTCAACATTAGAATGATAAAGATAAAATTTTCATTAAAGTCACCAGCGTTCAGGAAAATTTGTAGTCAGGTAGGCTGACGACTTTTGAAAGTAGTATTTCACCCGCTAGAGTATACTGTGTGTGAAGTTTGTGTTCAGCATCACTTTCAAAACTTGCCAGACTTCACGAGCTTGAATTTTTCTGAACGCGCGTTATTTTCTTTTACTTCCAATTCTTGTTTTCCTGGAAGACATATTCCTGTTCTACCCATAGATATAAAATATTTTGTTTTAAATCTATGGTCCTACTCATACTCTGTGGTGCGCTTTGCGTTTCTGCATGAAAACGTTCAATTGTTTAATTTTCAATGATCAACAGAATTTCTGTTATGATGGCGTATTTGTTTTTAGAGTTTTTACCAATCATTTTTGAGTTTTCGCTTGAGTTAGAGGTGAGGTGATATTATAAAATATGGAAATGTGTATATGTGTATGTATAATATTCTCATTCTTTTTGTTTGTTATCATTTAGGCTGTAAAAGCCCGTTCTATTTGAACAAGGGCTATATATTTTCGACACGAAGGCTGTATTTTTCGAATTTCGAGTTGGAAATGGTCTCAAAAGGGTCGACTCACTGGTCAAAAACCTAAGTAAAATTTCAGCGTTCATCGAAAAAATTCCCAATTTTTCTGTAACAGAGCCGGGATCATAGACGATTTCTTGGCCACTGAACTGTAAATTTTGTGGACGGTAAAAGCTGACTCATTTTTCGAAACTGAAACTTTCAGATATTCTGAGCATTCGATACATCCATAAATTTCGTTTCAGAAAATCAGAAATAACCTTACAATTTTGAGTCGTCAATGAATATAATGAAGCATTGTGTTGAATTGGACGCGGACAGCATGACATTTTGATTTATCAACGTATTCCGTAATAATAATCTTATTCATTACGCCTCTCATTTGGTGGTTCCCAAAATAAGTAGGCGTCTCAAAAATTTATCGAAAACAACATACGCTCTTACTTTTGGATCGTGGTAGATGGATGAGCAGGTACTTATATTCGAAAATAGCTTTAATTTTTTTCTTCATGCCACAATATATATATTTTTCTGTCGGTGAATTGATGTTGCCTTTCGAATATGAAAATAAACCTTATTCTAAAGATAAATCATGGGGTGGTGCCAAAATCGGGACGATTTCTTAATGTGCTCGAATAAATCATTTGTCTACTTTTCTCGATGGGTCGTTCTCGAAGGACCAAGTTGTCGATGGTGATGAATCTTGTCCGAATAATCTCGTAACTATTGCAGACAGGAATATCAGATCTTCACATAACATTGCTCTTTTTCACATCCGAGACACAGGGTGTTAAATTGGAAAAAAAACTCAAAATGTTCGGGGTGGATTCTCTTGAAAACGGTGAGGACTAGAGCGTTTGTCCCTGATTACAATTTTGGAAGAAGAATCTTGAAGGATCTCATTTCCGTCAAAAATTTGCGAGAGTATCAGTGGCGTTGCAGGGGGGACGTTGTAACATAGAACAACTTTATTTAAACAATTCAAACGTGAAAAAAATGGTGTACGTTTTACGATAGTTATTATTATTTGTTTCTATTCCTGACGTGCTTTGGAAAAAAAGGCTCCCACTTGAACATCTCCGTTTACTCAACCATTTTAAGGAATCTGCAAGATGGTGAATGTATATCAACGTTGTATCGTTTCAACATAAACTTTGGGTTCTCAGATCTGCGTTATGTTTAGCCTGTAATATATTCGGAAATCTTGGATATTTTAATGATGATCGTATGCCCGGCATTAGAGATTCATTGTTGTTATATTCGTCCAAATAATGCTGTTCAGATTACGATTTTGCGGAAATTTATTATAAGTGAGAATTTATTATCCGTCTTATTATTGCGGTATGATTCTACACTAATGTCGTGTTCTAGAATGAAGAATGGTTCCTTGGAAAACGTGAGTTTAGATCAAGTTTAGATGTTTACAATAATTGGGCCAGATGTATATTTTTACAAACGCATCGGTGTGAGAAGTAGGTTTGTAAGCCACCAAGTAAAATGTGTTCTATTTTAGAAGATTTGACTGTGGGATATTCTATGAATTCGTTGTTTTGAATCCGTAATATATAACACTGGAGATCACCTGAGATTTCACCGATCTTAGCCCATTTTCTCTGTTTCCATAAGAATTCGTTATTTCAGAATTTTTTGGTGTGATGATAGTCCTTCACCTGAATTCGGTGCCAACATTTTATGGTATCAAACATGTAATAATAATATAATCCCATTGCCCTTTTCCATCGACACCCATGGATATACCATAATTTTTATTACAATTTTATTTGTTTAATAATTATGATTATAAGTTCCACAGTTTAAGTTGGAAATTTATCTTTAGAATTTGAAGTACGAACTCAGTTCACTCAATAAATGGGGGCATGGGGGCACGTGCCCCCCCAGACGGTATTTTTGTGGAGTATTATACTGTGGAGATTCCACCACAGTACACAATTATTGTTGATTTTTTTATCCGTCCGCCCCTTTTGACCCCCAGAAAAAAATTCTGGATCCGCCCATGATGCCTTTGATTGTAAGAACGTAAAACAATAATTGATCCGAAATTTTCAGAGACGCAAACAACCAGAAATTTCAGCTCATCAACATGAGCATAAGCACTAGGTGAGTATTATAAATACATACTTCAGAAAAAACACAAAACAATTCAAGGAAATACTTTTTTAGCAGAACTACAATAGAAGCTCAAGAGGTGGAATGAATGATGTGGTATTCAGGAAATAATTGTCATAAATTGTACTATTGAATAAAATATTCTGAAATATCTTGTAGTTTATTTGATTTTAAATACAGGGTCTTTCACGAGGAACCTCACCCATATTTATACGGGAAACTACTGAACGTATTTTCATGAAATTCAGCACTCATAAGTATTTCACGATGCTGATGAAATCTAAAATATTTTCAAGGCATGAGCACCTCCGGTTTTTCCGGAAATGACGTCAACTTCCGTTTTTCAAATTAGAACACCCTTTTTTTATTGCAGAAATAGATTCCTTAGAAAATTTCAAGTTATTTTGATGTAACATTTTTCAGTTTTGGTTGGAAAATTCTCTCTGAGCGGGAAAATTCGAAAAAAAAATCGAAAATAGAGCTCCGCTGAAACAAGAATAACTTCGAGGTTTTTGGATGGAAAATTTTCATTTTTGGGATTTTTCAAGATGTAAGATTGATGTATCCACTCTAAAAATCGAAATCGCGATTCATGATACAGGGGGTGAAAAATTCGCTTTCAAAGTTAGGGATGACAAAATCGTGAAAAATCAATTTTTTCAAATTAGAACCCCATTTTTTTATGGCAGATATTGAATCTACGTTAAAAAATAATGTGAGTGTATGCATCACACCCTTGCCCTAAAGTGGATATTTTCTGAGTTATTCACAAAAAACTGTTTTTCGTCTTGAATTTTCAGCTATTTCTTTTCCCTTCACGCCAAAAAGATGAAATTTTCAGGAACTGTTACTTAAACCATGTTTTAGATTTTACTACCCTAATATGCAAGAGAAAAAAAATTCAGGTTGTTCCTAAATAGATGGCGAATTTGGATTCGAATTTGTATCGGAAACCTCTTTATTTCAACTAATCGGCCATCGGTTTTCTCTCCAGTGATAAATAAATAATTCCTTATGAACCATATGCAAAAACTTACCATGTTTTACATTCTTTTTTTTAATGATAGATATCATTAATTACATCTGCCAAATTCCTCTTTATTCAGTAGATGTAATTAATGATATCTATCATTAAAAAAAAAGAATGTAAAACATGGTAAGTTTTTGCATATGGTTCATAAGGAATTATTTATTTATCACTGGAGAGAAAACCGATGGCCGATTAGTTGAAATAAAGAGGTTTCCGATACAAATTCGAATCCAAATTCGCCATCTATTTAGGAACAACCTGTAACTTTTTTCTCTTGCATATTAGGGTAGTAAAATCTAAAACATGGTTTAAGTAACAGTTCCTGAAAATTTCATCTTTTTGGCGTGAAGGGAAAAGAAATAGCTGAAAATTCAAGACGAAAAACAGTTTTTTGTGAATAACTCAGAAAATATCCACTTTAGGGCAAGGGTGTGATGCATACACTCACATATTATTTTTTAACGTAGATTCAATATCTGCCATATAAAAATGGGGTTCTAATTTGAAAAAATTGATTTTTCACGATTTTGTCATCCCTAACTTTGAAAGCGAATTTTTCACCCCCTGTATCATGAATCGCGATTTCGATTTTTAAAGTGGATACATCAATCTTACATCTTGAAAAATCCCAAAAATGAAAATTTTCCATCCAAAAACCTCGAAGTTATTCTTGTTTCAGCGGAGCTCTATTTTAGATTTTTTTTTCGAATTTTCCCGCTCAGAGAGAATTTTCCAACCAAAACTGAAAAATGTTACATCAAAATAACTTGAAATTTTCTAAGGAATCTATTTCTGCAATAAAAAAAGGGTGTTCTAATTTGAAAAACGGAAGTTGACGTCATTTCCGGAAAAACCGGAGGTGCTCATGCCTTGAAAATATTTTAGATTTCATCAGCATCGTGAAATACTTATAAGTGCTGAATTTCATGAAAATACGTTCAGTAGTTTCCCGCATAAATATGGGTGAGGTTCCTCGTGAAAGACCCTGTATATCGTCCTTATTGTAATACATCTGGATCAAAATATACGTAAAAAGTTCCCTCTGCGATATAAAATATTCAATATACTTGATTTAGTTTTATCAAGTTCTTCTACTTGAAACTGACGCAGGTTGGCACTCATTAAAGTCAAATAATTCTGAGAGACGTTGCCAATGCTAATTTCTAATTACTCTTTTTCAACATGTTTCGTAGTGTTACTACATTTTCATACTAGGGTATTTCAAGTTGTGCAAAAAGGTATTTAAATGTCTCTGAGGCTTATTTCTTGAGAATGTTGAAAAGTTGGGAATTCCATAGGTCCGTTTGTTCTGTTTTCTGATCGTTTGGGAGTTTTTCTGTCGGGTTATTCGAGTACTTTAATTCTTTTTACGATTGAACTAACAGAAAGTAACGGACTATTCTGTCCATTATTTTTCAGTAAAATTTCAACCCTCGATTCTTCATTTCCGTACAAGAAAATAGCATAACTGAATCTTCCTACCATGTTCATATACGTGAAATATTTCCAGTATTAACAGGGAAAAAAAGTTTCTGCAACATTCCCCAGGTCTTTGGAATTATTGAATTCACATAATATTTGCTCAAATTCATTATTTTCCCAAAGGAAATGAACATTTTGATAAATACATAATTACTACGATTTCTAGGTAGAAAGGACAACATTGCGTATGTATCTGACATGAACATGAGCATAACCTAAGATTTTCAAAATAAACACGGTGAAATGTGTCTGAATTTCATGGCCAACCGGGATACATTATAAAAGTGACCGACGACTGCATTCCAATGTTCCTTTATTTCAAATTGATCGAGCATGGTTTCAACTCTTCACGGTAAAATACGAGACGAAATTGATGTCACATGTCTAGGAATTTTCATTCATAACTCATATTACTGATTCAAAAATTAAAGATGCTGGATGGGAATGAACATAATCCACTTACTAATCAGAAATGTTCCAATTACATCGAAAATCAAGTCATCTAGCCACCGAATATACAGGGTGTATTTAAAGCTGAGTCTTTTCTTTTGACAGATGGTAGAACTCTTCAAAATAAGTCATTTTACCATTTTTTTTAAATTATGCCCTTGTTTCGAGAAAATGAAACTAGAATAGTTTCTAGTTTCTAGGTCAGTCTGAAAATTCCTCAGTCCGAACCTGCTCCCTGGCCTGCTTATCCATGTAGATATCAACATCTCTTGTTTTTTACCTCCTATCATACATGACTGACATGACTCAGTTACGACGAGGGTGCGGTGTAGACTGTACGAGTGTTTACGTTTATTCAAATGATGAACTTGTTGAAATGCTTTTAATTTATGGTGAATCGAAACAAAATGCATGTTCCGCGTTTAAGTTGTACAGAACAAGATTTTCGCAAGATGTTCGCGGATGTTCATAAATCTGGAACAGAGTGATGCAGGCCAGAGTAGTATTAAGGTATTGATGCCCAAAATTTTTTATAATGTTTCAAATTGAACATTTGATATAAGAAATTTTGATGGGTTCTACCATCTTTCAAAAAGTCTCACTTTAAAATACACCCTGTATACGTCGAAATTTGACGGCTATGAATGTCAAGATATCTAATTTCTACCAATTTCGGGGAAATATTATAAGGTTCATAAATTTTCCTGGAAAATCGTATAAAACCCAAGGGGAGTCATGAATCCTTCGACCTTGATATTCACGGAACCCTTGGTCGAATTTTTCCCATTAATGAACATCACTGCGGCATTGTAGATCCGAAATTACCCTGAAAATTACAAGGGTTTCCAGGGTTTTCCGTTCGAGAGTTATCGTGTTTACGGCCGGTCGACCGGAAGGACATAATTGAATTCGACCACGGATTCTTCAGCAGTCAGTCGAAAAGATTCGGGACGAAATGATATAGCCCTCAAGCGTTAAGATGAATGAACATATTTTTATTGGCATGCCCAATTGTATAATTTACAGGGTGACAAGAAAAACTTCGGACAAATTTTGCTGTGGTCTGGAACAAAAGTATTTCAGCGCAGCCAAATAATTTTTATTCTCTTGGTTTCTCTACACTTTCCTGTACCAATATCTGAATGTTCAGTTTGATATAATTTCATTTCATAGAGTTTAAGAATGTCAAACAAACGTAGTGCGATTTTGGAGCTGTTTCGTCAAGGTAGGCGTCAATGCGAAATTGTTCGTTTGCTCAATGTGCCTCGACAAACCGTGTCCGATGCAATTCGTCGTTTCAAGGAGCTTGGCCAAGATGGTCGTCGTCCAGGAAGTGGTAGAAAACGCACTGTCAATACACCTAGCAATCGCAACATCGTCAAGAAGCAAGTCAATCGAAATCCGAGGGTTTCCATGAGGAAAATAGCCTGTGAGACCGGTATCAAATCAACGGCGAATCAGTTCGTCAAATTGCCAAAAAGGAGCTCAACCTCAAACCATACAAGCTCCAAATAGTTCAACTCCTCACGAAGGAAAACAAGTGCATACGACTCCAAAGGTGCCGCCAACTCCTTCCGCCTTCGTCTCGCCTCCGGTCAGCAATGGGAGCGAATTCTCCTCACAGACAAGAAGCTCTTCACCGTAGAACAACCCCAGAACCACCAAAACGACAGAGTCTGGTCCGTAGAGGCTCCCGGTACATCGGCCATCTTCGAACACCGTCAAAATCCGCAATCCGTCATGGTCTGGGGCGGAATTTGCGGCAGTGGTAAGACTCCCTTAGTTTTCGTGGATCAAGGGGTCAAAATCAATCAAGAAGTCTACCGCTGCGATATCCTCGAGGCCGCAGTGCTTCCGTGAGCCAAGCAGCACTTCGGCGATACGCATTGGACCTTTCAACAGGACTCCGCTCCGGCTCACAGAGCGAAAATGACGCAAGGATGGTGTAAGATCCATTTTCCTTGTTTCATCTCATCTGCAGAATGGCCGCCCTACTCACTGGATCTCAACCCAATGGACTACAGCGTGTGGTCGATTTTGGAGCACAGGGCTTGTGCTAAAAAACACAAAAATTTGGAGTCGCTGAAGCAATCTCTGCGCCGGGAATGGAACCGATTAACGCCCGAGGAGCTGCGGCTCATTGCCGAAAATTTCAAGGAGCGTCTGAAGCTGTGTATCGCCGCCAAAGGAAGCCACGGCTTAAATATATTATTAACAAAGGTTCAAGCTATTATTATTTGTTGTTGTTTTGTTCAATTTCTTCTGTTTGATAAAGTTAAATGAAAAAGAGTTTGTCCGAGGTTTTTCTTGTCACACTGTAGATTATAACCAATTCATTCTAACATATTATGTAGATTTGATTGCTGAAAGGAAAGCACTGGCAACGGAGAGTCGCTTGAAAAATTCAGTTGCGATTTCAGAAAGATTTCGTATTTATTCGTTTGGATCGATTTCAATAGAGAAAAAATTCGTGGTGTAGGTAGGGCGGACTGTCAAATGAAATTTTCATTAATCTGCCGATGTTGGGAGCTGTGCCAAATCTGAAATATCGGTATGCAAAAAGGCTTCGAATTCGGCATGGAATCAAAAATAGTTCAGTGTTCATTGACAGCAGGTGAACATGCACAGGGGTCCGTTTTAACAATAACCTCACTGTTATCATCTCACACTCTCAACTCTTTAGAGCGCTTCACTCGGCATATCTCGCTCGGATTCGATCGAGTAACTTATTCAATTCGGATTTCGTCATGGACTTCCAAACTGACTACTTTGTGCCGCCCTATATGGCTTGGCATGATTCTGTGCCATGTATAAGATTACACAGCTCTTTTTCTCTGCTCTACGCTAAAAATAAGCGCGACTAACTTTATTTATAGATTATTGTATACATCCCAGCTCATTATGAGGATTCTATATGATTTGCTTCGGATATTCGTCTATCTGCTCGCACCTTTGCTCAGTCTATCCCAGCTATCTTGGACACAGAGAACAAAGCTGCGGCTTCTTTAGATATCGCGTACATCCAATCTTTAACGACAATTCAATTATCCGTATATGCTACTCTATTTTAAGCCCAATTCGCATCGCATAAAACAAGGAATTGAATACACTTGAACTACCCGTTCTAGCTGCAATCCTCATTGGGCAGTCAATGATTTTGGCCCACTCTCTAGGTTGTTCATAAAGAGAACCAGCCCAGGCCTTTTATCAATTATTATCGGGGACTCTCCATCTGAATTTAAGTTTCTCATCAAATAGAGAAGTAACTGGGTCTATCTGGGATCTACCCAAAGAATTATTTATAAAGATGTTCAACCTGACAAGTTTCCTACCAAGTGCATCAAAGAACCTCGATGACCTTCCATGGTATAACCATTAATTGATGTAATTATCCATTTGAAATATTTGCGGTTTTATCCCAAAGATTACTGAATGAGCTACATTGTTTATTGACAATATCCCCACGTGTTACTGCCTAGTACCTATATTCTGTCCAAAACGAGCAGTGGCGGACCTAGAGATGCATACGGGGGTAGAAATTATCGGTCCTTTTGAGTTTTTACATCAGGCTGTTTGGGTGGGGATTCGAATTGACCTATGAGGTCAATTTTTATACAGGAGTTTTGAAGACCATGAGGGTAATAACCCCGATTGCACTGAGGCTTGGAAAAAGGCTTTATTTGAATATAATCGATGGCATTGAAATGGTGCTGAAGTATCACTTGATGTGACTTGTTTGGGATGCAAGGAAACAGTGTTTGCTGATTATATGAATAATTACTGAATTAAACCTCATTTTGTGCAAGGTTTTGGCTCTGAAACAATTAAAAAGGAAGAATTTCTTCTGAATCAAACTAAAACAAGTAACAGAGTATCTTGAATACCTTTCCGATTGTTTACTGAACTTTGGAGAGGTTCTTCAAAGATCCAGTTGTAACAAGAAAAGTAAGAAAATATAGATTGTGAAATATAACAAATATCGAATAATTCTCAGACTTACTTTTATAATTAAAAACTGGATTGAGCCATTGCACCAGATCACAACTACATACTTTTATGGGCGCTTAAAATAATGCTGTCAAGTCCCAATTGTTCTCGAAATAGCGGACTGTACCTGTTGTGGGAAGTATCCCTATTTCCTTCGAAAATGGGAATATACTTGGTTTTGCAGGTCACTCTTTTCATTGAACCAGGACCTGGTCGAGTTTTCGCTGCCTTCAGTTCGATAATTTGTTAGATAGGTTACGATTCTGGGTCGGAGTTTGGCTTATGATTCACGGGAACATCTTGGAATTCGCTAGGTTAAATTTAACGTGGACTATATTAGTGGGAAGATCACGTTGTATTGGTTATTTGTAACCTAACGAAAATGACAAACAGGTTGAAAATGTTCGAAAAGATAGACTTCTGCCAAACCTGACGAACTGATGGTGATTCACTTAGGTCTTACTTCGCTGATCTGAATCAAAAACATGCCATTTGAATGAGATACACGAAGTCATTAGTTTATGAATCAATAACATGCGTCCAAAAGTAAATAGCGTAACGGATTCCGATGCACTTACAATCCCAATATTAATACTTTGCTCCGCGAACATATCAATTTCACATATTTATTCATTGATGTGTTTTCGAGCTTTTCGATTCATGATTCGTTGAAGGACAGCGACGAATGTTTCGCGATAGTAGAAGAAGTTTTTATTCTTCATTGACAACTTTGATTTTTATTGGAAGAGCGATTTTTATGTTTGTGACACAAAGTCTCTCATTCTGCAGATACTGAGTTAAAGATCACTAATGCAGAAGCACATCCATAGTTCACAAAAGAACTATAGAAGAACTTCCTGTTCGAATATCAAGGCTATACAGGGTCTTTCACGAGGAACCTCACCCATATTTATACGGGAAACTACTGAACGTATTTTCATGAAATTCAGCACTTATAAGTATTTCACGATGCTGATGAAATCTAAAATATTTTCAAGGCATGAGCACCTCCGGTTTTTTCGGAAATGACGTCAACTTCCGTTTTTCAAATCAGAACACCATTTTTTTATTGCAGAAATAGATTCCTTAGAAAATTTCAAGTTATTTTGATATAACATTTTTCAGTTTTGGTTGGAAAATTCTCTCTGAGCGGGAAAATTCGAAAAAAAAATCGAAAATAGAGCTCCGCTGAAACAAGAATGACTTCGAGGTTTTTGGATGAAAAATTTTCATTTTTGGGATTTTTCAAGATGTAAGATTGATGTATCCACTTTAAAGATTGAAATCGCGATTCATGATACAGGGGGTGAAAAAATCGCTTTCAAAGTTAGGGATGACAAAATCGTGAAAAATCAATTTTTTCAAACTAGAACCCCATTTTTTTATGGCAGATATTGAATCTACGTTAAAAAATAATGTGAGTGTATGCATCACACCCTTGCCCTAAAGTGGATATTTTCTGAGTTATTCACGAAAACCTGTTTTTCGTCTTGAATTTACAGCTATTTCTTTTCCCTTCACGCCAAAAAGATGAAATTTTCAGGAACTGTTACTTAAACCATGTTTTAGATTTTACTACCCTAATATGCAAGAGAAGAAAGTTACAGGTTGTTCCTAAATAGATGGCGAATTTGGATTCGAATTTGTATCGGAAACCTCTTTATTTCAACTAATCGGCCATCGGTTTTCTCTCCAGTGATAAATAAATAATTCCTTATGAACCATATGCAAAAACTCACCATGTTTTACATTCTTTTTTTTAATGATAGATATCATTAATTACATGCTACTGAATAAAGAAGAATTTGGCAGATGTAATTAATGATATCTATCATTAAAAAAAAGAATGTAAAACATGGTAAGTTTTTGCATATGGTTCATAAGGAATTATTTATTTATCACTGGAGAGAAAACCGATGGCCGATTAGTTGAAATAAAGAGGTTTCCGATACAAATTCGAATCCAAATTCGCCATCTATTTAGGAACAACCTGTAACTTTTTTCTCTTGCATATTAGGGTAGTAAAATCTAAAACATGGTTTAAGTAACAGTTCCTGAAAATTTCATCTTTTTGGCGTGAAGGGAAAAGAAATAGCTGAAAATTCAAGACGAAAAACAGTTTTTTGTGAATAACTCAGAAAATATCCACTTTAGGGCAAGGGTGTGATGCATACACTCACATTATTTTTTAACGTAGATTCAATATCTGCCATAAAAAAATGGGGTTCTAATTTGAAAAAATTGATTTTTCACGATTTTGTCATCCCTAACTTTGAAAGCGATTTTTTCACCCCCTGTATCATGAATCGAGATTTCGATTTTTAAAGTGGATACATCAATCTTACATCTTGAAAAATCCCAAAAATGAAAATTTTCCATCCAAAAACCTCGAAGTTATTCTTGTTTCAGCGGAGCTCTATTTTCGATTTTTTTTTCGAATTTTCCCGCTCAGAGAGAATTTTCCTACCAAAACTGAAAAATGTTACATCAAAATAACTTTAAATTTTCTAAGGAATCTATTTCTGCAATAAAAAAATGGTGTTCTAATTTGAAAAACGGAAGTTGACGTCATTTCCGGAAAAACCGGAGGTGCTCATGCCTTGAAAATATTTTAGATTTCATCAGCATCGTGAAATACTTATAAGTGCTGAATTTCATGAAAATACGTTCAGTAGTTTCCCGTATAAATATGGGTGAGGTTCCTCGTGAAAGACCCTGTATTGAGATATTTTTTATGAAATATAGTTTTCGAGTAATGACCATCAAAAAATGACTAAATTTTCCACAAAGAGTTGAAAATTTTCTAAAGTATCGAACCTAGGAAGGAACTAATAACAGATTCGTATTCTACGACCTCGAATTAGTGAATACAGTAACTTTGGAGGCTATCTGAGAAAATGATATTTCGGCAAAACTTCCATATTTCGGAAAATTACGCGTATTTTTAGAAAAAAAAATTTCTCGGATCACCACCAAAGTTGCTGTATTCACTAATTCGAGGGCGTAGATTAAGAATATGCAATCAGATATTTTTTATGAAATATAGTTTTCGAGTAATGACCATCAAAAAATGACAAAATTTTCGGAAATTTTCCACAAAGAGTTGAAAATTTTCTAAAGTATCGAACCTAGGAAGGAACTAATAACAGATTCGTAATCTACGACCTCGAATTAGTGAATACAGTAACTTTGGAGACTATCTGAGGAAATGATATTTCGGCAAAACTTCCATATTTCGGAAAATAACGCGTAATTTTAGAAAAAAAATTTCTCGGATCACCACCAAAGTTGCTGTATTTACTAATTCGAGGGCGTAGATTAAGGATATGCAATCAGATATTTTTTATGAAATATAGTTTTCGAGTAATGACCATCAAAAAATGCTACATTTTCGGAAATTTTCCACAAAGAGTTGAAAATTTTCTAAAGTATCGAACATAGGAAGGAACTGATAACAGATTCGTAATCTACGACCTCGAATTAGTGAATACAGTAACTTTGGATGCTATCTGAGAAAATGATATTTCGGCAAAACTTCCATATTTCGGAAAATTACGCTTATTTTCAGGAAAAAAAATTTCTCGGATCACCACCAAAGTTGCTGTATTTACTAATTCGAGGACGTAGATTAAGAATATGCAATCATCACCCCTCCCATGATCGTGATTACCCCTCCCATGAAAAAGAGCAATATCAGGATGGCTCGTCTGAGATAGATAGAACACCCTGTACACAATGAGCAAAAACTTAGTGTGAGAGTGTTTTCTTAAATTCTACTTTCCAACATTTGTGCGGTCAAGCCCTTGTACGGACACCCCCGTTAGGCGGACACTTTTTCACGGCCCCAATGGTGTCCGCCCAAGAGAGGTTTCACATTCACTCTAGTTATCCTCATAGCTAGATCTATGCAAATCGGGTGATTTTATAGGCGATATGTCAAAGTTTGATCAATTTTCCTAAAGAAATAGGAAAAATTATGGAGAATATGACTAAGCAAGGCCATATTTACAGAAGAGGTAGAACCGTCACTTAAACACGCATATGTTTGATAACAATGGTGTTTTTTCGAAAAAACTAAGATTACCGGAAGGAATTGATTTGGTAGAAAACATTGCCCCATTACTTGAGTTTGAAAATAGGATTTATGCGTGACTATTGAATGAAATATTCTTTCTTTCATAGAGTCATTGAAGATGGTTTCATTTTTATTTTTCATAAAGTAGCTTGCTCAAAAAAAAAATATTTGTGATGCGTTCTATCCCGAACGTAGTGACCAATATCTGGATTCATCGAAATGTTCCCACACGATTAGCTGTCACTTGGGATAGAGTTCGCTGAGCGAGGGTGTCGCGTTTGTAAAAAACGCACGTGATAAGCCCCGAAGCGACGTAACAAGGACGGCGACGCCGGGCGTCACTTTGAAAGTGGGGATCTTTCTGGAGGGGACGCGGTAAGATGTCCCGCAGGAACGTCGGTGGCCTATAGTTATTGCTTTGAAGACCACCAAGCAACCTCTGGAATAACGAACGATCCTAGACGACGACGCGATTCAGTGCAACGACGTTTTGACACGCGACTTGTGAAGTGACGTGAGTGAAAAGTTGGATCACTTAGAACGACCAAGTAAGTTCTTGAGTTGCGCCTGCTCGATGCTGATATCGCGAGTGATAGCAGTGCCCCACAGTGATTAGTGATCTCTTCTCTTAGTGCTGAGGTTTCCTCTCTGCTATCTCTTTAATTTGAGGCAGTGGGTAGCCGCATTGGCAGTGATCAAGTGCAACAACACACTACACACATCCCTCCCTTTAACACCCTCCGTCTCAGTCTTTAACCTCCCAACGAAATCGAGAGTACAACAAGTACTTGGAGTTCTTCTTTGAAGCGATTTCGTCTGGACACCAATCGGAGCGTTTCTAGCTTTCCTCAATTAACACGAATTTGCCTTCTCTATCAGAGTAGTATTGGGCTTAGCTTCTTCGTTGCCGCTAAAACGGAGAATTTTTTCAGAGTAATATTGATGTTCCCAATATCAACAATACACTAAAAAAGCATGGGAGTGGCAGAGGATTTCGCTCCCAGCTTCACCCAGAAGCCGCAGCTAAGACAAGAGGACGATGGTAACAAACTGATATTCGAATGTCAGCTGCTGTCTTCGCCCAAACCGGAGATCCAGTGGTTCCGTAGTGACACTCTTCTGTTCGAGGATGCAAGGACCAAATTCAAGATACAGTCGATTGGAAGCAATAAGTTCTTGGTGGTCTTAGAACTTGATGATGTTATCGAGACCGATGCTGGCCTTTACAAGGTCAAAGCGAAAAACAAAATGGGGGAGGTTGCAGCTTCCATCAACCTCAATTTCAGCCGTAAGTACCTCTTTCAACATCCCCCATTTCTTGCTTTGTGGACTGGAACCCTCAGTGTCAATCTTTCCAAAAAGAAAAAACACTAAATTCTCAGAAGTTTGATCTTATTGTTACCACAAGCAGGGTTCCAATCCTAGTTTAAAGCTTTGGTGTCCTTTTGACGATACTGACTGCTCCTTTCTTTTCAGCTATGGACGAACCGAAAGAAAAGTGAGTGAAAAAGTCTTTGGCTATTGGTGTCGTAAATTCCTTTGCCACTTTATTCCTGTCATGTCTTAAATCCCACGCCTGGGATCATGTTATTTTGCCAGAAACTAGACCTAGAATTAGTCACCGCTATAAAGTTTTACGTCACGGGTCAAGTTTCTCTGACCAAGTGGGAATTTGACTGCCCGTTGATATGAAAACTCGAAATTAGGAATATTAAAGATGGAGATGAAATGAGGCTTGTAATAACGCTATTGAAATTCTTCTTTCATTCAGAGACAGTTTGTTTATTCCCCTATTTGTTCATCAAAGCATAACAACAAAACATTCGAAAAATCAGTAGCAATCTTTTCCGAATTTGAATTTGAAAGCGCATTCACCATTTTGTAAAGGTCATTGCTTCCC
Source organism: Adalia decempunctata (assembly GCA_951802165.1). NCBI lineage: Eukaryota > Metazoa > Arthropoda > Insecta > Coleoptera > Coccinellidae > Adalia > Adalia decempunctata. Next base: position 7,890,665 of record OX637704.1, on the reverse strand, counting down.
TCTGGCATGAGTTTAGATTTTTCCGTGAATGAACTGAGGCCTTATCGTCAATTCCACAGACAAATCGATGGTCTAGCACCCACCTTCTCGAAGAAACCTGCGATAAGACAGGAGGAAGATGGTAAAAGACTCCTTTTTGAATGCCGAATTCAAGCAAATCCACGTCCTGTCATCAGCTGGTTTCACAATGGGAATCCGGTTAAAGAATCGTCACGTCATAAGGTGAGATGAATGGTAATACTACACTATAAAAAAATAACAGTTTTTATGAATTGAAGAGAACGTAACAAATAACCATGACACCATTACTATGTTTCATGTTCTATTTGTGGAGCAAACTAGGTTTCGTAGGTTTTGGCAGTTGTACTGGATTCTATTTCAAACCGTGGTTTTGACACCTGCTTTTCGTCTTTCTCTTCTTAAATTCTTCTTCCCCTTCATTGCACTATTATCTAAAATAACAGAAAAAATAATTTAGAAAATTTTTGCGAATTCTATAAATCATTCAAATCTTTTTCCATTTTCAGAATTTGTTTTCTCGCGTGAAAATTCTCGTCGACCATTTTCTCCAGATGCTGTTTTTCTAGTGGCACTTACTTTCGAAACATGGATATAAATCAACATATTTTGATTCAGTATCCAAGATTTCTCTAAAAATAAATTTGACTGGCAGTTTGGCATCGTTGGTGGAGTTTTCTAATAGTGCATCAGATAAATATATAATACTTTCGGTTGGACCGGATTAAATTCCTCTCTGAATTCTGCAAATGTTGCGTGAAATTCAAGTTGATGGAGCAGGACGAAAACAAAGGCGTCGAACGCAAATAGTTCGGCCCCAACTTGTCCTGACAACTTTTTTTGATACCACTAAAATTTTACCAGAGCAGTGGAATCGAAAATTATCTGTAACCCCTGAAAAAGCTGCATTTCTGAGTTATGAAGCAACTATTTTGTTTTTTACAAGGAGAGACATTCGCATTCAAGCATAAAAACTTCTTCCATGCGTGTACCTACCTGTATAACATAAAAATTGTATATCAATACTGATAGTTAAAAAAATAATGATAAATGTATAGAATGGGCAAATGATGGATGAATCTAAACAAGGATAATTCGTTTTGAGTTTCAATCAAGTGGAAATATCAGATTGAGATGTTTCTAAATCTTCAGTATTATTATTTGAACCTGGCGTCTCTGCACCAGGTTTATGAACATCCGCGAAGTTGGGTTATTTCTTAGCGGAAATCTTGATCTGTACAACTTATACGCTAAACTGGCATTTTGTTTTGATTCACCATAAATTAAAAGCATATCAACATGTGAATTATTTGAATAAACGTGCGGCATTTTCGAAACATAAAACACTCGTACCGTCGCCGTAACACGATCGAAGATTACTGATCACAATCGATATTCTGAGTCATGTATGATAAGAAGACAAAAAACATGTTGATATCTACGGAGGAGCAGGAATTTTCAGTTTTCACCTAGAAACTAGAAAATATTCTGATTTCTTTTCTCGAAACAAGCGTTATTCATATAAAAAAATTTTTGGTAAAATGACTTATTTAGATGGGTTCAACCATCTGTCAAAAAAAAGCCTCACCTTTAAATACACCCTGTATAATAATTTCTGGCGAATTATCGAAAACGAATTTCAATATTCAGATCCAACCAGATTTCATATTCTATTATCGTTAGATATTTCTCGAGTTGTCAGATGCGAATCTACCTACAAGGCAGAGAACGCTCAGATGCTCCTGATTTTAAATCAGTGCTTTCTATTTCTGAGTTCACAATATGAAGATAAATTGACTGAACAATCTAAATTTCCACTTTTGATACCGATAAATATAATAAAAAAAAGTCATAAAATTTTGTCCACAAATTCGAGTGGATTCATTTTCAAATATGTAATATGTTAAGGGGAAGTATCACCTTTTGAATCGTGGTGAATCTCCATTCAAAAAGTGGTCTCTTTATTTCACGAGTAACTACCCTAATTTACGACGTAGACTTGATTTTTTCAAATTGAAGTTGAAGAACGTTCCGAGGGCAAATAGTTTTTTTTTTCGATTTAATTAGTTTTTCAATTTAAAAAAAACAGGGTAATCGTTAGATCTCTGCAATATTTGGGTTATTGAATATGTTTTTCGTTTTTCATGAGTACAAGCTATATTTTTGAACTTATCATGAAAATTTTTGTAGTTTATAGAAGATTAAATTGCCGAGGGCAAATAGTTGCGATTTTTTCCAAAAAATGATGAATAACTGTCGAAAAAAATCATTGAGTGTAGTTTCCAAAACGCTGAAGTTCAATCTGTTTTTTTTTAATTGAAAAACTAGTTAAATCGAAAAAAGAAAACTATTTGCGATCGGGACGTTCTTCAACTTCAATTTAAAAAAATCAAGTCTCTACGTCGTAAATTAGGGTAGTTACTCGTGAAATAAAGACACCACTTTTTGAATGAAGATTTACCACGATTCAAAAGGTGATACTTCCCCTTAATTGTTGTCAGGAGGCGATGCTGTTTTGACAGCTCTCTCGTACGAACGAATTGCCGAACAGTCTATTTTAAAACTCGAGTGGCAGTTTTTGTTATTTTAAGCGCCACTTTCTCAAATAAGTACTAATTTCAACAGTTTATTTTTGAATAAATATCTCGCGTCTATTTTAAGTATTGAATCAATATATTAAGATTCCACGAATCTGATTTTCGTCCTAATTTCGTTTGATAGCATCCGTTTTGGCATGCAGTTTCCTGTTGATTGTCCAGTGCAGCCAAGAACTTTTCGGCAGATTTTGATCGCTTTATCCCAGTTTAGCAACTGCGCAACTTTTAAAAATTAAACGACAAAATGAGAACATAAACATAAAAAATCTGATTTTGGATTTTTCGTTGCAGTTGAGGCTGGACAAGGATGGCCATTCGTATTTTGCAACGTTAGAAATCGAAGACGTCACCGTAGAGGATGCTGGCAAATACAAGGTGACAGCAAAAAACGAACTGGGCGAAAGCAATGCCACAATCAGCCTCAATTTTGACAGTAAGTGAAAAGTGACCGATTGAAATAGTGTTAGTTTTCAGCTTACATAGTATACAAGTTAGAGCCCACCTTATTACGAACATAAGGCCGCAGCAGCAAAGTTAATACGTAGATTAATATGGGAAATTGAGCAATACGTCTATTGAAAGTCGAGAAAACCCATTGCTCAATTTTCCCAATGAAAACAAACAACACAACACAACACTGAAATTCAGTAACTTGTCTTATTTTTCGCTCGGAGTTATGGGTGTATAAATTTGGAATTTGTTGAAAAACAATTCTGAAATACTGTACACCTACAAGCCGTAGTCCAATCCAATGGTCAACCATAAATGTAAAGTGTCACTTGATACCTCAACTTCGACAGCAGATCTGTTCGCCTGCCAAAATTTCGGGGAATTGTTAAATACCGCCTTGGCATGTAATTGCCAAGCAAAAAGTTTATTCGAGGTCTATTTACTTTTCACAGCTTACTTCAGGTAACCAGACGGTCTAATTGCGGAATTACTCAATAAATTCGAAAATACGAATACTTATGCATTGATATTTTGATGGATGTTGATACGAGGTGGACTCTCAAAAATTTGGCTGGTTATCAAGAAAAATTGGCAGTTCACATTTGGCTGTCAATTATTCAGTATTTCCCAACATTTAGAAAGGACCATTAGGAATTTTGCTAATATTTTCGACGGTTTAATGGAATTCTGTCTATAATATCTCGTTGATGAATGTTAAGAGCTCGGATTCAATTTTTTCATGTAGAACTTAATAAATGATGGCTACATTTCTCCATCCGAAATTAAAGTATCAGCAAGCTGAATACCTAAAGTCACATTCAGAATATGACAAGAATGAAAGGTCTATGTGTATATTGTGCTTTATCATTTGAACTTATGCATATCCCGTTGAATCCTATAAAGAAACACTTTGGCACACTTATTCAGCTTGGCTTAAAGCACTTTTTATATTTAGACACAAATGCCCCAGTTTATTCTTTTAAGTTTAATGTTTTTGTGTTTGAGACATTTCATAAGCTGGCCGGATATATCAATGTTTTGGTCAGACATATTTCCAGAATGCCTTTTGGAATGCGTCAGCGTTATGAGCCTTCGCAAAAAGGCTGTATGAGGATAACTCTGTTTATATTGAGACCTTGGAATGCGCCATGCCCTTAAGGGGAAGTATCATCTTCTGAATCGTGGTAAATCTCCATTCAAAAGTGGTCTCTTTATTTCACGAGTAAGTACCCTAATTTACGACGTAGAGACTTGATTTTTTTTTTAAATTGAAGTTGAAGAACGTCTCGAGGGCAAATAGTTTTCTTTTTTTCGATTTAATTAGTTTTTCAATTAAAAAAACCAGGATATTCGTTAGATCTGGGGTTATTGAATATGTTTTTCGTTTTTCATGAGTACAAGCTATATTTTTGAAATAATCATCATGAAAATTTTTGTAGTTTATAGAAGATTGAATTGCCGAGGGCAAATTGTTGCGATTTTTTCGATTTAATTAGTTTTTCAATTAAAAAAAACAGGTTGAACTTCAGCGTTTTGGAAACTACACTTAATGATTTTTTTCCGACGGTTATTAATCATTTTTTTGGAAAAATCGCAACTATTTGCCCTCGGCAATTTAATCTTCCAAAACTACAAAAATTTTCATGATGATTATTTCAAAAATATAGCTTGTACTCATGAAAAACGAAAAACATATTCAATAACCCCAGATCTAACGAATACCCTGGTTTTTTTAATTGAAAAACTAATTAAATTGAAAAAAAGAAAACTATTTGCCCTCGGGACATTCTTCAACTTCAATTAAAAAAAAAATCAAGTCTCTACGTCGTAAATTAGGGTAGTTACTCGTGAAATAAAGAGACCACTTTTTGAATGGAGATTTACCACGATTCAAAAGGTGATACTTTTACAGAGTGTCAATCAGAAAAGAAAGGGAAATTTTCGCTGACCTTAGACGATAAACGATTTTTCATTGATACTTTGAATAATTCAAGCACACACAATACAGCAAACACACATACAATACATTGAACATACCAAAGGCTCATCTCTGAAACATTCATAAAAATAGAGGATATAGACTCTAGGACATAGCATTATTTAAGCTTTGCCGTTTCAGTTGGTTGCTACCGCAGTCAGGGTTATGTGTCACTGATGAAGGCTCACAAGCCAGAAACCGATTTGTCATTATCTCATGATTCATTAGACTCTATTCAATGAACAAGGGTCGCAAGTGTGTTCTGGAGATGAGCCATGGATTCTTTGATTTTTATACGTTCTCGAATATTTTCCAGAACGTATAAATACATTATTTGAGTTAATTTTGCCTTTCGCATTTCTGAGGCGAATTAAGTGAGGTCAGCACAGCATAGTGCATAATACATCGAAACTAACTGTCGCCTAATAAGAGCTCAGCTTTTAATATGCCGTTTTTGTAGTTTTTTTAACACCTAGTGGTGTTGGCGGTTTTTGTGTGCCATTTTACAATAAGTCAGCTTGATTTAGTACTCAGTACCCATCACCCCATAGCAACTAATGACTTCGGTTTTGTTATGCTTAGAGTTTTGAATTATATATTGGAAAGTATAACAAAATCTAGAGTTTTGCTATAAGCCTCCCTAGAATAGCCCATAGATTTCAAGCAGGTTTACGAACATCATAAATGACCATGTTCTTGCAAATACCAAACCACTGTCTCGTTCTCGTAATTTTTTAATCGAGCAGATTTAGCGTTAAAAGCTGAGCTTGAGGTACATATTTGTAAGTTGCACGAAGTTGTGCTGGCTGTCCAATTGATTGATAGCCAGTTCAGTGGAGACTTTCTGCACTAGGCGATGAAGCACCAGTACCAGAAGATGGGATCAAGCCTACCTTCACTGAAAGACCTGTGATTAGACAGACAGATGATGGTGCCAAAATAACGTTCGAATGCAGATGTGTAGGAGAACCAAAGCCGGACCTTACTTGGTGAGTGAATTAGCATTATTTCCTTATGTACAGGAGGTAGCAATAAGGAGCATATTATCTATCGGGTTTTTTTAGAGTGATAGGATTTTCGATAGGGATAAATGTGATTTGACAGAAGGTAGAAGACATGTTGATTCGACATTTCTGTTCAGTAAATATTGACAAATGCTTACCAAACTTATAGAGCACTTCGTGAAATTTATGGTTTACATAATCGTCCTTCAGAGCAGATTATTCGTCGAACTATCGATAGATTTCGGACAACATTTTCTCTACTCGACGCAACATCAACAATAAGATAAAGAACTGTAACTATAGAAGAAAATATCGCTGCTCTAAGTGATAGTGTTGATGAATATTCAGATTTGTCTATTCGTCGACGTTCACAACTAGTTGGACTCTATGCATCCACCACATGGAAGATTTTGCGTAAAGATCTTGGTCTACACCCATACAAGATCCAACTGGTTCAAGAACTAAAGCCACTTGACCATAATAAGCGTTTGTTTGTTAATTGGGCCCTAGATCAGCTTGAAGTTGATCCACTTTCTTATTGAAAAATTGTGTTTAGTGATGAACCTCATTTCTGGTTGAACGGATACGTAAACTAGCCAAATTGGAGCATATGGAGTGGAAACAATCCTCAAGAAGTTCTGCAGGTTCAATTCCATCCCGAAAAATGCACTGTATGGTGTGCTTTACACGCTGGAGGCATCATCGGTTCATATTTCTTCAAAAACGATGCTGGAGCTAAAGTTTCAGTGAATGGTGCTCGTTACAGATCGATGATCAAAGATTAAGTGTTTTGGTTCCAAAAAGATGGTGCTACCCATCATGCTACTACCAAAAAATTGATTTATCGGCAGAACGATTTGGCGATAACATTATTTCAATTAATTGGCCTTCAAGATCATGCTCCAATGGATCATTTTCTTTGGGGTTATGTCAAGTCATTGGTTTATGCGGATAAACCAAAAACAATAGACGCTTTGGAAGCCAACATAACTCATTGCTAAAATAAGGCCTGAATAACTCGAAAAAGTGGTCGAAAATCGGTCTGGTCGAATGCGGTTTCTCAGAGCTAGTCGTAGTGGACATATGCCGGATTTTTTTTAAAACATAAATGTCATGAAATTATCTTTCAAATAAAAAATTCAATCTTAATTTAAATAATCAAAAATGAGCATCATGTTCTTAAGTTAGGACCAACTGAAAAAATGTGAGAAATGGACTAGCAGAGATCTAATTACCGCAGCAAGGGTTATGCGGCACTGATGAAGGTCAACAAGCCAGAAGCCGGTTTGTCATTATCCTGCTGAGGTCCCTGCTAGTCCATTTCTCACACTTAATTTAAATGTGTTTTATTCCAATTTAAAGATCTATCACTCTGAAAAAAACACCTGATGTCTGATCGTCCAAAGTATATTTTCGAAATTGCTCAAGAACAGAGTCACATTTATCCATAGAAAGTTCATATCATCATACGATTTTTTTTGGATGGACGAATGGAGGAATATGTCTTTATTTCGAAGCGAAGCATGTGATCTTGAGGAAAATTTTATTTATTTTCGAAGGTTTCACGGGAAGGAGGAGTTGGAGGCCAATAACAGATATGTGATCAGCATGGAGGAAGATCAAAAGTTGTATTATTTGGCCAAGTTGGAGATCAACGGGGTTAAGAATACGGATAAAGGGGAATACAAGGTTATTGCAAAAAACAGATATGGCGATGGAGAAGCTAAGATCAATCTTAACTTCGAGGGATCAGGAAAACCAAAGTAAGGACAAGAACAAGAATTATTATTCATTCAGTGCGACTTGATTTCCATTCGAAATCTTGAATTGGGAATTTTATAATATTGATGAGAGCATTTTTTGCAGAATCCCCGACGGAAAGCCTCCAAGATTCCCGAAAAAACCAACAATCCGGCAAGAAGGCGACATACTGATAATGGAATGTCTGCTGGAAGCTAACCCAGATCCAGAAATAACTTGGTACCAGGGAGACAAAGTAATCCGGGATAGTACGCGAATAAAAATGTTGAGAAAAACGACGGCCAAAGATACCTATCTGTTAACGCTTCAAATATCCGATCCGACTCGAGAAGATGGTGGAAATTATCGTTGCAACGCGTTCAACGTTTACGGTGACTGTAACGCGAATATCGCTCTCAATTTCCAAGGTACGCTCCCCTGCACACACAACAAGGTCATGGCACATGATAAAGAGATGCTCTTCTTTGAAATATTCATTGCTCATGCGCCCGGGTTCGGCCAGCGGACGCGGGAGTAAGGTTGCGCATGGCCAATAGCAATTTTCGTGGAAGATGCCTTCGCTTTTCATTTGTCGTTGGTTCTGATTCCTCGAATTAATATTCCTTTATGTTTCAGCAGAACATGGGATTCTTGAGACATTTTTATCAGTTTGCATGAGCATGGTCCTTTGAAATATCATGCTGAAAATCAATGCGTTAAACAAATTTCTTTACAGGCGGGGACAACGCTGCTGGGTTCGCACCATCCTTCATCGAGAAACCCAAGATTATCCCAAACGAAAGCGGCACTCTCATTACGATGAAATGCAAATGCAAAGCAAAACCGAAACCGGACGTAACATGGTTCCGTGGTACAACCATCGTCAAGGAATCATCGAAGATCAAGATAAACATCGTTGATGTCGAAGAAGATATTTACGAAATATCGATGGAAATAAAGGTACAACTTTGAGGAGAGTGAAATATTGTACCTGCAACTCTTTAACTATTTTCAGGATCCATCAGGTGCAGACGGAGGCACCTACAGATGCCACGTGCAGAACGAATACGGCGAAAGCAACGCAAACCTGAACTTGAACATCGAAGCTGAACCAGAACCAGAAGGCGACGGTCCAACCTTCGTAGAAAAACCAAGAATAACTTCACAACAAGGAGGCAAACTAGTAATAATGGAATGCAAAGTGAAGGCAGATCCTAAACCAACAATCGTTTGGTACAGGGAAGGAAAACAAGTGACGGAATCCAGCAAAATCAAGATAAGTTTCGAAAAAATCGAAACTCACATCTATTACATCAAATTAGAGCTGAAAGACCCAGGAACCGAAGATTCAGGACTCTACAAGTGTAACATCAAAAATACCCTGGGTGAACTGAATGCCAACCTAACTCTCAACATAGAAATCATTCCTGTTATCAAGGAAAAACCGAAAGTAATAAAGATTATCAAGAAGAGAACTGTAGTAGTCGAATGCAAAGTGCTCAGTAAATTTGCTCCAGAATGCACTTGGTTCAAAGAAAACTCTGCAGTTAGAGAGGACTCCAGGCATAAGGTTCAGATCGAGCAGACCAAAGACGGCGAATTTGCTGTCAAATTGGAGATAGCCGAAGTCAGCAAAGTCGACAAGGGTCTCTACAAGTTGGTGGCCAAGAACGAGAAGGGCGAAGCCACATCCCAGACCGTTGAAGTGACCGAACTTCCACCAGAAGAGAAGCCCAAAGGGGACAAGCCCAAACTCTCTGGGCTCACCAGTATTGTAAGCATCTCTTCAGGTTCATAAACAGGTATCCCGAGAAGCAGCGACAAGCAGAAGGCCAGACCAAGGTGCCAGCTAGAGTTTGATGTTGTTTTTGATCATATTGACTTAATTTTTTTGCGCTTGGTCCTACGAGCCGGATCGAAGTTTTCGAAGACGATTACTTTGGGAAAGAGAGACCTAGAGCCTTGAAATTTTCAGGGCACTACAACCTACAAACTTTCAGTGGGTACATCTGGAGATTCGAAGACCTACATGTTGCTGTCTGGTGTTCTGCTTGATTCTTCTTTCGGGATACTGCGTATACTAAGCTTTGTATTGTCTTTTGTTACTAATTCGTTCTTGCAGAAAGTGGAAGAGGGCAAATCAGCTGAATTCATCTCATCGCTCAAAATCGTCGACAAAAGCATCAGTATTACTTGGTACAAGAATTCCACTATCATAAGAGAATCATCAGATATCCGGATAACATTCGACGGTTCTATAGCAAAATTAACTATAACTAAGTGTAAAATAACGGACACTGCAACTTACAAATGCGTCGCCAAGAACGACTTTGGTGAAGATGAGGTTTCTGCCACCTTGACGGTGACGAAGAAGATAGTTGAAGAAGAGGAGGAGGTAAGTTATTCTGCATTTCTGGTATTCCAAACCTAACTTTTGCCATTCAAGGAAAAGATCGAGAAGAAGAAGAAAGTGGAAAAGAAAGAGGATAAGAAAGAAGAGAAAAAGGAAGAGAATGAAGTTAAAAAGAAGGAGATTGAAAAGAAGGTAAAAAAGAATATTTATTTAACCACGAAATCAATAAAACAAACTATCCTTTTATGTTCTTAACATTCCCTTTACCTAAATTTTTAGAAGGACGAAGACAAAGTTAATGATATCGATAAGAAACCAGAAGCCAAGAAAATCGAGGTAAGTTTACAGTTCAGCGTCAAATCTTCTCACATATTCGAGTTGATATGAACTGAACAATTGCTGATTAATGTCCATGTTTTGTTGTATCTGTCCAGGAAACCAAGCCACTGGTCAAAAAAGAGAGGAAGTCGTCCATACAAAAGGTAATGTTGATGTAATGTATTTGTCACTGTTTTTCATGTTTAATGTTCGAACACTACAGATTGAGGAGAAGTCGGAGTCCAGGAGAAGTTCGATTATCAAAACAGAGCAAAGGGTAAACGATTTCGAGTTAAAAAAAATTTTCTCTATTGTGAAATATAAATTTTTAGATTACACAGGATGGTGAAACAAGATCCGAAAGTAGAAGGTCATCATTCCAACAGGTAAAATCGAGTATAAATTCCTTGATTACAGAGGAATGACTAAATCGAATTTCAGGAAGAAGAAACGAAGACCGAGTCGAGACGTTCATCGATCACTGGCGAAAAGAAAAAGGTGAAAGAGACGAAGAAACTCGAAACAACAGATGAGGTGGTAAGTGACATCATCAAAAGAAAATTGACAACACTATTTCATACACATTCATTCATCAGACCACACCTACATCACCTACAAACCACATTCAAGAAACTTCTGAGAAAACCAAGACCACCAGAAAAGTTACGAAGAATGGAATACCAGAGCCAGATAAGAAAACTGAAGATACGGTCCTTGCGAAAAAAGATGACAAAGTAGTTAAGAAAACAGAGGATAAACTGAAGACACAAGAAATCATCGAACCAAAGAAGAAAATTGACAAACCAGAGCCAGAAAAAGATACGAAACCTAAAGTTGAAATATCAACTGATAAAGACAAAACGTTAAAAACTCCAGGAAGTATTGCAGAACAAAGGAAAGAAAGCATTACAAAAACACAACTCACACCTGAAACAAAAACAACACTTAAACCATCTGAACCGGAAGTTAAGCAGAACAATCTCAAGGAACCTCTTGCTGCGAAGCCAGCAGATAATAAATTAGACGTTAAAAAGGTACTCATACTGGTGAATCCTTCTCTTATGACACCTCAAGCACTGAACACTCTAACAAAAAATTTTTGAACGCTCGATCTCTGAAAAAACATTTGTCCACGATTATTGACCCATAATTCTTCAAACATTATGACATAGATCAATTTTGATGTGACAACTACAGATTATCAATAAAACCGCTAATTATGAGGGCGATTTGTTCTTAAAAATACAAAATTGCGATTTTCTCGAAAAGGATTCTTCAAGAGTCGCGGACAAAGTTTAGTATTCTACTCGCATATTATGGCTATTATTCAATGGTTCGTTTACCCGAATGGCTTCGCCTCGTTTGAATAATATCAATCATGATATGCTGGTTGAATAATATACTATACAGGGAGCTTCTTGTGGCACATTTTTAAGCAGAAAAGTTCTACCTTCTGCTGAAGAATCCCTGCATATACTGTAGAGGGACAACTTTTGTTTTACACGTTTAGATCATTATTCCTACACTACAAACTTTCGCTTCACTACTCCTGAACAGCAATTTAACATGCACATATTTGAACAAGAACGCACTTGTTTGGAACTGCACTTTTTTCAGCAAAACTATTATTTTTCAATGTGATATTCCTGATATTATATAGCGTGTCGGTTTGAGTATGTGAAATTCTTTTTTCTTTGCAGAATGAGGAAACACTCAAAGAGAAAGGAAAGGCAGCGATAAAGGTAGGTTTCCCTTTATTTCATGCATTAATTACTCCATTATTGTTATTCGAAAAATAATAATAATTCTAAATGTATAGATTGTTGAAGAGAAGAAGGAAAGACGTCCTCCTCCTAAGGCTCAGATAAAATCAGGTTCATTTTTATCGATACAGCTCAAACCGGTTAACCATGATGCTAAAAAAAAAGCGACAGCAGAGTTAGAAGTAGACCTGAAGGTAAAACAAGCCGTGCTTCGAACTCCACTATCTCTTTTCAATTTCTCTCTTACTCTTTCTGTATATCTTCTTTCAATCATATTCTGCGGTGGTTTCTTCGTACATTTGCTTCGACATACTTTCATCATAATTCTTCTTTCGTTGTTTCTCCTGGTCCATTTCTTCTTCAGCTTTAATTTCTTCTGGAATTCTACATACTTTCCGTTTCGATCTTGTTACCTTTGTTCTATATTTCTATCTTTCTTCTTTTATACTATTTCTTACATACTCATCACAATATTGCTCTCGCAAGTACTCTTCATTTCAGTATCTACTTTGTTTACTGTTTTCTATATCTTTTTCTCTTATATACTTTTCGTTAATCTTCTTTCTTATGAATTTCTAAAATCTCTAATATTCCACTGACAATTCATTATTCACTTCTATCCATCTCAACAGAAAGTACCTGAAAAAGAAGAGAAGAAACCAGCCCTCAAGAAGCCGAAAACTGCTAAAAAAGAGGGACCCAACGATTGGGAAAATATACCAGACTACGAAAGACCAGTTTTGGAAAAATATGAACCTGGTGAACACCCTGATTACAAGGGTAGGGACAAAACTCAACTTAGTAAGGTAAGATTGGTACAAGAATGCATTTTGGGTATTTTTTCACTTCGCTGTATTGAAGGAGAGGCCAAGTTTGCCCCAAATCAAGACTCCAGAAGCGCCCAAGATTGAAGTTGTGAAGGAGAAGACACCAGAGCCGAGGAAACAATCTCTGGAGCCGACGCCATCACCTGGTTCTACAAGCAGAAGAGGTTCGCTGATTCCGCCAGAAGCGATGGGACGTAGAGCATCGCTCATCATTTCCGATGAGGTAAAATTCGCCGTTAATAGATTTTCTTGCATAAATTTTTCTAGATTCCTTTTTTCCAGTGGAGGTGTCCAATATATATTTTTTGATATTTTTTATTTTTTAAATCCATTTGTTTAACAGGAACACAGAAAACTCCGTCCTGGAGAGGTGATTGAGGAGAAAAAGGTAACGATAGAGAATTACTTTCTCCTCGCAGTGTCTCGATACGGCTGGAATAATTGTTCGATAAAAGCTTTCTTCGTCGTCTTAAAAAAGCGGAAACACTCCAGAAAAATTCACGAATATTCGTGAATTTCACTGGGTGTTTCTGTACACTGTTTTTGGCACCAACATTTTCGAGTTGCAACATAGGCAAACCATCCTTTATCGAAAACCTTAATTGGGAGATGATTAAATAATTTTCTTATGGTTCAATTGTTGCAATTCGAAGATGACTTTCACAGCAAGCTGGCAATCACGATAGCAAAGCAGATGGAACGAGTATGTTGTCCCTTGTATTTAAGTTGATAGTGTCATCAAAAATGCAGGGATTGATGTTTATATGTTATGTCTACAGGGTGGAAAATTGCGACCCGGTGAAGTACTCGACACGAAGGTGAGGTTTGTGTCAAGGCACACAAAACTGACCTTTTTACTGATATGCCGTTACCTTTAACAGCACTTGTATGGTATGTGTCATGAGAGTAATCATTTGTTTATTTCTCAAGGTCATATCGACGATTGCTTGATTGACACATTCCGTTTTGCTTCGACTGTAACAATTATTTGATTTATTTTATTTTTTTCATTTTGAAGACGAAATACAAACGTCCGGGACAATTGCAAGAACCGTCAGACAAACAGGTTAGCGCGGGTACTGAGTAGAATAGAAAATTAGAATAGAGGTTTAGAATAGACAAATTTAGTATTCTTCTTTCGTGAACTTCGTGTTTGTTTCTAACTTTTCTCTTCAGTTTAGAATAGACTCTTTTTCTTCTTCTTTCGGCTATTTCCGTATGTAATAATATTTTATCTTCCTTGTTAGTATAGAACAGTCTCTAACCTGTATACCACCTTTTTCTCGTCTTTCTTTGTTTTTTATAGAGTAGTTTACACGTAGGAGTTACTCGAAAATACTAAGCAACAGTATAACGATAGCTCGATAGAATTTTCTAGTGGTTTTCTTGCAATTCAGGTAGTTAGCGATAGTGTGACGGAGTTTTGTAGTCTTAAATTGAACAGTAGTATTATGTAGAAACATACTCGCTATTAATACAGTAAGCTTTGCATGAATTGCTTCAGTTGTGCTATAAATATCTGCTAAAAGCTGTATATACTCCGCATGGTTTTAACTGCAACAAAATATGGTCAACCGTTGTTTCTGCAAGCTTAAACGCTATTATCTGATGAATCAGCTCTTCCATTTCAAAATGAGTCACTGGAAAGGCTATCTACTCCACACTCTGTATATCATAAATATACAGTTTTTCACTGACCTATCTCTTTCAACCCAGACCATTTCTGGACGTATTTCCCACATACTTTCATGAAAAATATAGCTAGGATCCTGGAACATTCTTCTTCTCGTTCATGTGGCCATGAATTTGTCCAGACATGACTATTATTGTTCTCGAATTCGTCATTGATTTGTGGAAGAGTCAATGGGATTATTCAGGTATTCGGGTGCTAGAAATAGAAAACCCTTTTCTTAATATCTGAGAGATTATTGGCAGAGGAGGAAATGAGTGTACAGCTTTGAATCTTGCATTGGTCGCCAAGTAAAATTGATTTATGGGTTACTTTGTACCTGGGAATATTATGATGTTTTCGATATAGGAAGGCATCTACCTTAATTAAAGTCACACTAAATACTTGAAAAAATTGGCAGCTCTCAAAATTTATGGATTTTGGCATCTAACAGAAACACCTCTGTTTCCTCCCGTCAATATGAAATAACTTCAGTGATTACTCAGATAAGATTGAATAAATCCGTTTGATTCGAGTTTCGATTATTTGGAGCTGATTCAACAGTCTCAGAAAGCTTGCGTTGCTCGAATTCAACACCTTGACAGTTGTTTGATGGAGTTATGTGAATGCAGAGACGCAGACCTAGCTCAGATGTGAGAAGACCCAGCTTGGCGGAAATGGAAGACAGAATAAATCAGCCTTCGACTCCACTGAAACCCTTGGGAGATGGTGGACCGCCCAGCATTGTGGATGTTGCTGAGAGTTATTCAGCAGTTGAAGGTAATTTTCTCTGTGAACCTTTTCAGTACTGAAACATTATTGTGGATCCATTTTCGTAGATTCTACTGGGTACATCATGGTCCAAGTGGAAGGAAATCCACCACCTACCTTCAAATTCTATAAGGTAATTTACTTTTAGTGTTTTTTAAATTGGTCTCACATTCTGGGTATTTTCAGGGTATGACTGAGATTATAGAAGGAGGTCGATTCAAGTTCTTGACAGATGGAGAGACGAACTCGATCACTTTGTGTATAAGAAAAATAAAGCCGAATGATGAGGGACAATATAAAATTGTGGTCTCAAACATTCACGGAGAAGACAGTGCCGAAATGATGCTTTATGTCTCAGGTAAATAATTGCTATATTCCCCAAAAACATCTCTTCTACCTAATTCTTCTACAGACTCCAGCGGTATGGACTTCAGAGCCATGTTGAAGAAACGAAAGTATGCTAAATGGGGTGACAACAAAGAAGATCCCGACTGGGGTGACTTGAAGGAAGTTGAGAAGCCAATGCCTGCTCTCAAGAAAGTAGAAAAGGTAGGTCTCTTGATCGAAACCTTTCTTCAAGATCCATGAGTTCGATTTTTCAGTCCACTTTGAACCAACTGAGACTTTTTTGTGGTTTTGCAGCTTTCCAACGATTTCAGATTTTTGGTTTTGAACAGGAATGGATTTCCGAATGAGGAACATCCAACTCCTGCATTTCGTTTATCGACATTTTTGAGGACTCGAGTTTTTCAGAGTCTCGAGGATTTTTCAGAAATATTCCTTGGGGAATATGGTTTTCGTTTTTTCTCTTGATTCCTTTTGGGTCAAAGTTTAATAATCCTGAATCCACTTGTGTAGGTTCCTACATGTGTAGTTTTTATTTGTAGACTCCACTTTCTTCAAGAAGGCCTTCCTTGGCTGAATTAATACCAGATTGGCCAGTTTTACACCACTTTGAGAGAAAAGAGGTTGGGTGACAAAAGCTCAACGGTTATGTCTTGTTCGATGTTTGCACGAAATCTCCAATTCCGAACCTTATCCTATTCATTCCTTCATTTTACTAACTTCCGAAGTGTTGATTATAATTTGCCCTCTATAGATGTTGTCTGTCATTGGATATCTCTTGTATATACCATCACGCATATTTTTGTACATATTTTTTTACAGTTTTTGAAAAACACGGACTTTTTGAGGCGTCTGTCATCGTGTCATTGTTGTTTTCCAGTAATTTTATACCAATAGACTAATTATACTAATTTCGAATTCTAGAAACAAGAATCATTCCTGAAGCCACTGGTGGATCAGTACGCAAAGGAAGGTAAAGATAAGAAAGTGGTATTCGAAGCTGCTTTCACCAAAGCGAACGCCAAACCGAAATGGTTATTCCGCAAAGATGTAAGTCTCATTATTCCATGAATACCAAGACGCTCATCATCCTTTAATTCGTAGGAACTGTTCCCTGGTTCGAAATACAAATTCAAGAATGAAAACGAAATGTACCAACTCATCATTTCCAATCCAAAAGTGGAAGACACCGGTAAATATACCATAGAAATCGGAGGTATAACATCAACAGCCTTCCTCAACGTGGACGAGCCTGATCCATGCTACACTTTCACCAAACCACTCAAGAAGAAATACGACGGTTATGAGAAACACGAACTTCAACTTGAATGTACCGTCAGCAACAGCTTAGCCATTGTTGGGTGGTACAAGGGCAAAGACAAGCTCAACGACGACGACAAATATTCCATCTCCAAAGACATTAATGGTTGCTGTCGTCTCACCCTCAAGATCGCTGAGTTCGAGGATGCTGGAGAATACTCTTGTAGACTCGAGAAACAAACCGAAAAAACTGTTACCACTGTTAACATTATAGAATACCCATACAAATTCGTCAAGTGCTTGAAACACCAACAGCACGTTGAAAAAGAAAACATCACAATGCTCTGCGAACTAGATGATGCTTTGGGAGATGTCAAATGGTACAAGGGAGAACAAGAAATAAAACCAGACAAAAGGATAGTTATCTCCAAAGATGGTCGCAAACGCAAACTTGTCATCAAGGATGCTAAAGTTACAGACGCTGGAATGTACTCTTGTAAGACAAATGCTGATAAAACGGAAGCTGAATTGGTAGTCAACTACTTGAACCGTTTCAACAAGAAACTGAAGGATACAGAAGCTGTTGAAAGGGAGAAACTGGTACTAGACGTCGAACTACAAGATCAAACAGCAACTGCCGAATGGCAGTTCAATGGAAAGCCCATCCAAACTTCTGAAAGGATAGAAATTAAAAATCTTGGCGGTGGTAAACATCAACTCATCTTCAACAAACTGGAAATGGAAGATGATGGTGAAATAACATGTCTTTCTGGTAAATTGGAATCTTCCATGAAATTGACAGTTAGGAAAGGAGAGAGCAGACCCGAAATTGACTTCCCAGATACTTTCGAAGGTCCTATTAGTAGAGCTATTGTTTTGGAAGTACCATACAAAGGTAAAATAACCATTGAAAAAATTCTGTTACATTTCTGAATACAATTTTTTTATAGTTAGTGGAACTCGACAAACACCGATAGAAGCTAAACTAGTTAAGGATGGAAAAGCCCTACCTCTCAAAGATGTCGAAATTATAACCCACGACGAGAAGATCATCTTCAAAATCAAAAAACCAGCAAGGGAACTGTCTGGTCCTTATGAAATAAGGATCGGTAATGGACAAGGAGAAGCTGTCAAGCTTTGCAACATCACGATGCAAGATGTACCATCGCCACCACAAGACATTCAGATCTCAGAAATATTCCAAACGTCCTGTGTGGTATCTTGGAAACCATCCAAGGATGATGGTGGAACCCCTATCCAACATTACGTCATAGAAAGACAAGACATCAGTCTGAAATCTGGATGGGATAATGTGGGCCAGATATCACCCAAAGAACCTTCAACTTACAAAGTTGAAGGCCTCACACCCAAGAAAGAATATAGGTTCAGAATAAGAGCCGTAAATAAACTGGGCAGCAGTGAACCTACAGTCTTCTCCAAACCAATATTGGCTAAAGATCCTTGGGGTACGTATTCCCATCTTTTCCAATTGATTCACCATTTAATTTTTCACAATTTCTTACAGATGAACCAAGCAAGCCTAAAGACGTTGAAGTTGTCGACTGGGATGTTGACCATGCAGATCTAAAATGGCAACCACCAGATTCAGATGGTGGCGCTCCCATCACTGGATACGTCATTGAGTTCAAAGAGAAATTTGGCAAAGATTGGTCCAAAGGTATTGAAGTTGCTGGCGATCAACTGAGTGGAACTGTCAAAGGCTTGAAGGAAAACGCTACCTATGAGTTCAGAGTGAGGGCCATCAATAAGGCAGGACCTGGTGAACCCAGTGACTCAACCAAGCCTATCATCGCTAAATGCAGATTCGTGAAGCCTTTCATCATTGGCAATGATCTCAATAACATTATAGTTAAAAAGGGACAGATTGTGAAGTACGACATCAAGTATGGAGGTGAACCAGAACCAGAGGTCAAATGGTTCTTGGACAAAAAAGAAATCAAGCCAGATCCTGAGGAACGAGTCACCATCGACAAATATGAAAGAAATACAATTATAACCGTAAGGAAGACAACAAGACCTGATAGCGGTAAATACAGATTGGTACTGACAAACAGCTCTGGCACATGCGAAGGAGTAGCTGAAGTTGTTGTTCTGGACAAACCAACAGCACCTCAGGGTCCGATGAAGATCGAAGAAGTGAGGTCGGATCACGTCAAAGTCAAATGGCAGAGACCTGAAGACTGCGGTGGCACTGAACTCACAGGGTACGTCCTCGAAAAAATGGATATGGACACTGGCAGATGGATACCAGCAGGAGAGGTTGGTCCAAATGAAGATACGTTCACGTTCAAAGGACTCACACCCAAAAAGAAGTACAAGTTCAGGGTTCGTGCCAAGAACAAGGAAGGTGAATCTGAGCCTCTCGAAACCGATGAGGCCATTTTGGCCAAGAATCCTTATGACGAACCAGGAGCACCAGGAAAACCTCAGATTATCGATTACGACAATAAGAGCGTTACTCTCAAATGGCCGAAACCTGAAACAGATGGGGGTCGTCCAATTACGCATTATACCATCGAAATGAAGGACAAATTTGCGGTTGACTGGACCGAAGTTGCCAAAACTGAAGATGCCAATCCAGAAGGAGTTGTAGGAAACCTGAAGGAGAAAATGGTTTACCAATTCAGGGTCAGAGCACACAATAAAGCAGGACCAAGTGCACCTTCAGAAGCGACAGATAATCATCTGTGCAAACACAAAAATCGTAAGTTTTGATTTTGAGCCTTAACTCCCTGAATATATCTCTCAAATTTATTCTTTATTTTCAGTTAAACCACGAATCGATAGAGAAACCTTCAAGTCGATCATTATAAAAGCTGGAAGAACCCACAAATGGTCTGTGGACGTCACAGGTGAGCCACCACCGGAACTAAGATGGGTGTGGAGAGACAACATAACTCTGACCAACACCGAGCGTATCAAAATTGAGAATGTAGATTATCACACCGATTTCACGATCGTGAACGCGGTTCGTAGAGATACAGGAAAATACACCCTGATCGCAGAGAATGCATCTGGAAAGGATCAGGAGACTGTCGAATTGACAGTGCTCAGTAAGCCAGATTCACCAGAGGGTCCTTTGGAAGTTTCTGATGTGACGGCTACCAAAGCCAAGGTCTCTTGGAAAAAACCACAAGATGATGGTGGCAGTCCGATCAAAGAATACGAGATCGAAAAGATGGATCTAGCCACTGGTAAATGGGTAAGAGTTGGAAGAGTACCCGGAGATAAAGTAGGACCAGATGGAAAGATTGACTACGAAGTCACTGGTTTGAATCCTGGCAGCGAATATAAATTCAGAGTCACCGCTGTCAATAACGAAGGTGATTCCGAGCCTTTAGTTTCGGACAGAGGTATCATCGCCAAAAATCCATTTGGTAAGTTTAATCGTCTCCCAAGAAGAACAAGTTTGACTCGATTTATTTTGCAGATGAACCAACCAAGCCGGGAGTACCTGAGATTACAGACTATGACAACAAAGGTGTCAACCTCAAATGGGCTCCACCAGAATCAGACGGTGGAGCACCAATTGAAAAGTATATCATCGAGAAGAAAGACAAGTTTAAACCAGACTGGGAGAAAGCATGTGAAGTGCCTGGAGACGCAACCACAGCTCGCGTTGAAGATTTGAAAGAAAGAGGAGAATACCAGTTCAGAATAGTCGCAGTGAACAAAGCTGGTCCATCACCACCATCTGATGCTTCGAAAATGCAGATCATCAAGCACAGAGCACGTATGTTCTTCACTCGTCATGATTAATGACACACCTTCTAACAATATTTCTTTCAGTGAAACCAAGGATCGATAGAACCAACCTCAAACCAATCATTGTACGAGCCGGCAAACCAATCAAATACGACGTTGATGTCAAGGGAGAACCTGCTCCAACATGTACTTGGTTCCAAAACAAAGACCAGCTGTCCACCAAGGATAATATTGAGATAATCAACGTTGAGTACAACACCAAGCTGAGCATCACTAACTCTGTTCGTAAGAACACAGGCTTATACAAAATCAAGGCTGTGAATGAACATGGAGAGGATGAGGCAGAGGTGGAAATCACTGTACTCTGTGAGTATTTCAGATGTTTAATCATGTGGATGTATAACTTAATCTCTAAATTATCATTTCAGCTGCACCAGGCAAACCTAAAGGTCCTCTGAAGGTTTCGGATGTCACCAAAACCGGATGCAAGCTCAAATGGGACAAACCAGAGGATGATGGTGGAAAACCCATCACAGGCTATGTTGTTGAGAAATACGACAAAAAGACAGCTCGTTGGGTCCCAGTAGGCAGAACAAATGATACCGAGATGGATGTCAAAGGACTGCAAGAAGGTCACGCTTACGATTTTAGGGTGAAGGCAATCAATGACGAAGGAGAGTCAGAGCCTTTGGAGACTGAAGGTACTACCATTGCCAAGAACCCATACGATCCACCTGGCAAACCTGGTACTCCGTCTATCGAGGACTGGGATACTGACAGGGTGACATTGAAGTGGACTGCGCCTAAGAGTAACGGTGGGGCGCCAATTACAAGCTACATCATTGAGAAGAAAGAGAAATTCTCAACATCTTGGGATCAGATCTTGGAGACACATGTAATTATCGATTATGGAGCTCTTATTATTTGAATATATTTGAAATAACTGACGTTCAATTGAGTTTTGCAGCATCATACCTATCTTGCTATGCTCACCAAGTACCTTGCAAACACTAACCACTGAGTCCAAAAGGTAAGAATGCTTCAGATCCTCTCAGCGCCTATTTAATGAATATATCAGCAATTTCAAGGTAACAAAAGCCCCCTAGCTGTGATTGTCTAAAACTAACCAAGTTGGTATGGGCTTGGTTCGAAATTCTCATAATTTTATCTTTTAGACTCCTGATACTGACGCCATTGTGCCTGGATTGAAGGAAGGAAATACTTACCAATTCAGGGTGAAAGCTGTTAACAAAGCTGGCCCTGGAGAACCATCAGATTCCACCAAACCACACGTAGCTAAAGCTAGACATCGTAAGTTTCCTCATTTGGAAAGCTGCTCTCAAAAATGTAAACGTTCTTCACTTTCCAGTTCGTCCACAAATCAACAGAGAGAAACTTCACACTGTCAAAGTTCGCGCAGGTCAACTGGTCAAATTCGATGTGGATGTTAAGGGTGAACCTCCACCGGCCATCAAATGGAGCTTCAAGAACAAGCCGTTGGAAAACGGACCTATCTGTAAAATCGAGAATGAAGATTACAACACCAAACTTACTCTGTCGAATACGACGAGGAAGGACACTGGAACTTACGTTATAAGAGCTGAGAACGAATCAGGATTCGATGAAGCTCCAGTGGAGGTCATCATTCTCGACAAACCAGGCAAACCAGAAGGACCTTTGGAGGTCCATGATGTCCACAAAGAGGGATGCAAACTGAAATGGAAGAAACCTAAGGATGATGGTGGATTGCCAATCACTGGATACGTTGTCGAAAAACAAGACGCCCAAACAGGTCGATGGGTCCCCGCTGGGTTCGTTGACGGAGATAAGACTGACCACGAGATCACTGGGCTGGAACCCAACAAAAAATACAATTTCAGGGTGAAAGCAGTCAACGAAGAAGGCGAATCTGAACCATTGGAATCAGATGGTACTGTCCATGCCAAGAATCCATACGATGTGGCTTCTGCTCCTGGAATGCCAGAAATAATCGATTATGACGAACACATGGTCAAACTCAAATGGGAGAAACCAGTCAGGGATGGTGGAGCTCCAATTACAGGATACATCATCGAAGCTATGGACAAATTCGGAGGTCAATTCGCCAAAGTGGCAGAAGTTGGCCCTGAATGCGTTGGAACTGTACATAAGTTAGAGGAGGGAAATCAATACAAATTCCGTGTGAGAGCAGTCAATAAGGCAGGACCATCAGAGCCTTCTGAGCAGACCAACTGGCACACAGCCAAACCAAGATTCTGTAAGTTTAAGCTTTCCAAGTAATTTATCCCAAAGTTAACCATAATCTTCTTGATTCCAGTGAAACCTCTGATCGATAGGACCAACTTGAAAACGCTTACAATCAAATCTGGACTATCGATAAGTTTGGATATCAACGTGCAAGGTGAACCTGCACCGGTTATCACCTGGTTCTGCAACGACAAAGAGATCACATCTGGTGGTGATATCCTGATCAATAATATAGACTACAACACCAAATTCTTCGTCACCAAAGCTAAGAGAATTCACAGCGGTAAATACACAATCGTTGCGAAGAACGAAGTTGGAGAAGACAAAGCCGATATCGAGATAAACGTAGTGGCTAAGCCTGGATCACCTAAAGGCCCACTTGATGTTTCCGATGTCACCAAACATGGTTGCAAACTGAAATGGAAGAAACCGGAGGATGATGGTGGTATTCCCATCGACCATTACGAAATTGAAAAACTTGATCCACTCACCGGTCAATGGATAACATGTGGAAGAAGCAATGAACCTGAAGCCAATATCACAGGTTTACAAGAAGGCAAACCCTACAAGTTCAGAGTTAAGGCTGTTAATAAGGAGGGTGAATCAGAACCTTTGGAAACAGAGAAATCCATCATCGCCAAAAATCCATTTGGTAAGTTCAAGGAAAATTAAAAAATAAATTTCCTAACTTTCTTTTTTTTTTCGTAGATGAGCCAGGCAAGCCAGGACGTCCAGAACCCAAAGACTGGGACAAAGACTTCGTGGAACTGGCGTGGACTCCTCCAAAAGACGATGGTGGAGCCCCCATCGAAAAATACATCATTCAGATGCACGACAAAGCTGGCCGTGGTTGGGTGGATGCTGCTACAGTTTCTGGTGATAAAACACAAGGAAAGGTATACAACGTGGAAGAGGGTCATGAGTATGAGTTCCGCGTTGTAGCTGTCAATAAGGCTGGACCTGGAGAACCTAGTGACACTTCGAAATCTGTCATTGCAAAACCAAGATTCTGTAAGTTTTCAGTTTTATATAAATTCTGATTTATCATAATTCTTTTTTCAACAGTGGCACCATACATCGACCGCAAGAATCTTCAAAAGAAGACAATCCGCACTGGACAGTTACTTCGAATTGAGGCCGATGTGAAAGGTGAACCAGAACCTGTCATAACTTGGACTCTGAAAGAACAAGTCATCAAAAACAGTGACCGCATCAAAATCGAGAACGAAAATTACCAAACTAGATTCACTCTTCAAAAAGCCAAACGTTCAGACACTGGTATATACGTTGTTACAGCTAAGAATGACTCTGGAGTAGATAGCGTGGAAGTTGAGATCCAAATACTGGGCAAACCATCTAAACCTAAAGGACCTCTGCAGGTATCTGATGTTACCGCAGAAGGCTGCAAACTCAAATGGGAACCACCAGAAGATGATGGTGGCGAACCAATCACCGGATACTTGGTGGAAAGAATGGACGTTGAGAGTGGAAGATGGATACCAGTCACCACCACCAAAACTCCAGAGGCTGACGTTACTGGTCTAAATGAAGGCAAAGACTATTTGTTCAGAGTAAAAGCATTGAACTCAGAAGGAGAATCAGAACCTCTAGTAACAGAAGTTCCAACAACAGCGAAGAATCCATACGGAGAACCAGATACACCTGGTAAACCAGAACTCAAAGATTGGTCCAAAGACCATGCAGATCTCAAATGGACAGCGCCAAGACAAGATGGAGGAGCTCCAATTGAAAAATATATCATCGAGAAGAAAGATCCGATTACAGGAAAATGGGTTAAGGCAGCAGAAGTTCCAGGAAACAAAACAGAAGGAACAGTACCTGATTTGCAGGAGGGTCAGAAATATCAATTCAGGGTGAAAGCTGTGAACAAAGGAGGAGAAAGTAAACCATCACCTCCTTCAGACATGATGACCGCTAAGGATAGATTCGTAGCACCTAAAATTGATAGATCAACACTCAAAGATATCACTGTTAAAGCTGGCCATCTTATCCGACTTGATGTCAAGGTTTCTGGAGAACCTCCACCGACCAAGTCGTGGTTCTTGAACAAGGCACGTCTGGAGAAGGACGAGCTCATTTCAATTGACGTTGAGGACTACAGAACAAAACTGCATATCAGTTCTGCCCAGAGAAGTCACACTGGCACTTTTACCATCAAAGCAGAGAACTCCTGCGGTAAAGACGAAGCCAGCATTGAAATCAAAGTGTTAGACAAGCCAGCCAAACCTGAGGGACCGCTCAAGATCAGCGATGTCCACAAGGAAGGTTGCACGTTGAAATGGAACCCACCAAAGGACGACGGTGGTGTACCAATAGAATATTACCAAGTCGAGAAGATGGATACCGAAACAGGTAGATGGGTCTCTGCAGGCAGGTCTAAAGAACCTAAAATCGACCTCAACAATTTGGAGCCTGGACAGGAGTATAAGTTCAGGGTATCAGCAGTGAATGCAGAAGGTGAATCGGAACCTTTGGAAGCGGACCAAACCATTGTAGCCAAGAATCCATTCGGTAAGTTAGAACTGAAGGATTCGTTGTTAAGGTGGAGAGTTATTTTTTTTTTTTAGATGAACCTGGTCCACCTGGTCAGCCTGAAGTAACCGACTGGGACAAGGATCATGTTGATTTGAAATGGACTCCACCACTCAAAGATGGAGGCTCTCCAATTACAGGATACATCGTGGAGAAAAGGGAGAAGGGCACCACTCGCTGGGCTAAAGCTTGCGAAGTTGGTCCTCAAACGAATAAAGCAACAGTCGATAATCTTGATGAAGGAGTCGAATACGAGTTCAGGGTCAAGGCAGTCAATGCTGCTGGTCCTGGAGAACCGAGCCAAACATCGAAATCTGTTATCACCAAACCAAGAAAACGTAAGTGTACATTCAACATAACAGGTAAGAGACCAGGACGAATACTATTTTTCTTCGAAATCCACAGTGGCTCCTAAGATCGATCGTCGCAATTTGTTCAACATCACCGTTCGAGAGGGTGAGCCCATTTACATCGATGTAAAGGTAAGTGGAGAACCTGCTCCAGATGTGGTCTGGTACCAAGACAACAAGATGGTTATTTCAACTGGACACAAACGAGTCGATAACATTCCGTACAACTCCAAATTCTTCAACGATAAACCCGAACGTAAGGATACTGGAGTGTACAAAATAACTGCCAGTAACAAGTATGGTCAAGATACTGCCGAGGTAGAAATAACCGTAGTATGTAAGTAATTCGCTCGGGAAACCATGAATGAAGTCACTCAACATTCGAAATCCTTACAGCGAAACCAGGACAACCAGAAGGTCCTTTGGAAGTGTCCGATATTCACAAAGATGGTTGCACATTGAAATGGAAGAAACCCAAAGATGATGGTGGAGAACCTATCGAGAATTACGTGGTTGAAAAAATGGATCCAGAAACTGGTCTCTGGTTGCCTGTAGGCAAAACCAGTGGAGCTATACCTGAAATGAAAGTCGATGGTCTAGTTCCTGGACATGACTATAAATTCAGAGTCAAAGCTGTCAATAAAGAAGGAGAATCTGAACCTTTGGAAACAGCTGGAACCATCAACGCTAGAGATCCTTTCAGTGAGTTGACTTACAATATTGAATCAGCATGAAATAAACAAAATCTATTTACAGCTAATCCAGAAAAACCAGGAGCACCAGAACCAACAGACTGGTCTGCAAACCATGTGGATCTCAAATGGATAGAACCAACATCTGATGGTGGCGCACCAATAACTGGATACATCATCGAGAAGAAAGACAAATATAGTCCTCTATGGGAGAAGGCGTTTGAAACTAACACTCCAACCCCAACTGCCAGCATTCACGGATTGATCGAAGGAAACGAGTATCAATTCCGTGTCATTGCTGTCAACAAAGCTGGACAAAGTGCTCCTTCAGATGCTAGCAAACCATTCATCGCTAAACCCAGATTCTGTAAGTGGAATTAATCAATTGGTGAGTGTCTCTAGTAGCAAGTGATCGTTTTTGTTTCAGTGGCCCCAAGAATTGACAGGAGACACCTCCACGACATCACACTATCAGCTGGTTCTTCCCTCAAATTCGAAGCTAACATCATCGGTGAACCACCACCAACAGTCGAATGGAAGTTCAGTGGCTCAACATTGAAGAACGACAAGAGAATACAAATCGACAACGTGGATTACTTCACGAAGATTGCTATTCGTCCAGTGAACAGAGACGATACAGGCGAATTCACTGTTACAGCATCCAACAGTTCAGGAAGAGACGTCCATACGATAAATGTCATTGTAACTGACAAGCCAATGCCGCCAGAAGGTCCACTGCAAGTGTCCGATGTTAACAAGAACGGATGCAAACTCAAATGGAAGCGACCAAAGGATGATGGAGGCACTCCAATCGAGTATTACCAAGTTGAAAAGATGGAACCCGAAACTGGTTGCTGGGTACCATGCGGAAGAGCTCACGAACCAAGTACATAATTCTTTATTAAATCTTGAAGAATTGTTCTCACTTTCTTCTATTTCAGATTTCGAAGTTACTAACTTGACCCCTGGAAAGGAATATAAATTCAGAGTAGCAGCTGTAAATGCAGAAGGAGAATCCAAGCCTCTTGAAACTGACCACAGCATCATAGCGAAGAATCCATTCGGTGAGTAGCTCATTTCAAAGTTCACCACGACCAATAACACGTTTTATCAATTGTTGCAGATGAACCTGGGGCACCAGGCCATTTGAAGGCTACTGATTGGGACAAAGATCACGTTGATCTCGCCTGGGAAAAACCAAAAGACGACGGTGGGGCTCCTATCACTGGATACATCATCGAGAAGAAAGACAAATTCGGAGATTGGGAAAGGGCTTTAGAAGTTGGCCCCCACGATACTAAAGCTACCGTTCCTGATTTGATAGAGGGACAACCTTACTCCTTCAGGGTTCGTGCTGTTAACGCCGCTGGACCTGGAGAGGCCAGCAACGAAACACCAACAATCATCGCGAAACCACGCAACCTCGCACCTAAAATCGACAGGACTAACCTCATCGAAATCAGGATTAGATCTGGACAAAACTTCAGCTACGAATGCAAGGTCACAGGTGAACCAATGCCAGAGACCAAATGGTTGATGAAAAACAAAGAGATCAAATCAAGCAAAAATGTTAAGGTCCAACATACAGACTACCATACCAAGATATCCGTAAGGAATGCCACTCGAGCAGATTCTGGAACATACAATGTCACAGCTGAAAATGTCAACGGAAAAGACATAGCAGAAGTTGAAGTAACCGTTCTGGATGTACCAAGTCCACCAGGTGGACCACTCAAAGTATCCGACGTACACGCTAACGGTGCCAAACTGAGCTGGAGACCACCAGCTGATGATGGTGGTCAACCAATCGAGAACTACATTGTCGAGAAGATGGACGAAGCCACTGGAAGATGGGTACCAGCAGGTGAAACCGACGGCCCTGAAACATCTCTAGCTGTGGAAGGTCTAACACCTGGCAAAAAATACAAATTCAGGGTGAAAGCTGTCAACAAGCAAGGAAAATCTGAACCATTAACCACAGCACAAGCGATCGAAGCGAAGAATCCGTTCGATCAACCTGGAAAAGCTGGAACACCCGAAATCGTGGATTACGATTCAGATTTCGTTGAATTGAAATGGGAGGAACCAGAGAAAGATGGCGGATCTCCTATTACCGGATACATAATCGAAAAACGCGACAAGTTCAATCCCTATTGGGAGAAATGTGCTGAAGTCGAAGGAAACGTTACTAAAGGCAAGGTCAAGGATTTAATTGAAGGCACTCCTTATGAATTCAGAATACGAGCCGTCAATAAAGCTGGACCTGGTGAAGCGAGTGAGGCTTCTAAAATACACGTTGCTAGGCCCAAGAACCGTAAGTATTCATCCAATATCACCCTAGCATAACCACATAATCGATTTTCTTCCAGTTGCTCCAAAGATTGATCGTAATGCTTTGCTCAATATCAAAGTACGAGCTGGTCAATCGTTCGAACTCAATGTACCAATCTCCGGTGAACCACCACCGTCCAAGGAATGGCGAATCAAGGAAGACGTTCTGTTCAATACCGACCGTCTTAAGATTGTCAACGAAGACTACATGACAAGGCTGAAAGTTATCGACGCAAAACGTGGAGATAGTGGGGTTTACACCATCACTGCCAAGAATGCAAACGGAAAAGATTCTGCAACTGTGAACATAACAGTTTTGGATATACCATCGCCACCAGAAGGTCCTCTCAGAGCTGACAATGTCACCAAGAGTAATCTCACCCTCAAATGGAAACCACCAAAAGACGATGGTGGTTCAGAAATCACACACTACGTGGTGGAGAAACAAGACACAGAGAACATGCGTTGGGTTCCAGTTGGTGAGGCAGTTGGTACCTCTATGTTGGTCGATAGGTTGACCGAGGGTCATGACTACAACTTCAGAGTTTGCGCCGTTAATAAACAGGGAGAATCGCTTCCGCTTAGCACCGCTGAAAGTATAACTGCCAAAGATCCATTCACGAAACCAGACAGGCCTGGAGCTCCCACTCCAACAGACTGGGACAAGGATCATGTTGACCTTGAATGGGCTCCTCCTAAGAAGGATGGAGGATCGCCCATCACCAGCTACATCATCGAGAAAAGACCAAAACATGGGTAAGTTCTCTTTCGAAATCAAATAAATCCCTGTGAAAAGGGGTTACAGTCACTGCCTTAAGGTCTATTATGCCCCTAACAGAGCTTTTATCATCGTGCCTCCTACAGCTCTCCTTTACAGTTCCAAAGATTCGATGAAATCCAGTACCTGAGATGGCTTCAACGAGGATAATTCCCCTCTCCCACAAGTTTCTTGTCCAAAGCACTCTTTCCTTTGGCTTGCAATGGCATAGCATTCCCTAACTAGGTGGATAGGAGTTTCTTCCTTCTCCCCACAGAATCCACACTCTTCAGTGTCCGATAAACCCATTCTCAACAGATGCTTCTTTAGGCGACAACGTCAAGTGTGAAAGCTAGTGAGTAGGTGTGGTTGGTTCTTACTGAGATCCAGATATTTTCTGGATCTAGCAGTTTCAAAGTTCCGGAGGAACTTTTTGGAGTGATTCATCCCTAGGAGTTTCCACCAGAGTTTTTACCTTTCGGTTTTCTCCTTCATCATAACTTCCTCCTTATAGGTGCATTCACCTGTACCACAGAAGGGTTCTGGGCCAGTGAGTGGCGTTTGTGCGCTCTTTCTGTATTGGCCTCTCCGTTTCCTACGATTCCCGGATGACCCAGATTGAAAAGACCTTATTCTTCTTGTCTACCTCATTGAGTTTGTTGCAGTACTCCCAAATCAGCTTTGAATCAATGACATAGGAGTTCAGTGCTTCAAACGCAGCTTTACTATCTGTATTAGTAGCTATATCGCACTTCTGATAGTTTCTTTCTAGATTTATGTTTAGAAATCTTCCAATTTCAAGTATTTCAATGCTTACTTTCTTGATCATTACATCACCAGGAAGGTTTGCAGATGAGATGTAGTCATTCAATGAGGACCAAACTCTCTGACTTCTGATTCTCTCATTGCATGTTCCTTCTTTAGATATTCTAAGAATGGCCTCATGGACCTACTCTATCAATCACTAGATAGAGGTGTCAGGTCTGTGATGATCGCAAACGCCCTAGTTGGGCACGTTTCCATAGCTCCCCTGATGCACTCATAGGCAAGCCTTTGTACTTTGTCGAACAATTTCCTCGCTCTTACTTGACTTGCCTTAGAAAACCAGGCTACTGCCCCATATGAGATTATAGGTCTTACAGCCCCAATTTCTGCCATCATATTGGGTGTTACAAAGTTATCTGGTATTTTTAGAACATGGGAAAAAGCTGTGGAGATACCTGGCAATCAGACGAAAGGTACTGTGCCCAATCTGATCGAAGGCGAAGAGTACGAATTCAGGGTCATTGCCGTGAACAAAGGAGGTCATAGTGAGCCTAGTGAAGCTTCTGTTCCAGTAATCGCTAAACCCAGATTCCAAGCGCCAATATTCAATAAATCCTTACTGGAGGATATCACCATCAAGGTAGGACAACACTTCGGATGGACCATACCAATTGAAGCTTCCCCGAAACCTACAGCAAAATGGACACTCAACGGCAAGGAGATCATGTCAAGTGATAGAATTGACATGGCCGTTTACAACAATAAAGTGTCCTTCGATATTTCTTCTGCTTTACGTTCAGATGGTGGAAGATACACCCTGACTTTAGCCAATGACCTTGGAAGTTGTAGCGCATCTGCTACAGTAACTGTCTTAGATAAACCAAGCCCACCACAACCTCCATTGGATGTCGGTAGCGTGACCAAGGAGAGTGCTAGGTTATCGTGGAAACCACCACTAGACGACGGTGGTTCTCCAATTCTTCACTACATCGTTGAAAAAATGGACGTTTCCAGAGGAACCTGGTCAGATGCTGGAATGGCAACCATATGTTCCCATGACATAACCAGGTTGATTCATCGAAAGGAATATTACTTTAGGGTGAGAGCTGTGAACGCTGTTGGAGAATCTGAACCCTTAGAGACTCCTCGCAGCATAATTGCTAAGAACGAATTCGGTGAGTTAAAGGAAGTAGTATTTTTTTCCTGTATAACTCATGATTTTTTCCAGATGAACCAAGCGCCCCAGGTAAGCCAGCTGTTACAGACTGGGATAAAGATCATGTCGATCTTGAATGGACGCCACCGAAGAGCGATGGTGGTTCTCCAATCACTGGATACATCATACAGAAGAAAGAAAAGGGCAGTCCTTATTGGATGAATGCTGTCCACGTGCCAGCTAGCAAAAACGCAGCTACTGTACCTGATTTAATCGAAAACGAAGAATATGAATTCAGGGTAATTGCGACCAATTCAGCTGGACAGAGTGAACCATCTGAACCATCAGACCTTGTCACCGCCAAAGCGAGATACTGTAAGTTACATCGACCACCATACCAATCCAGGCATAACTTGATATTCTTGCAGTGGCGCCCAAGATAAAGACTCCGCTCAATGACGTTCGTATCAAAGCAGGACTCATATTGCATTTGGATATCGACTTTATCGGGGAGCCATGCCCTGAAGCTAGTTGGACAGTTGGAAGCAAGAATCTTGTAACTGATGAAAGAACAACAGTTACATCAATTGGTTACCACACCGTGATACATACCGTAAATGCTAAACGAACGGATAGTGGTTTGTATCATTTACTCATCAAAAATAGCTCTGGAATCGATGAGGGCTCGTTCCAAGTAACAGTATTGGGTGAGTAAACTCGAAATATGGAATAAGTGAGAGAAATGGACCAGCGGAGATCTAATTCCGAAGAAAATCGATGGATCGTGCTGCCATCGAAGGAGGATAGTGACAGACTGGCTTGTTATGCCGTCATCAGAGCCACATAACCCAACCAACGATAGCATGTGGCACTGATGACGGCAAATCAAGCCAAAAACCGGTCTGTCATTTTCCTCCTTTGATGGCAGCACTATCCAGCAATTTACTTCGGAATTAGATCTCCGCTAGTCCATTTCTCTGATTTATTATGTTGGTGTCTATTTTGATATGGAATAAGCTGAGATATCTTCAACTTGGGACATTTTTCCGAACAGATCGTCCAGGACCACCACAAGGTCCAATTGAATACGAAGAAGTGACAGCACAGAGTGTCACACTCTCCTGGAAACCGCCTAAAGATAACGGTGGCAGTGAATTGACGTAAGTTTATCCACATAATTCTATACCTATAATTTGATCCTGGAAATTGAAAGTGAAACATCTAGAGGGCTATGCCAAGGGCTAGTGAAAACTATTGCGCATGTGCGATAGGATCGATGGATACTAATGACATGTCGCTTCTCTTCGTCTGACGCATGCGTATAGAGACAATTTAGTCTGGATTTCGGACTACACTTTTGTATACTTACTACTTAAAATCTTTATTTACAATTCTTTGAGTTTATCTCCATACAGCAGATTCTAAACTATTTGTTTCAGTGGATACGTCATAGAAAAGCGCGATTTGACACATGGTGGAGGCTGGGTACCAGCAGTAACCCACGTGAATCCGAAGTACAACCATGCTGTTGTACCCAGACTTATCGAAGGAACCAAATACGAATTTAGGGTGATGGCTGAAAACTTGCAAGGACGTTCAGATCCACTGGATACTGAAAGACCTGTCGTTGCTAAGAACCAATACGGTACTCATTTTTTACTGTCAAAGAAATTTCAGGAAAAATAAAATATAACCTTTTTTCAGATGTACCTGGTAAACCTGGCAAGCCACAACTTGTCGACAGCGATAAAGATCATATTAAGATCAAATGGAGTGCACCAATAAGCAATGGTGGTTCGCCCATCATAGGTTACGACGTTGAAAGACGTGACCGTGCTACTGGACGATGGGTGAAGATCACAAAGAACCCAGTACCAATGTTAGAGTTTGAAGATGACAGGGTACAAGAAGGCCACACTTACGAATACAGGGTGGTTGCTGTTAACGCTGCTGGTTCGGGCAAACCTAGTGACACATCGAACGCTTTCATCGCCAAACCAATGAAAGGTATCTTGGTCCCAATATATGATGTTTCAAATTATTCATTGTTTAATTTTCAGAAAAACCGAAACTACATTTGGACGCAATCATTGGTCGTAAAATCAAAGTACGTGCTGGTGAACCTATCAATATCGATATACCATTGTCGGGAGCACCTGCACCCAAGTGCCAATGGAGCAAAAACGGAAATCCAGTGGTGGAATCCAACAGAGTATATGTAAGTTAATTCACCAAGTAAAAAACCCAAATAATTCTTGGATTCTTCCAGACTGAATCAAATGGGGAACATACGAAACTGAGGGTGGAAGTCTCTAACAGAGATGACGCAGGCAAATACACAATCCAGGCAAAGAACGACTACGGCTCAGATCAAGCTGATATCGAGGTAACAGTCGTCGACAAACCTGGTATTCCAAGAGGTCCTCTTCAGTACACGAATACAACACAAGACACTGTATCTATGTCCTGGAACCCACCAGCTGACGATGGTGGTGGTGATATCAGCAACTACATCGTGGAAATCAGCGAATACGGTACTGACAGCTGGAGACCTTGTCCAGGTTTCTGCCCAAGACCCTCATTCACAGCCCGGGGACTCACAGAAGGCAAGAAATACGTATTCAGAGTGAGAGCTGAAAATATGTACGGAGTTTCTGAGCCTTTGGAAGGAAAACCAGTGGTTGCAAAGTGTCCATTCGACCCACCAGGTGCACCAAGTCAACCAGACATAGTTGGTTACACGCCATCTTCCTGCTCTCTGAAATGGAATCCACCATCATCAACCGGAGGCAAACCAATTACAGGATATTATGTGGAGAAGAGAGAAAGAGGAGGTGAATGGACTAAAGTTAACAATTACCCAACACCTAACACGCAATATACTGTGCAAGACCTCAGAGAGGGAAACAAATACGAATTCCGTGTTATTGCCGTCAATGAAGCTGGTCCTGGTGAACCAAGTAGACCAACAGAACCCATTGTAGCCAGTCATCAACGATGTAAGTTGAAAAGCAACCATTTTAGCCAATTCCAATCTAAATCATTATTTTTTCAGTTGTGCCAGATTCTCCAGAACCACCCAAACCTGATCGTATCACCAAAGACAGTGTTACACTTTCATGGAGACCGCCTAGAAACGATGGTGGCTGCAAGATCAAGGGGTACATTCTTCAGAAACGAGGAAAGAGTGACTCAGACTGGAGCGATGTTAATACAGTACCAATCACGAATTTGGTTCACACTGTACCAAACCTAAAGGAAGGAGCCGAATATCAATTCAGAGTGATTGCCGTGAACGATATCGGCAATTCTGAGCCAAGTAAACCAAGTCAAAATATTCTGATCGAAGAACAACCAAATAAACCATGCATGGACCTTGGAGGAGTACGAGACATCACCGTACGTGCTGGAGAAGACTTCAGCATCCATGTGCCTTATATCGGCTTCCCGAAACCAACAGCCAGTTGGTTTGCAAACGACAAGATTCTCGACGAATCTGACAGCAGAGTATTCCCCAAGCTTACAGATGACTCTGCAAGCATCATCGTGAAAAACTCCAAACGTTCAGACAGTGGTCAATACAGATTGCAACTAAAGAATCCATCAGGATTTGACACAGCCACCATAAACGTCAAAGTTCTGGATAGACCTGGAAAGCCTGAGAATCTGAGAGCAGATGAATTTGCTGGAGATGCACTCACCTTGTACTGGCAACCACCCAAAGATAATGGTGGATCTGACATCACAAACTACGTGGTTGAGAAGAAAGAAGCCCGATCATCAACATGGTCTAAAGTTAGTGGCTATGTCACAGTTCCATTCATCAGAATAAGGAACCTTACACTTGGCAAAGAATACGAGTTCAGGGTGTTCGCAGAAAATCAATACGGACAATCTGAACCAGCAGTCACATCCGAACCAATCAGGGCCAGACATCCATTTGATGTTCCTGGAGCTCCTGGAACACCAAAGGGTATTGAGACCTCCGAAGATTCAATAACTATTCAATGGTCTAAACCAAGACACGATGGAGGCTCACCAATAACAGGATATGTTATAGAGAAGAGACTGATTACTGAAGACAAATGGACCAAAGCTAGTCATTCTTTGGTGGCAGATTTATCACACAAAGTGATTAATCTAATTGAAAACCATGAATATGAATTCAGAGTTGCCGCCGTCAATGCAGCAGGTCAAGGACCTTGGAGCTCAGCATCTGATGCCATTTGTGCAAGAGCACCACCTTCAGCTCCTAGAATAACATCAGATCTGAGCATCAGAGACATGGTTGTTATCGCTGGCGAAGAATTCAAGATCACTGTGCCATACGTTGCCACGCCTAAACCAAAAGAGACATGGATGATAAACGGAGAAGAAATATTCTCAGACCAAAGGATCAAATTCGAGACAACAGATACTGCTTCGATCTTCACCAACAAGAGTGCGAAGAGAAACGACACCGGCAGCTATACCATCAAGCTCACAAACTCTGTAGGATCAGATTCAGCTACATGTAGAGTAACCGTTGTTGACAAACCACAGCCACCTCAAGGACCTCTGGATATTTCAGACATAACACCAGATAATTGTTCGTTGGCTTGGAGAGCACCTCTTGATGATGGAGGTTCTCCAATCACCAATTACATCGTAGAGAAGCTTGACACGAACGGTATTTGGGTCAAGGTTAGCAGTTTCGTGAGGAACACACACTACGATGTTATGGGACTGGAACCGAATAAGAAATACAGTTTCAGAGTTCGTGCTGAGAACCAATACGGAATAAGTGAACCTTTGGAAAGCACAGAACCAATAACCGCCAAGTATCCGTTCACTGTACCGGATCCACCAAGCCCACCAAGGGTAACTGACTGGACTTCCAACACTGTATCATTGTCATGGGACCGACCGGCTAACGATGGAGGATCAAGAATCCAAGGATACAAACTTGAATACCGTGACATTGTCCATGATGCCCATTGGCAAGTGTCCAGCGATTATCTTATCAAGGAGACTCATTTCGATCTGTACAACTTGACCCAAGGCAACGAGTACGAGTTCAGAGTGAGAGCAAAGAACGCTGCTGGATTCAGCAAACCGTCAGATGCTTCAGCCAAATTCAAGCTCAAGGGTAAATTCAATGTACCATCGCCACCAAGAGAACCCAAGGTCATCAAAGTTGGAAAGAGTTACGTGGACCTCACTTGGGAGCCACCGACCAACGATGGCGGATCCAGAATCACTGGCTATGTTATAGAAAAGAGGGAAATTGGAAGCCCGTTGTGGATCAAATGTAACGAATACAACGTAACCGATACAAACTATACAGCATTGAACCTGATCGAAAGAAGCGATTACGAATTCAGAATTTACGCAGTGAATGCCGCAGGCAGAAGTGACGCTAGTTCTTGCACAACTCCAGTGAAAGTCTGCGAAGTACTTGGAGGAGAAAAGCCTGAATGGATAAAACCGTTGTCCAACCAAACAGCACCATTAGGAAAGACAGTCACATTGGAATGCGAAGCTTATGGTAAACCAGAGCCCACATTCAGATGGTTGAGAAACGGCCGTGAAATAAATATCAGTGGACGATACAGGCACGAGAGCAAGAACGGAGTGGCTCGATTACATATATCCGATTTGTTGGACATTGACGATGGAGATTACACTTGCGAAGCAAGCAACACTCTTGGTTCAGCAACGACAACAGCAAGATTGAAAATTGGTGCACCTCCAAGAATCGAAAGGCTCCCAGGTGATCTTTATCTACCAGAAGGAGATAATACAAAGATTAAGGTCTATTATTCTGGCGATCAACCTTTGACTGTTACACTCAGTAAGAATGGAAAGAATGTTGATGAATCAGCACACATCAAATACACCATCTTCGATGACTATATCATCATTTACATCAGAGGTATTCAGAAGGACGATGCTGGTGACTACACACTGAACGTATCAAACGATAACGGTAGTACCTCAGGCACCTTCACCGTCTACATCACAGGACTTCCTGGACCGCCAAAGGGACCTTTGGGAACCACTGACATCACACAACATACCTGTACATTAACATGGAAACCTCCTTCATACGATGGTGGTTTGAGAATAACACATTACGTGGTTGAAAGAAAAGATATATCCTCAGAACACTGGATAACAATCGCAAGTTCTGTCAGGGAGACCTATTTCACTGTTCAAGGACTCACAGAAGGTCAAGAGTACATATTCAGAGTGATGGCTGTGAACGACAACGGCATGGGACCGCCTCTTGAAGGTCTCAACCCGATCAGAGCAAAGGCTCCCTTCGATCCACCATCACCACCTGGAATACCAAAAGTCACTCAAGTTGGTGGAGACTTCGTACATCTTCAATGGGATAAACCAGAAAGTGATGGAGGATCCAAAATCCAAGGATATTGGGTCGAAAAACGCGAAATGGGCAGCATGGCTTGGCAGCGCATCAACGTTTCTATTTGTTTCCCAACACAAATCAACGTTCCTAACTTGATTGAAGGACGTCAGTACGAGTTCAGAGTGTTCGCACAAAATGCAGCTGGTTTATCAAAACCATCTTCAGCATCCAACTCCGTCGAAATCAAAGATCCACTTGCAGCCATCCCACCAGAAATTGTCAAACCCTTGAGGGACGCTCACTGTGTTCAAAACCACAACGCCAAATTCGAATGCACAATCACTGGAGTACCTAAACCCACCATTACTTGGTACAAGGGCGCCAGGGAAATAAGCAATGGATCCAGATACCACATTTACAGTGAAGGTGAAGTGCATCACCTGGTTATCAATGACGTTTTCGGAGAGGACGCTGATGAATACGTCTGCAGAGCCATGAACAAGGGAGGTGTGAAGTCCACCAGAGCTGAACTCCTGATCAAGAGTGAGTATCTAACTCGGTAGTTTAAAGGTGAAAGTACTTGACCAGCACTCAAAGACGCAGGTTCGGTACCTGCTCGGGTTGTAACTTTTTTTGTAATTTTTAAATTAAGCCAAATTCCGTTTACTATCTCTCCATGAACTCCTATAACATTCAATTTTATTTTCAAACTGAAAAGTAGCTTTTACTTATTATTTCGAAACTGAATACAGCATAACCATAATATCCTAGCAGAGGTCATTACTGCAATATTTCTGTTTCAGCTGCTCCAAAACTCAACATTCCGCCAAGGTTCAGGGACACAGCTTACTTCGACAAAGGAGAGAATGTTGTGGTCAAGATTCCGTTTACTGGTACACCCAAGCCCAGGATCACGTGGGTTAGAGAAGGAGAGATTATTGAATCTGGTGGTCATTATCACGTTGAAGTCAAAGATAGACATGCCATTTTGACCATTAGGGATGGAAGTAAACTGGACAGTGGTCCATACAGGATAACAGCTGAGAACGAATTGGGACAAGATTCGGCGATCATCAAGATACAGATATCTGATCGTCCTGATCCTCCAAGATTCCCAGCTGCCGATAATATTGGTCACGATTCCTTGGCATTGTCTTGGAAGCCTCCAGTTTGGGATGGAGGAAGCAATATTACCAATTATATGGTAGAAAGACGTGAACATCCATTGTCTACTTGGATCAGAGTTGGCAACACTCGTTTGACCACCATGGCTATCAGTGGATTAACACCAGGACATCAATACGAATTCAGAGTTTACGCAGAAAACATCTACGGTAGATCAGATCCATCAGACGTCAGCAACTTGGTGACAATGAAGGATACAAAGAAGAAACAACCACCAAAGAAGAAATACGAAGTAGACGAAAACGGCAAAAGGATACGAACAACGCACAAGGAAGCCGTCAAGGATTACGACAATTACGTGTTTGACATCTATTCCAAATATGTACCACAACCTGTTGACATCAAAACGAAGAGCGTTTACGACGACTACGACATACTGGAGGAAATTGGTACAGGCGCATTTGGAGTTGTACACCGATGCAGGGAGCGTAAGACTGGTAACATTTTCGCTGCGAAATTCATTCCAGTATCTCACGCCATGGAGAAGGAACTCATCAGGAAGGAAATAGATATAATGAATCATCTGCATCATCCTAAACTGATCAATTTACACGACGCATTCGAAGATGACGACGAGATGGTACTGATCTATGAATTCCTGTCCGGTGGTGAATTGTTCGAAAGAATCACAGCGGAAGGTTACACAATGTCGGAAGCTGAAGTCATAAATTACATGAGACAAATATGCGAAGGCATCAAGCATATGCACGAGAGGAACATCATCCATTTGGACATCAAGCCTGAGAACATAATGTGCCAAACACGGAAGAGTACGAATATAAAACTTATAGACTTTGGATTAGCAACGAAACTAGATCCTAATGAAGTTGTTAAAATATCCACTGGAACTGCTGAATTTGCTGCTCCTGAAATAGTAGAAAGAGAGCCTGTTGGTTTTTACACCGATATGTGGGCTGTTGGAGTGTTAGCCTATGTACTGTAAGTAATTCTTTGAAAACATTTCTACGAAAGGAAGCTAAGATTGAATCGTTTCAGATTGAGCGGTCTGTCACCATTCGCCGGAGAAAATGACATAGATACCCTGAAGAACGTCAAATCTTGCGATTGGGACTTTGACGAGGAAGCCTTCACGAGCGTATCAGACGAAGGCAAAGACTTCATCAGAAGACTGCTACTGAAAAACAAGGAGTAAGTTCAACCAACCCCCAGTCGATCCCATTCCTCAACTGTTTATTTTCAGGAAACGAATGACCGCCCAAGAGTGTTTGATGCATTCTTGGTTATCTGGAGACCACAAAGACAAGAAAACCGTCATCGATAGGAACAAGTACATCAGGATACGCGACAAAATACGCTCCAAGTACACCCAGTGGGATTCGTTCATCCTTCCAATTGGACGACTGTCCGAGTACTCTTCGTTACGGAAATTGTTGCTCGAGAAGTATAAGATTCACGATGCTTACTTTGGTGAGTCGAAAATTAGAGAATGAAGCTTCTTGAATAACTTTATGGGATACACATATTAACTGACAAAGAATATTATTTCACTTGTTCACTAGACAATATACAGGGTCTTTCACGAGGAACCTCACCCATATTTATACGGGAAACTACTGAACGTATTTTCATGAAATTCAGCACTTATGAGTATTTCACGATGCTGATGAAATCTAAAATATTTTCAAGGCATGAGCACCTCCGGTTTTTCCGGAAATTACGTCAACTTCCGTTTTTCAAATTAGAACACCATTTTTTTATTGCATAAATAGATTCCTTAGAAAATTTCAAGTTATTTTGATGTAACATTTTTCAGTTTTGGTTGGAAAATTCTCTCTGAGCGGGAAAATTCGAAAAAAAAATCGAAAATAGAGCTCCGCTGAAACAAGAATAACTTCGAGGTTTTTGGATGGAAAATTTTCATTTTTGGGATTTTTCAAGATGCAAGATTGATTTATCCACTTTGGAACTCAAAATTGCGATTCATATGCAAAAACTTACCATGTTTTACACTACACATGTTTGCATTATTTAAAGAATGTTCTCCCTTAGGAGATAGATATTCTGACATATTGACTCAAATAATTGAGCCGCTAGTACAGAACCATAATGACTTATGGTATCAACAAGATGGCGCGCCTCCACACAATTCACTCAATGTGTCAAATATCCTCTACAGGCTATTTGAAGATCGATGGTTGGCGAACAATGGTCCACATCTTTGGCCACCACGTTCTCCCGATTTAACTCCTTTAGACTATTATGTTTGGGGTAGGATAAAAAATATTGTCTACTCAACTCCCCTGACTGATAAAGAGGACTGCATAGAACGAGTCAGAAATGCGTTCAGGTTTGTTTAGATTTCTAGATTCATAGTTTTGAAACTCAATTTGGTTTTTAAACACTTTTGCAGATCTCTTCCTCCCGATGAAATAAGAAGAGCAACGCACGAAGCATTTCTGAGACGTATAAATAAATGTCTAGAAATTAACGGTCAAAACTTCGAGCATCTTCTCTAGTTATAACTGCGAGAGTTTGCCATGGTTCTCCTAATAGTAACTTGAAGTCGGTTTCAAGAAGGGGTGAAAAATTTACAGCATGGTTCAAATAACAGTTCCTGAAAATTTCATCTTTTTGGCGTGAAGGGAAAAGAAATAGCTGAAAATTCAAGACGAAAAACAGTTTTTTGTGAATAACTCAGAAAATATCCATTTTAGGGCAGGGGTGTGATGCATACACTCACATTATTTTTTAACGTAAATTCAATATCTGCCATAGAAAAATGGGGTTCCAATTTGAAAAAATTGATTTTTCACGATTTTGTCATCCCTAACTTTGAAAGCGATTTTTTCACCCCCTGTATCATAAATCGCGATTTCGATTTTTAAAGTGGATACATCAATCTTACATCTTGAAAAATCCCAAAAATAAAAATTTTCCATCTAAAAACCTCGAAGTTATTCTTGTTTCAGCGGAGCTCTATTTTCGATTTTTTTTTCGAATTTTCCCGCTCAGAGAGAATTTTCCAACCAAAACTGAAAAATGTTACATCAAAATAACTTGAAATTTTCTAAGGAATCTATTTCTGCAATAAAAAAATGGTGTTCTAATTTGAAAAACGGAAGTTGACGTCATTTCCGGAAAAACCGGAGGTGCTCATGCCTTGAAAATATTTTAGATTTCATCAGCATCGTGAAATACTTATAAGTGCTGAATTTCATGAAAATACGTTCAGTAGTTTCCCGTATAAATATGGGTGAGGTTCCTCGTGAAAGACCCTGTATATTCATCCACTCTTTAAACGCTGAATTGGCTATGTTTCCAACTTTAATTTCCGAACCTGTATATGCTCATAATCTAGGGATGATTATTACTCGAAAATTCACAATTCAGCTCTCAAACAGAGTTTACTTTCCAGACCGACGACAAGCAGCTCCAAGATTCGTCATCAAACCACAAAGCGCATTCTGCTACGAAGGGCAGAGTGTTAAATTCTATTGTCGCGTCATTGGTGTGGCACCTCCAACACTCAGTTGGTTCCGCAACAATTCAGAACTCAGACAGAGTGTTAAGTTCATGAAGAGATATGTAGGTGACGATTATTACTTCATTATAAATAGGGCCAAGCTAGAAGACAGAGGAGAGTATGTCATAAGAGCCGAAAATCATTTTGGAGCAACCGAAGAAGTTGTATTTTTGAATGTGCATGGTAAGTTCTTCTTTCGGAGAGTCTCAAAGGTTATATCTGAAGCCTCAATGCTTGAATCAAGAAGGATATAACCTTTGATGGACATAGAAATTTCAAAACGTCTACTAACGTGTTATTCTTCTTCCGAAGCTCTTCCTAAGGTTGTGCAAGATTACAAAC
Source organism: Adalia decempunctata (assembly GCA_951802165.1). NCBI lineage: Eukaryota > Metazoa > Arthropoda > Insecta > Coleoptera > Coccinellidae > Adalia > Adalia decempunctata. The sequence goes on along the minus strand of OX637704.1, from coordinate 7,847,632 downwards.
CTCAAGATCAACCAGTTAGAAGGAGGGAACCACTGCCTTACACCTTCTGGGCGGAGGAACAAGAATGCGCACCAAGCTTCACGTTCTTGCTCAGACCACGTGTCATGCAAGAAAAAGACACATGCAAACTCTTATGTTGTCTTAGTGGAAAACCATTCCCGACTGTGAAATGGTACAAGGACAAACGAGAGCTCAGTAAATACGAATATTCGATGTCGCACAGTGATGGTGTTATAACCATGGAAATAGTCGGATGTCGACCATACGATTCTGGAAAATACACATGTGTGGCGACAAATTGTCACGGTGTTGATGAGACATCGTGCGTGGTTATCGTTGAAGGTGACACGAGTACTGAGGAACAAACGGCTTTGGCTGAGAAACTTTTACATTCAGCTGATAGGAAATATATTGAACAACCTATCAAGCCTGCTCCAGTGCCCATTACCATAAGGAAACCGATTGCTAATGCACCGGTTACGAATAGTCTGAAACAGTCGTCGTCTAGTCTTAGTGTCAATGATTCTGGAAGAACGCCTAGGAAATATGGAAGGATTGACTCAACGGGCAGTCCCAATAGATCTAGGACATCCACCAAAGAACTGGCACGTGAGTATAACCCAACCGCGAAATCGACCTCCTGACCAAAACAACCTCCTGATAAAACAGATAGTTTATTCATTTCCGATGCTCAGTTTCTCTTAAACTGAGCAACTAAAAATGTGCAGCATCCAATGACGAATTATGTTTCAGTTCCACCAGACACCACAATGTTCGCCCCTAAATTCACTAAAACCTTATCAGACTTGACAATAAACGACGGGGAAAGTCTTTCTTTAACTGCTCACGTAAGTGGTGACCCAGAACCACAAGTAACATGGTCGAAGAACGGCAAGTTGTTGAGCTCCTCCGAAGTTGTGGACTTGAAATACAAGAATGGTATTGCTACATTACGAATCAACGAGGTATATCCCGAAGATGAGGGAGAATACATATGTAAAGCAAGTAACTCTTTGGGTGCGACAGAAACAAATTGTCGATTGAAAATCAAACGTAAGTCTTCAGGAATTCTTAGGTTCCAGTGATTATTTCTTATTTCCAGCATCACCATTTTATTTTCATTCACATTCATGATTGGTTCTGAGGACCACTTGGCTGCAATGATTCTTGTATGAATTAGTTGTAAACATGATTTCGACTGGAATGAATGAGAGTTATTCAAGAATAATTGCAGCCAGTAATGCAAGAATCATAGTACACTCGTGAAAACCATATTTTTATTTGTAGGTGCACATTTAAAGTCCTTAGGTTAACTTTTTCAAGTTCAATGGCAAGTAGCACCAAGTTCTATGTAAATTTCAATAATTCAGTAACTTAATCAAATTAATTTGTATGTATATAGGTAGCCTGTAAACTGTTTCATTGTCAAATTTAATGAGAATATTCATCAGACAATTATGAACATTCTACAATTTTCATATGTGATGAGATTTTTCGATTGGAACTTTCTTCACATTCTCAATCGATCTCTTACGTGCAATTTTATATTTATCAACTTAAATTCAATCGAGAAATCTTTTCGTATTAGGTATATACAGTGCGCGTCAAAATTATGGAAGAAATTCATTTCCTCAGAAGAAAAATATTTGGAAACAAAATCCTGAAACAGGTCAATTTTTGATTCACTTTTACCAAATTTGTATGCATTTTTGAAGGATTTTTGTTGCACCCTGTCCCATCCTCATCAACCCTCTTAATTTTTTGAATAGGGAAAGTGGGTCATGTGGTACTTTTTTGGCATGGTCTTTGTATCTTCTTTACAGGCGTGCAGACATTTTCAAGAACATTTTTTTTTTGAAAAATTAGTTCAAATAGGTTTTCAGTATGTACAATTCGTCATGGCTCTTTCTTTGAATTGAAACTTTTTAACGAAAAGTTTCAACTTCAGTAGAAACGTACTAATAACCTACCTACAGGTATGAATGTCCGAAGACCAGGACAGGGTAGACCACGGGTAACAATTAACTGCCATTCCAGAACGTTACTTGGAGTACCTTGAAGAGGTTGAAGTCTCTCGAATGGAATGGCCAGCAAGAAGTCCAGATCTCAATCCGATTGAGCAGGTTTGGGACAACCTCAATAGAAGGCTGAGAAGTTCAGAAAATCATCCAGCTACTCTTAATGACTTAGGAATCCAACTCGGAGAAATCTGGGAAGGATTAGATCAGAAAATTTTAAGATCACTCATTTTAAGTATGAACCGTCGTTGCCGAGCTGTTATTAACGCAAGGGGTGGAAATACCAAGTATTAAATCACTTATCAGCGTTTCAGTATTTTGAGAATTGTTCATTTCTCTTCTTTCACATAAGATTCGGTGAAATCCTGAATTTTTCTTCCATTTAATGTGTCTTGTTTCGTTCAAAACCTTCCCGAGAGAACATAAAAACTAAGTTATAAAGTCAATGTAGAGTTAACTTTCATTAAAATTGAGATTTTCAGAATGTGCGTTAATTTTTTTGCGCAGTGTATTTAAAAAAAAATTTCTTGGATATTTCTGCAGGCCTGTTGAGAAGATACAAAAACCTTTCCAAAAAAGTACCACATGATCCACTTTCCCTATTCAAAAAATTTAGAGGGTTTATGGAGATGGCACAGGGTGCAACAAAAATCCTTCAAAAATGCATAAAAATTTGGTAAAAGTGATACAAAAATTGACCTGTTTCAGGATTTTGATGCCAAATATTTTTCTTCTGAGAAAATGAATTTGTTCCATAATTTTGACGGGCACTGTATATCATTATGTGGTAATACAAATAATATCATGCTTCTACTATTCATTGAATATAACTACAATGTATCCATTTTCTGTCTCGTACTTGTTACTAATTGCAATTTGATATTGATCATCATTATCCCAACGTTGAAGAAGTGTTCCAAAGTGCAAAATCTTCTCTTGGAATTGAATGGTGATCGATAATGATTCATTTCATAGTTAATATTATGTTGCAATTGTATATTGTAAATAGATGTTGCTCAAATTTATTTCTCAAGGGAATAAGAGAATGTTATCCAGATTTCAAACCACTGGTCTTCAATATGTGTGTAGCCCTTAAATTTCACTCACTAGTCAATTGGTAGATGAAGAACAGGTATCGAAGACCATTGGACTGAAATAAAGAGATTCGCGAGTAAAACGTATTTTCAAACTTTTCAGCTATGACCAATGGAACAACCAACAAGGCGAAGAGTACAGACGACAAACCGCCGAGAATAGTGGATCATCTACAATCAAAATTTGTTAAGGATGGTGAATCAGTAACATTGTCTTGCCGCATCATTGGCGCCAATAAGTTCGATGTGGTATGGTTGCACAACAATAAAGAAATAAAACCAAGCAAAGATTTCCAATACTCGAACGAAGCTCACATTTATAAACTTGTGATAGCAGAAATATTCCCAGAAGATTCTGGAGCCTATACTTGCGAAGCATTCAATGATGCAGGGGAGAGCTTCAGTAGTTGCACTCTCAATGTATTGGTACCTGGTGAACAACCCAAAAGCCCAGTCTTCAAAACATTCCCTCTATCAGCAACCATGTCTGAAGGTGAAACAGCTACATTTGAGGCAGAAACTGAAGATGAGCCTTTGCAGATAAATTGGCTCAAGGATGGTAAACAAATAAAAGAAAAAGCCGCAAAATACAAGTTCACTGCTGACGGCAAACGTTATACACTACAGATAGTATCCTGCGATTCCAATGATATCGGACAGTATCAGGCCAAAGCTATCGGAAAGAAAGGAGAGACATTAGCTGCCTTCTCGTTGAATGTTATACCTTCAGGAGAACAGTAATTTAAATTCTCTAATAGAAGAATGAATACTGTATTGTCTTGCAGACAATCTCAAGAGAAGCCATGAACGACAATGCTAATCAAGTAAGATCTAAGATGCCAGCATCCTCAAATCAAACTAACACCCAATCTTGATCTTACTCGATCTACCATTTCATTCAAGCGACTTATTATATTTTAATCTGGGAAGAGTACCGTTTTATCTTTCAATTTTGAATGAGAAGTATTTAGTGTGACAGTGCTTAGCCGTTATTTCATATCGCCATCCTGAAATATCTTTATTCGAAATAAATTTCCGTAGATAATCGCTTTCGCAAAGCCGTACCAATCTTCTATGTTAATATATGAATAAATATATTTAATTTTTCACTTGAAGTTTTATTAACACATATTATACTCCACTCACTTTTATAAAGTAGCCCGGTTGGCGCTGGAATTCTGACACATTTCACCGCTTATATTTCGAAAATGTTAGGTTATACTCATTCTTCTGTCAGATATGGACGCAACGTTGCCGTTTCTACATATAAATCGTAGAAATTACGTATTTATCAAAATGTTTATTTACTTTGGGAAAACAATGAATTTGAGGAAATATTATGTGAATTCAATAATTCCAAAGATCTGAGGAATATTGAAGAAACTTTTTTTCTGTTAATACTGGAAATATTTCACGTGTACGAGTATAAACATGATTAGAAGATTCAGTTATGCTATTTTCTTGTACGGAAATTAAGAACCGAGTGTTCAAATTTTACTGAAAATAATGGACAGAATAGTCTGTTACTTTGTGATAGTTCATTAACCCGATAGAAAAACTTTTAGACGAACAGAACAGACGGACGTATGGAAATCCCCACTTTTCAAAATTCTGAAGAAATAAGCCTACAGAGGACAATTAAATACCTCTTTGCGCAACTTGAAATACTCCAGTATGAAAATGTAGTGATACTACGAATCTTGTGTCACAGTTAAAGCTTGAAAGAACTAACTCCATTCACAAAGTTAGAAATGAGTAATTAGAAAGTAGACTTGACAATGTCGCTTGATTTTCACGAGTGCCAACCTGCGTCCGTTTTAAGGAGAAGAACTTGATAAACCTAAACCATGGCCCACCAAGATACTTTATAAAAGTGAATGGAGTATAAGAACCAAACCAACCATTAAAGAAACATTTATTATTTGAAGCTCATCGTGGAACACTTATTTTGTTGAGATATGATTTTTTTTATAAATAAGCTCCCATTTCTCCCTTTAAATGTAACACACCATAGGGAGTATTGATTTTCCTCCTTTTAGCACACTTTTATATCGTCAAGATATGAATCTTTTTCATGAATATAAATATTATTCCTTCAGCATACAAGGAATACATCTCCAAGCTGATTGTGAAACACTATCATACCCACAAGTTATGATTTCTTTGATAACCCCCCCTGTGACTTAATATTGCAAGTGATAAAGTATTGAATTCCTTTTCTGTATCAAAATATTGCCCTTGGGTGTATGTGTGGATAACTTTTATTATATTATACCCCTGATCAGATCATTTTTGTCTCACGTCTGTCTCGAGAAAGGGATTTTGAATGAAACCGCAAACGTATCAAAACTGATATATAATTAATCATTATGTAGGTAGCATTTACACATTGTAATAAATTAAAATCGACAAAGAAATGATTCTGTATAATAATAAAGGTTAAGTCAAGTCCTGATAAATTTCCATAAAAAACTTCAATTATTCTTTCGAAATGAACTGATTACATACTATAAAATATACTACAGTTTAACAATAATATGAAATTCAAGATATAAAAATATGAGAAATTTCCCAATATTAAACAAGAATCGCATGAGTGCACATGCCAATTGTATAAATTCTATTTTTCTCATATAATCTTAGATGTGGTGGTGTGGGGCACCAGGAGATGCTACTGCAGAAGCTTGCGGTGAAGGTGGAGTAGGTGTATTACTAGACCCAGGTTCAGAAGTGGGAGGGGCGTGAGATGATTGAGTTTGATTAGCCCATTGACCTTGTTCAGCTTGTTGCCTCTGATGAGCTTGTTGGCGCGCTCTGAATTCAGCTGCTTTCAATTGTTCCAAATGGAATTGTTGTCTCTCAGTTATCAGTTGTTGCCTTTGATATTCCAAACCTTCTCTTTCACGTTCCATAGTTGTTTCTAACTCTTCAAAATGTCTCAGTTTTATTTCAAGTTTTTTCATCTGCGTTTCAACCAACAGGGCTACCAAAGATTTTATCTTTCTTTCTTCAACAGCGGCCAGATGTTTAGCCTTAACAGCTGCTGCTGCTAAAGCAGCTGCAGCGGCACTCTGCATTTCACTATCTTTAATCATAACTTTTTCCGTTCTGGCTTCTGATGTATCCATTTTCTCATCTTTTTCTGCTTCAGATTGGTCCGGCTTTTCTTTATCAACAGTCTTTTCTTCAGTTTCATCCCCATTCTTCTTCTCAGTTTTCTCTTCTTTCACTTCTTCTTTCTTAACTTTGTCTTCTTCTTCTTTGTCCGGCACAGTTCCTGCTATGTTAGTCAAGGCTAAGTTAGCAGCTGGATCATACTTTCCTTCTGCAGATGAAGCCTCAACATTCTTCAAGTGAGCATCCATAACAGCAGCAGGTACCTCTTCTTTAATACTAGCAAACTCGTTCATGGCTGATTTTGCAGCAGCTGCAGCCACTCTCGGGTCAACTATTGAAGCTAGGAAAGCAACTGTCGACATTATGGGATTTCCAGCTTTACTAAATGGAATTGGTTGATAGGCTAGAGGACCCAGAGCCCCTCCTGCCTCAGGATCTTCCAAATAAGGGTCTTCTATCGGAAGTCTCAAGAAATGAAGGATACATTCATCTTGAGTTCTGGAGCCAACATGTTCACAAACTTTATTCCAATCATCTTTATACATTTCAAGACCCTCCAACAGTAGAAGGGTTTCTTGTTCGGTCCAATCTCTTGTAAGGGAAGCTGCGCTTTTGTTTCTTAAAGCAGCTGGTTTCTTGGCATACTGATCCAATTTCAATCCGAAACTGGAAATTGGCTCGCCATTCTCAGGTTTCTTAGATTCTGCCGTCCTGTCAAGATCGAGTAAAGTTTTAGCTGCACTTGGTTGTGGAGTTTTAGGTGGATTAACAGGTTGTAAGCCGGAAGGAGTATCCGAAAGAATGTGGAAATGAGATGTAGGGGGTGGTCCCATAGGTGTAGGTCTCGAATCTGTATCCACTTGATAGTTAATGAGTCCCCATTGCTCCAAGAAAGCGTGAACCCTCATAATGGCGCAAACATCACCAGCCAGATTCCTTCTACAAGCTGTACTAGTTATATATTCAGTTGGGTTCAGCCTGTAGGTATCAACCATAAAATTCCTGTAGGCTAAATATATCTCAGGTGTTTTCGATTTATTCCTTCCATTGAAAAATTCGGGTAAAGCTCGTTTCTCTACTTCATGAATAGAGTTGTAATCAAACCATGCCGAATAAGAAGGTATGATAATATGATGTGTTTGCTCAGTCACATTATCTTCTTGTCCATCATCTTGAATGGTGGTGTCACTATTTTTACCAGTTTGAGAGTCTTCACATTTTTCCTCAGCTTCTTCAATGTCAGTTATTGATCCTCCTTTCAATGGTTGAAGTTCATGATCTTTCTTTGTTGGCTGTGCAGGAGTGGGTGGAGGGTTCACTTCTACAATGTTGGGCTCAGGGACAGGCTCTTCCATATCTTTGGTAAGATCTTCCGGCTCAACCTCATCTGATTTCTGTTTCTTGCCAATGGCAGGACTTCTTCCACTCTTTCTCTTACTCACTTTAGAAGGCGGTGACGGAGATCTTTTCCTCTTCTGCTTCTTCCTGAAATTATACAGTTTCGTCATGTAATACTCTCTTCCTTTGAGTACAAAAATTTCTCACTCTAATGGCGGAATTAGGCCTTCACTAGAACACATAAGAAACACAAGAATACACAAGGATACTGACAATTGAACCGTATTGTCAGGAAGAGTGTAACTCCGCCATAAGAATCTTACGGGTAGCAAAATCTAAATGAGGTCTCACTAACAATTGATTAAGTGAATTGCCTGAAATTTCTAATGAGCATCATAGATGCTGATGCAAAATATCGAACCTGTAAGGAGGAAATGCAACAATGATGATCTAAAAACAGTTAATTTCGAGTTTACTTGGGATATGATTCAACGAATAATAAATTATTTATTCTACATTAATTAGCAGCATACCTATTTCTATCTTCTGACGATGGGTTCATAAGATCTTCCACCGACATCCTCAGAGGATGCACTTTCTTTCTCCCAAGTTCATCAACTTCATAATCTTCTTCAGGCATCCACTCATTATACTGATCACTGTCTAGCAACCAGTTGAAAGCTACTCTCCATGGACCACCATGAGGGCTTGGACTATCCATATTGATATTATCAATGGTAGATTCCATATTGACCCAAGTGTCAAATGAACTAGGGAAATAATACCAATGCATCATGACCATTTTATCTCGTTTGAATAGTGGACGACCATATTCCTCTTCAAGAGGATCAACTAGGTCGTATAAGATGTGAGTGGCATTTTCTTCATTTTCAGCCACCTGGGCATTTCTTTTCCTCACAATTTCCTTCAGTTTGGAAATTAATGATTTATCTAAATCAGGCTTTATATAAATTATGGGGATTGCGTATATTTTGCTTGTGATCAAGGCCCTCTCTATGTTTTGGAACATTTCAAATGTCCTATCAACTTTTGCATTCTGAAAACGGAATTGTTAATACTGCTACATCTTAGTTAACTGAATTTCATTTACCTTTCCAGAAGCTAATTCGAATCTTTTCCAGTTATGTTCACTTTTAAATTTATAAGCAGCTAGAAGAATCTGACAAAGTGCACCGCCGGGTTTGAAATCCATAAAAAATTTCACCTACAAAGTTTGTAAAATCATACATAGACTTATGTCTTCAAAGCACATAAACATTGACTTACTGGTATCCTTGTCATAACAGGTTTTTGTACATTTTTTCCAAGTGAATCTTCTTGAAATTGTAACAACTGTATTATCAATGTTGATAATGATTTGTTCGTAGGAGGGTCTGGCTGAATATACTGAAAATGAAAAATTATCGTTAGGCATACTTGTATCAAGTATTAAAAATGCAAAACTCACCTTTTTCGCATTCTTCTGGAGCCATTGTTTAACTGTTTCTAACGAAGTGAGAGTTTCAGGAGATTCGTAGTATTTAACATTTGGACCTCCGTCCTTTTTTGGACCAAATGGCATCATCTTTTATGTCCAATCTTTTGAACCTATTTTAGAAAATCATGCTCACAATCGGCTAAGTGATGAAGTCTTATGTTGTTCAAATCTTCACTCTCCACGATCAAACACCACCAGTTTCATGAAACACTAATTTTCAAAATAAGATATTAGTGGTTATATATTAATATTATTATTGAAATTGTAAAACCGACAACTATAAACGATGCAGCTTGTTTTCTATGAAACAAACTCCACTCATCACTGTGAGTCCGAGATTGACACCGGTTTTCATAGAATACTTTGAATGGTCTCTTCTGTAAATTCTCGACCAGCCATCATCTTTTGCAAACATCATCAAAGATGGCGTCCGTACTCCGTAGATATCTACCTCATTTACACCCAGAGCTTTATAAACAGCTTTCAGACTGTTCCAATAGATGGCGATACAGTGACCATTGAAGAGAAAACAATGATATGGCTTAATAATTAAACCATATCATTGTTATCGGAAAAATAATCTGTTGTAAATTTTCTATTCAACAGGGAAATTTTGAAAGTTCCATTTTTTATAATGAGCAGTTTTATCACTGACGACAATAATTTAATATTTAATGGAAAACCTGTTTTTCAAAAGTTCACTGCTGAATAGAAAAATTACAACAGATTATTTTCTCGATAACAGAAGAAAAATTACAAAACTGAGTATGGAATTTATCAAAATATTTACTAGAGTTTAAACAAATAGGTAGAATAGATGTTCGTCGATTTCAAAATCTTGACGATAAAATGGAAAAAAATTACAAACTTTTTCAGAAATAACAAATTCTGATACAAACAAAAAACATCTACGTGCCTGTATTTATACAATATATCTATTATTATGATATAATATGCTTTAATCCTTCGTTATATTATCAACCGGAAATATTGATAATAAGAAATAAGTCCCATTATTTCTTAGACCAAGAATATTCTTCGTCTAAGTATTATCTAGTCTTTTGTAAGTTATAAGTAAAATAATTTTTATTGTTGAATGGAAATAAGCATATTATTTTCAGGAAAATGATAAAAAATTAGATAAGACGGATAGAAAATACAATACAATTCAATTCGAAAAAGTGCCACGAAAATTTTATGCCGGAAATGAAATAAGGCGGCCAATCACACTTCGCCACCGCTTGAAATTATGCATCATGCGCAAAAGAGGGGGGCCACGTAGAGCAAGGCAAATAGCGGAAAATTAATGAGAATTGAGGAAGCCTAATTCGACAGTAGATATACGCCGATGTGACAGTGTATAAATATTAAGCCGGTTGGAGAAGTGTGAATATTCCGATAATTATGTTTCTCGTGAAACTTTTCCTTTTCTCCTGTCTTTGCTACACGGCATTTTCAAAGGAGCAAGATGTTATAGATCTAGGAGACAGCGACTTTTCCACTAAACTTGCCGAACATGAAACTGCACTTGTCATGTTTTATGCTCCTTGGTGAGTACAATTTCCATAGTTTTTTGTTAGCTGTAAAAAAACCATGCCATTTATTCAACATCTGCTTAACGTATCGTTTTAATACAACATTTATTCGATATAGGTGCGGACATTGTAAAAGATTGAAACCGGAATACGCCAAAGCAGCAGAGGAACTTGTTCGAAACGATCCACCAATTACTTTGTTCAAAGTTGACTGTACAGAAGCTGGTAAAGAAACATGTAACAAAAACAGTGTAAACGGGTATCCTACTCTGAAAATCTTCAGAAATGGTGAATTTTCACAAGAATACAATGGACCAAGAGATGCCTCAGGTTAGTGAACTTTCAAAATGACTAATCAAATTTGTGGTAGAAAAATTTTGCGGATTTTTTCTTATTTTTGTTTAACTGATTTCTCAATTCAATTCACAGGAATTGTCAAGTACATGAAAGCTCAAGTTGGTCCAAGTTCTAAAGAATTGAAAAATGTGGATGAATTGGAAAAATTTTTGAAGTCTGAGAACGACGTGTCTGTGATTGGATTCTTTGAGAAAGAATCTGAACTGAAATCGGCCTTCTTAAAAACTGCCGACAAACTGAGAGAGTCTGTCCGATTTGCTCACTCCACTTACAAAGATGTTCTAGATAAGCAAGGCTTAAAGTGAGGAGTTTCAGTAAGCGGTGCCAATTGAAACTTATTGATTAATTTTTTAGGGACAACATTGTTCTGTTCCGACCAGAAATTTTGAAGAACAAATTTGAAGACAGTCAGGTTATTTACTCTGGAAATGCTGATTCTGGAGCTATCAAAGATTTCATCACAAAGAACTAGTGAGTTGATGAAAATTTTCATTCAGTAAGGATATTTTTCCCTTTTTTTTTATAGCCATGGTCTCTGTGGTCATCGTAAATCTGACAATAGACAAGATTTCAAGAACCCCTTAGTTGTTGCCTACTATGGTGTCGATTATGTCAAGAATCCGAAGGGAACCAATTACTGGAGGAACAGAATTCTTAAGGTGGCTAAGGAATTCAAGGACCAAATCAACTTCGCCATCAGTTCCAAAGATGAATTTACCCAAGAGTTGAACGAATATGGTGTTGATTTCATCAAAACTGATAAACCCAGAGTATTCGCCAAGGATGCGAAAAATCAGAAGTTTGTTATGGATGATTCTTTCAGGTGAGTCCAATTTTTTTTTCTTTCAGATATGCATTTCATAATGGAATTTTTTCAGTCTTGAAGCTCTAGAGCTTTTTGTACAAGATCTTTTGGATGAAAAATTGACCCCCTACCTCAAATCGGAGGCTATTCCTGAAAGTAATGATGCACCTGTCAAAGTAGCTGTTGCCAAGAACTTCGAAGAACTCGTGCTTGAAAATGACAAAGACACACTTATTGAATTTTATGCTCCATGGTGTGGACATTGCAAAAAACTTACTCCAATCTATGATGAACTTGCAGCTAAAGTATGTCTTTTGATAAAAAATCAATAATATTTTTATTTTTCTTCTGAATTTTCCAGCTCAAAGATGAAGATGTTGCCATTGTTAAAATGGATGCTACAGCCAATGATGTACCTCCAACATTTGATGTTAGAGGCTTCCCAACACTCTTCTGGTTACCTAAAGACTCTAAAGACAAACCTGTGAGATATGATGTGAGTATTGTGAATATGCAAGAATTTTCGAATTTTTTTGACACTGGATATGTTTCCTTATATTCTCTTATGATGCATTATGATTGAATTATATTTTAATCAGTATATAAATAATTCAGGGAAACTTTTATTTCAGGGAGGTCGTGAGTTGGACGATTTTGTCAACTACATTGCCAAGCATGCTACCAATGAATTGAAGGGTTATGACAGGGCAGGAAAGCCCAAATCAGATAAGACTGAACTCTGAGAAATTAAGTTAGAATTATAGTCCTAAGTAATATTCAGTTTCATCGTCATCTATTTAAGTGTTTCGTTGTGAGAGATGTGATTTTGAATTGATATGTTGATTATATCAATATTATTAATAATTATCGTGAGTGCAACTTGAAGTTGTTTGAACATTTTAAGACATTCTTTCATGCTGGATTGTAATGCTTAGTTTCTTTCAGTTCATATTTTTGTTACATGAAATTTTGGAAAAAAATAATAAGAAAAATTATTTCTTGTTTTTGTTGATGCCTTGTAAATAGAACCTTTTTCAACCATGATCTTGATTGGATCTCGAGACGGGATTAATGAAATGTATTGTCAACAATCCACTCTTATCGCCAAAAATTGCGGTATTTCGAAATATATGCTGCGAAAAGTGTTGCAAAGTTATGCTACCCTTAGGATAGTGAATATAAGAAACATTGAGAAATATTCCATTTGTATTCGTTATTATAGTATTTCGTTTTTGTACTTTCAAATCAAAATGAGCAAAAATTTCCCGGTCTTGGGCTACTTACTGTTAGGCTGAAATGTCTACGTGAATCTTGTTCGGCATTATTTAAAAGGAATGCGGCTTAGTTAATGCACTCGTTTTTTCACCACCCTGTAGGTAGAGTGCTCGGCTACCTGAACGAATTCCACCAAGGGAATATGAACGCGATATTTAATGCACTCGTTTCCACACCACCCTGTAGGTAGAGTACTCGGCGCGTTTTGTTTTTGAGTGATATCCCCAGAAGGCCTACTCCACTTTATGTCGAAATGCGCCAAATTTCTTTCTAATAATCTCTTAATTAATAAATTAGCCAGATATTAGAGAATCGCGGAAAGGAACAGTTTCGATTTAGTTCTAGCCTACGATTCTTCTCAAGTCAAACAGATACAGCAATATTAATATCACTGAAATTATTCGGGAATTATATTTTTACGAAGCATTTCGAAAATTGAATTTTCGAAGTAATGAAACTTCTCGTGATATGATTGAACGATATTCGAAATAATTTGGAAACCATAGCCAAATAATTATTTGATTTCAAATGAAATTCGAAAGTGATCAGGAGTTACCTAATCAAAAGGAAATTGGAAGGAAAACCGTTGCTGGTTCATTTTTCGGATTTCTCAAGTCCCAGACGGCATCCCAAAAAATTTGGAGAGTGGTATCTTGTAGAGCATGCTAAAACACATCCTCCACAAAAAAATTTTTTCGAACACGCTCATCTCTGGAAAAAATGGAGGTTTCCAGATCATTTTCCGAATTTCCCAAGCCCTGACGGCATCCCAAAAAATTTGGAAAATGGAATCTTGTAGAGAATCTAAAAAAACATCTTCCACAAAAAAAAAATTTCGAACACGATCATCTCTGGAAAATATGAAGGTTTTAATTTAAAGGAAAACCGTTGCTGGTTCATTTTTCGGATTTCTCAAGTCCCAGACGGCATCCCAAAAAATTTGAAAAGTGGTATCTTGTAGAGCATACAAAAACACATCTTCCACGAAAAATTTTTTTTCGAACACGCTGATCTCTGGAAAATATGGAGGTTTCCAGATCATTTACTGGATTTCCCAAGCCCTGACGGCATCCCAAAAAATTTGGAAAAAAGGATCTTATAGAGAATCCAAAAACACATCTCCCACAAAAAAAGTTTCTTCGAACACGATCATCTTTGGAAAATATGAAGGTTTTAATTTAAAGGAAAACCGTTGCTGGGTCATTTTTCGAATTTGTCAAGTCCAGACGGCATCCCAAAAAATTTGGAGAGTGGTATCTTGTAGAGCATGCAAAAACACATCTTCCACAAAAAAAAATTTTTCGAACACGCTCATCTCTGGAAAATATGGAGGTTTCCAGATCATTTTCCGGATTTCCCAAGCCCTGACGGCATATCAAAAAATTTGGAAAGCGTTGTCTTGTAGAGCTTGCAAAAACACATCTTACACAAAAAATTTTTTTTCGAACACGATCATCTCTGGAAAATATGAAGGTTTTAATTTGAAGGAAAACCGTTGCTGGGTCATTTTTCGGATTTCTCAAGTCCCAGACGGCATCCCAAAAAATTTGGAGAGTGGTGTCTTGTGGAGCATGCTAAAACACATTTTCCACAAAAAAAATTTTTTCGAACACGCTCTTCTCTGGAAAATATGGAGGTTTCCAGATCATTTTCCGGATTTCTCAAGCCCTGACGGCATCCCAAAAAATTTGGAAAATGGTATTTTGTAGAGAATCTAAAAACACATCTCCAACAAAAATTTTTTTTCGAACACGATCATCTCTGGAAAATATGAATTTTTTAATTTAAAGGAAAACCTTTGCTGGGTCATTTTTCGATTTCTCAAGTCCCAGACGGCATCCCAAAAAATTTGGAGAGTGGTATTTTGTAGAGCATGCAAAAACACACCTTCCACACAAAAAATTTTTTCGAACACGCTCATCTCTGGAAAATATGGAGGTTTCCAGATCATGTTCCGGATTTCATAAGCCCTGACGGCATGCCAAAAAATTTGGAAAGTGGTATCTTGTAGAGAATCTAAAAACACATCTCCCACAAAAAAATTTTCTTCGAACACAATCATCTCTGGAAAATATGAAGGTTTAAATTTAAAGGAAAACCGTTGCTGTGTCATTTTTCGGATTTCTCAAGTCCCAGACGGCATCCCGAAAAATTTGTAGAGTGGTATCTTGTGGAGCATGCTAAAACACATCTTCCACAAAAAAATTTGGTTTTTTGATTCACAAAGGATCAATCTATATGTATATTACGAATCTGTAATTCGAATTCTCCTGTGACGCGTAGTTTGGGAAATAATTGACCTTGAGTCGAAAAATGGCGAAAAATAGGTCATTTTTGGACTGCCATATTTCCCAGAAGAATTGATTCCTACCGATGCTTATTTTTTCGCATATAGATTGATTCTTTTTGAATCAAAAAAACCAATTTTCATCCATCAGAGTCGAACAGTTCAGATTTTCTTTTTTTTTCGCGAAGGTCCAAATTTTCCGATTTTTCATCGTTCGTAAATCAGAAACTGTTTTCCTCACGGCAGAACTGATTGGATTTTCTTAATCTACGTCCTCGAATTAGTAAATGGTGTGAGTTTGAAGTCGATCGGAGCCAAAAAATTTTTTCGAAAAATCAAAATTTTTCCGTATAGGAAAAACGAATTAGCGCATCGTAATCTACGACCTCGAATTAGTAAATGAAATGACCCGGGTCGATATACTTTTTATCACGTTGCAAATCGCTAGAATAATCAAGTTAGTACTACTAAAATGGTAGATTAGATTTTAGGACACAAAATGACAAAAATACTATGATTCCAATAACTGAATTTCAAACTACCTCTGAATATACCGTTTGTTTGCCCATTCAATGTATCTCTTGCATCTTCTTTGGAACATATAATAATATACCTTCTTTTCAAGCTGAATTATGAAATTGAAAAAGGCCCCCCCAGGGCGTCTCGAATTCATGGCCCGCCCCTGGAAGGTGCTGTTTCACAGACCATAGAACATTTGTAGAAAAATAAAAAACGGGTTCAAATTGATTTCGTAGGGTTTTTCAGTTTTCTACAACAGTTCTAGTGACTTTCAAAAGATTCCTCCTAAACTTTTTGAGTTATTTGAAAAAGTCGTAAATTTTTGTTTGAAAAAATCCAAAGAACGATTTTACTATTGTTGATATCATGGTTTCCATCTTCAAAATATCTATCACCACCTCACCTAATATAAGATATTTGCGTCTTTATTTTAATGGGAAATTTCTAGATCACTGATTTGAATTCAACTCATTCCCGCCATAGTCGTGTATTCTGTCATTCTGACTCTGTGCTGTCAATTGTCAGCCAGCACTTTGGGTGCGGTGTCTATGTTATGTTATTTGTTGATATACTTGAATATTAATAGATTAAATAATAACATCCTGAATGATAAATACCAGATTGGCCAATTTTCAAAAGTTATAGTGGAGTATTAATACATTTTCTGTGGCATTGTGTCGTGAAATAGTAATTGAAAACTAGTTCGTTCTGTACTCTACCGTGATAAAAAAAAACATGGTGGATAAATTCTTTGTTTGAATGCGTGGGTAATTGTTCCATAATAACAAGTGTAATTATTAATATCACATCTTCATTTCAATATTGTTTATTTGAGTTGATTGGAAGCAGTTATTCCTTTTGTTTGGTTCTCTTACCCCTACCAATCTGACATCTCATTTCCAGATGACTAATATTCCAAATATTTATTTTCTAGTTGGTATTCCCAAGTGGAGTGATTAATTTAGTTTCAATTTTGCAGGTGTAAATCACCTTCAAAATGTCGTACATGAATCCCAATAATCGGCCAAGTAAGTAAATATTTATTTCATTCTATTGTTTCTGTTATTTTTTTATCAAGAATTTGAGAACATAAGGGTGAGAACATGATAGTTATGTGGTTTGCTATTTTTCTATTTCACGTGAATTTCAATATTGGCATATTTTTGCTCTTATTTGCTTAGTCTATGTCTCCGTCTATGAAACCATGGCTCTTGAATATTTTATTTGTTGCAATAATGATTGGTAAGACCTATACTCGGTGTATTTGCGAACATTTGATTCAAAAACAATTTCGATTGAATCAACACATTTGATTGCCTAATTATTTGTCTCTTTTAGACCTGACTAATAACAGTATCAGTCGTGTTGAGTCATAGAAAACCTCCATTGTATTCCTAGCCGAAACATTGAGGGATAAAGATAAAATTCTTGATGAAATATTTTCAACTTATCGCCCAGTTGAATGCAATCTTGCCAGTTCAGAATTTTCATAATGCATTAGCCATATTTTCATTTCGCAACAAAATTAGATACATGGTTGATATACTTGGTATCTGTGTTAAATAACCAATAGGATCATTCAGAGATGGGTAGTAGGATACAGAAAGCCATATAATGAGAAATAAATTAAAAATTTGCTATTGCATGGAAGATTCCTGGAAAACATAGTCCTGGCTAATAAAGAATTTCTTGGCTTGGATAAGTCAAAATGTGATATGCAATATGCATAGTTTCAGTATGCGTCCCCAAAGTTAAAACTTTTCCTAATTATTTCAGTGTCTGGCCATTACCAAAACTCAGAAATGTCTTCAAAGGACCAAACCCTAATGTGGCAGCAAAATTCTTACATGGGCGATTCAGGAATACATTCAGGTGCTGCCACACAAGTCCCGTCTTTGACTGGCAAGGAAGAAGATGACATGGATATCTTTGATCTTGATCAAGGATATCCACAAGGGTTCACCCAAGAACAAGTGGACGAAATGAACAACCAGCTAAATCAGACAAGGTCGCAAAGAGTCAGGGCTGCCATGTTCCCAGAGACCCTTGAAGAAGGTGAGAAAGATCCTGCTTGCGAAACATAATATATGTATACCAAAATCTTTTGAGATACTCTTGAATATTTCTATATAGAAACTTATTCGGTAATCTTTGGAATTGTGCGGAAATTAAGTGAATTCAAACTTGCTTTTTTCAGTTGACATAATATACAAATTTAGAATATGAATATGAAATTTGTTGTTCCCAAAGAGTGAAACTTCATTCATTTATACTGAATTGCTATTAACTCCAGCACTATGCCCAGGAAATTATTCTGAAGCTTATGACAAAATCTTTATCTGTGAATTCTGAAATAATAGCAGATAATTCAGATGCTTCGACCTAAAGTTTCGAATAAATTTCAATATTATAGCACATTAAAATTTTTTCCCATCAGTTTTTGATCACAGTTATGTGGTATGGTGGAATTACACTGTATTTGAGTTATTCACTTGGTATATTTGTTATCTATTCCGTTTGAACCACTTAAATGGATTCAGTTAGTATCTTAATCAGTCTTTGTTGAATAATCTTCCTTTTTATCATTTGGTGCAATGCTGAAAGGAAAAAGAAACACAATAGACATCGTGTAATAATTTGCGGCTGAATTTAAATGTGTTGTATTTTGATTCCATTCAGGTATTGAAATTCCCTCAACACAGTTTGACACAACACATCAGACGGCTGTGCAAAGACTGTCTGAGCCATCTCAAATGCTTAAGCATGCTGTCGTCAACTTGATAAATTACCAAGATGATGCCGATTTGGCCACAAGGGCAATACCGGAATTGATAAAACTTTTGAATGACGAAGACCAAGTTGTGGTATCTCAGGCAGCTATGATGGTGCATCAGTTGTCGAAGAAAGAAGCCTCTAGACATGCTATAATGAATAGTCCTCAGATGGTGGCAGCGTTGATAAGAGCCATCTCAAATTCGAATGATTTGGAGACCACCAAAGGAGCTGTGGGCACCCTGCACAAATTGTCTCATCATAGGTCAGCATTTTATTAGTTTTTAATGTTTTGGGTATTGATGTGTAGTAGTTCATAAGTAAAGCAAAATTCATTATTGCAGACAAGGTTTACTGGCCATATTCAAAAGCGGGGGTATTCCAGCTCTGGTAAAATTACTGAGCAGTCCCGTAGAGAGCGTTCTATTTTATGCGATCACCACTCTGCATAACTTGCTTCTCCATCAAGATGGTTCTAAAATGGCGGTAAGATTAGCTGGTGGTCTTCAAAAGATGGTGGCACTGCTCCAAAGGAATAACGTTAAATTTTTGGCAATTGTTACTGACTGCCTTCAAATCTTAGCTTATGGAAATCAAGAGAGCAAGCTAATCATTCTAGCGTCTCAAGGGCCCATTGAGTTGGTCAGAATCATGAGGAGCTACGACTATGAGAAGTTGCTGTGGACCACTTCAAGAGTATTGAAGGTAAATGGAAAAGTTTAATCTAGATGTTGATTTCGTGATTCACATAGTTAAATTTTGCAGGTTCTGTCGGTTTGCTCCAGCAACAAACCGGCAATTGTAGAAGCGGGTGGAATGCAGGCATTGGCAATGCACCTGGGTAATCCTAGCCAACGTCTCGTCCAGAATTGCCTGTGGACCCTCAGAAACTTGTCTGATGCTGCTACAAAAGTGGACAATATGGATGCCCTGCTGAGTTCTTTAGTTCAAGTACTTTCGGCCACCGATGTCAACGTGGTGACTTGCGCCGCAGGTATATTGTCGAATTTGACGTGCAACAATCAGAGGAATAAGGTCACGGTTTGTCAAGTTGGCGGCGTTGATGCATTGGTTCGGACCATTGTGAATGCCGGAGAAAGGGAAGAAATAACAGAACCTGCTGTCTGTGCCCTACGTCACCTGACCTCAAGGTAGGCTTTCGAAGCTTGAGAATTTCACCTGCTTTTCAAATACAATGAAGAAATAAAGCATAAACCCTGTCATTCTCTCTTTAATATCGATGCTTCTCTTTCAGACACGTGGAGTCCGAAATGGCACAAAACACAGTGAGACTAAACTTTGGAATTCAGGTCATTGTCAAATTACTGAATCCTCCATCTCGTTGGCCATTGGTTAAGGCCGTTATCGGTCTGATCAGGAATTTGGCTCTATGTCCCGCCAATCATGCGCCTCTGAGAGAACACGGCGCCATACACCATCTTGTGCAACTGTTGATGAGATCGTTCCAGGATACCCAAAGGGTAGGTGTGATAGATTCAGGATTCTCATCATAGAAATCATAATATATATACTTACTCTAGAATGCTAAATCAATTGGATCGAAGTGTTGTAAAAATTTCAGTGTGGTCCACAATGCGCATACGTGCCATCAGGTTGTTTCTGAACAGGGTCGGCTTCAATAAAATTTTATGCTGTTATTGTTGCAGTTGGATTTAATCAATTCATAATTAGTATTCGACACTTACTAGTTGTTTTGAACATATTGATAATTTTCAACAGCTATTTGAATGGTAAATTTGGAATCATCAGCGACTGGAAGATAAGCTGAAAATCTTTCATTATTCCAAAACCTCTTCAGGCGTTGAAAAAACCCGGTTTCGGTATAAAAATTAATTCAAGGATCAAGGAAGACAAATTCTGGTTAACCAACAACGAGTCTTTTGGTAAAGTACAGAAAAAAAATCGAATGAGCAAAATATACTAATATATCCCTTCAGGGCAGTTCTATTCTTCGGTGTTCCTGAAAATAGTGGAAACATGAAAATGTATTGTACATCTGCCAATGCGTTACTCTGCATCGTTTTATGAGTGAATTCTGATGCCTACATTCATTCTTCAAGTCATTTGTCTTTTTGAGTTCTGAGTATATTCCAAAATCAATCTGTTATCTTATCTGAATGAAACTGCAAAGTTTTACTTCAATATATTTTATTTTCGAGTTCGAATTATCCATTAAAAGATGGTTTACTCACAAGATTTCATGATTTTTCATTATGAATTGCGTTCTTTTTCTATATAAAGAACCAATCTCATGGTGCGAGTGGATAGATATGTGTCAATCGAATGAAAAGCAGAGCGTAAATCATAAATTTCTAACAGTTTATATGAATGAAAAGGTGCACATAGTTTACATACTCAAGTGGGAAATGAACGGCTCAAGACAAGGACACCACAACACTATACAGTTCATTGTTTATCGGATACGAAAAAATCCAAATCGAACACAACAAAAGCAAAATGCACACGAAGAATATCTTATCAAACACGAAAATAACAGTTACGCACCAGTAAACTAGTTTGTCTATGCAGTAAACTAAACTGTGGCTGCAGACTGACACTAACCCGTTCCTGCCTAAACTTTCACTAAGGTCTTTTCAAAGTCATTTGCCATGAGACAGAAAAAGCGGTGTTGCGCGGTCTATATCTATTTAGTGAAACCTACTACATTACTGCTCTGATTTTCTCACCAATTCCACAAATATTGCAATTCACTTATGATATTAATGTGTCTAATAGTCGTAGGAAGTGGCGCATGAGCTATAAAATAAGTTTGTTACTCAATGGAATATTTTTATTGTTTAATTATATTGAACTTAAAATAGAACCGACAAAACATTTAGGGACTTGGCATCGTTCTACGTGAAATTTCCTAATGGTGAGCATGCGCACATTGTGAATCAGTTGCCTATGCGGCACGTTTTTCGCTGCGGAACTAGAAGGAATTAGCATTCTAGAGTAAGTATATATATTATGATTTCTATGATTCTCATCCGATTCCAAATAAGACTGTTAATTTTCAAGTCTCAATATAATTTTTCCAGTTACTGCAGCGAACGAGCGTGTCCACTGGTGGTAGTCTGGCGCCTGGTACTTACGCGGACGGCGTAAGAATGGAAGAGATCGTCGAAGGAACTGTGGGAGCGTTGCATATTTTGGCACGAGAATCGCATAATCGGGCCATAATTCGTCAGCAGATGGTCATTCCGATATTTGTACAGCTTCTTTTCAACGACATCGAAAATATACAGCGTGTAGCGGCTGGCGTTCTTTGCGAGTTGGCGGCCGACAAAGAGGGGGCCGAAATGATCGAACAAGAGGGTGCTACGGCTCCTCTGACCGAATTGCTGCATTCTAGAAATGAAGGTGAGAAAAAGTTCTTATTTTTTTAATTTTTTCACATTCCTACCCCATGGCACTGTAAATTTTGACCCAACAGTGAATAGTGGCCGATGCTCTGTGACTACAAAATTTCTTTCGTAGCCTTGGGCTTGAACTAATAATTGTATTTAATTAAGTGATACGATGAATAAGAGAGCATTACTAATTTGTTGTTTAAACCATTCGGACCTCAAAAGCACTCTGAAATTTCAAGGGTTCATCTTCGTTCGTAATTTCCGACCATTACAGAAAGGACCCCGCACTTTTTCTATGGCAAATGGCGTTCCGTCAAATGTTCTAAAATTTTGGTATAATGTAGTACTCGACCTACTGATCAAAAGTGTCCATGGCCCCAACTCAATCCTATGACTAATTTTCGAGATACAGGGCGTTGAAGTTGAGAATTACCCACGTTTACTACGCCCGTATCTCGGAACAGAATCGAATGAACTTCAATTTTTCTCAACAAACATTTCATGACATCCCCAGGGAGCAACCATATAGAGGAATATGATCGAAAATCGTTACGAATTCAGGGTTATCCATAATTGAATGCATGTCCGATTTTGAATGTATAAAATATGTCAGTTTCAGAGCGAGAACGTTCACAAAATGAACTATTACACTAGATATGTTGTTGTTACATCGAAAAAGTCTGTAATACCCAGAATTTATACTGGGTGATCCATTATTATAGAAACAATTCTCAAGGAAGGTTAAGTGGACACCCTGTATTTATGGGTTGATTCAAGGTGTTTGTTCGATTTTTTTAGAACATATCATCATGGACTTCAAAGAATACAGGGTGGTTCAGTCATGAAATGAACTTTGAACATCAAGAAAATACCCAAAAACCACCTTTTTTTTCATCACCCTCTATTTCAAGATTAACTCCGATAAGGTGGGAGTTTTCTTTCACCATTGTACATTGTACTTGAAATATAAACATCAATACGGCTGAGAGTTTTCATCCACTTCCTATGACCAGATTTTTTTCTATGCTGATATAAAAAAACAGAAATAATTAATTTTCATAAAAAAAAATCTGGTCATAGGAAGTGGATGAAAACTCTCAACCGTATCGATGTTTTTATTTCAAGTACAATGGTGAAAGAAAACTCGCACCTCATCGGAGTTAATCTTGAAATAGAGGGTGATGAAAAAAAAAGGTGGTTTTTGGGTATTTTCGTGAGGTTCAAAGTTCATTTCATGACTGAATCACCCTGTATTCTGTAAGTCCATGATGATATGTTCTAAAAAAATCGAACAAACACCTTGAATCAACCCATAAATACAGGGTGTCCACTCAACTCTCCTTGAGAATAGTTTCTATAATAATGGATCACCCAGTATAAATTCTGGGTATTACAGACTTTTTCGATGTAACAACAACATATCTAGTGTAATAGTTCATTTTGTGAACGTTCTCGCTCTGAAACTGACATATTTTATACTTTCAAAATCGGACATGCATTCAATTATGGATAACCCTGTATTCGTAGCGATTTTCGGTCATATTCCTGTATATGGTTGCTCCCTGGGGATGTCATGAAATGTTTGTTGAGAAAATTGAAGTTCATTCGATTCTGTTCCGAGATACGGGCGTAGTAAAAGTGGGTAATTCTCAACTTCAACGCCCTGTATCTCAAAAACTAGTCATAGGACTGAGTTGGGGCCATGGACACTTTTGATCAGTAGGTCGAGTACTACATTATACTAAAATTTTAGAACATTTGACGGAACGCCATTTGCCATAGAAAAAGTGCGGGGACCTTTGGGCAAATATAGCGATCTTGCATAAAGAACCAAAAGCCCAATAGTTATCCAAAAAATCGTTATCATCGTGCCATGATATTTATGAGTCAATTCTTTCTATTAGGAGTGGCAACATATGCTGCGGCTGTTCTATTCAGAATGAGCGAAGATAAACCGCAGGATTATAAGAAACGTTTATCGATGGAATTGACCAATTCCCTCTTCAGAGAAGATACAGGGTGGAATCCAGATTTAATGGGCACAGATTTACAGGTAAGCCATGACAAATTTATGCGCAGTTCGGTGGGTCAATGTGATCCTCATTAAGGAATTTCATTGAGCATCATTCATGAGTAGGAATTCTAATGTAAATCTCCATATCATTTCTTTTAGGACAGTAATTTCATTATTTCCTGCATGCTGTTTTACTTTTGTTGACTTCAATATTATTTTTCTTCATTAGTTTGTATTTGCTTATATTTATATTATTTTCATTCATTTAATTTTGTTTTGTTTATTTTTTTTTGCATTTGACCATTATTTTAGGACATTTTGAGTCCTGATCAACCATACGATAACTTGTATGGGCAAGGTCCGCCCAGTGTACACAGTAGCCATGGTGGACGTCCATATCAACAGCAAGGTAAAATTGATATTTCATTCAGTCGGAACTCATGAATTTTCACAATCCAACCATTCCAGATATAGATTAATAAAAATTTAGTTTTTGATATTCGCGTTAACAAATGACTATTTATGAAAAACCTATCTTCAACTTCGAACAACCACCGGTGACTTAACCTCTTCTCATACTAAAGATGATATTTGGTTACGTTTGTATCAATAGTTTTGGATACAGCATTAAATATCATTTAGTTCAATTGTTTTTACGTCATTACATTTTTTTCTACAGTTAGTAGTTTCGAATATTAATCTCTGAAATTTACGCAATAGAAAAGAAGAAACAAAAAAGTATACTGGTTATGAAATAACCATTAAACGAAATAAATTCTGTCTCAAGGATTTCAACACAAGATTTGTAAGTTGTTTGTTCTCAAAGACAGAGGGGCGCTTATTCGTACAATATTGTAACACATTCAAACATGTTGTTCACCGCTTGAGACACCGGTGGAGTCCAAAACCCTTTCATTGTTTGTTAATTCCATCCAGAGTGAAAAGTGCAATGTGTGTAGCTTTAAGTTGTACCCCTCCTGGTGTGTTCCAAGGACTATCTAACCCACCTGTACACAGGTAAATCCTTTTATCCATTTCCTACTACTCCATTCCTTACCTAAACATTTTTTCAATTCACTTTATTGCAAAATTTCCTTAATTTTTTGCAGGGTATGACCAGATACCCATAGATATGGAGGGACTTGAAATAGGATCACATGGAGGGGGCAATGGGTCCACTTACAGTGCAATGGATGTGGGCCCAACTGATCAAGATTTAAATTTTGATCAGTTGCCTACTCCACCTCAGGATAATAACCAAGTAGCAGCATGGTACGACACTGATTTATGAGAAAATAGTCTCATGGATCAGTCTGAGAAATTTTAAAGGCATCTTTAATGGAAGTGATCAATTCAACCCATCTTGTTTGTGATTTTGGTAGTTCTTATGTTCTGTTTTAAACGATACATTCTTGGCAAAAACTTCAGGAACCCATTTGTGGGTTTTCTGTATTAGAGCAAGTTCAAATCTAGAAATTTATCCAGAAAAACTTGCGAGAGAGTTTATATGAAATAAATTTTTTTATAATACTGTATTGTTTCAATTCACAAAATAAAATATCGTTGTACTTGAGAAGTGAAATTGTTAAATTTCTTTATTATCGAATCATTTGGTTATGAATAATCTTGAAAGAAAGTGAATATTTTTATGCAGTTCTTTAGCGTTGAAAACTCTGAAACATGGATATTTTAGATTGTGAAATGGAAAGTGTTTATTTAAAAATATGTATTTGAGTTTTACATATAAATTTCGGTGCCAACACTTTGTTGAAATTATTTTATTTTTATGACATTATTTGTTGGTGTTTTTCATTGGGTGCATTAAATATGTATTTCCATAGTTATATGATATACATATGAACCAAAATATGGTATTTCACGTTATTATTTATCTTTTTTCTATTTGAAAAAGTACATTTCATATTATATTCACTGTTGCATTCTTTTTTCTATCTTAAAATTTTTTATTGACAGAAACGTAATGTGCAAAAATATTCTGTGTTTTAGGTGTTATTTCTGAAAATAACAGGGTAGAAAAATAAATATTTATGCTTCAAACAATAGTTCTTCTTGAAATTACCTTATTCATTCCTGGTCTTAATTAATTTTAGGAACCCCTTATGGAATTTACTGGTTTCAATCAAATACTGTTTCGAATTTTTGGGGAGGGAGAGAAAATCAATTCACACTTGAATTAATAAAAATAATATTTTATTTAGCGCTTTATAAAATAATAAATAATCTTGAGAGACGAGGGAATAATTTTTTTTCAAAAATTCAACAATTTCATATAAAACATGCAAACATAACATTTTATTATATAAATTTCTAATTCGACCAATGGAAAAATGTTTGTTGTAGTGGGATTAAAATTAAATACATAAAATCTCTTACATGAATTATTCAACAAAAAATTGAATAGAGAAAAAATACGGGCTCTTATTGAATTCAAGTTTTTGAAAACCCACGAGTTAATTTCGAAAATACTGAAATACCTTTGGGTAGGCATAGTTACACAAGCAGAAAAATGCATAAATGAAAAAAAGCCACTTTCATCTCATTCAATTCTAATTGAACTGAAAGAGTCGAGGCTATGAAAATGAGCAAAGTCTTCATTAGAATTCTCAGTTAATGAAAGATCATCGATTCCACCAGCTAGAGCGTCTCTGTAGATCACTTCTAGTTGCGGTTGAACATAACCTAAGAGAGGTCTCTCAGAGGGTTCTGCTGCCCAGCATTGCTCCATCAGATTCCAGCATCTCTGATCGAAGTTTTTGAGGCATTCTGGCCTTATACCTAGGCAAACAAAAATGTCAGTCTACAACATACTGCTAAGAGGTCCTGATAAAAACGAAAAAAGTTTATGTTGTGTTTTAAATGCAACAATAACGAAACCATTTATTTGAGAATAATCTCATAGGAACTTAAATTATATTTCAGAACATATGATAATATACAGGGTGAACCATTTATAAAATAAGTTGAATGGTGTTACCTTTCCTAACATTGTTCCACAACTGCTCTTTGTTATGAAACTGATTGAATTGGTGAGGCAGAGTTACTTGTCCGGCACAAATATACCAGAATAAAATGCCGAATGCATAAACGTCTACGCTGGAGTCGTAACGGCCTGACAGTAACTCTGGGGCCATATGAACTGGGGTTCCAACAACACTCCCAGACATCATCGCTTCAGGTATACAAAAACCGAAATCTGTGAGCTTAGCTCTGTCGGAATTATCCAACTGCAAAATCAAAGATATCTGCAAAACTTATATCATATTAGTGGTGAAAATCTTACCAGAACATTCTTCAGTTTGATATCTCTGTGAACAAGTCCTTGTGAATGCAAATATCGTACACCTTTGACAACATCTATCGCTACCCTCAACCTTACTGGCCATGTCAATCCTTGATTGAGTCCACAGTACAAATCTCTAGTCAGTCTTTCCATCATCAAGAGAACAGCTGGAGAGCTACCTCCTCCATATGTATAATCTATTACTGATCCTCTAAGCTTTACTATCCGTGGATGCTCCGGAAGACTCCTTCAGAATAATAATGAAATATTGTGAACCCATTTGCACAAAAATTGAATGGTTTCATATCGTGTTCAGTTAGTTTGAGTGCCTTACTACTAACCTAGTGTAGTAGAATTCCATGGCCAAATCATTCCAATGTCTGTCATCTGGGGGAACCACTGATTTGAAGGCACATGGCTCTACCTCTCCCCAGGGTTCGCATGATGACACTACTCCATATTGCCCTCTACCAATTTCCTTGATTTGTTTAGGCATGCCCCACCTGAGGAGATCACATAGCGAAGTGCTTTCCAAAGCCAGTCTTGCAAACCTTGGGGCATGTTTTTTTCTTATTGTTATCCTCTGCTCTTCTGTTTGCTCAAGCTGACCGGACAATTGATTCTCTAATGATCTGATTGCTGATTGGAAAGCTTCATGAGAGGATCTAACTGATTCTTGAAACTGTGCCAAGAGAAAAACTCTTTTGAAATAAAATTAAAACAAGAATTTTCGCAAAAGAACAAAATAAATGGTCTGAAGTCGCAAAAATCTAAGGTTTGTGTAATTTTGGAAAGATCAATCAATTTTACTCCTTTTGAAATATGAAATATTATGTCATAGTAAAAATTCAAATTCATTATTTAATGAAATGATATAATTTTACACGTCTTGCAAAACAAAACTGACTGCTTCCTTTTGGTATAATGGATTTTCTAGATAAAAAAAGGTTTTCCTTTGTCATTTTGATGATATACCTGAAGTGATATGGTTTTAGCTAACTTTGAAGCACTAAGTGAATCAATCATATTAGTTGCAACCTGCAACTGCCACTGTAGATTGCATTGATCTTGACCAGATGAGAGCCAAGCGTTGTGCCAAGGTACGAAAGTTGAGAGCGTCATTCTGAGACGATCGATGAACGTCTGAATGACAGAAGAGGATGTAGATGATTGTAAGTCAATGTTGTAAGCAGCAGATATTATTTGCTTCACTGCATCAGAGGCAGATAGACTCCCCTCAAATTCATGGCAATGTTTCTCAAGACTTTCGAGACATCTTTGTAGTGTTCCGGTAAAACTCTCTTGAAGGCAACCAACAGATTGAACTATCTCATTTGCTACGGAACTGCTTAGTCTCCTGAGTACTAGTTGTTGAATTTCCATTGTTGCAAATTTTGGAGTTTGATGGGTCCTACTTTCACCTAAAAATTAAGGATGAACTGGCAAAAATTCACATTCACCTTATCAAAGAAAATTTAAAGTGTCTTGTCAAAAATATCTACTGTTTTATAATAGCAATGGCTGAACTGAAAGAAAGTCTATTTTACCTAGAACTGTACTTCCCTCGAGGACTTCAGCTACATTAGCTTTCATATCTTGAAGGGTTTTTTGTATAATTTTTGTTATTTCTTCTTGCTGATCACAGGCAATTTTCATTAAAGCTTGAAATAGCTTAAGTTCAATCTCTTGAGAGTATAATATACGTTTAGGGGTAATTTGAATTTCACGAGCCATATCAAAAGCACAGAGGATGAATTTTCTTAAATATTTATTGTGAACCTGGAAAATAAATTACGATAGTGTAATATGATTGTTATTAGTGATGCAGAGTGAAAATTCACCTCACTGAGTAATGCAGCCATTTTTTGCAAGCTGGATTTGAAAACTTCTCTTATGAATATTATGAAATCCTCATTAATTTTTGAATTACACATGAGAGTATTATCTAGAGAACATTCCAAGCAAAATGATGGCTTCTTCATTACTTCATCAGTCTTTTTCTTTTCAGAATCATTCAAGTAGCCTGAAAATATAATGTATGGATAAAAATGAAAGAGATTTCGCTTCCTTACTTACCAAGTCTCAGTAGTTGATCACGTAAATTCTGTAGTTTGGCAAATGCAATATTACCTATTTCAAAACGATGCTGTTCTGATTCTGTTAGAGATTCTGTACTTATTACACTATTTCTTTCAGTATTTGATACACTCACAAATAGAAACGGAAGCTTAAAAATATCTTTCAGTTTTTTTATTTCTTGGATATCCTGAAAATTGAGTTTAATTATTCAGGATAATAATATGCCACTGTGTACTAACATAATCACTAAGCACATCCTCAGAGACAGCATAAATTATCACAGGCAGTATGTTTTTTGTATGTCGGAATAATATATCCGGATACTCTTCAGGTTGACATTCAGGGGGCACCATGATAACTACATTTTCCTTCAGTAGGGAGTTACATAATTCAACTTCCAAAGAGGGACAATGTTGAGTTGGACACTCCTGATCACCTAACTGAATATCTTCCTCAGGAATTGTGACCCACTGATGATCGTGAGCTTTTAATTTCTCCAGAATTTCATATTCATTACCGAGGGTTAATCTAATATTTTTTTTTGAACCATACACAAAAGAAACCTGGAATCACAATTGAAAGAATGCATGCTTTAAGTTGGATGAATAATGAATAAGGGCAAAAGTGTGATGAGGAAAAATGTCAACAAGGAAAATGTGAAATTGTGACTTAGAATTACTTACATATCTCCATCTTTTACCATATAATGGTAATATAGGTTGTTCAAAAATACTATTGACGAATATTGCTTTTGCAGTGCAGTTTTGGCCAAAAACTAGCAATGTTGGTTTCCTCTCAATCTTTCGTTCAATTTTACTCAAAATTTCTAGATTTGAAGAATCGTTTTTGAGTTCGTCTGAAAGAGAGGTTTCATCAATGAGCCTTCTAGCAGCGGAATTAAATCAAAATTTGAGAACTCACTGCCTAGTTGTATATTATTGCCGATGTCTTCCAAGGCATTCCGAGTTTCCTTTAATATCCTCCTCAAGCTCTGACAGTTCCTGGCATATTTACGGAATTCCTTTGGAATGTCGGTTAGCATGTTTTTTGAATATTTGGGCTCGGATTCTTTCTACGAAACTCCGCTTTTTGTCATGCCTATTATTAAACTTTTTAATCGAAAAAAGATCAACAATAAATTCAGCAGCAATACGCAGAACCGCAACAGAACACAGAAATCGACGTGTTTCGTGCACCGTCAAGCCAGTGCGACTACGGAGTTGTAAGTTATATGAACTACAAAATCATATTTCCGATTTTCGAAATGATCTCATATAAAATCGATAATATCCCAGAGCAATAAAAAGTTCTTTATTACTCTGACGATAATATCTCAAATTCAAATTGGTTTAAAGGATCTGTGCAGAAAAATAGAAACTTGTCATATAGGAATAAAACTCCGAATAAATAGAAGAAAATGTATATTTATTGAAAATATCTAACTTCCAATATCAATATTACACATAACAGTACTCTATTAAATCTTAGATTTTAGAATAAATGTATTTTATGTACAAATTTTATCTAGTTATAGGAAGATAAGTTATACAAATTAAAGAGATATGTATGTTCTGATATGCATTTAGTGAAGTGTCTCACAAAAAAATGTTTTTGATAACATCGACCTAACAAATATGGGTACAAAGGTTAAATATAAACTATTCGAGAATTCAAATCAGAATTTAGGAATTTGGATCACAAGTCGAGACAGCTTGGTACTTGTTTTCATTTATGTACATCAAAAAGAATTCCAGGTGAATTCTTTATTCCATACAATTCAAGGAAATAAAAATTTAGGCACAAATTTTAAAATTATAATTAACGCAAATAAGAAGTGGGATATATGGATGTTTGTAGAAGAATCAGTGTAGGAACAACATTGCGAAGCCATTTTAACCACTTTGGGATAGTAATCGTTCCAAAACTCGAAAGCCTTGTAGTTGAAATTTTTTGTATTGCTCATATCCAAAGTACCATTCACGATCAAAACTCCTGGTTTGTCAGGTTTGAATGGTTCCCATGTTATCGGGTATACAGACGGGTCTGAAGATTTCGCAAAATTGGTCCAAAGTGACATTATCGTGTCTGCAATTCTCTTATCTGAGTATTCCCATTGCGTTTCGTCCAGTGAAGCCCAGTAAGGTACTCCCCAAAGATACAAGAGGTCAAATAGATGAGGTACAGTTACCCATTCTGGCAGTTGTTCAACAGCCGAAACAGTAACTGGTTTCATATCAAACCTGTACATGAAAGTTGGTTGGTATTTGCTGGAGTACGATGCAAGTAAAAAGGTGGAAGCAGCGAAATTTTTTTCAGTCGTAAAATCAGCTATAATTTTCCTGATTTCCTTGGAATCTGGAGATGGGCTGGAAGATCCGTAAAAGAATGATATGGCGTCTGTTATGTGCTCTGAATTGTTGGAAGCACAATTAGGTTCAGTGATATTCGGAAAAACTGTATCGGAAGTTATGACTTCTCTGAGTAAAGCGTTGAGGAAGTCAATGGTAGCATTTTCGTTCATATTCTTGATTTGGTCCAACCCTTTTACTCCTAGAACTTTTTCCATGTGAGTGTAGCCTGTTAGTATTGGTACTTGGTGGAATTCCCCTCTCTCGAAATACACGTTTGGAGGTTCTGGAATGAACCCTGAAGATTTGTTACTCAAACCTGCATCAATTACTGGCTTCCAATTGGTGTTAGAAGTGAACTGGATCAAATCTTTACCTTCAGCTCTCCTGAGACAGTCTATAAGTTGCGAGGTCGGGGTTCTTATACACCCAAAGGTGTGTGCGATGTTATCTAGGTATTCTTTCTCCTCTATTGGTCTTTTAATTTCGGAGGAACTCAAGACGTTTGCGCTCATAATGATGGCTTTGTGAAACAACTCTTTGGATTCTGGGTTTATCATGTGGATTCCAATGCTGGTTCCACCGGTACCATAGCCCATTAGGCATATGTTGTTGGGATTACCAGAAAATTTATCAATGTTGTTCTTGACCCAAGTCATGGCCGCCTGTTGGTCCATAAGACCAAAATTACCGGGTGCTTCCCCGTCCATGGTGGTCAAAAAGCCGAATATATTGATTCGGAATGCGATGGTGACTACGATGACTCGTTGACGGTAGACCAAGGTGTGGGGATTCCAGAAGGCCGGACTCCCGGTTGTGAAGTGACCTGGATGCAACCAAATTATTGTGGCAAATCCTGCGGTCGGCACGTTTCCTGCAAAATACGATAATTTCAAGTCAAGAGCTATCTGCGAATTGTTTTATTTATTTCAAAACGAGTCAACGTGGGGCAAAAATTAATAAACATTCGAGGACAGAGAACTTCTTTATTGATTTATCTCCACGTTTGATAGAAACGCGGAATATATTAATTGATAGATTGAAATATAATTGGATCTTATAATAAGAATGAATGTGTGTCGTTGTTTGCGAATTATAATTGAATTTTCGCAGATCGTTTACAAGGTCAAAATTCTTTATCGACTCCTTATATATATGTTACCCTCCTCCAAAAGAATTGGCCCAATCGGAGAAAAACTGAACTAAAATATACGAGAACTGGGCCTATAATTTAGAAAATGATATTTCTGTCGACCTATACAGGGTGGCCAAGAGATTGACGTCAAAAAGGGAAAAAACAGGTCCCTCGTGTCATGTATGTTGTGGTATTTTTCACGGTTTTCGAGTTATGAATTTTTTCATGAACTTTGAGAATTTTCGACTTGACCATCTTAAAAAAGATATAAAAAAAGTACAAGACTTCTCTGTGAAATTCTTTTTGTAACTTAATCTCCATGAATTGTACTTTTATACATAAAATAGATTCGTAACTTTGATAAAAATTATGGAAATGTTGGTCTCAAGTGAAGAAGTTCGTAAATTGGATTATGATCTGAATTTTCGAATCAAAATTAAAAATGTAAAAAGGCTAATTCATGGTTTCTTAGTATGCTTAAAAACTGCGCTCAACAGTCAGCTTTTAGAATCATTGATAAAAATTGGTACTTAACACTCTACTTTTGCTAGAATTAGCCTTCAAAGTCATCGAGGTGGAAAAAATCAAAGAACTAGAACTAGAAATATCTTAAAATGGCAAAAAATAGTTTTGTAGTAAATACTACAAAACTATTTTTTGCCATTTTAAGATATTTCTGATCAACTTATGGTAGAAAATGCAGAAAATTAATGAAAATTAGCTCTTTAGATGTTAGTCAAGAAAAGTTCTGGATAAAAAAAGGAAAAGGTATGGCAATAAATCACACATCATAATGTAAATAAAAAGAAATTTATTTATAAAATCTACAGTAGGTGTTCAAAGTGGCCACCTCCAGCCTCAATACACATTCTACACCTTCTTAGAAAATTTTCTTTCAATCGCATAAAACCTGCCCTGGACACGTTCGGCTTCTCTTATCTTCAGACGCAGCTCGTCTTCACTCGAACATTCTCGGGCGTAAACAATTTCTTTGAAATAACCCCAAACGAAAAAATCGATGGGATTAAGGTCAGGTGAACGTAGGGGCCCCTTGATTGGTCGACTGCGTCCGAACCATCTGTTCGGGTATCATTCATTCAAGTGGTTAATCAAAAATTGTTCTCGAAAATTTAAATAATCCCGATCGGTTTTGCATTGCTGCGCAGCGGACCAACCAAGTGGCCCCCACTTTCACCTGACCTTAATCCCATTGATTTTTTCGTTTGCGGTTATTTCAAAGAAATTGTTTACGCCCGAGAATGTTCGAGTGAAGACGAGCTACGACTGAAGTCAAGAGAAGCCGAACGTGTCCTAAGAGAGAACAGGGCAGGTTTTATGCGATTGAAAGAAATTTTTCTAAAAAGGTGTATTGAGGCTGGAGGTGGCCACTTTGAACAGCTACTGTAAATTTTATAAATAAATTTCTTTTTATTTACATTATGATGTGTGATTTATTGCCATACCTTTTTCTTTTTTTTATCTAGAACTTTTCTTGACCAACATCTTAAGCTAATTTTCATTAATTTTCTGCATTTTCTATCATAAGTTGATCAGAAAAATCTTAAAATGGCAAAAAATAATTTTGTAGTAAATGTCTAGTTTTTTGATTTTTTCCACCTCGATGACTTTGAAGGCTAATTCTAGCAAAAGCAGAGTGTTAAGTACCATTTTTTATCGATGATTCTAAAAGCTGACTGTTGAGCGCAGTTTTTAAGCATACTAAGAAACCGCGAATTAGCCTTTTTACATTTTTAATTTTGATTCGAAAATTCAGATCATAATTCAATTTACGTAAATTTTTCACTTGAGACCAACATTTCCATAATTTTTATCAAAGTTACGAATCTGGTTATTATGTATAAAAGTACAATTCATGGAGATTCAGGATTCAGTTACAAAAAGAATTTCACAGAGAAGTAGGGTTGCCAACCGTCCTTTATTTCAAATGACAGTCCTTTATTCTGAAACCATGTCCTTTGACATTTTGAAAGGTGTCAAAGGACTTTGCAGTCTTTTTTGCTAAGCCTTTCCCCGTCCACGATTCTCGAGTCGTTCATGTCCTTCATTTCAATAGCTCAGAGTTGGCAACCCTACAGAGATGTCTTGTCCTTTTTTTCAATATCTACTTTAAGATGGTCAAGTCGAAAATTCTCAAAGTTCATAAAAAAATTCATAACTCGAAAAGCGTGAAAAATAGCATAACATACATGGGGGTGATTCGAATAGCCCATGACACGAGGGAACTGTTTTTTCCTTTTTGACGTCAATCTCTTGGCCACCTTGTATATGTTACCCTCCTCCGAAAGAATTGGCCCAATCGGAGAAAAACTGAACTAAAATATACGAGAACTCTGGGCCTATAATTTAGAAAATGATATTTCTGTCGACCTATATATAACTCCATTAACTTTTATAAAGTATCCCGGTTGGCCATGATTCAGGTTTATCAATTTTTTTTACTTAAAACTGACGCAGGTTGGCACTGGTGAAATGTCAAATAATTCTGAGAAACGATGCCAATGCAATGCTTATTTCTATTTACTCTTTTTTAAATTCGTTAATGGAGTTTAGTTCTTTTATGGTTCAACTGCGACACAGGTTTCGTAGTAGGTACTCCACTACATTTTCATACTGGAGTATTTCAAGTGGTGTAAAAATATATGCATACATGTTTTCTGTAGACCTAATTCTGGAGAATTTTGAAAAGTGGTTAATTCCACTGTACGTTTATAAGTTTTTCTGTATTCGAGTACTTTCATTCTTTTTTATAATGAACTATAACAAAGTAACGGACTGTTCTGTCCCATTTTTCAGTAAAATTTCAACACTCGATTCTTGATTTCCGTACAAGAAAATAGCATAACTGAGTCTTACAAACATGTTTATATACGAGAAATATTTCCAGCATTAACAGAGAAAATTTTCTTTAACATTTCCAGGTTTTTGGAATTATTGAATTCACATAATATTCTCTCAATTTCATTATTTTCCCAAAGTGAATAAACATTTCTATAAATACGTAATAACTACGACCTCTATGTAGAAAGGACAACGTTGCGTATTTATGTGACAAAAAAAGGACTATATCCTAACATTTTCGAAATATACACGGTGAAATGTGTCAGAATGTCATGGCCAACCGGGATACTTCATAAAAGTGAATGGAGGATACACTCCGCAGGATTTTGGTTGAAATCGATCTTGTTCATAAATGCAGACAATCTACAAAAGGGATTCGGCATCCTTTTCTGTGGAACTAATGCCTTTTTAACACTTCTTCGTGTTGGAAATCAAATCATTATCCTCGATCGAGCTGTCCAGTCTGTCTCAACTGGAAATCCCCCTCTCGAGAAAGAGAAAAGTCGGAGAAAAAAGATTAAATTCATTTGACGTGCAGATGGTCAACAGTGGAACGAAGTTAGTCTTCGAACACGCGATCGACTGGGCGACTGAACTGCAAATTTTACTTTCTTAGTGCGTGCTGATATCCATAATGTCCTGACGACACGCTACTGTTTCAAGGACCGGGCTCAGATCTGGATTTTGTCCGGTCCTGAACAAATTGAGCCTCTACGAATAGTCAGACATAAATGTTATCATAACCTTTGTTTTTCTGTTGTGTTAAATTAAATAGTTTTGCTGTTTGCCAAAATTTCACAGTTGGGAACTACCTGACTTTTGTATTCAGCGTTAATTTTCAGACATGAAGTTAAAAAAAAACTGTAGTGCTGTCATTCATACACTTTTCTAAGAAATTATATCCCTCACCAAACAAACTCCACCTCTAAAATATGAGAATGAATAGAAAAAAAAACTTCTAAATTGCGATAAAATTTTTGAAAAGGTTCCAAGCTGATAATACTACGAATGTATGGTGTAGTTTTCAAGATTGAATAATTTTTCTCCTACGTGATATTTGCCAAATTACCCTGGTTTGAGATGAGGGCTGAGACTTTGAAATAATGTCAGTTGCTGATATTTATTTCAAATGTCATAACCTGGACTTTTCCGAGGGTGAATGTTGGGCCATAAAAATCTGGGACAGATTGAAAGTATACACCTTTTCCTGCTGTGCCATGACCTAATTATTTTCACCCTCCCTAGTTTGGCAAGAACTAAATTCGAACAGAAAGTCTTGGTGGAATCTTTCAATCTTCATCATATTGTTAATATAGAATATTTGCGATGCTATCTCCAATTCTTGGGATTTAAAAAAAATATATGAAGGGACGAGAGCTGGCACTCCCCACTCTGCCCCTTGACGACTTTGCCTAGAGCGAACTCTCAAGAGTCTGGAGCAATTTCCGGAATATTGTTCGTCCTGCGTTGAATTAATAAAAATTGTGTTTGAAAAATTGTCTCTTTTCCAAAGTTTTCCTGGATTTCCTGTAGAAATTCCGATCGCTTAGAAACCATTTTGCAGGTTTCATAATTCCCTGTAAAAGTTCCTCTGACTGTGAAGTATCGGGTGTTTTTTTAGGGTGAATTTTAAATTGAAAAAAAAAAACACATTTAAATTGAGATTGAAACAAATTATTTTTCTAATTGAATGATAATTTTATGAAAAAGGAGGATCGCGTCCCTAAGTTAGGACAAACTAAATAATGTGAGAAATGGACTAGTCCATTTTATTACATTTATGGTTTAAAAATAATTTCAGAATAGCTCTGAGGAACTGCATTCGACCAGACCAATTTTGGACCACTTTTTCGAGTAACTCACGCATTATTTCAGCAATAACACGAGTTATGTTGGCTTCCAAAGCGTCTATTGTTTCCACTGGCGGATCCAGCCAGTTTTTCAGGGGGGGGCATGAATTCTTTCAGGGAGGGCCATGAATTCTTCCAGGGGGGGCATCAATAGAAATAAATTTTTTGACAACGTCATAGGACCACTAATAAAGGGATTATCGTCATTTTCGGGTCCAAGGGCCCCCCCACCCCTGTATCCGCCAGTGATTGTTTCTGGTTTATCATCAAAAACCAATGACTTTACCTAACCCCTGAGAAAATAATCCATTGGAGTTATGTCGCATGATCTTGGAGGCCAATTAATTCGACCATTTCTCGAAATAATGTTATCGCCAAATCTTTCCTTCAATGAATCAATTGTTACGGTAGCAGCATGAAGTGTAGCACCATCTTGTTGGAACCAAAACACTTCTGGGTCGATACCATTCAAATTTTGAAACAAATAATCATTGAGCATCGATCTGTAACGAGCACCATTCACTGGACAATAGCTCCAGAGCTAGTCGTGGTGGAAATATGCCGGAAATTATTTTTAAAACATAAATTTCATAAAATTATCCTTCAAATAAAAAAAATTGGCTTCAATCTCAATTTGAATGTGTTTTTTTTTTCAATTCAAAATTCACTCTAAAAACAACCGTTACTAATATTATAAAGAGGAAAGATTTATATTTTTGTGTGTTTGATACGACTTGGATCAAAAACTACTGGAACGATTTCAGAAATTATTTCACCCTCAGAAAGCTACATCATCCCTGTGTGACATAAGCAATATTTTTCACCCGGAAAAATTCAAGATACCTACTATAACTTCAATAATCACAAAAATATCAGCCATAATCAGATATTTTCACGTGCGCTGCAAAAACCGTAGGACTTACGTGGATACAATGTTTGACTTAAATGTACCTTTTGAATAGTTCTAAAAAAAGTCCGCTATAGCATATATCTATCTCTCAAGATTGACTTCCTATAACCTGTTTATGGTAATCAGATGTTTTCCAAAACTATGCACTATTTGGGAGTGTGTTTTTATGAATAGGGTATTGATCCTCATCCAACCTAATACGTTATTTATCCCCAGTATTCAATTTAGAACGAAATTGCCCTTCACATCATACCATTACAACGAGTAAATCAAAAGATATGGCAGGTTGAAGTGTTGAAGATTAAACCGCACGACTGCACCAAAATGCGTCACCGTGGTACCGTGGTAGGAGAGGACACCGAAGTGTGAGAGGGGGACATGCCTAAATGATACTTGCGGTGGATTTCACAAATCGTAATCACCGGTGATCGGAGATTAACGGCTTGGTTCTCTGATTTTTGAACTGTAAAATGTTTCCATGGATATGAGCTACCACACAGAACAGATACACAAAAATAATATGTCATAATATGTCAATCACTAATAATGGCAAATTTTGATTCAATTATTTCCGCAAATATATTTATTACCCAAACAGAAATTCAAAAACATTTTAAAAATTATGAGAAAATATGAGAATGGACATCTCACGATTGGAACTCATCGCCAAAATCCGATTTACTTGACATTTCGATAAAAATTCACTGTGATATTCACCCGCTTCTGGATCTGTTAATAGCCTTTTATGGTACTATAAGCCCTATGTAAATTACACAGTAATTGATGTCATATGTTCTTCTTTCGACAATTTCAAACCACGACGACCGAAATGCTCGAAAAAAGAACAGATGACATCAATGGATGGTCGCGAAAGCCTCAACAAATTCATCGCCATTTAATTGTGATAATATCAAATATAGAACCCTCACGATTACGTTATTTGGAATAAATAAAACTATACAAATAACTAATAATCATCAGTCATAATGTGTGAATAGCGCCATCTGAAGTAAGAACGAAACTTTTTTCATATCTCAACGAAATCTAATCATTTTAGACATCTGTACTCCTACGCTAAGACATTTTGGTTTTACCCAACAGCGCAGAGTTGTAGGCAACTCAAATTACACACTATTACAGTGACTCTAGAGGGAATATAGTCACTGTACACACTATTTTTTTATATCGCCATCTAACGCGGAGAATATCAAATGAAGTACAAACGAATAAGCGGAGCGTAACTGTAACTGTAGCGACATCTAGTGGCCTTACTCAAAAGGAGGAAAAGTATTTCCTGTATAAGTAAAATTTTTATCGATTTTTTCAAAGTTTTATTGTATTTTATAATAACCAGACCGTAGGCGAATCGATATATGAAGTTTTATAACAAACAGTCCATCCGATCTCGAGTTATAAATGGTGTAACCAACATCTTTCTTTTATATATATAGATTTTGAAGAATTTCAATGAGCGATGAGTTTTTTGTTTGGGTGTCGTTGATTCTCTAATGCAGTGAGCTATTTACAAATAATTTTCGAAGAGTTTTGTTGTCCGATTCTCGTGATGGAAAAACTCTCAGTTTCAACTCTGTGAAGAATAGAATAAAAGTTAGTTGACTTCCGAAGCGCTTTCTGCACCGATTTATGTAATTAAAGACGGCACAGGAACCTGGCATTCAACAGGTTGTATGCAAAAAATTTGCATATCCCTTGAAATCATAGTGTTAATTTATACAAACTATTCAAATTATAATACCGCTCTTGTTGTTGGATAATTTTCTAACTGCATACAGCTTGTTATGCCGCTCTAATAATGCAATGCGGAAGGGTCTTTATTATTTGAAGCCCTGCCAAAAGGAACTGATTACATGATAGAGTTTATCGACGCTAAGGTGTGTCAAAACCTTAGGGGGATCTGATGACATAAATGGATCATTTCGATAACCATCCATTAATGGATTCACTTCCTATCTATAATTGACAGATAAAAAAATCCATTCTTGATATTCGAGCCATCGGAGGAAATAAAATATAGGCGCGAACTGCTGATAAATTAATCACTACCATTCATATGAAATTGACTACTGAAAAAGCGGAACTAACTAATGATTAATTTTATTAGAGCTATATACAGAGTGATTTCTCCAAAAATTTTAGTTCTGATGAGGATTTTCTTTCCCCCAAATTCATCTCCCTAGTGTCAAACGCTCAAGTTTTTAATGAGCCTGATGCTATCCTCAAATTGAAGCGTTTTTGGGTCGATGATGTCAAGAAATGTTTTTAAATTAGTGTTTCTATCGAATGTTAATAACCTTCTAGAAAAAAGTAGATCACTCTGTATAATATGGCATACTCCCTTAAGGACTTCTAGATGTGTAGTGATACATCAACAAATAAAATTTTTGCATAGAGGAACCCATTATTAATTCAATTTCGTTTTGGATTGGTTGAGAGCAAATTCTGGTCTGCTGAAAACAGTGAAAAAACGTAGCTTTTCCGACAACGATGGGGCATACGAAACAGAAGATCCGGCTCTGTATTCATCATTGCAATATAGATCTGCGGTATTCAGAAAATAACAACAACATGGAACAATAATCGGAAATACAGAATCCAACTTTGACTTTCGATACTTTGCAGCGGTCTCTCTGACTAGCATTTCCAATAATCTGTCCACAACTGCACACCGGAATATCAGCAATGCGTGCCAAGAAACCATTTCTTCCTCTGGTTGAGAAGTTTATTATTCAATAATTCTATGATGTATGTAGGTAGCCATGTTTTTCCGGGAGCCAAATGTCTATGCAGAGGTATTCCGATGAAGTAAGAAGAGGTGAAAATATTTGAACACGAATTCAGAAGCTATCTTTTTGTTGGCTTGTGCCTAAGAACGAAAAGGTTATCATTCTATCCAAATGTCTTTAACTGTCGAATTTTGGGTCGAAAATGGTTTTTAATGATTAGGTTCGACTCGCTGATGACGAATTCATGGTCAAATTCGAGTATGTCCTTCCGTCCGGCAGTAAATACGATAGCTGCCGAGAGAAAATACCTAGAGTCATTCAATGGGTAACTCAAAGCACTGACGAACTTTTAAAATTTTGGGATCCTAATCAAAATTGAAAATTTCATGTTTTTAGGTTGAGACATCTAGACGAAATGCTTTAGCTCTCAAAAACAAACATCCTGAATAAATAAGAACTTTGTCCCACTTGCTGAAAAAACCCTTTTCAAAGAGGACAGAAAATCACCCACAATATATGAGTATATGAAAATAACTTATGTAAATTCGTGGAATATAAATAATGCGCCTTGTGTCCTTGACAATGCTACTAGTTCGCACCTGGCTCAACCGCAAGAAAGATTGGAATCTTAATGATTTCTTGGAATAAGGCTACCTCGAACGCAATATGTTCATGTTATTATGTGAAACGAAAATCTGTGTATGAAAATGTGCTCTTTTCGGGAAAATAAGAACCATTCGAAAGACATCAGAGACGATTAGTGAAAAAATTGCTGGAATTTTCTGCGGTAACTATTCAAATGAGAATTTGTTCTTTTCTTCACACTGTATGGTTTACTGTCCAAAAATCGCATGTATCTAATTTATAATTCCTCCTCATTTTCAAGAATGAATTTTTCAGATCGAGGAAGCACTGCTAATGGATTCAGTAGTGTTAATGAGATCCAGTTCTTTTCCTGTTTTGTAGTCTAGACTCTGAAAAAGCTACCTGATGATTTTCAGCTTGATAAATGAATATACTCTTTCAGAGAAATGGTTTTGGTTAGGTCGAAATTGCCTAGCTTAAAGCTTTATAACTTGTTAATACTTTAACTACTGCCAGTACGCGTGACTTTCCTCTCCAAGTATCTACATTTCAATTAGGTTGTAAGCATAAAAAGTAACGATCAATAAATTACAATACTATTTTACACGAACAGCAGTTGCCGTAGTATTAGTAATACGCCTTGATTTATGTTATTATGTAATGGGGAGAATTTGGTGCATTGGTTTCTGCGTTCTGTTCCTTTTATAGACGGGTGAAACTGTATATCTAAAATTCTCAAGGAAAATCTACTGCGATTGAATCTTTATCACAAAGTTAACGGAACAAG
Organism: Adalia decempunctata; assembly: GCA_951802165.1. Lineage (NCBI taxonomy): Eukaryota > Metazoa > Arthropoda > Insecta > Coleoptera > Coccinellidae > Adalia > Adalia decempunctata. Next base: position 7,805,031 of record OX637704.1, on the reverse strand, counting down.
ATAAAAATGCTGATAAAATACAGTAAAACAAAAGGATTCAACACACACCTAAAATTAAGATTTTCTTCAATTCACTCCATTCAGAGGTCAGGAAAAGACCCTTATTATTTTTGGGTGAACAATGATTAAGGGGTAAGACCCCCCAAAAACACTATATTTGTCAACAACAAGGAATCACTGGAATATCTGAAGGTGTTATTTTATATGGAAGTTCTTCAATCCATTCGAATCATTCAGAAAAACCATTTGGCTGATCGATACCACCCCTACTTTGAGTGGTCTGAGCTTCTGAACAAAATCGAAAATGAATTTTGAAAAAAATAAAACAAGAAGAATTCAACTCATAGATGGACTTTATGGACATGTTTGGTATCAAAATATAGGTTTTCGAGGGCAATAAAAAATAATTCGAGGCTCTATCTATCACCGTTTAGATTTTCACCTGTCAAATGACATTTTTTCGAATTTCAAATCGTCATAGCTCCGGCTCCTGTGATCGCATCCACTTTTTATTTGTATATTGTTGATCAGCATTGTCCGGAGTATCTCTAGGCATAATAAAATCGATTTCGAAAATTCCAACTTTTTGGGTGAAAAATGACAAAGGGGTGAGACCCCCCAAAAACACCATATTCGTCATCACCACGAAATCCCTCGAAAATCTAAAGGCGCTTTTCTATCTGGAAGATCTACTATCCATTCGAACCATTCAGAAAACCCATTAGGACGACAAGTATCACCTATACTTTGAGTGCTGTGAGCCTCTGAACAAAACTCCAAAATGAAAAATGGAAAACAAAAAACTTGAATAATTCATGTCAAAGAAGGCCTTTATGGACAAGTTTGGTATCGATTTATAGGTTTTCGGGGACGCTGAATTCAATAAAAAATAATTCGAGGTTCTATCTATCACCGTTTAGATTTTCACATGTCAAATGACATTTTTCGAATTTCAAATCGTCATAGCTCCGGCACCTGTGATCGCATCCACTTTTTATTTGTATATTGTGAATCAGCATAGTCCAAAGTATCTCTACGCATAATAAAATCGATTTCGAAAATTCCAACTTTTTGGGTGAAAAATGACAAAGGGGTAAGACCCCCCAAAATCACCATATTCGTCATCACCACGAAATCCCTCGAAAATCTAAAGGCGCTTTTCTATCTGGAAGATCTACTATCCATTCGAACCATTCAGAAAACCCATTAGGACGACAAGTATCATCTATACTTTGAGTGCTGTGAGCCTCTGAACAAAACTCGAAAATGAAAAATGGAAAACAAAAAACTTGAATAATTCATGTCAAAGAAGGCCTTTATGGACAAGTTTGGTATCGATTTATAGGTTTTCGGGGACGCTGAATTCAATAAAAAATAATTCGAGGCTCTATCTATCACTGTTAAGATTTTCACCTGTCAAATGACATTTTTTTGAATTTCAAATCGTCATAGCTCCGGCTCTTGTGATCGCATCCACTTTTTATTTGTATATTGTTAATCAGTATTGTCCGAAGTATCTCTAGGCATAATAAAATCGATTTCGAAAATTCCAACTTTTTGGGTGAAAAATGACAAAGGGGTAAGACCCCCCAAAAACACCATATTCTTCATCACCACGAAATCCCTCGGAAATCTAAAGGCGCTTTTCTATCTGGAAGATATACTATTCATTCGAACCATTCAGAAAACCCATTCGGACGACAAGTATCACCTATACTTTGAGTTCTGTGAGCCTCAGAACAAAACTCGAAAATGAAAAATGGAAAACAAAAAACTTGAATAATTCATGTCAAAGAAGGCCTTTATGGACAAGTTTGGTATCGATTTATAGGTTTTCGGGGACGCTGAATTCAATAAAAAATAATTCGAGGCTCTATCTATCACTGTTAAGATTTTCACCTGTCAAATGACATTTTTTTGAATTTCAAATCGTCATAGCTCCGGCTCTTGTGATCGCATCCACTTTTTATTTGTATATTGTTAATCAGTATTGTCCGAAGTATCTCTAGGCATAATAAAATCGATTTCGAAAATTCCAACTTTTTGGGTGAAAAATGACAAAGGGGTAAGCCCCCCAAAAACACCATATTCTTCATCACCACGAAATCCCTCGAAAATCTAAAGGCGCTTTTCTATCTGGAAGATATACTATCCATTCGAACCATTCAGAAAACCCATTCGGACGACAAGTATCACCTATACTTTGAGTTCTGTGAGCCTCAGAACAAAACTCGAAAATGAAAAATGGAAAACAAAAAACTTGAATAATTCATGTCAAAGAAGGCCTTTATGGACAAGTTTGGTATCGATTTATAGGTTTTCGGGGACGCTGAATTCAATAAAAAATAATTCGAGGCTCTATCTATCACTGTTAAGATTTTCACCTGTCAAATGACATTTTTTTGAATTTCAAATCGTCATAGCTCCGGCTCTTGTGATCGCATCCACTTTTTATTTGTATATTGTTAATCAGTATTGTCCGAAGTATCTCTAGGCATAATAAAATCGATTTCGAAAATTCCAACTTTTTGGGTGAAAAATGACAAAGGGGTAAGACCCCCCAAAAACACCATATTCGTCATCACCACGAAATCCCCCGAAAACCTAAAGGCGCTTTTCTATCTGGAAGATTTACTATCCATTCGAACCATTCAGAAAACCCATTAGGACGACAAGTATCACCTATACTTTGAGTGCTGTGAGCCTCTGAACAAAACTCGAAAATGAAAAATGAAAAACAAAAAACTTGAATAATTCATGTCAAAGAAGGCCTTTATGGACAGGTTTGGTATCGATTTATAGGTTTTCGGGGACGCTGAATTCAATAAAAAATAATTCGAGGCTCTATCTATCACCGTTTAGATTTTCACCTGTCAAATGACATTTTTTCGAATTTCAAATCGTCATATCTCCGGCTCCCGTGATCGCATCCACTTTTTATTTGTATATTGTTGATGAGTATTGTCCGAAGTATCTCTAGGCATAATAAAATCGATTTCGAAAATTCCAACTTTTTGGGTGAAAAATGACAAAGGGGTAAGACCCCCCAAAAACACCATATTCGTCATCACCACGAAATCCCCCGAAAATCTAAAGGCGCTTTTCTATCTGGAAGATCTACTATCCATTCGAACCATTCAGAAAACCCATTAGGACGACAAGTATCACCTATACTTTGAGTGCTGTGAGCCTCTGAACAAAACTCGAAAATGAAAAATGGAAAACAAAAAACTTGAATAATTCATGTCAAAGAAGGCCTTTATGGACAAGTTTGGTATCGATTTATAGGTTTTCGGGGACGCTGAATTCAATAAAAAATAATTCGAGGCTCTATCTATCACTGTTTAGATTTTCACCTGTCAAATGACATTTTTTTGAATTTCAAATCGTCATAGCTCCGGCTCTTGTGATCGCATCCACTTTTTATTTGTATATTGTTGATGAGTATTGTCCGAAGTATCTCTAGGCATAATAAAATCGATTTCGAAAATTCCAACTTTTTGGGTGAAAAATGACAAAGGGGTAAGACCCCCCAAAAACACCATATTCGTCATCACCACGAAATCCCCCGAAAACCTAAAGGCGCTTTTCTATCTGGAAGATCTACTATCCATTCGAACCATTCAGAAAACCCATAAGGACGACAAGTATCACCTATACTTTGAGTGCTGTGAGCCTCTGAACAAAACTCGAAAATGAAAAATGGAAAACAAAAAACTTGAATAATTCATGTCAAAGAAGGCCTTTATGGATAAGTTTGGTATCGATTTATAGGTTTTCGGGGACGCTGAATTCAATAAAAAATAATTCGAGGCTCTATCTATCACTGTTTAGATTTTCACCTGTCAAATGACATTTTTTTGAATTTCAAATCGTCATAGCTCCGGCTCTTGTGATCGCATCCACTTTTTATTTGTATATTGTTGATGAGTATTGTCCGAAGTATCTCTAGGCATAATGAAATCGATTTCGAAAATTCCAACTTTTTGGGTGAAAAATGACAAAGGGGTAAGACCCCCCAAAAACACCATATTCGTCATCACCACGAAATCCCCCGAAAACCTAAAGGCGCTTTTCTATCTGGAAGATCTACTATCCATTCGAACCATTCAGAAAACCCATTAGGACGACAAGTATCACCTATACTTTGAGTGCTGTGAGCCTCTGAACAAAACTCGAAAATGAAAAATTCAAAACAAAAAACTTGAATAATTCATGTCAAAGAAGGCCTTTATGGACAAGTTTGGTATCGATTTATAGGTTTTCGGGGACGCTGAATTCAATAAAAAATAATTCGAGGCTCTATCTATCACCGTTTAGATTTTCACCTGTCAAATGACATTTTTTCGAATTTCAAATCGTCATATCTCCGGCTCCCGTGATCGCATCCACTTTTTATTTGTATATTGTTGATGAGTATTGTCCGAAGTATCTCTAGGCATAATAAAATCGATTTCGAAAATTCCAACTTTTTGGGTGAAAAATGACAAAGGGGTAAGACCCCCCAAAAACACCATATTCGTCATCACCACGAAATCCCCCGAAAATCTAAAGGCGCTTTTCTATCTGGAAGATCTACTATCCATTCGAACCATTCAGAAAACCCATTAGGACGACAAGTATCACCTATACTTTGAGTGCTGTGAGCCTCTGAACAAAACTCGAAAATGAAAAATGGAAAACAAAAAACTTGAATAATTCATGTCAAAGAAGGCCTTTATGGACAAGTTTGGTATCGATTTATAGGTTTTCGGGGACGCTGAATTCAATAAAAAATAATTCGAGGCTCTATCTATCACTGTTTAGATTTTCACCTGTCAAATGACATTTTTTTGAATTTCAAATCGTCATAGCTCCGGCTCTTGTGATCGCATCCACTTTTTATTTGTATATTGTTGATGAGTATTGTCCGAAGTATCTCTAGGCATAATAAAATCGATTTCGAAAATTCCAACTTTTTGGGTGAAAAATGACAAAGGGGTAAGACCCCCCAAAAACACCATATTCGTCATCACCACGAAATCCCCCGAAAACCTAAAGGCGCTTTTCTATCTGGAAGATCTACTATCCATTCGAACCATTCAGAAAACCCATAAGGACGACAAGTATCACCTATACTTTGAGTGCTGTGAGCCTCTGAACAAAACTCGAAAATGAAAAATGGAAAACAAAAAACTTGAATAATTCATGTCAAAGAAGGCCTTTATGGATAAGTTTGGTATCGATTTATAGGTTTTCGGGGACGCTGAATTCAATAAAAAATAATTCGAGGCTCTATCTATCACTGTTTAGATTTTCACCTGTCAAATGACATTTTTTTGAATTTCAAATCGTCATAGCTCCGGCTCTTGTGATCGCATCCACTTTTTATTTGTATATTGTTGATGAGTATTGTCCGAAGTATCTCTAGGCATAATGAAATCGATTTCGAAAATTCCAACTTTTTGGGTGAAAAATGACAAAGGGGTAAGACCCCCCAAAAACACCATATTCGTCATCACCACGAAATCCCCCGAAAACCTAAAGGCGCTTTTCTATCTGGAAGATCTACTATCCATTCGAACCATTCAGAAAACCCATTAGGACGACAAGTATCACCTATACTTTGAGTGCTGTGAGCCTCTGAACAAAACTCGAAAATGAAAAATTCAAAACAAAAAACTTGAATAATTCATGTCAAAGAAGGCCTTTATGGACAAGTTTGGTATCGATTTATAGGTTTTCGGGGACGCTGAATTCAATAAAAAATAATTCGAGGCTCCATCTATCACTGTTTAGATTTTCACCTGTCAAATGACATTTTTTTGAATTTCAAATCGTCATAGCTCCGGCTCTTGTGATCGCATCCACTTTTTATTTGTATATTGTTGATGAGTATTGTCCGAAGTATCTCTAGGCATAATAAAATCGATTTCGAAAATTCCAACTTTTTGGTTGAAAAATGACAAAGGGGTAAGACCCCCCAAAAACACCATATTCGTCATCACCACGAAATCCCCCGAAAACCTAAAGGCGCTTTTCTATCTGGAAGATCTACTATCCATTCGAACCATTCAGAAAACCCATTAGGACGACAAGTATCACCTATACTTTGAGTGCTGTGAGCCTCTGAACAAAACTCGAAAATGAAAAATGGAAAACAAAAAACTTGAATAATTCATGTGAAAGAAGGCCTTTATGGACAAGTTTGGTATCGATTTATAGGTTTTCGGGGACGCTGAATTCAATAAAAAATAATTCGAGGCTTTATCTATCACTGTTTAGATTTTCACCTGTCAAATGACATTTTTTTGAATTTCAAATCGTCATAGCTCCGGCTCTTGTGATCGCATCCACTTTTTATTTGTATATTGTTGATGAGTATTGTCCGAAGTATCTCTAGGCATAATAAAATCGATTTCGAAAATTCCAACTTTTTGGGTGAAAAATGACAAAGGGGTAAGACCCCCCAAAAACACCATATTCGTCATCACCACGAAATCCCCCGAAAACCTAAAGGCGCTTTTCTATCTGGAAGATCTACTATCCATTCGAACCATTCAGAAAACCCATTAGGACGACAAGTATCACCTATACTTTGAGTGCTGTGAGCCTCTGAACAAAACTCGAAAATGAAAAATGCAAAACAAAAAACTTGAATAATTCATGTCAAAGAAGGCCTTTATGGACAAGTTTGGTATCGATTTATAGGTTTTCGGGGACGCTGAATTCAATAAAAAATAATTCGAGGCTCTATCTATCACTGTTTAGATTTTCACCTGTCAAATGACATTTTTTTGAATTTCAAATCGTCATAGCTCCGGCTCTTGTGATCGCATCCACTTTTTATTTGTATATTGTTGATGAGTATTGTCCGAAGTATCTCTAGGCATAATAAAATCGATTTCGAAAATTCCAACTTTTTGGGTGAAAAATGACAAAGGGGTAAGACCCCCCAAAAACACCATATTCGTCATCACCACGAAATCCCCCGATAACCTAAAGGCGATTTTCTATCTGGAAGATCTACTATCCATTCGAACCATTCAGAAAACCCATTAGGACGACAAGTATCACCTATACTTTGAGTGCTGTGAGCCTCTGAACAAAACTCGAAAATGAAAAATGGAAAACAAAAAACTTGAATAATTCATGTCAAAGAAGGCCTTTATGGACAAGTTTGGTATCGATTTATAGGTTTTCGGGGACGCTGAATTCAATAAAAAATAATTCGAGGCTCTATCTATCACTGTTAAGATTTTCACCTGTCAAATGACATTTTTTTGAATTTCAAATCGTCATAGCTCCGGCTCTTGTGATCGCATCCACTTTTTATTTGTATATTGTTAATCAGTATTGTCCGAAGTATCTCTAGGCATAATAAAATCGATTTCGAAAATTCCAACTTTTTGGGTGAAAAATGACAAAGGGGTAAGCCCCCCAAAAACACCATATTCTTCATCACCACGAAATCCCTCGAAAATCTAAAGGCGCTTTTCTATCTGGAAGATATACTATCCATTCGAACCATTCAGAAAACCCATTCGGACGACAAGTATCACCTATACTTTGAGTTCTGTGAGCCTCAGAACAATACTCGAAAATGAAAAATGGAAAACAAAAAACTTGAATAATTCATGTCAAAGAAGGCCTTTATGGACAAGTTTGGTATCGATTTATAGGTTTTCGGGGACGCTGAATTCAATAAAAAATAATTCGAGGCTCTATCTATCACTGTTAAGATTTTCACCTGTCAAATGACATTTTTTTGAATTTCAAATCGTCATAGCTCCGGCTCTTGTGATCGCATCCACTTTTTATTTGTATATTGTTGATGACTATTGTCCGAAGTATCTCTAGGCATAATAAAATCGATTTCGAAAATTCCAACTTTTTGGGTGAAAAATGACAAAGGGGTAAGACCCCCCAAAAACACCATATTCGTCATCACCACGAAATCCCCCGAAAACCTAAAGGCGCTTTTCTATCTGGAAGATCTACTATCCATTCGAACCATTCAGAAAACCCATTAGGACGACAAGTATCACCTATACTTTGAGTGCTGTGAGCCTCTGAACAAAACTCGAAAATGAAAAATTCAAAACAAAAAACTTGAATAATTCATGTCAAAGAAGGCCTTTATGGACAAGTTTGGTATCGATTTATAGGTTTTCGGGGACGCTGAATTCAATAAAAAATAATTCGAGGCTCTATCTATCACTGTTTAGATTTTCACCTGTCAAATGACATTTTTTTGAATTTCAAATCGTCATAGCTCCGGCTCTTGTGATCGCATCCACTTTTTATTTGTATATTGTTGATGAGTATTGTCCGAAGTATCTCTAGGCATAATAAAATCGATTTCGAAAATTCCAACTTTTTGGGTGAAAAATGACAAAGGGGTAAGACCCCCCAAAAACACCATATTCGTCATCACCACGAAATCCCCCGAAAACCTAAAGGCGCTTTTCTATCTGGAAGATCTACTATCCATTCGAACCATTCAGAAAACCCATTAGGACGACAAGTGTCACCTATACTTTGAGTGCTGTGAGCCTCTGAACAAAACTCGAAAATGAAAAATGGAAAACAAAAAACTTGAATAATTCATGTCAAAGAAGGCCTTTATGGACAAGTTTGGTATCGATTTATAGGTTTTCGGGGACGCTGAATTCAATAAAAAATAATTCGAGGCTCTATCTATCACTGTTTAGATTTTCACCTGTCAAATGACATTTTTTTGAATTTGAAATCGTCATAGCTCCGGCTCTTGTGATCGCATCCACTTTTTATTTGTATATTGTTGATGAGTATTGTCCGAAGTATCTCTAGGCGTAATAAAATCGATTTCGAAAATTCCAACTTTTTGGGTGAAAAATGACAAAGGGGTGAGACCCGCCAAAAACACCATATTCGTCATCACCACGAAATCCCCCGAAAACCTAAAGGCGCTTTTCTATCTGGAAGATCTACTATCCATTCGAACCATTCAGAAAACCCATTAGGACGACAAGTATCACCTATACTTTGAGTGCTGTGAGCCTCTGAACAAAACTCGAAAATGAAAAATGCAAAACAAAAAACTTGAATAATTCATGTCAAAGAAGGCCTTTATGGACAAGTTTGGTATCGATTTATAGGTTTTCGGGGACGCTGAATTCAATAAAAAATAATTCGAGGCTCTATCTATCACTGTTTAGATTTTCACCTGTCAAATGACATTTTTTTGAATTTCAAATCGTCATAGCTCCGGCTCTTGTGATCGCATCCACTTTTTATTTGTATATTGTTGATGAGTATTGTCCGAAGTATCTCTAGGCATAATAAAATCGATTTCGAAAATTCCAACTTTTTGGGTGAAAAATGACAAAGGGGTAAGACCCCCCAAAAACACCATATTCGTCATCACCACGAAATCCCCCGAAAACCTAAAGGCGATTTTCTATCTGGAAGATCTACTATCCATTCGAACCATTCAGAAAACCCATTAGGACGACAAGTATCACCTATACTTTGAGTGCTGTGAGCCTCTGAACAAAACTCGAAAATGAAAAATGGAAAACAAAAAACTTGAATAATTCATGTCAAAGAAGGCCTTTATGGACAAGTTTGGTATCGATTTATAGGTTTTCGGGGACGCTGAATTCAATAAAAAATAATTCGAGGCTCTATCTATCACTGTTTAGACTTTCACCTGTCAAATGACATTTTTTTGAATTTCAAATCGTCATAGCTCCGGCTCTTGTGATCGCATCCACTTTTTATTTGTATATTGTTGATGACTATTGTCCGAAGTATCTCTAGGCATAATAAAATCGATTTCGAAAATTCCAACTTTTTGGGTGAAAAATGACAAAGGGGTAAGACCCCCCAAAAACACCATATTCGTCATCACCACGAAATCCCCCGAAAACCTAAAGGCGCTTTTCTATCTGGAAGATCTACTATCCATTCGAACCATTCAGAAAACCCATTAGGACGACAAGTATCACCTATACTTTGAGTGCTGTGAGCCTCTGAACAAAACTCGAAAATGAAAAATTCAAAACAAAAAACTTGAATAATTCATGTCAAAGAAGGCCTTTATGGACAAGTTTGGTATCGATTTATAGGTTTTCGGGGACGCTGAATTCAATAAAAAATAATTCGAGGCTCTATCTATCACTGTTTAGATTTTCACCTGTCAAATGACATTTTTTTGAATTTCAAATCGTCATAGCTCCGGCTCTTGTGATCGCATCCACTTTTTATTTGTATATTGTTGATGAGTATTGTCCGAAGTATCTCTAGGCATAATAAAATCGATTTCGAAAATTCCAACTTTTTGGGTGAAAAATGACAAAGGGGTAAGACCCCCCAAAAACACCATATTCGTCATCACCACGAAATCCCCCGAAAACCTAAAGGCGCTTTTCTATCTGGAAGATCTACTATCCATTCGAACCATTCAGAAAACCCATTAGGACGACAAGTGTCACCTATACTTTGAGTGCTGTGAGCCTCTGAACAAAACTCGAAAATGAAAAATGGAAAACAAAAAACTTGAATAATTCATGTCAAAGAAGGCCTTTATGGACAAGTTTGGTATCGATTTATAGGTTTTCGGGGACGCTGAATTCAATAAAAAATATTTCGAGGCTCTATCTATCACTGTTTAGATTTTCACCTGTCAAATGACATTTTTTTGAATTTACAATCGTCATAGCTCCGGCTCTTGTGATCGCATCCACTTTTTATTTGTATATTGTTGATGAGTATTGTCCGAAGTATCTCTAGGCGTAATAAAATCGATTTCGAAAATTCCAACTTTTTGGGTGAAAAATGACAAAGGGGTGAGACCCGCCAAAAACACCATATTCGTCATCACCACGAAATCCCCCGAAAACCTAAAGGCGCTTTTCTATCTGGAAGATCTACTATCCATTCGAACCATTCAGAAAACCCATTAGGACGACAAGTATCACCTATACTTTGAGTGCTGTGAGCCTCTGAACAAAACTCGAAAATGAAAAATGAAAAACAAAAAACTTGAATAATTCATGTCAAAGAAGGCCTTTATGGACAAGTTTGGTATCGATTTATAGGTTTTCGGGGACGCTAAATTCAATAAAAAATAATTCGAGGCTTTATCTATCACTGTTTAGATTTTCACCTGTCAAATGACATTTTTTTGAATTTCAAATCGTCATAGCTCCGGCTCTTGTGATCGCATCCACTTTTTATTTGTATATTGTTGATGAGTATTGTCCGAAGTATCTCTAGGCATAATAAAATCGATTTCGAAAATTCCAACTTTTTGGTTGAAAAATGACAAAGGGGTAAGACCCCCCAAAAACACCATATTCGTCATCACCACGAAATCCCCCGAAAACCTAAAGGCGCTTTTCTATCTGGAAGATCTACTATCCATTCGAACCATTCAGAAAACCCATTAGGACGACAAGTATCACCTATACTTTGAGTGCTGTGAGCCTCTGAACAAAACTCGAAAATGAAAAATGGAAAACAAAAAACTTGAATAATTCATGTGAAAGAAGGCTTTTATGGACAAGTTTGGTATCGATTTATAGGTTTTCGGGGACGCTGAATTCAATAAAAAATAATTCGAGGCTCTATCTATCACTGTTTAGATTTTCACCTGTCAAATGACATTTTTTTGAATTTCAAATCGTCATAGCTCCGGCTCTTGTGATCGCATCCACTTTTTATTTGTATATTGTTGATGAGTATTGTCCGAAGTATCTCTAGGCATAATAAAATCGATTTCGAAAATTCCAACTTTTTGGGTGAAAAATGACAAAGGGGTAAGACCCCCCAAAAACACCATATTCGTCATCACCACGAAATCCCCCGAAAACCTAAAGGCGCTTTTCTATCTGGAAGATCTACTATCCATTCGAACCATTCAGAAAACCCATTAGGACGACAAGTATCACCTATACTTTGAGTGCTGTGAGCCTCTGAACAAAACTCGAAAATGAAAAATGGAAAACAAAAAACTTGAATAATTCATGTCAAAGAAGGCCTTTATGGACAAGTTTGGTATCGATTTATAGGTTTTCGGGGACGCTGAATTCAATAAAAAATAATTCGAGGCTCTATCTATCACTGTTTAGATTTTCACCTGTCAAATGACATTTTTTCGAATTTCAAAATCGTCATAGCTCCGGTTCCCGTGATCGCATCCACTTTTTATTTGTATATTGTTAATCAGCATTGTCCAAAGTATCTCTACGCATAATAAAATCGATTTCGAAAATTCCAACTTTTTGGTTGAAAAATGACAAAGGGGTAAGACCCCCCAAAAACACCATATTCGTCATCACCACGAAATCCCCCGAAAATCTAAAGACGCTTTCCTATCTGGAAGATATACTATCCATTCGAACCATTCAGAAAATCCTTTAGGACGACAAGTATCACCCATACTTTGAGTGCTGTGAGCCTCTGAACAAAACTCGAAAATGACAAATGGAAAACAAAAAACTTGAATCATTCATGTCAAAGAAGGCCTTTATGGACATGTTTGGTATCGATTTATAGGTTTTCGGAGACGCTGAATTCAATAACAAATAATTCGAGGCTCTATCTATCACCGTTAAGATTTTCACCTGTCAAATGACATTTTTTCGAATTTCAAATCGTCATAGCTCCGGCTCCCGTGATCGCATCCACTTTTTATTTGTATATTGTTAATCAGCATTGTCCAAAGTATCTCTACGCATAATAAAATCGATTTCGAAAATTCCAACTTTTTGGTTGAAAAATGACAAAGGGGTAAGACCCCCCAAAAACACCATATTCGTCATCACCACGAAATCCCCCGAAAATCTAAAGACGCTTTCCTATCTGGAAGATATACTATCCATTCGAACCATTCAGAAAACCCTTTAGGACGACAAGTATCACCCATACTTTGAGTGCTGTGAGCCTCTGAACAAAACTCGAAAATGAAAAATGGAAAACAAAAAACTTGAATCATTCATGTCAAAGAAGGCCTTTATGGACAAGTTTGGTATCGATTTATAGGTTTTCGGAGACGCTGAATTCAATAACAAATAATTCGAGGCTCTATCTATCACCGTTAAGATTTTCACCTGTCAAATGACATTTTTTCGAATTTCAAATCGTCATAGCTCCGGCTCCCGTGATCGCATCCACTTTTTATTTGTATATTGTTAATCAGCATTGTCCGAAGTATTTCTAGGCATAATGAAATCGATTTCGAATATTCCAACTTTTTGGGTGAAAAATGACAAAGGGGTAAGACCCCCCAAAAACACCATATTCGTCATCACCACGAAATCCCCCGAAAATCTAAAGACGCTTTCCTATCTGGAAGATATACTATCCATTCGAACCATTCAGAAAACCCTTTAGGACGACAAGTATCACCCATACTTTGAGTGCTGTGAGCCTCTGAACAAAACTCGAAAATGAAAAATGGAAAACAAAAAACTTGAATCATTCATGTCAAAGAAGGCCTTTATGGACAAGTTTGGTATCGATTTATAGGTTTTCGGAGACGCTGAATTCAATAACAAATAATTCGAGGCTCTATCTATCACCGTTAAGATTTTCACCTGTCAAATGACATTTTTTCGAATTTCAAATCGTCATAGCTCCGGCTCCCGTGATCGCATCCACTTTTTATTTGTATATTGTTAATCAGCATTGTCCAAAGTATCTCTACGCATAATAAAATCGATTTCGAAAATTCCAACTTTTTGGTTGAAAAATGACAAAGGGGTAAGACCCCCCAAAAACACCATATTCGTCATCACCACGAAATCCCCCGAAAATCTAAAGACGCTTTCCTATCTGGAAGATATACTATCCATTCGAACCATTCAGAAAACCCTTTAGGACGACAAGTATCACCCATACTTTGAGTGCTGTGAGCCTCTGAACAAAACTCGAAAATGAAAAATGGAAAACAAAAAACTTGAATCATTCATGTCAAAGAAGGCCTTTATGGACAAGTTTGGTATCGATTTATAGGTTTTCGGAGACGCTGAATTCAATAACAAATAATTCGAGGCTCTATCTATCACCGTTAAGATTTTCACCTGTCAAATGACATTTTTTCGAATTTCAAATCGTCATAGCTCCGGCTCCCGTGATCGCATCCACTTTTTATTTGTATATTGTTAATCAGCATTGTCCGAAGTATTTCTAGGCATAATGAAATCGATTTCGAATATTCCAACTTTTTGGGTGAAAAATGACAAAGGGGTAAGACCCCCCAAAAACACCATATTCGTCATCACCACGAAATCCCCCGAAAATCTAAAGGCGCTTTTCTATCTGGAAGATCTACTATCCATTCGAACCATTCAGAAAACCCATTAGGACGACAAGTATCACCTATACTCTAAGTGCTGTGAGCCTCTGAACAAAACTCGAAAATGAAAAATGGAAAACAAAAAACTTGAATAATTCATGTCAAAGAAGGCCTTTATGGACAAGTTTGGTATCGATTTATAGGGTTTTGATGACGCTGAATTCAATAAAAAATAATTCGAGGCCCTATCTATCATAGTTTAGATTTTCACCTATCAAATGGCATTTTTTCAAAAAATGGAAATTTCAAAGTGTTGAATCTCCGGTTTCTTTGATCGTATCCAATTTTCGTTTGCATATTGAGGATCAGCGTTGTCCACAGTATCTGTGCGTGAAATAAAATCGGGTTAGCGAATTGGGTGAAAAATAACTAAGGAGTAAGACTCCCCAAAAACACTATATTTGTCAAAAACATCAAGAAATCCCTGTAATATCTGAAGGTGTTATTTTTCATGGAAGTTCTTGAATCCATTCCAATAATTCAGAAAACCCATTTGGCTTATCGATACCACCTCTACTTCGAGTGGTCTGAGCATCTGAACAAAACTCGAAAATAAATTTTGGAAAAAATAAAACATAAAAAGTTCAACTAAAGTTGGACTATATGGACAAGTTTGATATCAAAATATAGGTTTTCGAGGACGCTGAATTCATTAAAAAATAATCCAAGAGGCCCTATCTGCCATAGTTTAGATTTTCACCTGCGAAATGGTACTAAAAGGGGAATTTAAAAGTGTCAAAACTCCGGCTCCTTTGATCGTATCGAAATTTCAAATGATCAGGCAATATGACCCCCTAAAAATACTATAGTTTGAGTGCTCAGAGGTGTTACCTTTCGAACAAAAAAATTATATATGAATAGGTTCAACGTCTGTGATAATAATTTCAAAAAAGTGTCTGCATGCCGTTAAAAATCATCTCTAAAAAATTTATTATTTCATTCCTTATTTGAGCAGTAGCACCGCTCAGAAAACGGAGGGGCCCAATAAAACTAAGTGGGATACTTTTTTTGTAGAGTTTTTACATTAAGAAGAAAATACAATATGTGGTGCCGTGGTGGTGCTAATGTGCTTCATAGAAGTGTGTCTATTATTCGTCCATAATATCAAAGACTTGTATCATGCGGATGAATGCCTTAGAATGGATAGCTCTATCAACGTTTGATTGATTATTCCAGCATGATTAAACATTTATGTATGTTGAAGTTTGTGACGGGTTTGAATAGTTTCCTTGAAGATGTCATTTTGCAGAAAAATTCATTTATTCATGCTACCCCAAATCTGGTTATTTAATTAAAGAATCTTATACCCTAGAAATTTACAATTCTTAGAGAAACTTATCTTACCAGTGGGTACAAAAACGTTCAGATAAAGGCAGTCTTCGTTGAGGTCCATATCAGTGGTGTTCGCAATCAGTTTGAAGAAGGGTAAATCCTCATCCCTAAAGTCCTCAGGATTCTGCAGACAGGATGGCATGTAGGTAGTCAAATTCCTCACCCCCTCCCAGGAGGGCATGGGGTCAGTCATGGGGGGCGCGAATCTCAGGTGCTCCAAAGGGGGATGTGCGTACGGAATACCATAATAAGCGATAATTTTGTGAACTCGATTTTTCGAAATTTCCACCCCCTTTATGTCGCCCTGGTTCGGTATCGAGATAACGGGAAGACGATCAGATCTCTCTTTGGCGCCAAAAACCACGACAGGAAAGGCGAACAAGAGACAGAGGGTAGGTAGCATGATGAAAATTTGACGGGGCGACTTAAGGGAAAGTTGGATGCCGACTACACAATTCACGAATGAAATCACAGTTTGCGCTGTTGCGTGATTACTCATTCCCCTACGAAGCCGAACTGCGATCAATCTACTATTTCTTGAAAAGGGGTCAGATTTTCACAAACCTCCCCTTTCTGGCCCATTAAGGTCCACGTGACATCTAGTATCATCGTGGAAAAATTCGTATTCATAACAACGCGTGCCTCTCGATGCGAGATTTTTTTTCTAAAATGCACTATTGCACTTTAAGGGTTCCGTTCATCGAGAACTGAAAACTTAACATTTCCTCATCGAACGAATATTTTGTGTTGACACAATTTTCAATAAAAAAAACCATAAACAAAGATTCAGGCCACTACAATTAATTAAAACTCCTTATATGTAATTCCTTTTATGTAATATTTCATAAAAAAAGTTTATTCTGCATGAACTCAATATTTTTGAGCGCTCGTTCTATCGGGTGTTTTTTAGAGTGAGAGAACTTTAATTTGAAATAAAAAACATTTAAAGAAGGATTGAATCCGATTTCTTTTTTATTTGAAAAATAAGTTTTTGACATTTATGTTTTAAAACGAATTTCCGGCATATGTTCACCACGACCATGATCTTAGAGACCACCTACTGTAAATTTTATAAATAAATTTCTTTTTATTTACATTATGATGTGTGATTTATTGCCATACCTTTTTCTTTTTTTTATCTAGAACTCTTCTTGACCAACATCTGAAGCTAATTTTCATTAATTTTCAGCATTTTCTATCATAACTTGATCAGAAATATCCTAAAATGGCAAAAAATAATTTTGTGTAGTAAATGTCTAGTTCTTTGATTTTTTCCACCTCGATGACTTTGAAGGCTAATTCTAGCAAAAGTAGAGTGTTAAGTACCATTTTTTATCAATGATTCTAAAAGCTGACTGTTGAGCGCAGTTTTTAAGCATACTAAGAAACCGTGAATTAGCCTTTTTACATTTTTAATTTTGATTCGAAAATTCAGATCATAATCCAATTTACTTAACTTTTTCACTTGAGACCAACATTTCCATAATTTTTATCAAAGTTACGAATCTGGTTATTTTATGTATAAAAGTAGGTACAATTCATGGAGATTAAGTTACAAAAAGAATTTCACAGAGAAGTCTTGTACTTTTTTTGGACCATTTCTCGAAATAATGTTATCTTTCGGTAGCAGCATGAGGTGTAGCACCATCTTGTTGGAACCAAAACTCTTCTGAGGCGATACTATTCGAATTTTGAAGCAAATAATCATTGATCATCGATCTATAACGAGCACCATTCACTGTAACATTAGCCCCAGAGCAATTTTGGACCACTTTTTCGAGTAATTCAGGACTTATTTCAGCACTAACACGAGTTATGTTGGCTTTCACAGCGTCTATTGTTTCTTGTTTATCAACATAAACCAATGACAGGACATAACTCCGAAGAAAATAATCCATTGGAGTTATGTCGCATGGATGATCTTGAAGACCAATTAAATGGACCATATCTCTGAATAATGTTATCGCCAAATCTTTCTCTCAATAAATCAATTGTTACGGTAGCGCCATGAGGTGTAGCACCATCTTGTTATTCTTGTTGGAACCAAAACACTTCCGAGTCGATACCATTCGAATTTTGAACCAAATAATCATTGATCATCGATCTGTTACGAGCACTATTCAGTGTAAGATTAGCTTGGACTTCGTTTTTGATGAAATATGGACCGATGATGCTTTTCAGGATGCAATCGAACCTGCAGAACTTTTTGAGGATTGTTTTCACTCCATACACGCCAATTTTGCTTGTTCACGTAGCCGTTCAACCAGAAATAAGATTCATAACAACACAATTTTTCGATAAAAAAGTGGATCAACTTCAAGCTGCTCTAGGGCCCAATGTGGCTTTAGTTCTCGAACCAGTTGGATCTTGTATGGGTGTAGACCAAGATCTTCACACAAAATTTTACATGTGGTTGTGGTGGATGCACTAGTCCAACTTGTTGTGAACGTCGACGAATAGACAAATCTGGCTCTTCATCAACACTATCACTTACAGCAGCGATATTTTCTTTTGTAAGTTCTGTACGTACAGTTCCTTGTCTTGTTGCTGTTGTTGCATGGAGTAGACAAAATGTTGTCCGAAATCTATCGATAGTTCGACGAATAAGATGCTCTGATGAACGATTATAAGTTAACCATAAATTTCACGAAGTACGAAGTTCGGCGAAAAGAACACTGATTTTGAATATAGATTTCAACAATTTGTAAACGTTGTTGCGGCGTGAGTCTTTCCATGACAATTTGTCAATGTTTTTTGAACAGAAACGTCAAAACAACATTGCTTCTACCTTCTTAGCAGTTATCCCTAACGAAAATTCTATCACTCTAAAAAAACCACCCCATACTTGAACGAAAGCTTTATCATTTGCTGTCTGTATTTTTGAGCCGTACGATATCGTTTCACCCACTGATGATGAATCGGTGGTCAAATTCAATTCTTTCTGTACGTCCGGATAATTTGAGAACTATGGGTAAAAAATCCGTTTGATACTGCCATGAAATCCATAAAAAATAAAAAACAGGTCTTTTTAAATTTCTTCATAGATGGATAATTCACACTTTATGATTTTTCTACGGAGAACCTATCCACAATTAAGTATCTGTCATGAGCAAATGACGTACAAAATTCGAAAATCTTCAGAATGATTAAGGACATATAAGTTGGAAAGAAATCCTTCCCTTAGTTTTGCTTACACTCTACTAAAGATCACCATAAGCAATTCAAACACACAAACAAAAAAACCACTCAAACTCGAAATTTTTCAAGATCACAATACTTCTAATTAACATATACTACCTTCAATCAGCTTTCATCCAATTGCCCATTTTGATTGACCAAGAATATTTGCTAAATGCTTATGAACGTCAAGTACTTTTACTATGTATGTTAATCTATTCTATCTATATATCTTCTATATATATAAAAGAAAGATGTTGGTTACACCATTTATAACTAGAGATCGGATGGACTGTTTGTTATGAAACTTCATTTATGGAATCGTCTTCGGTCTGGTTATTATAAAATACAATGGCATTTCGAAAAAATTGATGAAAGTTTTACTTATGCAGGAAATGCTTTTCCTTCTTTCGAATAAGGCCACTAGGTGTCGCTACCGTTGATGCGTAGTCGTACAGTGAATAGACAAGTCACTGTACGTAGTCGTAGGTTGATATTACCGCTGTTAGATGGCGATATGTGATTCGCATAGAACTCATGGTAACATGGAAGTCTATTGCCAGATCAAAAAGGGGGTAAACTCATCTCAAGTTGGTGGAACAGTGAATTTTTACCGAAAGATAAAGTATCTGATTTTGACGATCAGTTTCAAACGTGAGTTGGCCATCTTCATCTTTTTTCTTTATTTTTGAAATGCTTTCGAATTTCTGTTAGGGTAATAGATATATTTGCGGAAATAACTGAATCCAAAATTGCCCATAATTAATAATTGACATATTATATTCGTGTTTCTGTTCGCACAGAGACAGTATTGTAAGCGTCAATAACTTTGAAACGTTTGCTCATCGGGCTTTCACTTATAATATACAATAATGTTTCATGGGTTGCCTAATCTGATCTGGAGTTCAACATAATTCACAGTGTTGATAATTTTGCCGTGTCGATCGTACTATCGATATTTTAACATCTCGATTTGTCTTCTAACGAGCTTTATATCGTCAACTAAATTGAACAAATTGAAGAGAGATTGACAGCTCATATCCATGAAATAGTGAGAATCGCGCTGCTCCACCAACTGAGATGTTTACCCATTATTTTGAGCTTAGCAGCATAACTAAGATGTCTAAAATAATGGTGTGACCACTGATTAGATTTTGAGAATATAAGAAAAGTTTTGTTTTTGCCACTCCAGGTTGGGCTACAAATGACTGATTTTTTAATTCTGGTCGACGGGCTGTGTTAATAGTCGATAGTTCATTAAAGGAATAATTTTTGTTCATATTCTTGACAGTTTGATTCATATAAGAGGAAAGGTATAATATGGATTATACTCCTGCTATTCACAGTCACATGAGGTACTGCAAAAAGAGAACTGTACAACAATTAAAAACAAAAAGTTATATGTTCAAGTTCAACAATTAGTTACCGCTTAAATAAAGAGAATTATTTCCATGTGAATTACAAAATTATTAAAATTTTGTATATTTTGAACTTTAATTTTGCCTAATTTTTTTCCTGCTTGAAAAAAAGCAATGGTAAGTTTATACAACTTAGTATAATTCGCGGTACAAAGTTCGCCGGGCAAGCTAGTTAAAATGATATTAAATCCACTCATAAATTGTTAATTTTATATTCATTTTGGACGTTGGGAGTCAGTGAATCTGGAGAGATCCAACTATTATGTTCTCGTACTTCTGGTTCTATACATTTTTCTCAAAAATATGAAAGTAAAAATAACATGCAGATGTGCCTTTTGGTGGATGCGCTCCACTACAACTTTCCACTGAAGGCTGAAGGTGGAGCCACACCGCAACCACCAATGAGAGAAAACTTTTCCAGATAATCGCATTTTCCTTCAGTCATTTTCATTCCTAACCTAATTCTGATATTCTGATATAGATTGTTGGCCGACTAGGCGACTACAAGCATTCGTTACATTGTTACATATACATAAGAATATTGAGAGTTAAAGTAAATTATGAATATGCTGCGTACAGTATTCCTGAATAATATTCCAAGGTAATTATGGCAATATGATCTTGATGGCGATAAGGGACTTGGCTTTTTAGACATTTCTATAAGAAAATTCGGTAATCTTTTAGGCAGGTGAGACTGATGTCTCAACTCGGAGATCTTGGAAGTGGAGCAGGTAAAGGTGGTGGTGGCGGTGGAAGCATTAGAGAAGCTGGAGGTTCCTTTGGCAAAAATGAAGCTGCAAGGGAGGAAGAATACTTCTATAAAAAGGTATTGATATGTTACATAACATGTAAACTACGTGGAACAACAATTGTTCCTATGTTCTTCCAAAAATTCGTTCATATCACTGCAAGTTCTACTTGAAGAGCAGTTTCTAGTGTATTATCAATGATCGATCCTGATGGCATCAATGAAATTGACCAATTTTTTATATTATTTTCAGCAAAGAGAGCAACTGAAGAGTTTGAAAACAAATCTACAGGATGAAATTAGTTTCCACGAAGAACAAATTAAAAGACATCAAGAGGCAATTTCTCGCCATAAGAAGAAGATGGATGAAGTAGAATCTTAAATGCTTTGATCTTATGTTTACTTTAGTGTATTCTAAGTCCATATTGAATGTTATGTCATATGGCATCTTAGATTTAAATACTCTGGTTTCAGTTATGCTTATTAAAGTTTGATTTTCTTCATTTTCTCGTTTATTTGCGAAGAAAATTCCCAGTAGGCGCATTTCCTTTTCGATTAACGATTTGCGCATACTCAGGGCGCATATGATATTGTTTTGACATTTGCCGGTCGCATCCAAAAATTTGAAACGTAGTGCGATAACCTTCGATCTTTAATCAATTTTAAATAATGAAATCGCACGAGACACATCTTTAGTTTAATGAGAAAACCCCATTCGCTGCTATACCTTCGTAACCAATGTGCCTTCTAGTTGTCTAAACGCTTTTGAATCACAAAAACCATGGGTGGAAAATATTCTTCACAAGATCCCATGAAAGTGGAGGTACCAGAAATAAAAAAGTTATTAGAACGGGATCCTTATTTACAACCGTATGAAAAAGAAATTAGACGCCGGTGAGTACTGTTTTTTATTCGTTTTCCGTACTGGAATGCACTTCAAAATTTAGAGGTCGTTGAAGGGCAAAACTGAATGTAAACAAATACATGCTTTTTCTAATTCAAGTTTATTTAGATCGAAGATATCTATGGTGGTTATGATGGATTGTGAAAATTCTCTTTATATTTTCATGCAACGTTTCCTAGAATATTTTTTAGAGCTAATTCTTTCGCAGATATGCATGTTTCAAAGATATGCTGGAACTGATCAACGAAAATGGTGGAGGATTAGATGCATTTACCAAAGGATATAAATATTTTGGCGTAAATGTACAACAGGACAATTCTATTGTATGTCGAGAATGGGCACCAGGGGCACGTCAATTGTTTCTAACAGGAGATTTTAGTGAGTTGTTATTTTATAGTTGAAGATGAAAATTATCAACTTATTCACTAGATGGTTGGAACAGAGAAAGCCACCCTTATAAGAAGTTGGAGTACGGAAAGTGGGAACTTGTTCTACCACCAAATCAAGATGGAAGTTGTGCCATAAATCATCTCTCCGAACTCAAGGTGATTAATTCTTAAATGATTTTTCTCCTTCCCTTATGTTATACTGATCTGTGGCTGAATCAGTTTCTGTCTTAAACTACCCAGTTTTTTGTAAAGAAGTACAAAGATGTATGTTTTCATTGTGAAATGTTAATATCTAACATTCAAAAGTCGATCTAGTCTCTTTCTGAAAGCTATTATGAACCAAAATATAATTTTACGAAATTCAAGGTTGTTGTTGAGAGCCAAAGTGGATCTAAAGAAGACAGAATTTCTCCTTATGCCACATACGTAGTTGAACCACCAAAAAACGAAGGAACGATCTATAAACACAAATTCTGGAATCCATATCAAACTCAGGTAAAGAAAAATCGTGGACTAATAATAGTCTAAGATGAACAAAAATTCAAATTCTTTGAATTTTCCAATTTCCAGCGCTACATATTCAAGAACAAAAAAGTACCACGTCCTAAGAGTTTGAGAATTTACGAATGTCATGTAGGTATTGCAACCCAAGAGCTCAATGTTGGATCTTATGATAACTTCACCGACAACATCTTACCTAGAATCGTTAAACAAGGGTATAATGCGATACAACTCATGGCAGTTATGGAACATGCCTATTATGCAAGTTTTGGTTATCAAGTGACCAGTTTTTATGCAGCTTCAAGTCGTTATGGCACTCCTGAGCAGCTGAAAAGATTGGTTGATAGAGCACATGAACTTGGTTTGTTTGTACTATTGGATCTTGTACATTCCCATGCTAGCAAAAACGTGATGGATGGTTTGAATCAATTCGATGGCACAGATTCCTGCTTCTTCCATGCAGGACCTAGAGGAGAGCATTCATTATGGGACTCCAGGCTTTTCAATTATTGCGAATTTGAAGTGTTACGATTTCTATTGTCAAATATTCGCTGGTACATGGACGAGTATCAATTTGATGGGTTCAGGTTCGATGGGGTCACCTCAATGTTGTACCATTCACATGGTATAGGTAAGTTTGAAATTTCCGACGACTTGAGGACTAGAACTGAATTGAAGTGGTTTCTATGTAGGTCAGGGTTTCGGAGGTCATTACGATGACTACTTCAGCATGGGAGTTGACACAGAAGGAGTTGTCTACCTTATGTTGGCCAATCACATGATCCATCATTTCCACAAAGACTCCATAACTATCGCAGAGGATGTTTCTGGAATGCCAGGAACTTGTAGACCTGTCGCTGAAGGCTGTTTGGGCTTTGATTATCGCCTAGCTATGGCCATCCCTGATAAGTGGATCGAATTGCTGAAGCATTGTTCTGATGAAGATTGGGATATAGGTGAGCTCGTGGTTTATATCTGGAAGGTGGTTTTGAGGGGTCAGCGATGGGAAGAGTCAGCCATTTCGGTAAATAGGATTGTTGAGTCAAAATCTGTACCAGGAGATTTAGATATTCAAGACTTTGGCCCTTCTTGGATCCTTCTTACATTTTCGTATTTATCCATTTGTTTCTCACACATTTTGGAATTAAAATCAGTATTCTTTCAAGGAAAAGAAATTATTCATTTAGAAATTTGCTCAAAAATGTTTCAATACAACATGTTAATCAAAGCATCTAAATTTTTTTCTTTCAACTGATATTCTGAGGTTGATTTGGAAGAATTGTCATGCTAACTTCATGTATACAGAGTGTAACAGCCAAATGGAATAAATTCGATAACGAATAAATGAGGGCGTTTTGGGAAAAACGCTCGGACACGTCGATTTGTAATTTTAAATGCGCATATTTTTCAAGAAAATAATATTAAATAGGGTGTTCCATGTGACCGTGGCCAATACCAACTTTTTTATTTCAAATGCAACCCCCTGTATATTATTTATTTTTTGGATTCTTCAGAGAATTCTAGACACAATTCATGCACAATGTCCTATACCTATCTTTAACTGTAGTATTAAGTGTTTTCAGATTTATTGCAAAAATCAACGATTTAAATAAAAATTATTTTATTTCACAAATTCGGTACATTACACTTAAAACCTAATAAGTAATACTGATTATTTCTTAATTATTAAAAAAAAAACAAAAAAACATTAATGTCAATGTAGGAAATGTTCAAAATGCTCACCGCGAACGTCTTGGCAACATGCTAATCTGGTGTAGAATTCTCGTCTAACGTTACTCAACATTTCAGGCGTGAGTGATCTAATCGCAAGCGTGATTCGGTTTTTTAGGTCGACTAAGTTTAAGGATTTCGTTTCGTATACAATACTTTTGACATATCCCCACAAAAAAAGTCTAATGGTGTCAGATCAGGAGATCGTGCTGGCCATTCTATCGATCCGCGCCTCCCTATCCACCGATTTGGAAAAATTTCGTTCAAGTACTGCCGGACATTGATTTGGTATTGGGCGGTGCTCCATCTTGCTGACACCATATTATATTGGCAGGAACTTGTGGATTTGCTGGATCAGGATATAAGTTTATCAAAGTTGGTACGACATTATTTTGGAGTAGTTCTAAATATTTTTCTTCATTCAAGTTGCCGTCAATGAAAAAGGGACCTACGATATTCCTGCCCAAACATTAACATTTTCAGGATATTGCGTATGTTCTTCTCTCATCCAGTGAGGATTTTCATCAGACCAATAGCGGCAATTTGGACGATTAACATGACCATGTAGTGTAAATGTACTCTCATCAAAAACAAAACATTTTCTGATTGGATCACATTGTTATCTAACATTGCCATCATTTGCTCACAAAAATGCGTTCTCCTATCGATATCGTCTTCTATGAGCTCCTGAGTTGCGATCAATAGCACTTACACTGATCACTTATTGTCATACAAACAGACAACGTGTTACTAAGGCTATGAGAATAAACAAATCTGTTTTTGTTTTTTTTAATTTCTTCTCAGTAATGGTTTTTGCTTACTTTCTTCATATCAAGAGGTAAATGGGAAATAAGTAATGAGTGTAATGTATCGAATTTGTGAAATAAAATAATTTTCATTTAAAATGTTAATTTTGGTAAAAAATCTGAAAACACTTAATATTTCCGAAAAAGTTGAAGATAGGTATAGGACATTGTACATGAATTATGTCTAGAATTTTCTGAAGAATCCAAAAATAAATAATATACAAGGGGTTGCATTTGAAATAAGAAAGTTGGTATTGGCCACGGTCGCATGGAACACCCTATATAATTTTATTTTCTTGAGAAATATGCGCATTCAAAATTACAAATCGACGTGTCAGAGCGTTTTTCCTAACACCCCCTCATTTATTCTATATCGAATTTATTCTATTCGGCTGTTACACTCTGTATAAGTTAGTCATCAGATGAACATATTCACATTCATTTTCAGGAAATATAGTCCACACTCTCACAAACAGAAGATGGATGGAACCGAGCGTTGCATATTGTGAATCTCATGACCAAGCCTTGGTTGGTGACAAAACGATAGCCTTCTGGTTGATGGATAAAGAAATGTACACACATATGAGCACCCTGTCAAGTCCCTCAGCCATAATAGATCGAGGCATAGCCCTCCACAAACTCATTAGGTTCCTTACTCACGTACTTGGAGGAGAAGCTTACCTAAACTTCATTGGCAACGAGTTTGGCCATCCCGAATGGCTGGACTTCCCCAGGGAGGGAAACAACAGTTCCTATCACTACGCAAGGCGCCAGTGGAATTTGGTGGATGATGAACTGTTGAAATATAAGTTCCTGAATGCATGGGACGCGGCAATGAACCACGCTGAAGCTAAATACGAATGGCTGGCTTATGAGCCAGCTTATATCAGTTGGAAACATCAAGAAGACAAGATAATCGTGTGCGAGAGACATGGAGTAGTCTTCGTGTTCAATTTCCATCCCAGCAAAAGCTTTCCAGATTATAGAATCGGTTTGGAGGGGAGCGGAGAGTATAAGATAATTTTGTGCTCTGATGAGGAACGGTTTGGAGGATATAACCGTATAGATACATCTGTTAGTTTCTTCACGTCAAATGAAGGATATGCAGGGAGGAGAAACTCATTGAAGGTTGGTAATTGATTCAGTTCGAAAGGAGTGAATTTAATTCTTTTTAATTGCATATTTTGTTCGAACAACCATATTTTGCGCCTGAAAGTCATCCTCATTAACGGTAATACGACTTGAAATTTTACTCATCAGATATCATAATTAACTTATGTGAATCTTCACCAATAACAATATTCATTAGTTCAAACCACAAAAAATATAATAGTTCAAACCATCCATGAATGAAAGGTGAAACAAAAAAGAACTTAGGTCTCACCATATTGAACTATTCTTCCTCTATATAGTTAGGTTTACATATACAAGGTGTCCCAAGTTCGGGTGCCTATTAGACGTTTCTGGAGAACTGGACATATTTGAAATCTGAAAATTGGGATTATGATATTGTTCGAAATTCTCTAGAGACCTAAAATATGTTCAGATCCAGAGCACTTACGGTTACACAGGGAGTGAAAATAAATTTGCTCAAAAATTTTTTTTTCAGTCTTTTCGTTTCTGATATGATTGAGTATTCAATGCTGAATACATTTCTGTTGAAACCATTGTATTCATTCGAATAGTTATCAAAATATCGAAAAAAACCTAAAAAAAAAGTCAAATATTCATAGTCAGTATTATGTTCATTTTTCTTATTCTGAACATCCTGAGTGTAAACCGTTCTCACAACCTCAAAGTAGAAGAATGTGGAAAGGTCATGCATCTTTTGAATTTCATGAATATCATCACAGGGTGTTCCAAATTTTGTGTCGAAAACTGTGATCGAAAATCGGCCATAACTTCTGTTTTTCAAATTAGAACCCTATTTTTTTATGATTGCGTTCTACGAAGAAAAATAATGATAGCACTCTCAGATGCTCTTGCTCCCAAATTCAGTAATTCCCGAGTTATTTGAGCTTTTCTGGATTCATGTCGTAAGTAGAATCAAATTCATCTAATCTTTCACTTGAGAATATTCTCTGACCATAGAAGATAAATGATCCCATTAATAATTCACAAGTGACAGGTCTAATTATTAGTTGTTACTATGGTTTAGTGAGAATATTCATCAGATCTGTTTAGATTCAATGAATTTGAATCTACGTACAACATGAACCCAGAAAAGCTCAAATAACTCGGGAATTACTAAATTTAGAAGCAACAGCATCTTAGAGTGCTATCACTATTTTTCTTCGCAGAATCCAACGCAATCATAAAAAAAAAGGGTTCTAATTTGAAAAACAGAAGTTATGGACAATTTTCGATCACAGTTTTTAACACGAAATTTGAAACACCCTGTGATGATATTGATGAAAATCAAAAGATGCATGACCTTTCCACATTCTTCTACTTTGACGTTGTGAGAACAGTTTACACTGAGGATGTTCAGAATAAGAAAAATGAACATAATACTGACTATGAATATTTGACTTTTGTTCAGGTTTTTTCTCGATATTTTGAAAACTATTCGAATTAATACAATGGTTTTAACAGAAATGTATTCAGCATTGAATACTCAATCATATCAGAAACGAAAAGAGTGAAAAACAAATTTTTCGAGCAAATTTATTTTCACTCCCTGTATAACCGGAAGTGTCCTGGCTCTGAAAATATTTTAGGTCTGTAGAGAATTTCGAACAATATCATAATCCCAATTTTTAGATTTCAAATAAGTCCAGTTCTCCAGAAACGTCTAATAGGCACTCGAATTTGGGACACCCTGTATAGCTATCTTGAAATAAGAGTCCCATTTTTTCTTCATGGAACTCGTCGTTTGGTGAGCCGAATGAATATAGGGATATATTATACAGGGTGCCATATTTCAAAAACTACATATTCTATAGGGTGTTGAGATTTGGTATTTCGATGCAAAATTACATATGGAGAAGAAAATAGTGGAAATGGTTTCAAGACCGCTATTGAAATGGAAAATCGACCTTAATCTGTAGCGAATGTAGAAGGATATTCAAATCATAAATCCTCGTAAAATTTTTTTGTGGAATATGTTTCACCCATAATAATTCTCATATCATTTTCATTTAAAAT
This sequence comes from Adalia decempunctata, assembly GCA_951802165.1. Classification (NCBI taxonomy): domain Eukaryota; kingdom Metazoa; phylum Arthropoda; class Insecta; order Coleoptera; family Coccinellidae; genus Adalia; species Adalia decempunctata. Next base: position 7,776,555 of record OX637704.1, on the reverse strand, counting down.
TAGTTCGTTATTTGCACTCTTATACTATAATAATAATCTTTTTACAGGTCTACATACCATCAAGGTGTGCCATAGCTTTAGCAAAAGCTTAAAATATAAAACACTTTACGAATTTGGTATATCTATTGTTTTCTATGAATAAATTTTATTTTGTTGATATTATTTTCCAATCACATCCTTTCATTTGCATGAATAGTATAAAACTATATTCCGTACGAATATTTCATTGTCTTACAAAGACACAAGTGGAATGAATTTTGTTTACCTCTAGTTTGTGCAATATTAAACTTTTGATTCAATGCCTGAGATCCATAATAAATGTTAATTATTATTCACAGTTCACAGATCCTTAAGGAATAATCTGAAGAACATTAGAATAAAAACTAGACTTCAATTGAAACATTTACATTTCATATTGAAAATTCACAATTCAAATAATTTGTCTGTAGAAATATGACCTTAAATTCAATACTCTATCTTCGTATCAAAATTGGCGTGGAAATTCCTAGTTCACTTTGATGAGAGGTGAGATGCTGTGCCTCATTTTCCAGAAATTTTATACGTTTCAATCGAACTGTGCTCTTTCCCTTGTACTGTCTCATTTTGCAAGACTTAACACTACAGCCACACACCAGACCAATTAGAATTCCATAAACTAGAACTGTAATGATGAATAGGCTGTAGGGTAATTCAGATAGGTTGATCATGGAAATGTTTTCTTCAGGATGTTGACATGGAATTTGTTGGACTTTTGATGTTTCTTTTTGGTTTTCATGGTTTTCCTCGACAATCCAGAAAGTATTATCACTGTATGTTTCTTCTGGGGTCTGTAGCATCATTTTTTCGAATTTCAGGTTTTTTTGCCTGCATGGATCTTCATCATATCGAATTTTCTTTGAAAAAAGTAATTTTTTCAAAACTATCATTTCTTTGTTGCAAGTTAAGATGTTATCTTTAATCTTCAGAATTTTTAAATTGCCTAGTGGCTTTATGACTTCTTGGCTCAAGGAAATCAGTTTGTTCCCTGATAAATCTAAATAATTTAACTGAGGCAAATTGAATATTTCTCCCTTAAGGAAAGTGATATAAGATTTACTCAAATCTAATACCTACAAAATTAATATTGACGTTAAATAATGAATTAAGCATTTACGTTGAGTATCACCTTTATTTTATCGGAATTGAAAGCGTGCTTCGGCAAATTCGACATATCACCAAAATGATTTCCTTCAAGGTAGAGGTATTCCAGTTTACTCAGTGCTTCAAACCATTGGGGATAAATCTGCTGAATGGTGTTGTATGAAAGATCCAGAACTTTCAATTTTCTTAGTCCTCTGAATGCGAATATGTTGATTTCACCCAATCTGTTATGAGATATGTTCAACAGCTGCAGTTGAAATAATTTGTTGTTCTACAAATAATATTTTCTCAAAAAAAATAGATAGATTGGAACGAAATCGAAATAGAAAAATTTCCCCTTCTCTCCCTATAACTTGTGCTTCTAGATTTGTGGAATCCAAAGTAAAAAACCAACTTACAAAAAAGGTATTTTCTTTCAGCTGGCTAATTTGGTTGAAAGAAACGTCTAATATTTGGGTTTGAGATGGTAAATCTAAGTCTGCCACTACTATAGTTCGGTTGACACATGTTGCCTTCCTGAGATTTGAGTAATTTTCGCAAATACAGTAGGATGGACATTCGATTTTGATTCTTTTAGCACACACTAGAAAGGTTATATTTACTAGGAAAACAAAAATAATGTAGTTTCTCATTGTTTCTAAAGAGAGATCGCATTGTGAATGTATGGATTCTCCTTATTTTTTCTGATTAGATAAGCAGTCATCAGGTGGTAGGTACAGGTATATTTATGATTCATAAAACGAGGATTCGATGATGAGTTCTAGATAAATCAATGACGCATTAGTTATTTCATTTGCTATAAATGATTCAACGTGAATACCCAGAAATTGTATAAATTTGGTCTTCGCATTCCGAAAGCGATCACTCGAGCCAAAATATAGGGGATATAGGATCAATCCACAGCCAGAAACAGAAACGCTTCTCAACAGGGTTTTAAGTACCCTGAAAATTCCTTAGGGAAGGTAGGCTCAAAATATTTCATGGTAGACATGAAATAGATATGATACGAATTATTTTCATTTCGAAAGTGAAGATCCAAAAGGCAAAAATGATTATCCATCCGATAATTTGGTGGATGCGCTCAACATATCAATACTCGGTTAATTATACGAAGTAATAAAGTTTGCATGAATCTCTCAACCATTTCTATTCTATCGACAACGTAGAGCTAAAGCTGATGGATATTATTATACTTGTTCCTCTTTAAATAAACTGTGAGAATGAACTGGAGTAATTATTAATCCTTTTCCATGAATTATTATTATATAACTCATCCTAGAATTTGGCGGATGCTCTAAGTTGGAGTGTATTTCGAAAATGCAGAAAACTACAATTTTTGTACTATTTTGTGGTTAAGCGTTAGCGATCTCTACTAAACGGGTGATTGGACCACTAACCACTAGATGGCCATAGGATCATCGAAGTAGACGCTGACACTTCTAGTCATTAGTTCGAATACTATTCCCTAGAGGGCCAAGCGGAGCTTACTCCTTCTCACGCATGTCTGGAACCATAGATTAAGCCAGAAAGTACCTTCGATCATAGGCTTCTAATCCGATAATGTGGAAAATATAGTTTTCTACATTCTGAAAATGTAATCTATAGGCGGAACCAAGGGCGCCCCCTATCGTTGACGAATGAAGTAACGCATGGGCCCTAGTTTTGTGTACTTTTCGAAAAAGGCTCTGAGGCGTTTCTCTTTGGAAAGGCCCATAGAGTAGTTTTGATTCTCGCCGTTTTAGCGCTACGATCTTCATTTCAGCAGCCTATGATTGAGCGTTAGAGATCACTACTGAACCGGTGATTCGACCACTAACCACTAGATGGCCCTAGGATCATCGGAGTCGTATTCCTTTGATGAACCTAGCGGAAATAACTCCATCTCACGCATGTGTGGGCCATTGATTAAGCCAAATAGTACCTTTTGATAATAATAGCCTTCTATGATCTAACACGGTTATACGTTAACAAACCACTAGATTGCCATAGCGTCAGCGGACAAGATACACACATAAGTAAGTTTGAAAGCTTGCCACCAGACAGCGCCACCAATACCATTCATAAGTTCGAAAGGTTACCACTAGATGGAGCTACCTTTATCGAATTTCAGGACACGAAGTGAACAGAATACATCCGTTGAAAGATTTCGAATCGAAAGTCTCTCACGGAAATATAAATTTGTCAACCAATCGCGTGTTGAGAAATTCAAATCCTTCCTAATTCACATGGCCTATCTTCAATATTCAAAATTGACCTTTGACTATACCATAGTAATCATAGTATAGTTTAAGTTTACTACCCTTCGATAGGGTTGCTTTATCTTCTCTCCATTTGGAAGAGTTGATTTTTGGGTATGTGGGAAGAAGGATAATTTCGAATGGAAATATGCTGGGTGAAAAAAAAATCATTCGTCATGGATACAACACTTAATTTTATTTATTGTACTTATCAAGGGTTGAATTCAACGCAGAGATATAAATCAAAACATCGTTTTAAGAATCTGCATATCGAAAAAGCTTGCGACACAAATTGAATGTTCGAAATGGACAGCTTGCTTTAGGAATTTCAAACATTTATTAAATTTCCTTAATACTATCACAATTAGTTTTTTATCTTACAAATTGTACCACATTCTTGATGAGTCTTGGGATATCGTTCATCCCAAGATGAAAAATTCGTTAAAGAAACAGAAAATCCATCGATACAACGAGAATGATTCTGGGAAATTCATCCCAAAATTCAAATTGAAATAAAATTCTTTATATTACTTAAGGTCTATAGGAAGAGGGTAGATTTGGATAAACACGAACCTAAAGGAGAATTTACACGGAGTGAGCTAGCGGGCATATGTTGTGAAGTTTCATATTACGTGAGATATATCAATTTTATTAATAATTAATTATATATTGACCAGCCCAATATATAACTAGCACCATGTAAGCTCCCCTTTACAATACAACATTATAACTATGTATATACTGTTAAATTATTGATTATGCCTTTATCCCATTGGAAACAGTAATTATGCGTTCATAGAAAAATCGATAACAGAAAAATTAGCTCATCAATGTTAAGAATCCTCTTTAAAATCTCGAATATACCTAATATCAATATCACAAACGAGTATTTAAACTTGCTCTGAAAAATTTAAGCATATATATAAATTAGCTTAGTTCCGGATAATTGGATTTGTATGAATAGTGATGAATAGGCGATTCAAATTTTTTCGAAAAGCGATAGAGATGATGTTTGGTAGGTGGTTCGTAGTTTCAATTATTTAAATTGTATCGTGTGAAATTTCACAATTGATTAGTCTAGAACCCCAGAAAAGCTGATTTTCTGTTGAAAATAGCTCTTTTCAAATGAACAAATCACAACGAAAAGTTCCAAAATATTTTTGAATTTTTTTCAAGGCTCCCCAATCTTGTTGGATCTTTTCAATCTTCCCAAATAAATTCGTGAATAATTTATTCCATCATATGCATTACTGCGTAATGAAAATTGCAGTCCACAAAAAGAATCACACATCAACATCTTTTTAAACTTCAATGGTTTGATTTTCGAAGTTATACGAAGTTTACAAGCTCCAATAAAAATTACTGTACATTCCTTATTAATAAACATTGGTTGTTGAAGGATGTTCGAGATATTCCTCAATTCTGACGAATGGAAAACATTATTCTTGCGTAAAATATCGGTTTTAACATCCTTCAACAAGACACAAGTACAAGGTGACAAGAAACACTTCGGACAAATGTTGCTGTGGTCTGAAACAAAAGTATTTCAGCGCAGCCAAATAATTTTCATTCTCTTGGTTTCTCTACACTTTCCTGTACTAATATGTGAATTTTCAGTTTGATATAATTTCATTTCACAGAGTTTCAGAATGCCAAACAAACGTAGTGCGATTTTAGAGCTGTTTCGTCAAGGTAGGCGTCAATGCGAAATTGTTCGTTTGCTCAATGTGCCTCGACAAACCGTGTCCGATGCAATCCGTCGTTTCAAGGAGCTTGGCCATGATGGTCGTCGTCCAGGAAGTGGTAGAAAACGCACTGTCAATAAACCTAGCAATCGCAACATCGTCAAGAAGCGAGTCAATCGAAATCCGAGGGTTTCCATGAGGAAAATAGCCTGTGAGACCGGTATCAACCGCGAATCAGTCCGTCAAATTGCGAAAAAGGAGCTCAACCTCAAGCCATACAAGCTCCAAAAAGTTCAACTCCTCACGGAGGAAAACAAGCGCGTGCGACTCCAAAGGTGCCGCCAACTCCTTCGTTTCGCCGCCGGTCAGCAATGGGAGCGAATTCTCTTCACAGACGAGAAGCTTTTCACCGTAGAACAATCCCACAATCACCAAAACGACAGAGTCTGGTCCGTAGAGGCTCCCGGTACATCGGCCATCGTCGAACACCGTCAAAATCCGCAATCCGTCATGGTCTGGGGCGGAATTTGCGGCAGTGGTAAAAATCCCTTAGTTTTCGTGGATCAAGGGGACAAAGTCAATCAAGAAGTCTACCGCTGCGGCATCCTCGAGGCCGTAGTACTTCCGTGGGCCAAGCAGCACTTCGGCGATACGCATTGGACCTTTCAACAGGACTCCGCTCCGGCTCACAGAGCGAAAATGACGCAAGGAATGGTGTAAGACCCATTTTCCTTGTTTCATCTCATCTGCAGAATGGCCGCCCTACTCACCGGATCTCAACCCAAAGGACTACAGCGTGTGGTAGATTCTTTGACTATAGGGTATAGTCTAAGGGTAGATTTTGGAGCACAGGGCTTGTTGTAAAAAACACAAAAATTTGGAGTCGCTGTAGCAATCTCTGCGCCGGGAATGGAACCGATTAACGCCCGAGGAGCTGCGGCCCATTGCCGAAAATTTCAAGAAGCGTCTGAAGCTGTGTATCGTCGACAAAGGAAGCCACTTCGAAACGGCTTAAATATATTATTAACACATGATCAAGCTATGATTATTTGTTGTTGTTTTGTTCAATTTCTTCTGTTTAATATAAAGTTAAATGAAAAATAGTTTGTCCGAGGTTTTTCTTGTCACACTGTACATAATATCTGACCGGACTACACTTTTTTTGGCTATGTATGAAGTCCGCAGGACATAGACACAAATACAGGTACCTCCGTTTCGTGAAGAGAACGCGCAATATGAAATAAGCAACTCCAATTATGTGGCGTCTCAGTTACGTTCGCAATAATTGTATAGTCTCATTTATCTTATTTACAACAGTCACCACAAATACAACAAGACATTTATTATTCTAACGTGAAGGTAGAATTCACCAATAGAATCATTGCACCGAAAACGAAATAACGTAAAAAATGTACGTTGCTGGAAAATTTTCACATTGGAAATGGTTAGATTGATGCAAAATTATCGAAATTTCCCATCCCAACTGTGTATTCGAGTCTTTCGACATTGATATCGAATTCCGTTCTGTTGTTCCTTTTATTGGAAACAAACATTGCGAATTCATTTTGAGAATCACAAAGCGCGAGGCTCATAGCACGTGAAAGGAATGTTCGGTTCCTGACCAATCAATAATTTCATACACCATCCAAACTTCATCTCTATGAGAATTTTTTTACCTATATTTCAATTTGACTGGACTCTCGTAAAAAACTCTCCAATCCAATAATAAATAGATAGTATGCATCAACAATGAATTTTAAAAATTATTTCCAGCTATTCTAAATATACTTTCAATAGTAACATCAAAACGTTAATCAAGATATATTACATCTCAATGGACCCAGAATAGACATATGTTGAAGTTAACTAGAATGTCTCGCAAAAATCGAATAATCTACATAGGGCATATATTTATATCCTGATCAGAAAACCCTTTGGAAATAAACATCAGGCTGTATTCGTCTCAAGAACATTTTTTTATTTAATACATAAAATCGTTATTATAAGGACAGTAGCACATATTCATAAGCACTGTAGAAGTTACATTCGCTAAAATCGTTGACGTTAATTGAAAATCAGTACTGAGCCACGAAAAGCCCAAAAAAAGAAAAGACAATCCATCTCAATTTCAGAAATTCAAGATGACATATTTTTTTGGTACGAAATAATTGGTTGTGTGTAGATGCCAACAGACACACATGGCAATGTATCATTTGTACAATCGGATATAAACATGAAGATCACAATACAGTATCAAGGGTTTCTAAAGATTTCAGTATGTTTTCGTCTCTCGAGCACCATTGAACTAATTCTTCTATTGTTACCACGCCATCCTTATTCGTATCTATTAACTGAAAGAAAATGAAGTTTTAAGTCGGATATTCTTAAAATTCAATTATTGAGTCAAAGACAACATTTTCTCAGAATACACCGAAACACCAAACAAAATTTTCGAACTGTACCGAGGGCAAAATCATAAAATCAATAACACGAAGCTTGATTTCCAGATGAAAATAATTCACGGAATACTTACGTGGAATATTTTTTCAACGTGTTCTTTGGCAGATGTATCATCGACAAGGGGACGGGTGGCTCTTCCTAACATTTGGTAAATACTAGATACTACGTCGACCATCTCCGTCTTCGAAATGAGACCATCGCCATCAAGATCGTATAGTCCGAAAACCCATTGTAGCTTTTCCTGCACGCTTCCTCTCGACACTTTCGATAGAATATTTATGAAATCCTGAAATAGAAATTTCTCTTCAGAATCTGAACGAACGACCCTGTCCAGGACTGTTTGAAGATGTTTCCTTGAATAACTTTCATAACAATGAATAATTAAACAGTCTCATTGTGAATCTGACATCCTAATATCATCATCTGTAATTAATTGTTAACGCATTTAAGATACTTTCATGACGATATATCGACGAATTATCACAAGTTCGGAGCAGTCAATCGTCGGGTACTGGGGTACATGAGTATCGAAAACCTGAGAAAAAGGTGTTACACATAAGATATTTCATGCATTGTGCACCTGATTTAATGGTTTTCAATCGTTATTACCCCCCCATGATCGTTATTACCTCTCCCATTCGTAATCTACGACCTCGAATTAGTGAATACGCCAAAGTTGCTGGATTCACTAATTCGAGGGCGTAGATTAATAATATGCAATCAGATATTTTTTATAAAATATAGTTTTCGAGTAATGACCATCAAAAAAATACAAAAATTTTCCACGAAAAGTTGAAAATTTCCTGAAGTATCAAACCTAGGAAGAAACTAATTACAGATTCGAAATATACGACCTCGAATTAGTAAATACAGTAACTTTGGTGGCTATCTGAGAGCATGATATTTCGGCAAAATCTCTATTTCGCGTATTTTTAGAAAAAAAAATTTGTCAGATCTCCACCAAAGTTGCTGGATTCGAGGGCGTAGATTAAGAATATGCAATCATAAATTTTTGATAAAAAATAGTTTTAGAGTAGGGGAGAGCGGGGCAAAATGGGGTAGCGGGGCAAAGCGGGTTTTCCCTATTACAGCCAAATGAAATTCCGAGCAGAGTTTCAAATAGCTCGATTTGATTGGCCAACGATCGGCACGTGGTCTTCATATGCTAAACACGCCACTTCTAAAGTCATTTAGCCAGTGTGACTGAAAGACTGAAACGAGTGAGTTCGTTAATAAAATATTCAGTATTGAACGGCAGTTTTTACGAGATCCTGAGCTCGAATAATTGTGTTTTATATTTCTTTTTATAGAGGTTCCATATAGAATTAATAATTGAAAATTCAAGAGAGACTACGAAAAAGGTAAGTATTTTCAGTTCATGTTTAATACTTGAAGTCACATAGGGGCAAAGTGGGGTACATTAAAAGGGGCAAAGTGGGGTATTGCTTGAACGGTACCCCACTTTGTCCCTTTTCAAAAGAATTCAAATATTAATTTCATTCATTAACTAAAGAAACTTCTTTTTAGTAAATATGGTTCGAACGTATAAGAGGACCCCAGAACAGCATTCCTGGTCAATGGAAGCAACGAATAAAGCGGTTCAAACAATCATTAATTATTGAGTCCCCATATAAAAACGAGCTGGAGACCTTGAAAAATTTCACAGAAAAAAAAGGGAAAAAAAGAGAGTTACCAAGGACTTGAATTTTAAATCGGATGAAAAGAAAAAGCTTGAAATAATGAAACACGATAAACGTTCAGTAGGAGATGATGACGATGCTGAATGTTTATACTGTGGCTACTTATGGTCAGAATCCATGGATCCGTTGCCTGAAATGTTTCCGTTGGGCACACCTCTCTTATGCGGGGGAAGATGATCTCGATGACCAAAGCACTCATTTATGTGTGATGTGTGCTGATGAATAGATATTTCAGAGAGGCAGTATTTTCATTTGTTTACGTTGGTGTTTTTGTTCTTTTGTTCATATATAAATATGTATTTTAATAAGTTTATAATGATAATATATAAGCCAAAGATTTGTAGTTTATTTTTTTGTGGTGATAAAGTTCGAAATTTATATTCTTAATTCATTTATTGTAACTATCCCACAATGCCCCATAAGGTACCCCGCTTTACCCATCTATAAGGGGCAAAGCGGGTCAAAATGCCATCAGACATTTATGCCTCATATTTCGTTTATTCCTCATGAAAAGTGAGAGAAAAATATATATAGTCGTTCGTAATGAGTTAAACACTGATTTTGACTAAAAATTTTCTGTTTAATCATAGGTATTTTTCTTGTAGATACACTTAAGTGTTAAGTATCCCACTTTGCCCCGCTCTCCCCTAATGACCATCAAAATATACAAAAATTTAAAGTATCAAACCTAGGAAGAAACTTATTACAGATTCGTTATCACGACCTCTAATTACTAAATATAGTAACTTTGGTGGCTATCTGAGAACATGATATTTCGGCCAAATTTCGTATTTTCAGAAAAAAAAAAAATCTCGGATCTCCACCAAAGTTGCTGGATTCACTAATTCAATATAGTTTTCGAGTAATGACCTTTAAAACACCCTGCAAATAAGACTAAATTTTTCACAAAAAGTTGAAAATTTCCTGAAATATCAAACTTAGGAAGAAACTAATTGCAGAATCGTAATCTACGACCTCGAATTAGTGAAAACAGTATATTTTGGTGGCCATCTGAGAGTATGATTTTTCGGGAAATTTCCATAATGAAGGGAAATTCGCGTATTCTTAAAATTTTTTTCTCTTGGATCGCGACCAAAGTTGTTGAGATTTACTAATTCGAGGGCGTAGAACAAGAATCTGCAATCAGATATTTTCTATAAAATATAGTTTTCGAGTAATGACCTTGAAAACACCCTACAAATAAGACGGCAATTCGCGTATTTTTAGGAAAATTTGTCTCTCGGATAGCCACCAAAGTTGCTGGATTTACTAATTCGAGGGCGTAGATTAAGAATATGCAATCAGATATTTTCTATAAAATATAGTTTTCGAGTAATGACCTTGAAAACACCCTACAAATATGACTAAATTTTTCACAAAAAGTAGAGAATTTCCTGAAGTATCAAACCTAGGAAGAAACTTATTACAGATTCGTAATCTACGACCTCTAATTAGTGAATATAGTAACTTTAGAGGCTATCTGAGAACATGATATTTCGGCAAAATTTCCATACCTATTTAGGAAAATTACGTGTATTTTCAGAAAAAAAATTCTCGGATCTCCACCAAAGTTGCTGGATTCACTAATTCAAGGTCGTAGATTGAGAATATGCAAGCAGATATTTCTGATAAAATATAGTGTTCGAGTAATGACCATCAAAAAATACAAAAATTTTCGGAAATTTTCCAAAAAGCTAGAATATTTCCTGAAGTATCAAACCTAGGAAGGAACTAATTTCCATACGTTGGAAAAAATTTCTCGGATCTTCATCAAAGTTGCTGGATTCACGCATTCGAGTTCGTAGATTAAGAATATGCAATCAGATATTTTTTATAAAATATAGTTTAGTAGTAACGACCATCAAATAATGACTAAATCTTCGGAAATTCTCCACAAGAAGCCTCTCTTTCCTCAACGAGTGACTGTTTGGTGCGGTTTATATTCCGGCGGGGTCATTGGACCTTTTTTTCCATAATGAGGCTGGAGCATCAGTTACGGTGAATGGATTGCGCTATCGATAGTTGATTAATAATTTTTATGGCCGTAATTGGATGTTATTGATCTGGATAAGGTTTACTTCAAACAAGACGGCGCTACGTGCCATACAAGCAATGGAAGATTTCATGACAAAGATATGATCCTGTAATCGTGTTCGTAGTGGTGATTTTGGTTATTTTCCATCACGGCATAAAATCCTCTTTATGATGAAATAGATATCTGATCATTTACCTAAAAAAGGCCTTTTCTTTGAATGTTAAAATAACACCTCTTATTGGAAAATCCTTCCTTTTGTAGCACTCCAGGTGTAATTTAAGGATCACCAATGATTATAAATACAAACTTATCTGCTGGAAGAAGCATGGGCGCCCGCAGAAACCCGTAGAAATTTTTCTCAGGGGGGGCCAAAATAGGGATTAGAAGGTGATATTGAGGTGTCGTGCTGAAAAACGTTAGAGCCATCACAATCTCAGGGGGGGCCATGGCTCCCCCTGGCCACCCCCTGCGGGCGCCCATGGGAAGAAGTGCTACAAAGAAATCCAAGTGTATTTATTCGATCAGGCCCATTATCTTCGTTTATTTTACAACTTTTTTTATCAATTCTTAAATTCATAAACTCCACCCCTGATTCAATATTTGCCTCATCTCCGGGATAAGTTGTGCGAGGATATCTCGGGCAACTTTGCCAGGCCCCCACTTGCGTAAATTTACTTATCTTTCATCCTCACCTCAAGGACTCAAAACTTCCGATTGTTCAAGACCCACAAAAACTTTCGGAAATGGCGGTTCTCGACCTAATAAATTCTAATTCTAACGAGGACGAGGAGCCGAAACGTCCTACGGACCGGCCGGTTAAAGAAATGGAAGAAGTTTGTTCCGCGTAGAGGGAAGAAGGAATGGGTGGAAGGACCTGTGGGAAATGGGAATACAATACAAAGAGGCTGAGCAACTATATCGTATTTTCTATCACTCTATAAAGTGGGCGGCAAGATTCGAATAAAAATGTATTGAAGAGAGGCTCAACCGAATCGTGTTGGCGAGGAATAAATCCTTTTGCTTGATGCTGCTGTATGATCTCTCGTGATATATTCATCTTATGATATTTGCGTTCAAGGCTTTTTTATTCCTCTAGAGTCTAGGATGATTTGTAGGCCAAGACCATTTCTCTATGGAAATGGGCGATTTCAACGGTGATTCTTTTTTAACTCATGGAAGAACTTGACAAAAACCACAAAAAACTACCTATATGTATGTCGGTTGTTTTTTCAGAGTGCCAGAACTAATTGATATAAGACACATTCAAATTAAGGGGCAGTATCACCTTTTGAATCGTGGTAAATCTCTATTCAAAAGTGGTCTCTTTATTTCACGAGTAAGTACCCTAATTTACGACGTAGAGACTTGATTTTTTTTTAATTGAAGTTGAACGTCCCGAGGGCAAATAGTTTTCTTTTTTTCGATTTAATCAGTTTTTTAATTAAAAAAACCAGGGTAATCGTTAGATCTGGGGTTATTGAATATGTTTCTCGTTTTTCATGAGTACAAGCTATATTTTTGAAATAATCATCATGAAAATTTTTGTAGTTTATAGAAGATTAAATTGCCGAGGGCAAATAGTTGCGATTTTTTCCAAAAAATGATGAATAACCGTCGGAAAAAAATCATTAAGTGTAGTTTCCAAAACGCTGAAGTTCAACCTGTTTTTTTAATTGAAAAACTCATTAAATCGAAAAAATCTCAACTATTTGCCCTTGGCAATTTAATCTTCTATAAACTACAAAAATTATCATGATGATTATTTCAAAAATATAGCTTGTACTCATGAAAAACGAAAAACATATTCAATAACCCCAGATCTAACGATTACCCTGGTTTTTTTAATTGAAAAACTAATTAAATCGAAAAAAAGAAAACTATTTGCCCTCGGGACGTTCTTCAACTTCAATTAAAAAAAAAAGTCCCTACGTCGTAAATTAGGGTACTTACTCGTGAAATAAAGAGACCACTTTTGAATGGATATTTAGTATTTACCACGATTCAAAAGGTGATACTGCCACTTAAGATTGAAGCCATTTTTTTTTTATTTGAAAGATAATTTCATGACATTTATGTTTTAAAAATAATTTCCGACATATGTACAGGGTCACCCAAATTGCTTGATTTTGGCAGTTACTGGTACTTCTAGGCTAGATAGGTGAAAATGTTGAGAGGCGTCCTGGGTTCGATTTTCGTGAAAACTCCATGACTGAAAGCCGTTTCACGATATCTTCATTTGTTTTCAAGATATAACGAAATTTTGATATTTTGGCGATTTCGAAAATGTGCCATAACTTCTTCATTTTCTAAAATATCTGAAAACGGCGAAAACTTTCTACAGGCACTTTTTCATTAGCAATACGACAACGTCTTCAGTTATTTTTTATCTCTTGTATAAAGGGTGAAAAAAAAAACAACTTTCTTATTTTAAATACGAATGGTATCTTTTTTTGATCCTGTTATTCAAAAAAAAATCAGCTCTTCGAAAATACATACAGGTGGCCAAGAGATTGACGTCAAAAAGGAAAAAACAGGTCCCTCGTGTCATGGGCTATTCGAATCACCCCCATGTATGTTATGCTATTCTTCACGGTTTCGAGTTATGAATTTTTTTATGAACTTTGAGAATTTTCGACTTGACCATCTCAAAAAAGATATTAAAAAAAAGTACAAGACTTCTCTGTGAAATTCTTTTTGTAACTTAATCTCCATGAGTTGTACTTTTATACATAGAATAACCAGATTCGTAACTTTGATAAAAATTATGGAAATGTTGGTCTCAAGTGAAAAAGTTACGTAAATTGGATTATGATCTGAATTTTCGAATCAAAATTAAACATGTAAAAAGACTAATTCACGGTTTCTTAGTATGCCTAAAAACTGCGCTCAACAGTCAGCTTTTAGAATCATTGATAAAAAATTGTACTTAACACTCTACTTTTGCTACTTTGCCTTCAAAGTCATCGAAGTGGAAAAAATCAAAGAACTAGACATTTACTACAAAATTATTTTTTGCCATTTCAAGATATTTCTGAACAAGTATGATGGAAAATGCTGAAAATTAATGAAAATAAGCTTTAGATGTTGGTCAAGAAAAGTTCTAGATAAAAAAAAAGAAAAAGGTATGGCAATAAATCACACATCATAATGTAAATATTAAGAAATTTATTTATAAAATGTACAGTAGGTTTTCAAAGTGGCCACCTCTAGCCTCAATACACATTCTACACCTTCTTAAAAATGTTTCTTTCAATCGCATAAAACCTGCCCTGTTCTCTCTTAGGACACGTTTGGCTTCTCTTAACTTCAGTCGTAGCTCGTCTTCACTCGAACATTCTCGGGCGTGAACAATTTCTTTGAAATAACCCCAAACGAAAAAATCAATGGGATTAAGGTCAGGTGAAAGTGGGGGCCACTTGATTGGTCCGCTGCGCAGCAATGCGAAACCGATCGGGATTATTTAAATTTTCGAGAACAATTTTTGATTAACCACTTGAATGAATGATACCCGAACAGATGGTTCGGACGCAGTCGACCAATCAAGGGGCCCCCACGTTCACCTGACCTTAATCCCATCGATTTTTTCGTTTGGGGTTATTTCAAAGAAATTGTTTACGCCCGAAAATGTTCGAGTGAAGACGAGCTGCGACTGAATATAAGAGAAGCCGAACGTATCCTTAGAGAGAACAGGGCAGGTTTTATTCGATTGAAAGAAAATTTTGTAAGGTGTAGAATGTGTATTGAGGCTAGAGGTGGCCACTTTGAAAACCTACTGTACATTTTATAAATAAATTCATCAATCTGTAACGAGCACCATCCACTGTAACATTAGCTCCAGAGCTAGTCGTGGTGGATATATGCCGAAAATCATGATGAACATAACAAACATGGGTCCTAAATCGTTTCCCTTTCGAGATACAGGGTGACGGGTGTTGGAAAATAATTAGATCGGGAAAAATTTGAGGTAAAGGGTGACTGTTGATCATTGGTGATCACTGATCATAGTGAACATCTACTTTTGATTGCTTTCTGATTCAACAGCCTTAATTTTCCACCCCGGTTAATTTCAAAGTATTCCTAATTTTATGAAAAATCAAATCTGCAAATTTTCTCTAAAACGGTGAGGTTAAGAGCATTTGAGCTAAAATACCATTTGAATGATCTTCAAGGAATTGAATTCTGTCAAAAAAATTGGAAATGTCAGTGCTGGCATATGCCCTCCCTTTTGACGAAATTTTCAATAACGTTATTGAATACACGTGGTTTTATTTCATTGATACAGCGTCTAATTTCGGCTTTCAATGCTTCGATAGTTGCAGGCTTATTGGCATAAACCTGCGACTTCAGGTAACCCCACATCCAGAAGTCTAAAGGCGTTAAATCGCAAGAGCTTGGAGGCCAATTCTGGTCACCAAATCTGGAAATGCAACCAGGAGCAAACTCGTGCAAATGTTCCACTGGCGGTATAACATGTGGCACCGTCCTGCTGAAACCACATGTCGTCAAGATCAATAGCTTCCAAATGAGGCACAAGAAACTGTGTTATCAAAGCGAGATAACGTCCGCCATTCACTGTTACTGCATTTTTGACAATCAACCGTGTAAGGCTACATGTTTATTAACTCCCATCTGTCAACTTTCGATCTGTCATGCCATAATCATGTGACATTATGGCTGTCAAACAGGGCGCGCAATTCGAATCTTGCGCTCTCGTTGCTAGACGAATGTTTGTACCAACTACTTCACGAAACGTACTTCTGTTACACCTGTATATCCTGCTAATTAGGAATTCCATACTGGCACCTCGCGGTCAAATAGGTTTATCCTTTCATGAAAGATCAGAGTTCGAATTGTTATTGTTGAGCCCGGTGTTCTCTTCCCAAAGGATCCTTCTGCGTTTGATCTTCGCAGACGTTCTAGTGTGGATTAGTGTACATTTAATTAAGCAACCGACTGTGACTAGCGAAAATGTTCGTGTGCGAGCTGAATTTCATCATCCCCTTCTTTCTGTTTCTGGAGAACTGCTGCCGTTGGTCTGGCGCCTTGAATTATGGAAACATTGAAATTCTGCGGTAGTCCGTATACCGATTCTCGATTGGACGCTCTGGAGGGAATTCGACATTTACCGTTGAGTAGGCGTGAAATTTCGTGTTACGTACTTATGGAGCACGTTTCCACGCTCCGCGCCCGGAATCGGCAGTTGAGGAAAAACCGAAATTCTCGTAGTCTCTGAACCCACCCCAACGATGTAAAGCTCATTGTGGAGGCTCCCAACGACATCACTGCCTATTTTCACAGAAACTTGGAATGTAACCATCAAAAATTTACACTGACATGAGAAATGGACAGTGGAATCAAATTGATCCCAAAGAAAATCCCCAACTTATCATACAAGAATATTCTCCAGCGAACGCACAAACACTGCGCAAAAAAATTAACGCACATTCTGAAAATCTCAATTTTAATGAGAGTTAACTCTACATTGACTTTATAACTTATTTTTTATGTTCTCTCGGGAAGGTTTTGAACGAAACAAGACACATTAAATGGAAGGAAAATTCTGGATTTCACCGAATCTTATGTGAAAGATGAGAAATGAACAATTTTCAAAATACTGAAATGCTGATAAGTGATTCAATACTTGGTATTTCCACCCCTTGCGTTAATTACAGCTCGGCAACGACGGTTCATACTCAAAATGAGTGATCTTAAAATGTTCTGATCTTCTTGATTCTTCCCAGATTTCTCCGAGTTGGGTTCCTAAGTCATTAAGAGTAGCTGGATGATTATCTGAACTTCTCAGCCTTCTATTGAGGTTGTCCCAAACCTGCTCAATCGGATTGAGATCTGGACTTCTTGCTGGCCACCCATTCGAGAGACTTCAACCTCTTCAAGGTACTCCTGAACGATGCGCGCGATGGGGTCTGGCATTATCGTCCATAAAAATGAAATTTTCACCAATTTATGGGGCAAATGGCACTACATGCTCTTCAAGAATGTTCCTTATATACTTATCAGCATTCATAGCTCCATTATCAACGACCACTAGGTCTGTGCGAGCAGTCAAAGATATTCCACCCCATACCATAATCGATCCTCCCCCGAAAACAGTAGTATTCAGGAAATTGCACTGAGCATATCTTTCATGTGGACGTCTGTATACAAGGTAATGCCGATCACAATGGTAGAGGCAGAATCTAGACTCATCTGTGAAGAGAACTCTTTCGCAATCGGCCTCTTCCCAATGGATATGCTCTCTCGCAAAATCCAAACGCGCCCTTCGATGGGCTGGGGTAAGA
Source organism: Adalia decempunctata (assembly GCA_951802165.1). NCBI lineage: Eukaryota > Metazoa > Arthropoda > Insecta > Coleoptera > Coccinellidae > Adalia > Adalia decempunctata. The sequence continues at coordinate 7,758,999 of OX637704.1, read as the reverse complement.
GCTGGGCCTCTTGCCGCGACACGAGGCCTTAAATCATATTCTCTGAGGCGATTTCTTATTGTCTGAGTGCTAATTTGCACCTCATGAGTTTGCTCAAGCTGATTTTGAAGGAGGCGAGCGGTTGCAAACCGTTGTCTCAACGGAGAAACTCTCAAGTAACGTTCTTGAATGGCAGTTGTTACCCGTGGTCTACCCTGTCCTGGTCTTCGGACATTCATACCTGTCTCCCTGAATCGCTGCAACATTCTGGACACACTTGTATGGGAAACTCCAAACCTTTCTGCAATTCTTGTGTATGTCCACCCTTCTTCTCGCAAAACTACCGCTTGGGCACATTCCTCTTGGGTCAAATTGCGTGTTTCGCGTTGCATAGCGATCGAGTGTAGATAATCAAACGAAAGAAAAACTATTGATCACTAGAATTGATCGAGAACAACTGATTTTAGAATGGAGCCAATACATTCAAAATCTGATATCATCTTTTCTTATTCCTGCTGGGAGAAAACATCTGTATTGAAGAAAAACGTTGAAAGTGGATAACATATGCATGCATAATTCTGATAAAAATTTGAGATTTCCATAATGTGCGTTAATTTTTTTGCGCAGTGTATAATGAGTCGACTAACATGTCTTATGGTGCCCACTCACGGAGCGTTTTTACAGGACTTTCGAGCTACCAGCTTCGCCCGAAAGCTTGGTAAACTAAGAATGTTTACAAGCTTTCGGGCGAAGCTAGTAGCTCGAAAGTCCTGTAAAAACGCTCCGTGAGTGGGCACCATTAGATCAATCTTGACTCAAATAAACCGTTTATCTACTCCCATAGAATAATATATCCATTATTCAACTAATTTTGATCTGTAATAGTCTCTATAAACCAATAGTGTGAGGTAATAATAACTCACGCCTATAACTCACTCTGATACAAATAGGAAGCTCACGAAATCAATAAAAAAGTCGGGCCAATGGAGAACTCTATTTCAGACATCAAGGTAACGTTCTCGCCATCCATTTCTACATTTTCTTAGGTCTGAATAGCCCTGGCGCAAAGCAAAGCGAAAATAGCCTCAAAAACCGTAATAATTTTACTCAGGTCGTGATGCATAACGCCCCACCCTGTAAATGCATTTTGAAGGCCAAATTTCAATAAGTCCAAAGAAGCAAAATACATTTGTGATCCACTTTCTCATATTTTATTATATTGATGCAAACTTTCAAGATACATTTTTCCTAGAACTCCAAAATTTCATTTTGGTCAGAGCCTCTTCAGTAATTTTATTTTAATTTGATACAAAATTCGATCCGAAAATCTCCAGAAGTTGAGATATTCGAAAAAACATTCAAAGAAATTCGAACACCCGGTATACTTGGAAGAAGCATTAATGACGCTTTGATCAGATGTTCTCTCTCGACTTGAAAAATTCTGCTATTTAAAGTGGTTCTCCCTGTATATCTGGTCAAAAATATTCCATGCTACAACGATCACCAATAATCGTCACAGAATGCCAAGTTTCAAAGATCCTAATACACTGCCTTCTAAAATCACCCTGTAGATATTGCTCATTTTTCGCTAGTGGTTTGGATTTTTCTCAATGTATTTCAAGTAATAATGGAAACATCACATTTTTTTCTATATCATCCGCAGGATATTGGAATATCCAAAATAGAATTTTTGCATTGTTTACTTTTCCATAGAAAAAAAATCACATTCGAATCAACGTTTTTCTCGATGAGCTTTTGCGAAATCGCGGATTTCCAACCCATCTCTATACCCCTTCTAGACATTCGAATCTGTAGGTACTGATAACACACATCTTTATCTTCACGATCACTGAACTTTTTTCGAATCGAAATACGCATTCTTTGTTCTTCATTCGATTTGGTGTCAACTTCGCATCTAGAAGTTTCGGAATTTTCCATTCTTTTAATTGCGTAGTAAAATGTGGAATAATCAGAAAATTTGGTGAGTTTGCTCTTGGATCCTTCATTAATCGTGATTCAAATCTGAGTTGATACTACATTTTCTGAAGTTCCCTTTGTTCAATTTTTTCCACTTTGGAATTGGTAAATTTATGCCACCAAGAGGGTAACAAGCTTTACAGATTCTAATGCATTGCCTTTGTTAACCCCCCTGTAGATATTCTCGATTTTTCGCTGACTATTTGCCTGCTTCTCAAAGAATGATAATTAATACCGATCATAATTATTTTCTACATCGTAGGAATGAAAAGTCTACGCTAAATATTGAGAAGGAATCTGGGATTTCATAGAAATACATAGTCTCATCAAATCAAAAGCCATTATTTCTTATCGATGAACTTTTTCGGAATCTATGGTTCCACTGCGCATATACGATACTGTTTTGTTTTCACGAAATCATTATTCAACGCTTTGTTAATTAAAAATGGGTGGTTTGCCGATCTTTTTATAATCGTATCGCATTTATTGTTCATCAATTCAGTGTCTAACTTAGTATTGAGAAGTTCCAGAAAAATCATGAGCAAAATTGTGATACAAATGTTTCCATAACATTCCAGAACTGCGAGACTAATATATGGTGAGTTTGGAATTTTTTGAAGATCTACAAGTTTTCCAGACGGGAATTATTATATATAATCATATATAAAGTCATAATTCACAGCGAAGATGATACCGTCTCCAAAACTCATTGCATTTCCAACACCTCAATTTTTTCCTCCACTAGCTTTCTTGATATCAACGGATTTACGCCACCTAGCGTACCACTGCACAAATTTGGGTTCTTCATTATTCAGTTCACTAGAATCTCCCGTGAACTACTAGATATTTCAGTGTTTTTTCCAATAAATCGACGATTGTTGAAGACTGTGATGGATATAAAGATCCACTCAAATTGTCTGAACTCAAAAAGAAACCTTGCAAGATTAAAAACATTCAAAGTTGAACCATCATGCAAACTTTCAAGATTTCAATTCGATCACGAGCTGCACAAATCGTAATGCACCGCTTCCGTGAATCACCCTGCTCAATTTTCGTTGATGGTTTTCATTTTTCTCAAAGAATTTCGAATATTTCATACATTCTAGGAATTAATTGGGTACGCGAAATATGGAATAGGAATCTGTAAAGAAACCTTCAATTTTTCATAGAATAACAATACACTGATCAAACCACATTAGCCTACATTTATAATTCTATGGATCATACTAATAATCATCATTTTCGATGAACTTTTCAGGAATCTGTGGTTCCTGCCCTCCCCACCACCCTATTGCGCAATAATATTCCGCAGGTAGTTATAACGCTCCTGTTCACGAAATGATTCAACGCTTTTAAAACTGAAAACTGCCGCTTTTTTGATTTTGTTTGTGATCGAATCGTAATTGTTCTTCAATTCAGTGTTCAACTTCGTTGTGTTACCACCTCTTTGAGTTAAGCATTGCAAAACTGAGATGAAGCTAGAAGTTGAAAAATATGGTGAGTTTGAAATCTACATGTTGTTCAAACTAAAATATCACAATATTACTCTCAATTATCTGAAACTGTTACCAGAAATATCTAAATTTTATATTCAATGCTCGAAATATCGGCTCGAAACGGTGTTGATATAATTTCAAACATTCTTTCCAGTTTTCAACATTGTAACCAAAACTATCCCTATTCAATATTGAATTCTTGATTAATCACGATTTAAAACAGAGATGAAATACTTTCAAAATCTCCTCCTAATTTTCTATGAAAGCATGAATCTATAAACAACATTGCATTCCTTGAAAGCTAAAATTTTGACGCCATTATTCTTTTTAGAATCTGTGGTTCTACGCCACCTATGTTAATCATTGTTTACATTCGCGAATAGGAAGGGTTCATGCGTGGCGCGAAGTTCATCAAATTGCAGACGCGACGACGCGAAGTACCGTGAAAAGAGGAGAAGTCGATCGAGTGGGGTAACTTCGATCCCTAGATCTTCGCTTTGATCGCTTTGAATTGGCGATTATTTGGATTTCTTATTGCCATTTATCTTCTAAAAGGGTGGAACTTCATGGTGATCTATAGAATTAACCCTTTCGAAAGATTATATATCAAAATAACTTAAAATGCAAAAATGATCGAAGTCACCCCACCCGATTCCACCTCAAACGTATTTTTATGATCACAGATATTTGAATTAGTTCATTTCCGTTGCAGATTAGGTGGTGTCAAAACATGTCGAGGACCAGATCGAAAAAGCCAAGATGTCGACGTCAATGTGAGTTAATTTATAATTTTGAATATTCTTATTTGAGAAAATTTTCAACAACTGTATTCTTGTATGGTAATTGGTTTTCTTCGAAAAATAATGTGGTGGAACCACCAAACGATGGACCAAATGTGAAATCGTAATCCAGGGTTTTCTCAAATGAAATGATTTTAGTATTACAAGAAACTTAGGGTTTTATACAGTAATGAGGAAGCAGGTAAACTTTACTTTTTAGGTGGGACCATTGAGTGGCGAAGATTTTTGTGTATTTCAAAGCGTCATAAGTTCCTCTGCTAGTGAGGGGGCTGCCATTTTGTTTTTTCCTTGGGGAATATGGCTTCTCAGGAAAAAGGCTTCTTATGTTCTCACTGTGTTGACTCGCCGTTAATATACAGAGTGAGTGAAAAGTAATGCATATATTTATTTTCGGTATTTATTTTGTGAAAAAAATAGGTCAATTTTTATTTTAAATTGTTCAGGTTTTCATGCATGATTGAGGAATTTTTCTTGAACCCTTCACGAGGGATGGAGGGTAGGCAACCATAACTTTTTTGGACTGAAATGGATGGATCCATTGTAGCTGTGGATGTTTCGGTCATTGATGGTTTTTCTCATCAACACTTTCTCATTACAGGAAATAATCTCAAACATCCTCCACCCCTCGTACAGGGTGCACAACAAACTCCTCAATTATATATAAAAATGGACCCGCTCGAGTATTTTTCTACAAAATACAATATCTTAGATACAAATTTTGTGCGTTACTTTTTACTGACTCTGATATGATGCTCAAATAAAAGGAGAACCTATCGAATACGAGTATGCTCTTTGTGAGGAAAACTGTTTTCATTTGATTTGTACAGGATGTTCCACTTTGTACTAGCAAGACGTTAACAGTAGAAAGAAAAACTTATTGTAATTCATATCAACAAAGGCTTATTAACGCTTCTTTTCGAAAATACCAGTAGATGAAATTTTCAAAAATGGATCTCATATTTTTCAAAATACCCAAACCTCTGGAGATTTTTGTACCAAATTGATTATACAGTACCACATTGTACGCTCGCATATACAGAGATGATTTCGATTTGACGGCTTTAGAATAACCAGTGCCGGAGTTGTGGGGGTTTCACTATTTTGAAAATTTAGTTGCGTCCCTGTCCGAAATGAGATTCTTGTGTTTCCGGACAATTTTTCTCATAAACCTTGGTCTTGATTGCATAAGAAATTTCTGGGAATTTTTCAACGTTGATGCTGATTTCTGTATCTCACAATATTGGGAGGGAGCAATAAGGGACAAGGAGCTCATAGTGAATAAATTCTGAATTCCAAGGAACGCCACCAGAAACAAATGGTATTTATTCAAATCGAAGAATGGAAACTTTTTTGAGCATAATTTGCTTCGGTCCGGAGTAGAGAAGTTGTTCAGAAAAGGTTTCATAATTTCCTTTGTTGCAGAGAACACAATCTGTTCAAGATTATTAAACTTTTCTTATATACTTCGCCTTCGAATTCATCGGATAGAACTTGTATTCTCGCTCAACTAGTAAAAGTGTAGCCCCCTTAATTCTCTCTCTCCTCGTTCCGGCGGAAATAGAGGTGGCGATGATATATTCGCCACATTTCGTGAACTTTTTCTTTTTCCCGACACAAAATATCATACACGTATATAATTCAGTCGGATAGATAAGCCAACTTTCATTCTCTTCGAGCCTCAACAACCACGTTGAGCAGAACTGAAAGAGCATGATGGAGTGCCTTTTTGATACATCCGCATTGTGCCTTTGTTCCTGAATCTCGGCCGATTTCTCGATAACATAAATTTGCGACAACTTCTCCGGAATTCTGCATAATTTGATCGAAAACTCCCTTTGAGCCAGCCATAAAGGGTTTATTCCTCAAAATGGGGCTTGAGATATAGGTTGTTTTTCAACATGCGGAAGGAAATTTCGATGGAGTTGAAGAAAATATTGGGATTATGATTTATTGGATCCGACGATTCGTTCCGATTACTCAGAAAGTCTTCAGGGTAGCTCTAAAAAGTGTTATTTGGGGTAAATCCTCTCTTGGGTTTTCACAGAAACGAAGAAAGAGTTACAGCAACTTTTCGATAAATGCACATTTGTTAAAAATACCTATAATTTTGAACCACCGATTGAGTTTGTCATTAAAATTGATCTGCAGGTACTGAAATCAGTATTTGTCTATACAGTGCGTGAATAATATACACGAGCTCTCTTGGAGAGAAGAAATGGACTGTTGTACCAATCCTTATCGCCTCGAGAATTAAAGAAAAAAATGGACGTTTGATAGAATTGAAAATAAATACCACAAAGCAAATACTGAATGAATGGTACTTACGGTTGTTCAGACTAAAAGTTACGTATCTGCTTCTGTCTGGTTTCATGTGGTGTTGTGCAGGGTAAAAGTTCTTATCACACGATTCACTTTGTAAAGGGTGGCGAACTAAAGGCCAACGACGGGGAAAGTATTTGTTAAGGTCTTCGAGCCAAGCCGTGTAAAAACGAAGCGACTGAAGGCAGGTATCTTTTTCGAACTGAGCAGGTATATGCTTGTGGGATTTTTGCAACAGCCATAGAATCGCACGGAGTACAGAGAATCTCGGTCTTATTCTTAACCAAATAAGCCCATCCTATGTATAAACTTTGTGGTAAAAGAAAACAAATGAGTGAATTTTGAACAGTGCGCGTCAAAATTATGGAACAAATTCATTTTCTCAGAAGAAAAATGTTCGGCAACAAAATCCTGAAACAGGTCAATTTTCGTTTCACTCTTAACCAAATTTTTATGCATTTTTGAAGGATTTTTGTTGCACCCTGTGCTATCCCCATCAACCCTCTAAATTTTCTGAATGGGGAAAGTAGGTCTTGTGGTACTTTTTTTGGTCAGGTCTTTGTACCTTCTTTACGGGCGTGCAGAAATTTTCAAGAAAAAAATTTGTGCACCTTGTCATGGCTCTTTCTTTGAATTGAAACATTTTATCGAAAAGTTTCAACTCCAGTAGAAACGTACTAATAACATACCTACTTAAGATCATTACTGAAGCGCAGTATTTCACACATTCTGATTTTTCACGTGAGGGAGTTGTGCATGAACAAAACTGTAATGGTCGACTTTCATTCGGTGACAAATTTCATCAGGTTCCATCGTCTCAAGGTAAATGAGCCATGACAAAGTGCACATACTGAAAACCTATTTGAACTAACTGATTAAAAAAAAAAAATTTCTGGAAAATTTCCGCACCCCTGTAAAGAAGATACGACCTTGCCAAAAAAGTATCACATGACCCACTTTCCCTATTCAAAAATTTAGAGGGTTGATAGGGATGGCACAGGGTGCAACATAAATCCTTCAAAAATGCATTAAACTTTGGTAAAAGTGAAACAAAAATTGACCTGTTTCAGGATTTTGTGGCCAAATATTTTCCTTCTGAGAAAATGAATTTATTCCATAATTTTGACGCGCACTGTATACCTGGTAAGGTCCAATTTGGCCCACCCTGTATATCGGAAGCGATGGTCATTGTTGATGCTTTGGAAGAGTTTTATATTTCCTCGATGGAACATTGCATTTTTCTTGGATCAGTATTTTTCCGAATATTAAAAAGAATATCTTGAGAATTTTTTCCCTCAGACCAAATAAAATTATAACACTTAAGGAGCAGTATCACCTTTTGAATCGTGGTAAATCTCTTTATTTTACGAGTAAGTACCCTAATTTACGACGTAGAGACTTGATTTTTTTTTAAATTGAAGTTGAAGAACGTCCCGAGGGCTAATAGTTTTCTTTTTTTCGATTCAATTAGTTTTTCAATTGAAAAAAACCAGGGTAATCGTTAGATCTGGGGTTATCGAATATGTTTTTCGTTTTTCATGAGTACAAGCTATATTTTTGAAATAATCATCATGAAAATTTTTGTAGTTTATAGAAGATTAAATTGCCGAGGGCAAATAGTTGCGATTTTTTCCAAAAAATGATGAATAACCTTCGGAAAAAAATCATTAAGTGTAGTTTCCAAAACGCTGAAGTTCAACCTGTTTTTTTTAATGAAAACCTAATAAAATCGAAAAAATCGCAACTATTTACCCTACGCAATTTAATCTTCTATAAACTACAAAAATTTTCATGATGATTATTTCAAAAATATAGCTTGTACTCATGAAAAACGACAAACATATTCAATAACCTCAGATCTAACGATTACCCTGGTTTTTTTAATTGAAAAACTAATTCAATAAAAAAAAAACTATTTGCCCTCGGGACGTTCTCAACTACAATTAAAAAAAAAATCAAATCTCTACGTCGTAAATTAGGGTACTTACTCGTGAAATAAAGAGACCACTTTTGAATGGAGATTTACCACGATTCAAAAGGTGAAACTGCCCCTTAAGAGCTTTCCAGGAAGCTTGTTCTTTTTTAATATGAAGAAAACAGCAGCTCGAATAGAAATTTCGACAAGATCTCTTCAGAGCATCCTGTATACAGAATGTTTCATAAAAATATTTCTCGAATGTTTCAATATTTTTGCCTGACTCGGTGTGAATATTTTCAATTAGTTGAAAGCTATGAAATGAAGCACAGAGTAATAATTGTATATTGACACGTTTAAATAGGACTGCAATAAAACGATTTTTGTCCCAATCATAAATATAATGGGTTCAACAGAATTCCAATCAAAAAACCAATATTCGAACAAACTCTTGTTGCTTCTCATATTCATCCAATTGTTGGGTGTGAATTTCAATATAATCTTCCCTGATTGCATAACCATCAAACGGTAACTGAATATCGAGTACAATAATCCATGATTCACGATGAAATCATAGCTGGTGTGTAGGGGATGACTGAGATCAGCATCAGATAAACATAACCGATTCACAAGTTTATTAAGGACCCACATCATAACGATCAACTGTCAGGCTAGTTTCCACATTGTGTCGAAGGGAAGCAGAATTGCGATAATTTATATGAATATCTCGTTGTGGGGACAAATTCGATGCAGTATCCTGCTATAATTATTCCACTCATCCTGTGTGCTTTGTCAACATTTCACTGAAACCCTGTTCTTGACCTCGTCAAATCGAAATTCCGAACTTAGGAATGTAGGAAATCCTATAAACAGCCTGGCTACCACAACAGGCCAGCATACTTCCACCGCGTGAAAAGTTCGGCAAAATTGTACCCCAGCAAGTATAAATTTCGCATAATGTCAACCGGCCGGGCCATATTTTGCTTCCTGAATTATTTCGAAAAGGTTCATTGAATAATTTATGGAAATGAAACGCTCCTGACGCCACTCTAATTTATTTCGTCCGTTCGATGCGAAACCGAGTAGATATCTGGAGAAAAATTCGAAGCCAAACGGATATAGGACGTACTTTATGACGGAGGATGACTTGGAGGTCCATATTGCATACAAAAAAAGATAGAATCCAACTGAATGCACTGAAACTGCTTTCACAACTGCCGAGCCTCGAGCTGACATGTTGCAATTGGCCAATATTCATTTTGATAATGAACCAATTTTACTCTGAATCCTAAAATGTTTCACAACCTCTCTTCAGATGAAACCCTATCTTTAAGAGTCTTCAGCCTTCAAAATAGGAAACGTATACCGCCAGATGGCAGTGCAGTGCATTAATTTTCATTTATTGGATTATTCAGCTCAATAGAACAAATGTTGGGGCGCAGGAAATATTAACAAGAAATCCTTCCCTGAACTAGATCTCACACTGACTCTATAATACACTAATTTTCCTTCACCAGTCATCTGGGAGTCGGTGGCGCACCGAGGGGGGGGGGGGGGGCTGTCGGGCTGCAGCCCCCCCCCGAGCTGTGACAAAGAAAAGTAATTCAAATATTTCCATCTTATTGTTTTTCTAAAAGTAATTATTATTAATATTAATTATTATTTTAGAACGGAATGGAAACTTAAACATTTCCTTTACAGATAGAAATAGGGATTGATATACATATACAGGGTGTTTCATTGGTGAATGAACATACGTTAACCTGAGCTAGAGCTAGGCGAGTCCAAAAAACCGATATATGATAGGTCTAATCAATTCCATAACCGAGATACAGAGTGGTTTATGTATTCACCAAAAATTTCAATTCCTCATAACTTCTGAACCAACTAGTATAGCTGGTTGATATTTGGAACGTATGATTCACTTCTACAGGTCGATCGATTTACTTTTGAATTTCCAAAGAATTTCAGGTCCGTATTTTAAAAATATGGGACTTCTTCCAAGCTGAGATTCACCCTGTATATTGAAATTTTGGGATTTTATTGAGATATTTGAAAAGAGAAGAAAATTTTCAATGGGGTTCAGTAGATTTCATTGTCCCGCACGGCATTTTGCTCAAAGAGAGCTTAAGGGAAAGATCCAATTGAATATTGGAATTCCACAAAATTCTCAGAAAAATCGTACATTATGATCAAATTGATCTCCAGAAGGTACAACGATTGGATCCAGGTGATGAAATTAGAAGAACTAACTTTAGTAGCTGGATTTTACGAAATGAAAGAATGGTCAACAGACTTTTATTATGCAATGAAATACGTAAGAATCCAGACATGATCAAAAAAAGTATCAGACATATTTTTTGAAGAGGGCAAGAATGTGTATTGAACAAAATGGTGGTACTTTCGAGCACCTTCTGTATTTCACGTTGAGTTTTTATGTTTCTTCAGTTATTTATTCATCTTTGTTGACTTCAACTAAATTGGTGAATACATTCATTGTTGGTTTTAACACATCTTTGCCAAATTTCAGTTAAATATCTTTCATTTGTACCTCCAATTTGGGAACAGCCTGTATATTATTTTTTTTACGAGTTGAATTTTTGCTTCGTATTCCGTAACAAAAATTTCATGCAAGATGTTTCGATATAATGATCCATTCTCCCGGAAGGAGCCTGCTGAATTTTGAAGAGACTTCTAACGGAATAAAAAGGACACCGATAGCGTATTCCGAATCGGGAGAATATCTTTCACGTCTAACGAATACAGACCTTTCCAGTCACGATAAAATCACATAAACATGTGATTCCGAAATGTGAATATCTCCTCTTCCGACGAGATCCTTTTCAGCGAATCGTTTCCTATGCCACGATTAATGTTTTCGAAGCGTTCTCCACGGAAAAATCTCCGCAGATGGTACAGGTGAAGCCTCTCATACGTCCTGAAGGATTTGTTTCCATCCCATGACGTTATTTTCCGAGAATATGATTTATTTCGCGCTACGACTCGAATCTTCGTCGAGGGCAGGTTAAAGGCCGCGCCGACAAATTTTTGTCGTATGAGAATCGTTTTCGATTGCGGGGATTTGTTGAAAATCGCTTCCCGCACCTTTTTCTGGATCGAGATTCTGTTTCTGGGTGGCGTTTTTAGAAGAATTATGGTTTACATTTTCATCTGCGATATTTCAGCCTGCGATTTGTAGGAAAAAATGTTCTGGACAAATGGAGAAAATTCTTCGCTATATCTACGCTTCCGGGAAATTGCCACGGATAGTTTTCTCCAGTACGAAACGAAAATATAAATTGTGAGTGAAATATCGTTACGTAGCTACTGTTACAGAGGGGTTCAACGTCATAGGACCTGTCTGCCTTCGTGCTTTCAAAGTCGAAACGGAATTGATAAATTTTTGCCGTCAATACCCGGAAAGGGATGCGAGGCCTCCAGGTACTGATAGATATTCATAAAAAACACGCTTCCGCGAACGTATCGACATTTATCTCAGTCTGGGAAATTGCAGTGCCCGGGATAACCAGATTAGATTTGCCTTGAAAATGCTTTCACCACTTTCATTGGAAAACATTCATATATCACGGTGATTTGTGCCGGGACGTTATGAGAATCCAATACGATGAGAGATACTACGCGTGGCCATATCGGATGCACGCGGTTTTCGGACGCTTTTCGAGCAACGAGAATCAGGGTAACGATTTTCGCAGGAACGTTTGTGCAGGTCCCATTTCATGAAGGTACAACTCGAATGAAAACCCGTATTAGCACTGGAAATATACCCTCTGGATGAATATTTTGAGACAGTAAATCATCACACATGATTTGAACTGTACAGGGTCACCCAAATTGCTTGATTTTTGCAGTTTCTGGTACTTCTAGGCTAGATAGGTGAAAACGTTGAGAAGAGTCCTAGGCTTTATTTTCGTGAAAACTTCATAATTGAAAGCCGTTTCACGATATCTTCATTTGTTTTCAAGATTTGACGAAATTTTGATATTTCGGTGATCTCGAAAATGTGCCATTCTTCATTTTCTGAAATATCTAAAAACGGCAAAAACTTTCCACAGGCACTTTTTTATTAGCCATACGAAACCGTATTCAGTTTTTTTTTCTCTTGTATAAAGGGTGGAAAACAAAACCACTTTCTTGATTTAAAAGGAATGGTATCTTTTTTCATCATATGTTATGCAGAAAAAAAAATCAGCTCTTCGAAAATATATATATGTCGATATTTTATTTTCCGACCCTCACTTTCATAGAAAAATGTATAACAGATTCAACTTCAAGTGAAAATTACATTTTTTTGCTATTTCTGTCTCAAATATGGAAATGATATATCGACATATTTTCGAAGAGCTGATTTTTTTAAGCATAACATAGGAGCAAAAAAAGATACCATTCGTATTTGAAATAAGGAAGTTGTTTTTTTTCCACCTTTATACAAGAGATAAAAAAAACTAAAAACGGTGTCGTATTGCTAATAAAAAAGTGCCTGTAGAAAGTTTTTGCCGTTTTCAGATATTTCAGAAAATGAAGAAGATATGGCAGATTTTCGAAATCGCCAAAATATCAAAATTTCGTTATACAGGGTGGCCATTTGAAAACGAAACAGACGAGATTACAGACGAAATGAATTTTTTCGATAGAAATGCTCGGACAGGTCGATTTCTGTTTCGAGGGGGACAACTTAAGATGTAGGTTACGGACGCATAGCGCTTCAACCCTTGCTACTATAACCCTCACCCCCAATTTTTGAATAGGGAAGATGGGGTGAGTGATATCTCATTTGAAAGGTATTTTTGTACTGATTTCAGCACAGTAATTGTTTTTTCATTTTATGCATTAGTTTTCGAAATATTCTCAACTAAGTATTTGAAAATGAAGTGGTGTTTTCATGGCACTTGTAGTGTTTTTTTGTGAAAAATCGACATCTTGATTAAAGATTTCTATGTCAGTGGATTGGAGGAAGGAAGCCACAGTCATGGTTGTTTTGAAGCTCAAAATATCGATTTTTCACAAAAAAACACTACAAGTGCCATGAAAACACCACTTCATTTTCAAATACTTAGTTAAGAATATTTCGAGAACTAATGCATAAAATGAAAAAACAATTACTGTGCTGAAATCAGTATAAAAATACCTTTCAAATGAGGTATCACTCGCCCCATCTTCCCTATTCGAAAATTGGGGGTGAGGGTTGTAGTAGCAAGGGTTGAAGCGGTATGCGTCCGTAACCTACATCTTAAGTTGTCCCCCTCGAAACAGAAATCGACCTGTCCGAGCATTTCTATCGAAAAAATTTATTTCGTATGTAATCTCGTCTGTTTCGTTTTCAAATGGCCACCCTGTATCTTGAAAACAAATGAAGATATCGTGAAACGGCTCTCAGTTATGGAGTTTTCACGAGAATCGAGCCCAGGACTCTTTTCAACATTTTCACCTATCTAGCCTAGAAGTACCAGAAACAGCCAAAATCAAGCAATTTGGGTGACCCTGTATAGTGTAGAGGGTAGCCAGATTTCGATGGTTTAATAGTACAACTACCAAACCATGAAAGAAAGAGAAAAAGTGAGATTCATGTCATGTTCTATTTTTTCGAGAAATATAAATTGCTGAAACCCGCAAGTTGCTACGGCTTCTAGTTTCTCAGCTACAGGGCGATTTTGATATTTGGTCCATTTTCTTAATTGACTATAACTTCCGTATTATAGGATCTACGCTCTCGAAATGAACACATCTCAAGGGCATTTTTTTCACGGCTTTCCAGCGATGCTATTGGATTTTTTGTATGTGCTCAAATTTCGGAGCTATAACAAAAAAAATTCGAATGGAAATTATAATGGAAAATGATTTTTCCAAATTGATCTTTCTTCAAAGATTTCAAAAATATACAGGCTGTCCCAGAAGTCCCGCACTTCCTTGAGGGGATCGAAAGTGATAAATATTCTAAGCCCAAACATCCATGTTTGAAATTTTTTGATAACGTAGTTCATTAGTTATTAATTAATGAAAGTGACCAATCAGGAGCGCGCTACAGAAGATTGAGTAAGCAGTGGGGATGCGAAAGTGAGACGCCAGTCTCGGTTTACTGCGTGAAAAGCCGGCAGCAGCTCTGGTGTCTCACTCTCGCGTCCCCAACCGCTTACTCTTTCTTCTATAGCGCGCTCCTGATTGGTCACTTTCATTAATTAATTACTGATTAACTACTTCATCAAAAAATTTCAAACATGGATATTTGGGCTTAGAATATCTTTCACTTTCGATCCCCTCAAGGAAGTGCGGGACTTCTGGGACATCCTGTATATCATGATATACTTCCGAGTTCGAAAACACTTTTCATTCAACAAAATCCAAGCAGGCTTCGATTCACTTTTTTCAAAACTTGGGCGGTCATAGAATTCCATGTCTTATTTTGTTTTCACTTGTCAAATTCAATTCAGGAAATATTAGCTTTATTCTTACTCAGACCAATAGAGGGGCTTCGCGAAACTTGTTGATAGTAGAATGATTTCTCTGCTAAATTGAAAAATGGAAAGCATTTAAATACTTAGATGATTTGATGAAGACAATAATACAAAGTTTTATGTAACCCATGAGGGGCAAGAAAAGCTCCTTCCAGAAAAAATTAAGGTTTATTTGAAAATAATAATATTCACAACAAATGTTCAAATCGTTGTCCATTCGAGGAAATACATAAATTGCATCATTTAATTATGTGGTTTGAATAAGAACCTTAGAATCGCGATTGATCCAACAATGATGAAAATGAATTGAATTTGACAAGTAAACATAAATAAGACATGAATTTCTATCACCATCTTTGAACGAAGTAAATCAAAGGATTTTGTTGAACGAAATGTGCTTTTTCGGAATTTTCGATAGTGAACTCGGAAGTACCTATATCATGATATACAGAAGTCCCGCACTTCCTTGAGGGGATCGAAAGTGAAAAATATTCTAAGGCCAAATATCCATGTTTGAAATTTTTTGATGAAGTAGTTAATCAGTAATTAATTCATGGAAGTGACCAATCAGGAGCGCGCTATAGAAGAATGAGTAAGCAGTTGGGGACGCGAGAATGAGACGCCAGAACTGCTGCCGACTTTTCACGCAGTAAACCGAGACTGGCGTCTCACTTTCGCGTCCCCACTGCTTGCTCAATCTTCTGTAGCGCGCTCCTGATTGGTCACTTTCATTAATTAATAACTAATGAACTACGTTATCAAAAATTTTCAAACATGGATATTTGGGCTTAGAATATTTTTCACTTTCGATCCCCTCAAGGAAGTGCGGGACTTCTGGGACAGCCTGTATATGTTTGAAATCGTTGAGGAAAGATTAATTTGAGAATATCATTTCCCACTGTGGTTTCCATTTGAAAAAAAAATTTTTTGTTATAGCTCCGAAATTTGAGCAGATACAAAAAATCCAATAGCACCGATGAAAAGCAGCGAAAAAGGGCCCTGAAGATGTGTTCATTTCGGGATCGTAGATCGTAGATCCTATACGGAAGTTATAGCCAATTATAATAATGGACCAAATAACTAGACGTCGTAGCAACTTGGGGTTTTCCAGCAATTTCTGTTTCTCGAAAAAAGAGAACATGACATGTATCTTACTTTTTCTCTATCTTTTATAGTTTAGGAGTTGTAGTATTGAACCATCGAAATCTGGCCACCCTGTACTCACAGGATCTCGTGAAAATTCAAATTCCACGAGTATAACTATTCTCACGAGGACTGTCACAAATTGGCGAATGCGCAGGTTTCACGTGTTGGTTTTCTCGAAATTTCTTCCAGTTGTTCCGTTAGAATTTACCCACTGTTATGAAGGAATCAAGCCTGCACAGTTCCATTTCTTCGTTCTCTCTTTGTATTTTCGTCGTTTATTCAATTTAAAAACCAGGTAATGTCCACGCATTAGCGCTAATTCTACAGACATAAGAAAACGATATTTCACGTTCGACGAGCCTTTTATTTCGTGGGTCAGGAGCCGTGAAATATTTCACGAAGTTAATAGTTCAGCACGCTGACGATGCCCTCGTTCACACCATATACGTGATGATGCCTGGTTCTCGAATCCTTCTCGTAGGCCCGTGGCGCGATGAGGCATAAAAACTGGAAATTGGATGGAGAAAAGGATCCCGAATCTCAATTTCATACGGCGGTATTCTGTCTGAGACGGTGATATGATCGGAGTATCGATTATGATAGGGCTTGCGGTTTTCTGAAGAAACACCCACAAGGGTAGTTTTCAACACATTTCAGTCTCCGCACCGAATGCAGAATGTGAAAGTTCCTCGGATTGTTTAAGGACGACGCCAGAATGAATGAGAATATTATTCATGACATGTTCCTTATTAAACGAGGTCATTAACATGGAAAGCAGCTTTATACATAAGCAGATGCTTGGCTTTATGTCGAGTGATTCGAGAATGTGAACTTGTTTCTCCCAAAATTCGTGATATATCAACTAAAAATGTTCCAAGAAAAAAATCGACGAGTCTTTTTCCAAAATGTTGATGCATTCCTTTTCGTTCATATATGGTGGCCAAGAGATTGACGACAAAAAGGAAAAAACAGGTCCCTCGTGTTATGGGCTATTCGAATCACCCCCATGTATGTTATGCTATTTTTCACGGTTTTCGAGTTATGAATTTTTTTATGAACTTTGAGAATTTTCGACTTGACCATCCTAAAATAGATATTAAAAAAAAAGAACAAGACTACTCTGTGAAATTCTTTTGAAACTTATCTCCATGAATCGTACATTTATACATAAAATAACCAGATTCGTAACATTGATAAAAATTATGGAAATGTTGGTCTCAAGTGAAAAAGTTACGTAAATTGGATTATGATCTGAATTTTCGAATCAAAATTAAAAATGTAAAAAGGCTAATTCACGGTTTCTTAGTAGGTGCTTAAAAACTGCGCTCAACAGTTAGCTTTTAGAATCATTGATAAAAAATGGTACTTAACACTCTACTTTTGCTAGAATTAGCCTTCAAAGTCATCGAGGTGGAAAAAATCAAAGAACTAGACATTTACTACAAAATTATTTTTTGTCATTTCAAGATATTTCTGATCAAGTTATGATAGAAAATGCTGAAAATTAATGAAAATTAGCTTTAGATGTTGGTCAAGAAAAGATTTAGATAAAAAAAGAAAAAGGTATGGCAATAAATCACACATCATAATGTAAATAAAAAGAAATTTATTTATAAAATTTACAGTAGGTGTTCAAAGTGGCCACCTCCAGCCTCAATACACATTCTACACTTTCTTAGAAAATTTTCTTTCAATCGCATAAAACCTGCCCTGTTCTCTCTTAGGACACGTTCAGCTTCTCTTATCTTCAGTCGCAGCTCGTCTTCACTCGAATATTCTCGGGCGTAAACAATTTCTTTAAAATAACCCCAAACGAAAAAATCGATGGGATTAAGGTCAGGTGAACGTGGGGGCCCCTTGATTGGTCGACTGCGTCCGATCCATCTGTTCGGGTATCGTTCATTCAAGTGGGTAATCAAAAATTGTTCTCGAAAATTTGAATAATCCCGATCGGTTTTTCATTGCTGCGCAGCGGACCAATCAAGTGGCCTCCACTTTCACCTGACCTTAATACCATCGATTTTTTCGTTTGGGGTTATTTCAAAGAAATTTTTTACGTCCGAGAATGTTCGAGTGAAGACGAGCTGCGACTGAAGATAAGAGAAGCCGAACATGTCCTAAGAGAGAACAGGGCAGGTTTTATGCGATTGAAGAAAATTTTCTAAGAAGGAGTAGCAAGGGCGTACCCAGCCTTTGAGCAAGGGGGGGGGGCAAATTGAGCTAGGGGGGGGCAAAAAAAATCAGAATAGAAAAATTGAACTGATTTTCGTATAAAATGCTATTATTTCATGAGTTTTCAAGGTATTTTTAAGCTCTAGGGGGGGGACAGCTGCCCCCCCCTAGAGCTTCCTGGGTACGCCCATGAGGAGTAGAATGTGTATTGAGGCTGGAGGTGGCCACTTTGAACACCTACTGTAAATTTTATAAATAAATTTCTTTTTATTTACATTATGATGTGTGATTTATTGCCATCCCTTTTTCTTTTTTTATCTAGAACTTTTCTTGAGCAACATCTGAAGCTAATTTTCATTAATTTCAGCATTTTCTATCATAACTTGATCAGAAATATCTTAAAATGGCAGAAAATAATTTTGTAGTAAATGTCTAGTTTTTTAATTTTTTCCACCTTGATGACTTTGAAGGCTAATTCTAGCAAAATTATAATGTTAAGTATCATTTTTTATCAATGATTCTAAAAGCTGACTGTTGAGTGCAGTTTTTAAGCATACTAAGAAACCGTGAATTAGCCTTTTTACATTTTTAATTTTGATTCGAAAATTCAGATCATAATCCAATTTACGTAACTTTTTCACTTGAGACCAACAGTTCCATAATTTTTATCGAAGTTACGAATCTGGTTATTTTATGTATGAAAGCACAATTCATGGAGAATTTGACAGAGAAGTCTTGTACTTTTTTTTAAATATCTTTTTTAAGATGGTCAAGTCGAAAATTCTCAAACATACATGGGGTGATTCGAATAGCCCATGACACGAGGGACCTGTTGTTTTCTTTTTGACGTCAATCTCTTCAAAGCCGTAGCTAGAAAAAAATTTCGGGGGGGGTCCGTCCGAGGCCGTAGCTAGAAAAAAATTTATTCGAAGAATTTTCGGTGAAATGATTATCTGGCATTTCTGAAAAAATAATTTCGGGGGGGGGGGGGTCCGGACCCCATCGGACCCCCCATTGGCTACGGCCTTGAATCTCTTGGCCACCCTGTATATTCGCTTCAACTATCGGTTCTAATACTCAAGGCCATGATTTCCTTTGCTCTGTGTCTCAGCTGTTTAACAAGAAGTGAGTCGTGTCCTGAACAAATATCGATATGAAATCACCTCCACGAACCAAACAGCCGGAGATAATTAAGCCCCAAGGGAGTCTCTCGGGATTGAAATCCTCAAATCCCTTGAAGATCCATTAGTTTACAAACAATTATCGTAAAATCAGACCGACTCTCTCTACTCTGGAAGAAACCCAAATTTGAACAACGAACGTTACACAGATTGAGAAAGTATTCAAGAATCATTTTCTGAAAGTCGACCATCAATCTTCAATTTCCTGGATCAGTTTTGTTTAGATTTCATTCATCTCGTCACCAGATGAGGTCGCTACTGTATGGACCTCGGCTTAATAGCTTCTGGGATCATGGCATTGTGCTCCTTCATTAACACTTCCCTCCACTGAGATTTGCGAATAACTAATGAACAACCCGACTGAATGGTTCTCCGAAAGTAAGTTTTGTACAGAACTTCTACGAATTACACTCGGAGCGCTAATATTCCGAATGTTGAATTGCCTACGTGGAATGTCTTATCATACGGCCGCATGTAGACGCACAGAGTGTCCCAACGAAATGGATGCACCCCAAGCTAGGTTTCAACCAATCGCTTTCTCGCTCTGGAAAATGCGAATCTACCTACAAGGTGAATCTACCTACAAGGTGAATCTACCTACAAGGTGAATCTACCTAAAAGGTCAATCTACCTACAAGGTGAATGAACGAGTTTTCGGGTGACCCCATCGTCGAAAACAAAACGTTTCGAGTTGTTCGCAGTTGCGTTCCACCGTCTACAAACAAGCACGCGGAGCCTTCCGAATGAATCGGCCTAATCCTCTCATCCGATTAATGTCGGCCAAACAGATGTCAACAAGTTATCCCGAGTGACAGGTCTTGGCGTTATTCAAACACATTTCTCAGTCAGAAGTCGGCTACTGGAACCGATGCGAGTGCCGCTATAATTGATTGTAGTTTCCACAGGTGTTTAGGACACCAGCCAACTTATTGTATATATTCAAGAGACGCAGGCCCCTTGATATTCCACGTCGTGAATGAATCTCCCTCAGCCTGCAGCGCGATACCAAGTCCAATTTCCATGTTCCCCACATAAATTTCCGTTCTACCCGAATTCTCCCCCAAGTTCGGATTTCCCATATCTGAGGCAGATCGTTCGTTTCGTTTTTCTCGGCCGAAATTAGGCATCCGACAATTCGAGCATTTGATTTGCTCAATTCGAATGAATAATCCATGCTTTTGCGGTCATGTGAATAATGTCACAGTGAATGATAAGAAGGGGCAATCGGGAAGAACTTTACGACTTCGTGGTTCTTTGACCTGGTTTTAGTGATGCTCGGAAGCTATCGCTTTTGACACTTCAGCGCGCTAGTTCCTAGGAACCAGAGAGCAATTATTTTTCCCAATAGGGATGTTGACTATTTTTTGGAAATGATTTTAATTAGTAGATAAGCCCTATGCAAACAAGAAAAAATATTTTCATGGAAAAAATATAGCAAATACCAATAAAAAAATGCGTAAATAAAAATAGTTTTCAAAATTCCCGCTGAAACGAAGTGATTACGATGACGTCACTATACGGTAAACAGACTTCGCCGTGTGTCAAAGCGAACTGATCTTGTGTGATTTCTTGCGAACGAATCGTTTGCGTAATATCCAATAATCGTGTAATAGTTGGCTGGTGAATAGTAAGGTTATAGGTTAGCTTGTTTACAGAACAGTGACGTCACGTATTCTCATTCGCGTTTGCAGTCACGTGATAAACGGCAATAGATTACACATTTTAAATCGATTTAATTTAATTTAATGAGAGTAATTAGATCACTAAAATATTAATATAGTATTTCAAAAACTACCTTCAATGTGGAAAACCTCAATTTATATGAATTTGTTACATGTGTCAACATCCCTATTGCAGAATTCTTATCTGAAAAGGTCCGAGTTAGACACACTGATGAAGAATTCAGTCAAATTTTCGGAAGGCGAGTCTCGAAGAATTCAGTCAATAGACATTAGTAGAGCCCCTAGATCTACCTAGTAGTAACCTTTATCGGATCTCGGCAAATGGGGTGATTTTAAACGCAAAATGTCAAAGTTTGATCACTTTTCTTGAAGAAATGGGAAAATTATGGAAAATATGAATACCGAGCTATTTCGCACAGACTTTTCCTCTTTCTATCCGCATATTTATACAGGGTGTGTTTGAAGGTTTTTTTTTGACAGGTGATAGAACTCATCAAAATAAGTCATTTTACCGAAGATTTCTTTTATGACATGTTCAATTTAAAAAAAATTTATGAAACATTTTGGGCATCAATACCTTAATACTACTTTGGCCTGCATCTCTCTGTTCTAGGTTTATGAACATCCGTGAACATTAGCGGAAATCTTGTTCTGTACAACTTATACGCTGAACAGGCATTTTGTTTTGATTCACTATGAATTGAAAGCGTATGAACAAATTCATTATTTGAATGAACGTGCGGCATTTTGGAAACATAAACACTTGTTCAATATACACCGTACCCTCACCGTATCACAGTCAATATTCTGAGTCATGTATGATAAGAAGACAAAAAACATGTTGATATCTGCGGAAGAGCAGGCGAGGGAGCAGGTTCGGACTGAGGAATTTTCAGATTCGCCTAGAAACTAGAAAATATTCTAGTTTCGTTTTCTCGAAACAGGGGCCTAATTCATGTAAAATTTTTTTGGTGAAATGACTTATTTTGTTGAGTTCTACCATCTGTCAAAAGAAAAGCCTCACCTTTTAATACACCCTGTATTACGGCCAGGATATCTGCGAAAAAAGTCTTGTTGTGTTCAAAATTGCCCTTTTGGCAGGATTTTTTCGAATTAAAAAAAATACTTCTACATCGCCAGAGAATCGAAATTTCACCCTCGTATGAATCGATTATTCCTCTTGTCGACCGTATAAAAATTTCCTCACTGTATCGCAGCTTCGCTGCGATTTCAAGATTCTTCTGAACGCACTTTTTCGACAGATTCCCTCGGGTCGGTCCAGAGAGTTACCATTTTAGTATAGTATAGAAAAATCATCCCAATGGTTTCGGCGTTATGAAATTTAATCTTTCCAATATTTCGAAAACTATACAGCGTGTTCCTTGATCGGAGGTACAGACGAATAGGAAAGATTCTGCATAATTTCCTGAAAATTTTCTCAACAACATGTATGAGCTTGTTTGTTTAACTGATAAATTAGAAAAGACCCTCATTGAAACCAATTCATATAATCAATAATTCACGTCTATTTTCACCCCTATACGGGGACAACTTCATGTGTGGGCAGCAATTTCTCGAGTTCTGGACAGAATCGTATCCACTCGTATTTCTTGCGACAGGAGAAACGATCATCGATTGAGACTTGAAAGTCTTGAACAAAATAAGATCGTGATTACACTTCACATTTCAAGTGAAGCGTCAGGTTTTATCACACAGAACACTAAACGTGCTCTGGCATGCTTCCTTCCTGGTTAGGCACCAAATGTATCGGCAATAACGCTCGTTTGTTACGAGAACAACATTAATCGTGAAATGGTATCTGAAGTTTTAATAAACCGATGCCAGAATTCATCCCTGTCGAATTTACGTTCCCGTTTTATACTTCCCGAAGCGCAAAATATCTTCCGGGAAACAGTTTTATTTTCGATTTATAATGCAGAGTGAAGGATACTTTGGAGTGACAAGGTCCTGAGTCTCTGGAAATTTCGAATGTATTTTGCATATTTTCAGCGGAGCTCTGAACTGACGAGGTTTCCATTACGGATATTTTTTTAATATGAAATAGAAAATGTTTGAGGTGAAGGAAACATTTTCTTTATGTCAGTCCATCCAACTGGCGACCATAGCACAGCTCTTTTTTTAAATGTGCTACGATAATTTCTGGGAGGAAGTCAAAAATAAAAAATATGTTCGGACATTTTGTTTTTATCAGGAAGATAGTTTAGGCTATTTCTGTCTTTGATTGTGAAAAGAGCCTTCAGATTGAGATGATTGAATATAGCCTGAAACTTCCGTTGATGAGCCCTTCACCAGTTCATTTGGTTGCAAATTGGCGAATGCGCGCATATAAAAACCTCACAGCAGAACATTAAGGGGCAGTATCACCTTTTGAATCGTGGCAAATCTCCATTAAAAAGTGGTCTCTTTATTTCACGAGTAACTTCCCTAATTTACGACGTAGAGACTTGATTTTTTTTTAAATTGAAGTTGAAGAACTTCCCAAGGGCAAATAGTTTTCTTCTTTTCGATTTAATTAGTTTTTCAATTAAAAAAAAACCAGGGTTATCGTTAGATCTCTGCAATATTTGGGTTATTGAATATGTTTTTCGTTTTTCATAAATACAAGCTATATTTTTGAATTAATCATCATGAAAATTTCTGTAGTTTATAGAAGATTAAATTGCCGAGGGCAAATAGTTGCGATTTTTTCCAAAAAATGATGAATAACCGTCGGAAAAAAATCATTAAGTGTAGTTTCCAAAACGCTGAAGTTCAACCTGTTTTTTTTAATTGAAAAACTAATTAAATCGAAAAAAAATCGCAACTATTTGCCCTCGGATTACCCTGTTTTTTGTAATTGAAAAACTAATTAAATCGAAAAAAAGAAAACTATTTGCGCTCGGGACGTTCTTAAACTTTTTTATTCCTCTAGGTCTAGAGTCTAGGATGATTTGTAGGCCAAGACGATTTCTCTATGGAAATGGGCGATTTCAACGGTGATTCTTTTTTAACTCATGAAAGAACTTGACAAAAACCACAAAAACTACCTATATGTATGTCGGTTGTTTTTTCAGAGTGCCAGAATTTTTAATAGATATAAGACACATTCAAATCAAGGGGCAGTATCACCTTTTGAATCGTGGTAAATCTCCATTCAAAAGTGGTCTCTTTATTTCACGAGTAAGTCCCTAATTTACGACGTAGAGACTTGATTTTTTTTTAAATTGAAGTTGAAGAACGTCCCGAGGGCAAATAGTTTTCTTTTTCTCGATTTAATTAGTTTTTCAATTAAAAAAAACCAGGGTAATCGTTAGATCTGGTGGTATTGAATATGTTTTTCGTTTTTCATGAGTACAAGCTATATTTTTGAAATAATCATCATGAAAATTTTTGTAGTTTATAGAAGATTAAATTGCCGAGGGCAAATAGTTGCAATTTAAAAAAATCAAGTCTCTACGTCGTAAATTAGGGTACTTACTCGTGAAATAAAGAGACCACTTTTGAATGGAGATTTACCACGATTCAAAAGGTGATACTGCCCCTTAACATTCGATGAAAATGTAATTTTTGAAGTTTTCTGATATAGCTGAGCTATCTCCGGATCTGGGAGGCCGGTTGTCTGAATCGTTAAACAGCCATTTATATTCCTGCAAGATTCGTAGTGATTTCTCATGTATAGTTTATAGGGTCATCAGTTATTCCCTAATGTCCTCCGGCTGCACATTGTTTTCTAACCTCGTCGAGCGTCGATAATGAAAAGCCGTTCCTCCCCCGTGTAGATTGGGAAAATGGCCGATATACAAGGGACGGCTTTCGAACGTCGATTTTTTTATCGTCGTTTTTGCACCTACCGTGAAATCAATTGGTCGGTGTCAACTACACGCGAATTTTAATGCGAACCTACCAACACCTGAAATCGTGTCGGTCATTTTTTTTTGTCGTAGCGGACCGGTTCTAATAGTTGGCGGCAATTACCGTCGCATCCCTTACGTGATGCCGTTTTTCGCGGTAACCGCATTGAGCCGTTAGCCTCACTAATTATGATTGCATTACACCTAAAAACGGAAATGTGCCCGCTACGAGCCGACAGGATTACGCAGGCTTTGGGGTGTCTAATTTTAACATGAGTTGGCTTTCGTACATTCCGATTCTCTGTTCAACTGTTCAGAATTGTCATTCTTTTTTCATTCAACTGATGATGGCATTATAAAATTTAAATCTCAATTATTTTCTCAAAGGGACTAATTAATTGTTGTCAGGGTTGGCAAAAAACATGTTTTAAAAAAAAAAAAAAAAACATTGTGTTTTTTTTATTTGAAACTGTTTTATTTGATTTAAATCATGTTTTTTTTTCAACATTCAAAAAACATGATTTAAAACATGTTTAAAACAAAAGTTTTGGCAACATTGCTATGATGCTATCGGGTCAAATATTTAAATCTGGCAACACTGAATAGAACTTGTATATTGTTTACAGGGTAATCCCCTTGTCAAATTCGCCGCAGCAGAATATTATTCCGGTAATTGAAGAATAGGACATAGTTCTTTTCTTCATTCTTCATTTTTTTCAATAAACATATGGTTCAATCAGAAAACTCTTCCAAAACAATTCTAATTGATTAAATTAGAATTAATATCTTTATTACGTGACAATAGATGTGATGAGAAACAATAAAGTGCAATCGAGAGTGCAATCGAATTGAATATATTTTTCCTTTGCATTTTATTTCCTGCTGAGATGAATTTCAAAGGACAAATGGCAAAAAATTCTTCACGCTCCACTAAAAATACCTAGAAATATCTTCTTGATGAAATTAGTCTTAATGAACGAACTGCATTTGAGAAAAAATTATGAGTTTTAATAAATAATATTGGCCCAAAATTAAGACATAATTAGATTGATTTACACAAAAAAAACAACATTTCGACAACTGGACCAATATTTGTTAATACTTATAATTTTTTCTCAAATGCAGTTTGCTCATTAAGACACATTTCATCAAGAAGATATTTTTAGGTATTTTCAGTGAAGAGTGAAGAATATTTCTTGTTTTATTTGTTTTTTTGTTATTAAAGGATTACTTATCTAGTGGTTTATTCTTTCAATAAAAAACTGATTAAAAACAATTGTTTTAAAACAAATATGTTTTAAACAGAGACTTGTGTTTAAAACATGTTTTAAAACACTGTTTTAAAACAAATGTTTTAAAACATGCCAACCCTGATTGTTGTATATTATATTAAGGCCATTCTCTAGTTTAAATATTCACTGTTTTATTGAGTGCTGTGTAAATCAGCTTATTAGCATTCCTACGATAGTTATTTTCGTCGTTCCCACAAAATTTGTGCCCTCCTTATTTTTAATACTAGCTGGTCCGGCGAACTTTGTTCCGCCTAAATGATACTTACGGTGGATTTCACGAATCGTGATCACCGGTGATCGGCTTGTTCCTCTGATTTTTGAACTGTCGAATGTTTCCATGGATATGAGCTGTCACACAGAACAGATACACAAAAATAATATGTCAATTACTAATTATGGCAATTTTGGATTCAGTTATTTCCGCAAATATATTTATTACCCAAACAGAAATTCAAAAACATTTTAAAAATTATGAGAAAAGATGAGAATGGACATCTCACGATTGGAATTGATCGCCAAAATCCGATTTACTTGACATTTCGATAAAAAATTTACTGTGATATTCACCCGCTTCTGGATCTGTTAATAGCCTTTCATGGTACTATAAGCCCTATGTAAATTACACAGTAATTGACGCGAAAAAAAGAACAGATGACATCAATCGATGGCCGCGAAAGCCTCAACAAATTCATCGCCATTTAATTGTGATAATGTCAAATATAGTACCTTCGCGATTACGTTATTTGGAATAAATAAAACTATAAAAATAACTAATAACCATCCGTCATAATGTGTGAATAGCGCCATCTGAAGTGGTAAGAACGAAACTTTTCTCATCTCAACGAAATCTAATCATTTTAGACATCTGTACTCCTACGCTAAGACATTTTGGTTTTGCCCAACAGCGCAGAGTTCTAGGCAACTCAAATTACACACTATTACAGTGACTATAGAGGGAATATAGTCACTGTACACACTATTTGTTTATATCGCCATCTAACGCGGAGAATATCAAATGAAGTACAAACGAATAAGCGGTAGCGTAACTGTAACTGTAGCGACATCTAGTGGCCTTATTCAAAAGGAAGAAAAGCATTTCCTGTATAAGTAAAATTTTCATCGATTTTTTCAAAGTTTTATTGTATTTTATAATAACCAGACCGTAGACGAATCCATATATGAAGTTTCATAACAAACAGTCCATCCGATCTCGAGTTATAAATGGTGTAACCAACATCTTTCTTTTTATAAATAGATTTGAGAATAAACTTTGTTTGCGAGTTCATATGAAAACTATCTGTAATTGTCGACTTTTGAATCAGATTTTAGATGATTAGATATATTAATATAAAGGGGGTGTGTACTGATGAAAAAAAAAACGCATTTTTTCGGGAATATATTCGTACGAATCTCATATTTTGAGTAAGTGTTTTTCAACTGGTGCATTTTCATACTCCTTGAAATCTGCATCAGTTTAAAATAAATCAATTTTTCAGTTCGCTTATTGAAGGAACGCATTTCCCTCGCCACAGATTGTAATTCATTTCGATACATCATCGAGTACAGAAGTTAACCTCTATAGTTTAGTGGCATCGTGTCGAATGGGATGGACCCTTCGAACCAGCGTTTGACCGAGGATTTCTCTCTTCGCCAATTCATCACGTCGTGAGGGGCGATAAACATTATCGAATTTCGGTAGGAAGTTCTTTCCCTGAGGTGCACATTTGTTATCCCATAAACACACAATTCCTAATTGGATAATTTCCACTACCGTTGTCACAGATTTATTGTATGCTTTGTGGCTTGAACGTTCCCATTTTTTTCTCAACGTTGAATCGTTAGCGGAAATTAGGGATCGGGAGAGATGTTGAAATCGAGAATATGTCTGGCAATTTTCACGTATACTCCTTTCACTTTTATAATGTATCCCGGTTGACCACATTCTGACACATTTCGCCGTGTATATTTTGAAAATGTTAGGTTGTAATCATTTTCCTGTCAGATAACCAAGCAACGTTGTCCTTTCTACACAGAGGTCGTAGTAATAACGTATTTATCAATAATGAATTTGAGAAAATATTACGTGAATTCAATAATTCCAAAGATCTGGCGAATGTTGAAGAAACTCTTTCCTCTGTTACACATGGTTGGAAGATTCAGTTACTCTATTTTCTTGTCCCGAAATCCAGAATCGAGTGTGGAAATTTTACTAAAAAATAATGGACATATACCTAAGTCCGTTACTTTGTGATAGTTCTTAAAAAAAAATAAAAATATTCGCATAACCCGACAGAAAAACTTCTAAACGAACAGTCGGACCCATGGAATTCCCACTTTTCAAAATTCCCAAGAGATAAGCCTAAAAAAGACATTCAAATATCTTTTTGCACAACTTGAAATACTGCAGTATAAAAATGTAGTAGTACTACGAATCCTGTGCCACAGTTAAACCTTAAGGGGCAGTATCACCTTTTGAATCATGGTAAATCTCCATTCAAAAGTGGTCTCTTTATTTCACGAGTAACTACCCTAATTTACGACGTAGAGACTTGATTTTTTTTAAATTGAAGATGAAGAACGTCCCGAAGGCAAATAGTTTTCTTTTTTTCGATTTAATTAGTTTTTCAATTAAAAAAAAACAGGGTAATCCGAGGGCAAAGAGTTGCGATTTTTTCGATTCAATTAGTTTTTCAATTAAAAAAAACAGGTTGAACTTCAGCGTTTTGGAAACTACACTTAATGATTTTTTTCCGACGGTTATTCATCATTTTTTGGAAAAAATCGCAACTATTTGCCCTCGGCAATTTAATCTTCTATAAACTACAAAATTTTTCATGATTATTATTTCAAAAATATAGCTTGTACTCATGAAAAACGAAAAACATATTCAATAACCCAAATATTGCAGAGATCTAACGATTACCCTGGTTTTTTTAAATTGAAAAACTAATTAAATCGAGAAAAAGAAAACTATTTGCCCTTGGGACGTTCTTCAACTTCAATTAAAAAAAAATCAAGTTTTTACGTCGTAAATTAGGGTACTTACTCGTGAAATAAAGAGACCACTTTTGAATGGAGATTTACCACGATACAAAAGGTGATACTGCCCCTTAAAAGAACTAACTCAATTCACAGAATAGATAGAAATTAGCATTGGCAATGTCTCTGAGAATTATTTGACATTTCACGTCAGTTTCAAGTGAAAAAACTTGATAAACCAAAATCTTGGCCAACCGGGATACTTCATCGAAGGGAATGAAGTAAAGCTTGAATACGTGATTCTCTATCCAGAAGCGCAATTTTTCGAGTGTTCGTCGAGAATATTCTCGAAATTCGAATGATTATCGAGTTCCTTGTTGATCGGTTTATTTCCAAAGAATTCTTCAATGAAAACGAAGCTTAGAGAGATTACCGACGTTAACAACCATCGAAATAAGCTGAGCGAATTGACATTCGGCGTCTTCCGATTACTTCCCTTTCGATATACCATTATCCCACGGATAATACTCCTCCTCGAGATCTTCTAAAAAGCGAGGAGTGCGGTGGAAAAGGAATACCCAGAATTTATCACCTAGTTATTTTTCTAATATAACAAGCTCGTTCTGTTTCTCCGGAATAGCCCAACAGAAAGAGTATTCAACTTTGTAATCCAGACATCATCCCTTTCTTATAAAACTCGGTTTATTTTCTGCCATTTCCTCAGATGACAGACATTGTGGACGAGAGAATGATTTACTTTGTATTTCTTAAATATTCAATTTCCCCGCCATCTAGATCTGAAACGATGAATCGCTGTACCAATTTAATTTCAAACGTTAATATTTTCGAGGCGGCCTTTTTTCTCTCGAGTGAAAATAATCGAGATTACCCGCAGTGAATTTCTGCTTGGAAATTTTGATCTTCATTCAAGAACTCGCTGAACAGGTCTGTAATTGATTTTACCCCATTACTCTGAAACAGGGTATTTCCAAATTCATGCGGAAATAATCAGCAGGTGATTTCTCGTATCAAATTCAGACATGGATTCAAAAACACCTGTATATTGATATACGGTTTTTACCATCAGAAAAATTTACTATCAGGCACCGAAATCAGTGTACCTTTTCTGATAGGACCTCGAGCATATTCCTGACAGCATTTACTGCATTATAAATCATCATGACGGTGTATAACCAATTTATGGCACATCCTGTAGATAATTGATATAGATACTTCGTAATGGATTGATTGCTATGTACAAGTCTTGCGTAGGCTTAGCGCCTAGCTTGGCACAATATATGGGCTCATCGGCCATAATTTATGAACAAACAGTAAAGGACTTGGTGTATTGTTCCCGTTTCAAATCGATTATAAAGCCGCCTGTAATTTTGGGATATACACGTGAAGGACTCTATGGAAGCAAAAACACTTGGACATTTAGCTTCTGAATAGACCAGAAATTAGTGAGCCTGAATGCCCATTTACTGAACGGGATAACATTCAGATCCAAATCGTGAAATCGACGGTTCTACAGTTGAATAATTCGGCATGAGTGCAGAAAGTAGATCTTGAAAAATTTCATGATCACCGAATCTGTCGATTTTTAAAATTTCATGTGTATCAAACGCTTAACGATTCCAGAATGTGTTTCCATATCCTTGATACTTTTTTCTGGTGAATAAAACGTTCAACAACCTGAACAAATCATAAAAACAACCTATTTAAGTGTAGAATATTAAATAAATAGTTTTTGGAAATTTCAATCAATTAAATGTTATCAAAGCGGAATGATAATAATGAAACTGAAAACTGATTTCCTCCCATTTAAGGTCTCGGGGAGTTTCGAGGCTAAATTCAAGCTGAAGACCAGCTTCATATGTAATTTGTGGAATTTTTTGAGACTCTTGGAGTAATTGACTTCACTCGAGTAATCCAATCGGAAATTTTGATATATTCAGAAATCCAAAATCGATGCTGCACAAACAAAATTATCCTCGACAGGAAAATATAAAAGGAACCTTCAGTAGAGAATATGAAACAGTAATTTTCGATGATGACTAAGAAAAATAAAATGATCATATTGATTTGTTTTCAGGAGAGTGAAGAGGAGAAATTCAGGAGAGCCATTAATACAGCTTCGTTGAATGAGATGACGATGGAACTGATAAAAAAACTGAATATTTCAATATTGAAAATAGGAAAGAATCGACAGGAAAAACTGTTTTGGGTCTTAGAGAGGTGTGTCGAGATTCCATGCTTGTATATTTTTTCCAGATTGATATATGTGGTTTTACAGCTATGGAATTCAACAACCCATGGATGTTCTCTTCAGATCTTCCCGGATCGATGATGAGGAAGTGCAAAGTGCGGGAAGTGTAGACAGTGTGGACAGAATGGACAGTCAACAAAGTGTGGAAATTCCAGGAGGGAAGATCGTGCAACAACCCATGGATGTTCTCTCCAGACCATCCCGGATCGATGATGGGGATTGATGATTGATGACCATGGAATAAGCTGAACATTAGGTGAGATTCAATCGAAATAAATACAATGGAACTATTCTAACTGGAGAGAAATGAGATCAACAAATTCGTTTTTTCTTTCCAGACTCTGTCTAATGAATGTGGACTATCTGTGGAAGTTTTACAGCTATGGAAATCAACAACCCATGGATCTCCAGACCATCCCGGATCGATGATGAGGACTTGATTGACCATGAAGGAAGGCGAACATTAGGTGAGATTCAATCGAATTGAATACAATGAAACTATTTTAACTGGAGAGAAATGAAATCAACAAATTCGTTTTGTCTTTCCAGACTCTGTCTTATGAGTGTGGACTATATGTGGAAGTGCAAAGTGCGGGAAGTGTGGACAATGTGGACAGAAGAGACAGTCAACAAAGTGTGGAATGTGTGGGAAGACCAGGAGGGAAGTTCGTGCTTCATTGAACATCCAATAAGGTGAATTTCAATTACGATGTCAATAATTAGAATTAGAATATTGGAGAAAGTATCAATCTTATGATTTTTTTTCAGGTAAGTCAAGAAAGCATCAGAGGAGCTCCTTCCCGTTCAATCCAGGAGGAACGTTGGGGCTTCATTGAATAATAAATAAGGTAAGTTTCAATTCAGAAATCGGTAATTGCAGAGTATAATTTCGAAAAGAGAGAATGTCTTCAATATATTGTTGTTTGTTTTTTCAGGTAAGTGGAAACAGATTCCTACAACACCCGGGTCGTGAGCGGAAAGAAATTCGGGAGTGACAAGTGATCAAGTGTGCCATTTCAATCCAGGGTTCCAATGAAGGAGAAATGAGGTAATCAGTCAACGAATCGTCAATTCGACTGAGGGAAGTATTTTTCATAA
Organism: Adalia decempunctata; assembly: GCA_951802165.1. Taxonomy (NCBI): domain Eukaryota; kingdom Metazoa; phylum Arthropoda; class Insecta; order Coleoptera; family Coccinellidae; genus Adalia; species Adalia decempunctata. The sequence continues at coordinate 7,726,373 of OX637704.1, read as the reverse complement.
TGTGAATTTATATCATCCATTTATTTAAAGAACAGATATTGAAATACGAAGTTACTGACAATAAGGGGACTATTTTCTTTAGGTAGAAAATAGGATTTTTGTTACGCAGTAACTTTTCGGTGTGACCCATAAATGAATTAGTTTGTTTAGCTTGTGGAAGGAGATAATACAAGGAATTTCTATCCAGGCAATCCATGATCGACCATAGGGCCATGTTACTCCAGAAAATGAGGTGTGTTGTGATTCCGTACTTGTATATTTTTCTGGACTGATATATTTCGTTTTACAGCTATGGAAATCAACAACCCATGGATGTTCTCTCCAGACCATCCCGGATCGATGATGAGGACTTGATTGACCATGAAAGAAGGCGAACATTAGGTGAGATTCAATCGAATTAAATACAATGAAACTATTCTAACTGGAAAGAAATGAGATCAACAAATTCGTTTTTTCTTTCCAGACTCTGTCTAATGAATGTGGACTAAATGTGGAAGTATTACAGCTATGGAAATCAACAACCCATGGATCTCCAGACCATCCCGGATCGATGATGAGGACTTGATTGACCATGAAAGAAGGCGAACATTAGGTGAGATTCAATCGAATTAAATACAATTAAACTATTCTAACTGGAGAGAAATGAGATCAACAAATTCGTTTTTTCTTTCCAGACTCTGTCTAATGAATGTGGACTATATGTGGAAGTTTTACAGCTATGGAAATCAACAACCCATGGATCTCCAGACCATCCCGGATCGATGATGAGGACTTGATTGACCATGAAAGAAGGCGAACATTAGGTGAGATTCAATCGAATAATATATAATGAAACTATTCTAACTGGAGAGAAATGAAATCAACAAAATCGTTTTTTCTTTCCAGACTCTGTCTAATGAGTGTGGACTATATGTGGAAGTGCAAAGTGCGGGAAGTGTGGACAGAAGAGACAGTCAACAAAGTGTGGAATGTGTGGAAAGACCAGGAGGGAAGTTCGTGCTTCATTGAACATCCAATAAGGTGAATTTCAATTCCGATGTCAATAATAAGAATTACAATATTGGAGAAAGTATCAATCTTATAATTTTTTTTCAGGTAAGTCAAGAAAGCATCAGAGGAGCTCCTTCCCGTTCAATCCAGGAGGAACGTTGGGGCTTCATTGAATAATAAATAAGGTAAGTTTCAATTCAGAAATCGGTAATTGCAGAGTATAATTTCGAAAAGAGAGAATGTCTTCAATATATTGTTGTTTGTTTTTTCAGGTAAGTGGAAACAGATTCCTACAACACCCGGGTCGTGAGCGAAAAGAAATTCGGGAGTGACAAGTGATCAAGTGTGCCATTTCAATCCAGGGTTCCAATGAAGGAGAAATGAGGTAATCAGTCAACGAATCGTCAATTCGACTGAGGGAAGTATTTTTTATAATGTGAATTTATATCATCCATTTATTAAAGAACAGATATTGAAATACGAAGTTACTGACAATAAGGGGACTATTTTCTTTAGGTAGAAAATAGGATTTTTGTTACGCAGTAACTTTTCGGTGTGACCCATAAATGAATTAGTTTGTTTAGCTTGTGGAAGGAGATAATACAAGGAACTTCTATCCAGGCAATCCATGATCGACCATAGGGCCATGTTACTCCAGAAAATGAGGTCTGTTGTGATTCCGTACTTGTATATTTTTCTGGACTGATATATTTCGTTTTACAGCTATGGAAATCAACAACCCATGGATGTTCCCTCCAGACCATCCCGGATCGATGATGAGGACTTGATTGACCATGAAAGAAGGCGAACATTAGGTGAGATTCAATCGAATTAAATACAATGAAACTATTTTAACTGGAGAGAAATGAGATCAACAAATTCGTTTTTTCTTTCCAGACTCTGTCTAATGAATGTGGACTATATGTGGAAGTTTTACAGCTATGGAAATCAACAACCCATGGATCTCCAGACCATCCCGGATCGATGATGAGGACTTGATTGACCATGAAAGAAGGCGAACATTAGGTGAGATTCGATCGAATTAAATACAATTAAACTATTCTAACTGGAGAGAAATGAGATCAACAAATTCGTTTTTTCTTTCCAGACTCTGTCTAATGAATGTGGACTATATGTGGAAGTTTTACAGCTATGGAAATCAACAACCCATGGATCTCCAGACCATCCCGGATCGATGATGAGGACTTGATTGACCATGAAAGAAGGCGAACATTAGGTGAGATTCAATCGAATTAAATACAATTAAACTATTCTAACTGGAGAGAAATGAGATCAACAAATTCGTTTTTTCTTTCCAGACTCTGTCTAATGAATGTGGACTATATGTGGAAGTTTTACAGCTATGGAAATCAACAACCCATGGATCTCCAGACCATCCCGGATCGATGATGAGGACTTGATTGACCATGAAAGAAGGCGAACATTAGGTGAGATTCAATCGAATTAAAAACAATTAAACTATTCTAACTGGAGAGAAATGAAATCAACAAATTCGGTTTTTCTTTCCAGACTCTGTCTAATAAGTGTGGACTATATGTGGAAGTGCAAAGTGCGGGAAGTGTGGACAGAAGAGACAGTCAACAAAGTGTGGAATGTGTGGAAAGACCAGGAGGGAAGTTCGTGCTTCATTGAACATCCAATAAGGTGAATTTCAATTCCGATGTCAATAATAAGAATTACAATATTGGAGAAAGTATCAATCTTATAATTTTTTTTCAGGTAAGTCAAGAAAGCATCAGAGGAGCTCCTTTCCGTTCAATCCAGGAGGAACGTTGGGGCTTCATTGAATAATAAATAAGGTAAGTTTCAATTCAGGAATCGGTAATTGCAGAGTATAATTTCGAAAAGAGAGAATGTCTTCAATATATTGTTGTTTGTTTTTTCAGGTAAGTGGAAACAGATTCCTACAACACCCGGGTCGTGAGCGGAAAGAAATTCGGGAGTGACAAGTGATCAAGTGTGCCATTTCAATCCAGGGTTCCAATGAAGGAGAAATGAGGTAATCAGTCAACGAATCGTCAATTCGACTGAGGGAAGTATTTTTCATAATGTGAATTTATATCATCCATTCATTAAAGAACAGATATTGAAATACGAAGTTACTGACAATAAGGGGACTATTTTCTTTAGGTAGAAAATAGGATTTTTGTTACGCAGTAACTTTTCGGTGTGACCCATAAATGAATTAGTTTGTTTAGCTTGTGGAAGGAGATAATACAAGGAACTTCTATCAAGGCAATCCATGATCGACCATAGGGCCATGTTACTCCAGAAAATGAGGTGTGTTGTGATTCCGTACTTGTATATTTTTCTGGACTGATATATTTCGTTTTACAGCTATGGAAATCAACAACCCATGGATGTTCTCTCCAGACCATCCCGGATCGATGATGAGGACTTGATTGACCATGAAAGAAGGCGAACATTAGGTGAGATTCAATCGAATTAAATACAATGAAACTATTCTAACTGAAATGAATTGAGATCAACAAATTCGTTTTTTCTTTCCAGACTCTGTCTAATGAATGTGGACTATATGTGGAAGTTTTACAGCTATGAAAATCAACAACCCATGGATCTCCAGACCATCCCGGATCGATGATGAGGACTTGATTGACCATGAAAGAAGGCGAACATTAGGTGAGATTCGATCGAATTAAATACAATTAAACTATTCTAACTGGAGAGAAATGAGATCAACAAATTCGTTTTTTCTTTCCAGACTCTGTCTAATGAATGTGGACTATATGTGGAAGTTTTACAGCTATGGAAATCAACAACCCATGGATCTCCAGACCATCCCGGATCGATGATGAGGACTTGATTGACCATGAAAGAAGGCGAACATTAGGTGAGATTCAATCGAATTAAATACAATTAAACTATTCTAACTGGAGAGAAATGAGATCAACAAATTCGTTTTTTCTTTCCAGACTCTGTCTAATGAATGTGGACTATATGTGGAAGTTTTACAGCTATGGAAATCAACAACCCATGGATCTCCAGACCATCCCGGATCGATGATGAGGACTTGATTGACCATGAAAGAAGGCGAACATTAGGTGAGATTCAATCGAATTAAATACAATTAAATTAAATACAATTAAACTATTCTAACTGGAGAGAAATGAAATTAACAAATTCGTTTGTTCTTTCCAGACTCTGTCTAATAAGTGTGGACTATATGTGGAAGAGCAAAGTGCGGGAAGTGTGGACAGTGTGGACAGAAGAGACAGGCAACAAAGTGTGGAATGTGTGGAAAGACCAGGAGGGAAGTTCGTGCTTCATTGAACATCCAATAAGGTGAATTTCAATTCCGATGTCAATAATAAGAATTACAATATTGGAGAAAGTATCAATCTTATAATTTTTTTTCAGGTAAGTCAAGAAAGCATCAGAGGAGCTCCTTTCCGTTCAATCCAGGAGGAACGTTGGGGCTTCATTGAATAATAAATAAGGTAAGTTTCAATTCAGGAATCGGTAATTGCAGAGTATAATTTCGAAAAGAGAGAATGTCTTCAATATATTGTTGTTTGTTTTTTCAGGTAAGTGGAAACAGATTCCTACAACACCCGGGTCGTGAGCGGAAAGAAATTCGGGAGTGACAAGTGATCAAGTGTGCCATTTCAATCCAGGGTTCCAATGAAGGAGAAATGAGGTAATCAGTCAACGAATCGTCAATTCGACTGAGGGAAGTATTTTTCATAATGTGAATTTATATCATCCATTCATTAAAGAACAGATATTGAAATACGAAGTTACTGACAATAAGGGGACTATTTTCTTTAGGTAGAAAATAGGATTTTTGTTACGCAGTAACTTTTCGGTGTGACCCATAAATGAATTAGTTTGTTTAGCTTGTGGAAGGAGATAATACAAGGAACTTCTATCCAGGCAATCCATGATCGACCATAGGGCCATGTTACTCCAGAAAATGAGGTGTGTTGTGATTCCGTACTTGTATATTTTTCTGGACTGATATATTTCGTTTTACAGCTATGGAAATCAACAACCCATGGATGTTCTCTCCAGACCATCCCGGATCGATGATGAGGACTTGATTGACCATGAAAGAAGGCGAACATTAGGTGAGATTCAATCGAATTAAATACAATGAAACTTTTCTAACTGGAGAGAAATGAGATCAACAAATTCGTTTTTTCTTTCCAGACTCTGTCTAATGAATGTGGACTATATGTGGAAGTTTTACAGCTATGAAAATCAACAACCCATGGATCTCCAGACCATCCCGGATCGATGATGAGGACTTGATTGACCATGAAAGAAGGCGAACATTAGGTGAGATTCGATCGAATTAAATACAATTAAACTATTCTAACTGGAGAGAAATGAGATCAACAAATTCGTTTTTTCTTTCCAGACTCTGTCTAATGAATGTGGACTATATGTGGAAGTTTTACAGCTATGGAAATCAACAACCCATGGATCTCCAGACCATCCCGGATCGATGATGAGGACTTGATTGACCATGAAAGAAGGCGAACATTAGGTGAGATTCAATCGAATTAAATACAATTAAACTATTCTAACTGGAGAGAAATGAGATCAACAAATTCGTTTTTTCTTTCCAGACTCTGTCTAATGAATGTGGACTATATGTGGAAGTTTTACAGCTATGGAAATCAACAACCCATGGATCTCCAGACCATCCCGGATCGATGATGAGGACTTGATTGACCATGAAAGAAGGCGAACATTAGGTGAGATTCAATCGAATTAAATACAATTAAATTAAATACAATTAAACTATTCTAACTGGAGAGAAATGAAATTAACAAATTCGTTTGTTCTTTCCAGACTCTGTCTAATAAGTGTGGACTATATGTGGAAGAGCAAAGTGCGGGAAGTGTGGACAGTGTGGACAGAAGAGACAGGCAACAAAGTGTGGAATGTGTGGAAAGACCAGGAGGGAAGTTCGTGCTTCATTGAACATCCAATAAGGTGAATTTCAATTCCGATGTCAATAATAAGAATTACAATATTGGAGAAAGTATCAATCTTATAATTATTTTTCAGGTAAGTCAAGAAAGCATCAGAGGAGCTCCTTCCCGTTCAATCCAGGAGGAACGTTGGGGCTTCATTGAATAATAAATAAGGTAAGTTTCAATTCAGAAATCGGTAATTGCAGAGTATAATTTCGAAAAGAGAGAATGTCTTCAATATATTGTTGTTTGTTTTTTCAGGTAAGTGGAAACAGATTCCTACGACACCCGGGTCGTGAGCGGAAAGAAATTCGGGAGTGACAAGTGATCAAGTGTGCCATTTCAATCCAGGGTTCCAATGAAGGAGAAATGAGGTAATCAGTCAACGAATCGTCAATTCGACTGAGGGAAGTATTTTTTATAATGTGAATTTACATCATCCATTTATTAAAGAACAGATATTGAAATACGAAGTTACTGACAATAAGGGGACTATTTTCTTTAGGTAGAAAATAGGATTTTTGTTACGCAGTAACTTTTCGGTGTGACCCATAAATGAATTAGTTTGTTTAGCTCGTGGAAGGAGATAATACAAGGAACTTCTATCCAGGCAATCCATGATCGACCATAGGGCCATGTTACTCCAGAAAATGCGGTGTGTTGTGATTCCGTACATGTATATTTTTCTGGACTGATATATTTCGTTTTACAGCTATGGAAATCAACAACCCATGGATGTTCTCTCCAGACCATCCCGGATCGATGATGAGGAGTTGATTGACCATGAAAGAAGGCGAACATTAGGTGAGATTCAATCGAATTAAATACAATGAAACTATTCTAACTGGAGAGAAATGAGATCAACAAATTCGTTTTTTCTTTCCAGACTCTGTCTAATGAATGTGGACTATATGTGGAAGTTTTACAGCTATGGAAATCAACAACCCATGGATCTCCAGACCATCCCGGATCGATGATGAGGACTTGATTGACCATGAAAGAAGGCGAACATTAGGTGAGATTCAATCGAATTAAATACAATTGAACTATTCTAACTGGAGAGAAATGAGATCAACAAATTCGGTTTTTCTTTCCAGACTCTGTCTAATGAATGTGGACTATATGTGGAAGTTTTACAGCTATGGAAATCAACAACCCATGGATCTCCAGACCATCCCGGATCGATGATGAGGACTTGATTGACCATGAAAGAAGGCGAACATTAGGTGAGATTCAATCGAATTAAATACAATTAAATTAAATTCAATTAAACTATTCTAACTGGAGAGAAATGAAATTAACAAATTCGTTTGTTCTTTCCAGACTCTGTCTAATAAGTGTGGACTATATGTGGAAGTGCAAAGTGCGGGAAGTGTGGACAGTGTGGACAGAAGAGACAGGCAACAAAGTGTGGAATGTGTGGAAAGACCAGGAGGGAAGTTCGTGCTTCATTGAACATCCAATAAGGTGAATTTCAATTCCGATGTCAATAATAAGAATTACAATGTTGGAGAAAGTATCAATCTTATAATTTTTTTTCAGGTAAGTCAAGAAAGCATCAGAGGAGCTCCTTCCCGTTCAATCCAGGAGGAACGTTGGTGCTTCATTGAATAATAAATAAGGTAAGTTTCAATTCAGAAATCGGTAATTGCAGAGTATAATTTCGAGAAGAGAGAATGTCTTCAATATATTGTTGTTTGTTTTTTCAGGTAAGTGGAAACAGATTCCTACAACACCCGGGTCGTGAGCGGAACGAAATTCGGGAGTGACAAGTGATCAAGTGTGCCATTTCAATCCAGGGTTCCAATGAAGGAGAAATGAGGTAATCAGTCAACGAATCGTCAATTCGACTGAGGTAAGTATTTTTCATAATGTGAATTTATAACATCCATTTATTTAAAGAACAGATATTGAAATACGAAGTTACTGACAATAAGGGGACTATTTTCTTTAGGTAGAAAATAGGATTTTTGTTACGCAGTAACTTTTCGGTGTGACCCATAAATGAATTAGTTTGTTTAGCTTGTGGAAGGAGATAATACAAGGAACTTCTATCCAGGCAATCCATGATCGACCATAGGGCCATGTTACTCCAGAAAATGAGGTGTGTTGTGATTCCGTACTTGCATATTTTTCTGGACTGATATATTTCGTTTTACAGCTATGGAAATCAACAACCCATGGATGTTCTCTCCAGACCATCCCGGATCGATGATGAGGACTTGATTGACCATGAAAGAAGGCGAACATTAGGTGAGATTCAATCGAATTAAATACAATGAAACTATTCTAACTGGAGAGAAATGAGATCAACAAATTCGTTTTTTCTCTCCAGACTCTGTCTAATGAATGTGGACTATATGTGGAAGTTTTACAGCTATGGAAATCAACAACCCATGGATCTCCAGACCATCCCGGATCGATGATGAGGACTTGATTGACCATGAAAGAAGGCGAACATCAGGTGAGATTCAATCGAATTAAATACAATCAAACTATTCTAACTGGAGAGAAATGAGATCAACAAATTCGTTTTTTCTTTCCAGACTCTGTCTAATGAATGTGGACTATATGTGGAAGTTTTACAGCTATGGAAATCAACAACCCATGGATCTCCAGACCATCCCGTATCGATGATGAGGACTTGATTGACCATGAAAGAAGGCGAACATTAGGTGAGATTCAATCGAATTAAATACAATTAAATTAAATACAATTAAACTATTCTAACTGGAGAGAAATGAAATTAACAAATTCGTTTGTTCTTTCCAGACTCTGTCTAATAAGTGTGGACGATACGTGGAAGAGCAAAGTGCGGGAAGTGTGGACAGTGTGGACAGAAGAGACAGTCAACAAAGTGTGGAATGTGTGGAAAGACCAGGAGGGAAGTTCGTGCTTCATTGAACATCCAATAAGGTGAATTTCAATTCCGATGTCAATAATAAGAATTACAATATTGGAGAAAGTATCAATCTTATAATTTTTTTTCAGGTAAGTCAAGAAAGCATCAGAGGAGCTCCTTCCCGTTCAATCCAGGAGGAACGTTGGGGCTTCATTGAATAATAAATAAGGTAAGTTTCAATTCAGAAATCGGTAATTGCAGAGTATAATTTCGAAAAGAGAGAATGTCTTCAATATATTGTTGTTTGTTTTTTCAGGTAAGTGGAAGCAGATTCCTACAACACCCGGGTCGTGAGCGGAAAGAAATTCGGGAGTGACAAGTGATCAAGTGTGCCATTTCAATCCAGGGTTCCAATGAAGGAGAAATGAGGTAATCAGTCAACGAATCGTCAATTCGACTGAGGGAAGTATTTTTTATAATGTGAATTTATATCATCCATTTATTAAAGAACAGATATTGAAATACGAAGTTACTGACAATAAGGGGACTATTTTCTTTAGGTAGAAAATAGGATTTTTGTTACGCAGTAACTTTTCGGTGTGACCCATAAATGAATTAGTTTGTTTAGCTTGTGGAAGGAGATGATACAAGGAACTTCTATCCAGGCAATCCATGATCGACCATAGGGCCATGTTACTCCAGAAAATGAGGTGTGTTGTGATTCCGTACTTGTATATTTTTCTGGACTGATATATTTCGTTTTACAGCTATGGAAATCAACAACCCATGGATGTTCCCTCCAGACCATCCCGGATCGATTATTGAGGACTTGATTGACCATGAAAGAAGGCGAACATTAGGTGAGATTCAATCGAATTAAATACAATGAAACTATTTTAACTGGACAGAAATGAGATCAACAAATTCGTTTTTTCTTTCCAGACTCTGTCTAATGAATGTGGACTATATGTGGAAGTTTTACAGCTATGGAAATCAACAACCCATGGATCTCCAGACCATCCCGGATCGATGATGAGGACTTGATTGACCATGAAAGAAGGCGAACATTAGGTGAGATTCAATCGAATTAAATACAATTAAACTATTCTAACTGGAGAGAAATGAGATCAACAAATTCGGTTTTTCTTTCCAGACTCTGTCTTATGAATGTGGACTATATGTGGAAGTTTTACAGCTATGGAAATCAACAACCCATGGATCTCCAGACCATCCCGGATCGATGATGAGGACTTGATTGACCATGAAAGAAGGCGAACATTAGGTGAGATTCAATCGAATTAAATACAATTAGATTAAATACAATTAAACTATTCTAACTGGAGAGAAATGAAATTAACAAATTCGTTTGTTCTTTCCAGACTCTGTCTAATAAGTGTGGACTATATGTGGAAGTGCAAAGTGCGGGAAGTGTGGACAGTGTGGACAGAAGAGACAGTCAACAAAGTGTGGAATGTGTGGAAAGACCAGGAGGGAAGTTCGTGCTTCATTGAACATCCAATAAGGTGAATTTCAATTCCGATGTCAATAATAAGAATTACAATGTTGGAGAAAGTATCGATCTTATAATTTTTTTTCAGGTAAGTCAAGAAAGCATCAGAGGAGCTCCTTCCCGTTCAATCCAGGAGGAACGTTGGGGCTTCATTGAATAATAAATAAGGTAAGTTTCAATTCAGAAATCGGTAATTGCAGAGTATAATTTCGAAAAGAGAGAATGTCTTCAATATATTGTTGTTTGTTTTTTCAGGTAAGTGGAAACAGTTTCCTACAACACCCGGGTCGTGAGCGGAAAGAAATTCGGGAGTGACAAGTGATCAAGTGTGCCATTTCAATCCAGGGTTCCAATGAAGGAGAAATGAGGTAATCAGTCAACTAATCGTCAATTCGACTGAGGGAAGTATTTTTTATAATGTGAATTTATATCATCCATTTATTAAAGAACAGATATTGAAATACGAAGTTACTGACAATAAGGGGACTATTTTCTTTAGGTAGAAAATAGGATTTTTGTTACGCAGTAACTTTTCGGAGTGACCCATAAATGAATTAGTTTGTTTAGCTTGTGCAAGGAGATAATACAAGGAACTTCTATCCAGGCAATCCATGATCGACCATAGGGCCATGTTACTCCAGAAAATGAGGTGTGTTGTGATTCCGTACTTGCATATTTTTCTGGACTGATATATTTCGTTTTACAGCTATGGAAATCAACAACCCATGGATGTTCTCTCCAGACCATCCCGGATCGATGATGAGGACTTGATTGACCATGAAAGAAGGCGAACATTAGGTGAGATTCAATCGAATTAAATACAATGAAACTATTCTAACTGGAGAGAAATGAGATCAACAAATTCGTTTTTTCTCTCCAGACTCTGTCTAATGAATGTGGACTATATGTGGAAGTTTTACAGCTATGGAAATCAACAACCCATGGATCTCCAGACCATCCCGGATCGATGATGAGGACTTGATTGACCATGAAAGAAGGCGAACATCAGGTGAGATTCAATCGAATTAAATACAATTGAACTATTCTAACTGGAGAGAAATGAGATCAACAAATTCGTTTTTTCTTTCCAGACTCTGTCTAATGAATGTGGACTATATGTGGAAGTTTTACAGCTATGGAAATCAACAACCCATGGATCTCCAGACCATCCCGGATCGATGATGAGGACTTGATTGACCATGAAAGAAGGCGAACATTAGGTGAGATTCAATCGAATTAAATACAATTAAATTAAATACAATTAAACTATTCTAACTGGAGAGAAATGAAATTAACAAATTCGTTTGTTCTTTCCAGACTCTGTCTAATAAGTGTGGACTATACGTGGAAGAGCAAAGTGCGGGAAGTGTGGACAGTGTGGACAGAAGAGACAGTCAACAAAGTGTGGAATGTGTGGAAAGACCAGGAGGGAAGTTCGTGCTTCATTGAACATCCAATAAGGTGAATTTCAATTCCGATGTCAATAATAAGAATTACAATATTGGAGAAAGTATCAATCTTATAATTTTTTTTCAGGTAAGTCAAGAAAGCATCAGAGGAGCTCCTTCCCGTTCAATCCAGGAGGAACGTTGGGGCTTCATTGAATAATAAATAAGGTAAGTTTCAATTCAGAAATCGGTAATTGCAGAGTATAATTTCGAAAAGAGAGAATGTCTTCAATATATTGTTGTTTGTTTTTTCAGGTAAGTGGAAACAGATTCCTACAACACCCGGGTCGTGAGCGAAAAGAAATTCGGGAGTGACAAGTGATCAAGTGTGCCATTTCAATCCAGGGTTCCAATGAAGGAGAAATGAGGTAATCAGTCAACGAATCGTCAATTCGACTGAGGGAAGTATTTTTTATAATGTGAATTTATATCATCCATTTATTAAAGAACAGATATTGAAATACGAAGTTACTGACAATAAGGGGACTATTTTCTTTAGGTAGAAAATAGGATTTTTGTTACGCAGTAACTTTTCGGTGTGACCCATAAATGAATTAGTTTGTTTAGCTTGTGGAAGGAGATAATACAAGGAACTTCTATCCAGGCAATCCATGATCGACCATAGGGCCATGTTACTCCAGAAAATGAGGTCTGTTGTGATTCCGTACTTGTATATTTTTCTGGACTGATATATTTCGTTTTACAGCTATGGAAATCAACAACCCATGGATGTTCCCTCCAGACCATCCCGGATCGATGATGAGGACTTGATTGACCATGAAAGAAGGCGAACATTAGGTGAGATTCAATCGAATTAAATACAATGAAACTATTTTAACTGGAGAGAAATGAGATCAACAAATTCGTTTTTTCTTTCCAGACTCTGTCTAATGAATGTGGACTATATGTGGAAGTTTTACAGCTATGGAAATCAACAACCCATGGATCTCCAGACCATCCCGGATCGATGATGAGGACTTGATTGACCATGAAAGAAGGCGAACATAAGGTGAGATTCAATCGAATTACAATTAAACTATTCTAACTGGAGAGAAATGAGATCAACAAATTCGGTTTTTCTTTCCAGACTCTGTCTAATGAATGTGGACTATATGTGGAAGTTTTACAGCTATGGAAATCAACAACCCATGGATCTCCAGACCATCCCGGATCGATGATGAGGACTTGATTGACCATGAAAGAAGGCGAACATTAGGTGAGATTCAATCGAATTAAATACAATTAGATTAAATACAATTAAACTATTCTAACTGGAGAGAAATGAAATTAACAAATTCGTTTGTTCTTTCCAGACTCTGTCTAATAAGTGTGGACTATATGTGGAAGTGCAAAGTGCGGGAAGTGTGGACAGTGTGGACAGAAGAGACAGTCAACAAAGTGTGGAATGTGTGGAAAGACCAGGAGGGAAGTTCGTGCTTCATTGAACATCCAATAAGGTGAATTTCAATTCCGATGTCAATAATAAGAATTACAATGTTGGAGAAAGTATCGATCTTATAATTTTTTTTCAGGTAAGTCAAGAAAGCATCAGAGGAGCTCCTTCCCGTTCAATCCAGGAGGAACGTTGGGGCTTCATTGAATAATAAATAAGGTAAGTTTCAATTCAGAAATCGGTAATTGCAGAGTATAATTTCGAAAAGAGAGAATGTCTTCAATATATTGTTGTTTGTTTTTTCAGGTAAGTGGAAACAGATTCCTACAACACCCGGGTCGTGAGCGGAAAGAAATTCGGGAGTGACAAGTGATCAAGTGTGCCATTTCAATCCAGGGTTCCAATGAAGGAGAAATGAGGTAATCAGTCAACGAATCGTCAATTCGACTGAGGGAAGTATTTTTTATAATGTGAATTTATATCATCCATTTATTAAAGAACAGATATTGAAATACGAAGTTACTGACAATAAGGGGACTATTTTCTTTAGGTAGAAAATAGGATTTTTGTTACGCAGTAACTTTTCGGTGTGACCCATAAATGAATTAGTTTGTTTAGCTTGTGGAAGGAGATAATACAAGGAACTTCTATCCAGGCAATCCATGATCGACCATAGGGCCATGTTACTCCAGAAAATGAGGTGTGTTGTGATTCCGTACTTGTATATTTTTCTGGACTGATATATTTCGTTTTACAGCTATGGAAATCAACAACCCATGTATGTTCTCTCCAGACCATCCCGGATCGATGATGAGGACTTGATTGACCATGAAAGAAGGCGAACATTAGGTGAGATTCGATCGAATTAAATACAATTAAACTATTCTAACTGGAGAGAAATGAGATCAACAAATTCGTTTTTTCTTTCCAGACTCTGTCTAATGAATGTGGACTATATGTGGAAGTTTTACAGCTATGGAAATCAACAACCCATGGATCTCCAGACCATCCCGGATCGATGATGAGGACTTGATTGACCATGAAAGAAGGCGAACATTAGGTGAGATTCAATCGAATTAAATACAATTAAACTATTCTAACTGGAGAGAAATGAGATCAACAAATTCGTTTTTTCTTTCCAGACTCTGTCTAATGAATGTGGACTATATGTGGAAGTTTTACAGCTATGGAAATCAACAACCCATGGATCTCCAGACCATCCCGGATCGATGATGAGGACTTGATTGACCATGAAAGAAGGCGAACATAAGGTGAGATTCAATCGAATTAAATTCAATTGAACTATTCTAACTGGAGAGAAATGAAATTAACAAATTCGTTTGTTCTTTCCAGACTCTGTCTAATGAATGTGGACTATATGTGGAAGTTTTACAGCTATGGAAATCAACAACCCATGGATCTCCAGACCATCCCGGATCGATGATGAGGACTTGATTGACCATGAAAGAAGGCGAACATTAGGTGAGATTCAATCGAATTAAATACAATTAAACTATTCTAACTGGAGAGAAATGAGATCAACAAATTCGGTTTTTCTTTCCAGACTCTGTCTTATGAATGTGGACTATATGTGGAAGTTTTACAGCTATGGAAATCAACAACCCATGGATCTCCAGACCATCCCGGATCGATGATGAGGACTTGATTGACCATGAAAGAAGGCGAACATTAGGTGAGATTCAATCGAATTAAATACAATTAGATTAAATACAATTAAACTATTCTAACTGGAGAGAAATGAAATTAACAAATTCGTTTGTTCTTTCCAGACTCTGTCTAATAAGTGTGGACTATATGTGGAAGTGCAAAGTGCGGGAAGTGTGGACAGTGTGGACAGAAGAGACAGTCAACAAAGTGTGGAATGTGTGGAAAGACCAGGAGGGAAGTTCGTGCTTCATTGAACATCCAATAAGGTGAATTTCAATTCCGATGTCAATAATAAGAATTACAATGTTGGAGAAAGTATCGATCTTATAATTTTTTTTCAGGTAAGTCAAGAAAGCATCAGAGGAGCTCCTTCCCGTTCAATCCAGGAGGAACGTTGGGGCTTCATTGAATAATAAATAAGGTAAGTTTCAATTCAGAAATCGGTAATTGCAGAGTATAATTTCGAAAAGAGAGAATGTCTTCAATATATTGTTGTTTGTTTTTTCAGGTAAGTGGAAACAGTTTCCTACAACACCCGGGTCGTGAGCGGAAAGAAATTCGGGAGTGACAAGTGATCAAGTGTGCCATTTCAATCCAGGGTTCCAATGAAGGAGAAATGAGGTAATCAGTCAACGAATCGTCAATTCGACTGAGGGAAGTATTTTTTATAATGTGAATTTATATCATCCATTTATTAAAGAACAGATATTGAAATACGAAGTTACTGACAATAAGGGGACTATTTTCTTTAGGTAGAAAATAGGATTTTTGTTACGCAGTAACTTTTCGGAGTGACCCATAAATGAATTAGTTTGTTTAGCTTGTGCAAGGAGATAATACAAGGAACTTCTATCCAGGCAATCCATGATCGACCATAGGGCCATGTTACTCCAGAAAATGAGGTGTGTTGTGATTCCGTACTTGCATATTTTTCTGGACTGATATATTTCGTTTTACAGCTATGGAAATCAACAACCCATGGATGTTCTCTCCAGACCATCCCGGATCGATGATGAGGACTTGATTGACCATGAAAGAAGGCGAACATTAGGTGAGATTCAATCGAATTAAATACAATGAAACTATTCTAACTGGAGAGAAATGAGATCAACAAATTCGTTTTTTCTCTCCAGACTCTGTCTAATGAATGTGGACTATATGTGGAAGTTTTACAGCTATGGAAATCAACAACCCATGGATCTCCAGACCATCCCGGATCGATGATGAGGACTTGATTGACCATGAAAGAAGGCGAACATCAGGTGAGATTCAATCGAATTAAATACAATTGAACTATTCTAACTGGAGAGAAATGAGATCAACAAATTCGGTTTTTCTTTCCAGACTCTGTCTAATGAATGTGGACTATATGTGGAAGTTTTACAGCTATGGAAATCAACAACCCATGGATCTCCAGACCATCCCGGATCGATGATGAGGACTTGATTGACCATGAAAGAAGGCGAACATTAGGTGAGATTCAATCGAATTAAATACAATTAGATTAAATACAATTAAACTATTCTAACTGGAGAGAAATGAAATTAACAAATTCGTTTGTTCTTTCCAGACTCTGTCTAATAAGTGTGGACTATATGTGGAAGTGCAAAGTGCGGGAAGTGTGGACAGTGTGGAAAGAAGAGACAGTCAACAAAGTGTGGAATGTGTGGAAAGACCAGGAGGGAAGTTCGTGCTTCATTGAACATCCAATAAGGTGAATTTCAATTCCGATGTCAATAATAAGAATTACAATGTTGGAGAAAGTATCGATCTTATAATTTTTTTTCAGGTAAGTCAAGAAAGCATCAGAGGAGCTCCTTCCCGTTCAATCCAGGAGGAACGTTGGGGCTTCATTGAATAATAAATAAGGTAAGTTTCAATTCAGAAATCGGTAATTGCAGAGTATAATTTCGAAAAGAGAGAATGTCTTCAATATATTGTTGTTTGTTTTTTCAGGTAAGTGGAAACAGTTTCCTACAACACCCGGGTCGTGAGCGGAAAGAAATTCGGGAGTGACAAGTGATCAAGTGTGCCATTTCAATCCAGGGTTCCAATGAAGGAGAAATGAGGTAATCAGTCAACGAATCGTCAATTCGACTGAGGGAAGTATTTTTTATAATGTGAATTTATATCATCCATTTATTAAAGAACAGATATTGAAATACGAAGTTACTGACAATAAGGGGACTATTTTCTTTAGGTAGAAAATAGGATTTTTGTTACGCAGTAACTTTTCGGTGTGACCCATAAATGAATTAGTTTGTTTAGCTTGTGGAAGGAGATAATACAAGGAACTTCTATCCAGGCAATCCATGATCGACCATAGGGCCATGTTACTCCAGAAAATGAGGTCTGTTGTGATTCCGTACTTGTATATTTTTCTGGACTGATATATTTCGTTTTACAGCTATGGAAATCAACAACCCATGTATGTTCTCTCCAGACCATCCCGGATCGATGATGAGGACTTGATTGACCATGAAAGAAGGCGAACATTAGGTGAGATTCGATCGAATTAAATACAATTAAACTATTCTAACTGGAGAGAAATGAGATCAACAAATTCGTTTTTTCTTTCCAGACTCTGTCTAATGAATGTGGACTATATGTGGAAGTTTTACAGCTATGGAAATCAACAACCCATGGATCTCCAGACCATCCCGGATCGATGATGAGGACTTGATTGACCATGAAAGAAGGCGAACATTAGGTGAGATTCAATCGAATTAAATACAATTAAACTATTCTAACTGGAGAGAAATGAGATCAACAAATTCGTTTTTTCTTTCCAGACTCTGTCTAATGAATGTGGACTATATGTGGAAGTTTTACAGCTATGGAAATCAACAACCCATGGATCTCCAGACCATCCCGGATCGATGATGAGGACTTGATTGACCATGAAAGAAGGCGAACATAAGGTGAGATTCAATCGAATTAAATTCAATTGAACTATTCTAACTGGAGAGAAATGAAATTAACAAATTCGTTTGTTCTTTCCAGACTCTGTCTAATGAATGTGGACTATATGTGGAAGTTTTACAGCTATGGAAATCAACAACCCATGGATCTCCAGACCATCCCGGATCGATGATGAGGACTTGATTGACCATGAAAGAAGGCGAACATTAGGTGAGATTCAATCGAATTAAATACAATTAAACTATTCTAACTGGAGAGAAATGAGATCAACAAATTCGTTTTTTCTTTCCAGACTCTGTCTAATGAATGTGGACTATATGTGGAAGGTTTACAGCTATGGAAATCAACAACCCATGGATCTCCAGACCATCCCGGATCGATGATGAGGACTTGATTGACCATGAAAGAAGGCGAACATTAGGTGAGATTCAATCGAATTAAATACAATTAAATTAAATACAATTAAACTATTCTAACTGGAGAGAAATGAAATTAACAAATTCGTTTGTTCTTTCCAGACTCTGTCTAATAAGTGTGGACTATATGTGGAAGAGCAAAGTGCGGGAAGTGTGGACAGTGTGGACAGAAGAGACAGGCAACAAAGTGTGGAATGTGTGGAAAGACCAGGAGGGAAGTTCGTGCTTCATTGAACATCCAATAAGGTGAATTTCAATTCCGATGTCAATAATAAGAATTACAATGTTGGAGAAAGTATCGATCTTATAATTTTTTTTCAGGTAAGTCAAGAAAGCATCAGAGGAGCTCCTTCCCGTTCAATCCAGGAGGAACGTTGGGGCTTCATTGAATAATAAATAAGGTAAGTTTCAATTCAGAAATCGGTAATTGCAGAGTATAATTTCGAAAAGAGAGAATGTCGTCAATATATTGTTGTTTGTTTTTTCAGGTAAGTGGAAACAGTTTCCTACAACACCCGGGTCGTGAGCGGAAAGAAATTCGGGAGTGACAAGTGATCAAGTGTGCCATTTCAATCCAGGGTTCCAATGAAGGAGAAATGAGGTAATCAGTCAACGAATCGTCAATTCGACTGAGGGAAGTATTTTTTATAATGTGAATTTATATCATCCATTTATTAAAGAACAGATATTGAAATACGAAGTTACTGACAATAAGGGGACTATTTTCTTTAGGTAGAAAATAGGATTTTTGTTACGCAGTAACTTTTCGGTGTGACCCATAAATGAATTAGTTTGTTTAGCTTGTGGAAGGAGATAATACAAGGAACTTCTATCCAGGCAATCCATGATCGACCATAGGGCCATGTTACTCCAGAAAATGAGGTCTGTTGTGATTCCGTACTTGTATATTTTTCTGGACTGATATATTTCGTTTTACAGCTATGGAAATCAACAACCCATGGATGTTCCCTCCAGACCATCCCGGATCGATGATGAGGACTTGATTGACCATGAAAGAAGGCGAACATTAGGTGAGATTCAATCGAATTAAATACAATGAAACTATTTTAACTGGAGAGAAATGAGATCAACAAATTCGTTTTTTCTTTCCAGACTCTGTCTAATGAATGTGGACTATATGTGGAAGTTTTACAGCTATGGAAATCAACAACCCATGGATCTCCAGACCATCCCGGATCGATGATGAGGACTTGATTGACCATGAAAGAAGGCGAACATAAGGTGAGATTCAATCGAATTACAATTAAACTATTCTAACTGGAGAGAAATGAGATCAACAAATTCGGTTTTTCTTTCCAGACTCTGTCTAATGAATGTGGACTATATGTGGAAGTTTTACAGCTATGGAAATCAACAACCCATGGATCTCCAGACCATCCCGGATCGATGATGAGGACTTGATTGACCATGAAAGAAGGCGAACATTAGGTGAGATTCAATCGAATTAAATACAATTAGATTAAATACAATTAAACTATTCTAACTGGAGAGAAATGAAATTAACAAATTCGTTTGTTCTTTCCAGACTCTGTCTAATAAGTGTGGACTATATGTGGAAGTGCAAAGTGCGGGAAGTGTGGACAGTGTGGACAGAAGAGACAGTCAACAAAGTGTGGAATGTGTGGAAAGACCAGGAGGGAAGTTCGTGCTTCATTGAACATCCAATAAGGTGAATTTCAATTCCGATGTCAATAATAAGAATTACAATGTTGGAGAAAGTATCGATCTTATAATTTTTTTTCAGGTAAGTCAAGAAAGCATCAGAGGAGCTCCTTCCCGTTCAATCCAGGAGGAACGTTGGGGCTTCATTGAATAATAAATAAGGTAAGTTTCAATTCAGAAATCGGTAATTGCAGAGTATAATTTCGAAAAGAGAGAATGTCTTCAATATATTGTTGTTTGTTTTTTCAGGTAAGTGGAAACAGTTTCCTACAACACCCGGGTCGTGAGCGGAAAGAAATTCGGGAGTGACAAGTGATCAAGTGTGCCATTTCAATCCAGGGTTCCAATGAAGGAGAAATGAGGTAATCAGTCAACGAATCGTCAATTCGACTGAGGGAAGTATTTTTTATAATGTGAATTTATATCATCCATTTATTAAAGAACAGATATTGAAATACGAAGTTACTGACAATAAGGGGACTATTTTCTTTAGGTAGAAAATAGGATTTTTGTTACGCAGTAACTTTTCGGTGTGACCCATAAATGAATTAGTTTGTTTAGCTTGTGGAAGGAGATAATACAAGGAACTTCTATCCAGGCAATCCATGATCGACCATAGGGCCATGTTACTCCAGAAAATGAGGTCTGTTGTGATTCCGTACTTGTATATTTTTCTGGACTGATATATTTCGTTTTACAGCTATGGAAATCAACAACCCATGTATGTTCTCTCCAGACCATCCCGGATCGATGATGAGGACTTGATTGACCATGAAAGAAGGCGAACATTAGGTGAGATTCGATCGAATTAAATACAATTAAACTATTCTAACTGGAGAGAAATGAGATCAACAAATTCGTTTTTTCTTTCCAGACTCTGTCTAATGAATGTGGACTATATGTGGAAGTTTTACAGCTATGGAAATCAACAACCCATGGATCTCCAGACCATCCCGGATCGATGATGAGGACTTGATTGACCATGAAAGAAGGCGAACATTAGGTGAGATTCAATCGAATTAAATACAATTAAACTATTCTAACTGGAGAGAAATGAGATCAACAAATTCGTTTTTTCTTTCCAGACTCTGTCTAATGAATGTGGACTATATGTGGAAGGTTTACAGCTATGGAAATCAACAACCCATGGATCTCCAGACCATCCCGGATCGATGATGAGGACTTGATTGACCATGAAAGAAGGCGAACATTAGGTGAGATTCAATCGAATTAAATACAATTAAATTAAATACAATTAAACTATTCTAACTGGAGAGAAATGAAATTAACAAATTCGTTTGTTCTTTCCAGACTCTGTCTAATAAGTGTGGACTATATGTGGAAGAGCAAAGTGCGGGAAGTGTGGACAGTGTGGACAGAAGAGACAGGCAACAAAGTGTGGAATGTGTGGAAAGACCAGGAGGGAAGTTCGTGCTTCATTGAACATCCAATAAGGTGAATTTCAATTCCGATGTCAATAATAAGAATTACAATGTTGGAGAAAGTATCGATCTTATAATTTTTTTTCAGGTAAGTCAAGAAAGCATCAGAGGAGCTCCTTCCCGTTCAATCCAGGAGGAACGTTGGGGCTTCATTGAATAATAAATAAGGTAAGTTTCAATTCAGAAATCGGTAATTGCAGAGTATAATTTCGAAAAGAGAGAATGTCGTCAATATATTGTTGTTTGTTTTTTCAGGTAAGTGGAAACAGTTTCCTACAACACCCGGGTCGTGAGCGGAAAGAAATTCGGGAGTGACAAGTGATCAAGTGTGCCATTTCAATCCAGGGTTCCAATGAAGGAGAAATGAGGTAATCAGTCAACGAATCGTCAATTCGACTGAGGGAAGTATTTTTTATAATGTGAATTTATATCATCCATTTATTAAAGAACAGATATTGAAATACGAAGTTACTGACAATAAGGGGACTATTTTCTTTAGGTAGAAAATAGGATTTTTGTTACGCAGTAACTTTTCGGTGTGACCCATAAATGAATTAGTTTGTTTAGCTTGTGGAAGGAGATAATACAAGGAACTTCTATCCAGGCAATCCATGATCGACCATAGGGCCATGTTACTCCAGAAAATGAGGTCTGTTGTGATTCCGTACTTGTATATTTTTCTGGACTGATATATTTCGTTTTACAGCTATGGAAATCAACAACCCATGGATGTTCCCTCCAGACCATCCCGGATCGATGATGAGGACTTGATTGACCATGAAAGAAGGCGAACATTAGGTGAGATTCAATCGAATTAAATACAATGAAACTATTTTAACTGGAGAGAAATGAGATCAACAAATTCGTTTTTTCTTTCCAGACTCTGTCTAATGAATGTGGACTATATGTGGAAGTTTTACAGCTATGGAAATCAACAACCCATGGATCTCCAGACCATCCCGGATCGATGATGAGGACTTGATTGACCATGAAAGAAGGCGAACATAAGGTGAGATTCAATCGAATTACAATTAAACTATTCTAACTGGAGAGAAATGAGATCAACAAATTCGGTTTTTCTTTCCAGACTCTGTCTAATGAATGTGGACTATATGTGGAAGTTTTACAGCTATGGAAATCAACAACCCATGGATCTCCAGACCATCCCGGATCGATGATGAGGACTTGATTGACCATGAAAGAAGGCGAACATTAGGTGAGATTCAATCGAATTAAATACAATTAGATTAAAAACAATTAAACTATTCTAACTGGAGAGAAATGAAATTAACAAATTCGTTTGTTCTTTCCAGACTCTGTCTAATAAGTGTGGACTATATGTGGAAGTGCAAAGTGCGGGAAGTGTGGACAGTGTGGACAGAAGAGACAGTCAACAAAGTGTGGAATGTGTGGAAAGACCAGGAGGGAAGTTCGTGCTTCATTGAACATCCAATAAGGTGAATTTCAATTCCGATGTCAATAATAAGAATTACAATGTTGGAGAAAGTATCGATCTTATAATTTTTTTTCAGGTAAGTCAAGAAAGCATCAGAGGAGCTCCTTCCCGTTCAATCCAGGAGGAACGTTGGGGCTTCATTGAATAATAAATAAGGTAAGTTTCAATTCAGAAATCGGTAATTGCAGAGTATAATTTCGAAAAGAGAGAATGTCTTCAATATATTGTTGTTTGTTTTTTCAGGTAAGTGGAAACAGTTTCCTACAACACCCGGGTCGTGAGCGGAAAGAAATTCGGGAGTGACAAGTGATCAAGTGTGCCATTTCAATCCAGGGTTCCAATGAAGGAGAAATGAGGTAATCAGTCAACGAATCGTCAATTCGACTGAGGGAAGTATTTTTTATAATGTGAATTTATATCATCCATTTATTAAAGAACAGATATTGAAATACGAAGTTACTGACAATAAGGGGACTATTTTCTTTAGGTAGAAAATAGGATTTTTGTTACGCAGTAACTTTTCGGTGTGACCCATAAATGAATTAGTTTGTTTAGCTTGTGGAAGGAGATAATACAAGGAACTTCTATCCAGGCAATCCATGATCGACCATAGGGCCATGTTACTCCAGAAAATGAGGTCTGTTGTGATTCCGTACTTGTATATTTTTCTGGACTGATATATTTCGTTTTACAGCTATGGAAATCAACAACCCATGTATGTTCTCTCCAGACCATCCCGGATCGATGATGAGGACTTGATTGACCATGAAAGAAGGCGAACATTAGGTGAGATTCGATCGAATTAAATACAATTAAACTATTCTAACTGGAGAGAAATGAGATCAACAAATTCGTTTTTTCTTTCCAGACTCTGTCTAATGAATGTGGACTATATGTGGAAGTTTTACAGCTATGGAAATCAACAACCCATGGATCTCCAGACCATCCCGGATCGATGATGAGGACTTGATTGACCATGAAAGAAGGCGAACATTAGGTGAGATTCAATCGAATTAAATACAATTAAACTATTCTAACTGGAGAGAAATGAGATCAACAAATTCGTTTTTTCTTTCCAGACTCTGTCTAATGAATGTGGACTATATGTGGAAGGTTTACAGCTATGGAAATCAACAACCCATGGATCTCCAGACCATCCCGGATCGATGATGAGGACTTGATTGACCATGAAAGAAGGCGAACATTAGGTGAGATTCAATCGAATTAAATACAATGAAACTATTTTAACTGGAGAGAAATGAGATCAACAAATTCGTTTTTTCTTTCCAGACTCTGTCTAATGAATGTGGACTATATGTGGAAGTTTTACAGCTATGGAAATCAACAACCCATGGATCTCCAGACCATCCCGGATCGATGATGAGGACTTGATTGACCATGAAAGAAGGCGAACATAAGGTGAGATTCAATCGAATTACAATTAAACTATTCTAACTGGAGAGAAATGAGATCAACAAATTCGGTTTTTCTTTCCAGACTCTGTCTAATGAATGTGGACTATATGTGGAAGTTTTACAGCTATGGAAATCAACAACCCATGGATCTCCAGACCATCCCGGATCGATGATGAGGACTTGATTGACCATGAAAGAAGGCGAACATTAGGTGAGATTCAATCGAATTAAATACAATTAGATTAAATACAATTAAACTATTCTAACTGGAGAGAAATGAAATTAACAAATTCGTTTGTTCTTTCCAGACTCTGTCTAATAAGTGTGGACTATATGTGGAAGTGCAAAGTGCGGGAAGTGTGGACAGTGTGGACAGAAGAGACAGTCAACAAAGTGTGGAATGTGTGGAAAGACCAGGAGGGAAGTTCGTGCTTCATTGAACATCCAATAAGGTGAATTTCAATTCCGATGTCAATAATAAGAATTACAATGTTGGAGAAAGTATCGATCTTATAATTTTTTTTCAGGTAAGTCAAGAAAGCATCAGAGGAGCTCCTTCCCGTTCAATCCAGGAGGAACGTTGGGGCTTCATTGAATAATAAATAAGGTAAGTTTCAATTCAGAAATCGGTAATTGCAGAGTATAATTTCGAAAAGAGAGAATGTCTTCAATATATTGTTGTTTGTTTTTTCAGGTAAGTGGAAACAGTTTCCTACAACACCCGGGTCGTGAGCGGAAAGAAATTCGGGAGTGACAAGTGATCAAGTGTGCCATTTCAATCCAGGGTTCCAATGAAGGAGAAATGAGGTAATCAGTCAACGAATCGTCAATTCGACTGAGGGAAGTATTTTTTATAATGTGACTTTATATCATCCATTTATTAAAGAACAGATATTGAAATACGAAGTTACTGACAATAAGGGGACTATTTTCTTTAGGTAGAAAATAGGATTTTTGTTACGCAGTAACTTTTCGGTGTGACCCATAAATGAATTAGTTTGTTTAGCTTGTGGAAGGAGATAATACAAGGAACTTCTATCCAGGCAATCCATGATCGACCATAGGGCCATGTTACTCCAGAAAATGAGGTGTGTTGTGATTCCGTACTTGCATATTTTTCTGGACTGATATATTTCGTTTTACAGCTATGGAAATCAACAACCCATGGATCTCCAGACCATCCCGGATCGATGATGAGGACTTGATTGACCATGAAAGAAGGCGAACATTAGGTGAGATTCAATCGAATTAAATACAATTAAACTATTCTAACTGGAGAGAAATGAGATCAACAAATTCGTTTTTTCTTTCCAGACTCTGTCTAATGAATGTGGACTATATGTGGAAGTTTTACAGCTATGGAAATCAACAACCCATGGATCTCCAGACCATCCCGGATCGATGATGAGGACTTGATTGACCATGAAAGAAGGCGAACATAAGGTGAGATTCAATCGAATTAAATTCAATTGAACTATTCTAACTGGAGAGAAATGAAATTAACAAATTCGTTTGTTCTTTCCAGACTCTGTCTAATGAATGTGGACTATATGTGGAAGTTTTACAGCTATGGAAATCAACAACCCATGGATCTCCAGACCATCCCGGATCGATGATGAGGACTTGATTGACCATGAAAGAAGGCGAACATTAGGTGAGATTCAATCGAATTAAATACAATTAAACTATTCTAACTGGAGAGAAATGAGATCAACAAATTCGTTTTTTCTTTCCAGACTCTGTCTAATGAATGTGGACTATATGTGGAAGGTTTACAGCTATGGAAATCAACAACCCATGGATCTCCAGACCATCCCGGATCGATGATGAGGACTTGATTGACCATGAAAGAAGGCGAACATTAGGTGAGATTCAATCGAATTAAATACAATTAAATTAAATACAATTAAACTATTCTAACTGGAGAGAAATGAAATTAACAAATTCGTTTGTTCTTTCCAGACTCTGTCTAATAAGTGTGGACTATATGTGGAAGAGCAAAGTGCGGGAAGTGTGGACAGTGTGGACAGAAGAGACAGGCAACAAAGTGTGGAATGTGTGGAAAGACCAGGAGGGAAGTTCGTGCTTCATTGAACATCCAATAAGGTGAATTTCAATTCCGATGTCAATAATAAGAATTACAATGTTGGAGAAAGTATCGATCTTATAATTTTTTTTCAGGTAAGTCAAGAAAGCATCAGAGGAGCTCCTTCCCGTTCAATCCAGGAGGAACGTTGGGGCTTCATTGAATAATAAATAAGGTAAGTTTCAATTCAGAAATCGGTAATTGCAGAGTATAATTTCGAAAAGAGAGAATGTCGTCAATATATTGTTGTTTGTTTTTTCAGGTAAGTGGAAACAGTTTCCTACAACACCCGGGTCGTGAGCGGAAAGAAATTCGGGAGTGACAAGTGATCAAGTGTGCCATTTCAATCCAGGGTTCCAATGAAGGAGAAATGAGGTAATCAGTCAACGAATCGTCAATTCGACTGAGGGAAGTATTTTTTATAATGTGAATTTATATCATCCATTTATTAAAGAACAGATATTGAAATACGAAGTTACTGACAATAAGGGGACTATTTTCTTTAGGTAGAAAATAGGATTTTTGTTACGCAGTAACTTTTCGGTGTGACCCATAAATGAATTAGTTTGTTTAGCTTGTGGAAGGAGATAATACAAGGAACTTCTATCCAGGCAATCCATGATCGACCATAGGGCCATGTTACTCCAGAAAATGAGGTCTGTTGTGATTCCGTACTTGTATATTTTTCTGGACTGATATATTTCGTTTTACAGCTATGGAAATCAACAACCCATGGATGTTCCCTCCAGACCATCCCGGATCGATGATGAGGACTTGATTGACCATGAAAGAAGGCGAACATTAGGTGAGATTCAATCGAATTAAATACAATGAAACTATTTTAACTGGAGAGAAATGAGATCAACAAATTCGTTTTTTCTTTCCAGACTCTGTCTAATGAATGTGGACTATATGTGGAAGTTTTACAGCTATGGAAATCAACAACCCATGGATCTCCAGACCATCCCGGATCGATGATGAGGACTTGATTGACCATGAAAGAAGGCGAACATAAGGTGAGATTCAATCGAATTACAATTAAACTATTCTAACTGGAGAGAAATGAGATCAACAAATTCGGTTTTTCTTTCCAGACTCTGTCTAATGAATGTGGACTATATGTGGAAGTTTTACAGCTATGGAAATCAACAACCCATGGATCTCCAGACCATCCCGGATCGATGATGAGGACTTGATTGACCATGAAAGAAGGCGAACATTAGGTGAGATTCAATCGAATTAAATACAATTAGATTAAATACAATTAAACTATTCTAACTGGAGAGAAATGAAATTAACAAATTCGTTTGTTCTTTCCAGACTCTGTCTAATAAGTGTGGACTATATGTGGAAGTGCAAAGTGCGGGAAGTGTGGACAGTGTGGACAGAAGAGACAGTCAACAAAGTGTGGAATGTGTGGAAAGACCAGGAGGGAAGTTCGTGCTTCATTGAACATCCAATAAGGTGAATTTCAATTCCGATGTCAATAATAAGAATTACAATGTTGGAGAAAGTATCGATCTTATAATTTTTTTTCAGGTAAGTCAAGAAAGCATCAGAGGAGCTCCTTCCCGTTCAATCCAGGAGGAACGTTGGGGCTTCATTGAATAATAAATAAGGTAAGTTTCAATTCAGAAATCGGTAATTGCAGAGTATAATTTCGAAAAGAGAGAATGTCTTCAATATATTGTTGTTTGTTTTTTCAGGTAAGTGGAAACAGTTTCCTACAACACCCGGGTCGTGAGCGGAAAGAAATTCGGGAGTGACAAGTGATCAAGTGTGCCATTTCAATCCAGGGTTCCAATGAAGGAGAAATGAGGTAATCAGTCAACGAATCGTCAATTCGACTGAGGGAAGTATTTTTTATAATGTGAATTTATATCATCCATTTATTAAAGAACAGATATTGAAATACGAAGTTACTGACAATAAGGGGACTATTTTCTTTAGGTAGAAAATAGGATTTTTGTTACGCAGTAACTTTTCGGTGTGACCCATAAATGAATTAGTTTGTTTAGCTTGTGGAAGGAGATAATACAAGGAACTTCTATCCAGGCAATCCATGATCGACCATAGGGCCATGTTACTCCAGAAAATGAGGTGTGTTGTGATTCCGTACTTGCATATTTTTCTGGACTGATATATTTCGTTTTACAGCTATGGAAATCAACAACCCATGGATCTCCAGACCATCCCGGATCGATGATGAGGACTTGATTGACCATGAAAGAAGGCGAACATTAGGTGAGATTCAATCGAATTAAATACAATTAAACTATTCTAACTGGAGAGAAATGAGATCAACAAATTCGTTTTTTCTTTCCAGACTCTGTCTAATGAATGTGGACTATATGTGGAAGTTTTACAGCTATGGAAATCAACAACCCATGGATCTCCAGACCATCCCGGATCGATGATGAGGACTTGATTGACCATGAAAGAAGGCGAACATAAGGTGAGATTCAATCGAATTAAATTCAATTGAACTATTCTAACTGGAGAGAAATGAAATTAACAAATTCGTTTGTTCTTTCCAGACTCTGTCTAATGAATGTGGACTATATGTGGAAGTTTTACAGCTATGGAAATCAACAACCCATGGATCTCCAGACCATCCCGGATCGATGATGAGGACTTGATTGACCATGAAAGAAGGCGAACATTAGGTGAGATTCAATCGAATTAAATACAATTAAACTATTCTAACTGGAGAGAAATGAGATCAACAAATTCGTTTTTTCTTTCCAGACTCTGTCTAATGAATGTGGACTATATGTGGAAGGTTTACAGCTATGGAAATCAACAACCCATGGATCTCCAGACCATCCCGGATCGATGATGAGGACTTGATTGACCATGAAAGAAGGCGAACATTAGGTGAGATTCAATCGAATTAAATACAATTAAATTAAATACAATTAAACTATTCTAACTGGAGAGAAATGAAATTAACAAATTCGTTTGTTCTTTCCAGACTCTGTCTAATAAGTGTGGACTATATGTGGAAGAGCAAAGTGCGGGAAGTGTGGACAGTGTGGACAGAAGAGACAGGCAACAAAGTGTGGAATGTGTGGAAAGACCAGGAGGGAAGTTCGTGCTTCATTGAACATCCAATAAGGTGAATTTCAATTCCGATGTCAATAATAAGAATTACAATGTTGGAGAAAGTATCGATCTTATAATTTTTTTTCAGGTAAGTCAAGAAAGCATCAGAGGAGCTCCTTCCCGTTCAATCCAGGAGGAACGTTGGGGCTTCATTGAATAATAAATAAGGTAAGTTTCAATTCAGAAATCGGTAATTGCAGAGTATAATTTCGAAAAGAGAGAATGTCTTCAATATATTGTTGTTTGTTTTTTCAGGTAAGTGGAAACAGTTTCCTACAACACCCGGGTCGTGAGCGGAAAGAAATTCGGGAGTGACAAGTGATCAAGTGTGCCATTTCAATCCAGGGTTCCAATGAAGGAGAAATGAGGTAATCAGTCAACGAATCGTCAATTCGACTGAGGGAAGTATTTTTTATAATGTGAATTTATATCATCCATTTATTAAAGAACAGATATTGAAATACGAAGTTACTGACAATAAGGGGACTATTTTCTTTAGGTAGAAAATAGGATTTTTGTTACGCAGTAACTTTTCGGTGTGACCCATAAATGAATTAGTTTGTTTAGCTTGTGGAAGGAGATAATACAAGGAACTTCTATCCAGGCAATCCATGATCGACCATAGGGCCATGTTACTCCAGAAAATGAGGTGTGTTGTGATTCCGTACTTGCATATTTTTCTGGACTGATATATTTCGTTTTACAGCTATGGAAATCAACAACCCATGGATGTTCTCTCCAGACCATCCCGGATCGATGATGAGGACTTGATTGACCATGAAAGAAGGCGAACATTAGGTGAGATTCAATCGAATTAAATACAATGAAACTATTCTTACTGGAGAGAAATGAGATCAACAAATTCGTTTTTTCTCTCCAGACTCTGTCTAATGAATGTGGACTATATGTGGAAGTTTTACAGCTATGGAAATCAACAACCCATGGATCTCCAGACCATCCCGGATCGATGATGAGGACTTGATTGACCATGAAAGAAGGCGAACATCAGGTGAGATTCAATCGAATTAAATACAATTGAACTATTCTAACTGGAGAGAAATGAGATCAACAAATTCGTTTTTTCTTTCCAGACTCTGTCTAATGAATGTGGACTATATGTGGAAGTTTTGCAGCTATGGAAATCAACAACCCATGGATCTCCAGACCATCCCGGATCGATGATGAGGACTTGATTGACCATGAAAGAAGGCGAACATTAGGTGAGATTCAATCGAATTAAATACAATTAAATTAAATACAATTAAACTATTCTAACTGGAGAGAAATGAAATTAACAAATTCGTTTGTTCTTTCCAGACTCTGTCTAATAAGTGTGGACTATACGTGGAAGAGCAAAGTGCGGGAAGTGTGGACAGTGTGGACAGAAGAGACAGTCAACAAAGTGTGGAATGTGTGGAAAGACCAGGAGGGAAGTTCGTGCTTCATTGAACATCCAATAAGGTGAATTTCAATTCCGATGTCAATAATAAGAATTACAATATTGGAGAAAGTATCAATCTTATAATTTTTTTTCAGGTAAGTCAAGAAAGCATCAGAGGAGCTCCTTCCCGTTCAATCCAGGAGGAACGTTGGGGCTTCATTGAATAATAAATAAGGTAAGTTTCAATTCAGAAATCGGTAATTGCAGAGTATAATTTCGAAAAGAGAGAATGTCTTCAATATATTGTTGTTTGTTTTTTCAGGTAAGTGGAAACAGATTCCTACAACACCCGGGTCGTGAGCGAAAAGAAATTCGGGAGTGACAAGTGATCAAGTGTGCCATTTCAATCCAGGGTTCCAATGAAGGAGAAATGAGGTAATCAGTCAACGAATCGTCAATTCGACTGAGGGAAGTATTTTTTATAATGTGAATTTATATCATCCATTTATTAAAGAACAGATATTGAAATACGAAGTTACTGACAATAAGGGGACTATTTTCTTTAGGTAGAAAATAGGATTTTTGTTACGCAGTAACTTTTCGGTGTGACCCATAAATGAATTAGTTTGTTTAGCTTGTGGAAGGAGATAATACAAGGAACTTCTATCCAGGCAATCCATGATCGACCATAGGGCCATGTTACTCCAGAAAATGAGGTGTGTTGTGATTCCGTACTTGTATATTTTTCTGGACTGATATATTTCGTTTTACAGCTATGGAAATCAACAACCCATGGATGTTCCCTCCAGACCATCCCGGATCGATGATGAGGACTTGATTGACCATGAAAGAAGGCGAACATTAGGTGAGATTCAATCGAATTAAATACAATGAAACTATTTTAACTGGAGAGAAATGAGATCAACAAATTCGTTTTTTCTTTCCAGACTCTGTCTAATGAATGTGGACTATATGTGGAAGTTTTACAGCTATGGAAATCAACAACCCATGGATCTCCAGACCATCCCGGATCGATGATGAGGACTTGATTGACCATGAAAGAAGGCGAACATTAGGTGAGATTCAATCGAATTACAATTAAACTATTCTAACTGGAGAGAAATGAGATCAACAAATTCGGTTTTTCTTTCCAGACTCTGTCTAATGAATGTGGACTATATGTGGAAGTTTTACAGCTATGGAAATCAACAACCCATGGATCTCCAGACCATCCCGGATCGATGATGAGGACTTGACTGACCATGAAAGAAGGCGAACATTAGGTGAGATTCAATCGAATTAAATACAATTAGATTAAATACAATTAAACTATTCTAACTGGAGAGAAATGAAATTAACAAATTCGTTTGTTCTTTCCAGACTCTGTCTAATAAGTGTGGACTATATGTGGAAGTGCAAAGTGCGGGAAGTGTGGACAGTGTGGACAGAAGAGACAGTCAACAAAGTGTGGAATGTGTGGAAAGACCAGGAGGGAAGTTCGTGCTTCATTGAACATCCAATAAGGTGAATTTCAATTCCGATGTCAATAATAAGAATTACAATGTTGGAGAAAGTATCGATCTTATAATTTTTTTTCAGGTAAGTCAAGAAAGCATCAGAGGAACTCCTTCCCGTTCAATCCAGGAGGAACGTTGGGGCTTCATTGAATAATAAATAAGGTAAGTTTCAATTCAGAAATCGGTAATTGCAGAGTATAATTTCGAAAAGAGAGAATGTCTTCAATATATTGTTGTTTGTTTTTTCAGGTAAGTGGAAACAGTTTCCTACAACACCCGGGTCGTGAGCGGAAAGAAATTCGGGAGTGACAAGTGATCAAGTGTGCCATTTCAATCCAGGGTTCCAATGAAGGAGAAATGAGGTAATCAGTCAACGAATCGTCAATTCGACTGAGGGAAGTATTTTTTATAATGTGAATTTATATCATCCATTCATTAAAGAACAGATATTGAAATACGAAGTTACTGACAATAAGGGGACTATTTTCTTTAGGTAGAAAATAGGATTTTTGTTACGCAGTAACTTTTCGGTGTGACCCATAAATGAATTAGTTTGTTTAGCTTGTGGAAGGAGATAATACAAGGAACTTCTATCCAGGCAATCCATGATCGACCATAGGGCCATGTTACTCCAGAAAATGAGGTGTGTTGTGATTCCGTACTTGTATATTTTTCTGGACTGATATATTTCGTTTTACAGCTATGGAAATCAACAACCCATATATGTTCTCTCCAGACCATCCCGGATCGATGATGAGGACTTGATTGACCATGAAAGAAGGCGAACATTAGGTGAGATTCGATCGAATTAAATACAATTAAACTATTCTAACTGGAGAGAAATGAGATCAACAAATTCGTTTTTTCTTTCCAGACTCTGTCTAATGAATGTGGACTATATGTGGAAGTTTTACAGCTATGGAAATCAACAACCCATGGATCTCCAGACCATCCCGGATCGATGATGAGGACTTGATTGACCATGAAAGAAGGCGAACATTAGGTGAGATTCAATCGAATTAAATACAATTAAACTATTCTAACTGGAGAGAAATGAGATCAACAAATTCGTTTTTTCTTTCCAGACTCTGTCTAATGAATGTGGACTATATGTGGAAGTTTTACAGCTATGGAAATCAACAACCCATGGATCTCCAGACCATCCCGGATCGATGATGAGGACTTGATTGACCATGAAAGAAGGCGAACATAAGGTGAGATTCAATCGAATTAAATTCAATTGAACTATTCTAACTGGAGAGAAATGAAATTAACAAATTCGTTTGTTCTTTCCAGACTCTGTCTAATGAATGTGGACTATATGTGGAAGTTTTACATCTATGGAAATCAACAACCCATGGATCTCCAGACCATCCCGGATCGATGATGAGGACTTGATTGACCATGAAAGAAGGCGAACATTAGGTGAGATTCAATCGAATTAAATACAATGAAACTATTCTAACTGGAGAGAAATGAGATCAACAAATTCGTTTTTTCTTTCCAGACTCTGTCTAATGAATGTGGACTATATGTGGAAGGTTTACAGCTATGGAAATCAACAACCCATGGATCTCCAGACCATCCCGGATCGATGATGAGGACTTGATTGACCATGAAAGAAGGCGAACATTAGGTGAGATTCAATCGAATTAAATACAATTAAATTAAATACAATTAAACTATTCTAACTGGAGAGAAATGAAATTAACAAATTTGTTTGTTCTTTCCAGACTCTGTCTAATAAGTGTGGACTATATGTGGAAGAGCAAAGTGCGGGAAGTGTGGACAGTGTGGACAGAAGAGACAGGCAACAAAGTGTGGAATGTGTGGAAAGACCAGGAGGGAAGTTCGTGCTTCATTGAACATCCAATAAGGTGAATTTCAATTCCGATGTCAATAATAAGAATTACAATATTGGAGAAAGTATCAATCTTATAATTTTTTTTCAGGTAAGTCAAGAAAGCATCAGAGGAGCTCCTTCCCGTTCAATCCAGGAGGAACGTTGGGGCTTCATTGAATAATAAATAAGGTAAGTTTCAATTCAGAAATCGGTAATTGCAGAGTATAATTTCGAAAAGAGAGAATGTCTTCAATATATTGTTGTTTGTTTTTTCAGGTAAGTGGAAACAGATTCCTACAACACCCGGGTCGTGAGCGGAAAGAAATTCGGGAGTGACAAGTGATCAAGTGTGCCATTTCAATCCAGGGTTCCAATGAAGGAGAAATGAGGTAATCAGTCAACGAATCGTCAATTCGACTGAGGGAAGTATTTTTTATAATGTGAATTTACATCATCCATTTATTAAAGAACAGATATTGAAATACGAAGTTACTGACAATAAGGGGACTATTTTCTTCAGGTAGAAAATAGGATTTTTGTTACGCAGTAACTTTTCGGTGTGACCCATAAATGAATTAGTTTGTTTAGCTCGTGGAAGGAGATAATACAAGGAACTTCTATCCAGGCAATCCATGATCGACCATAGGGCCATGTTACTCCAGAAAATGCGGTGTGTTGTGATTCCGTACATGTATATTTTTCTGGACTGATATATTTCGTTTTACAGCTATGGAAATCAACAACCCATGGATGTTCTCTCCAGACCATCCCGGATCGATGATGAGGACTTGATTGACCATGAAAGAAGGCGAACATTAGGTGAGATTCAATCGAATTAAATACAATGAAACTATTCTAACTGGAGAGAAATGAGATCAACAAATTCGTTTTTTCTTTCCAGACTCTGTCTAATGAATGTGGACTATATGTGGAAATTTTACAGCTATGGAAATCAACAACCCATGGATCTCCAGACCATCCCGGATCGATGATGAGGACTTGATTGACCATGAAAGAAGGCGAACATTAGGTGAGATTCAATCGAATTAAATACAATTGAACTATTCTAACTGGAGAGAAATGATATCAACAAATTCGGTTTTTCTTTCCAGACTCTGTCTAATGAATGTGGACTATATGTGGAAGTTTTACAGCTATGGAAATCAACAACCCATGGATCTCCAGACCATCCCGGATCGATGATGAGGACTTGATTGACCATGAAAGAAGGCGAACATTAGGTGAGATTCAATCGAATTAAATACAATTAAATTAAATTCAATTAAACTATTCTAACTGGAGAGAAATGAAATTAACAAATTCGTTTGTTCTTTCCAGACTCTGTCTAATAAGTGTGGACTATATGTGGAAGTGCAAAGTGCGGGAAGTGTGGACAGTGTGGACAGAAGAGACAGTCAACAAAGTGTGGAATGTGTGGAAAGACCAGGAGGGAAGTTCGTGCTTCATTGAACATCCAATAAGGTGAATTTCAATTCCGAAGTCAATAATAAGAATTACAATGTTGGAGAAAGTATCAATCTTATAATTTTTTTTCAGGTAAGTCAAGAAAGCATCAGAGGAGCTCCTTCCCGTTCAATCCAGGAGGAACGTTGGGGCTTCATTGAATAATAAATAAGGTAAGTTTCAATTCAGAAATCGGTAATTGCAGAGTATAATTTCGAGAAGAGAGAATGTCTTCAATATATTGTTGTTTGTTTTTTCAGGTAAGTGGAAACAGATTCCTACAACACCCGGGTCGTGAGCGGAAAGAAATTCGGGAGTGACAAGTGATCAAGTGTGCCATTTCAATCCAGGGTTCCAATGAAGGAGAAATGAGGTAATCAGTCAACGAATCGTCAATTCGACTGAGGGAAGTATTTTTTATAATGTGAATTTACATCATCCATTTATTAAAGAACAGATATTGAAATACGCAGTTACTGACAATAAGGGGACTATTTTCTTTAGGTAGAAAATAGGATTTTTGTTACGCAGTAACTTTTCGGTGTGACCCATAAATGAATTAGTTTGTTTAGCTCGTGGAAGGAGATAATACAAGGAACTTCTATCCAGGCAATCCATGATCGACCATAGGGCCATGTTACTCCAGAAAATGCGGTGTGTTGTGATTCCGTACATGTATATTTTTCTGGACTGATATATTTCGTTTTACAGCTATGGAAATCAACAACCCATGGATGTTCTCTCCAGACCATCCCGGATCGATGATGAGGACTTGATTGACCATGAAAGAAGGCGAACATTAGGTGAGATTCAATCGAATTAAATACAATGAAACTATTCTAACTGGAGAGAAATGAGATCAACAAATTCGTTTTTTCTTTCCAGACTCTGTCTAATGAATGTGGACTATATGTGGAAGTTTTACAGCTATGGAAATCAACAAC
Source organism: Adalia decempunctata (assembly GCA_951802165.1). NCBI lineage: Eukaryota > Metazoa > Arthropoda > Insecta > Coleoptera > Coccinellidae > Adalia > Adalia decempunctata. Next base: position 7,689,884 of record OX637704.1, on the reverse strand, counting down.
CCATGGATCTCCAGACCATCCCGGATCGATGATGAGGACTTGATTGACCATGAAAGAAGGCGAACATTAGGTGAGATTCAATCGAATTAAATACAATTGAACTATTCTAACTGGAGAGAAATGAGATCAACAAATTCGGTTTTTCTTTCCAGACTCTGTCTAATGAATGTGGACTATATGTGGAAGTTTTACAGGTATGGAAATCAACAACCCATGGATCTCCAGACCATCCCGGATCGATGATGAGGACTTGATTGACCATGAAAGAAGGCGAACATTAGGTGAGATTCAATCGAATTAAATACAATTAAATTAAATTCAATTAAACTATTCTAACTGGAGAGAAATGAAATTAACAAATTCGTTTGTTCTTTCCAGACTCTGTCTAATAAGTGTGGACTATATGTGGAAGTGCAAAGTGCGGGAAGTGTGGACAGTGTGGACAGAAGAGACAGTCAACAAAGTGTGGAATGTGTGGAAAGACCAGGAGGGAAGTTCGTGCTTCATTGAACATCCAATAAGGTGAATTTCAATTCCGATGTCAATAATAAGAATTACAATATTGGAGAAAGTATCAATCTTATAATTTTTTTTCAGGTAAGTCAAGAAAGCATCAGAGGAGCTCCTTCCCGTTCAATCCAGGAGGAACGTTGGGGCTTCATTGAATAATAAATAAGGTAAGTTTCAATTCAGAAATCGGTAATTGCAGATTATAATTTCGAGAAGAGAGAATGTCTTCAATATATTGTTGTTTGTTTTTTCAGGTAAGTGGAAACAGATTCCTACAACACCCGGGTCGTGAGCGGAAAGAAATTCGGGAGTGACAAGTGATCAAGTGTGCCATTTCAATCCAGGGTTCCAATGAAGGAGAAATGAGGTAATCAGTCAACGAATCGTCAATTCGACTGAGGGAAGTATTTTTCATAATGTGAATTTATATCATCCATTTATTTAAAGAACAGATATTGAAATACGAAGTTACTGACAATAAGGGGACTATTTTCTTTAGGTAGAAAATAGGATTTTTGTTACGCAGTAACTTTTCCGTGTGACCCATAAATGAATTAGTTTGTTTAGCTTGTGGAAGGAGATAATACAAGGAACTTCTATCCAGGCAATCCATGATCGACCATAGGGCCATGTTACTCCAGAAAATGAGGTGTGTTGTGATTCCGTACTTGTATATTTTTCTGGACTGATATATTTCGTTTTACAGCTATGGAAATCAACAACCCATGGATGTTCTCTCCAGACCATCCCGGATCGATGATGAGGACTTGATTGACCATGAAAGAAGGCGAACATTAGGTGAGATTCAATCGAATTAAATACAATGAAACTATTCTAACTGGAGAGAAATGAGATCAACAAATTCGTTTTTTCTCTCCAGACTCTGTCTAATGAATGTGGACTATATGTGGAAGTTTTACAGCTATGGAAATCAACAACCCATGGATCTCCAGACCATCCCGGATCGATGATGAGGACTTGATTGACCATGAAAGAAGGCGAACATTAGGTGAGATTCAATCGAATTAAATACAATTAAATTAAATACAATTAAACTATTCTAACTGGAGAGAAATGAGATCAACAAATTCGTTTTTTCTTTCCAGACTCTGTCTAATGAATGTGGACTATATGTGGAAGTTTTACAGCTATGGAAATCAACAACCCATGGATCTCCAGACCATCCCGGATCGATGATGAGGACTTGATTGACCATGAAAGAAGGCGAACATTAGGTGAGATTCAATCGAATTAAATACAATTAAATTAAATACAATTAAACTATTCTAACTGGAGAGAAATGAAACTAACAAATTCGTTTGTTCTTTCCAGACTCTGTCTAATAAGTGTGGACTATACGTGGAAGAGCAAAGTGCGGGAAGTGTGGACAGTGTGGACAGAAGAGACAGTCAACAAAGTGTGGAATGTGTGGAAAGACCAGGAGGGAAGTTCGTGCTTCATTGAACATCCAATAAGGTGAATTTCAATTCCGATGTCAATAATAAGAATTACAATATTGGAGAAAGTATCAATCTTATAATTTTTTTTCAGGTAAGTCAAGAAAGCATCAGAGGAGCTCCTTCCCGTTCAATCCAGGAGGAACGTTGGGGCTTCATTGAATAATAAATAAGGTAAGTTTCAATTCAGAAATCGGTAATTGCAGAGTATAATTTCGAGAAGAGAGAATGTCTTCAATATATTGTTGTTTGTTTTTTCAGGTAAGTGGAAACAGATTCCTACAACACCCGGGTCGTGAGCGGAAAGAAATTCGGGAGTGACAAGTGATCAAGTGTGCCATTTCAATCCAGGGTTCCAATGAAGGAGAAATGAGGTAATCAGTCAACGAATCGTCAATTCGACTGAGGGAAGTATTTTTCATAATGTGAATTTATATCATCCATTTATTTAAAGAACAGATATTGAAATACGAAGTTACTGACAATAAGGGGACTATTTTCTTTAGGTAGAAAATAGGATTTTTGTTACGCAGTAACTTTTCCGTGTGACCCATAAATGAATTAGTTTGTTTAGCTTGTGGAAGGAGATAATACAAGGAACTTCTATCCAGGCAATCCATGATCGACCATAGGGCCATGTTACTCCAGAAAATGAGGTGTGTTGTGATTCCGTACTTGTATATTTTTCTGGACTGATATATTTCGTTTTACAGCTATGGAAATCAACAACCCATGGATGTTCTCTCCAGACCATTCCGGATCGATGATGAGGACTTGATTGACCATGAAAGAAGGCGAACATTAGGTGAGATTCAATCGAATTAAATACAATGAAACTATTCTAACTGGAGAGAAATGAGATCAACAAATTCGTTTTTTCTTTCCAGACTCTGTCTAATGAATGTGGACTATATGTGGAAGTTTTACAGCTATGGAAATCAACAACCCATGGATCTCCAGACCATCCCGGATCGATGATGAGGACTTGATTGACCATGAAAGAAGGCGAACATCAGGTGAGATTCAATCGAATTAAATACAATTGAACTATTCTAACTGGAGAGAAATGAGATCAACAAATTCGTTTTTTCTTTCCAGACTCTGTCTAATGAATGTGGACTATATGTGGAAGTTTTACAGCTATGGAAATCAACAACCCATGGATCTCCAGACCATCCCGGATCGATGATGAGCACTTGATTGACCATGAAAGAAGGCGAACATTAGGTGAGATTCAATCGAATTAAATACAATTAAACTATTCTAACTGGAGAGAAATGAAATTAACAAATTCGTTTGTTCTTTCCAGACTCTGTCTAATAAGTGTGGACTATATGTGGAAGTGCAAAGTGCGGGAAGTGTGGACAGTGTGGACAGAAGAGACAGTCAACAAAGTGTGGAATGTGTGGAAAGACCAGGAGGGAAGTTCGTGCTTCATTGAACATCCAATAAGGTGAATTTCAATTCCGATGTCAATAATAAGAATTACAATGTTGGAGAAAGTATCAATCTTATAATTTTTTTTCAGGTAAGTCAAGAAAGCATCAGAGGAGCTCCTTCCCGTTCAATCCAGGAGGAACGTTGGGGCTTCATTGAATAATAAATAAGGTAAGTTTCAATTCAGAAATCGGTAATTGCAGAGTATAATTTCGAATAGAGAGAATGTCTTCAATATATTGTTGTTTGTTTTTTCAGGTAAGTGGAAACAGATTCCTACAACACCCGGGTCGTGAGCGGAAAGAAATTCGGGAGTGACAAGTGATCAAGTGTGCCATTTCAATCCAGGGTTCCAATGAAGGAGAAATGAGGTAATCAGTCAACGAATCGTCAATTCGACTGAGGGAAGTATTTTTCATAATGTGAATTTATATCATCCATTTATTTAAAGAACAGATATTGAAATACGAAGTTACTGACAATAAGGGGACTATTTTCTTTAGGTAGAAAATAGGATTTTTGTTACGCAGTAACTTTTCGGTGTGACCCATTAATGAATTAGCTTGTTTAGCTTGTGGAAGGAGATAATACAAGGAACTTCTATCCAGGCAATCCATGATCGACCATAGGGCCATGTTACTCCAGAAAATGAGGTGTGTTGTGATTCCGTACTTGTATATTTTTCTGGACTGATATATTTCGTTTTACAGCTATGGAAATCAACAACCCATGGATGTTCTCTCCAGACCATCCCGGATCGATGATGAGGACTTGATTGACCATGAAAGAAGGCGAACATTAGGTGAGATTCAATCGAATTAAATACAATGAAACTATTCTAACTGGAGAGAAATGAGATCAACAAATTCGTTTTTTCTTTCCAGACTCTGTCTAATGAATGTGGACTATATGTGGAAGTTTTACAGCTATGGAAATCAACAACCCATGGATCTCCAGACCATCCCGGATCGATGATGAGGACTTGATTGACCATGAAAGAAGGCGAACATCAGGTGAGATTCAATCGAATTAAATACAATTGAACTATTCTAACTGGAGAGAAATGAGATCAACAAATTCGTTTTTTCTTTCCAGACTCTGTCTAATGAATGTGGACTATATGTGGAAGTTTTACAGCTATGGAAATCAACAACCCATGGATCTCCAGACCATCCCGGATCGATGATGAGGACTTGATTGACCATGAAAGAAGGCGAACATTAGGTGAGATTCAATCGAATTAAATACAATTAAATTAAATACAATTAAACTATTCTAACTGGAGAGAAATGAAATTAACAAATTCGTTTGTTCTTTCCAGACTCTGTCTAATAAGTGTGGACTATACGTGGAAGAGCAAAGTGCGGGAAGTGTGGACAGTGTGGACAGAAGAGACAGTCAACAAAGTGTGGAATGTGTGGAAAGACCAGGAGGGAAGTTCGTGCTTCATTGAACATCCAATAAGGTGAATTTCAATTCCGATGTCAATAATAAAAATTACAATATTGGAGAAAGTATCAATCTTATAATTTTTTTTCAGGTAAGTCAAGAAAGCATCAGAGGAGCTCCTTCCCGTTCAATCCAGGAGGAACGTTGGGGCTTCATTGAATAATAAATAAGGTAAGTTTCAATTCAGAAATCGGTAATTGCAGAGTATAATTTCGAAAAGAGAGAATGTCTTCTATATATTGTTGTTTGTTTTTTCAGGTAAGTGGAAACAGATTCCTACAACACCCGGGTCGTGAGCGGAAAGAAATTCGGGAGTGACAAGTGATCAAGTGTGCCATTTCAATCCAGGGTTCCAATGAAGGAGAAATGAGGTAATCAGTCAACGAATCGTCAATTCGACTGAGGGAAGTATTTTTTATAATGTGAATTTATATCATCCATTTATTAAAGAACAGATATTGAAATACGAAGTTACTGACAATAAGGGGACTATTTTCTTTAGGTAGAAAATAGGATTTTTGTTACGCAGTAACTTTTCGGTGTGACCCATAAATGAATTAGTTTGTTTAGCTTGTGGAAGGAGATAATACAAGGAACTTCTATCCAGGCAATCCATGATCGACCATAGGGCCATGTTACTCCAGAAAATGAGGTGTGTTGTGATTCCGTACTTGTATATTTTTCTGGACTGATATATTTCGTTTTACAGCTATGGAAATCAACAACCCATGGATGTTCTCTCCAGACCATCCCGGATCGATGATGAGGACTTGATTGACCATGAAAGAAGGCGAACATTAGGTGAGATTCAATCGAATTAAATACAATGAAACTATTTTAACTGGAGAGAAATGAGATCAACAAACTCGTTTTTTCTTTCCAGACTCTGTCTAATGAATGTGGACTATATGTGGAAGTTTCACAGCTATGGAAATCAACAACCCATGGATCTCCAGACCATCCCGGATCGATGATGAGGACTTGATTGACCATGAAAGAAGGCGAACATTAGGTGAGATTCAATCGAATTACAATTAAACTATTCTAACTGGAGAGAAATGAGATCAACAAATTCGGTTTTTCTTTCCAGACTCTGTCTAATGAATGTGGACTATATGTGGAAGTTTTACAGCTATGGAAATCAACAACCCATGGATCTCCAGACCATCCCGGATCGATGATGAGGACTTGATTGACCATGAAAGAAGGCGAACATTAGGTGAGATTCAATCGAATTAAATACAATTAGATTAAATACAATTAAACTATTCTAACTGGAGAGAAATGAAATTAACAAATTCGTTTGTTCTTTCCAGACTCTGTCTAATAAGTGTGGACTATATGTGGAAGTGCAAAGTGCGGGAAGTGTGGACAGTGTGGACAGAAGAGACAGTCAACAAAGTGTGGAATGTGTGGAAAGACCAGGAGGGAAGTTCGTGCTTCATTGAACATCCAATAAGGTGAATTTCAATTCCGATGTCAATAATAAGAATTACAATGTTGGAGAAAGTATCGATCTTATAATTTTTTTTCAGGTAAGTCAAGAAAGCATCAGAGGAGCTCCTTCCCGTTCAATCCAGGAGGAACGTTGGGGCTTCATTGAATAATAAATAAGGTAAGTTTCAATTCAGAAATCGGTAATTGCAGAGTATAATTTCGAGAAGAGAGAATGTCTTCAATATATTGTTGTTTGTTTTTTCAGGTAAGTGGAAACAGATTCCTACAACACCCGGGTCGTGAGCGGAAAGAAATTCGGGAGTGACAAGTGATCAAGTGTGCCATTTCAATCCAGGGTTCCAATGAAGGAGAAATGAGGTAATCAGTCAACGAATCGTCAATTCGACTGAGGGAAGTATTTTTCATAATGTGAATTTATATCATCCATTTATTTAAAGAACAGATATTGAAATACGAAGTTACTGACAATAAGGGGACTATTTTCTTTAGGTAGAAAATAGGATTTTTGTTACGCAGTAACTTTTCGGTGTGACCCATAAATGAATTAGTTTGTTTAGCTTGTGGAAGGAGATAATACAAGGAACTTCTATCCAGGCAATCCATGATCGACCATAGGGCCATGTTACTCCAGAAAATGAGGTGTGTTGTGATTCCGTACTTGTATAGTTTTCTGGACTGATATATTTCGTTTTACAGCTATGGAAATCAACAACCCATGGATCTCCAGACCATCCCGGATCGATGATGAGAACTCGATTGACCATGAAAGAAGGCGAACATTAGGTGAGATTTGATCAAAATATATACTATGAGCAGTTTCAACTGGTATGAACTAAACATCCTGCGACGTCTTGGTCTGCATAGCTCCACTCCTCGTGAAGCATCCACTTTACAGAATGTGTTTGTTCGGTTAATACTACGCGTCTCAAATGCATTTATTTTTTCGTCTGATAATTTCACAGAAGACAGAACAAAATATCACAGAATCTACGATATTTTTTACATTATGAAATAAACGACATATACTGCATTCATATTATTATTTTTGTCAGCAAAAGCATTAGTTTATCGTTGAAAATTGATGCTTTCAAGTAATCAAAATATCAATTTTCTAATGTACTGGGTAATTCCATTCAAATCGTGCGTAAGAGAAGCTGAAGGTTCTTTTCAATATTTCATGCCTTTGTTTCGAAGCTGCCAATGCTTCCGATTCCCCAGGAAATTCGCCGATGAAGCAGCGAGTCAATCGAACAATAGGAACAATCAATCCGGAATTTGAATTGGGAAGCTGAAACAGAAGTTATCTTCCCAACTTCTGTTCGATAAAGGTAACGAAGGTTTCAGACTCAATTCAACTTTTGGCTTTATGCAGCTCCCGAATTGAGCAATTGCTTGAATTTCTAATTAAATCTAGTACTCGTTTACCGTCGCTATTCTAGTTCAAGATAGCTTCACGTAATTCGAATGATATTGTTCCGAAAAGTTCTTCGGTAAAATATCATGGCAAATTCAAAGAACGAAGAGTTTTCATCAAAAAAATTGTTTGATCATTAAAATATTGCAATACGCAATTTGACAGATGGAGTGACTTACTGAAATGTTTGAAAAAAAATTGGAATGATTAAAGTTGCAGCTAAAGTATAGACGTTAACAAGAGTGCCTACAGGATCCCCCGATACAGGTTGCCCCCAAAGTAGGAACAGCCGAAATTTCAGATTGATAACATCCAATAATAATCATTTAGGTAAATCACCTTATACAGGTTGGCCCATTTTAAAAGATCCACTGAAATAACTCGCTGGACAGAGCCTGGATCAAAAATGTTTCAAATGTAATTTTCTTAGTTTTTAAGGGGACATCGAATGCAGGCGTTTCATCTGACCTTGGAGTTTGATTTCAAGGTCAATTAAATTCTTTAATAGAGAATATGCTCTTATCGTTGCAGAATATCAATCTCCTTGAGAAACTAAAACGTTCTGTCTCGTTTGTTTTTCCATAAAAAAAAATTCTCTGGAGATATGAAGTGTTTCATGCTGAAGATAGTCATGGTAAAGTATTATTATTTCTGATAGAATCGTTTGGTTCTGTTTTGAAAACTAAGAAACTTTCATTTGAACATTTTTTGATACAGGGTGTTCTTAAGTTATTTCAGTGGATCTTTTAAAATGGGTCACTCTGTATATTTCGAATTTTCTGGTCCTCTATATTGGAGCACTCATGATTCATAATAGATAACACGTTCTCAAGCTACAGAATTATTTGTGAAACTGTACAGTTCCAGACAATTCAATTTCCTATCGCTCTGTTCAAGACTTAAGTTCATGTTTATTTAACGAACCTAAATTACCATCTAAGATTGAAGCAGCATGATTAGGTTATAGTGTTGAGGTAATTTCTCTTATGAAAATGTCATGTACTCGCGATGCATTCGGGGAAAGGCAGTATTATCTTCAATTTGAGCTACGAACTCGGAAAATGTTATGTTGCATCTAACTGATATTGGTTTATTTGTCATGCTTCCCCGGAATCACCCAGTTCTTCCAAATGAAAGCCACTCTGGTTTGTTTCTACGGAATTCATTCCGAAAGCAATTTCAATTCGTGTGTTTTGTATAGACCAGTTTGATCTTGATGACCCTCAACAATTATTCGACGACTTTGGCAAGTGCCTTCAGTAAGTTATGCGGGGTGTTTTTAAAGGTGAAACCTATCAAAATGAACCATCAATTAAATTGATCCTAATGCGTGTACTTTACGACTGAGGAAACAGGCTTGCAAATTTCAATTTCTTGAATATAAACTGCTCCACATGAGTTAGGGATATTGACTTAAATTGCAAAAAAAGAAAGTTAAAATGAGATTTTTGTGATGAAAATTCATATTTCTGCAGCGTATACAGTGGTTAAGAAAAATCGAGTAAAATAACGAAATTTTATTCCCCGAGAGTTAAGCACTTTGAGACTATCAATACAATGTATGGCCTCCACGGGCATCAATAACAGCTTGACATCTTCTTTGCATACTACACACGAGGTTGTTGAACATTTCTTGAGGAATTTGGTTCCATAAACGGGGCAGAAGCTCTCTCAGATCATTTAAGGATTCTGGGGTAGGTTCATGATTATCTAATCTTCTTTGGAGCATATCCCATGCAATTCAAATCTGGTGAGTGCGGAGGTATTGGTAAATGTGGAATACCAAGCTCCTCGCGCGCATTCTCAACTATGGCTGCACGGTGCGGTCTAGCGTTATCGTCTAGAAATCGAAAAGTTTCGCCAATAGCAGCGTGAAAATCTGGCACAACTGGTGTAAGGCGGTCATATTCCCAGGACAAATGTGTAGATCAGTTCGCCCGTTGAAACATATCCCGGTCCATACCATAGCACTACCCCCTCGGAATCGATGGACTTCTTGGACATAGCGACGATTACGGGATATGCGTGGGATTGTCCATACCCTCATTCTTCGAGAATCTGAAAATCGTCCATATCTGGATTCATCAGTGAAAAGGACACTACGCCATTGATAGTTCCAATTGATATGTTGCCTTGCCCATTTCAGTCTTTGACGCTTATGGTCACGTGTTAATGGAACTCCTCTTAATGGACGTCTAGAACCTAGATTCACCTCTCTCAAACGTCGTCTGATGGTTTCGATGGAAACTTGGACCCCATCTGCATTTTGAAGAGTATTCCGTAGCATTCTACACGTAGATGTAGGGTTTCTTCTCGCCGAAACGGTCATGAAAAGATCCTGAGCAGGTGTTATTTTTCGTCGCCCACCAAGCCTTGGTCTTTGCAACACGGAACCTATTCCAAAGTCGAGATATCACACTTGACTTGGAGCCTTTCCGCTACTACAACCTGAGTTGGGCCACCCTGTAGAATTCCGATAGCCCTATTAGCCTCAGCGTTTGCTAATTTACGTCTTGGCATCTTCAGAAAACTCGTTTCAAATCGAAGCCGTTGATAAACTAACTTCATTTCAAATGAGAACATTCGTGAAGCATATGCAAAGAACCAAACTTCAGAAAAAAGGCGACCAGATTGACGAAATGTCTCATACTGATTTTTATTGGATCGATTCAAGTTGTTATTGAGTTTTGAATGATTTTACAGCGATTTTCTCGAAGATTACATACGAAAGTATGTAAAAAAAAACGATTGAATAAGATATCCCTAACTCTTGTGCGAACTTGAAAAAGTTCTTAGGTCTCTAAGGGGCAGTTCGAATTTTTCACTTATTGACTTGAAACTCATGTAAGGAAATGGTTGAACCGCTCCTCAATCAGTGCTGTTTTTGTTTTTTTTGTGAGTGGTTTCATTTTATCGGAATCTCATTGACACAACTGCCCAAGTGGTGGAAGCATGTCTGTGATTGTTCAAACGTAATAGCAATTCTCTTGAAAACACCATTCACTTGAATAAAATGGACAACGGTGAACAAGCAGAGGTTCTATTAATAGAAAAATCAATGAGATGCCCTATCAGATAATACCGTAGGCAATCTTTTTTGGAAGGGCAATGATTATCCTTTCGGATAAAAATCTGTATTGTGCGCCCCTTTTGTATCCACGTCTGATGATATTCCTCCAACGTTAAAATTACAGCAGTTTTCATCCCAAGCAGTTTCCGCAGCATCCCTTTTCGACCTATTGGCTCTGACATCGTGCCACCTTTTCCTCCTTTCATACAAAAAATGGATATTGTTGCGTTTTGATTTATGTTCTTACGTTCATATTTATCTTGGTGTTTTTCACTCGGTGACCCAAAGGATATCTTACAAAAAGACTGGGCTTCAGCGTTTTCTGCTATTTTTTTGCTATTTCAGCAACGTTCAATTTTTCCAGAACGAAAATATCTCGGTTTTGTTCCACGAAATGAACAACGCGAGAAATTGCAGTCTTAACTTGAAAATACTTGCATTCCTTTTTTTAGACGAATACAACTGTTGAAAGCGAAATTCTCCACTTCCCAGAATCCTGAAAAACTATCGAAATTTCCCGAATCCAAAAATTTATTTTGCGAAATTATAACTGATTATAACTAAGGATGTCATCTGCCCAATTTTCTCAATTTTTATACTTCTATCATACCCATAAAATTTTTACTCGCCTACCTCGTGAATAATCTACCTCTTTCGGAGAAAGCTCGCCATCCCTGGAGTGTTTACTAAATGTTTCATGGGAAATATCGAACAAAAAACATGGGGGCACCAATCTTAGTCGATTTTACATGGAACAAATATGTAAATGCCTGTGGAGGGTAAAATAAGGGATGTCATCTGAAATTGAAATATGAAAGAAAATGAGCTCTTCTGCATAATGTATGTAAACACGAATTTTTCACTCCTCAAATAAGGAGACTCGAGTAGAATTTCCTGCCAGCAACAATTTCGAAGTTTTCACTTTGAACCCATTAGAATAATAGGGTGTACCAGAAACGCCGCAGAATTATATTTTAATCAGATTTGTGGCATTCAAAATTAACTACTCCCCAAGGCGGTTGCTCTGTCAATTCATCAACAATTCTCTAGACTCTAGACTACCTAGAAGAGAATTCACTGCACAACAGTTATCTCGAAGATGAGAAAAGCAAAAAAAAATAATGGAAACGAAGTCAATGGTTCTTAACTTACCTTGATGTCGATGCTGCAATTAAAAATTCTTGGATTTCTATCAGAATCAGAACCGTTCCTGGTGAAAACTTTACGACTCTGATTTCTATCGTTCTCTTCAATATTTTATTGTTGATGAAATATTCGATCTGAACATGAAATATTCGAACATTCCACTGGTTAGATTGAATTAACCTTCTATTTCTTGTCAGAGATCTGTGAACATGGCGAGGAACTGCATGAACGTATAATCATGATACAATTCTTTCTCACTTTGGAATTAAACATAGGAATTGCAAAGCATGTTGCAACACTACCAACAGCGAAGTGTTTTCTGAGCAACAACAGAACAAAATGTAAAGCAACAACAAAAAACCCGACTGCATAAACATTCAACTGAAAAGAAAAACGCAAGACCTATACTCAATGAATATTATTTTATGTGAGTAATGTTGTTATCGCTGTTTAAACATTATTTATCCGCCTTGTGATTGGCCGTCACTGAAATGACCTTGCTGGGAGACCCTTTCAGTCATTGAATGCCGAAGACAGGCGCGTATCCAGGGGGGGCTATTGGGGCTCTAGCCCCCCCCAAGGCTTTCGCCTCAGGCGAAAGCCTCATTTTTTCCAGTGAATTGAAAAGATGGAAAAAAAGTGGGCTACTTCAACACCGGATGATTCCAAATCATGTGCTTCATCTGCACTTTCAGCTCTAGAGAAATGTAGCGGAGATTTCTAACCAAATTTGTGCATATTGCTTCAAGTGTTTGTGTACACTGTGTCCCATTTTGGTTGAGACTGCAGTGTATCTCAGCTATTATTGAAGATAGAGACATGCGGTTATCGCGACCCTGTATCACATTTTTGTAGAACTTTCAAAGCCACAAACAGAAATATTCCAACTACTCCTTGTTCCTGAAATACATAGCGAAACGAAAATGTTCACTTTTGGAAATGTTATTATTTCTAAGGCCCTGTATAAGATAGGACAAAAATGAATACTGCTTATAATAGATATTTTTACATAGAAGTCAGTGCCGTATTTAAAATTTTTCTTGAGAGCACTGTTTTCAAGATTGGACACAAACTTGGTATTTTTCAAATATGTCACCCTGTTCCTGTATATTTCAACGTCAAATTTTTGCAATTTTTTTTCTGAATACATTGATGTATCACAACCCAATCTTCAAGTTTTAACTTTAAAAATCAGAAAAATCCAAATTGATGTTTTTGGTACTGAGCCATGAATCCCACACATGCATAAAAGTTGAATATGCATAAAATGATGTTTTGTTTATTGAATTCAATAAAACTGATCACAAACAGAGTCAAAACAAATCAATGATGATGGCTGATGGTGAAAACATGGAATTTCAAAATTTGAAAAATATTATATGAAAATATAAAATGTAAGCATATCGGAGCTCATCATCTTTATTATAGATGAGCTCCGAGCCCCAACCAAAAAAGCATTCAGAAACTCATAAAGGAAATCCTTAATAATTTTGAATGTCGAATTGAAACTGTGTGGTTTATGTATAAGACAAAATGGACGACAGTTTGAACAACTTCATTAGATTTATATGTTTATTTTTGGTTTATGTAATAAATTGCCTAATTTGAATCTTGTAATTACATCAGTTAATGTTAAATCTATAAATTTACAACATTTTAAAGTTTATGTTGAAGAGTGATACTTTGGATTGTGTTCGAAATATAATTGAAAAAGGTTTGAATCACATGGCGTTTCGAAAAAGTAATAATTGAATGCAGGTGTGAAAGAATTCATGGCCTACTATCAAAAAACAAACATAAATATGGATTTTTCTGATTTTTGAAGCTATAATTTATTGAAGATAAGGTTGTGATACATCAAGGTATTAAAAAAAATTGCAAAAATTTGACGTTTAAATATACGGGGTATTCCATTTAAAAAATATCAAGTTTGTGCCCAATCTTAAAAACAGGGCTCTCAATATCTCTTATAAAGCGTTTTCCTTTTTTTTTCTATCTTATATAGGGCCTAAGAAATAATTACATCTCCAAAAGTGAATATTTTCGTTTTCGCCCTGTATTTCAGGAACAAGAGTAGTTTGAATATTTCTGTTTGTGACTTTGAAAGTTTTACAAAAAAGTGATACAGGGTCGCGATAACCGCATGTCTCTATCTTCAATAATAGCTGAGATACAGAGCAGTCTCAACCAAAATGGTACACACTGTACTTCCCGTGTTCCCGTAACAACGGCTGAATCAGAGCGCAGTTTTTCTCAAGACCTGGCTCAGCACCACTATGGCAGAAAACCGCTTGAACGGATTAGCTCTAATGCACATAAATTACGAGAGAGTCATAGATACAGAAATGGTTGTGACCAGATTTGCTAATGCTGGCGCTTGGAAATTTTATTTAATAACTAAAAACTAATAAACCTTTGGATGATTCAATATTTTTTTTTCAAAGATTCATATTTACAAGAAATAATTTGTATTCAGTAACTGAAAACTAGTCAACTGCATGCTTTAATATTTTCTTATTTGTTTTTTATGATTTCTCATGGTTAAAAGACATAACTGTTTTTGTTACATCTTTCACTGGATAAAAGCTGAGCCCCCCCCAACATACCTTTCTAGGTACGCGCCTGGCCGAAGATGTTCGGCGAAAGCGTCTGCTTGGAACATTTCTCTGAGAGGAAATGTGTGTGAACTGGTCAAGATGTCAGATCTATTGAATTGGAGCGAGGGACAGGCCAGAGGAATAATACTGATTAATGGCGATAATTTGGCCTTATCATCCTCCTCAAACCTGGAAGAGTTCCATCTGTTCGAGTCTGGCGGAAAGCCACATTAGTCTTCCGTGTCGAATCTGGCTTTCCTTCGAACATTTCGACTGAGCCGATCATTTAACAAGAGAATCTCAACCTTAAGCGTTTCCCGTGTTGCAGCAAAGGAAAATGGCAGAGTAAATCATCATATAGCCGACTAAGGAGATAAAAATGAATGTTACCTACTTCACCCTATTTGGACAACGGAAAATGTGACTACCGAATCGGGGAAAAAGTCTCCGGAATGGGGATCCCGCTCCAACAAATCGCACATTATTTCCTCGCTTCCAGGAAAACCGTATTTTCTATTCAATTTCCAACCGCCGGATCAATTATACTGCGGTGTATTCCGGAATACAGATTTTATCCTAGAGGAGAACGCTACTTGACGTGAATAATGTGCATATTTCTCCAGAACGAGTGCAGTGGCGTTCACACACATTATACTGGGTGTTCGTGAATAAATGTATCATCTGTCAACTGTAGATTTCTCATGACATATGACATTCTTTTCCTCTCACATTTTTTCCGCCGGGTCTTCGTTTCCGAGATACAGGGTGTCCAAAATTTATATTTTTTTCAGTTTTTTGCTATTATCTCAGGAACCGTTCAAATTAAGGAATTGAGTTTTGGACACCCTTTGTCACTGATAATAGCTGCTTTCTCGCACCTTTCTCGGTTTTATCACACTTGCCAGTGCCGGAGATATTGAATTTTCACAAAGGTTTCATTCCCCAACTTTTATACCACTGGACCAATTTGCATTTGCACAGTATATTCTGATGCGCCAATGTGTTTTTCACGAAAAAGGTACCTTCTGGTTCATTACCCTAAAAAGAACCGTTTTCGAGAAAACTGGCATTTTATGATCAAAAGCAATTTGATGACGCATTGTTAAGTTCTTGTAATTGGAAAAATGAGTAGTGGCGATTAACAAGTTTATTAATTTCAACAAAATTTGACAACTAGGTTCTTAAGTTCGAATTGCAAAGTTATTTTTCATTATTGTTAGCGACCATAGTTGACAAGATTACAAGAGTTTTTCCAATCACAAGAAATTTACAATGCGTGAGCAAATTGTTTTTGATCATAAAATGCTAGTTTTCCCAAAAACGGTTCACTTTAGAGTAATAAACGAGGAGTTCCTCTTTATGTTAAACACATTGGCGCACCAGAATTTGCTGTGCGAATGCAAATGTGTACAGTGGCGTAAAAGTTGGGGGTGAAACCTCAGTATCGAAGACCTAAGAAAAAGGTGGTGCACATACAATATTTCATACATTTTTTACCTGATTTTATGGTTTTCAATGGTAATTACCCCCCCATGATCGTTATTACCCCTCCCATGAAGAAGAGCTATATCCGCCCTTGCTTAGTGACAATGTGTGTACAGAAACTCAATTCAAACGGTTCCTGAGATATTAGCAAAAACTGAAAAAAACACCCTGTATCTCTGAAACGCAGACCCGGAGGAAAATATTAAAGAGAAAAAAATGTTATTTTGATGAGAAATCTACAGTTGACCGTTGATACACTTATTTGGGAGCACTCTGTATGAAATCAACCAGTAATTCAAAGAGAAAAAGTTTTTATAATGAGAATGCAGTTCATTTTCACATATTTAATTGGAAAAATTGGCATAAACTACATAAAATTCCTTATATTCTGTATTCTAATAACAATTTTGAATTTTAATAGTAAAGTCATTCCATAGGTCCGCCGTTTCTGTTTGTTTAGAAGTTTTTCTGTTGGCTTATTCGAGTACTTTTATTCTCTTTTCGAATGAACTATCACAAAGTAACGGACTATTCTGTCCATTATTTCTAGATGAAATTTCAACACTGGATTCTTAATTTCCTTACAAGAAAATAGCATAACTGAATCTTCCATCCATGTTTATATTCGTGAAATATCTCCAGTATTAACAGAGGAAAAAGTTTCCTCAACATTCGCCAGGTCTTTGGAATTATTGAATTCACATAATATACTGCTCCACAAGAGTTAGGAATATCGTATTCAATCGTTTTCAAAAGTATGTAACTTCGAGAAAATCGCTGTAAAATCATTTTAAACTCAATAACAACTTGAATCGATCCAATAAAAATCAGTAAGAGATATTTCGTCAATCTGGTCACCTTTTTTCTGAAGTTTGGTTCTTTGCATATGCTTCATGAATGTTCTTATTTTGAGATGAAGTCAGTTCATCAACGAGTTTTCTGAAAATGCCAAGACGTAAATTAACAAACGCTGAGGCTAATAGGGCTATCGGAATGCTACAGGGTGGCCTAACCCAGGTTGTTGTAGCGGAAAGGCTCCAAGTCCGCCAAAGTGTGATATCTCGACTTTGGAATAGGTTCAGGGAGATAGGTTCCGTGTTGGAAAGACCAAGGCTTGGTGGGCGACGAAAAACAACACTTGCTCAGGATCGTTTCATCACCGTTTCGGCGAGAAGAAACCCTACATCTACGTGTAGAATGCTACGGAATACTCTTCAAAATGCAGATGGGGTCCAAGTTTCAATCGAAACCATCAGACGACGTTCGAGAGAGGTGAATGTAGGTTCTAGACGTCCATTATGAGGAGTTCCATTAACACGTGACCATAAGCGTTAAAGACTGAAATGGGCAAGGCAACATATCAATTGGAACGATCAATGCCGTAGTGTCCTTTTCACTGATGAATCCAGATATGGACGATCTTCAGATTCTCGAAGAATAAGGGTATGGACAATCCCACACATACCCCGTAATCGTCGCTATGTCCAAGAAATCCATCCATTCCGAGGGGGTAGTGTTATGGTGTGGGCCGGGATATGTTTCAACGGGCGCACAGATCTATACATTTGTCCTGGGAATATGACCGCCTTACACTATAGGGAGCATGTCATTGACAATGTTGTGCCAAACGCTGCTATTAGTGAAACTTTTCAATTTCTAGACGATAACGCTAGACAGCACCGTGCAACCATAGTTGAGAATTCGTGCGAGGAGCTTGGTATTCCACATTTACCAATACCTCCGCACTCACCAGATTTGAATTGCATAGAACATGCATGGGATATGCTTCAAAGAAGTTTATGGAACCAAATTCCTCAAGAAAGGTTCAACAACCTCGTGTGTAGTATGCAAAGAAGATGTCAAGCTGTTATTGATGCTCGTGGAGGCCATGCTTGAATTCTCTGGTAGTAAAATTTCGTTATTTCACTCGATTTTTCTTAACCACCCTGTATACGCTGCAGGCTGCAGACCTAAAGGCTAAAATTAATTTGAAACTTGAAATCATATTAATATGAACTCTCATCACAAAAGTCCTATTTTAACTATATTTTTTTGCAATTTAGGTCAATATACCTAACTCATGTGGAGCAGTTTATTTCCTCAAATTTATTGTTTTCCCAAAGTAAATGAACATTTTGATAAATACGTAATTTCTACGATTGCGTTTGTATCTGACAGAAGAATGACTATAACCTAATATTTTCAAAATATACGCGGTGAAATGTGTCAGAATTGCATGGCCAACCGGGATACTCTATAAAAGTGAATAAGTATAGGTTATATTCGGTATTAGCTTTCTGCTTTTGATGTATTCCATCGAAGTAGAACGTGAATAAATTACAACGTGTATGCATGGATAAGCCATGGAATTATTATCTGATTAAAAATGGAAGAGAGTCTTCCCCACTGAATCTAACTCTTGGAAATATAAGTGGTATCGGTACGCTGTGCTATGTCGTATTGATTCGAGCAGAGCAGAGCAATCCCATTTTGGCCAAAAAGATGATTCCCCAAGTCGAATCTGATCAAAGCAAATAAACTTCAGATATCTGAAATATAGTCGCCAAGTCGGACTTAATTCTTCTTCAAATGAGAGTAAAAATCTAGATCTTGGTGTGACAGTTGGGGCAGTTTTATTCAATTTCCTCCCCGAGATGAGCTTTTTCGCTCCTATCGAATTCCTGCAACATTTCTGGCCGGTCCAATCACGCCTTCTCCATTTGTTTCAACTTCGTCGAAATGCGTTTTGGACGAACGACTACAATGAATTCGGCGTTCCGATCCTAACAAAGCCTATGAAGATGTATGGAGAAGCTTCATAATCACTCGTGCTTCTGCGACGAATATTTGTTCTCGAGTTGACGATCATAAATCATCGAGGAGCAAAACGGGGGTATTCGAAATTCGAGGGATTTGAGAAAACGAGGCATATTTCACGAATTGGGCAATTTATCAATCTTCGAAAAATGTCCGGAATATCAGTTTTGCGTTTCAATTTATTATGCACTTCTCACCCCTAAAAAAAACACAGAAGCCGTGTTCAGTGGTTCAGTCTCGCACCAACTGGCGAAATTTGTATTGCTTTCATGCTCTTCATGTATACGCGTAATTCAGCAGACGCGTTGAACAGATCCTTGATTTCTCCACGATGGGCCATCATCGCTCGTCAGCGAAATCTTGTTCACAAAGTGGTGCCTAGCTCATTGGTGCTCGACGAAAGGCACGCCCAAATAATACCATATTGCGGGCTCCTATCGAAACAGATCCATGAATTTGAAAGTTTCTCTGTTGCTCAAGTATATTTTAATTGATAAAACAATATAAACTTGAACAAATTCTCCCAGCGGCTACTGGTAACGAACTGACGTGGCCACTTCAGACCAGAACAAGCCATCATACCTTGTGTGACAGCTCTGATAACTCTGCCATTGCGGGTCACGATAGGCCATCATTCGCCACGATGGGCCACCATTTGCCACGATGAGCCACCATGCGCCACGATAGGCCAAAATGCGCCACGATAGGCCAAAATGCGCTTTTGATCCGTGTTAACAGTGGCAGTGGTTTGTCGTGGCCTACTGTGTACAGGGCTCATCAGGATTATTTGTCTGCCATTCAGTAATCAGATACTCTAGGTAGACATGCGATTATTGTGGCATAGAATTCCGATGTGGACTTTCATTTGCCGACTTTGTGAACATAATTTTCAATTATGTTTTTAATTAAACTTGGTTCACAATGTTACGATCTCGGACCAATGCTCAGTTCGAATACCGGCGCGTTCGCCAATTTGTGTCCAATTAAATCTCAAAATTTTCCGCGATTCTATTCGCGTTGAAAGAGCAACATCATTTGCAACAGATTGAAAGAACGATTGTTAGGTCATAGTTTATTCCATGTATATTTTCCTCTCTTCGTGAAACCAGTATTTCGGTATAATGATATTGCCAATTGGGAATCTGTTGCACAAAAAAAACAAATTCCAAAAGAATGGAATTCCTTCAAAGTTGAACCAGAAACGGGTGAATAGCGGGACAAAACCCCACTTGTTTCGGCTAAAGCTTGTTTTCCCCGATATTTCTCCAGAGACATGTCGCGAAATTAGGTAGGAAGGACAGAAAGAGAGAGAGAGACAGCCATATATTTGCCAGCGGTTACCCCAGTAGTCGGCATTATTTCTAACGAGTTTGCATTGTGGTTCGGGGAGTTTTTTGAATATTGAGAATTATTAATTGCCGCTACAGCTGCATACGTGTTTACACGTGCTGCAGGCAACGTGGGCAATGTTAATTCACGTGGGGATGCTGCCAAAACCGCCGGCTTGTAAATCACAAATATGTCTCTTGCAATCATGAGCACAATTCTCCCCGTCTTCTCGGCTTCCAGGAGGGAATTATGCACGGGCATCGAAGCTGCAGTGTCTGTCTCTCTCTCTGTTCGAACAGCAAACTAGAAAGAAATTCTCAACCTCTAAAATGTGTTACGTGCCCTGATCTTTTTGGAAGACGCAATCTGTACGTTAACTTCCAACATCCATTATACAGGGTGGCCAAGAGATTGACGGAAAGCGGAAATTCGGAGGGTTGAAAAAGGGGAGCACTAGACACCGAGAGTTTTTCCATCCGTGGTTTTCCTGTGTTGTCCGAGAAACGTATACAATATTCTGATTCCATCTGGTATTCGGAGGATATTTCGAACATCACATCGCATTTGCTTCAAATACAGGGTGGCCAAGAGATTGACGTCAAAAAGGAAAAAACAGGTCCCTCGTGCCATGGGCTATTCGAATCACTCCCATGTATGTTATGCTATTTTTCACGGTTTTCGCGTTATGAATTTTTTTATGAACTTTGAGAATTTTCGTCTTGACCATCTAAAAAAAGATATTAAAAAAAACGTACAAGACTTCTCTGTGAAATTATTTTTGTAACTTAATCTCCATGAATTGTACTTTTATACATAAAATAACCAGATTCGTAACTTCGATGAAAATTATGGAAATGTTGGTCTCAAGTGAAAAAGTTACGTGAATTGGATTATGATCTGAATTTTCGAATCAAAATTAAAAATGTAAAAAGGCTAATTCACGGTTTCTTAGTATGCTTAAAAACTGCGCTCAACAGTCAGCTTTTAGAATCATTGATAAAAAATGGTACTTAACACTCTACTTTTGCTAGAATTAGCCTTCAAAGTCATCGAGGTGGAAAAAATCAAATAACTGGACATTTACTACAAAATTATTTTTTGCCATTTCAAGATATTTCTGATCAAGTTATGATAGGAAATGCTGAAAATCAATGAAAATTAGCTTTAGATGTTGGTCAAGAAAAGTTCTAGATAAAAAAAAGAAGAAGGTATGGCAATAAATCACACATCATAATGTAAATAAAAAGAAATTTATTTATAAAATTTACAGAAGGTGTTCAAAGTGGCCACCTTCAGCCTCAATACACATTCTACACCTTCTTGGAAAATTTTCTTTCAATCGCATAAAACCTGCCCTGTTCTCTCTTAGGACACGTTCGGCTTATCTTATCTTCAGTCGCAGCTCGTCTTCACTCGAACATTCTCGGGCGTAAACAATTTATTTGAAATAACCCCAAACGAAAAAATCGATGGGATTACGGTCAGGTGAACGTGGGGCCCCTTGATTGGTCGACTGCGTCCGATCCATCTGTTCGGGTATCGTTCATTCAAGTGGTTAATGAAAAATTGTTCTCGAAATTTCAAATAATCCCGATCGGTTTTGCATTGCTGCGCAGCGGACCAATCAAGTGACCCCCACTTTCACCTGACCTTAATCCCATCGATTTTTTCGTTTGGGGTTATTTCAAAGAAATTGTTTACTCCCGAGAATGTTCGAGTGAAGACGAGCTGTGACTGAAGATAGGAGAATCCGAACGTGTCCTAAGAGAGAACAGGGCAGGTTTTATGCGATTGAAAGAAAATTTTCCAAGAAGGTGTAGAATGTGTATTGAGGCTGGAGGTGGCCACTTTGAAAACCTACTGTGAATTTTATAAATAAATTTCTTTTTATTTACATTATGATGTGTGATTTATTGCCATACCTTTTTCTTTTTTTATCTAGAACTTTTCTTGACCAACATCTAAAGCTAATTTTTATTAATTTTCAGCATTTTCTATCATAACTTGATCAGAAAAATCTCAAAATGGCAAAAAATAATTTTGTAGTAAATGTCTAGTTCTTTGATTTTTTCCACCTCGATGACTTTGAAGGCTAATTCTAGCAAAAGTAGAGTGTTAAGTACCATTTTTTATCAATGATTCTAAAAGCTGACTGTTGAGCGCAGTTTTTAAGCATACTAAGAAACCGTGAATTAGCCTTTTTACATTTTTAATTTTGATTCGAAAATTCAGATCATTATCCAATTTACGTAACTTTTTCACTTGAGACCAACATTTCCATAATTTTTATCGAAGTTACGAATCTGGTTATTTTATGTATAAAAGTACAATTCATGGAGATTAAGTTACAAGAAGAATTTCACAGAGAAGTTTGTACTTTTTTTTTATATCTTTTTTAAGATGGTCATCTCAAAGTTCATAAAAAAATTCATAACTCGAAAACCGTGAAAAATAGCATAACATAACATGGGGGTGATTCGAATAGCCCATGACACGAGGGACCTGTTTTTTCCTTTTTGACGTCAATCTCTTGGCCACCCTGTATTTGAAGCAAATGCGATGTGATGTTCGAAATATCCTCCGAATACCAGATGGAATCAGAATATTTTATACGTTTCTCGGACAACACAGGAAAACCACGAATGGAAAAACTCTCGGTGTCTAGTGCTCCCCTTTTTCAACCCTCCGAATTTCCGCTTTCCGCACGCGTTTTTCCAAAGCATACCCGACATATCCATTAAATTGAATTAAAATTTCTTCTCACGTATGAACATGTCAACTTCGTCGATTTTTCCACTTCTTCGTAGACATGGGTAATCCTTCCAAGCCCCATTATACTCATATATATACTTTTTATTCATGCTACCGTCCCGGGCTTCTTTTCCCCCCTTGAGGGCGAGAGACCAATCGTGCTAAGCGATGCGCAAAATCAGCTCGTTCATTGTGACATTAATTAAAATTTGAATTAGCACAACTCTTAGAGTTTTTGCAGAATTCAATTTGTACGCTTTGAGGAACCTCAGTTGCAATTATATTCAGCCAGCGATTATGATTGTTTCGTGTTCGGCTTCAGATTGGACAAAAGTGTGTACAAAATAATGGCCAGCTCGCTTGACTGATTCGACCCTGTTGGATTTTTTCTTCGATCACACATGACATACCAGATTTGGCCTTGAAAATTCTCGGGAAGATGATGATTTCATTTCGATGTTCTACAGGGTGCCCATGGAAATTTTTTTATATGCAGGGTGTTCCTAAATGAGTATATCAACGATCAATTGTAGATTTCTGATGAAAAAATTAAATTTTTATTTCTCTTCCATTTTTTCCTCCAGGTCTTCGTTTTTGAGATACCGGGTGTCAAAGATTTATATTTTTTTCAGTTTTTTGATAATACCTTAGGAACCAGAATTGAGTTTTTGTACTAACCTTGCGCCAATGTATTTCACCTAAAAAGGTGCTTATGGTTCATTACAAAAGTGAACCGTTTGCTAACGCATTGTGAATTTCTTCTGATTAGAAAAATGAGTAGTGATAATTAACAAGTTCATTAATTTCAACAAAATTTAACAAGAATCCAAGAATTGCTCGAAATGTACGCCTGTTGTTTTGAATGCACGCATTAAGTTAATTTAATTTTTGATCATAAAATGCCAGTTTTCTCGAGCTTCAGAGCAATTAACCAGAAGTACTTTTTTGTATAAAACACATTAAAGCATCCGAATTTGCTGTGCAAGTGCAAATTTGTCCAGTGATGTGAAAGTTGGAGGTGCCACTGGCTCGTAAAATAAAACCGAGTTAAAATAAAGAAAGTAGCTGTTATTACTGACAATGTGTGTACACAAACTCAGTTCTGTAATTCAAACGGTTCCTGAGATATCAGCAAAAAACTGAAAAAAATATTGATTTTTGACACCCTGTATCTCTGAAACGAAGACCCGGAGGAAAAAATGAAAGAGAAAAAAAATGTTATTTTTATAAGCTTTTATTTCGTTTCACCTGTCCCGGTGTCTGTCTGTCTGTCTGTCTCTCTGTAATCAAATCTTGCAAGTTAAATATGACACACTTCTAATCGTCCGATTGATTTGAAATTTTTCAGGTGACAATGCATCATGAAATATTTTTTATAGAAAGAAACAAAATGGTGGCTCCAAAATGGCGAATGAGTTTTGTAATTATGATCCGATTCCATTCAGAATTAGTATCTGGGAATATTCGGGTTCAAAAATGATGATTCTTTTGTCAAAATTGGGAAATTCAAGATGGCGGACGAGTTTGGTAATTATGATCCTATTCTATTCAAAATTGGTATATGGTTTTCTGGGTCGGAAAATACGATTCTTCGAAATTGAGGAATTCAAGATGGCGGCTTCAAAATGGCGGATGAGTGTTGTTATAAAAGCTTGTCTTCAAAAATTTTTTTTAAATAATTAGGCTTGTTTTATGAGAAACCTACAGTCTATAAAATTGATAATTATTGAGGAACACCCTGTATGATTATAAACGGAAAATCCGATAATAATAGGGCATT
This sequence comes from Adalia decempunctata, assembly GCA_951802165.1. NCBI lineage: Eukaryota > Metazoa > Arthropoda > Insecta > Coleoptera > Coccinellidae > Adalia > Adalia decempunctata. The sequence goes on along the minus strand of OX637704.1, from coordinate 7,665,184 downwards.
CTTTGAGAGGAACCTCGCAAAATCGATAGTTTTAAGTTTCATTCTGAAAATGATAATGAAACATACAAAAATTGTTATGGCATTTTCTGTAGGGGCTCTTTCATTTCTCGAGAATTCCAATGATTTGACTGAATTTCTGCGTTTTCGAAGAAATAAAAATGTAAGAGTGTGATAGAGCAATTTATGTTCGGATCGGATTTTTCGGAGCAAAATGTTACAAAATCAAAGAAGACCGAATTGAAACAAAGAATAACCTACTTTATTCAGTATCATGCTTCTGGAACTGTTGCCGCCAGATGTTGGCCTGAATGCGTAATGTATCTTTTTACCGGATTCCCAATTGTGTTAATTTATTATTTCACGGCCGAAAAAACGGTCGTAGCTGCGAGATATATTTCAAAAAACGGCTGAGTTTATCGTTTAAATGCATAAAATACCTCCGCCCCAGGCGGAAAAAATAATTCGTACTGGTACTTATGCAAATTTTATTCAGGCGTATCAAAGAAGCAAAATAATTGGTACATCTCTCACGTAATGCGAAACCCTCGGTATATTCTTTTAATTCGTTAGTTAGTGTTTGTTAACATGATACGCTACTACTGTTTCGTCGTATTCCATCGGGGTGAATTTCCTATTATAATTATCTGAAATTCCTATCCCAGAAACACGTAGGCAGGTAGATTATATGGGAATCGATTTTCGAATAGGTCACGTATCTACTTGTCACGTAATTATTTGCAATCTAGCATCTTCATCAAAAATGTGTATCTGTCGCTGTTGGGCGAATATTGTCTCTAATTCACCGAAAGGAGGTAATCTGATACATGTGGAGCCCGCGGCATTTACCCGACTTCGAAATGTGGATGGTATTCTAGGAAAGTCTGATTACATATCTATCAGAATCAGTATGATGATAAATCAGTTTACATCGTCGAAAATTAGTAATCCAACCTCACTGGAGCACATCTCGATTCAAACGTAATTGTGGAATTGGAATATTCAGACTTTTCTATCAGTCCTTGAGCTCAATCTTTCTGAATTTCAAGGATAAACCGAAATTTTAGTTCTGCTTCTCTCTTTGAATATTTTCCTTTGGAAAATTGTCCTAATATAAGTTCTATATGGGCGTGATTGGTTTCTTTTTGTTGCGATATGCACCTTTTCTGACAACATTATGAAAATACCCCTCTGCAATCAAAGTTAATGTCTATTAAATAAAAATTTCTCATGTACATCAATGAAATACACTGCGCAAAAAAATTAACGCACATTCTGAAAATCTCAATTTTAATGAAAGTTAACTCTACATTGACTTTATAACTTATTTTTTTATGTTCTCTCGGGAAGGTTTTGAACGAAACAAGACACATTAAATGGAAGAAAAATTCAGGATATCACCGAATCTTATGTGAAAGAAGAGAAATGAACAATTTTCAAAATACTGAAATGCTGATAAGTGATTTAATACTTGGTATTTCCAACCCTTGCGTTAATTACAGCTCGGCAACGACGGTTCATACTCAAAATGAGTGATCTTAAAATGTTCCGATCTAATCCTTCCCAGATTTCTCCGAGTTGGATTCCTAAGTCATTAAGAGTAGCTGGATGATTTTCTGAACTTCTCAGCCTTCTATTGAGGTTGTCCCAAACCTGCTCAATCGGATTGAGATCTGGACTTCTTGCTGGCCATTCCATTCGAGAGACTTCAACCTCTTCAAGGTACTCCTGAACGATGCGCGCACGATGGGGTCTGGCCTTATCGTCCATAAAAATGAAATTTCCACCAATGTATGGGGCAAATGGCACTACATACTACATACTCTTCAAGAATGTTCCTTATATACTTATCAGCATTCATAGCTCCATTATCAACGACCACTAGGTCTGTGCGAGCAGTCAAATATATTCCACCCCATACCATAATCGATCCTCTCCCGAAACCAGTAGTATTCAGGAAATTGCACTGAGCATATCTTTCATGTGGACGTCTGTATACAAGGGAACGTCGATCACAATGGTATAGGCAGAATCTAGACTCATCTGTGAAGAGAACTCTTTCCCAATCGGCCTCTTCCCAATGGATATGCTCTCTCGCAAAATCCAAACGCGCCCTTCGATGGGCTGGGGTAAGAGCTGGGCCTCTTGCCGCGACAAGATGCCTTAAATCATATTGTCTGAGGCGATTTCTTATTGTCTGAGTGCTAATTTGCACCTCATGAGTTCGCTCAAGCTGATTTGATTTTGAAGGAGGCGAGCGGTTGCAAACCGTTGTCTCAACGAAGAAACTCTCAAGTAACGTTCTTGAATGGCAGTTGTTACCCGTGGTCTACCCTGTCCTGGTCTTCGGACATTCATACCTCCCTGAATCGCTGCAACATTCTGGAAACACTTGTATGGGAAACTCCAAACCTTTCTGCAATTCTTGTGTATGTCCACCCTTCTTCTCGCAAAACTACCGCTTGGGCACATTCCTCTTGGGTCAAATTGCGTGTTTCGCGTTGCATAGCGATCGAGTGTAGAAAATCAAACGAAAGAAAAACTATTGATCACTAGAATTGATCGAGAACAACTGATTTTAGAATGCAGCCAATACATTCAAAATCTGATAATATCATCTTTTTTTATTACTGCTGGGAGAAAACATCTGTATTGAAGAAAAACGTTGAAAGTGGATAACATATGCATGCATAATTCTGATAAAAATAATTATCATTGAGAACACCTTCAGTTGTAGAATAAATTTGAGATTTCCATAATGTGCGTTAATTTTTTTGCGCAGTGTAGATGAAATAAATAACTCAAAAAATCGTAAGCATCGTGTCATAAGAAGATCAGGTGTTTATGTCTGAAAGTGAGACAGCGGTAGGCGGATTCAGTGCTATGTGTGACCGCTCTGGCTCCGAATATGAACAAGCGCGCAAAACTACTAACATCAGGTCAATGCTTTCATAATTTTTATCTTTGTGGTGCGAATTTGCGTGGTTGTATGCGATTTCGTCTGACGCTACAAAGTGAGAGAAGTGAATGGGATGAGTGAATCTTCGAGTTCAGAGAAGATGGGCCTCAGCAATGGGTTTATGATGCCTGATTTTCCTCGAGATTCGAATGAAATAGCTTTACTGGGAATAAAATAATTCGCAGCGCAAATGATAGGGCTGCCGAGAATTTGCGGACTGAAAGGAATGATTTATTATTCATTTTGACTTTCGACGGGATTAGTCTTGCCATGAATCATCCGCGGTAAAATATAAGCAGACAGATATACGGAAAAGATCCTCGGAGAATTTTTAGACCTATGATATATTTGTTCTTCCCCTAACCTGAATAATTCGTCAATCGTACTTTAAATTACTCGAATACAAACCCTCCTCTGATATGAGATACACTCTTAGCGATGTGTCAAATTATTCATGAAGCATTTATCTTATTCAAGTAGCAGTAATTTCAAGATGAATTGAATAAAATACTTGTGCTAATTCTGCTGTGAAACGCGATCTCATTTTTTTTTTAAATATGGTTGTGAGAGCTATTCTACTGTCAGTATCACTCAGCTGAAATTAAGTTTGCAATTTATGTCTGAATTCAATTATTTCCATCAGACTGTCGGTGATTGATAAGGTCATGGAGAATTTCCGGAAAAATACTAATGAAATTATTTGATGATCTGTCTGATCCAAAAACGGATTATGATGAATTGCGGAGGGAGAAATTCACGAGCAGCTGGAGGATCGAATGATGCGGAGCGATCTTATTCTCGACTTTTTTCAGCGAATGCTTAAAAATTGCAGGACTCTGAATGATTGGAACGAATGTGTCTTGATAGTCCTGAACTGCAATCTTTGCCATCATACATTTTTTCTCATGATACTGAAGAAGGGCTATATTTTTCATTTTCCATCATTCTCCTTGATTCGGCTGTGTTAGAGAGAAAAACGTTTTGGACAAGTATTCGAATAGGAAATGGAATAAATTCGTTTTTTTTTGTCCACAACAAGTGCATGACATTTATTAAGCATTCCAGCTCTAACTTTCCTTCCAAGATGTCTACAACTAAAAGCCCCATTGTATTCTTCGAAATATTATTCAACCTCGATTTTCTCAAGATTGGAATGTAAGACTCATATAACATAATTCCTAGTATATTTCTTGATAATTCGTGATACATTCTTGAATGGGAGCAGGAGATTGTTCGCTTGTTCATCCACCTCGTAAGGAAAAATTTTTTCAACAGCTGTCAAAAAAAATGACAGCTGTTGTCGAAGAAATAGTCGCTAGAATTTTACATGGTTCTGGTTACGCCACCTGGACAAAATTTTGCATGAAATATAATAACAATAATTATTCATATTATTATTATTATTTCAAACTATATTCTCGGGGTCAAACTCTTAACCGGTTTTTCATATGGAAGAAAAAAATGCTTAAGTTATCTGATCTGAAATAATGTAACCCTGTGCCAGCATATTTTGTAAGTCGTGAATTGAGAGAAAATATGGTAATTTCTCTGATTAACTGGTCCTTTTTATTTTCACGAGATATAACCAACATTTTGGTGCAAGCAAATGAGTCATTTTGCAACTGAAAACATCGTCACTCGAAAACTTCTACATGTATGTCGTCAAGGTCTGAGACGGAATTGAAATGAGAAATAGTATGAGAGTGGAGAATACAGTATGTATGAATATGAATTTCATATAAATTCATTTGAATAATGAGTGGTAAAAGCTTTTGACATGTTGGTTGAGTAAATATAGACCTCATTTATGAAATGACCATAGCGAATTTCGGAGATGTTGACCCACTATATGATAAACATAATAAAACGTAGTCGATTCTAAGATGAGCCTTTTTTGATTGGCAGTAAAGTGAAATATATTTCCATCCGAGAAGTAACGTAGTTTAACATCTGAGGAGACTATTTTCAGAAATAAAATCGGGCAAAATAGAGAAAAAGAGTTCTACTTACATCAAAACTGATTTTCCCAGATTGTTTCTGCTTTATCGTGTTGAATACGTAGTGAGCATAGTTTGTTGCATCTGTGAAAAAAGAAAAGTTATTGCAAAACCCACATCAGTAGGTACATTTTGAATATTTTTCACTCATCTACTTCTAGACTCTAGAGGGATATATCCTTAAACTATATACAGGGTGTATTTAAAGGTGAGGCTTTTTTTTTAAAGGTGGTAAAACTCATCAAGATAAATAATTTTACCAAAAGTTTTTTCTATGAATTATGCCCCTGTTTCGAGAAAATGAAACTAGAATATTTTCTAGTTTCTAGGTGAATCTGAAAATTTTTCAGTCCGTAACTGCTGCCTGGCCTGCTTATCCGTGTAGATATCAACATCTCTTGTTTTTTGCCTCCTATCATACATGACTGACATGACTCAGTTACGGCGAGCGTGCGGTGTAGTTTGTACGAGTGTTTACGTTTATTCAAATAATGAAATTGTTGATATGCTTTTAATTTATGGTGAATCAAAACAAAATGCCTTTTCAGCGTATAAGTTGTACAGAACAAGATTTCCGCAAATGTTCGCGGATGTTCATAAACCTGGAACAGAGAGATGCAGGCCAGAGTAGTATTAAGGTATTGATGCCCAAAAATTTTTATGAATTTTTTAAACTGAACATTTCACATAAGAAATTTTCGGTAAAATGACTGATTTTGATGAGTTCTATTACCTGTCAAAAGAAAAGCCCCACCTTAAAATACACCCTGTATAGTCTAAGGATCATTTCGTCACGTTGGAAGCCAATATTTTTGGAATTTCAAGGTGGGAATAGTCCGAAATCATGACGAATCCGTGGTCAATTTGAATCCTGGGTGTCCGTAAGAACGATATTTCTCAATCGGACAAAAGGCAGGTTCGAATTCGAAATTTTGGTTTCCTGGTAATTTCAGAACTACTGATTGGATCGAGATGAAATTTTGCATTCAAATGGACAATGATGTATTCAAGCTGCTTGTAGAATTTTGGACAGATCTCATCACCAGAACTCTCGTGGGACGTTTAGGTTTTATAAGATGTAGAGCTACCTCAGATATTTGAATATATCTTCTTTTCCAATTATTCAAGTAATCTAATTATTGATATATGACACATTGAGGTCATTGAATATAAAGTCATTATAGCTTCAATTGGTCGAAGTACGAATCCCTGGCATACAATAGAAGGCTCCTCATCTTCTCAAACGAGTATGACACTTTATGAGTAGAGTCCTACGCTACGTTGGACAGTACGGACTTCATAGAGCGACGTGCTCGGAGAACAGCGAATCCCTATCATTTATGTATATGAATCGATTTTCACCTCGTTTAATATTTTATTGTCGTCAAGTATCGCTTATCCCCCGACTAAGTCCGCTATAAATAGAACGCTAGGGATCTTTCGGACTTCGGATTATTTTTGGCAATTACATAAATCCCGCCCTCAACATGCGATGCTGTGAGCTATATGACAACGGAACTTTTAATTTATTGATGAGTCTGCTAAGATGGAAGGATTAGCTGAAACAATAATTGTTGTTTCTCTGTGCAGCTCCCTCGTCCTCGCGTTTCGTCTCGGAGGATTCCGGCCATCATTATCGAGCATTCAATTCCAAGAATGACGCACATGAGTTCTCTTCGTGACGTAGAGTCGTAGAAGATAGATTTATTCCACATTATTGGAAATAAGAACAGAAACTCTCACAGTGCAATTAAGGATCATGGACGAAAGCTTCTACCTCTGCTGTCAAAATTTTTGAAAGCTGTCATTTTTTGACAGCTGTCATTTTTGACAGCTGTCATTTTTTGACAGCTGTCAAATTTTTTGACAGCTGTCAAGAGTTCTTTTTTTTTCGTTGAATTGTTGAATGCAAATCTTCCCACAAAATGGATCTACTTGCTCTGCTTGAAAATGACGAATGAATAATGTGTGAACACGCAAATCGAGGCTCTGAATTCCTTTTCGATGCCGCGTAGATTCAAACCAAACTTCGGTTTCACAAATTTTTATAGGATCGCAACAAAGGAAACGTATTACTTAACTTAATGGCGTTCCGCCGTTAGACCTCGTCCAATTCGTCGGAACAAAAATTTCGATTCCACGTTCGTTTCTGGAGTTCGGTTAACGAGGTAACCTCGGCTGGCAGGACGAATTTTTCTTTTTTCCATTTTCGCGAAGCCATTTGTCCAAATTACCTGAGTGTGTGAGTTCAACGTTATTTACTAATCATCGTTTATTTCCCTCTTTCCGGCTGGTAAACTACCCGCATTATTCTTGAAAATGTCGAAAAAGCAACGTTCGCCCCTTCTCACCTCTAATTGAAGTGGCGATCGTTTGTTGGCAATGCCCCTTTTGATGGGTCTCTCACTACTCGACGCTGTTTAATCAAAACCAATCGGTTCAGCTATTTATCGGTTGATTTGTTCTTGCTTAATCAGAGTGTGCGATATTCATATATTCATTGATCTGTTACCATAACCATTTCATCATAAAATAGCCTGTATTTGCTTGTTTCGTATGCGCTAGTTCGTTTTGAAGCACTTTGCAACCCCATAGGTTAAATCAGCAAAGAGGCTGCAGATGCTGCCTTCCTTCAAATCACATGTGGAGGCATTCCCATTTTGTTCACGATAATGAATTCAACGAGCTTATAATGATGGCTATTATTCACGAAGATGAGGTTGACTAAGTGAATACTTAGAATATTTAACTTTGTCCACGACTCTTGGAGAATTCTTCTTGAAATGTTCACAATTTTCAATTCTAAAAACAAATTAATTCAAATTGACGTTCCATGAGATATTCTGTGGTTGTCGCAATGGAGTCTGATAAAAGAGTGATTTATGAGTTGAATGAATACATGATAAAAAATACATGAATTATGAACAATTTTTTGAAAAGTCGTTCGCACCATAGTAAATTATTCAACGAGCATATTATGATGAATATGTCACGCGGATGAGGTTCCACATCCAAATGAATAATATCTATAATATGCGAGTGGGATACGTAACTTTATCCACGACTCCTATCGGGTTGCAATTTGCTTTTGAGGGGCAATATCACCTTTTGAATCGTGGTAAATCTTCATTCAAACGTGGTCTCTTTATTTCACGAGTAAGTACCCTAATTTACGACGTAGAGACTTGATTTTTTTTTAAATTGAAGTTGAAGAACGTCCCGAGGGCAAATGGTTTTCTTTTTTTCGATTTAATTAGTTCTTCAATTAAAAAAACCAGGGTAATCGTTAGATCTGGGGTTATTGAATATATATCCTCCTTTTTCATGTTATTGAATATGTTTTTCGTTTTTCATGAGTACCAAGGGCGGATTTACGGGGGGGGTACTGGGGGTAACTTCCCCCCCCATGAGTATCGAAGACCTAAGAAAAAGGTGGTGCACATAAAGTATTTCATACATTTTGCACCTGATTTTATAGTTTTAAATCGTTATTACCCCCCCATGAATGTTATTACCCGTCCCATGAAAATTTTGTAGTTTATAGAAGATTCAATTGCCGAGGGCAAATAGTTGCGATTTTTTCCAAAAAATGATGAATAACCGTCGGAAAAAAATCATTAAGTGTAGTTTCCAAAACGCTGAAGTTCAACCGGTTTTTTTTTTAATCGAAAAACTGATTAAACCAAAAAAATCGCAACTATTTGCCCTCGGCAATTTGATCTTCTATAAAATACAAACATTTTCATGATGATTATTTCAAAAATATAGCTTGTACTCATGAAAAACGAAAAACATATTCAATAACCCCAGATCTAACGATTACCCTGGTTTTTTTAATTGAAAAACTAATTAAATCGAAAAAAAGAAAACCATTTGCCCTCGGGACGTTCTTCAACTCCAATTTCAAAAAAAATCAAGTCTCTACGTCGTAAATTAGGGTACTTACTCGTGAAATAAAGAGACCACTTTTGAATGGAGATTTACCACGATTCAAAAGGTGATACTGCTCCTTAAGAATTATTAACGACTTCCGAACGTATACTACGAAATTTCGTGAATCCAGATCTTCTAATGGCACTATAACAACGATTTTAAGCTATTTAATCGATTCACATGAGAAATTTCCATCAAATGGGAGGAGATTATTGATATTGAATAGTCCACATCATCCTCCTTTTTGAATTCGGACGAAAATGTGTATCGAAACTAAATTAGCGCATCGATCGTATGAAACGTGGGTTCTCTGATTTCCGAAAGCTATCGTTTTTCAGTTGGGTACGTTCATTGCAGCTGAGGTATTTTCATCAGAGAGTTTTTCTGGCCGTATCAATAGGCCAAGAGCTCATGTGTTCATTCATGAAGGGCTGTTGGTTTTGTTGTCTATCTAACCATAAAAACGGAACTCGTATCAAAAATAAGCCCAAATCCGTCAAAGTGTTTGAAATACATTGAATGGAGACTGCACGCATTTCAATGATACAAAAACATTTCCTATCACAATTCAGCTTCGGGTTTAATTGAAAAGGGCGATCCCCAACATTTTTAAATTCGCGTCAAAACCATGTACTGGCGGAATATAACATATATCAGGTGCTTCACACTGCGTAAATCCGGCAAAACTCTAATTTACTAGTCGGTCGATGTTTTAAGCTAGTAATTTGAATAATTGAACCGATATACAATATCGCATTGAATTCGGTGTTCCACATTCTAGGTAAGGCTTATGGAATCGAAGTGAAAATTAGAACAGGACGGTCATATTCATGGAAAGCTCTCCAAGACTCGTGGAAATTGAGAATTGGGGGGACGAATAACTGCAATATTGTGTTTCATGGGTTAGATGCTATTACCAAAGTTTTGACATTAAGTTTAATGAATGCTCAATACGAACTGACCATTAGCACTGTTCGAACCGGAGAAAGGACGAGAGAACTTGATATTCTATCCTGACTGCAACATGAATCCTTGCGGGGAAAATTTAATAACGACGAATATTGTTCTTCTTCTTCCTCGAGACCAATCAAGCCTGGAGTTATTAGGGGGATCATAATTAAAAATGGTCCTTCAGAATTTTGAACTTTTGTTGGCTACGACCACTCGATCTTGACATTATCGAATGAATTTTCGAATCTCGAATATCAAAATGCCATTCATAGTCCAAGGAAGTGTTCGTTATCTGCTTTGGTTGAGTTGCTTGCCTGGAGTGATTATGATGGAGTAAAAAAGAACTAATCACTCATCTCAGCTGCCAGAATTAAGTGTCCTGTAGTGGCACCTGGTAGTGGCCTGAATATGCTTTTTCCACTTTATAGAGATGAATGCAAAGCAGAAACTATAGGTGCAGGCTTCAGTACCCGTTAATGTGGAATTCATCGATTGCTTTGCTTTATAGAGAGGCATGATTAATTGAAGATTATTTCAATGGCCTTTTCGAAGGATTCGCAAAAATCGATAGTTCAAACAACTGCTCTTCGTATTTTCCGCACAGGCTTTCGAAAAGCAGTGACTATGCAATTTCGACGCTGAAATATTACTTTCCTGAGCATTTTCAGAGTCGATATGCTGACCGTATGTAGTCATTAATGGATTAGAAGGATTTGAATAACAGGAAAAATTTCGAAGCAATCTGGTTAATAGGGTGTGAGTTTGGCATGTTCCCGTCCTCATGGGAGAGAATTATCAGGATTATGCTGCAGTATTGGTTTATCGGATTTGTATAAAGTAGTTCGTAAACACTTTGCAGTTCAACTGCAATCGTTCGAACTTTATGCGCGTTTCACAGCTTAAGTGAACCAATATAAATTCGGAATACGTTGAATAGAATCGGTTCTTCTGAGTGCAATCATGCCAAGATTATAGCCGTTATAAACCGGATATCTCTTAGAGCTATGTAATTTTCCATTGGGGTAATATTGAATTGTCGAATTTTCCGTAGGATAAATGACATCTGGTGGCATTTTCAACGTTTTCGAATCAGGCTCCTTGTATTCATAAATCTTTAATTTCCGGAGGAACCTAATTATCGCATGAAAATTGAGTTCAATCCAAGACTTCAATCTTATTTCAAATGTATAATGTTCGTTTTCTGTTAACGATTTTCAATTTCTACTCGGAACGACTCGATAGAAAGACTGACTGGAGAATTGGGCAGCAGTTTAATTAAGTCGCATTCGTAGAGTAATTATAGAAAGATCAAAGGACGAATTCTACCCTTCATTAATTGTCAGATACTTTGATGTGTAAGGAATGGAACCTACGCTCCTCATACTAAAATATAATAGGATATTCAATTATTCTTACCACCAAGGGGGAAGAACTGCGAGAAGATATGCTTGAACGAATCCTCGTCCACCATACCCGTCGGGCATTCCTGAAAAAATAAAAGAGATTGAATGTTGTATTATCGAAAACACTGATATACGGGTGGCCAAGAGATTGACGCCAAAAAGGAAAAAACAGGTCCCCCGTGTCTTGGGCTATTCGAATCACCCCCATGTATGTTATGCTATTTTTCACGGTTTTCGAGTTATGAATTTTTCTATGAACTTTGAGAATTTTCGACTCGACCATCTTAAAAAAGATATAAAAAAAAAAGGTACAAGACTTCTCTGTAAAATTCTTTTTGTAACTTAATCTCCATGAATCGTACTTTTATACATAAAATAACCAGATTCGTAACTTTGATAAAAATTATGTAAATGTTGGTCTCAAGTGAAAAAGTTACGTAAATTGGATTATGATCTGAATTTTCGAATCAAAATTAAAAATGTAAAAAGGCTTATTCTCGGTTTCTTAGTATGCTTTGAAACTGCGCTCAACAGTCAGCTTTCGGAATCATTGATAAAAAATGGTACTTAACACTCTACTTTTGCTAGAATTAGCCTTCAAAGTCATCGAGGTGGAAAAAATCAAAGAACTAGACATTTACTACAAAATTATTTTTTGCCATTTTAAGATATTTCTGATCAAGTTATGATAGAAAATGCTGAAAATTAATGAAAATTAGCTTTAGATGTTGGTCAAGAAGAGTTCTAGATGAAAAAAAGCAAAGGGTATGGCAATAAATCACACATCATAATGTAAATAAAAAGAAATTTATTTCTAAAATTTACAGTAGGTGTTCGGAGTGGCCACATCCAGCATCAATACACATTCAACACCTTCTTAAAAAATTTTCTTTCAATCGCATAAAACCTGCCCTGTTCTCTCTTAGGACACGTTCGGCTTCTCTTATTTTCAGTCGCAGCTCGTCTTCACTCGAATATTCTCGGGCGTTAACAATTTCTTTGAAATAACCCCAAACGAAAAAATCGATGGGATTAAGGTCAGGTGAATGTGGGGGCCCCTTGATTGGTCGACTGCGTCCGATCCATCTGTACGGGTATCGTTCATTCAAGTGGTTAATCAAAAATTGTTCTCGAAAATTTGAATAATCCCGATCAGTTTTTCATTGCTGCGCAGCGGACCAATCAAGTGCCCCCCACGTTCACCTGACTTTAATCCCATCGATTTTTTCGTTTAGGGTTATTTCAAAGAAATTGTTTACGCCCGAGAATGTTCGAGTGAAGACGAGCTGCGACTGAAGTTAAGAGAAGCCGAACGTGTCCTAAGAGAGAACAGGGCAGGTTTTATGCGATTAAAAGAAAATTTTCTAAGAAGGTGTAGAATGTGTATTGATGCTGGAGGTGGCCACTTTGAACACCTACTGTAAATTTTATAAATGAATTTCTTTTTATTTACATTATGATGTGTGATTTTAGGGCATACCTTTTTCTTTTTTTTATCTAGAACTTTTCTTGACCAATATCTAAAGCTAATTTTCATTAATTTTCAGCATTTTCTATCATAACTTGATCAGAAATATCTTAAAATGGCAAAAAATAATTTTGTGGTTTAGTCTAGTTCTTTGATTTTTTCCACCTCGATGACTTTAAAGGCTAATTCTAGCAAAAGTAGAGTGTTAAGTACCATTTTTTATCAATGATTCTAAAAGCTGACTGTTGAGCGCAGTTTTGAAGCATACTAAGAAACCGTGAATTAGCCTTTTTACATTTCTAATTTCGATTCGAAAATTCAGATCATAATCCAATTACGTAACTTTTTCACTTGAGACCAACATTCCCATAATTTTTATCAAAGTTACGAATCTGGTTATTTTATGTATAAAAGTACAATTCATGTAGATAAAGTTACGAATTTCACAGAGAAGTCTTGTACTTTTTTTTTAATATCTTTTTGAGATGGTTAAGTCGAAAACTCTCAAAGTTCATAAAAAATTCATAACTCGAAAACCGTGAAAAATAGCATAACATATACATGGGGGTGATTCGAATAGCCCATGACACGAGGGACCTGTTTTTTCCTTTTTGACGTCGATCTCTTGGCCACCCTGTATTTTGTTGGTTACTTCACAGATAAGCTCGAGAAAATTTCGACTCGGAAACGAGTTATTCATCACGTCCTGCTGAATTGAATCTGCCGCGGATTTTGTGCAATGCGAAGTTCCGCCAAGTATTTTAGTGAATTGAATTCACAAATTATGTTTTTAGGGGAACGAAAATGCTTAACTCCTAGATGGTATCATTTCATCTCATCTGCGAGACTGAATGAAATCCAGGTGCGCCCTTGCTTCTCTTGACATTCGTATCAGCCCAAAGGAATGAAAGGATTAAAATTAACAGGATGAGTGTTGAACAACTCCACCTTCCGAGAGCGTATTGTGGTTGGCCACCTGGTTACTTGGCGCCCTGCATTTCCCATTTCGCTTGCAGCACCGTTGAATTGGAGAAAGTCCTAACGCACTAATTAATGAAGTGACGGCTCTGGAGGATCTCTTAATCCAAATTCAACGCATCTCAACCAATTCTGTTTTACTGCGTCCCCTCTTTTTAATCTCCTTTTATGGGGTTTCTCAATTCGAACCATATGTTCGCCATTACAATATACACTGCGCAAAAAAATCAACGCACATTATGGAAATCTCAAATTTATTCTACAACTGAAGGTGTTCTCAATGATAATTATTTTTATCAGAATTATGCATGCATATGTTATCCACTTTCAACGTTTTTCTTCAATACAGATGTTTTCTCCCAGCAGGAATAAAAAAAGATGATATCATCAGATTTTGAATGTATTGGCTCCATTCTGAAATCAGTTGTTCTCGATCAATTCTAGTGATCAATAGTTTTTCTTTCGTTTGATTTTCTACACTCGATCGCTATGCAACGCGAAACACGCAATTTGACCCAAGAGGAATGTGCCCAAGCGGTAGTTTTGCGAGAAGAAGGGTGGACATACACAAGAATTGCGGAAAGGTTTGGAGTTTCCCATACAAGTGTGTCCAGAATGTTGCAGCGATTCAGGGAGACAGGTATGAATGTCCGAAGACCAGGACAGGGTAGACCACGGGTAACAACTGCCATTCAAGAACGTTACTTGAGAGTTTCTTCGTTGAGACAACGGTTTGCAACCGCTCTCCTCCTTCAAAATCAGCTTGAGCAAACTCATGAGGTGCAAATTAGCACTCGGACAATAAGAAATCGCCTCAGAGAATATGATTTAAGGCCTCGTGTCGCGGCAAGAGGCCCAGCTCTTACCCCAGCCCATCGAAGGGCGCGTTTGGATTTTGCGAGAGAGCATATATCCATTGGGAAGAGGCCGATTGGGAAAGAGTTCTCTTCACAGATGAGTCTAGATTCTGCCTCTACCATTGTGATCGACGTTCCCTTGTATACAGACGTCCACATGAAAGATATGCTCAGTGCAAAATCCTGAATACTACTGGTTTCGGGGCAGGATCGATTATGGTATGGGGTGGAATATCTTTGACTGCTCGCACAGACCTAGTGGTCGTTGATAATGGAGCTATGATTGCTGATAAGTACATAAGGAACATTCTTGAAGAGCATGTAGTGCCATTTGCCCCATACATTGGTGAAAATTTTATTTTTATGGACGATAATGCCAGACCCCATCGTGCGCGCATCGTTCAGGAGTACCCTGAAGAGGTTAAGTCTCTCGAATGGAATGTCCAGCAAGAAGTCCAGATCTCAATCCGATTGAGCAGGTTTGGGACAACCTCAATAGAAGGCTGAGAAGTTCAGAAAATCATCCAGCTACTCTTAATGACTTAGGAATCCAACTCGGAGAAATCTGGGAAGGATTAGATCAGAACATTTTAAGATCACTCATTTTGAGTATAAACCGTCGTTGCCGAGCTGTAATTAACGCAAGGGGTGGAAATACCAAGTATTAAATCACTTATCAGCATTTCAGTATTTTGAAAATTGTTCATTGTAGTTCATGTAGAGTTAACTTTCATTAAAATTGAGATTTTCAGAATGTGCGTTAATTTTTTTGCGCAGTGTAATTCAGACACTCGAATAATCGCCTAAATAATATCGATAAAATTGGAGCATAGCTGTTGGAAGATAACCTCTAATGATGCATCATAATGATCGAGATCATAATGAAATCGGAGTTTTATTTTGACAGGGGACAACCACGCTAGGCAATAATTCCATGAAATATTTGTCACTCTTGTGGGATTTGCCGATGGCAATTTGTTTGATTGCGTTTCGTGCAAACAATTTCATCGATTTCCATCGAAACTTCTGCTGAGACTCTACAAAGTGATGCATTTCTGTTTTGTACCTGAAGCAAGTGAAAATTCTTCTCGGATAATCCATAGATTCCATATTGTCCAGTGGTTACATCTCGTGTCGATGAATGGATTTCGAAAATAAGTCCATATGTATATCATTTGCTTTCATATTAATCAACGCGTAATTCCAATATGTATCCAGAATAACCATTTCCTGTATACCATTCGAGCTTGGGCATACAAAACTCAACTGAAACATATCCATGGAAGGAAATTTTCTTTATTGGCGAAATTCCATGATTCATTTTCCAGCACTTTCGGAGATGTGTTGCCTCTCAGCTCCTTACTTTTATCACTATTTATAACTGCAAGCATATCCTAAGGGAAGGTATACACGCAAAACCCACGCCACTCTTCGGGGAACCATCAACGTCTTTGGAAATTCCGCTTCGAAACTTATTTCGTGGGACTGTTGATTCAAACACAACATTTGAATTTTTAACGTTCAAACATTATGATGCGCAGACTTTCGAGTTAGTTTGCATCGTTTGAAATTCATGAGGCTTGTGTCGGAAAGTTAGTTGTGGGTGTTTAGCTTTTGAATTCGGATTCAACTCAAAGTCCTAGGTTTTGGCTGAGCAGGCACGACTTATGCGATGCAGCAGCATGCACTCTGGATTAGCAGTGAATTATTTCTCAGGCTGTTCGAATTATTCACTAGATAATCCGAAAAAATTGAAATATTCAGAGCGACGAATAAGTAACGCACAAAATTCATATCTCCGGTGTTTATTATTTCGTAAAAGAATACTCGAACCGATCCGTTTTTATTTCCAACTAGCTGGCCCGGCGAACTTTGTACCGCCTGAATTATACTTAAAAGTTGAATAAACTTAACCATTGCTTTTTTTCAAGCAGGAAAAAAATTAGGCAAAATTAAAGTTCAAAATATACAAAACTTTAATAATTTTGTAATTCACATGGAAAGAATTCTCCTTATTTAAGCGGTTACTAATTGTTGAACTTGAACATATAACTTTTTGTTTTTAATTGTTGTACAGTTCTCTTTTTGTAGTACCTCATGTGACTGTGAATAGCAGGAGTATAATCCATATTATACCTTTCCTCTTATATGAATCAAAATGTCAAGAATATGAACAAAAATTATTCCTTTAATGAACTATCGACTATTAACACAGCCCGTCGACCAGAATTAAAAAATCAGTGTTAATAGCCCAACCTGAAGTAGCAAAAACAAAACTTTTCTTATATTCTCAAAATCTTATCAGTGGTCACACCATTATTTTAGACATCTTAGCTATGCTGCTAAGCTCAAAATAATGGGTAAACATCTCAGTTGGTGGAGCAGCGCGATTCTCATTATTCCATGGATATGAGCTGTCAATCTCTCTTCAATTTGTTCAATTTAGTTGACGATATCAAGCTCGTTAGAAGACAAATCGAGATGTTAAAATGTCGATAGTACGAACGACACGGCAAAATTATCAACACTGTGAATTATGTTGAACTCATATTCAAATTTATTGATGGTCATTCGACCAGATCAGATTAGGCAACCCATGAAACATTATTGTATATCATAAGTGAAAGCCCGATGAGCCAACGTTTCAAAATTATTGACGCTTACAATACTGTCTCTGTGCGAACAGAAACACGAATATAATATGTCAATTACTAATTATGGGCAATTTTGGATTCAGTTATTTCCGCAAATATATCTATTACCCAAACAGAAATTCGAAAGCATTTCAAAATAAAGAAAAAAGATGAAGATGGCCAACTCACGTTTGAAACTGATCGTCAAAATCAGATACTTGATCTTTGGGTGAAAATTCACTGTTCCACCAACTTGAGATAAGTTTACCCGCTTTTTGATCTGGCAATAGACTTCCATGTTACCATGAGATCTATGCGAATCACATATCGCCATCTAACAGCGGTAATATCAACCTACGACTACGTACAGTGACTTGTCTATTCACTGTACGACTACGCATCAACGGTAGCGACACCTAGTGGCCTTATTCAAAAGAAGAAAAAGCATTTCCTGCATAAGTAAAACTTTCATCAATTTTTTCGAAGTTTTATTGTATTTTATAATAACCAGACCGAAGACGATTCCATAAATGAAGTTTCATAACAAACAGTCCATCCGATCTCTAGTTATAAATGGTGTAACCAACATCTTTCTTTTATATATATAGATATAGAATATAGATGACTGCACTTTTCATTAACAATTTATTTTTGTCATTGTGATTTCTATTTCATGTATCCATCCATATATCGACAGGATCAATTCCTGGATAGCCTTTCTAAGTTCGTCTATTGCCAATTGTTCTTAGAATATCCTGTCAATAGTGAATGCTTTACTTGAATCGATTGCTGTTAGTGCCGTGGAGTTTGAAAAAAGTGGCATAAAGGCTAATTGAAACGTTAGGACCTTTTGAAAACCGGAACAATAAAGCGATTCCAATAAACGGGCTCGATTTCGCTTTCTTTCACACTCGATATGAAGTCTTCGATTCTTGTTGGCAGAATGGCTTCGCGAAGATTCTCAATTTCGCTGCCGTGACAAAAGGAAATTCTATCAAGAAATAGAGCAGAAACTTTCACATAAGTATGAATTGTTCGGCAGTTCTTCACAATAGCGCGATTTGCTGACGAACTCGCTCGGTGCAGCAGACAGGAAGTCTAACGAGAAACAACTACCGATAAAATAAAATAATGGGAATGATTCCATTTATTGAAAAGCTCTGCAGAATCATGTAAATACACATAAGGCCCGCCTTTTCGTTGTATCCTCACGCTTTTATCTTGCGCTGCCGCTAGTCAGACAATACGGGGGTAATTTTGGAACCCTCCCCAAATTGTTTTAGCATTCCCGTCACGAAGTGTATCATTTTGAAGTTCCATTATTCTCTCCGTATGCGCGGTGCAATAACGGGAATAATGGTTTTCCATTATTCCTGAACAATTCACAACTCAAATATTTAAATTGTACCGAAAATACGCGGTTCGTTGCCTTCTGACCAATGTTAAACAATCAAGTGTGTATTTCCCTTCGATAAAAATGAAACATTCACGTCATCTACCTCGATGAGACCTATTCTTCTTTCTACATTTCGAAAATGATCACAACTGGATAATTTTAGCTTGTAGACGATTATTTTTATGGTTAACGATACTTTTTTGTTGAACAAATGAAATAGTAAATTTCAGTTGAAACAATGCTGTCATTTCCAACATCAAAGCTCACCTGTTTGAAGCCCCTGTACATCAGCTGAATTTCTTTCCTAGTAAACTTAGTTCTGGACGCTAGTTTGTGTAGTTCTTCTGGACGATATCTTGATATGTGGAAATTAAACTCATCGTTTTCATCATCTGAAACAATGATATCTGTTCTGAAAAGATCCTCGGAATTGGGAATTCAATATACGACTTCACAAACGGTTCTTCTTACTGCTCAGAGTCAGAGAAAATGAGAACACTGAGAATGTTCATGACAATACATTAAAAAAGTTAAATTCGAATTTGGTGTATCAAACCCTCATAATTCTATACCTATAGTTTGATGCTTGAAATTAGAACTGAAACAAACTACAAAGTGGGTTCTGTCAAACTCCCAAGAGATTTTGGCGCATGTGCGATAGGAAATACTGTGATTGGGTAACCATGAGTACAAAATGACATGTCCCTTCTCTACGACGCATGCGCTTAGAAAGCGACAACAGCCGCTGGATAAGAGAGGAACGAGGCCTACTCTTTTGTATACTTATTTGCCACTACGCTCAAATTCTATATTTCTTATTATGTATATGGTTGAACCATTTCATCCCTATAATAATAGAAGAGTTGATAACAATGAATGACCAAATCATACTCGGCCACAAAAGATCTATCCATTTCTGATACAGAAAATTCTGGTTGAAATTTAAAACCTCAACGTCTCAACTACTCTTCCAATTACTGTATACATGAAAAGTTGAGTCATTCGAAATGAAAAATGGATATGGATTTTGTGCGTTACTTTTTAATCACTCTGTATTTTTCTGTGCATTGACAGAGATAACTGCAAAGTATTTAGTCAACGAGCACCTTAGAACGGCTAATATTCATGCGGTCGTGCGGATTAGTTTTACCAAACTAGCGAACGCGAATTTGGTGAATCGTTCGATTGAATAATAGCCATAATATGCGGGTAGAATATTTAACTTTGTCCACGGCGTTTCAATTCGAACAAATATTACACGCGACGTGGGAGTCTGTGAACTTTGGTTGATCTATGGATATTGTATGGTTGTCGCAATGAATTTTGGTCAGTTAATAAGCACACGTAAATCACAAGTGACTTATAAATGTCATAATGGGCAAATAAACAGATGAATTGTGAACATCTGATTCAACATTCCTGTTTTCTTCTACAGGGTGTCCCAGAAGTCCCGCACTTCCTTGAGGGGATCGAAAGTGAAAAATATTCTAAGCCCAAATAT
Organism: Adalia decempunctata; assembly: GCA_951802165.1. Classification (NCBI taxonomy): domain Eukaryota; kingdom Metazoa; phylum Arthropoda; class Insecta; order Coleoptera; family Coccinellidae; genus Adalia; species Adalia decempunctata. The sequence goes on along the minus strand of OX637704.1, from coordinate 7,645,111 downwards.
CCATGTTTTAAATTTTTTGATGAAGTAATTAACTAATGAAAGTGACCAATCAGGAGCGCGCTACAGAAGAATGAGTAAGCAGTTGGGGACGCGAGAGTGAGACGCCAGAGCTGCTGCCGGCTTTTCACGCAGTAAACCGAGACTGGCGTCTCACTTTCGCGTCCCCACTGCTTACTCATTTTTCTGTAGCGCGCTCCTGATAAGTCACTTTCATTAATTAATAACTAATGAACTACGTTATCAAAAAATTTCAAACATGGATATTTGGGCTTCGAATATTTTTCACTTCCGATCCCCTCAAGGAAGTGCGGGACTTCTGGGACACCCTGTATAATAGTGGAATGGTGGGTTCGACCTCAGCTCGTATTCATAGGCTTGGGGAATATTATAAACGTTAACATTTTCCTTATCGAGGGGAAAAGAACAGAGAAAATATCGTATTAATAATAATAATAATATAATAATAATTTATTGGTCCTTTTCGACATACTTAATATGTATAAGACAAGTCAATATTATATCCTAATAAAAAATACACCAGAAAAAAAAAATTCATGTTCACAATAAAACAAAATATAAATTCAATTATAGAAAATTACCATCATTATAATATTCTTTAATATTATAGTAAGCCTTCTTCATCAGTACAGATTTGATGAGCTTTTTGAATCTATTTTTTTCAAGTGATCTGACCGAGACAGGTAGATGATTGAACAATTTGATGCCCTGATACAGGGGAGAGGACTCATACTTAGATGTTTTGTGTTTAGGTATTAAAAGTGTGTTAATATTTCTCGAAACATAGTAATGAGAATCAGCAACAGTAGAAAGATTTCTGATATTTTCCTCAACATATAGCAAAGTTCTATATATATATATACAAGTTAAAATCAGTATTCCATTCTTGACAAATTAAATGGGAATTCTGTTTTGTCAAAGTAGCCCAACCTTCTATGTCGAAAAAAGTTTTTTCATCTATTCCAAAACAAAGTTCAACTTTAATAGCTTCGATCAGTGTACGGGCTGAAATTGTTCGTAATTTATAACCACTGACTTGCCGTTGATGCGAAACTGCCCAACAATCAACCCGCATTCATTAAAGCCATCTTCGAACGAACGCCATGCACGGCACCGAAATATCTCTTTGGAAACGAGTCGAAAAAACTTCGAAAACGGTTAATTTGGTAATGCATATTTATTATCATGAAGGTGTTATTCTATAATACTTTCAACAATACATTCGAATCATTTACCTTAATATCGAGTGGTCCAAGCAGTCCAAGCTTGTGAAGAAAACGCGAAAATGAATTATGGAAAAAATAAAACATGAAAAATTCAACTTAAAGATAGACTACATATGGACAAGTTTGGTATCAAAATATAGGTTTTCGAGGACGCTGAATTCAATAATAAATGATCCAAGGCCCTATCTATTATAGTTTAGATTTTCACCTACGAAATGAATTATGGAAAAAATAAAACAAGAAAAATTTAACTCAAAGATGGATTATATGGACAAATTTGGCATCAAAATATAGGTTTTCGAGGACGCTGAATTCAATAAGGAATAACATAAGGCCCGATCTATCATAGTTCAGATTTTCACCTGCGAAATGGTACTTTTTCAAAAAATGGGAATTTCAAACTGTCAAAACTCCCGGGAATTCCTTTGATCGTATTGTGCTAAATTCCATGTTAATGCCAGTGATCTTTATTGAATCTACCGTCAAATTCAAATCCTCATCAAAAGTTCTCTTGCTAGTACTTTTGATCGTAAGGAACTGAGATTTAGCTAATTTATTCCAATACTACAAACGAAACAATTTTGAAAATGATACCAAGACCATCTTGCACAATCTTTCGGATGAAATTTTTTGTCTTGGTGCAGATCAAGTTAGATTGAGGATATATTGAAGTTGTGAAAGGAATATAATTATTTACGACAAAATGTTCCACCTTCAAAATAGGAAAAAGGTTCCAGTTTATACAGTTTTCCAATTTTTCATCTCAAATTCGTCGAAAATGTGTTCGAATCGCCTACATTTGTCACGCGTTAAATCATGTGGACGTGGTCCTTTTTATCTTATGAGCAGGGAGGTCTTCCTGAATGTCTATAAGTTCTTCCAGGAATGAGGAGTTCATCTTTATTCACAACACGGCCTATAATCCCCTCGTGTATTTTATTCTATCCACTCACTATGAATTGAGTAAACGATAATTCATCTTGAATATACAAGTTTTTATCTACTCTTCATGTCATTCTTTATTCCTAGAGGATACACCATTCATTCCGACGGTGATACCTGACTCTAAAACGTCCTATTCTGAAAAAGAGATCACAGGCTTTTATGTGATATTGCCCCATTTGCAACGTTCAGACAACGCTCAAGGAAATACTCAGAAATGCAATTCTGTTGACGTTCCGCTTTACAGAAGACGTATCTCCCCTTTCTTGCATTTTCATCGAAAATTTTTCAATAGAATATGTCATATGTATTTTTCGCTTTTGTGAACACTCAATCACGTGTTTCTGTTCACATTATGTATTTATCGGAAAACCAGAATACGATTTTCTGGATATTTTTCATAACTCTAAGCGCAGGATAACTTCGAATGGTCCTTATGCAGACAACATTATCCATCTGAATAGCTTTTATCTAGTGATCACGTATTTTGAACGGATTCCCTATGTCTAGTATCGCCAATGATGGCATTAGGAGGACATCGTCATTTAAATGTAGTAATAAACATTATTGTTATTCTCGGATACTCTAACAGCTTGTTACTTTATTTTATGGTTGTACTTTCTATAAACATCGATTTCAAACCTAGGGTGTATACGTATATCTCTTGATTTTGACGACATTCTCTTCGTTGAGGCGTATCCAGACTATACTATCGAATGAATGGGGTATAAAAAGGATCCACATCTACATTTAGAATGATATTGCCTATAATGCTGTTATTCCAGCTATAATCAAGAAGGTATATGATAGTTCTGAGTCATACAATGCCTCTTCTACATAAGTAAAGGAGGTATCCAATGATGTAAGATATAAGTTGCCTATACCTCGCATCTTTTTCAGAGGATAAGAGAAATGTTAAAATACATATTAGAATTTTCGGAACAATCTGTATTCAAACTAGGCGGCTCTGTCCATCTCCTGCGGAGCAGCTATAAGTGTGATAAATATCCCTTATAGTGGTTTTCATGGAATCTCAGCATCTCGTCCTTCCATTCCATTATCTTGTATGATACAATTTCATTATCTTCCACAAAACACTTTGCTAACTGAAAGAGCATTAACCCAATTCGCCACTTACTGATTTCGGGTCTTCGTCCTCACCACCGCTGCGAGTGTTTCTTCTGCCCCAAGAAGCCTCAATTTATGCCAGCTGCGTTTTTCTTATGAGCTTCGCCTTGGACGTGAACTGAATCGGTGTTAATTCGTGTTTTTCACTCTCACAAAAAGGCTCTTACTGGTGCGGATTGTTTCAGTTACGAAAACTGAGGTTTTGGATGAAGGATTAACAAGGTGTCGGCCGTAGGACAGTTGGTCGAACGTGCCATTCGGAACTTAAGCGATCTGCTGGGAATAATAAGCGAAAATGTTGAATTGAGATATTTAATCTCGGCGAAAACTTGGGTCATTTGGAGGATGAATGATATTCCGTCTGAGAAGTGGGGCGAAATACGAACTTTTCCTCGGAGCTAAACGATAAAATATGGATCACATCCGAAAAAACTCCCCATTTTTTGAAAGGAAAATGATAAATCTCTGATCTTCTTCACTCGGCTAATTTTCAGTCTTTTATTATATACAGGGTGTTCAAAAATAAGTGTATCAACAGTCAACTGTAGATTTCTCATGAAAAACTAACATTTTTGTTTCTCTTCCATTTTTTCCTCCGGGTCTTCGTTTCCGAAATACAGAGTGTCAAAATTTTATGTTTTCTTTCAGTTTTTTGCTAATATCTCAGGAACCTTTTGAATTACAGGATTGAGTTTCTGCACACACATTGTCCCTAATAATAGCTACTTTCTTGCATTTAACTCCGTTTCATTAGACTTGCCGCCAGTGGCGGAAATATTGAGTTGGCACAAATATTTTAACCCCCAACTTTGACACCACTGGACAAATTTGCATTTGCACAGCGAATTCTGATGCGCCAGTGTGTTTTACATAAAAAAGTCCTCCTCGTTCATTACTCCAAAGTGAACCGTTTAGGAAGACCCTGTATATGAAGAGAGATCCAGTTAGTGGTTCGGGATTTTGAAGGGAAATTAATTATTTGGCTGTTTTGTAGGTTATGTTATTACGAAATAACATGGAACATTCAACGCCTCAACAATGTTGCGAAGTTATAAATTGTGAGTTATCTCATCCATTTCCCTGCAAAACCACATAACGGGAGATCGAGGCATACTTGGGCCTTAGTTCCACTCGCATATTGCAAAAATATTTGTTCGCGTTGGATACCGCATCATTCAAAAAAAGCTCGTGTCCATTGTTCAAACAAATAATGAAAAAACTCAATAATGTATATTGGCCCCCCCTTGGACCTCGAAATTGCCAATAATTCCTTTATTAGTAGACCTATACTCCTATAACCTTGGTAAAAAATTTCTATCTATTGATGGCCCCCCCTGAAAGAATTCATGGCCCCCCCTGAAAAACTGTCTGGATCCGCCAGTGGCCAGGTTATCATCTACAAAACGACACCCACATAATTTCTGTAGGTTACATAATTTGAACATGTCCCTTATGAAAATTGATGAAATAAAATAAAAACTCAGTACTGTACTTTTGATCATTTTTAAGGTGGGCGTTCAATGTAGTGTGTTTTTATTTCAAGTTGCATTTGAAAATGGTTTCACTTTGAAAACTGAAATTTTGTGGAAAGGATTGGAGTTCTTGATGAAATAATTTATATCGATTTCATTCCGAAACTTAATTTTTTTTCTTTCAAAAATAGAAGAAAAAACTCATGCTTCTGTTTTATTTCAACAGAAAGACCCATGAAAATAGTTCAACTTCCGATTAAAAGTGAATCTACAGATAATTTCGTTTAGAAAAACAACTTGAAATACGGAATTGGCAGAGAATGGTCAAATTCAAATTTTGGCGGTAAAAAGGTCCTGCTTTACCCACAAATTCGCTCATTTCATAGTTCGGCGATTTTCGGATAGAGTGCGCCATTGTACATTTCATTCCTAATCAGAGAGATATTCATAGAACTTGGTAGTGATAATGCATGTTCTATAGATATATTCCATAAAATGGACGGTGGCGCCTCTATCGGATGAGCTTTCCTACTCGCTTTAAACGCCGACCTTTGTAGACAGGCAGTGGCCCTCATGACGACTTGTCTTGTGGCCCTGATGGAAATCAATGCAGAATGGCGCAAGATTTTTAGAATTTCTAGAGAACCAATTTCGTACAATAATAGAAGAACTACCAATTATCCATCGAAGGCGAATATGGCTTCAGTTAGATGGTGCACCAGCGCACTACGCTCGTTTAGTGACAGATCACTTGAGTGAAAATTATTCAACGTGGATTGGACGTGGTCCAATCCACGTTGACAAAAGTCGGCGTTTAAAGCGAGTAGGAAAGCTCATCCGATAGAGGCGCCACAGTCCATTTTATGGAATATATCCATAGAACATGCATTATCACTATCAAGTTCTATGAATATCTCTCTGATTATGAATGAAATGTACAATGGCGCACTCTATCCGAAAATCGCCGAACTATGAAATAAGAGAATTTGTGGGTAAAGCAGGAACTTTTTCCCGCCAAAATTTGAATTTGGCCATTCTCTGCCAATTCCGTATTTCAAATTGTTTTTCTAAACGAAATTATCTGAAGATTCACTTTTAATCGGAAGTTGAACTATTTTCATGGGTCTTTCTGTTGAAATAAAACAGAAGCATGAGTTGGCTCATTTTCTTCTATTTTTGAAAGAAAAAAAATTAAGTTTCGGAATGAAATCGATATAAATTATTTCATCAAGAACTCCAATCCTTTCCACAAAATTTCAGTTTTCAAAGTGAAACCATTTTCAAATGCAACTTGAAATAAAAACACACTACATTGAACGCCCACCTTAAAAATGATCAAAAGTACAGTACTGAGTTTTTATTTTATTTCATAAATTTTCATAGGGGACATGTTCAAACATGTTCAAATTATGTAACCTACAGAAATGATGTGGGTGTCGTTTTGTAGATGATAACCACCTGATATCCTTGCGTGTTAGTTCATTGAAAAAAATTATACTTCCATGTGCTAGTTTTTGTACTATTGAGGATTTACTAAAAAATTCAGTAAATTTTTCAACTAAAATTTTTTTTTTTAATTTTTTCATGACATTTTTGAGTTGAATGTTTTCTTATTATTCTACTTTAATGAAAGGTGGTAGTATTATCTCTCAAAAAACATTTTTTTCACATCTGTAGGGCCTTTATGTCCAAAGAAATCGATGTCATTTGAAAGAGTCAACTAAAATAAAAAAAATAATTTAAAATGGCGGCTATTCCAAAAATAGGGGGCAAACTCCCCAATGTGGGTGTTTTTGTCGATTAAATTAGGTATATTTGATGCCCTTGAATTATCGCTAAGTCATACCCAAACACACTGTATATACATATGAACGCAAAACTATAGACAACAATCCATTGTACGTGTCTTTCAAGACGAACCAAAACCAAAAAGTTATCAACTCACTATGTACTTCGACGCGAATCCTAAAGCAATATTCGGATCAGCCTTTTGAACATTTTCTTCTCGCGACTTTGCTAGCTTGGAATCCGAAATATATTCTCACCTCGGGACTCGTATTCACTATCGTGTTCTCCGCGAATGTCTTTCATTTCTCTCGAAAACCTCATGAAATAAAGAGGGGAGACGATCGCAGAAAATGAAGCTCCATTCAGAAGAAAATGGCCGAAATATTAATTGTAATCTATTTCGAAATCTTGATATGAAATTCGAGCATTGAGGAATATTTGATTTCGTTATCGCTTCAGTTTCATTTCGGGGACAGGGCTTTCAGATGTTTCACCAAACGCCATACTCTCTCATAGCAATCTTGAACACTCGAATGAATATTATAACGATGAAATAGAGGTACATAAAACATTTTTCACAATTTTCTCGTAAGAAAGCCCCGTCGAAATGGGCCGCGACAGCCAATCCTTGAGCCTTGATGAAGGCGCCCATTTAAATATTAACATCTCCATGGAACTTATTGAATTTTCATGAGTTCTCCCTACAGATTTCTCAAGAAACACACTCATTCCTTTGATGAAGTTCCAGCATTGTATCGGGGGACGCTGTGCTGGAAATTCATCTCCTTTAAAAGCTTCCTTAACGTTGTATCGCTCGAAAAAATCTACCTATCAGGATTCAGGAATATCCTCGGTCGCGAACTATGATTGAAATAGGCAGTATGGAAAATGCCCAGACTGGGTGAATCAACGGAAATTGGAAATTGCAATTGGAAGCGCCCCGGAAAAGTCTTAATAATAACGAAGTAACATTCGAATAGTGAAAAAAAATCAACACGGAGAAAATTTGTTCCTTAAATTGAAACCTCAGTTAGGTAATTTTCCTCATACTCACGAGCTACGGAACGAATTCCTTCAGAAACCGTTTTTCTGTCGGCGTTCGAAGGATATTAATGACCGAAGTTCAGAAGAGTTCATTAAATAGTTTTTTTTGGGACATTACTCTCACGAATGTGTCTTAGCAGAACTATTCTCAACTCTGACATCTAATCAATCTCGCGAGTAATTCGCAATTAGAATCATCAAGAGACTGAAAGCAACATCACCAATTGGGAGTTGTGAGGAAAAGTCCTTCCTTCGGGAACTTGAGCTGTCTGTCTGAATTAGAGAAATTGTTAACTTCTCATCGTATATTCCGTCTACACTCTACAGCCAGTTTATTTTTCTAACTTATGCTTTCATCTCATATCAAATATTTTGTGGATAATTAAGGATTCAGAGAGCTATACAAAGTGGTAATAAATTGATGGGAAGATATACGCTCATCGAGTAATCTCGTCCTGAAAGACCCTTTTTATATTCATTCAATATCATCATCTATTCAAAACTCCTTGTGCTTTGTGAACTTTCAAACCTTCCCCGAAAATGATCAAATTCAACTTCATCCACAAGGCCCAGATAAACGAACATATTGACGTGCATCCAAACAAAATCCACTGCAAATATCATTTCGAAATTGCCAATTAACCGCTAATCCAGGTGGGGAACATTTTTCCTTTCGAATATACAAATTGTGTTCCGATTTATATGTTTATGTTCATGGTCGGAATATGCAGTTTTTATCGCATATCGAGAACATGATACAAATTGTCACATTACCCAACTCCCCAATAAATAAAAACAATGTATGTGGATCATAAAATTGTCGTTCGCTGTCGACGTTCGCCGTGTTTGGATTTCGCTATATTCATCCTATTCGTGATTAAAATTCATGGCACTGATACAATAATTTGAAAGCTAAAGATCATAAATATCAACAAAGGAATTCACTTAATTGAAATGAATCTGAGTGATGAGATCTAGCAGAGTGATGAACAATAAATTGCATTTCAAATGCGTCCTCGTCTTCATGAAACCAGCTTTTTGTCATTTTAAAATTAAGCTCATACGGTCTGTGTGATTTCGAAGATTTACAATATATGAGAAATTGCGCTCATGAAGTATTTCGTTATTATGAGGTTGGAAGGTCCTTTATACCATGATTCCCAGGATAACTTGATGGCAACCACAACTGACTAATTATATGATATCAAAAAATGTTTCTTCTCACAAGATGAAATAATCTGACGCATATTGCAAAGATAGATAAATTGATAACATACAGAGTGTGACAGCCAAATGGAATAAATTCGATAACGAATAAATGAGGGCGTGTTGGAAAAACGCTCGGACACGTCGATTTGTAATTTTAAATGCGCATATTTTTCAAGAAAATAATATTATATAGGGTATTCCATGTGACCGTGGCCAATACCAACTTTCTTATTTCAAATGCAACCCCCTGTATATTATTTAATTTTTTGGATTCTTAAGAGAATTCTAGACACAATTCATGCACAATGTCCTATACCTATCTTTAACTATTTCGGGAGTATCAAGTGTTTTCAGATTTATTGCAAAAATCAACGTTTTAAATAAAAATTATTTTATTTCACAAATTCGGTACATTACATTTAAAACCTAATAAGTAATACTGATGATTTCTTACTTATTAAAAAAAAACAAAAAAAAACATTAATGTCAATGTAGGAAATGTTCAAAATGCTCGCCGCGAACGTCTTGGCAGCATGCTAATCTGGTGTAGAGTCTTCTAACGTTACTCAACATTTCAGGCGTGACTGATCTAATCGCAAGCGTGATTCGGTTTTTTAGGTCGTCTAAGTTTAGGGGTTTCGTTTCGTATACAATACTTTCGACATATCCCCACAAAAAGAAGTCTAATGGTGTCAGATCAGGAGATCGTGCTGGCCATTCTCTCGATCCGCGCCCCCCTATCCACCGATTTGGAAAAATTTGGTTCAAGTACTGCCGGACATTGATTTGGTGATGGGGCGGTGCTCCATCTTGCTGAAACCATATTATATTGGCAGGAACTTGTGGATTTGCTGGATCAGGATTTAAGTTCATCAAAGTTGGAACGACATTATTTTGGAGTCGTTCTAAATATTTTTCTCCATTAAAGTTGCCGTCAATGAAAAAGGGACCTACGATATGATTTCCAACAATTCCTGCCCAAACATTAACATTTTCAGGATATTGCGTATGTTCTTCTCTCATCCAGTGAGGATTCTCATCAGACCAATAGCGGCAATTTCGACGGTAAACAGCGGGGCTACTTTTCGAACAGAATTATGTGGGCTTTCTTGAAACTCAAGCATAATATCCAATTTCGTATCATCACTTACTGCATTGCCAACAATTTTTCTTTATTTGTCTCACATGACCAAGCTCTCGAAACTGCTTTTCTATTTTGCTGATTGTTCCTTGGGATATAGGCGGCAAATTTGGAAATTTTTCGTGAAATGAGCGAGAAACTTCCATTTGTGTCCGTGTGTAATCTCCATAACCAATCATTTGAATAATGGTTATTTTGTGCATTTCTGTTAAATGAACCATTTTTCTAATATTATTATGTACAGTTCAAAATTCAATTCAATTCAAAAGACAATAGCACTTACGCTGATCACTTATTGTCATGCAAACAGACAACGTGTTAATAAGGCTATGAGAATAAACAAATCTGTTTTTTTTATTTCTTCTCCGTACTCTCTTCATATCAAGAGGTAAATGGGAAATAAGTATTGAGTGTAATGTATCGAATTTGTGAAATAAAATAATTTTCATTTAAAATGTTAATTTTCGTAAAAAATCTGAAAACACTTAATATTTCCGAAAAAGTTGAAGAAAGGTATAGGACATTGTACATGAATTATGTCTAGAATTTTCTGAAGAATCCAAAAAATAAATAATATGCAGGGGGTTGCATTTGAAATCAGAAAGTTGGTATTGGCCACGGTCGCATGGAACACCCTATATAATTTTATTTTCTTGAAAAATATGCGTATTTAAAATTACAAATCGACGTGTCCGAGCGTTTTTCCTTACATCCCCTCATTTATTCGTTATCGAATTTTTTCCATTTGGCTGTTACACTCTGTATAATCGAAACCACATATTGATGTGGTCGTGAAACAATTAAACATGTATATTTGATTCTATTTCGAAATCCTCGACTTGATTTTCGTTTGATGGAAAGTTACTGTGTTCAGCAATCCACTGGTGGATGGGTTGGATGCAGAATAGCTCAAATACCATTATGGTTCATTATAATTATGGCCACCCATTTTACATCAACACGAACCTAGTTGATTTCTGTTCGAAAGCCGAAAGCTCTATTCCATCTATTAAATGTATTTTCTATTTACTCAAATACGAGCCATCGAAAAACACGTATTGGTTGATGAAATTAATTATCTGCACGAAATGAGCCCATTTAAAATGATCGAATTTCGAATATTTCAATCGAAATATTTTTGTTGTAACGATGATATTTCGCACACGTTATCGAAAATTGGAGTTGGAATTATTATTTAATTTCATAGTATCAAAATCCAATATTTTAGTTAGTAATCATCGTTTTTGATTGCTTGCATTTTTTCATGCTCTATGTTTTATTTTCTTTGTAAACAGTTTCGTGATGTTATATCATGTGTCTGGTCATTCGGATATTAACAACTGTTGAACACATTTTATTTGTAACAGACAGAGAATTCTTGAACTGTTTCTCTTCTTCGTATTTTTTTGCGCATTCTCAAGTCTCAATTGTGACTAGAAGTACTAGCCATCAATAAGCACCACGCAGACTGAAAAATAAGGAATTTCGAGAATAGGGATCTGGCCTTCAGATGATAATACCACCAGTAAAATGTGCCGCATTTTAATTGAGACCTTGAAATGCGCACAGTGGGCACTTCAATAAGAACTCCCTAATGAATCCAATCTTACTATTTTCCGAACTCCACTCTAGCTCGGCTATAATTCGAAAAAAGTTGATTTTCTCAGTAACTGGAGAATGCTGCTTCGAGAATGAATTGACGGAGGACTCCGAGTTGGTAAACTCGAGTTGGAATCTTGTTTCAAGATTCTATTTCCATTTAGTTTCAGAGTTTCCAGTTTAGAGCAGAGCAACATTTAATACATTTTTAACAAAAATCTTATGAAATTCGCACTCGCAACATGTGAAGAACCCTGAAAATTTCAATTTTCCAGGCTTTCCGTTCTAGAGTTATCGTGTTTACGAATTAGGAATTCGCAATCTTGTTGTCTTCGAATATACAGGGTCTTTCACGAGGAACCTCACCCATATTCATACGGGAAACTACTGAACGTATTTTCATGAAATTCAGCACTTATAAGTATTTCACGATGCTGATGAAATCTAAAATATTTTCAAGGCATGAGCACCTCCGGTTTTTCCGGAAATGACGTCAACTTCCGTTTTTTAAATTAGAACACCATTTTTTATTGCAGAAATAGATTCCTTAGAAAATTTAAAGTTATTTTAATGTAACATTTTTCAGTTTTGGTTGGAAAATTCTCTCTGAGCGAGAAAATTCGAAAAAAAAATCGAAAATAGAGCTCCGCTGAAACAAGAGTAACTTCGAGGTTTTTGAATGGAAAATTTTCAGTTTTGGGATTTTTCAAGATGTAAGATTGATGTATCCACTTTAAAAATCGAAATCGCGATTTATGATACAGGGGGTGAAAAAATCGCTTTCAAAGTTAGGGATGACAAAATCGTGAAAAATCAATTTTTTCAAATTAGAACCCCATTTTTTTATGGCAGATATTGAATCTACGGTAAAAAATAATGTGAGTGTATGCATCACACCCTTGCCCTAAAATGGATATTTTCTGAGTTATTCACAAAAAACTGTTTTTCGTCTTGAATTTTCAGCTATTTCTTTTCCCTTCACGCCAAAAAGATGAAATTTTCAGGAACTGTTACTTAAACCATGTTTTAGATTTAACTACCCTAATATGCAAGAGAAAAAAGTTACAGGTTGTTCCTAAATAGATGGCGAATTTGGATTCGAATTTGTATCGGAAACCTCTTTATTTCAACTAATCGGCCATCGGTTTTCTCTCCAGTGATAAATAAATAATTCCTTATGAACCATATGCAAAAACTTACCATGTTTTAAATTTTTTTTTAATGATAGATATCATTAATTACATCTACTGAATAAAGAGGAATTTGGCAGATGTAATTAATGATATACATCATTAAAAAAAAAGAATGTAAAACATGGTAAGTTTTTGCATATGGTTCATAAGGAATTATTTATTTATCACTGGAGAGAAAACCGATGGCCGATTAGTTGAAATAAAGAGGTTTCCGATACATATTCGAATCCAAATTCGCCATCTATTTGGGAACAACCTGTAACTTTTTTCTCTTGCATATTAGGGTAGTAAAATCTAAAACATGGTTTAAGTAACAGTTCCTGAAAATTTCATCTTTTTGGCGTGAAGGGAAAAGAAATAGCTGAAAATTCAAGACGAAAAACAGTTTTTTGTGAATAACTCAGAAAATATCCACTTTAGGGCAAGGGTGTGATGCATACACTCACATTATTTTTTAACGTAGATTCAATATCTGCCATAAAAAAATGGGGTTCTAATTTGAAAAAATTGATTTTTCACGATTTTGTCATCCCTAACTTTGAAAGCGATTTTTTCACCCCCTGTATCATGAATCGCGATTTCGATTTTTAAAGTGAATACATCAATCTTACATCTTGAAAAATCCCAAAAATGAAAATTTTTCCATCCAAAAACCTCGAAGTTACTCTTGTTTCAGCGGAGCTCTATTTTCGATTTTTTTTTCGAATTTTCCCACACAGAGAGAATTTTCCAACCAAAACTGAAAAATGTTACATCAAAATAACTTGAAATTTTCTAAGGAATCTATTTCTGCAATAAAAAAATGGTGTTCTAATTTGAAAAACGGAAGTTGACGTCATTTCCGGAAAAACCGGAGGTGCTCATGCCTTGAAAATATTTTAGATTTCATCAGCATCGTGAAATACTTATAAGTGCTGAATTTCATGAAAATACGTTCAGTAGTTTCCCGTATAAATATGGGTGAGGTTCCTCGTGAAAGACCCTGTAGAGAGGGGTCGATCGTAAAATCGATCGCGTATTTGCCATCTTCAAGATTAAGGTAGAAACAGCATTTGCCTATCCTACTAGATCCTGCCTCCTCTCCAAAATAGTTTCTTCGCCCTTGGGGCAATATTTCGGATTGAATATTGATGAGATGTTTCCTCAGTCTATAATGCTGGAATTTATCGGAATAATTCGTCCGCGATACAGTTCCTCTGCGGGATCTTCTCATTTGTCATAATAGCAGTTGAGAAATACAGCAAATCACTATATCTCCGTTCTGAACATCTTATAAATGGAAATGTAGGTTTTTCATGATGTATACATTTGTTCAAATAAACTTTCGTGGACCGGACCGGAATAAAAAGTATCAGAAAGTTATGCTGCGACATGTTATAGCCTAGACGCTGTGAATAATGGCCTTCTTTGGAAGAAAAAGTCGAAAAAGCACACCTCTATTTCCAGCTTCTCCGAGCGGTTATTGTTTCTGTTTTTCATCATGAACTGGGATTACATTGTCGTTCATGGTCGTCGTTTGTTCAAAAACAGCAACGAAAAGAGTTGTCCAATGCCAGGTTGTTAGAATTCGATTCCTGTCTGCTACTCTGAGGTGCACAGGAATAAGTGAAAAATACACTGCGCAAAAAAATTAACGCACATTATGGAAATCTCAAATTTGTTCTACAACTGAAGGTGTTCTCAATTATAATTATTTTTATCAGAATTATGCATGCATATGTTATCCACTTTCAACGTTTTTCTTCAATACAGATGTTTTCTCCCAGCAGGAATAAAAAAGATGATATTATCAGATTTTGAATGTATTGGCTCCATTCTAAAATCAGTTGTTCTCGATCAATTCTAGTGATCAATAGTTTTTCTTTCGTTTGATTTTCTACACTCGATCGCTATGCAACGCAAAACGCGCAATTTGACCCAAGAGGAATGTGCCCAAGCGGTAGTTTTGCGAGAAGAAAGGTGGACATACACAAGAATTGCAGAAAGGTTTGGAGTTTCCCATACAAGTGTGTCCAGAATGTTGCAGCGATTCAGGGAGACAGGTATATGAATGTCCGAAGACCAGGACAGGGTAGACCACGGGTAACAACTGCCATTCAAAAACGTCACTTGAGAGTTTCTTCGTTGAGACAACGGTTTGCAACCGCTCGCCTCCTTCAAAATCAGCTTGAGCAAACTCATGAGGTGCAAATTAGCACTCAGACAATAAGAAATCGCCTCAAAGAATATGATTTAAGGCCTCGTGTCGCGGCAAGAGGCCCAGCTCTTACCCCAGCTCATCGAAGGGCGCGTTTGGATTTTGCGAGAGAGCATATCCATTGGGAAGAGGCCGATTGGGAAAGAGTTCTCTTCACAGATGAGTCTAGATTCTGCCTCTACCATTGTGATCGACGTTCCCTTGTATACAGACGTCCACATGAAAGATATGCTCAGTGCAATTTCCTGAATACTACTGGTTTCGGGGGAGGATCGATTATGGTATGGGGTGGAATATCTTTGACTGCTCGCACAGACCAAGTGGTTGATGATAATGGAGCTATGAATGCTGATAAGTATGTAAGGAACATTCTTGAAGAGCATGTAGTGCCGTTTGCCCCATACATTGGTGAAAATTTCATTTTTATGGACGATAATGCCAGACCCCATCGTGCGCGCATCGTTCAGGAGTACCTTGAAGAGGTTGAAGTCTCTCGAATGGAATGGCCAGCAAGAAGTCCAGATCTCAATCCGATTGAGCAGGTTCGGGACAACCTCCATAGAAGGCTCAGAAGTTCAGAAAATCATCCAGCTACTCTTAATGACTTAGGAATCCAACTCGGAGAAATCCGGGAAGGATTAGATCAGAACATTTTAAGATCACTCATTTTGAGTATGAACCGTCGTTGCCGAGCTGTAATTAACGCAAGGGGTGGAAATACCAAGTATTAAATCACTTATCAGCATTTCAGTATTTTGAAAAATGTTCATTTCTCTTCTTTCACATAAGATTCGGTGAAATCCTGAATTTTTCTTCCATTTAATGTGTCTTGTTTCGTTCAAAACCTTCTCGAGAGAACATGAAAAATAAGTCATAAAGTCAATGTAGAGTTAACTTTCATTAAAATTGAGATTTTCAGAATGTGCGTTAATTTTTTTGCGCAGTGTATGTAAATCTAGAAACCATTAAGAAGGAATCCAATGCTTGAAATATCACTCGCGATCTTCTCTGGCATGTATTCATTAGACGTTTTTCAAATAGAGATTTTCTCTACGAAAATCGAATTCAAGGTGTGAGAACTTCCTCAACAGCATAAGCGGAATTTTCTTTTTTTCCCACTTTTAACGCAGAAAGGTTGAAGTTGGAAAGATGCAGATGCATTCGACACGGGATAGGCATTGTAATCACTCATCTCAGCTTCCGCATTCATCATTGACGTAGCTTTGTATCGCACAAGAGGTGCGGAATTTTTATACACCCCCAAAATTGACTTATTCACCTGGCCTTCTTTGTTTCACGGGCGCATTTTCATTGTGCGCGCAGTTCGTTATTCAAACTAGAAGAGTTTCTTTGTTTTTCGAATTAGGGACTTGTTTCCACGATGGAGTGAGTGAATTTTAATAAACTTGCTTGTCGGAATCGCGATTTGGGAAGCGCCCGGTGCTTAATGATTCATTAGGGGGTAACTGGAAGTGTAATAAAATAGCAAAGTGGTTACGGCGAATAAATAAAATTTCAAAGCACCATCTGGATATTTCCAGGAAATCATTATTTTTCCGAGATTTATCGTCCATTCTTTCAAGTATATTTATTCGATAAAATGGCATCATCTGAATTCGTTTTTCCTGACAAAGAACTCTCTTTTCATTGGTTCTTAAATTGCTATCTCGAGCAAAATTGTTCCATGGAAACAAATAATACTTTAGCCAATAGAAAACAACGATGCATCTTGTCTTTACATAAATTTTTTTCATTAGAAATTACATACTTCACTGGCCAATAAAGAGTTCTTCATTTTTCCTATCGTATGAGTATGCAGGCTTAAATTGAACAAATTCAAAATTCTCATAATTTTCTAACCACACAATGGAGTCTTCAATGTGAGATAACATCAAAGTCACACCTTCAAAAGTAGAAAGTCCCACAATTCCTTTTATGAAGATACATGAAAGAACAACACCTGGTATATGGATATAACGTAGCTTCTGAAGGAAACTGACTATCGGTATTCAAATATACTGAAATCATCATTCAATTTCCTATTCTAGTACATCTACTGATTTCTCTGAATAAATTTGAACATTCGATAAAAATCTATCTCACTTTATCCAAAATAAATACTACTTTTCACGAAATCGTACCACAAAAAAATTTTTTTTTTCGCACACCGAAAACGAATATTAGCTAAATCCTTATCTTTCAAAACCTCGAATATGAAAATGAACTAATGGGAAGATTAATTCAAGATAAAATCCAACCCAATCATATCATTTTTTATCCATAAAAATTAAAGAAAATTAAGTGTTTCATATTTCTAAATCGATACCTTATTCCAAAAATATACAAAAGAGAAAAATGTGCTAATTTGTGACGACAAAATTTCCACATGTTAATTTAATAATAATTTTTAGTCAATTCACGCGCAGCTGAACTTCCCAAAAACACGCAAAAAATATAAGTGGGAACATATATTTCAATTTTTTGCAGCAGATATTGAATAATATTGTTTATTGTAGAAGAAATTCTTGATACAAAAGTAAAAATTTACCCATGATGCATCCTAAGCCAAGGGAAGCGCGAAAACAGTGCCTACAAGAGCGTTAACACAAAATTCTTCCCCGAAAGCTGAATTCGTACTAACGGATCCCTGTCGAGAGCATGTAGCGCAACCTGGCGCGCATTTCCACATTTTCCTGCTTTTCCCAACGTTCAAATACAATGGATCTCGGAAGTTTGGTATTCTATTCCCGAATTTTCCTATACCTCATTTGGTTAGTTGCCAATTTCGACTTGTTTAGTTTAATGAACAAAAAGCATGCCTTAATTAGGCTCGCTTTACTGAAAGCTGCCTAACTTAAGAAACCCCTTAATCCTATGACTGCGAAGGAAACGTCATTCGGAATGGTTTAAGAACTGATAATTCCGATGGGAATGTTCCTTTTTTGTAGTTCGTTAAAAGGGCATTAATGTCATTTTTATTCTTTTTGGCGTTCTAGAGAGCACTCAGTTCTTTTTCTTCTTTGATTTGCCATATGACAACACTCCTTCAAAGCAAAGGGAATAATGGTAGATTTTGATTCAAATAAATGTAATTCACGATGATCGAGCCATATTTATACATGAAGATGTCAATCAATGATTTTAAAAACTGTCCCTACAACAAAACGAAGAAATAAATGTGATTAAGCATTCATCCCTTTGTGGATGTAATAGGATCTACAGTTCAAAAGCATTTTACAATATTCAACTTGATCTGTACTTTTCTAAATTTGGTTCACGTTTTCCCTTAACTGACTGAAATAAATTCCAGTTATTCGAAAAAAGACCTACTTTCCGAGGTACATGTGAAACGACCGAGCGAAAAACCTGAGTTTCCTTGTGGAAAAACTCGCTAAGTCGCATAATAATTCCATTCAGAACCACATCAGAGGCTTCATATAACACAATGGTTTCTTTGCAACGAAACCGCTTTCACTGAAAAACACGCATCATTGTTTCTTGACGTACAAACATAACTATGAAAACTTAAGCACCACGGCAAGTTCCCTTGTTTTTCCGGAGTAGATGTGTCGACCAAAAAGAAGCGAAAGCAACAATAATACGAGCCTCACAAGGGAAATGTTGCATGATGATTTAATTAAAAGTCAAGTATACGTCCCACCGTTAAGATTTTGGGATAATTGGACTTTTCTGGCACAAGCGTTATTTTATTTTCATTTCTACATTTGCCACAAATGTTGACCCTTTTGGGAATGAGAATCCACGACCACTATATCTCCTATTTCTCCTTCAACTCTTATATGTCGCAAGTAGACAGTGACAAAGCATTTCTTACGAGATAAGTATACTTGAAATATGGATGTTTTGAATACACTTAGGCTTCAAAATTCGAAGGATTGAGGTCTGGCGACTGAGGTAGCCACAGAATTGGCCCATGATGACCGATTGCCAATGTCATTCGTGACTGAAAGGTATGGACAAAGTTGAATGGGTCATCTTGGGTCAATTCTCTGGCCACCTCGGTCACCAGAGCTCGATCCTCTGGATTTTTCATTGGGATGGCATTAAGGAAAACTAATTTTGTTTACTGGATAGATCATTTCGATATCTTCATATTCTGCTTTTTTCTTGTGCGAAACCTGCAAATTTCATCATTCTGTTCTAGAATGTCCATAAATCCGTGCTAAGAAATGCCCAGTGACCAGAGAACGAAATTTCTCCTGTCGTTAGTGTCGTTCACGCTGATTTTCTTCCTATTGCGTCATTCAATTCGTAGGAATTATGAGAATTTTCCATTTGTTAACCTCCTGGACCGATGTTTGTTGTCTAATTTCGAGCTAGAGGCTTCATTATGAAACCCCACCTCCCAGAACACAATTAAATGGGATCATTCCGCCATTATTACGACAGTGTAAAATATTACTGCGGGAAGCGTAAATTCTCGAGTTCCAAACCTTCTCACAGGGTATACCTACTCGGGCCATTCGAATACACTTCCAGAATCCGTTTCTCGTAATGGATTTTTATATCAGAAGACCTGAAGCTACACTCAACCGACGAAAATGCGGTAGAACTTATTCAGGAAATCAGAAAAACTGTCTCTTCGATTCATAAATTTTAGATTCTGCATGAAAGGAGTTTTTTGACTCTATCCTTGAGTTGTTACACACTCAAATTCTTTATCGGGCACAGCATAATCATGAATCTCAATTTTTCGAATTTTCCATAAGATTGATTGTCACTTCTGGTTGATATACAGGGTGGCCAAGAGATTGACGTCAAAAAGGCTAAAACAGGTCCCTCGTGTCATGGGCTATTCGAATCACCCCCATGTATGTTATGCTATTTTTCACGGTTTTCGAGTTATGAACTTTGAGAATTTTCGACTTGACCAGACGAGCTGCGATTGAAAGAAAATTTTCTAAGAACGTGTAGAATGTGTATTGAGGCTGGAGGTGGCCACTTTGAACACCTACTGTAAATTTTATAAATGAATTTCTTTTTATTTACATTATGATGTGTGATTTATTGCCATACCTTTTTCTTTTTTTATCTAGAACTTTTCTTGACCAACATCTAAAGCTAATTTTCATTAATTTTCAGCATTTTCTATCATAACTTGATCAGAAATATCTTAAAATGGCAAAAAATAATTTTGTAGTAAATGTCTAGTTCTTTGATTTTTTCCACCTCGATGACTTTGAAGGCTAATTCTAGCAAAAGTAGAGTGTTAAGTACCATTTTTTATCAATGATTCTAAAAGCTGACTGTTGAGCGCAGTTTTTAAGCATACTAAGAAACCGTGAATTGGCCTTTTCACATTTTAAATTTCGATTCGAAAATTTAGATCATAATCCAATTTACGTAACTTTTTCACTTGAGACCAACATTTCCATAATTTTTATCCAAGTTACGAATCTGGTTATTTTATGTAAGAGAAAGTACAATTCATGGACATTAAGCTACAAAAAGAATTTCACAGAGAAGTCTTGTACCTTCTTCTTAATATCTTTTTTAAGATGATCAAGTCGAAAATTCTCAAAGTTCATAAAAAAATTCATAACTCGAAAACCGTGAAAAATAGCATAACATACATGGGGGTGATTCGAATATCCCATGACACGAGGGACCTGTTTTTTCCTTTTTGACGTCAATCTCTTGGCCACCCTGTATTTTCAGCAGGCCACCTAAGCATGTTTAAATTTCGTTTTCCATAGAAAAATTAACGAATGGTGATTCCACAAGGATTTAATGAATGTGAGCCACTCTTATCAGTTGGTATTCCCGCATCTGCTCTAAATAACGATGTCGTCGCTAAGGGTATTATAACGTTCTGATGTTCCTGCACAAGCGAAGATTAAAATGAACTCTGTTTGCTTGGTACAACAATGTTACGTCATAGTTATCAGGAACAACGAACAACAGTCTAAAACTCGAAAATTCATTTTCGATCCCTTGCACTCTGTCGCGTCTATCTTCTGTCCGTGAAGTTTTGTTTGTTGTGGTCTCTGCTCGATTAGGCACCTATAGTTGCAGGCCCTCGACCTCGTTGGAACCACATTCCCGACGAAGATATTGTTCTAAGTTTCGAGGCTGCATTGAGCCAGCAAAGATCCCCATGCAGGTAATATCCAGCTCAACCGGAAGGTAAAGATAGTAGAGTTTTACTTATTCGGAAACAAGAAGATGGATAATTTTTTTGGATATAACCCCAAAAAAATCGGGCTCTACTATCTATCTCTTATAGTTTAAGAGATGTAGTACTAAACCATCGAAATCTGGCCACCCTGTACAACAATTTCCACTCGTGATCACCCCCTCGGTTGATATAAACATTCGATAAGAATTTTACTGCTACCTAGAAGCGGATAATAAAAAATAAAAATTACTTATCGAACTGGGATTTTTTGCTCGATTCCAGGAACTCGTGATTGAAAATTAATGTCAATAAAAGAACATGGTTCAAAATTCCGTTCTCAAATCGTTTATTGTTTTATGTGAGAATAAAACAAAGTCTAGAACCTAAAATCTCCATTCCATGTTTCTTTCAATTGAGTTAGTCGCTACAAAATGGGGAAATTTTGTCGGGGTTGTTGGAAACTTGCGGAAGTTCATGAAACGAGAATGGAACACTTCTTACAAACTTCGGTTGATAAAATATGCATTCAATATTTCAGTCGTTATATACAACCGAGAAGTTTTGAACGTAATTTTGTTGATATCATCGGACCATGATGTTATTTACTTCCATTTCCGTGTATAACGAGCATACAAAAAATATAATATAGGTATACAATTGCATCACAAAATATTGTTCTTTTCGAAGAGATTGATTCAATTCGTTAAGAGGCAGTATCACATTTTGAATCGTGGTAAATCTCCATTCAAAAGTGGTCTCTTTATTTCACGAGTAAGTACCCTAATTTACGACGTAGAGACTTGATTTTTTTTAAATTGAAGTTGAAGAACGTCCCGAGGGCAAATAGTTTTCTTTTTTTCGATTTAATTAGTTTTTCAATTAAAAAAACCAGGGAAATCATTAGATCTGTGGTTATTGAATATGTTTTTCGTTTTTCATGAGGACAAGCTATATTTTTGAAATAATAATCATGAAAATTTTTGTAGTTTATAGAAGATTTAATTGCCGAGGGCAAATAGTTGCGATTTTTTCGATTTAATTAGTTTTTCAATTAAAAAACACAGGTTGAACTTCAGCGTTTTGGAAACTACACTTAATGATTTTTTCCGACGGTTATTCATCTTTTTTTGGAAAAAATCGCAACTATTTGCCCTCGGCAATTTAATCTCCTATAAACTACAAACATTTTCATGATTATTATTTCAAAAATATAGCTTGTACTCATGAAAAACGAAATACATATTCAATAACCCCAGATCTAACGATTACCCTGGTTTTTTTAATTGAAAAACTAATTAAATCGAAAAAAGAAAACTATTTGCCTTCGGGACGTTCTTCAACTTCAATTTAAAAAAAAATCAAGTCTCTACGTCGTGAATTAGGGTACTTACTCGTGAAATGAAGAGACCACTTTGGAATGGAGATTTACCACGATTCAAAAGGTGATACTGCCCCTTAATGAGTGAAAGTAAAAGACATGTGTTTAATTCTTCATTATACGAGATATAATACTTGCAACATCACAGTGCCGACTGCCGTTGACATTATATACCTCTTGACTTAAAACATTTTTCACATTATACGAATTATTGTATTGGAAACGTGTGCATGCTGCCACCTAGCCAGAATTCAGATAAGTTGCGATACAGAAAGGTGAATGCGCCGGGAAACTTTTTTCCCCATATGTATTCAGCTACGAAAAAAATTTACGATTTTACGATTTACCTTGCTCTTCGGTCAGTTGTTTGCGGAAATAGCCTAATATCTTCTGATAAATAGGTTTTGTTCCTCTCGTCCGCCTCCTTTCGCCATCTTGCGTTTCCTGGGAGCAGGAGGGTTGCGAACGATATTGATCTCTTTCTGCCCCTTGGTGCGAAACGACGCCGTACATCGTCCCGTGGCGCTCCTGTAGCTGGAACTGAGATAGTTTAGTCAGTGCTCCGTAGATGGCTCTGTAGAGTTTTGCGTGTTTTTCTCTTAGTTATGAAGGATAAAATGCAAATTGAATCAATTTGAAAATGACATCATTCGTTCAAATTGAAGGATGCCAATTTTATTTTTTCAATGATACAAGGGAAACCTGTATGCTCGACCTGCATCATATCAGCAGGGATAGAAATCTTCGTCCTAATAAGGATGTCCATGTTTTTCTGCAGTTTTCTTCCATGAATAAACCACAAGAACTTTGTTCAAGGACTCAATAATTCCACATTATTCAAATAATTGAGTCAGTTTTTTCTAGTTTTCGAAAAAAATAATGAAGATCACCCTGTAACTTTGTTGATCATATCGGTCAGATACAATGAGGAAATACTAATTTTTCATTTGCGTTCACGGGTTCACATAGAACAATCAGGAATCTGGAACAAAAATATGTTCGCCCCAATTACACTGCGCAAAAAAATTAACGCACATTATGGAAATCTCAAATTTATTCTACAACTGAAGGTGTTCTCAATGATAATTATTTTTATCAGAATTATGCATGCATATGTGTTATCCACTTTCAACGTTTTTCTTGAATACAGATGTTTTCTCCCAGCAGGAATAAAAAAACATGATATTATCAGATTTTGAATGTATTGGCTCCATTCTAAAATCAGTTGTTCTCGATCAATTCTAGTGATCAATAGTTTTTCTTACGTTTGATTTTCTACACTCGATCGCTATGCAACGCGAAACACGCAATTTGACCCAAGAGGAATGTGCCCAAGCGGTAGTTTTGCGAGAAGAAGGGTGGACATACACAAGAATTGCAGAAAGGTTTGGAGTTTCCCATACAAGTGTGTCCAGAATGTTGCAGCGATTCAGGGAGACAGGTATAAATGTCCGAAGACCAGGACAGGGTAGACCACGGGTAACAACTGTCATTCAAGAACGTTACTTGAGAGTTTCTTCGTTGAGACAACGGTTTGCAACCGCTCGCCTCCTTCAAAATCAGCTTGAGCAAACTCATGAGGTGCAAATTAGCACTCAGACAATAAGAAATCGCCTCAGAGAATATGATTTAAGGCCTCGTGTCGCGGCAAGAGGCCCAGCTCTTACCCCAGCCCATCGAAGAGCATATCCATTGGGAAGAGGCCGATTGGGAAAGAGTTCTCTTCACAGATGAGTCTAGATTCTGCCTCTACCATTGTGATCGACGTTCCCTTGTATACAGACGTCCACATGAAAGATATGCTCAGTGCTATTTCCTGAATACTACTGGTTTCGGGGGAGGATCGATTATGGTATGGGGTGGAATATCTTTGACTGCTCGCACAGACCTAGTGGTCGTTGATAATGGAGCTATGAATGCTGATAAGTATATAAGGAACATTCTTGAAGAGCATGTAGTGCCATTTGCCCCATACATTGGTGAAAATTTCATTTTTATGGACGATAATGCCAGACCCCATCGTGCGCGCATCGTTCAGGAGTACCTTGAAGAGGTTGAAGTCTCTCGAATGGAATGGCCAGCAAAAAGTCCAGATCTCAATCCGATTGAGCAGGTTTGGGACAACCTCAATAGAAGTCTGAGATGTTCAGAAAATCATCCAGCTACTCTTAATGACTTAGGAATCCAACTCGGAGAAATCTGGGAAGGATTAGATCAGAACATTTTAAGATCACTCATTTTGAGTATGAACCGTCGTTGCCGAGCTGTAATTAACGCAAGGGGTGTAAATACCAAGTATTAAATCACTTATCAGCATTTCAGTATTTTGAAAATTGTTCATTACTCTTCCTTCACATATGATTCGGTGAAATCATGAATTTTTCTTCCATTCAATGTGTCTTGTTTCTTCCAAAACCTTCCCGAGAGAACATAAAAAATAAGTTATAAAGTCAATGCAGAATTAACTTTCATTAAAATTGAGATTTTCAGAATGTGCGTTAATTTTTTAGCGCCGTGTAGAATGACGAAGCAATTCTGACACTTTTCACCATGTCAATTCTGAAAATGTTATAGTCATTTCCTGTCAGATAAATAAGCAGCGTTGTCCTTTCTACATAGAGGTCGTAGTAATTGCGTATCCATCCAAATTTTTATTTTCCTTGGGAATATGTATAATGAATTTGAGAAAATATTATGTGAATTCAATTATTGAATGAGTGTTGAAGGAACTTTTTTCTGTGTTAATACTGGAATTCCACGTAGATAAACATGGTTGGAAGATTCAATTATGCTATTTTCTTGTACGGAAATCAAGAATCGGGTGTTGAAATCTAACTGAAAAATAATGGACAGAATAGTTCGTTACTTTGTGACAGTTCGTTCGAAAAAGAATAAAAGTACTCGAATAATCCGACAGAAAAACTTCTAAACGAACAGACGGACCTATGGATTTCCCCACTTTTCAAAATTCTCATGAAATAAGCCTGTAGACATTTAAATATCTTTTTGAACAATTGGAAATACTCCAGTATGAAAATGTAGTAGTACCTACTACGAAACCTGTGTCAGAGCTGAACCTTAAAAGAACAAACTCCATTTACAGAGTTGAAAAGAGTAAATAGAAATCAGCATTGGCAACGTCTCTGAGAAATTATTCGACATTTCAAGAGTACCAACCTGCGTCAGTTTTAAGAAAAAAACTTGATGAACCTAAATCATGACAAACCGGGATACATTTTAAAAGTGAATGGAGTTTAAATTTTTACGTTCAATTCTGCTGCTCTGCTATTATCGAATTTCTGATTGGAATGAATCCTTCAGCTCCAGATAAACTTCAAAATTGAATTATCCTACTTGAATTCCTCATGAGGAGATATCTCCTGGCACCCCCCTTACTAATTATTCACTAAACCCTCCTTTATCTGATCTTTCTATCGCACCTTTTTGCATTATTGCTTGAAATCCACTCGTGGGTCGAATTTTGCTATAAATCGTTCATCAGATATGATTCAGAACTCTTGGAGCGATAACAGAAGGAAATATATCATATGCAAGGTGGAGATATCAATATATGCAGAAATGGTGCCAGCTAAGCTACGATGCGTACAATCGACAAACCTCTGAGGATTCTATATTAAGTGGGAAAATAACGTGTCTTTGGTTGAATATTACACTGCGCAAAAAAATTAACGCACTGAAAATCTCAATTTTAATGAAACTTAAGTCTACATTGACTTTGTAACTTATTTTTTATGTTCTCTCGGGAAGGTTTCGAACGAAACAAGACACATTAAATGGAAGAAAAATTCAGGATTTCACAGAATCTTATGTGAAAGAAGAGAAATGAACAATTTTCAAAATCCTGAAATGCTGATAAGTGATTTAATACTTGGTATTTCCACCCCTTGCGTTAATTACAGCTCGGCAACGACGGTTCATACTCAAAATGAGTGATCTTAAAATGTTCTGATCTAATCCTTCCCAGATTTCTCCGAGTTGGATTCCTAAGTCATTAAGAGTAGCTGGATGATTTTCTGAACTTCTCAGTTCTCAGCCTTCTATTGAGGTTGTCCCAAACCTGCTCAATCGGATTGAGATCTTGACTTCTTGCTGGTCATTCCATTCGAGAGACTTCAACCTATTCAAGGTACTCCTGAACGATGCGCGCACGATGGGCATTATTGTCCATAAAAATGAAATTTTCACCAATGTATGGGGCAAATGGCACTACATACTACATGCTCTTCAAGAATGTTCCTTATATACTTATCAGCATTCATAGCTCCATTATCAACGACCACTAGGTCTGTGCGAGCAGTCGAAGATATTCCACCCCATACCATAATCGATCCTCCCCCGAAACCAGTAGTATTCAGGAAATTGCACTGAGCATATCTTTCGTGTGGACGTCTGTATACAAGGGAACGTCGATCACAATGGTAGAGGCAGAATCTAGACTCATCTGTGAAGAGAACTCTTTCCCAATCGGCCTCTTCCCAATGGATATGCTCTCTCGCAAAATCCAAACGCGCCCTTCGATGGGCTGGGGTAAGAGCTGGGCCTCTTGCCGCGACACGAGGCCTTAAATCATATTCTCTGAGGTGATATTTTATTGTCTGAGTGCTAATTGCACCTCATGAGTTTGCTCAAGCTGATTTTGAAGGAGGCGAGCGGTTGCAAACCGTTGTCTCAACGAAGAAACTCTCAAGTAACGTTTTTGAATGGCAGTTGTTACCCGTGGTCTACCCTGTCCTGTTCTTCGGACATTCATACCTGTCTCCCTGAATCGCTGCAACATTCTGGACACACTTGTATGGGAAACTCCAAACCTTTCTGCAATTCTTGTCCACCCTTCTTCTCGCAAAACTACCGCTTGGGCACATTCCTCTTGGGTCAAATTGCGTGTTTCGCGTTGCATAGCGATCGAGTGTAGAAAATCAAACGAAAGAAAAACTATTGATCACTAGAATTGATCGAGAACAACTGATTTTAGAATGGAGCCAATACATTCAAAATCTGATAATATCATCTTTTTTTATTCCTGCTGGGAGAAAACATCTGTATTGAAGAAAAACGTTGAAAGTGGATAACATATGCATGCATAATTCTGATAAAAATAATTATCATTGAGAACACCTTCATTTGTAGAATAAACTTGAGATTTACATAATGTGCGTTAATTTTTTTGCGCAGTGTATTTAAAAATTTTGTATTATTTCACTTCGCCAGCGGTATGGTATCTGAGCAGAACGAACCATATTGTTACAATTTTCCACTCAAGGCTTATCACGATGTTGATGAATAACTGCAACTTCAAAGAAGTCTGAATCGGAAGAAAAGAGAAAACTATAAAAGGCTGAATTTACTGTGGTTCTTTATGTTTCATCATATGGATATAACTTTGTTCTTGAATAATCACCTTTTGACAGCTAATTTTCTACCTATTTAAAAGACTGAGAAACAGTTTTTTATTCAAGACTCACCCTTTTGCTTTGTTCTCAATTAATTTTCCTCTTCGCGCGGCTTTCTCCATACATCCTACCCTATATCTCTGTTCCTTCAGCCCCCATGGCTTTAAAGAACAACGAGGAAATGCTGCATTCTACACAGGTTGGATAAAAAGTAACGCACAAAATTAATTTCTTCGGTATTCACTATTTTGTAGGAAAATGTTCGAACAGGTGAATTCTCATTTTCAGAAATGGCAACGTGAAAATGAAAATGTGAATAAGTAAGTTGTGAACCGAAAACGTATCGACTAGATCATGCATCTTGTGGCCTAAAAGGTACCATTCTTCCGTATGAAGTATTGAATTACTATGAAGGGAAAACGTTCTGTTGCTGATATTTTAAATTTATTGAACTCGGGACAAATAGTCCTAACAACCGGCCGAAGTAACTTCTGAATGGCATTTCGTAGCTGCCGGATGTCTTTAATGTTTGAGCTTCAGCTGTTAAATATTGGAACGGAAAAATGAAATCTTTGAGAAGATTTCCCAAACAATGAGATTTTGTTTGTGTAGTTCGTAATACTTTGTTGAAGATATTGAGCCTGTTATTTAAAAATTACAAATTTAAAGACCGAATTTCTTCCGGATTTTTTTGGGGAAATTGTGAATTTCTCATTTATATGAAACTTATTATCATCGGTAGCATGTGCACCCTGATACATGAATATAATGTTAAATCGGTGGAGAACGAAACATGGAAAGTTCGACTGCTGACTATCTTTTCGGATAATAACCAAAGACCATTTCAAAAGTTAGAAACTCGCCCTTTAGCATTGGAGGGTTTTGAATAATTCATGAGAAATACCCTCCATTTGTGAAACCTTCTTCTTCGGGTTAATTCGGCCAGTTAGAGACATGTTCTCGTAGTGAAAGAAAGGTTAAGTGTTACAATTAGTCAGTTAAATTGACTAGGGTCTTGAAAATCGATATACAGTATGTCTCTTCCTCTTTTCCGAAATGCGAATTCGATCTCAGCTTTATAATTAACAGCAAGTACTTCTTTTTTATATTCACAATTCAGCTCTGTATTTCAGATGTATACATATTTTCGTGGCTGGATATCTAGTAATATTTTCGGTGTGTCCAACACTCCTTTCCTAGTGGTCTCTTTCCCATTATAATCCCAATAATCAGGATTGATTTCGTGAAATTGGATCATAAAAAGGAATGTTATCATTTAATCCTGTAAATTTTGAAAAAAAATAAAAATAGTCAGCTTTGGATCGTATTTATTGTTATGGAGTCCATCAATCCGAAAATACTATAACTCTCGAACGGATGAACCTAGATTCTTCAAATTTTCATGGAATGTTCGAAAATGACGCGGTTGGACAAAATTGGACTAGGGGTTCCGTAAAATGGTGCTGTAAATTTTATTCGACAGCTTCGAAAATAATTTTTTGAACGTGAATCTAAAGTCACCAGATGGATTTACTTATTATTATAACGATGAGATCGTGGGCCTAATAATCTTTATATTTTGCCGAATTACTGCAGCATAGTAGCTTGGAAACTTCAGAAGGAAATTTAATCGAAAAGGAGCAAATGTTCCCGTGGGAGAAGCTTTCTCAAATTTCTCCATTAATTAAAATGTCGTAGAGTGACACTTTGTGTCGTTACTGCCGTAAAATATTGTGTGCGACATGCTCTTAGCGAAACATTTGACCAAATCGATTTAATCTAGTTAATTTTATGGCAATATTCAGATACTCTGAACGGCTATTTCGGGTGCTCAGGTTACGGTGTTTATATTCAGTGCCCACTTATGTATTTGAAGCATGCTTCCATTTGTTTTAGGTACCATTATACATACAATACCAATATCTTCTATTTATTGCAAAAAAAGAACTTTCATCAACTGTGAAGTATTTTAAACGTGATTTCTAAAGGGTTGTTGATGTGTTCATGGAAAACTACTTACACTTGATTTTCTGAAAATTTGTGTACCGAGGTTTCGAATAATATCATCTCAGATGAAATAAACTCCTTCACATGAGTTAGGGATATTGACTTAAATTGCAAAAAAGAAAAAATATAGTTGAAATAAGATTTTTGTGATGAAAATCCATATTAATATGATTTCAAGTTGCAAATAAATTTTAGCTTGTAGGTCTACAGCGTATACAGGGTGGTTAAGAAAAATCGAGTAAAATAACGAAATTTTGTTCCCAGAGAATTCAAGCATTATAGTTATAGTATACAATGTATGGCCTCCACGGGCATCAATAACAGCTTGACATCTTCTTTGCATACTACACACGGGGTTGTTGAAAATTTCTTGAGGAATTTGGTTCCATAAACGGGGCAGAAGCTCTCTCAGATCATTTAAGGATTCTGGGGTAGGTTGATGATTATCTAATCTTCTTTGGAGCATATCCCATGCATGTTCTATGCAATTCAAATCTGGTGAGTGCGGGGGTATTGGTAAATGTGGAATACAAAGCTCCTAGCGCGCATTCTAAACTATGGCTGCACGGTGCGGTCTAGCGTTATCATCTAGAAATTGAAAGGTTTCACCAATAGCAGCGTGAAAATTTGGCACAACATTGTATAAGTATAAGGCGGTCATATTCCCAGGACAAATGTGTAGATCTGTGCGCCCGTTGAAACATATCCCGGCCCATACCATAACACTACCCCCTCGGAATGGATGGACTTCTTGGACATAGCTACGATTACGGGTTATGCGTGGGATTGTCCATACCCTAATTCTTCGAGAATCTGAAAATCGTTCATATCTGGATTCATCAGTGAAAAGGACACTACGCCATTGATCGTTCCAATTGATATGTTGTCTTGCCCATTCCACTCTTTGACACTTATGGTCACGTGTTAATGGAACTCCTCTTAATGGACGTCTAGGATCTAGATTCACCTCTCTCAAAAGTCGTCTGATGGTTTCGATGGAAACTTGGACCTCATCTGCATTTTGAAGAGTATTCCGTAGCATTCTGCACGTAGATGTAGGGTTTCTTCTCGCCGAAACGGTGATGAAACGATCCTGAGCAGGTGTTGTTTTTCGTCGCCCAGCAAGCCTTGGTCTTTTCAACACGAAACCTGTCTCCCTGAGGCCTGAACCTATTCCAAAGTCGAGAGATCACACTTTGGCTGACTTGGAGCCTTTCCGCTACAACAACCTGAGTTAGGCCACCCCTGTAGCATTCCGATAGCCCTATTAGCCTCAGCGTTTGTTAATTCACGTCTTGGCATTTTCAGAAAACTCGTTTCAAATCGAAGCCGTTGATAAACTGACTTCATCTCAAAATGAGAACATTCATGAAGCATATGCAAAGAACCAAACTTCAGAAAAAAGGCGACCAGATTGACGAAATGTCTCATACTGATGATTTTTATTATATCGATTCAAGTTGTTATTGAGTTTTAAATGATTTTACAGCGATTACATACTTTTAAAAACGATCGAATTCGATATCCCTAACTCTTGTGGAGCAGTATATTTTCAGTTCTCTGCAGCCCACGGTTGAATGCAAACCTACCCTTAAGTTTCTGTGTTTCCGTTGGATAGTACTCGGGTTTTACGACTAGACGGACGGACTGACCACTGATTATTCATCAGTGAGTCGAACCATATTGTTGAATTTGTCTTCAAACTTGTTGGACCTAGAGAGATTGACAGTTTTATCATTCTGGATCTCGTAAATGAACAAAATGGACAGTTAAAAACAATCAGGATCCATTGTTAGAATATTCTCAGAAAAATACGGACGAAATAGAGACCATTCGAAACCCTGTAGCGACTGTGTGCCACCCTCTAGTGGCTTCAATACACCGCAAACCGACAAAGGGCGGACTGAAAGAATAATACCTTCGAGAATAATAATTTTTTGCGACTCAATCGCGGCAAGTTTCAGTGGTGATTCGTTCTTTTGTATTAATAAATAATGAATGCGTCCACATCAGTTCAGATACTATTGCCGGAATCTGCATTGCTGAGGTTTTCGCGAACGAAATTGTGATAAGTGGAAAAGGTTATTGATGGTATTCGATCGGGAGTTGCCATCTACGCTATCAAAACTCACGTATAACGGTGAAATGCAATTTATCGCTACATGACGTTTCATCTCTGATTTTTTTGGGGCACTTGCCGCATACAGGGTATTTTTGCATTTTACTGTCACAGACCGTGGTCCTCATTCCGCGTTAGTATCGTAAAAACGAATTGGAAATGAACGAATCCGCCGTGAACATAACTCGAAGATATACCCTCAGTATACATAAGAACAGGCGCGTACCCAGAAAGGTGTGTTGGGGGGGGCTCAGCTTTTATCAAAAAATAGTTATGTTTTTTAACCATGAGAAATCATGAAAAACGAAGAAGAAAATATCGAAGCATGCATTTATTTCTTGTAAATATGAATCTTCAAAAAACAAAAAAAAACAAATTAATATTGAATCATCCAAGGGTTTATTAGTTTTTAGTTATTAAATAAAAGTTCCAAGCGCCAGCATTAGCAAATCTGATCACAACAATTTCTGTATCTATGACTATCTCGTAATTTATGTGCATTAGAGCTAATCCGTTCAAGCGGTTTTCTGCCATAGATATGCGATTTTCGCGACCCTGTATCACTTTTCTGTAAAACTTTCAAAGCCACAAACAGAAATATTCCAACTGCTCTTGTTCCTGAAATATACTGGGCGAAAACGAAAATGTTCCCTTTTGGAGATGTAATTATTTCTTAGGCCCTGTATAAGATAGAAAAAAAATTAAAACGGTTTATAAGAGATATGGAGAGCCATGTTTTTAAGATTGGGCACAAACTTGGTATTTTTTAAATGGAATACCCTGTATATTTAAACGTCAAATTTTTGCGATTTTTTTGAATACCTTGATGTATCGCAACCTTATCTTCAATAAATTATAGCTTCAAAAATCAGAAAAATCCATATTTATGTTTGTTTTTTAATAGTGGGCCATGAATTCTTCCACACCTGCATTAAATTATTACTTTTTCGAAACGCCATGTGATTCAAACCTTTTTATTCAATTATATTTTGAACATCAACTCAAAATATCACTCTTCAACATAAACTTGAAAATGTTGTAAACAAAAAAATATATCGGTACAGATTTAACATTAACTGATGTAATTACAAGATTCTAATCAGACAATTTATTACATAAACCAAAAATAAACATATAGATCTAATGAAGTTGTTCAAACTGTCGTCCATTTTGTCTTATACATAAACCACACAGTTTCAATTCGACATTTAAAATTATTAAGGATTGCCTTTGTGGGTTTCTGAATGCTTCTTTGGTTGGGGCTCATCTATATTATAACGCCGATATGCTTACATTTTATATTTTCATATAATATTTTTCAGATTTTGAAATTCCATGTTTTCACCGTCAGCCATCATCATTGATTTGTTTTGACTCTGTTTGTGACTCAGTTTTCTTGAATGCAATAAACAAAACAATATTTTATGCAAGTTCAACTTTTATGCATGTGTGAAAGGATTCATGGCCTAGTATCAAAAACATCAATTTGGATTTTTCTGATTCTCAAAGTTAAAACTTATTGAAGATTGGGTTGTGATACATCAATGTATTCAGAAAAAAAATTGCGAAAATTTGACGATGAAATAAACAGGGTGATACATTTGAAAAATACCAAGTTTGTGTCCAATCTTAAAAACAGTGCTCTCAACAAAAATTCATTTTTTTCCCATCTTATACAGGGCCTAAGAAATAATTACATTTCCAAAAGTGAACATTTTCGTTTTCGCCCTGTATTTCAGGAACAAGCAGTAGTTGGAATATTTCTGTTTGTGGCTTCGAAAGTTTTACGAAAATGTGATACAGGTTCGCGATAACCCCATGTCTCTATCTTCAATCATAGCTGAGATACAGTGCAATCTCAACCAAAATGGGACACAGTGTACCCAAATATTTGAAGCAATATGTATAAATTTGGATAGAAATCTCCGCTACATTTCTCTAGAGCTGAAAGTGCAGATGAAGCACATGATTTGGAATCATCCGGTTTTGAAGTAGCCCACTTTTTTCCATCTTTTTGATTCACTGGAAAGAATAAGGCTTTCGCCTGAGGCGAAAGTCTTGGGGGGGGCTAGAGCCCCAATAGCCCCCCCCTGGATACGCGCCTGCATAAGAATATGTATTTTCGTCCCCAACGCGAAAACGCTGAGATGTCAATTTTTGATTTATTATCATGATTTATCTCAATGAGTTCTACCTTCTGAAACACCCTGTATAGTAGATACTTGCATTCTCCCTTATTTCTAATTGAAAAAATCTTCATTAACTCATTAGTGGGAATATCAGACACGTTAACGTTACCCAAGAGACAGTTTAATTATTTGTACAGCACTTTCAGAATAAAATTTAATTCATATGTTGGGAAATTCTTGGCGAGAAAGCGAATAAATGAAAACGAGTGGTGTTTTATCCACTACTGCTGCTCATTAAAATTTTTTGGTTCAATGTATTCTTTAATATCTGGGTTATCTTCACCGAGAACTTCATTGTCACTCATGACATTTCTATAAGCTTTTCTAGCATCTGATGAAAAAAAGAACCCAAATGGTATCACGAGCGTCTCTGTCTGTCCGTCTGTCACAATCATTTTTTCTCAGAAACTGTTAAAACGCGGAAGATATACAGGGTAGTCCACCGTTTACTAGCAGCTTGTCGATACAAGAATCTTTTTTAGGAAGACAATTTCAGACATGTGAACGCTTCTTTTGATAACAGGCGTTGGATATTAAGGAAGAAGTTTATTTATTCCTTCATAATTCTTCAACCACTGGAGATATTTGAAGTAAATTCGGCATACAGAAACACAATG
The DNA here is from genome assembly GCA_951802165.1 of Adalia decempunctata. Taxonomy (NCBI): domain Eukaryota; kingdom Metazoa; phylum Arthropoda; class Insecta; order Coleoptera; family Coccinellidae; genus Adalia; species Adalia decempunctata. The sequence goes on along the minus strand of OX637704.1, from coordinate 7,610,294 downwards.
AATAATATGAGGGTCCTCCCATAACTGACAGATAATCAAAAGAGAAATTTCTATTTCTACGAAAATACGAAAAAGAGTAATGTAAGAATAATACACGCATATATGAAATTTTTTTCGTTTTAAATGACAAGTAGCTCATAGATCTTGGAAAAAAGTTAACGGCAATGTGACCAGTAGTTTACTTGATTTTATATTTCAGTTATCCATATTTGTAATCGTACAGAAATTATTTTTGTGATGAATTAGAATTAACGCGAATTGTCGAAATACACTGCGCAAAAAAATTAACGCACATTCTGAAAATCTCAATTTTAATGAAAGTTAACTATACATTGACTTTATAACTTATTTTTTATGTTCTCTCGGGAAGGTTTTGAACGAAACAAGACACATTAAATGGAAGAAAAATTCAGGATTTCACCGAATCTTATGTGAAAGAAGGGAAATGAACAATTTTCAAAATACTGAAATGCTGATAAGTGATTTAATACTTGGTATTTCCACCCCTTGCGTTAATTACAGCTCGGCGACGGTTCATACTCAAAATGAGTGATCTTAAAATGTTCTGATCTAATCCTTCCCAGATTTCTCCGAGTTGGATTCCTAAGTCATTAAGAGTAGCTGGATGATTTTCTGAACTTCTCAGCCTTCTATTGAGGTTGTCCCAAACCTGCTCAATCGGATTGAGATCTGGACTTCTTGCTGGCCATTCCATTCTAGAGACTTCAACCTCTTCAAGGTACTCCTGAACGATGCACGCACGATGGGGTCTGGCATTATCGTCCATAAAAATGAAATTTTCACCAATGTATGGGGCAAATGGCACTACATGCTCTTCAAGAATGTTCCTTATATACTTATCAGCATTCAAAGCTCCATTATCAACAACCACTAGGTCTGTGCGAGCAGTCAAAGAAATTCCACCCCATACCATAATCGATCCTCCCCCGAAACCAGTAGTATTCAGGAAATTGCAGTGAGCATATCTTTCATGTGGACGTCTGTATACAAGGGAACGTCGATCACAATGGTAGAGGCAGAATCTAGACTCATCTGTGAAGAGAACTCTTTCCCAATCGGCCTCTTCCCAATGGATATGCTCTCTCGCAAAATCCAAACGCGCCCTTCGATGGGCTGGGGTAAGAGCTGGGCCTCTTGCCGCGACACGAGGCCTTAAATCATATTCTCTGAGGCGATTTCTTATTGTATGAGTGCTAATTTGCACCTCATGAGTTTGCTCAAGCTGATTTTGAAGGAGGCGAGCGGTTGCAAACCGTTGTCTCAACGAAGAAACTCTCAAGTAACGTTCTCGAATGGCAGTTGTTACCCGTGGTCTACCCTGTCCTGGTCTTCGGACATTCATACCTGTCTCCCTGAATCGCTGCAACATTCTGGACACACTTGTATGGGAAACTCCAAACCTTTCTGCAATTCTTGTGTATGTGTCCACCCTTCTTCTCGCAAAACTACCACTTGGGCACATTCCTCTTGGGTCAAATTGCGTGTTTCGCGTTGCATAGCGGTCGAGTGTAGAAAATCAAACGAAAGAAAAACTATTGATCACTAGAATTGATCGAGAACAACTGATTTTAGAATGGAGCCAATACATTCAAAATCTGATAATATCATCTTTTTTTATTCCTGCTGGGAGAAAACATCTGTATTTTAAGAAAAACGTTGAAAGTGGATAACATATGCATGCATAATTATGATAAAAATAATTATCATTGAGAACACCTTCAGTTGTAGAATAAATTTGAGATTTCCATAATGTGCGTTAATTTTTTTGCGCAGTGTATATCTATTTTTCTGTTGCATTGTATCCGGAATCCATAGAATTGGCATTTCAACGAATATGATAGGAGAATTATCACCTCACTCGAATCTGTACCGAACATTTTTATGAATTATTTATTGTAATCAGTTTCGGACGCATTTCCAGTATTTCCACAAATGAATGGAAAACTGAAGCACGGTGGGGCAAGAGTCAAGTCTTCTGCCACCGCTCAATCACACGTAAAATGGGGTTCAGAAGTTTGTTAGTTAACTTCCGCATTATGTACGCATAAATTAAAAATCAGGAATGCTGCGGTAACTCAACTAAAGTGTCCCGAGGGAGACGACAGGCAAGAAAAGGATCTTACCCTCAGCGAGCGAAGATTAGAAGGATATGTTAGGAGATAACACTGGTTGCACTGAATAATGAATGGGACGTAAAAAGACTGCTCCGGAGCTACCCGGAGTCGCGCCACCGAAATACTGAAAACGCCGAAATAGGAGGCACGTCTTGCCGCAACGGCCGCAACCGGAATACTCGCTCCGGTGGGTGAAATTTGAACCGCTATAAAATCAGCTGTGCGACTTGCGAAAAACGCCACCAGACTCAGTCTCCCATTTGTCCAATCATTTTCAATGCCACATAAAATACACGATATCACTCACAAGATAAAAAAATCAGTCCATTCCACTTAAACTCAAATACAGAAAACAATATCTATCGAGGAAAACAGAATCTAGAAATAGAAATATTTATTTGCAACTTAGATTATTGTAACATACCAAATACTACAATAATGAAGTAATAAGTCAAAGAAATAGAAATTAATAAAAGTTCTATAATAATTTACAACACGTTAACTAAGAAATTCCTCTAATGTGTAGGGCTCTTTCTCCACCAAGAATGTTGTCAATTTGCTCTTGAATTCTTATAATTTTTCAATGTGCTGCAGTTCTCTTGGCAGGTGATTGTACAATTTTAGACACATATATTGAGCACTGTTCTGAGATAGGGTAAGTTTGTACTTGCTCCGTTACAATATATGTATGGGTTAATTCTTCTAGTATTGCTGCTACTTTTGAATTGGTTGAAGATCTCGGGATGTTTTTGTAAAAATAAAAGACATTTTGATTTTAGTATATATAAGCCTGTCATGGTAAGTATGTTATTCTTCTTGAATGTTCCTCTACATGTTTCCCTGTATTTCATGCCAAAGATTGTTCTGATTACTAATTTTTGTAGTCTGAATATTCCCTTGCTGTTAGGACTATTTCCCCAGAACATAATCCCATAAGACATAATGGACTGAAAATTTGAATAATAAAGGATCTGTAATATATTAATTTTCACCTGATTTTTCATAACTTTGAAAGTATATATGCTTGATGATAGTTTTTTTCTCAGATGTTCTATGTGTGTCTGCCATTTGAGATTTGTGTCCATATAAATACCTAGAAACTTTATATTTTGATTTAGATTTATACTTGTATTGTTCAGTACTATATTTTCTGGTAATTCCAAGTTTGATTTGTCCGTCTGAAAGATGGCACATTCTGTCTTTTTGATGTTGAGTTGTAGTTTATTTGCATTGCACCATTTCAAAATTTCTTGTAGAAGAATATCAGCATCCTTAATACTGATTTCTATGTTTTGTGATGTTGATATTGTATTTGTGTCATCCACATAGTTTATCATTCTGGGGTTCTGTTTGTTTTTCACAATTTCTGGTAGATCATTTACATATAACACAAATAACAGGGGACCCAGGATACTATGAACTGAGGAAATTCCACTTCGCCTCAAACGTTCTTCCAAATGAAACAGTTTTTTGATTTTCGCCGAATGCATCACGTTACGAATAATTATCGAAATCCATGCAGTCAGGAAAATTTTTTCAAATGACATCAGTTTCTCGAGATCACCGGAATTCACGTAGAAAAGTATTGCGACTGAAAATATTTGAGCTGAAAAGTTTTCTCGTAGTTCGTATCTCTTTGTAAGAGTTGTAAGGGACCTTGTATTTTAACATAAGATCTGGCTGTCCTGAACGCGATAGGCCTCAGTAAAAACCGATCAATGCACCATGACCATCTCCAAAGACCTATCCATCAGTTCACATACCGTTCCAGAAGTGACTTTACGAGTAAAACCGATCCAATTTTATGGCTCAGCATATGCTATTGAACCTCATTTTTTCAAGAAAATAATATCTCCTCCTCAGTCAGACCTTTTCATGTATAATCTACGAGTAGAATAGGTTCATAAAGTCCATTTCCAAATGGACCAAGAAATTGACCTGGAATTCAGCTCCTTATTTTTCGCGGGTAGTGAAATATGCACGCGGTATTTTCTTAACAAATGACCGATCAAAAACAGGACCTCTAATAACGAGTGCAGAAATGCCTTCCATCGGGAATTTATTGCTAATGCAAGGGCCATTCAGATCATGAACTTGTCCCTCTCCATTACCATCATAATTTCATGCTCATATTTTATGCACCCCTTGATTTTGCCGATGAATTCGGAAGTCCAGGAAGTTTATGTTGGCTAACAATACAAACTTTTTCATGACACACATCTGCCTACTCGACAAAGTCAACCCTTTCCGGTAATTTGGACGGATTTGGATCCGAAAAGTTTCAGCACGGAAAACTGCGAGATTTTTCAATGAAGTTTGGGGTTCATTACAGGATGTTGATTTCCAAGGTTTTTTTATCATTTCTCCTGTGATATTTGAGATATTACATGATTGGGCTTGTCAGAATTGATCGAAACATAAGATTAACCAAAGAGAACTCGATGCCACTGGACAATTTCAAAAGTTTCAATTCAGTCTTGCGATTCACAGAGGCTTTTTATTTTTTTCTCATCAACTACAATGGACCAGAAAGATCTTGAACAAAGAGAAAAATGTTCAAGGGAATTGACTGGCAATATCTCATGAGAAATACTTGACACGAATCAAGCCGGCTTTGTAAACACACCAGGTTTCTTCAAGAAAGGTCGATCGGACGCACGAATGTAAGTTCCGGGCTACAGGACGTATTTACTCATTTTTTTTATGGTTTCTGTGGGGTATACAATCGAAAATTCCGAGATAATCAACAATCAGATGGAGGCCCATTGTTGTGACCTATAAATCTTAATTTTTAATGTAACTAAGGCCCTCATCCAAGAATCCTCTACATTCTGCTGGTAAAAGGATGATTACGTTTAGTTAATATCACGAAAGGAAATATTCTACATCTACAAGTTTTGTATTAATAACTTCCATCCAAATTCTTTCGAAATATATTCTGTTATTTTTACATGATTCGTTTTCAATGCAGATGAGAGAATAGATAAAATGAAAAGCTATAATCTATAATTTAAAATTCCATATATTCCAATTCCAAAGGATTTTCACGTGAAAACGTATTGCCATGGTTTTCCGGCGCAGTGAAAATTCACTTTCATTACTTGTTGCGAACCTTCTTGGCGCCATCTTTTTCGCGAGGCCTAAGGCTCATTGCACTAAGTACAATTTTCTACTTGATGACATATGAGATAACCGCGTTAATCTAACGTCCACTAGATGGCACTTTAAAATAATCAGGCACCCAGTCATACAGTTCCTGTATATCACACGTTGGCTACCGGCAAAATAAAAAGGCGAATCTCCACAGTAACTTTCTTTCAAGCAGCGAGTAATAATTTCGTATCAATCGTCAAATAAAAGTGCATGAAATGTGTTGTTCTATACTATTCTTAAGGGGCAGTATCATCTTTTGAATCGTGATAAATCTCCATTCAAAAAGTGGTCTCTTTATTTCACGAGTAACTACCCTAATTTACGACGTAGAGACTTGATTTTTTTTTAAATTGAAGTTGAAAAACGTCCCGAGGCAAATAGTTTTTTTTTTCGATTTAATTAGTTTTTCAATTAAAAGAACCTGGGTAATCGTTAGATTTGGGGTTATTGAATATCTTTTTCGTTTTATGAGTACAAGCTATATTTTTGAAATAATAATCATGAAAATTTTTGTAGTTTATAGTATGTAGTTTATTTCACGAGTAAGTACCCTAATTTACGACGTAGAGACTCGATTTTTTTTTAAATTGAAGTTGAAGAACGTCCCGAGGGCGAATAGTTTTCTTTTTTTCGATTTAATTAGTTTTTCAATTAGAAAAACAGGGTAATCGTTAGATCTCTGCAATATCTGCGTTTTTCATGGGTACAAGCTATATTTTTGAACTTATCATCATGGAAATCTTTGTAGTTTATAGAAGATCAGTTTTTCGATTAAAAAAAAAGGGTAATCGTTAGATCTGGGGTTGTCGAATATGTTTTTCGTTTTTCATGAGTACACGCTTCATTTTTGAAATAATAATCATGAGAATTTTTGCAGTTTATAGAAGTTTAAATTGCCGAGGGAAAATAGTTGCGATTTTTTCCAAAAAATGATGAATAACCGTCGAAAAAAAAACATTAAGTGTAGTTTCCAAAACGCTGAAGTTCAACCTGTTTTTTTTAATTGAAAAACTAATTAAATCGAAAAAATCGCAATTATTTGCCCTCGGCAATTTAATCTTCTATAAACTACAAAAATTTTCATGATTATTATTTCAAAAATATAGCTTGTACTCATGAAAAACGAAAAACATATTCAATAACCCCAGATCTAACGATTACCCTGTTTTTTTAATTGAAAAACTAATTAAATCGAAAAAAGAAAACTATTTGCCCTCGGGACGTTCTTCAACTTCAATTTGAAAAAAAATCAAGTCTCTACGTCGTAAATTAGGGTACTTACTCGTGAAATAAAGAGACCACTTTTGAATGGAGATTTACCACGATTCAAAAGGTGATACTGCCCCTTAACTGGTCAGGATTCTAAATCGGGACATTTTTGATCTTTAAAGTTTTTTTTTCCAATAGATTGAGAAGAGTATTATCTGGGACCATTCCTCATCTGCTTCGCATACTACGGGAGAAAATGTGAAAGATATTCAAATGAAAAATTGTTCGACCTAGATTTATTCAAGAACATTTATACATTTTTACAATCGCATTTCCAGCTTTTTGCCAAAGATCCCTAGATGAAAACTCTGCATAATATCAATTAATATCATCAAAACTCGAATTATTCGAAATTCATCACCATCATTACGTAGCATTCCTATCAACTGAATTTGACCCTCCTCCTGATGTTGTGACTGCCGTACAAAGCCATTTTCTTCTTGTGGACCTTCCTGTGTTTGGCCAAATGGTCGGATCTAGCGAATGCTTTTTCGCACAGATCGCACTTGTATGGTTTGATACCTGAGTGCGACCTCTTGTGTCTTGCTAGCTCATCAGACCTGGAAAACCTCCATTTGCAGTTCATCCAGTTGCAGGCGAAGGGCTTCTCGCCCGAGTGCCTCCTCAAGTGGGCCTTCAGATGGGATAATTTGTTATAGAATTTGTTGCAGTTGCTGATGGGGCAAGGGAAGCAATTGGTGTCGTCAGTGCTGATCTGTGCATAGTCGTGGTTTAGCAATGCTGCTGTGTTCTTCTTCGAGATAGGTTTCTCTTCTTCAGTCTTTGTGTTTTTGAGGCTCACAGCTTCGGGTCTATAGCAGCTTTCGTAGAGGAGTGATCTTCTCCTTATATTCTTTTCGTCTTTTATGTGTGGAAACATCTCGAATATAGCCATGGCGTTCGAAGCATCAGTTTCAACAGACGCATTGAAAAACGAATCAGACTGGTCATCACTTTCCAACAATTCCAGGTTATTATTCTCAAAGAGATCCTCTACCCTTGAGTTGAAGTCTCTCAGTCCCAAATCAATAACAGTTTGATTGATCAAGTTATCCAAATCGGGACTGAGAATACTTTCTGCGTTCAACTCTTGATAATCGTTGTACAAATCCAAATCTACGCCAAGGACCGAAAAATTGCTAGGAAAAAAACTGGCTTCGCTAGAGTCGGATGCTGTAGTCGATAATATTTTTCCATGTCTGATGTCTGAAATCTCATTGAATTTGGGCAAAAAAGCATCGTTTTGTGAATCTATGATTTCGATGAAGTTTTCCAAGCAGAAATTGTTCTCGTTGATATCCTCGTATTGCGACCTCATGGAGTTTGCGTTTTCAAGTATGATGAATTCGCTCAAGGTGTCTCCTCCGAAATCATTGTCAAGCCCTCTGGTAGATGAGGTGTAATCACCGGATGATGCTAGATCCGTTATTGATGATAGGTCGATGTTTTCATACTTCACCTCCTCAAAAGCACCAGGTGACATCTTCGACCTGTAAATGAAATCATAAATACAGGAAGGGGATAACTTATTTTCAAAATCCAGGGTGGCAAAGAGATTGACGTCAAAAAGGAAAAAACAGATCCCTCGTGTCATGGACTATTCGAATCACCCCCATGTATGTTATGCTATTTTTCACGGTTTTCGTGTTATGAATTTTTTTATGAACTTTGAGAATTTTCGACTTGACCATCTTAAAAAAGATATTAAAAAAAAGTACAAGACTTCTCTGTGAAATTCTTTTTGTAACTTAATCTCCATGAATTGTACTTTTATACATAGAATAACCAGATTCGTAACTTCGATAAAAATTAAGGAAATGTTGGTCTCAAGTGAAAAAGTTCCGTAAACTGGATTATGATCTGAATTTTCGAATCAAAATAAAAAATGTAAAAAGGCTAATTCACGGTTTCTTAGTATGCTTAAAAACAGCTTTTAGAATCATTGATAAAAAATGGAACTTAACACTATACTTTTGCTAGAATTAGCCTTCAAAGTCATCGAGGTGGAAAAAATCAAAGAACTAGACATTTAATACAAAATTATTTTTTGCCATTTTAAGATATTTCTGATCAAGTTATGATAAAAAATGCTGAAAATTAATGAAACTTAGCTTTAGATGTTGGCCAAGAAAAGTTCTAAATAAAAAAATAGCAAAAGGTATGGCAATAAATCACACATCATAATGTAAATAAAAAGGAATTTATTTATAAAATTCACAGTAGGTGTTCAAAGTGGCCACCTCCAGCCTCAATACACATTCTACACCTTCTTATAAAATTTTCTTTCAATCGCATAAAACCTGCCCTGTTCTCTCTTAGGACACGTTCGGCTTCTCTTATCTTCAGTCGCAGCTCGTCTTCACTCGAACATTCTCGGGCGTAAACAATTTCTTTGAAATAACCCCAAACGAAAAAATCGATGGGATTAAGGTCAGGTGAACGTGGGGGCCACTTCGTCAAACTATGATATTCCAAAAAGACGGCGCTCCGTGTCAATACGCAACTCAAGTCCGTAATCATTTGAATGAACGATACCCGAACAGATGGATCGGACGCAGTCGACCAATCAAGGGGCCCCCACGTTCACCTGACCTTGACCCCATCGATTTTTTCGTTTGGGGTTATTTCAAAGAAATTGTTTACGCCCAAGAATGTTCGAGTAAAGACGAGCTGCGACTGAAGATAAGAGAAGCCGAACGTGTCCTAAGAGAGAACAGGGCAGGTTTTATGCGATTGAAAGAAAATTTTCTAAGAAGGTGTAGAATGTGTATTGAGGCTGGAGGTGGCCACTTTAAACACCTACTGTAAATTTTATAAATAAATTTCTTTTTATTTACATTATGATGTGTGATTTATTGCCATGCCATTTTCTTTTTTTTTATCTAGAACTTTTCTTGACCAACATCTAAAGGTAAAATTCATTAATTTTCAGCATTTTCTATCATAACTTGATCAGAAATATCTTAAAATGGCGAAAAATAATTTTGTAGTAAATGTCTAGTTCTTTGATTTTTTTCACCTCGATGACTTTGAAGGCTAATTCTAGCAAAAGTAGAGTGTTAAGTACCATTTTGTATCAATGATTCTAAAAGCTGACTGTTGAGCGCAGTTTTTAAGCATACTAAGAAATCGTGAGCCTTTTTACATTTTTAATTTTGATTCGAAAATTCAGATCCATAATCCAATTTACGTAACTTTTTCACTGGAGACCAACATTTCCATAATTTTTATCGAAGTTACGAATCTGGTTATTTAATGTATAGAAGTACAATTCATGGAGATTAAGTTATAAAAAGAATTTCACAGAGAAGTCTTGTTCTTTTTTTTATTATCTTTTTTAAAATGGTCAAGTCGAAAATTCTCAAAGTTCATTAAAAAATTCATATCTCGAAAACCGTGAAAAATAGCATAACATACATAGGGGTGATTCGAATAGCCCATGGCACGAGTGTTTTTTCCTTTTTGACGTCAATCTCTTGGCCACCCTGTATTTCAACTTGATCTACAAAACTAGCCGGAAAATATGGAAAAATCCAACATTATTAATTAATTGGAACGTTCTTCAAACCATATAAATGAATCCGGATAGCTTTTCGCATATCAATAAAGCTCGATTACTGAAGTGGTGTGAGCATGGGAACCAAACTCGAAAATTAATTATCGATAGAATTAAGCGAAAAAAAATTGCTTCTGGACGAGTTTGGATCGGAATATGTTCAAAATCATTCAAATCGTTCATAAAGCTGTTTCGCGCAGCAATAACACCCATGCCTCGAATTGAACAAACTTGAAAAAATGAATGGTATCAAGATTGAGTCGAAGAAAATCTTTGGACTCATCAGTCATACAACAGGGTTCCTGCATACCTACTTCTATACAAATTTATTATTCTGCAGTCTGCACGAATGAGAAAAATACTTTTGCGATGTGTATGACATTCAACTCTTCATTATTCATTGAATTTTAATACCAATGTCAATGGCACAAGAGATACAAGATGCAAGCGCAAGATAAATCTACTACACGATCGAAATGGGGGAATGGTTCTGCATGGCTTCCTACAGGAAGACGTGGGAGGACAGATTACAAGGGACATAATCCATTCAGATGCTTTTCGTTTTGGAAATTTTCCACATTTCGAACGATTTTCGTGACTAAATCCTCCCAGAAAAATTTAGACACTTGAAGAAAGTATCTTGGAATCTAGTGGATGAAAATGTTTCCATCTTCAAACGAAAAGAAAGAAAATGAGGAATAATTTTTGACTTGCATGGTAAAATATATCACGTATGATTTGAAAGATTCCCTATAAATTTCAGAATTATTATCCTGGATTTAATCACACCTAATTGATATCCTTTTCTATATTTGATTCTTCATCTTCTTATTGGCATTTATAAAAATTGGCACAAAAACGTCAGTCTCGCAAAAAAAACTCATACAATAAATATTGTTTTCTCAATGAAAGAAATTTGGCTGAGAGAAATAGGTACTTTTTTCAAAACATTTTCCTGATTTATGGAAACATGATAATCATCTTAAATATAATATTTTCTCGTGTTTACCTACATTATTTTGAATCAATAGTGGATGAAAAAATTATCCGGCAATACATTTGCCATTTTAAGAATTAAAATTTTATCGGTAACATAAGTAAAAATCATTGTAGTTGCTCTATTCTAAGTTGCAATAAGTAAATTGAAATTTTATCTTGTTTTGTCAGCTACCGACCCTTTTTCAATTGCAATTATGGATATGTTATATTTTCGCAGATGACTAGACGTTTCTGATAAGGTATCAGGTTTGCATCAAATTAAGAATGTTTTGAAAGAGACTCCTATCAATGGAAATTTTCAGAAAAAGATCGTCAAAAATTCGTCTCGAAAAATTTCATTTTTAAGTCTAATCGAGCCTAAAAGTTTTTGGTATATCCTCAATGGAGTTCTGATTATAAACCATTTTAATTTCGAAAGATCAAGTTGAAAATTATTATTTATTCGTTCAGAAATATGGATGTAAACTCACTAGGATTTTTCACTTATTAATACTTCTTGTTTGAACTTCGTCAGAGCACCAACAGCACATGGAAATATCGAAGTCGACAAGTCGCCCAATTAACTGATAATACTTGAATGGATCGCTTTGGCTCCATTTATAACACTAGGACCAATACTCAAGGGACCTTTTCTGGAATTGTATGATTTAACATTGGTCGTGTCACTTGCTGCTTAGCACAAGTTTGTTTTCTATACATCCGATATAATGTTTCGTCCCTCGAGGATAATAATTGTGAATTTTCAGAGGGATTCTCAATAACCAGAGATTCCAAAACGTACTCTCTTCGAACAAACGAATGTCAATTGCCAGTTTAGCCATTCAGAATTTTCATTGCTTCCAATTATGAACTATTCGGGCACTATGTTGGATTATAAAGTACAAAAAACGCTACCCTCCTTCTGGCGCAGTGGGGTAAAAAGACTAGGAGTGAACCTCCAAATTTCTATCAAAATCTTAGGCTCAGTAACTTTGTCCGGTTCACACGAAAATTTTATGAACTATGCATCTCGAAAATTTGTTTGTTGTCCTTACTATGAGAGCTTTCTTATTTAATATGTCTCATAATATTTTCGAATTCTTTTTATTTTTTATTTCCTTCCCAAAAGTTCCCGCGATGTGAAATTTCTCTGGAGTGGATTTGGAGGAAATTGACACGTTCAATAATGGTCGAGCACGATATATTGTTTCTTAGGGTTAATCTGAACTTTTTTTCGAAAATTAAGATATGGAATTCCCAGAAGGAATGATGTTATGATACGACAACTGACTTCAACAAATCCAACCCTTTTGGACCCTATTGAATTTCAGCTGTTGGATTTGTCTTGCTAATTACCCCAAGCATCAATTATCTTCAGTATTCAAATGAGTATAATATACCTACTGAAGTTGGTACTTATACAAAGACCATTCACTCTCGGTGAAATGAATTAAACAAAAAGCGCATACGGCATAGAAATTAAATTTGATTCGTTTCTGAAACAAATCATACTATTTTTGGTTTATTGTATTCTAAGTTTGAATACGTAATTATGATAATAACTTGCATGTTATACGCTCCATAGGTATATTTATTTAAATTGACTCTCGATAGTTTTTTCCTGGAAGAGAACACTATAATTGACTGATAACTTCTGATGTTCGAGATGAAATATTGAATAGATATATCGTGTTAAAGCTGAAGTACGTCAGTGCAGATTATCGTGAGTTATCGGTGATACTACCATTTATAAATATCTCATTCAACAACCAGACCATATTTCTAGCCGTCACACCGTTTCAATATAGGCGCAGAGTTGCTTATACCCTCTACTCGATTTTTTTGCTTTTCATGCAAGTCAAAAATACATATTCCAGCAGTAGGTACCCATGTCACAACTCGACAAAATCACTTAGAGAATGAGATATATTTATGTCGAATAAAAAAATTTACGATATTATATTGTCCTTCCTCATGAGCTAGTCTCCAAAGTTTTCACTTCCTGCAGATCAATTAATGCTTGTGTTCCAGAAAAATCTCTATGCACATACACTTGCGCAGTATTATGGCCCTTTGAAATTGGTATTGTACTATTTAATTCTTTTTATATTGTTCTTTTGTTGGTCCATAAGCAACTCTTCGTACGAAAGAATGAAGTAGTTCATCGAGAAGCCTTATTCAATTCAGAAAATTCAAACCGAGGACCAATATTTGACAGATTATCGTGTTCTACCATTCATCAAAAATGGTTATCTTTTTCTCTCGAATTTTGGCCTGAATCAAAACCATAAATTCGAAGTTTTCTAATATTCGAAGAAATCCTAGATTTTTTATTATGGTGAATTATTTCAAAGTAAGCAGTTTAATCTTTGATTGGTAGATTTCCAAATGGAGGTCATCATTAAAAATTATTCACACCTAATTTGGTGCAGAGAAAAACAGAGAAAAATCATGGCGTACTGGTGGATATCTCATGAAAAATCAATTATTCTGGTACAAATGCTGTACGACCTCATTCATCCGTCTCTTTGTTATAATTCACCCCACCGTGGAAATGTATTAAATAAAGGTAGGTCGACTTCTGGGAGTTCAATACACAAATCAGAACAGATCAGTGACCCATCATCATTGTTTTTCCGTACACCGAAGTGTGATGACTGTGAAACATGGTGAGTCCGAAACAAGTCGTATCTTTTAGACCAAATTTTCAAAAGAGAATACATCCGAAATTTCGAATTGTCATAACTCCCCTTGTTACAATCCTATCCACTTTTTGTTGGTATATTGTTAATAAGCATTGTCTAGACTCTAGAGTATCCCTGAGCATGATAAAATCGATATCGAAAATTTCAACTTTTTGGGTGAAAAATGACAAAGGGGTAAGACCACCCAAAAACACCATATTGGTATCAAAATATAGGTTTTCGAGGACGCTCTATCCAATAAAAACAAATTCAAGTCGCTATCTATCATATTTTAGATTTTCACCTGTCAAATGGCATTTTTTCAAAAATTCGAAATTTCAAATCGTCGTAACTCCCCTTGTTGGGATCCTATCCACCTTTTGTTTGTATATTGTTAATCAGCATTGTCTAGAGTATCTCTGAGCATAATAAAATCGTTATCGAAAATTTCAACTTTTTGGGTGAAAAATGACAAAGGGGTAAGACCCCCCAAAAACACCATATTTGTCATCACCAAGGAATCCCTGGCAACATCAAAGTCCTTTTTCAAACTTGACGATCTACTACCCATTCGAATCATGCAGAATACCCCTTAGACTGATCACTACCACCTATACTTTGGGTGCTCTGGCCGTCTGAACAAAACTCGAAAATGAAATTTGAAAAAAATAAATCAATTAAAAGTCGACACAAAGAAGACCAATATGGACATGTTTGGTATCAAAATTTAGGTTTTCGAGGACGCTCTATCGAATAAGAACAAATTCAAGTCGCTATCTATCATAGTTTAGATTTTCACCTGTCAAATGGCATTTTTTCAAAAATCCGAAATTTCAAATCGTCATAACTCCCCTTGTTGGAATCCTATCCACTTTTTGTTTGTATATTGTTAATCAGCATTCTCTAGAGTATCTCTGAGCATAATGAAATCGTTATCGAAAATTTCAACTTTTTGGGTGAAAAATGACAAAGGGGTAAGACCCCCCAAAAACACCATATTTGTCATCACCAAGGAATCCCTGGCAACATCAAAGTCCTTTTTCAAACTTGACGATCTACTACCCATTCGAATCATGCAGAATACCCCTTAGACTGATCACTACCACCTATACTTTGGGTGCTCTGGCCGTCTGAACAAAACTCGATAATGAAATTTGAAAAAAATAAATCAATTAAAAGTCGACACAAAGAAGACCAATATGGACATGTTTGGTATCAAAATATAGGTTTTCGAGGACGCTCTATCCAATAAGAACAAATTTAAGTCGCTATCTATCATATTTTAGATTTTCACCTGTCAAATGGCATTTTTTCAAAAATTCGAAATTTCAAATCGTCGTAACTCCCCTTGTTGGGATCCTATCCACCTTTTGTTTGTATATTGTTAATCAGCATTGTCTAGAGTATCTCTGAGCATAATAAAATCGTTATCGAAAATTTCAACTTTTTGGGTGAAAAATGACAAAGGGGTAAGACCCCCCAAAAACACCATATTTGTCATCACCAAGGAATCCCTGGCAACATCAAAGTCCTTTTTCAAACTTGACGAACTACTACCCATTCGAATCATGCAGAATACCCCTTAGACTGATCACTACCACCTATACTTTGGGTGCTCTGGCCGTCTGAACAAAACTCGAAAATGAAATTTGAAAAAAATAAATCAATTAAAAGTCGACACAAAGAAGACCAATATGGACATGTTTGGTATCAAAATATAGGTTTTCGAGGACGCTCTATCCAATAAGAACAAATTTAAGTCGCTATCTATCATAGTTCAGATTTTCACCTGTCAAATGCCTTTTTTCAAAAAATCCGAAATTTCAAATCGTCATAACTCCCCTTGTTGGAATCCTATCCACTTTTTGTTTGTATATTGTTAATCAGCATTGTCTAGAGTATCTCTGAGCATAATAAAATCGTTATCGAAAATTTCAACTTTTTGGGTGAAAAATGACAAAGGGGTAAGACCCCCCAAAAACACCATATTTGTCATCACCAAGGAATCCCTGGCGAAATCAAAGTCCTTTTTCAAACTTGACGATCTACTACCCATTCAAATCATGCAGAATACTCATTAAACTGATCACTACCACCTATACTTTGGGTGCTCTGGCCGTCTGAACAAAACTCGAAAATGAAATTTGAAAAAAATAAATCAATTAAAAGTCGACACAAAGAAGACCAATATGGACATGTTTGGTATCAAAATATAGGTTTTCGAGGACGCTCTATCGAATAAGAACAAATTCAAGTCGCTATCTATCATAGTTTAGATTTTCACCTGTCAAATGGCATTTTTTCAAAAATCCGAAATTTCAAATCGTCATAACTCCCCTTGTTGGAATCCTATCCACTTTTTGTTTGTATATTGTTAATCAGCATTCTCTAGAGTATCTCTGAGCATAATGAAATCGTTATCGAAAATTTCAACTTTTTGGGTGAAAAATGACAAAGGGGTAAGACCCCCCAAAAACACCATATTTGTCATCACCAAGGAATCCCTGGCAACATCAAAGTCCTTTTTCAAACTTGACGATCTACTACCCATTCGAATCATGCAGAATACCCCTTAGACTGATCACTACCACCTATACTTTGGGTGCTCTGGCCGTCTGAACAAAACTCGATAATGAAATTTGAAAAAAATAAATCAATTAAAAGTCGACACAAAGAAGACCAATATGGACATGTTTGGTATCAAAATATAGGTTTTCGAGGACGCTCTATCCAATAAGAACAATTTCAAGTCGCTATCTATCATAGTTTAGATCTTCACCTGTCAAATGGCATTTCTCAAAAATTCGGAATTTCAAATCGTCATAACTCCCCTTGTTGGAATCCTATCTACTTTTTGTTTGTATATTGTTAATCATCATTGTCTAGAGTATCTCTGAGCATAATAAAATCGTTATCGAAAATTTCAACTTTTTGGGTGAAAAATGACAAAGGGGTAAGACCCCCCAAAAACACCATATTTGTCATCACCAAGGAATCCCTGGCAACATCAAAGTCCTTTTTCAAACTTGACGAACTACTACCCATTCGAATCATGCAGAATACCCCTTAGACTGATCACTACCACCTATACTTTGGGTGCTCTGGCCGTCTGAACAAAACTCGAAAATGAAATTTGAAAAAAAATAAATCAATTAAAAGTCGACACAAAGAAGACCAATATGGACATGTTTGGTATCAAAATATAGGTTTTCGAGGACGCTCTATCCAATAAGAACAAATTTAAGTCGCTATCTATCATAGTTTAGATCTTCACCTGTCAAATGGCATTTCTCAAAAATTCGGAATTTCAAATCGTCATAACTCCCCTTGTTGGAATCCTATCTACTTTTTGTTTGTATATTGTTAATCATCATTGTCTAGAGTATCTCTGAGCATAATAAAATCGTTATCGAAAATTTCAACTTTTTGGGTGAAAAATGACAAAGGGGTAAGACCCCCCAAAAACACCATATTTGTCATCACCAAGGAATCCCTGGCAACATCAAAGTCCTTTTTCAAACTTGACGAACTACTACCCATTCGAATCATGCAGAATACCCCTTAGACTGATCACTACCACCTATACTTTGGGTGCTCTGGCCGTCTGAACAAAACTCGAAAATGAAATTTGAAAAAAAATAAATCAATTAAAAGTCGACACAAAGAAGACCAATATGGACATGTTTGGTATCAAAATATAGGTTTTCGAGGACGCTCTATCCAATAAGAACAAATTTAAGTCGCTATCTATCATAGTTTAGATTTTCACCTGTCAAATGGCATTTTTTCAAAAAGTCCGAAATTTCAAATCGTCATAACTCCCCTTGTTGGAATCCTATCCACTTTTTGTTTGTATATTGTTAATCAGCATTGTCTAGAGTATCTCTGAGCATAATAAAATCGTTATCGAAAATTTCAACTTTTTGGGTGAAAAATGACAAAGGGGTAAGACCCCCCAAAAACACCATATTTGTCATCACCAAGGAATCCCTGGCAACATCAAAGTCCTTTTTCAAACTTGACGATCTACTACCCATTCGAAGCATGCAGAATACCCCTTAGACTGATCACTACCACCTATACTTTGGGTGCTCTGGCCGTCTGAACAAAACTCGAAAATGAAATTTGAAAAAAATAAATCAATTAAAAGTCGACACAAAGAAGACCAATATGGACATGTTTGGTATCAAAATATAGGTTTTCGAGGACGCTCTATCCAATAAGAACAAATTCAAGTCGCTATCTATCCTAGTTTAGATTTTCACCTGTCAAATGGCATTTTTTCAAAAAATCCGAAATTTCAAATCGTCATAACTCCCCTTGTTGGAATCCTATCCACTTTTTGTTTGTATATTGTTAATCAGCATTGTCTAGAGTATCTCTGAGCATAATAAAATCGTTATCGAAAATTTCAACTTTTTGGGTGAAAAATGAC
The DNA here is from genome assembly GCA_951802165.1 of Adalia decempunctata. Classification (NCBI taxonomy): domain Eukaryota; kingdom Metazoa; phylum Arthropoda; class Insecta; order Coleoptera; family Coccinellidae; genus Adalia; species Adalia decempunctata. The sequence goes on along the minus strand of OX637704.1, from coordinate 7,592,084 downwards.
AAAGGGGTAAGACCCCCCAAAAACACCATATTTGTCATCACCAAGGAATCCCTGGCAACATCAAAGTCCTTTTTCAAACTTGACGATCTACTACCCATTCGAAGCATGCAGAATACCCCTTAGACTGATCACTACCACCTATACTTTGGGTGCTCTGGCCGTCTGAACAAAACTCGAAAATGAAATTTGAAAAAAATAAATCAATTAAAAGTCGACACAAAGAAGACCAATATGGACATGTTTGGTATCAAAATATAGGTTTTCGAGGACGCTCTATCCAATAAGAACAAATTCAAGTCGCTATCTATCCTAGTTTAGATTTTCACCTGTCAAATGGCATTTTTTCAAAAAATCCGAAATTTCAAATCGTCATAACTCCCCTTGTTGGAATCCTATCCACTTTTTGTTTGTATATTGTTAATCAGCATTGTCTAGAGTATCTCTGAGCATAATAAAATCGTTATCGAAAATTTCAACTTTTTGGGTGAAAAATGACAAAGGGGTAAGACCCCCCAAAAACACCATATTTGTCATCACCGAGGAATCCCTGGCAACATCAAAGTCCTTTTTCAAACTTGACGATCTACTACCCATTCGAATCATGCAGAATACCCCTTAGACTGATCACTACCACCTATACTTTGGGTGCTCTGGCCGTCTGAACAAAACTCGAAAATGAAATTTGAAAAAAATAAATCAATTAAAAGTCGACACAAAGAAGACCAACATGGACATGTTTGGTATCAAAATATAGGTTTTCGAGGACGCTCTATCCAATAAAAACAAATTCAAGTCGCTATCTATCATATTTTAGATTTTCACCTGTCAAATGGCATTTTTTCAATAATTCGAAATTTCAAATCGTCGTAACTCCCCTTGTTGGGATCCTATCCACCTTTTGTGTGTATATTGTTAATCAGCATTGTCTAGAGTATCTCTGAGCATAATAAAATCGTTATCGAAAATTTCAACTTTTTGGGTGAAAAATGACAAAGGGGTAAGACCCCCCAAAAACACCATATTTGTCATCACCAAGGAATCCCTGGCAACATCAAAGTCCTTTTTCAAACTTGACGATCTACTACCCATTCGAATCATGCAGAATACCCCTTAGACTGATCACTACCACCTATACTTTGGGTGCTCTGGCCGTCTGAACAAAACTCGAAAATGAAATTTGAAAAAAATAAATCAATTAAAAGTCGACACAAAGAAGACCAATATGGACATGTTTGGTATCAAAATATAGGTTTTCGAGGACGCTCTATCCAATAAGAACAAATTCAAGTCGCTATCTATCCTAGTTTAGATTTTCACCTGTCAAATGGCATTTTTTCAAAAAGTCCGAAATTTCAAATCGTCATAACTCCCCTTGTTGGAATCCTATCCACTTTTTGTTTGTATATTGTTAATCAGCATTGTCTAGAGTATCTCTGAGCATAATAAAATCGTTATCGAAAATTTCAACTTTTTGGGTGAAAAATGACAAAGGGGTAAGACCCCCCAAAAACACCATATTTGTCATCACCAAGGAATCCCTGGCAACATCAAAGTCCTTTTTCAAACTTGACGATCTACTACCCATTCGAAGCATGCAGAATACCCCTTAGACTGATCACTACCACCTATACTTTGGGTGCTCTGGCCGTCTGAACAAAACTCGAAAATGAAATTTGAAAAAAATAAATCAATTAAAAGTCGACACAAAGAAGACCAATATGGACATGTTTGGTATCAAAATATAGGTTTTCGAGGACGCTCTATCCAATAAGAACAAATTCAAGTCGCTATCTATCCTAGTTTAGATTTTCACCTGTCAAATGGCATTTTTTCAAAAAATCCGAAATTTCAAATCGTCATAACTCCCCTTGTTGGAATCCTATCCACTTTTTGTTTGTATATTGTTAATCAGCATTGTCTAGAGTATCTCTGAGCATAATAAAATCGTTATCGAAAATTTCAACTTTTTGGGTGAAAAATGACAAAGGGGTAAGACCCCCCAAAAACACCATATTTGTCATCACCGAGGAATCCCTGGCAACATCAAAGTCCTTTTTCAAACTTGACGATCTACTACCCATTCGAATCATGCAGAATACCCCTTAGACTGATCACTACCACCTATACTTTGGGTGCTCTGGCCGTCTGAACAAAACTCGAAAATGAAATTTGAAAAAAATAAATCAATTAAAAGTCGACACAAAGAAGACCAACATGGACATGTTTGGTATCAAAATATAGGTTTTCGAGGACGCTCTATCCAATAAAAACAAATTCAAGTCGCTATCTATCATATTTTAGATTTTCACCTGTCAAATGGCATTTTTTCAATAATTCGAAATTTCAAATCGTCGTAACTCCCCTTGTTGGGATCCTATCCACCTTTTGTTTGTATATTGTTAATCAGCATTGTCTAGAGTATCTCTGAGCATAATAAAATCGTTATCGAAAATTTCAACTTTTTGGGTGAAAAATGACAAAGGGGTAAGACCCCCCAAAAACACCATATTTGTCATCACCAAGGAATCCCTGGCAACATCAAAGTCCTTTTTCAAACTTGACGATCTACTACCCATTCGAATCATGCAGAATACCCCTTAGACTGATCACTACCACCTATACTTGTGGTGCTCTGGCCGTCTGAACAAAACTCGAAAATGAAATTTGAAAAAAATAAATCAATTAAAAGTCGACACAAAGAAGACCAATATGAACATGTTTGGTATCAAAATATAGGTTTTCGAGGACGCTCTATCCAATAAGAACAATTTCGAGTCGCTATCTATCATAGTTTAGATTTTCACCTGTCAAATGGCATTTTTCAAAAATTCGGAATTTCAAATCGTCATAACTCCCCTTGTTGGAATCCTATCCACTTTTTCTTTGTATATTGTTAATCAGCATTGTCTAGAGTATCTCTGAGCATAATGAAATCGTTATCGAAAATTTCAACTTTTTGGGTGAAAAATGACAAAGGGGTAAGACCCCCCAAAAACACCATATTTGTCATCACCAAGAAATCCCTGGCAACATCAAAGTCCTTTTTCAAACTTGACGATCTACTACCCATTCGAATCATGCAGAATACCCATTAGACTGATCACTACAGCCTATACTTTGGGTGCTCTGACCGTCTGAACAAAACTCGAAAATGAAATTTGAAAAAATAAATCAATTAAAAGTCGACACAAAGAAGACCAATATGGACATGTTTGGTATCAAAATATAGGTTTTCGAGGACGCTCTATCCAATAAGAACAATTTCAAGTCGCTATCTATCATAGTTTAGATTTTCACCTGTCAAATGGCATTTTTCAAAAATTCGGAATTTCAAATCGTCATAACTCCCCTTGTTGGAATCCTATCCACTTTTTGTTTGTATATTGTTAATCAGCATTGTCTAGAGTATCTCTGAGCATAATAAAATCGTTATCGAAAATTTCAACTTTTTGGGTGAAAAATGACAAAGGGGTAAGACCCCCCAAAAACACCATATTTGTCATCACCAAGGAATCCCTGGCAACATCAAAGTCCTTTTTCAAACTTGACGATCTACTACCCATTCGAATCATGTAGAATACCCATTAGACTGATCACTACAGCCTATACTTTGGGTGCTCTGACCGTCTGAACAAAACTCGAAAATGAAATTTGAAAAAAATAAATCAATTAAAAGTCGACACAAAGAAGACCAATATGGACATGTTTGGTATCAAAATATAGGTTTTCGAGGACGCGCTATCCAAAAAGAACAAATTCAAGTCGCTATCTATCATAATTTAGATTTTCACCTGTCAAATGGCATTTTTTCAAAAATCCGAAATTTCAAATCTTCATAACTCCCCTTGTTGGAATCCTATCCACTTTTTGTTTGTATATTGTTAATCAGCATCAGCTTACTAAATATTTTTTGTTTTTCATGTATACCATGACATTTTATTCACAATATTTTGATAATGCAGTGCACCAATCAATAAGGGGGATATTAACATTATTACCTGGAAGCCCAGGAACATCCTCCCAGCTAATATGGTGCAAAGCGGAAATTTAGATGCGATATTTGATATTTTATACGATTCCCAATGGTTTGAAAGATATCATTAGTTCAATGTTGGACGTCTAAGGATGGATCACCCTGTATAAGTTTCTATGGAAAACGGTCTAGCCAATTTTTTCATCTCAATAAATTAGCTGCGCAATGGAAAAACTGCTTTTTGACCAAATGTTCATTACCACAGAAACTTAATTTAACATTTCAATTTCTCAATGAAACATACTGGAGTTTCTACAGTTTGATGATAGTAGAGATCATTGTTGATTTCAGTTAAGATGCAGATTCCATTCTCATTATTCGTGCTGATAATGCTTCATGTGAAAAATTGTGAATCTGAGAAAAAATTACCATCGGAAGATTTTTTCAAACAAAAACTGATACAAGGATCATCTTGGAGGACTATCGGATATGAAGAACAAAATGATCCCAAAAAAATATTTTTCTCAAGATTAGAATTGAACGAAAAATATTCGCCGAAATCAGGTGAGTCCTTGGATACGTTGATTGAAATCGTGATTAATGATCATACGTTTTTCCAGACGGTTTCGATGAAGAAAAAGCAGTCGATGTAAGGAATAAAAGACAAACGTACGAAGAAATCATAGACTCGGGAACAGTTAAAATAAACACAGATATCGAAGATGAATTGAGTACCCAACAACAGGAATTAAATACTCAAGATACTCTACAGTTGTCCACTGAAAAATTTCCCTCAACAACCGAAATAACGATGGAAAATACTTATTCTAAGAACAATTTCATACCAATCAACGATTTCATAAGATTCAGACGGGAATTGATCCAAGAGGCAAGGGCAGAGTCTGTTGCTGATGGTGAAAATAACTCCAACAGGTGATATTTGCTATTCGATATTAACAGGAATATTCATATAACAGGAGGTATAAGTATAACGAACGAAGTAAATCCAAAACAGCAATATTTCTTTTCTCATTCATAGATGTCGCCACCAGTTCGTAGTACGAAAACAAACTCCAGAGACAAAAACTAAGGTGGATGCGCCTGCCTAGTTTGAATATGTTCATTTTTTCACCAATTTATTATACACTTCCTGAATATTCTCTCTTTGCATACAACAATCTCTGTTTACAAAATGAATAAGATATTGGGCTTTCAAAATTATGTGGTCAAATTGTCATCCTTCATGAGAAAATGAATATAATTTCGAGCTGAAAGGCTAAAAAATCTTTGGACAATACAATTTTTTTTTCGATCTTCGTTTATGTGAAACGTTTTAGTTTTCTGTTCACATAATAAATGCCGAACAATTATCATTACTGAGGAATAAAACGACGTATGTTTCTCGTTGAATCGAAAATTCTGATAAATTTGTTGGTCAAATTATGGATTTCTATTTCAGCAAGAGTGCAACCCAAAATTTCGATATGGAAAACGAAAATCTTGATGCGCAGAATAGTAGGGGACCAAGAGGATTGAGCACTCAAGAATGGGTGAAATTCCCATACCAAGTTCAAAGGGTCCAGAAGTCCGACGATTCTTATGCTTCGCCAAGCGATTTTACCAAACCGCGAAGAGTTCAGTTCGTCACTCAGAAGCAGTTCCAAGTCGAAAACCCATTGTCTTCGAATTCGAGACAGGGTAGAGTTGCCGATCAGCCCAGGCAGTCCAGAGACCAACAGAGAGAACCAAGAGTAGAAACGGGTGTGAGGAAAGACCAGGAATTATTCACTCCAAGATTTAGAGATTTTGATGGTCCAGAATATCCATTCAGATATTCCAGAGGTCGATACTATGAGAGGGATTTGATGGATAGAAGGCCTGATTCTAGATCGTTAGAAATGTACCCAAGGAATAGAGACAGAAGGATTATCTACTATGCAAACCTTCCAGAAATACCGAGAATCTCGCCTAGGTTCAGAGACATGGGAAGGTACAGAGATCCCTTCGAGGATAGATATATAGGAAGTCAATATCAAAGAGGATTCTATAGAGATCAAAGAAATGAAGAACTTCACCCTATGAAAGTTTCAGCAGATATAAACGTGAGGGACGTGAAGAAGAATCCAGAAAAACGGATTTATTCCGATGTCAAGAGGAAATTTGATTATGAGATACCTCCTTTCGATGCTGACCAACCGGCCAGGCATTAAAGGAGTGCTTTATTCTTTTCGTCCATTTTTATCATAGTCATTCGTATTTGTAGTGTTTTTTATATTTATTAAAGATTATTCGCCATTTTTATTTTTTTATTTAGCACTTTTTCGGGAATGGTCAGAAAATGGATAAGATATATGATGCTTTTCTCATGATATGAAGAAAACATTTGCTAGTGAGAATTATGTGTTTATATCATTCAGGTCCCAAAGTGAATTTCATCATTTATTTCTCAACCCTGAGTCTTACCGCTAACATTGTTGGTCTTCTCTATGATGAAAAACTTGAGTCGCTAGATTGGAAAAAAAAAGTTATGAAGCAAGCACGCATCTCTGGCCCACCCTGTAGATAAAGGATAAGAGAGGTGAATATATACAGAGTGTAACAGCCAAATGGAATAAATTCCATAACGAATAAATGAGGGGGTGTTAGGAAAAACGCTCGGACACGTCGATTTGTAATTTTAAATGCGCATATTTTTCAAGAAAATAAAATTATATAGGGTGTTCCATGCGACCGTGGCCAATACCAACTTTCTTATTTCAAATGCAATTCCCTGTATATTATTTATTTTTTGGATTCTTCGGAAAATTCTAGACATAATTCATGTACAATGTCCTATACTCATCTTCAACTTTTTCGGAAATATTAAGTGTTTTCAGATTTTTTACAAAAATTAACATTTTAAATGAAAATTATTTTATTTCACAAATTCAATACATTACACTCGATACTTATTTCCCATTTACCTCCTGATATGAAGAAAGTAAGCAAAAACCATTACTGAGAAGAAATTAAAAAAACAAAAACAGATTTGTTTATTCTCATAGCCTTAGTAACACGTTGTCTGTAGCATGTTGCCAAGACGTTCGCGGCGAGCATTTTGAACATTTCTTACATTGATATCAATGTTTTTTTTGTTTTTTTTTTAATAATTAAGAAATAATCAGTATTATTTATTAGGTTTTAAGTGTAATGTACCGAATTTGTGAAATAAAATAATTTTTATTTAAAACGTTGATTTTTGCAATAAATCTGAGAACACTTAATACTTCCGAAATAGTTGAAGATAGGTATAGGATATTGAGCATGAATTGTGTCTAGAATTCTCTGAAGAATCCAAAAAATAAATAATATACAGGGGGTTGCATTCGAAATAAGAAAGTTGGTATTGGCCACGGTCACATGGAACACCCTATATAATATTATTTCCTTGAAAAATATGCGCATTTAAAATTACAAATCGTCATGTCCAAGCGTTTTTCCCAACACGCCCTCATTCATTCGTTATCGAATTTATTCCATTTGGCTGTTACACTCTGTATGTTTATGGATGACGTCAGCTCCTCACATATTTGGTGTTCTGTGGCTCCTCATTTAATTCAGCTGTCCGGGCATGGAACGGGAGAACCTCCAGAAGATATCATCGAAACCATTGAAAATTTCACCACTCGGAAGAACGTGCTGCTTTATCATCCAACATACCTTTGAGGCCCTGGGAACGAGGAAAATTTATTTTCCTTTGCAAAATACTGAATATGAGTTGAGAGAATCGACAACACCTGGCGTGGAATTGGCATGCCAAATTTCTGATCTTGGAAGTAGAAAATAGTTTTTTGATCTCTGCCTCCGATTTTCGGGGGAGATTTTCTTCGTGATTCCAAAGCCCCACCAGTAGATTCAATAAGCAAAAAACTATTCAATGGTTTTAACTATAACACAAATGTTCTTTGGGTTATATTCTTCCGTATATTCTGAAACTGAAGGGTAGATTCGTCTATCAATCGAATTCGGCCGCCGTTCATTCCATATTGCGGCAAAATCCTATTTCGCCAGCCCAGAATTGTAGGGCAACCGAAACTTCACTTCCGAAACATTGGAATCAGGGCGAATTCACCCCTCCCCAATCGGAAACGCCTGCAGGAAAACTGTGAAAATCTGGGAATTAACAAAAAATCAGTGAATCTCTGAGATCAGAGGGAGAACTATTTGATCGAATTGGAGTTTCCAGATATTTTCAGCGTGTGGGTTTTCATTCTAGTTTTCCTTGGTGTGATTTTTGTTGAAGGAAACATATGAATTGGAATACGGGGTGAGCGACCACTGTCAGCGTGTGTATGAGCGTCGTTCCAGGGCAGGGTGGGCCTTGCGCAGCGTTTATCGACCCGAGGCAACACCAAGCAACCCCTAGCCAGCCTACACCCTCGGATTCAGCGCCTGAAAACGCCATTTAGTTATTGCACTCTCTGAATAACACTTGTGTTACGTTTGGTAGTGTACGTTATGTAATAATATCATTCCTTGCATAATTACTTATTACTAATAATTCTTGCTACTGTATTTAATCCAGTACCATAATATTGAAATAATTTTGAAATTCATTAACAGACTTTCTGTTTATGTTCATCGTAATTTAGGTTTGCTTGATAATCCTGCATTGTTAGAACGTTATATTACTTGAATACGATATTCAAAACTAAGTGCAATCTTGCTTGAGTACTTTTCCGGATTTTTCGAATTTTCGTCTTGCACTTATTGTGGTACGTGCAGTTTCATTACTCGTTCTTTAACTCAGTTGACTCAGGTTTGGATTCAGTTTTGCTTTGGTAAGTACAACTCAATATTATACCTCTATGCACACTCAATCCCACCTCATAACCTTCACCCAAAATTTTTCATTCCAAACTCAACCAACCCATAATTTCCCCTTATGAATTCGCACCAGATAAACCCTTTCCTGCAATCCGACCTAATGCACAATCGCCATTTTGATCCCACACAATCCTGCTGCTTAGAATAGGTAGATATCGTATCCAATACGTGTGCAGGAGCACACCTCTCATAACTTCATTGTACTTTTCATTTCCTGATCATTCTCAGTGTAAAATTGGCGGAGTAGTTTTTCTGAGCCAGCCCAATGAATGGACTTTTCATCGAATTGGGGGGTGCGTAACGAGATGAAGATGATTCAAGTTGCATATCCTGCAAGGGTTCATTGTTTAGATGAGATTTCGGAGTTTTTAATTCACGACACGAGGAGTTCTGATAGCCGGGAGGGTTGAATAGTGGTGGGAGCACTCCAGTGGGTTGTGGATCAATACTTTCTCCGTCCGGGATGCGTACCAACCTAGTTCATACTAGCTTCATGTCCGTATTTTAACAATGGAGATCCCACAGCTTTTTGTGGTCAATGGGGAGAAGCCTCTATCGGATTTTCCCGATTTTCCGGGAAACATTGGGATTTCGTTCGGTCAGATCGATTCGTCAGGATGAATGGACCAAATTCATCAAATAAGCTCAGGAAAATCGAAAAGGAAGGGGATAAGAAATTTTTATTGGTGATTTTGGATCCATACTATTATTGGTTTGCTTGCAAAATATTACCTGTGGATAATGAAAATATTGAGGCCCACAGTTAAAACAAGATTTACTAATTTTTGAAGATGAATTACAGTTTTCAACATTTGAATATTTGAAGAAATAAATTCGAATAAACAGAATGTCCCTTGAAGGGGGAAAGTTTTCTAAGAAATTTATTAATATTTCCTTATGTGAATTCACAAACTACATGTGAAATATGAAACTCTTTCTATTCTACTAAATTTTTTATTCATTATACATACAAAACTTTTTTTCAATTTTCTATCGAAATTTTTCCTGCTCTGGTTTGTTGTGAAGCGAATCTCGGGTGGTCAAACGTAGCTAAATTCAATAACGAAGTTAAATGGGACAATGACCCCTCCCTCCCAAAATCTTCAAAATTGCTCATTAGCGCTAGAAAATCGATGCTGCTATCTTCAGGATGGTCATAAACAAATTTGCTTTTCGAAAGTGTCTCGAGATCTAGAATTATGCACAAGGAAGTATTTACTCCGCACGCCTCTGGAGGGTGAGACTCAGTAGCGTAACGAATATTCACCTGGCTTCCGCTTCGTACATATATATCCTTTCCATTATGTTCATACTTGTTTTTGTAATTTTATATCCCTTTGTTAGATTTTACGATATCAGATCACACCACTCTCCAAATTTAATGTGTTGGGTTATCATTTTTCCTGTGTTTTAAGGGTGAGGGCGAATGTTCATGCTTGAGTGAAGAATGTGTTCGTCATCATATAATCATCAATGGATGGATTATCGAACTCGTCATACAGAAAGTTCGATCTTGATCCTTTCCCCTTTTTCATTATCATGCAATCCTCAAATGCCTTATTTTTCAGTATTATTCATCTTCTACCCTGATCAGTAAGGTTGCATATTTTATTCATTGAAATTGTTGTCATATTATAACTACTCTTCTCATCTCCCAGAAAAATATTGAGTTATGTAGGAATCGAGAATATAGAATTCGCTAAATATCGAATCTAGTTCACAAGAATACTTAGGTAATTTTTTCCAGTTATTCAACTTCAACTGTCAAAGTTGAAATAGTAGTACATTATTCAACAATGATGGCTTTCATTCACGATGTTCAAGTTCACCAAGAAAGGGGAAGCCGGGTTTTGTGGGTAAAAGCCTTAATGTGTGAGTAGAATACTTAATTTTGTCCACGACTCTTGATTTATTGATTCTGAAAAAAATCAAGGACATCTCAAATTGTCATTTCCTAAGAGTCTCTGGAAAATTTGAGTGGTCTGTTTCTATTCTTTGTGGTCACCTCGAAGATTGATGAATCCCATGTTATTTCTGGATATTTAAATGCTTGAAGACCGAAACACTTTATTCAATTGTCGTATAACAAACATTATAAATAAGGGCTCTGAACCAGAAAAATCGAATAAGTGAAACGCAAAAAAATGGTCAAATCTTTCCTCCCGTCTGTTTGGGTATTGTGTTGATTTAAATCGTACAAGTGTTTTATGGGTCTAGTCTGAGACGTCAAATAGGGAAATACCACAAAAGGGGACCCAGGGTGAATGGCCTCAACTACATCTGGCTAGATCCAGGTGTCAGTTGGGCGACCTAGTCCCTACGATTCTATTTAACCAGCAGTTGGCTAAATTAGATATTCACCCTCTCCTATATCAGCGGTGTTGCCGAATTTTATCATGTGCTGACATCCCCCTTCGTCAAAAAAAATTCGCCTGGTCCTTGAATGCAAATGAAGTTTCTTGGTGGTTTTTGAGAGCAGATGGAAATGAGAATAAATAAGGGTGATAATTAGGGAATTCGTCTATTTTCGTCATAATTCAATGCTTCAAAAGGATAGAATGTATGCAAATGAAAAAAGCTGCGAATGCTTAAAATGTAATCATTTTCTACATTATTTATTTCTAAGTTGAATGTTGATACAATATTTACATTTAGAAGACAGGTTGCTTCCTCTTTTCACTCCTTAAAAAAATCTCAGACACGAGCAGTTTCAGATAAATTATTATAATATATTATGATCTCTAATCTCTATGCTTTGGTATACAATTTCGCAATGGGTCCTAATCATTGAATGAAACATTTATTGAGCTAAAATCTTTTACTGGACTATCAGCCATTTCTTCACAATTGACGAGTTCCATTTCATATTGCACCAAAAACAAGACCAAATGTTTATGTTGGCTATTATATGGGATAGCTGTAAACTTCAAAAACTTGTCGTCCATTGCATTTAAATGCAAACCGAGAATTACGATTCTGCATTCGAGGGACACGCGCCAGAGAAGAAAGGATACTTTTGTGATGGGAAAGAATCAGCTGCTTCTATACAAAAGGGGACAGGGATTTAAAGTGAACGTCAGTGGTTTTTCCGACTTTAGTACCGGTTCCATTTTTTTAGGGTTCGATCTAGTGAATTATGATGTACGTTTTTCAGCGAAGGGGAAGTTTGAATTTGAAACAATAGGCGAATGTGGAATAGCAATGAACACTTTCGAAAATCACACTGTATCTTCGAAAACGTTGAAAAAAATTGACTTCATTGAATTAGGTACTATAACCCTTTTGGAAATTTCAACTCAACTCTAGTTGAGCATTCCAAATTATTTTAGTGGAAGTTTTGAAAGATGAAAAGTCTCAATCGATTTCCTTTAATTTCGAGTTCCATTTCAATAAGTAGAAAAATCATAGAACATAAATTGAGGAATTTCCTCAGTCTTGAACAATGGTTCTTCATAAACTACCCACATATATTAAATGTACCGAGTTATACATACAACAAAGTTTTTTCCGCATTATCCTAATCATAATATATAAAGTCGTAGAAATAATTATCAACATTTTTCAAATGATACAAAATTAAAAGAATCATATAATCATTTCGTTGTCTTCTCGAGAATTCATCAGTTCCTATTTACATTGTTGAAAAACATCCCATATCATCTTTCAAATTATTTTTCTATTATGTACATTCTTTTCGATTTTCAATCCATAAACTGGTTTCGAAAATCTGTGATTGCATCCTTATCCGAACAAACTTTCGTTCACAAATACGGTCAGAAAATAAGTCCAATTGTATTAAATGTATGTCCGGTAAGTCGAATCAGTAGTCGGTGTTGCAAGAATGGACACCCCTTATCTAGAGCTGGTTTATACGTCACAACACAACCCCTATCGTCCCTCTCCCCCAATTTCGATCAAATTTTATTATGGCCGCGCGTGCGACATAGAGCATATAGAGCACAGACCCTCCTTTCGAAAGAGCCAAAGATATGTAGAATATCTTTGGAAAGAGCCATCCGATTCTGTCGTCCCGCTTGCATTGCTGCCTGCTCCCGACAGTTGACTTGACGGATGTGGAAATTCGCCTGATCGCGACCCCAGCTCGCGTATTTACGTCGACCCGACCCGACTGAGTCTACTCTTTTTTTCTGTTTCAGACGTAATTTAATATTACGATCGAGTATGTAGTGCTAGTAGTGGGCTAGAAGTTAAAACTGACGGTGCGTGCCGGTGTTTTTTTCTTTTCTTTTTATTTTCATTTTGTTTAGTTTATTTTTTCAGTTCGTTCTTAATATTGCTTCATTCCTTGTGTTGTATCATATGGTTCATTTATGTCTAATTTTGGGTAAGTTCTTATTGATATTATGTGATTTCCATGAATACGCTTTCGATTGCCAAAAAAGTAAAACATTGCTGGTTTGTCTCGCAAACCTCACGACCAGTGTTTTTCATTCAATAATTACAAGCATTCAGTTTTCCGGCCTTTACTGAATTTACTTCAGAAAGTACTTGTTTATTCATACGGAAAAAATCATTGTTATTATTGAATAACATACCAAGGTATGAAATAATACCCATCATTGAAATTGAATGAAAATTCAACTCTGAATGAATCGACTAGGTTATGAGAGCATTATGGTAACCTGCAATTTATTTTTGTTGTAAACATTAGAAGCGTCTTGATTTTGAAAGCTGACTTCCTCATTTACTTATACATAATTCGAGCTGTATATTTTTAGACTAAATAGGGCGTAAGGTCGGTGCCTGTGATGATTTCTTCAGAAATAGAGTATGTATACTTGCAGCAAAAATAAAGATGGGAGCTGTTGTTAGGTTGTAACGTTACAGTCTATGTTACAAAATATTGTTCGGCATATACAGAACTTCTCCAATACAATATAACCTCTATCTTATTCTATTTTGTTGTGTATTTCTTAATATTAACTTTTATAAATATGCAAAAATATCAAGGACAATGTCACTACCCTCTTGGATAGGGGGAGGAAAAATTACTCAATGTAACTTTGATTTAGGTAATGATGAAAAGCAGCGCCCTCCATTTTCTCCAGCTCCCCTGGCAATCCCTAGGCGTTCCACCCTTCACACAAAATTTGGGGTGGGATTTCAGTCAAACTGAACGCCATGTCCATATTCGGTTTTATCAGTTTCAACCTCTGTATACGTATGTAGATTTCTGGTGAGAAGACTAGCAAAAAAGGTACCACTACAAATTTTATATATGTACATACATACAGAAATTGATTGCTTTCTATTTCGAATTTGTGGCATGTCTCAATTGATTTTGTTTCATACTGAAGTAAGGATATAATCAATCCTATTTTTCAGTTTTCATTTTCGAACGAACTGTCGCATTTGTAGCTTCAGTATTGGTGATTATATAAAGAAAATTCCTCTAATTTCTTCATCTGACCTCACCATATGCTTTTAGCATATATGAAATTTATTTTCTTGCCACATGGTTTCTCTAGCACCACCCTGCCGATTTTCCATATTTGAAAAGGAAAGATATGAAACGTAGTGCCAATTAACTACATACTCTTCCATTACCATCAATTTTGGTGGCGAATTATTCAGAACAAATTAGTTGCTGTCATCAATTTCCCCATAATTTTTTTCACAACGGAACCAGTTATTGAGTACAGGTTATTTATTATAAAAAGTCGGTAGAGAAAATCATACCTAACGTCCTTTTTTCTGTGACCAAATTTCATAAGAAATGTATTGTGATTGTGAAAAAATTTGAGTTTCCTTTTTTTGTAATTTTCTATTTTGTCACGAATCTAGGTGTTTTTTTTTTTCAATTTTGCGTGTGTGTAGGCCTCTTGGATGAGGCGATTTATGTCGAATAGACAAAAATTGAGCTCGAGACTTTATAGCTCATATGTAGTTAGCATAGTCGCCAATATATTAGGAAAAAATCAAACGACAAAAGTTTATTCATTTTGATCCGTTCCATTTGTTTCAAGGTAATTGGAAATTTTCATTCGTTGAATCGTCTAGAAATTCGGATAATGTTTCTTAACAAGCTTGGAAGTTGATAGTTTCACTCGTTAAAAATTACTCTTTTCGATAAGAAGTCGATAGTTACCGCACAGCTCCAGATAAAATACGATTTCGTTGTATCTACCGATTGAAAAAAGAATCAAATTTGTGGGCTGTTAGGATAACTGCACAAATAGACATTTTTACCCGATAGGTATACACAAGTTTCCACATTTATCATATCATTAGTTTCTGCATGTTCTCTTACATGATAAGAAGAGTTTAATTAGGAAATTAGTGGTGGACTAGTGAATAACATTTATTTCAGTGGCTTTCCTCGAGTTGACCCATTGTGTTCAGAAAATCTTAGAAAAACTCAATAAGGAAGTAAATTAAATAATTAGTTGGTAACTGTGGGAAAAGCTGATAAGCTCTATGCTCTCAATGAGATAGACTAACTGCCGGCATAATAATACGAGGACCGATCATAAAGTTCAAGTGAAAGTGTTACACGACATTGGTATGCTCTAACATCCATAAACGGTGCCCAACTTCTTTTATGGTCATTTTTCATCGATATTTCCTGTATTTTCATTAAGTTTGGGAACATCGTTCAACACTTATCGTAACAATTAGGAAAATGACATGCATTCCCACCTTGATAAGGTTTCGTTCCTATCAAAAATAAACAAATTTTCTGATGATTATAAATAAAGAATCTTCGAAATTTAAATGATGCAATTATATATGCAGCAAATCATATTTTGAGATTGAGACTATTTTCCGAGTTCGTGGATATCATCCATTCATAATTCTATTATCAGCATTTGTAAGGTTGATATTCATATGTAACATGCTCAGTAATGTCTAGGAAAGTAATAAAATTGTTTTACCTAACGAAAACGTTATTGGCGTTCTCCGGCGTTACTATAAACAGTTCGCAGTTTCATCGCAAGTAATTAATCTTTAGCTTTATTCTTATTGGACGTGGCTTTTATAGTATAACACGTGTAATAAATGAGAATATTTTGCAAGCATTGTATTTTCTGCATTTTATCGGAATTGATAAGTGACCATACACTTATCTTTGGACATACCATGGAAATGAATAAGGAAATGTTCATTTACGTATTCTCTACCTACACGATATAAAAAGATTATTTACAAATTTTTCAGTAGTGTAGAAGTTGTCCTAGAAAAAATTGAATTTAGATTAGATATTTGTACTAATTTTCACCAGGATCACCATGGTTCATTGCAGATTAGACGTTCACAGAGAACGGTACCAAAGATTATTTGGAAAATTTGGTTCCTCCAATAATTGGTAATAATTGTGATTTTATCATAGATTCATAGATACAAAAATGGTGAGAAGTACGTGTTTTCAAAAAGACCATCCTTTATATTTTCAATTATCCTACAAGACACTTGTAGTTTTGTCAAATATATCTAAATAAGTCCCGTTTCCGAAAGAGAACTAAAAAAATTCGTGGCCGAATGGCGGACATTTGAGCTCGAAATGCAGCCTAACTTGCCAGCTTTGGACCAATTTGATTGAACCAATTTGACTTGGTTCCAATTTCAGTTGATGTGCAAATTACAGAATGGAGCTTGATGAAAAATAGACAGCCTGATTATTTTTCACTCTCTCAGAATCTTCGCGGTAAAAACCATTAATCTTCGATAAATTAATTTTGAGAACCCTTGACGAAACAATACTTTCCATAGTTTTCCTTAAGGGGCAGTATCACCTTTTGAATCCTGGTAAATCTCCATTCAAAAGTGGTCTCTTCATTTCACGAGTAAGTACCCTAATTTACGACTTAGAGACTAGATTTTTTTTTAAATTGAAGTTGAAGAACGTCCCGAGGGCGAATAGTTTTCTTTTTTTCGATTTAATTAGTTTTTCAATTAAAAAAAACCAGGGTAATCTTTAGATCTGGGGTTATTGAATATGTTTTTCATGAGTACAAGCTATATTTTCGAAATAATCATCATGAAAATTTTTGTAGTTAATAGAAGATTAAATTGCCGAGAGCAAATAGTTGCGATTTTTTCGATATAATTAGTTTTTCAATTGAAAAAACAGGTTGAACTTCAGCGTTTTGGAAACTACACTTAATCATTTTTTTCCGACGGTTATTCATGATTTTTTGGAAAAAATCGTAACTATTTGCCCTCGGCAATTTAATCTTCTATAAACTACAAAAATTTTCATGATTATTAGTTCAAAAATATAGCTTGTACTCACGAAAAACATATTCAATAACCCCAGATCTAACGATTACCCTGGTTTTTTTAATTGAAAAACTAATTAAATCGAAAAAAGAAAACTATTTGCCCTAGGGACGTTCTTTAACTTCAATTTAAAAAAAAATCAAGTCTCTATGTCGTAAATTATGGTACTTACTCGTGAAATAAAGAGACCACTTTTGAATGGAGATTTACCACGATTCAAAAGGTGATACTGCCCCTTAAGACCAGCGGAATGCTTCCTCATTCTGATAGCTGTTATATTTCCCCAGTATGGTGTAAACCTATGGAATCCTTGGAATAATCGACGTTTTCTAGCGTGTGTTGCACAAAACCTGGCTTCTAGCCAACTTCAAGTCTTTCTAAATGTTGATCGATCGAGTGTTACATAGTTTTGTTGAACTTTCTGTGGCAGTGTCGAGATTCTTTTCCTAATGACATTTTCGAGATTCTTTTTTCGGTGTGGAAAAACCTGCAAGTTTTAGTACTCCACATAAATTCTTTTCCAATGAAATTTTTACTTATGATTATAAGTTATATCGCACTAGATCTCGTAGGATATACCGAATTATCTATAATTGCATTATGTTTATGTCCTTACAATCCTTCGAAAATTATAATGAATTTCTTTCCGATTTGAAAAGTCAACACTGCAATAATTCGAATGGAGAAATGTTGAATGAATTCAAGGTAAACGAATTTATTTTCAACGGAAGCAACTATTGTACTACTTGTTTAAAGTTCACGTCAGAACTCTAATGATCCTAGAATAATTATTTTCATGATACAATTATAAATGGAGCCATTCTGAATGCTTCCTGAATCTTCCCGAATGCTTCCATCCTAATATAATTTTCAGTTCACGTTTTTCTTTCAATTCATTGAAGAGTCAAACAGTGTACTGAAATCCGATGGAATAAGATGAAAATTATGATAAATCCTTTTTCCTTCCATACTCTGAGTGTGACATTGCAATTTCTATCATTTGTAATATTTTTCAGTCCATAATTTCTTTTGTTGCAGGTTATTTTCTGTAATCAAAGCGAACAAGTCGTGATTAAATTAAAAAAGAGAAACGAAAGCTTTAAAAAAAACCTGATTTTTATATACAAACGAAGAATAAAGGAAGAACCATAACTTTAGAATTTTGAAAGAAGTATACACGTAAAGCTCGCTTCATTGGATATAAAGAAGGGGGGTTTTATCGAAAGGAACGAAGGCAGCCAACTTAGAAGGGAATTTCAAAGTGCGACTGCTTAAATAAATTAGTGCAAAATGATGTCTAACGGCTTGGACTCCAGTGTGGTTGGTCAGCAGAACGGCGGCAATGTTAATCAAGTGGGAAGTCAGGAAGAATCAAAGACCAATCTCATCGTCAACTACCTTCCCCAAACCATGACACAAGAAGAAATCAGATCGTTATTCGCAAGTATAGGAGAAGTAGAAAGCTGCAAATTGATTAGGGACAAAGTTACTGGTAAGTGTATTTTTGTTATCCTGATCACATTACGTTAATTGAGGTGACCTGATCTAGGGGTGATTCAAATTCATGGTTTTCTCCCCGTGTGAGTGGAATTTGGATCACCCTGTACACTTGTATTGCTATTAAGTATGAATTTCAATTGTGATAGGAATTGCAGAATGCGATATCCTGAAGAGTCGGAAATTGTTGACCTTAACCGTGAATCCAATTCGATCTGTCATAGTACCTTATTATGAATGTCAAGTTTGCATAATGCAAGTGTCATTATCCGATCATCTTGTTTACATTTGCACGGTGAGCTACTTGTCTCATGCAACAGAGAATTTATTTCTTCTTTTAACAATACTCGATTACAAATGGAAATTTTCAAATTGGACGTTTGTGAATTTTGATGAATGATGAATATTTCATGTTGAAGTGGTTAATAGAAAAGGTGTGTTGTACATAGTGGTTAATTCAAGAAGAGCTTCGTAACGGGATATTTGAGAGGTAAAACATCGTGCAGAAATCAATTCTAACTTTCTGAAGATATTATGGAAAAACGTAGATTATTACGAATTGAAGGATATTCAAAGCATATTAAAATATTTTACGAATGTTTTTTTTTCCTGAAGAGGTCTTGCCCTCAATAAAAAGCACACAGGTTTATGCTAGAAACTGGCAAAATCCATAGTGAAAATATCTTTGGCAAACGATCAGTATACATTATAATGTCTATAAATAAAAACGTTTAGATTTATTTCGCTTGAGAAACAGAATCCTAGGAAATGTGGACCGAGACAAGGAATGCCTGATCAGTAATGCTTGTTTCGAATTGCCATTTTCAAATTCTATCATCGCACGGTTTAAGATTTCCTTGAATATTGAGTGTTTCGAATTAATGAGAAACCAGTCATAATTCATTTGGCATTAAAATATCTAAGATTGATTTTTTTCTTCATAAACAGGGTCTTTCTTTGGTACGATAGATAACGTCGAGACCAGAATAAGGATAACATTGCGGAAATACAGGATGTGGAAATTTCATTTAGAATTAACCACTTAAAACAGTATCGAATAACTTCTGTTTTCTTCCACAATTGGAAAAAATTGTGGAAGAACAGGAACAGCTACGTAGCCTGCACGCCACTGATTGAAGTGAAACACTAGCATTTCATTGAAATTTCTCTAGAGGGTATGGAAATATTGAACGAATTGTAATGTTTCATCGAATTGTTTACATCTGTATTTTCTCGATGTTTGAGGAATAGTGTATATAGCATGCAGAATCCGCTCCCGAAGATATGTACCGTACAAAGAAAACACCTTGTATATATTTTTCCTTCACTAGTATAGTTTTCGAGTACTTTTAGTTTTTCTGAAGATCGCCGATTCAATTGGTTAATGGTTATTTTTTCTTCTCAAACTGTCAACATTTTTGTACTCTATGCGGTTTTTCATGATTTCCATTGGTTTTCGTGACTTGAAACCTGTCTGAAGTTACGACCTGTACTTTGCAGGACAATCACTGGGTTATGGATTTGTGAATTACCACAGACCCGAAGATGCAGAAAAAGCTATCAATACCCTGAACGGTTTGAGATTGCAAAACAAAACAATTAAGGCAAGTACCGCCATCTTTTTTTTTATTATTTTAGGTCTATGCAAGATAATGATTGAAAATTGGGGCATATCTTGTATAGACTTTTACTTTATTATCACTTATTGTTATATTATTTCTCACAGGACTCTTACTTGTTAATTTCTGTTTGATAATTTATGAATTTCTCTATATTTTAAATATCGAATATTTTATTATTATTATTACTATGTTTGTTCCATGGTCCTTACGTTGGTTATTTCGTCATATTATTTTATCCAAATGGCGGTTCACTGAGCCATCTCCATAACGACTTACATTTTTCAAATTATTACCTATAATCCATAGTCTCTTTTGGATATCGAACATTTCATCAATATTCAATGTTTCTTACGCATATTATCATCCTTATGTGATTTTGACGAAATGGCGGTCAAGTGAGCCAATTTCATAACCGCCATGTATTACGACAAATGTTCTTCTAATTTCGGGACGGCCTGTATAAAGTGGAATTTCTCTATTCAGTACGAGAATATGAAATGCAGATCCCATATACTATAAAGATGAAACCATTTTCCTCTCAAATGACTCAAATCAATATTCCACGTTTACTTAATAAACGAAAAATTGCCTTTATCAAGCGATATTTACCATTACTTTCAGAGAGAAATATGACATTCTTAATATGACTTATTCAAAATTATTGAAGTGAATGTAATTGTGACCTGTGACATTTTCTCGGAATTATCCGATGAAGAATAACTACAACCTCTAGACTATATTGTTGGCTATATTGGAGATTTCTTCAGTCATTCTGTGATCATTTTGAATACGAAAATTCGTTATGATTGGAATGATAACACTTCATGGATTATAAAAAATATTTAGATGTCACAATGAGTAATGATCTATTATCATTCGATTGAAGTGTATTAAATCTCCACTTATTTTCGGAATTAAGTTTCTCGTTTGAATCTCCAATGAATATGAGATCTTGAAATTTGGGTTCCATAGGTGAAAATAGTTCATTTTCAGTGTTTTGATCGAAGAACATTTTGGCTATGGGACAAGTACATGTTTTTGGATAGGAACGTTTTGGCACAATTTTTCAATGTTCAATTTCTATTGCACAATAAAGCAGCTATTCAAAAATATTGATAAACAGTTTTTCTATTTATTGAGTCATCAGAATATGAAATATGCATTTGGTGATCCAATGACTGCTTTAGGATTTCCATTAAATTATTGCCAGCCCTGTACACAACGACAAGAGATTGATTTTCGAGATATTAATGAAGGTGAAAACCAAAAGCTCAAAGATGTTGTAAAATAATTCTCGTACCTCTTTGCCTGATGTAATAAGTCAGACAATAAATTATCTTTTCCTCTAATTCTCGTACTGAATTCTTGTTGAGGTATTTTTTAGGAAATATATAATCAAAATTATATCACCACGTAATCCTAAAGCATTAATTAGATCATCTCTTATTTTTGCTGATGTTGTGAATGTAACTTTTTCAAAACGAAACTCTGGTTTCCTGGACATATCTTCAATGGTGCGATTCAACTATGGATTTTCTTCTCATTGATTGATAGAGAAAGTGTTTTCGCTAACCCCAGTTTCGCTTCTAGGTTTCCTTTGCAAGGCCAAGTTCGGAAGCAATCAAAGGTGCAAATTTGTACGTATCGGGTCTGCCAAAGAATATGACTCAGCAAGATTTAGAAACTTTGTTCAGCCCTTATGGTCGCATAATCACTTCTCGTATATTGTGTGATAATATCACTGGTAAGAATCAATACGATAGATGCTACATAAATGACCGAGGCAAAACTTTTGGATAATAATGATCCTGTATTCAAAATTAGATAATATTCTGATTCAAAGAGAATCGAATTGAAAATTGTCATGTATAGCTTATTACACAAAATTTGGGCCTCGATATTTTCACTTCCAAGTA
This sequence comes from Adalia decempunctata, assembly GCA_951802165.1. Taxonomy (NCBI): domain Eukaryota; kingdom Metazoa; phylum Arthropoda; class Insecta; order Coleoptera; family Coccinellidae; genus Adalia; species Adalia decempunctata. Next base: position 7,569,969 of record OX637704.1, on the reverse strand, counting down.
ACATACATACAGTAAACATAACATATTTGCAGTTTGTTTCTCACATCAAGTGAATTTATTTCTAGTTTTTATAATTTTTTAATGCATAGTTTTGATTTAATATTGTTATAGTCATTGCTGCAATTTTAAATGGCGACTCTCATCGCTGTGGTGTTTTATCCACAAATCACCAAGGTGTATGGGGTCGCTTGATTTTTTTGTCAACTGTTACCTATATTTTTCGTTTTCTCTTCTTTTTCCTAGTACGTCAGTTTGTCATGGGGGACGGAGAAAATTTGCCTGGTACGTACCCATAATTCTACAATTTAATTAACACATTTACTTCAAATTCAACACCACTCATTTTCACCAATCACTATCTGGTTGTTCTGTTTTGGAAATTAAATTCATAGGCCAGTTCAGTGTTTCTCAATTTGCTGAGAAAGAATCGAATGGTGACAATTTGTGTATACTTAAATAGATCCATTCAAATAGTTGGGTGGTGCTAAAATATCGATATTCTTTGAAAAAAAATCAATTTGTTGAGTAGGCTAGACTCTGATTGGATTTAACCAAGAATTAATTATTTACCTCAATTTTCTCGAATTCATATGTACTCAGTTAAACATTAAGAACGAAAGGAATTACCATCCTGAAAAAGTAATTTGACTGTGATCTTTTTCATGAAAATTATATTCATTATTCACTCATTTCCACTTTCTTCAGAGGAAATTCTTGGTAATTTTTCGAAATTCTGTCACCATTGGATCTCTGAATTATGTTATTTTTCATTAATGCAGAGCATCTTGAGAAAAATTGGTTGAGATGTTAAGAGAACCGGCCAATTATGAAGTATTTTCTCGAAAATTAATAAAAGGAAGTTTTAAGGCTGAACGCAAAATCCAGTGCATTATAAGTTGTTCAGTGTGGAAAAAACTAATATTCATTCAAAATTATATAGTTTTGAATCAACTGAACATTAACTTAATATCAAAATATGCACTCCTCTACCCCCAATAATAAAGTGACGAAAATTATGTTTTCGTGGAAAATTATCCTATTGTTTCTTATTGAACTTTGTATATTTTTGTGTCTTTTTATTTGTTTCGTTCAGTTTTACATTGGCTTTCTTTTATTAATTTGATATACACAATCTATGATTCTGCATCGTAGCATGTCATTTTCAGTTGCTTTATTTTCAGTTAAAAGAGCAGAGCAATCACTTCACAATCCTACACATACAAATGCTACTATTCAAGGTTTCAAATTCAGAATTTGAAGCTATCAGTCCAATTGAGAATAACAACTCCCAACTGAAAACTCACCCTCATTATTGGGACAAACTTTTTCTATATACTTACACATTATCATACTGAACTTGCTTATTCTCAGTTGATTTGTAGTGACGTAGATGAATTACATTAAGATTAAAATAATATTTACAAATATGGCCCCTGGTCAACATGCTTGTTGAATGCTCTACTGCTTGGTATTTCCTTGACTTATCATTTTAAATATGGAGAATTTCCGTTGAATCATTTTCAGAAGCATAGATAAGCAATGGTTAAGGGCCATCTGAAGGTTAATTTTTTTAATGGTATTCTTCAAACAGGTCTTTCTAAAGGAGTAGGATTCATAAGGTTCGATCAACGCCTGGAAGCGGAACGTGCAATCCAAGAACTGAACGGTACAATACCCAAGGGTTCCACTGAACCAATCACCGTCAAATTCGCAAATAATCCTAGCAACAATAACAAATCTATTCCACCACTAGCAGCATACCTCACTCCACAAACCACAAGACGTTTTGCAGGACCCATTCATCATCCTACTGGACGATTCAGGTAATTTGTTCAATTTGATTTATCTGCATGAGAATCGTATATTAGCAATGCCTCCTTTTCGCCTTTATAATGAACAATACTGGACTTATTGTGAAAAATTGTTAATCCGTCGATTGTCGTTGAGAATTGAAAATTCATTTAAGTGACCAACACTTCGTTTGTGTGAGGGTTTTCGTGTAGCTTCGTTATATTGGTTCATTGGTGTTGCTTGGAGTTTTCAACACTTTTGATGGCTTCTGTGCTTTCTGCAGATTTAGTTACAAGCATAGAAATAGTGAAACAATTTCCTTCAAATAGCATACTCTGCATGGCTCCTTTTTCAAATGAAAAAATCCCTGTTAGCTGTACACGCACTAATACTGCGATTAATTTATCTTCATTCAATCCTGCACTGTCCAACTCGACTATATCGAAAGATAGTGTTTCCATAGATCATTTTACAACTGACAGTAGTTTGCTTAGCCAGTCAGCAACTAACTCACTTGGTTACGTTTCTCGTCTCCACCCACATAATATATCATAATTAGACAAGAGAATAATTCTTAAAATTCGCATAAATAAATTTCTCAGTTATTTTGGTCAAGGCAAAGATTAGCATGGAAAAAAAGAGTGTTTGATGTTCTTCAATATCAGAAGTTTCAGATATTATTTCATTCAATTGGCTCACATTGGTGATTGTTTTGTTTGTCGGTTGTCACCTCATTTGTCAGCATGTTCTTAGTTTTTGGTCTCATTACTTATGTCTGCAAGGATGTATTTTTTGGCCTCTTGTGTAGATGTTTGAACTTGTTAGTAATTGTCTTCTATGTTAGCTGAGGTGGGATGGTGACTTAACTTGTTTTTCCATTACAGATATTCTCCTTTGGCGGGTGATCTCTTAACCAATTCAATGTTGCCCGGCAATGCCATGAACGGCTCAGGGTGGTGTATTTTCGTATATAATTTAGCCCCCGAAACCGAGGAAAATGTCCTCTGGCAATTATTTGGCCCATTCGGAGCCGTGCAAAGCGTTAAAGTGATCCGCGATTTACAAACCAACAAATGTAAAGGATTCGGCTTCGTTACAATGACAAACTACGATGAGGCAGTAGTTGCCATTCAATCGTTGAATGGATACACGCTTGGTAACCGTGTGTTACAGGTTAGCTTCAAAACGAACAAGACCAAGACAACATAGATTGGCCAAAAAAATGATGTCAGGCCGTCTCCAATGCGTTTTTAATCGTTGCGTATTCTCGAAAAAGAACTTGAGTTGTTTGATGCTAAAACGTATGCGAAAATGTGACTCCGATATTTATTAGTATCCTAGCATGTTTTACTGTTGCAGCTAGAATGTTATGGAAAAATTGTGTTCGGTTTTCCTACGAGAACCTTGGTTTTTTGGGTCCGAAACATTCTCATATCTTTTAGCATTTGGTCATAAATTCAACTTGAGTGTAATGTGTACAGTTTCATGTGAGCATATCCAATCTCAAGTCCTAATAGGTCGGCACAGATGTATTAAATGTCATAATAGAAAATATTTTAAAACGAGAAGGCGCGACGATCTTCAACGCATCTCTACTCTTAAGTACTTACCTACGAAACTAGTCAAAAGTGCATTCGCATTTCCTATAGCAAAACGTTATTAGATCTGATTTGTAATCATTGTGCCATCACCATTCGATTTTGTCATTTTTTGAAAACTACCCAAAGAAAACTAAGTATTATTATATACATATAAACATTTAATTATTCGTATAGTATTTATTATTATAACTGCACTCTGTGTCAGATCATGGTGTATTACTTATAATCAGTTTAGTATAATTTATGTATTTATATGTAGTGAATTGTGGAATTTAACGAGTATTTACAAGATGAGCTAGTCGTAGTGTGACTTCATGCTGAACCCTCAAATGTTCTGTTCTTTATCATGCTTGATGGGCTGAGCCATGTTGTCACTCAAGTCTTATTGTGTTCGCTTTGTGGACGGACATTGTAACACAATGGATTCCATTTCTGTTATATACAACGGAATTTTATTTAAAAAAATACTCAGGTCGAACTAAAATTTTTAAAGAAATAATTTCAAAGTAGACTCAAATTTATTTTAAGGAATTCTTAAATGTGATTTGAATTTATAATTTTTTCAAACTACCAAAGATTATAGTCCATAATAAAAGAAGAGATCTATATATATAATAAATAAATATATTTATATTTGATGTTGAGGATTATTTTTCATAGATCCTGATGCAGTGATTTATCTAAATTTTACCCAACTCTGGGTATTTTCAATCATCAGGATCTCTCAAAATTAATCCTTGATGTCGATTCTTGAATCAGAAAAGATGAACCGTAGTTGGAAAACTTCTCTCCCTCAAAACAGATCTATCGAATTAATCCTTTTGTTACAATGAATCGTGGTTCTATTATCTTTTTAGTGTGTTTGTGTTTTTTTTTCTGATTTCACTTGCTTATAATTGCGGTTTCGTTTGATATATGCCATGAATTAAACAACAGTGCTTCAATGAAGCCAAGGCAGATACTGCACTTTTCAATTCTGGTCATGATCAATTGAGGAGTACATTATTACTATCAAACATGATACGACCGAACATCGTTATTTATTATTTTATTTTGATTTCAAAGTTACTTTTATTTCGATCGTCACACCGCATTTTTCTTTCTTAGATTTGGTTTGCAGAATTTGTATTCTTTTCAATTATTTATTTAATTTAAAGGAGACTATGTTTGGTTTATTAGTTTCAACTCATAATAATTAAAGTTTTTTATGATTTGATTTTTCTTGTTTTTTTCAGTTTCACCTTAGCGATAATATTTTTCCAGAATTTTACTCGCATTTTGTCAAAGAAAAAATATCGGCGCTAATGTTGCATGCACAAGTGATACGCACATTGCTCTTCTAACCAGATTTTATTTTTTATCAGCAAAAACGTTTGCACAGAATCATACTTTCGGAGTCTCGGTGAATATATTCTTAAAAATATACTGGTTATTGCCGCATCAGAAAGATGAAGAAAGATGTTTTTGATTTCTACGAAATGCATAACTTTTTGTATTGATCCCGAAAACTGGAAAAAGACCTCCTGTTTCCGAATTTCAGTGACCATTTCGCGGCAGCTAAATTTGATGAATCGGAAGTAAAGTTACAAAACGTACATAAACCTATTGTATCCCTGAAGAAATTACTTTCGACATAATCTCTGTGAACTACGCATTTTTGGGGAATATCTGCTGACATGGAGAGAACTCCTGTAATGAAACTTAACCAAAAGTTTTCTATTATCGGATTTTGCGTTTATCTCTTCTCCAGTTTTTCAGTGTCGTCAAGTTGAAATTATTTCAATTTTTATTTTCAGTGATATTTAGATGTTGTTGATTGAAGGTGTATACATGAAAGACAAATGCAGTTATTATGGTGTAAACTAATTTTACAAAATGGAAAGCACAAAAAAGACTAACGTCGAGAAACTGTCAGTGATATATATAAATATATATTAATGATACTCTAAAGAAAATAGCTTCCGTAATCATTAAATTTTCGTGCAATTCGAAGAAAATTCGGCGATATTTGAAATTAGTGCAATATACTTCGTGAATTCTAAAAACGAGATTGTAAAGAGATAAATGCAAGACATGAGAGGTCATATTTCTTAAGGAAGCGGAAGTCACCCATTTGTCATTTTTTGCTGTTTGGCATTTATTTGTTAGGTGACAGTTTATTAAATGAATTGTTTATGATTTATGGTGGAACAGTGAAACTGGCCTAATGGTAAAAATATAGTGTAACTCCATATTACAGAACAACGATCTATAAAAAATGATAATTATTAATTACCAAATATGTGGGCATCACTACATTGCTTGTTTTAACATCTAGGCTTCTATTTAAACTAATTAATAGCCGTTATTACGCTTTCAGATAAATGCTTTTGTCTCTTTTGATATGTATATGATATTAATTGATATAATTCAGATGTATTATAAAGATTACGTACAAGTATTACGTATTTTTCAACATAAGGAATATCTCTTTGTGTATTGTGTAGATCTATAGTGTAAATGTAAGATAGTTCAGTACCTATGTTACATTACAAACATATATATTTTCTTCGGTTAAATACTTTCTACATGTGTGTAACTGTTGTGTTGCGAGCAAGGGAACTGATACTCTCAGGGGGCACCTTCGGTTCTCCTGCTTTGGACGGTGCTATTCAGCTCAGTCCACTCCTGGCGCCAAATGAGGCCCATAGCTCAAATATTGTTGTGACGAGATATGCATTCCATTATTTAAGGAAACCAATCAGTGGCTATATTGTATAAGCCAAGTACTTCAAGATCGTACTGGCCAAAATTGTCAGTGTCCACATGGAAGTTTCACTTCTTTATTGCAGCATTATTGCATTAATCTTTTTCGTATTGATCACAGATTCATATTTCAGTTCAGTTTGAATCGGCATGCACCACTAAAATTCACTGTTTGTTAGAATTTATATTTTCATGAATTTCACCTGCCTGTGGCTGTGACCAAAGAAATAAGAAAAAGGCAATAATGCAAAATTCTTAATTCTTCATTATATAGGTGGATTTTTCATGTTTTCAAGTGGAATTCTAAATTTTGGGCAGAACGTTTAATTGGATAGTGCACCGTGGTTATTATACTTTTAACTTATTGATACAAATACGAAATGTATATGTACAGAGGTTATATATTAGGAAGTACAGTACCTCAACTGTAATTCATGCAATAACTTATTATAAGAAATTTCTTATTAACAAAATTCCTAGCTTTAGAATAATTGAAAAAACTTATGGGCAAGGTTTGTACAGTAACGACCTCTGACAGTACCTTGTAGGGAGAAGAATTCCTTTGGGTTCAATGCCACCTTTACTTCAACTTTCATTGAACTGCGTAGGACATCCCATTTCTGGCCGGCTCATGCTTCATCCAGAAATTCAAAAAGGAAATCCCCTTTCCTTGCCTATTGTAGAAATGAAAGCATATCGTATCCATCACTTCTACGAGCTGTTCAAAATGAAATGGGAATTCCTACAATCAATGGCAGTGAATAGTAAACAAGTCGAAGTAGACAGTTGCACATATCTCCGCATCGTAAACTCGTGTTTTGAACCGCTTAAAGCAGTCACCATATCAGCTTATGCTTCTTAGGCGATGTTCAAGGCGCGAGGGGTATATTCAATCGAGGAAACTGAACTGAATAATAGTATGAAAGTTTTGTACCAATACTAAAACCACATGTTTTCCAATCACTGGCAATATCATGCAGTTACGCAGAATTTGTGATCAAGATGCACATGGCGAGGTTCAATTTCCTATTAATAAAACACCAAAGATTTTTTCAAATGTATGCGCTTGCACAACTCACATTACAAACGCTAGGTAACAATAAACACGAAATTTAACACTCGAATTGCTGTGTTAGAAACCATTGTAATATTCTTTTCAAGCAATCACCAAACCCCAGAGTTGTGAAAGTAACATTAATAATGTTTCATTGAAATTCGTCAGTTTTTGAAATTACGGGTTTAGCAAGGCATATTAGTTTATAGCTCATTTTAGACTGATCATATATTGTTTAGTTCAGATTCATGAGTTGATGTGAAAGATGTCTGCTCTAGTATGGGATGGCTGTGTTAAGCTGAATATCAGCTTGTTGGATAGTAAAGATCAGTAACTGTTCTGTTAATGGGTTCATTTATCTAGATGCTAGAAACTGGTACATAACCGTGAACTGGTGTAAATCTCTGTTCAGGTAGACCCCAAAGTTCATTCAGTAATTTACTCGAGATAAAAGTACTCAATATTGAATAAAACACTTCCAAAATGTACATAAAATTTTATTAAGAATATTTGTCAACTTGAAAAGATCAGTAAAAAGCGATCCATTTTCCTCTGGGTATTTATAGCAAGTGACTTTCTAGAACACCAAATATTTGAAGTTACAAATATAAATAAATTCTACAGTTGAATTGATGTAAAAAATATTTTATGCAATAAAATACCTTTAAAGTTAGAAAAACTTGAAACTCTGCTAAATTGTGAGCAATTTTCTGTAAAAAAAGCAATTGAATATTTTCAAATGAACAGATGTATGGATGGATAGTGGACATTGGAGTTTACTATGGATGGTTACCAGTTGAGCTCTAGAGGTTATGGTCTTGGCTCGGTCAAGAAGAATAACCCTGGAAACTAGCCAATTTTTAAATGCAACAATAACATGTGGTATTGTTGCAACATAGAACGAATAACAAGATACTGTTGTGTATTCCAGGCTAAAAGTCGATGTAATGCAATATTTGTACTTTTCCATGTTGAAAACTCGATAACAATAAAGTATAAAAGCTACGTTTATATTGAGTTCAAGTCGCAACCCAAGTTTACTCCTTTTCCTTCGAATTAATATTGATTTCAATCTAAATACCCGCACATGGAATTTTGCAATTCCATAATTTCTGTTGGATTCATTTTTTTTTTTTTTTTTCATTTCAATGATATTCTGTTATCAATGGTATGTTTAGAGGTTGTATGAGGATTTTGGTCTGATTGGTTTAGATTTTTCGTCAATTCAGGATTTCTTTCATAATGTATTTCAATCAATTGATTTCTGTTCCAATAATTTTTGTGGTAAGTATAAGAATCCAGTGGGCATGCTTACCTTTGCAAAACAGTTTTTCCGCCTAAGCATGATTTATTTACAAAAATATTGTTTTTTCTAAATTCTCCACAAAATTTTAGTCCAAAACCCGACTGTAAAATATCGAGCCTCGATTCAAAATGGTCTTCCGGTACATCAGTCAGGAATAATTATTTATGTGGAAATAATTCTCAATTTGTTCTAACTAACAATAAGTTGGTGTATTGCTAATCATAAAACTATGTGAATTCTGTATTCGTCTGTCTAATGTGAGAAATGCTTTGTGTACCTACAATCTATGAACAGTGGATAATATTGAAAAGGATTATTTCATATAAATTAAAATTCTGCATGATGTTAGGTTGATCCTTTCTAAGGTGATATTTTTCAAATCTTCAAATATACTGATCAATTTGACTGTTTCAGCTATGGATCACAGTATGGATATTCCCCTGTTAGTAATGTCGCATACTATCCAAAATGGAACTGAAATATATAATTCCTCTATTTATTGAATTATGAAGAAAATCGCGTGAATTTTTAATGTTCAAAATATTCATTCTAGAAACTATGTTACGTTCTCTGTTGCAATAAATTACTATTCTTTTGTTTTCCCAATATGTTCAGTGTGTTCTCATTGTTTTAGAGTTTAAATAAAAAATGTATATAATCAAATACTTTTATTTCAATCCTTTTGTGCTGTCTAGTGTAGCATTTTAAATAACGGTATTAATCAATAATATGTGAGATAGTGTTATTTCAAGCAATGTCAACAATATAAACAAAAATATTTCCATATTTAGCCAAATAATGTTGCTTCAGACTTAATTAGTCAATGAATTCAAATTATTTTCGAATGCAAATCTACAATTTCATCATTTCTGACTAGTACTATTGAAAAAGGACTGCTCTGTAGGTGTTAGCAAACTGATGAAACTCGTATTCACTATCAAACATTTGAATAAATTGTGAGCAACCAGTCAACAAGACTGTATAACAAGTTTAAAAATCACTAAATATCACATACTTTAGAATGAGATGTTTGTGGGTGCACTTGTGTGAAACTGCATTACATGTGCAGTGCACAATAAACAAGTTCCCTCAGGCAGGTGATTTTTCCACATACACAGGTTTGGACCATTTTTTCAAAGAATCTTGTGCTTAATTGTGATATAACTAAAAACATAACAGTAAATTCTTAGAAGAATTTTAACAAAATCATAATCATCATTAGGTTCTTTACTCATTTGCCTTCGCAGCAATGTACATGTACAGTGCATTAATCGTAATAATTTTCAACAAAAAAACATATCGAATATATGCAAGTTAAACTATAACGCTCCTTCTGTTTGACTCCTGGTTGAGATTATATTGTTCTAAGTCTTCGGGTTGCGAATTTAAGGCAGAGTAATCAATAGGAAACAAAGAGGAGGACATTTCATTGGGTGGTGCTCCCAGTATGTGCTGACCAGGTCCATTGGGGAACCTACCCAAAAGATAATTTGCGAAGCAAAGACGATATGCTCCGTACATCAGAGGATGATCACCATTCTACAAAAATTAGAGCGTTAATACTCTCAATTTTGCTAGAAACTCATTGCTATGCTCTCCACTATCCCAGTTCTACATCATGAAATTTTATCAAATAAATTGAGCTGGTGATCAGTTGGACAACAAAACAATATCATTTGTGCATGAACAAAATAATTGTGAGTAATCAATGGTTGGATAATTTTTCAAAAGTTGTTTTATTTATACATCCACACCAAAATCGAAACATGGTGATGAATTCTAGCAGTGGTAACCTATCAATGAATTGATTGTTTTTTTGTGGATGCATAATCAATCAGTGGATAAGGTGATGATTGATAAGTAGAAATACTTTTTTGAGAAGTTTGCTTCTATTCTAACAATTTCATTTCAGGTACTCACCGAAGTCATTGCTCGATAAGAAATGTCCAAAATTCTACCAACTTCGAGGGTGTTCAAACATAGAACTGAAGAATAAAACGAACCTAGTTCATCCCTTGTAACAATGCCACTACCTAAAGAAATGATTTGATGAGCTTGATGATTTAACAACAGTTGAATTTACTTACCGCTTTTGTTCATAACTTGAAAGAGGACTTTTGAGAATACTTGAAGCCAAACTGGGAAATCATTCAGATTTTTTGATCCACAAAGTAGTTCACTCCATCTTTGAAGCCATCCTTCTTTGGTTAAATATGTCTCGTTATTCAACTGAAAACCTTGAAGCGAGATTTTTGTATGATAGTTCAGAAATTACTAGAGCGTTAATAAAATCTATAACTGGTGTACTATCAGTATTTTATACTAAAATGTAAGTTTTACTTGCTAAATAAATAATATTTTCGTGCTCTTCTATCCTATAAGCTTTTTCAGACCATAGCATTGCATTTAATTGACGAAAATTTTAAATAAGCATTCCACAGATTATCTCTACAGTGTTGTATACTAGATGTGATAACAGCAACTGTTACTAAAATAAATGAAGAGTATTTTAACCACCCTGAAGAAGTTGCAGATAAATGAAGAAATATAATTGGAAATTGAAGATACCAAAAGAATATCTGAGTGCTGCATAAAAACAGAATAATAAATGCTAATTGATACTGAAAAATTTACCCCATTTTTCATTTGAGATATCATCTAAGAAAGTTTCAATGAAACCACGTTCTACTTCTCTAAGTATATTGAACTCTGCTGAATTCATTGACCAATCAGCAAAATGTCTGAATCGCTATATCCAAGAAAGCATGAAAGAAGATATGGATGATGAAAAATATACATGTTTTACATGTAGAAGAGAATTACATATGTACACAGATATAACTCCCTATAAAAATGTTCAATTTGAATATTTATTCTACCTCTCTAAAAACTTACTTCAATAAGTGTTTCGAAATCCTGCTTCCAAATGAGATCATCACTGTCGCGATCTAACAGAATAGAAAAGAAGTGCGTGAATTTATTGTTTTGAGTTGGGGTTAACTGATAGATACTAGTCTTTTCAGTTACATCTGAAGAGTCAATACTATACCGATCCACCCAAGTAGCTGTAAATGAATGGCTTAATATATATTACTGGATAAAAAGTTATTTACTTACTCCACACATGTACACTCCAACCACTGTCAGTGTGCACCTTTTCTGGTTCCCCATTTTCAAGAACTTTCAAAGGTTCTATTTCTATTTCTGGCAAAGTTCGCCATCGTTTCAAGAGATCTTTCGTTTTATCTTTGGTCTTATCACAAGCATGTTTCCAATTGGATATAATTTTTTTAGGCACTTTTGCTGTACTATCTACAGAGCCTCTTTGATTGTCATGGTGGTGTTCTTCTTTTGGATGATTCACATTCTTCTCAACTTTAAGACTTATACTACTTCCACACTTGTCCAAGGTTTTGTTACTAGAAGCTAATCCACTGTGATATTCTATACTACCTTTACTAGATTTGCTATGAATTTCTGTTGGAGAATTTTCCATCCTTTAGATTTGTATTTTGAAAACAGTAAAATATGTTTTCTAATTTGTAGTTCATATAATGGCGTTTTCAATTTTGTACATCATTTACCCAGAAAGTATGTTTATGTTGAGATGTTACTGATATGATTTGGGAAAGTATAAATATTCTTATCTAGGTGAAAATACCTAGTGCTTAGGACTGACCCTTCATGATCATGTTGGTTATAAATTTATTGCTCTGAAGTTTTTTCAAGAGCAAGCAATGTTGCCAATGCAACCACCCCTTTCCATCAGTTATACCAATACCAAGTAGATTAACTTTTTTCATCAGGAATAAAAATCAAGTATACTATATCAAACATTTAATGCCTACCAAAGACAAATTATATAAAAGCTTCATAATATTAAAAAAAAATATACTCCAAATGTATTTTTTTGAAGTTAAATATTTAATTATAAATACACCTATTACATTGGAAAAATGTATTAATATTACATTCTAATATAATATTCAAGGGTCAGTAAATTATCACAATGAAATGAAGTATTTCTTGTGAAGAAGATGATCAAAATAGGTATATCAAGAAATATTCACTTTTTAAAGCTTTAAACTGAACAACTCAGAGCTACATTCAGGAAATCCTCAAATTGTATAGAAATTTGTCCCTGTTGATTTAAATCACGAGTTCTGAATGCTTCAGTGAAACGTTGAATTTGCACACATACTACAATGAATTGATCAACCGACATTCTGTTGTGAGTTTTAGGGTCACTTCTTTCAATAAGAAACCTGATGAATTGGGGTGTGAAACGAAAACCCATCTGTTGAAAGGCTGTAACAAAGGAATAATTTCACTACATGAAAATGTTAAATTATCACCCAGCTGTTTCACCTTGAGCAAGCTCGACTTCTTCGATATTCCCAGATTGATCTCTGTCATAATTCTTGAAGACGCTGAGCCACTGTGTTATGTATATGTAGAGTTGTGAAAATTCAGTGATATCTATAGTGCCACTCTTGTCTCTGTCGAACATTCCGATCATCAATCGACATGCTGTTTCGGAAAAATTTTGTCCTTGAGCATTTACTAAAGCAGATTGAAGCTCTTGCCAGTTTATCTTCCCAGAGTGATCTCTATCCACTGCTTGAAACCATTGTTGAACTTGGGGACTTATGCCAGGTGGAGGGCTTGTAGCAGTTCCATAAACTTGAGGGACTGTAGCATAGGTGAATGGTTGTTCTGTAGGTAAAGCAGGAAAAGTGGTAGCTTCTGGGTTAACTTGGACAGGAAAACCTCCTGCTGCAGGGTTCTAAAAAGCATTAAATTGATGTATGCAGAAAACAGAACCTTCCAATCAACCCTGACATTCATGTTATCATTATTCACTTACAAACATTATTTATTGTTGATAATTGGATTTTACTATCAGATAATACACAAAATTAGTCTATTACTAATTTTCATCCAATTGTTTAAGGACGATGAAATTAAGGTAGGTGGAATGTTCTAATCTAGAATTCTTTGGTTCTAACATTTATTGTTAGGTATTTAAACTAATGACTAATGACGTTATAGAAACAATTGGAACACATCCCCAGAGTGAGTGCGAGCTGGTTTTTCCTCTGCTTCTGGCTGCCACAAGTTTAGCCATAACAAGAAAACAAAACTCCTCCACACTTGTCAAACAGCAGAGATGTTCTGTGCATGCAAATGCAACTTGTCAGAAGTGGTGATCAAAGATTAGAGAGGAGTTCTTTAGTAGCGATGAATGTTCTCCGCTTATCCTTTTGTTATTGTTTGTCAAAATAATGTTTTCCCCCGTAGCATGATAAACATCAACTTTTCAATCGAGTTAATCACTGGAATGAAATTTGTATGAATACATCCTACGATAGTTGCATTCACGGAATGATTAAATCAGCGCAAATTTCCTTTGATTAGTCAAATCTTTGAACACTACTGGACAACTGGAATGTACCTCAATGGATATGTATATTGCTTTCGTTTTGATGGTAATAATAATAGAGTCTTCCTCTGAAAAGTACGATGGTCATTGCGGCTTCTATTATGGAAAAATTTGTAAAAAATATATTGATGACCACAAAATGGTCTATTACAACACTTCCATGTACAACGAAGAGATTACCCTTGGACTTTGGGAAGAAATGATAGAAACATTTGAAGAACCTTGCCGCAGTGCTGCAGAGGTGCGTTCTGAGGACTGAATGGATCATAAGGTTTTCGTTCAACATTTTTATTTATAGGTCTTCCTATGTGCATATGCATTCCCAGAATGTGACATTTCAACACCACTTCCATTATGTTATGAAGACTGTATTGCTGTGAAACAACTTTTTTGTTTCAAAGAATGGGCGATTATAGAGGACAAAAAAGAAAGTGGGGTATTCTTCCAGTCAAGGGGACACTTCAGGTTACCAGACTGCCAAAAATTGCCAAAGTATAAAGTGATCAATGATACCAAAACATGCGCTTATACCGGTCTTATCGAAATGAAAAAAGAAGAGATCACATGTGAGTTAATGAACTCACCTGTCTTTCAGAATTTTATTGAATCTTTTTCAGTTGATTGTGTTAGAGAAAGAGGCCGTTTTTATCAAGGAAAAGTGAATGTAACTGCAAGTGGGGTATTATGCCAAAGATGGGATTCGCAAATTCCACATTCTCACATTTCCCCACCAAATGTATTTCCAGAAATGGAAAACTCTGAAAATTATTGCCGAAACGCAGGGGGTGATGAAAACAGACCATGGTGTTATACTTCAAACTCAACAAGAAGGTGGGAGTATTGCGATATACCCAGATGTCCAAACTCTGTTGTTGTCGATAAGGAAGATATAAGTATAATGATGGACGATTTGACACCAACAAAACTGATCATCATTTCTGTTAGTGGTCTATTAGTTATCCTTGTTGTAATGCTTTTAGTTCTTTTGTGCCATCGTATGCATAAACGGTTCCTTGGTTATAACCCTGCTGTAGCCACTGAAGTTAATATTGATCTTAATAAGCTACCCAGCAACATGGCATATCACAGGTCAGTAAATAACGGTTTCAAAATTTTTTTTCTAAAGTTTTTTTTTACTCAGACATGGGACTACCTTGAATCCTAAATTAGAAAGACTGGAGTTTCCACGCAACGATATCATATATATACGGGATCTTGGTCAGGGAGCATTTGGAAGGGTATTCCAAGCTAAAGCGCCTGGTTTGGTCTCTGGGGAAGAATTTACAGTGGTCGCCGTAAAAATGCTGAAAGATGATGCATCCGAAGATATGCAAGACGATTTTGAAAAAGAAGCTTGCCTATTGGCTGAATTTGATCATCCCAACATAGTTAAACTCCTTGGAGTTTGTGCAATGGGAAGACCAATGTGTTTATTATTTGAATATATGGGAAAGGGAGATCTGAATGAATTTTTAAGGTGGTTTTCAATTAGTTTCATCAAGTCAACCTGTTAGTAATCTATAAATTCCTTGTTTTTAGGCAATGTTCACCTGCGAAGTATATGCTGAGGAATGTTGTGGATGGCGAGTTTGAAAACAGGGAAGTATTCAAGGACAACCATTTATCTCATATAGATCTGCTTAACATTGCCCTGCAAATAGCTTCTGGGATGGTTTACCTATCTGATAGAAAGTTTGTTCACCGAGATCTGGCAACCAGGAATTGTTTGATTAATGATAACATGGTCGTTAAAATTGCTGATTTTGGACTTTCCCAAAAAATTTACCTACAGGTAAATTTCTCTAACAGAATTTGTTGCTTCTATGTTAGTCTTCACAGCCATTCATGTTGAAGGATGTTTCTAGTGAAATACCTCAATCTCATAAGATGGTGTTATTTATTATGATAATAGTTAGTCAAGAGATTGGAATGTGATTAATTGAAATTTCATTTTATTGTAGGATTACTATAAGGGCAGCGAGAGGGATGCAATTCCAGTGAGATGGATGCCATTAGAAAGCATTTTATACAATAAATATACTCCTGAATCAGATGTTTGGGCATTTGGAGTATGCTTATGGGAGATTTTCTCATTTGCCTTACAGCCTTATTTCGGAATGACACATGAGGAAGTTGTGAAATTCCTGAAAGCTGGAGAGGTTCTACTTAGTCCTGAAAACACACCGGCAACTGTTTATGATGTAATGAAACAATGCTGGGCTCAGAAGCCTAGTGACAGACCCAGTTTCAGAGCTATACATCAGTCTTTGACTGCCATTCATACCAACATGTTATCTCAGCCAATAATAATGACATGAATAATTTTTTGTGATATATATACCATTTTTTTATGTGACTGAATGAGAGTATGGGTGATTTAAGTGAATTGTATTGATTTTTTCTATATATGTGACTGAATAATAAACTGGTAAAATTAAAAATGTGCCTTTTTCCTTTTCTAATATTTCAGCCAGTTTCGTTCATCTCTACAGTTCGAATCATGCCAAAAGTTTCAACAGGCCTGTGAATATTTGCATTAGTTAATTTAAAAGTCTCAGACTCCTCAAGTGTGATAAACACTCTTCTGGATCAGTAAGGCGTATTCAATTGACATTGAAGAGTTCTCCATTATTCTCATTATATACCCTCTACACAATGGAAATTTAAAGGATTTTTCACTTCAATTAATGTAAGAGTTATTTGATTTATCGATAATTAACGAATCCGGATTAAAATTTTCCATAATTTATTATAACGTTTCAGATTGGGTGGAGAGGTTAATAAAATTTTCATTTCAATCCTCAGATTCTTATTTGGAAAAAGTTAAAGAATTAGAGACAGTGACAATTTATCATGGTTTACACAAAATGGTGGCGATAAATATGGATTTTGTAATTATTTCCGAAGGATTACACGCTTGGTATGTACACTCTACAATTCTATTGTTTTCAATATTTTTGACATTCAGGAAATGATTCCCTTAATGAATTGTTTTCATTCAATATACTTCGAAAATAAAATAATCAAAATGCCAGTCTTATCTCTAAAGGAAAGGACAAGATGTTGACTTGCATTCCTAGAAAAATGAGATGTAGCTGCGTTTTGAACTTTGCAATTCAATGAATGATATTTTCTGTTATCGTTGAATTCAGCATATTCAGTGCAACGGAAATACATTTGATGATGAATTATGCGAGTCTATTCCCTTCCCAATTATAGATAATCTAAGGGAAGAGTTAGATGGTTTTTCGTTGTTTATCTTGCATAGGTACTGCATAGTTATTTAATTCTTTGATTTGTAACGCTCTTAGGTTATAGTACGGCGCAAATAGATAGATCTGAAGGTTTATAATCGTTGAGATCAAGATGAATTAATTGAGTAAGAATTATTGGGAACGATAATGGCGATCAATTATTTAGTATGTTTTTGGGGACAAGAAACTGCTCCGGAAAAATCAATTTGTAGAAATCATATCTCGTATTTTTTATCATCCCGCACAGGCACGTAGCCAGGGGGGGGGCCGGGCCCCCCCCGAAACTTTTTATCGGTTGAAGCAAAACAAAAGGGGCCTGTATATTTGAAAAAATTTGTATTGTGGCGCCCCCCCCCCCCCCCCCGAAAAAAATTCTGGCTAAAATTTGTATTGTGAAAAACCACCCCCCCCCCCCCCGAAAAAAAAATTCTGGCTACGTGCCTGATCCCGCACAATATTTTGAAGAACATGGTTTCAAGATTGGCACGAAACATATAATGAAACGACGTTTGTATTAATGAATCATTTTATTTTGTTGTATTCCGGATAAAGTACTGGCAACTTTCGAATGCGAGAGATCGAACCAACATCAATAATATATCAAGGGCAAACAAGTAACGAAAAATCATGATATCAGTATGCACAAAACTAAGAAATCATTAGTTCGAGCAACACCTACGTCTTCATTACCACATTTGGCTTGGGTTAGTTTCTCGTGAAATATTTATCTGCTTCCTACTTTCAGGCACCATAATATGTGCGACAGCTTCTTGTCGCCATTAAATTTGTCTAGCAAAGCTTTATCGGCCAGACGACAAATTGAGGCAGCCAACCCTCGTGGTATCAACAAAAATAATCATTTTACAGCCCGGTATAACAGGCACTCTGTCTGCAGTAAGGGTCGAGTACCAGAGGTACCTGATGTTTATCAGTTTCGGTTCTGGTCAATTGCTTTTAAGATATATTGGGGTTGGAGAATACTTCAGACAAAAAAAGGTCCAGTCAACAAGACATCAAGTGGATGCTGTAATTTTAAATGCAAATAAGTACTATCGGTACGCTAAGATGGACTTGCGCGCTACATTCGGCTCGGTCTACCGGGGTTTCGTGGGCATCTATCGTTCAGAAACTAGTCTTGTAACATTTGTTCCATTATACATATCTCGTACGTTTCTAAATTAACGCGTACCAAGTCGAGTGGTTCTTCATCCTCGCGTGCGCCTATGCCGTGACCCCTAAGGCGTTTTACTTCAGAACTTGAGATGAAGACTGTTTACATCACAACAACCTTATAGATCCGTAGTCAAGGTCGTTTAGAAATCCCATCTAACACGCAGCATCCGATTAGTTTTCAAAACATTGACGCTTAATTTTCGGCAATCTCGACGTGATTGTGACTGTGTTTGTGTGCGAAAATGGAAATTCTACGTGATGTTCGCAATAATATCGACAGATTTTAAAACAAGTGGAAAGCTGAAGCAAGTTTTGCCGCTCCTCTCAAACCAGAATGAAGTTCCTAGAAATATGCAACTGTGAGTTTTCTCGAAGAATCCCGTTTTGTACTTTATCCTCAAGCTATTTTTCCTACACCTCGCATAAAGTCATACTGAAATTGATCGAAAAAAAGACCTAACGACGAATTTTCATAAAAAAATATATAAACAATAATATTCAGTACGTTCACTCTACATCAAAATGATAAGAAGCTAGTCCAAAGAAGCTTGTTATTATTGATACAGTCAAATTTTTTAAGCAACTATTTTATAATTAAAAGAAACATTTTGAAGGATCATTTTTCATACATATTCGTTATTTTTTTGTAATAGTGAAATAGGTACTTCTGTATAGTAATAATAATTGCAGTACCAAAATGTGATGGACCCATTTTGAGTTGAATATTATTTATTTCAGATTCAGACATTGTTAAAGATATTTTTTCAAAATCTAAGAAAGTGAAGTGAATATAGACTTCGGTTGCAAACATATTCAGTACGATATGAGTTGTGGTACAATTTTTGTATGGTCTTTACGTGGGATTGTTGAATGTATGTTAGTTAAAACTCCTTTTGCTTATTGAATCGCGGCAATCATAACTCTTGCACAAGCGAATAAGTCTTCAAGACCGGTTAATTGAAAATCAAAGTGCCCACACTGCCTTTTGAAATCCTTGCAACAACTATTGGTCCATTTATGCTTTATTGTGATTTGTTTTAAAATATTCCTCCTAAATGATTTGCATGCAATGAATTTAATAGGCTCATTAATGAACACACTTGCGCCTTTCATGTGCTTTCTAATCGTCGGTATTCCGTCTTATTATTATTTTCGAAAGAAAAAAATCATTTATAATTCCTTCAATATTGGTGAAAGGACAGGGGATAATAACGATAATCATTTTATGTTATATACATATGTGTGTCCCTAAAAAACCAAATATGTTAATCGATGTGTTTTTCATCATTTCAATTATTTTTAAAAGAATTGAATCGTGAGCGTTTGAAATTTTTTGAAATTTTCAAACTGTTTTCGTTTTCTTTGTGCCAAATTTACGATACGTACAGAATTGATTACATTCCATATTCATTCCAATTTTTATCTCGTTCATTTTGTTAACTATATGTATATTATTGTCTGTAATTACCGTATTCGTGCTCAGATTTCGTGAACACGATAAACTTCGAAATAAAGGATCAAAAGTATCTAAATTTTCAGTGAATGGGCAAAATGGTTTCGGAAAAATTAATTTTTATTTTTCATACAAATCAGTGAGAATAAACGTCTTTTTAATTTTCTGTTTTATTCGATAATTAATTATTCTTAGATCATGCTGCTTGAAAGTATACAGGGTCTTTCACGAGGAACCTCACCCATATTTATATATTTATACGGGAAACTACTGAACGTATTTTCATGAAATTCAGCACTTATAAGTATTTCACGATGCTGATGAAATCTAAAATATTTTCAAGGCATGAGCACCTCCGGTTTTTCCGGAAATGACGTCAACTTCCGTTTTTCAAATTAGAACACCATTTTTTTATTGCAGAAAAAGATTTCTTAGAAAATTTCAAGTTATTTTGATGTAACATTTTTCAGTTTTGGTTGGAAAATTCTCTCTGAGCGGGAAAATTCGAAAAAAAAATCGAAAATAGAGCTCCGCTGAAACAGGAATAACTTCGCGGTTTTTGGATGGAAAATTTTCATTTTTGGGATTTTTCAAGATGTAAGATTGATGTATCCACTTTAAGAATCGAAATCGCGATTCATGATACAGGGGCTGAAAAAATCGCTTTCGAAGTTAGGGATGACAAAATCGTGAAAAATCAATTTTTTCAAATTAGAACCCCATTTTTTTATGGCAGATATTGAATCTACTTTAAAAAATAATGTGAGTGTATGCATCACACCCTTGCCCTAAAATGGATATTTTCTGAGTTATTCACAAAAAACTGTTTTTCGTCTTGAATTTTCAGCTATTTCTTTTCCCTTCACGCCAAAAAGATGAAATTTTCAGGAACTGTTATTTGAACCATGCTGTTAGTTTTCTTAACGAAAGATCCGACATTTCTCAAGTTTGTCATGGTTCTGTTAATGGTATCTCTCGTTGGTCTGGGTCGGTCAGGAAACCTCTCAATGAACAGTCGAATCGTTCTATCTACAACTTTATTACATTCTCCATGAAGTAGAATGAGATTTAAATAATCTTCATTGGTAAAATTAGGCATAGTGATCGATTTTATAACTTAATACGAATTATCACCAAATTAATAGTAAACACAAAATGCTACTGAATAAAGAGGAATTTGGCAGATGTAATTAATGATATCTATCATTAAAAAAAAAGAATGTAAAACATCGTAAGTTTTTGCATATGGTTCATAAGGAATTATTTATTTATCACTGGAGAGAAAACCGATGGCCGATTAGTTGAAATAAAGAGGTTTCCGATACAAATTCGAATCCAAATTCGCCATCTATTTAGGAACAACCTGTAACTTTTTTCTCTTGCATATTAGGGTAGTAAAATCTAAAACATGGTTCAAGTAACAGTTCCTGAAAATTTAATCTTTTTGGCGTGAAGGGAAAAGAAATAGCTGAAAATTCAAGACGAAAAACAGTTTTTTGTGAATAACTCAGAAAATATCCATTTTAGGGCAAGGGTGTGATGCATACACTCACATTATTTTTTAACGTAGATTCAATATCTGCCATAAAAAAATGGGGTTCTAATTTGAAAAAATTGATTTTTCACGATTTTGTCATCCCTAACTTTGAAAGCGATTTTTTCACCCCCTGTATCATGAATCGCGATTTAGATTTTTAAAGTGGATACATCAATTTACATCTTGAAAAATCCCAAAAATGAAAATTTTCCATCCAAAAACCTCGAAGTTATTCTTGTTTCAGCGAAGCTCTATTTTCGATTTTTTTTTCGAATTTTCCCGCTCAGAGAGAATTTTCCAACCAAAACTGAAAAATGTTACATCAAAATAACTTGAAATTTTCTAAGGAATCTATTTCTGCAATAAAAAAATGGTGTTCTAATTTGAAAAACGGAAGTTGACGTCATTTCCGGAAAAACCGGAGGTGCTCATGCCTTGAAAATATTTTAGATTTCATCAGCATCGTGAAATACTTATAAGTGCTGAATTTCATGAAAATACGTTCAGTAGTTTCCCGTATAAATATATAAATATGGGTGAGGTTCCTCGTGAAAGACCCTGTATATCATCATCTAAATCAGTTGGATCATTTCAAATTAACTTCCCAAGACGTTATTGTTCATTGACCATCACATAACTATTCTCATATCAACACTGATCAATTGTATAAAATTGAATCAATTTCAATTCTATTTGCAGAGGATGATCACTGTTTATTTGGATCGATAAACATCATCCAAGCAGAATTATTATTGAAATTGATTTCTGGGCACCCGTATCATCTTCGATAATGATTAAAAGTCATAAAAATTTCAACATTTCCCTGTCTCAAAGTAGAGTGGTTGAGAGTAAAAAGAAAAATAATAAGGGATTAGATTTGGCTCACGAGGCAATGAAAGAATCTTAATTTGATTATGAAAATAAGTTTCACGCGCAATTATGTCTTATATTCTGTTATACCATAGGGGTAGGTTCGAAGAAATTAATTTCTCCTACGTCTATTAACATCAGTAACACCCGTTATATAAAGAAGGCAGAAAGTCATTATGCCTCGATGTCTGAGCACTGGCTTTGCAGGTAGTCGTTTCATCCCTATTCCCCTAATGGGCAGAAAGGGAGGGACTCGTTTAAAGAAATCAGTTGAAAAGATCTCCAAATAGGATATGGAGACATGATATAATGCCCTTAAACCACATTTGTTTTCAAACGTAGGAGTTTTGACACACTCAGACAGGAAAAGTGCCTTTTTGTGGTATCACGTATAGTGTGAATTTGTGCACAGTAAATTAGTAAGGGACAAAGACTAGACAGTTAGGGTCGTTAGGGATAGAAATGGCCCTAAAAATTGACCTTCATCAAATTCGGTCATATCTCTGGATTTCATTTTTCGATTAAAAAATAATAGCAAGAGCAACCCCGGTCTTTCAATATTATTCACTACATGCATTCCTTCATTCAATTATTCAAGACAAGAAGGCCGTCCCAGCTCCGCCCGGGTAGAAATTTGTTTCACGCGGCGGTTTCATCTTCAACAGTTCAACCTGCCATATCTTTTGATGTACTCGTTGTAATGGTATGATGTGAAGGGCAATTTCGTTCTAAATTAAATACTGGGGATAAATAACGTATTAGGTTGGATGAGGATCAATACCCAATTCATAAAAACACACTCCCAATAGTGCATAATTTTGGAAAACATCTGATTACCATAAACACGTAATAGCAAGTCAATCTTGAGAGATAGATATATACTATTGCGGACTTTTTTGTAGAACTATTTAAGAGGTACATTACCGTCATACATTGTATCCACGTAAGTCTTACGGTTTTTGCAGCGCACGTGAAAATAGCTGATTATAGGGCCAATTCTGTAAACAACTGTTAAATTTTAAAGCATGATTAAAAATTAAACTATCCGCTAACTTCATTTCACTATTCTGTATGCTTCATTAGCTTTGAAATATTAACGGAAGACGCTTATTAATTTTAGCCGATATATGTTAAAATTTTTTAACGTGCCTTTAATTTTTAACCAGTTCTTATAGAATTGACCCTTATGGCTGATTTTTTTGTTATTATTGAAGTTATAGTAGGTATCCTTATGTATAGCCTATGTCACTCAGGGATAATATAGCTTTCTAAGGGTGAAAGAATTTCTGAAATCGGTCCAGTATTTTTTGAGCCTATTCGTATCAAACAAACAAAAATACAAATCTTTCCTCTTTATAATATTAGTATAGATAAAACGCATAAGATATCAGAAGGGCGGTGTTATTAAACTCGATAAAACGATGAACCACTGTGAAGACTAGTAGGTCAAACAGCGATTTCAAAATCGATGTAGTATTCTTTTATTTCTTTTTCCCTGTAATCAGGAACTGAAAGCATGCGTTTGATCTTGGCCGTTTATTTATTATTTCGAAAAGATTAAGGCCGTTTCTGCGGATTTCGAGGTCCAAGTTCGATATGCATTTTAGATCAGCTGCAATCAAATATTTTATGAGAGACATAAGGAGAAATCTGTTGTTTTAGGAACACGGAGTGATCAAAGTTACATCCTGATTTATATTTCCAGGAATCGTATAAACAACTGAATGACAGCGATACCAGAGTTTGGTTGCTTTCAACTCTGAAGAGATATTTTCCTTGAAGGAAATGGAAGAATGGCGCCAATCTATCTTTGCATCTTCATGCTATTTCAGCTCGCAAGAGTGGCACATCTATCATCACACGATTTTCGCTACATTTCACGACAAGGTAAGTCCAATAAAGCAATGTGCACACATGATAAGTTGGTACGTTCAGAAGTCGTTCGATATCAAATCAAATAACTGTTGAGTCGAGTTCTCTGTCTGGTTGAAAGATTCGACGACTGCAAACAAGAGTAGGTACAGTTCTTCCCATCTAGTCACTAGTGGAAATATCAACACTAGGAGAGTGGGAAGTTGTAAGCAATCTACAAGAGAACCAACGTGTTTACATAAAAGGTGCTGGAAGAGAAATACCGTCAATTATGAAAAACTATTAACAGAACTCGCATATGAAAAGTATCCGTAGGATGAAAGGCATTGTCCTCTGACATCGACTTGCCCCACGTTGTCAACAATGACGATAAATCGGTAAAGCCTTACAACGTGATCAATTTCACATGGATAAATACAAAATATATTTTTTCCACTTTTTGTGAACAAATTGAACGGTGACGAATTCGAATATTCAGTTCAATTTGTCTTGCATCAAACAAAAAATATTTCGAAACTGCATTTTATAGCTTGCCGAATTTTTTGAGACATGTCCATTTTGATTGACCTATTATTTCTACCTAATTTATCATATTTCATTTAATCCCAGCTCTAAATAGATAACAAGAAATTTATTGATACATATAAGTATTTCTTCACCTTCGATACACCTTTACATGAATTTTACAAGTGGAAGATAAATAATATTTGAACTTCGCTTATCACTGAACTAATATTTTCATTTGCTCATTATATAATATAGACTCAAGTTGAAGACTTATTATTTATAGATAGAAAATACTTTTAGATCACGTAGACACCTGTAAAAAGGTACTTCTTTCATCTGGAGATTTATTATTTTTCACTTGACACAATTCCTCTAATGGTTATCTAGGATGAAAGTTTTTTGAGAATATTGGTCTTACATTTTAAGATTTGAATTTTCATAAAAATGAAATAGGTACTTGGAAATAAACCGGAAACAAATTACGTAGTTCAATGTTAATCATGGAATATTTACTGATCGAAAATGCACGAAATGTTACTTTCAAGAATAACCAGAATAACAATTATTCGGTTATTTTCATAAAACACTTTTTATTTTTACCAAATTTATGTTTTATTAGACTTGGAACCTTCAATAACGACATTTCATGATCCTGGAATAACGAATTATTTCCAAATGTTATTCGACATATCCAGCAATGAAGTCATCGTAAGTGCCAAGTGAGTAAAATTTTATAATTCTTGATTTCTCTTTTTGTTTCATTACGAGAGCAAAGCTATATAATTTGGAATGTTAGCTTTACTTTGACTTGAAGCTATTGATTTCTAACTTTCCCTTCAATATTCTTCTTTTAACCCATAATTACACGAATATTAATTACTTTTTCGATTGTTTGTGACCAGATGCAATTAAAGTGAATCGAAGATTCGCTCAGCTCTCCGTGATGAAATACCAGTTTGAATAATTGATTCCTATTGAACAAATATTAATAAGAATGATTTGGAATGAAATGAACCCGTCGAGATTTTCAAAAATATTAATTAAATGAACATGAAACATTACAATTTCAAAGCCTGGAAATTGCATTTCGAATTGGTTAAAATTTTATTTTTGTAATATTTAGTCATTTTATTGAGGCGTAAGATAGAAAAAGAAGCAAAAAAAGTGTAAGAAATTTTAAAGATAATTTCACAAGCATTATTTAAAAACATATTTGTATAGAATTTTTGGCAAAATGTCTAGTCAATATGGAGCAATTTTATAAGAAATAATTTACGCGTTTAACTTTCCGTTGATATTTGAAATACAGCGATTCAAAATGAAATAATGAAAAACAATCGGGGAACTAGAATAACTTCAATTGACTGATTCGTGGTACATTCTGTTGATACGCATCCGGTGGTGGATATCTATATATATATAAAAGAAAGATGTTGGTTACACCATTTATAACTCGAGATCGGATGGACTGTTTGTTATGAAACTTCATATATGGATTCGTCTACGGTCTGGTTATTATAAAATACAATGAAACTTTGAAAAAATCGATGAAAATTTTACTTATACAGAAAATGCTTTTTCTCCTTTTGAGTAAGGCCACTAGATGTCGCTACAGTTACAGTTACGCTCCGCTTATTCGTTTGGACTTCATTTGATATTCTCCGCGTTAGATGGCGATATAAACAAATAGTGTGTACAGTGACTATATTCCCTCTATAGTCACTGTAATAGTGTGAAATTTGAGTTGCCTACAACTCTGCGCTGTTGGGCAAAACCAAAATGTCTTAGCGTAGGAGTACAGATGTCTGAAATGATTAGATTTCGTTGAGATATGAGAAAAGTTTCGTTCTTACCACTTCAGATGGCGCTATTCACACATTATGACTGATGATTATTAGTTATTTGTATAGTTTTATTTTTCT
The DNA here is from genome assembly GCA_951802165.1 of Adalia decempunctata. Classification (NCBI taxonomy): domain Eukaryota; kingdom Metazoa; phylum Arthropoda; class Insecta; order Coleoptera; family Coccinellidae; genus Adalia; species Adalia decempunctata. The sequence continues at coordinate 7,543,441 of OX637704.1, read as the reverse complement.
TAATAACGTAATCGTGAGGGTTCTATATTTGACATTATCACAATTAAATGGCGATGAATTTGTTGAGACTTTCGCGGCCATCCATTGATGTCATCTGTTCTTTTTTCGAGCATTTCGGTCGTCGTGGTTTGAAATGGTCGAAAAAATATTATATGACATCAATTACTGTGTAATTTACATAGGGCTTGATTATAGTACCATGAAAGGCTATTAACAGATCCAGAAGCGCCACTGAAGCGGGTGAATATCACAATGAATTTTTATCGAAATGTCAAGTGAATCGGATTTTGTCGATGAGTTCCAATCGTGAGATGTCCATTCTCATCTTATCTCATAATTTTTAAAATGTTTTTGAATTTCTGTTTGGGTAATAAATATATTTGCGGAAATAATTGAATCCAAAATTCCCATTATTAGTGATTGACATATTATGACATATTATTTTTGTGTATCTGTTTTGTGTGATAGCTCATATCCATGGAAACATTCGACAGTTCAAAAATCAGAGAACCAAGCCATTGATCTCCGATCATCGATGATTACGATTTGTGAAATCCACCGCAAGTATCATTTAGGCGGAACAAAGTTCGCCGGGCCAGCTAGTATGGTAATAAAACTCTCGTTAAAACAGTTCTATAGCATACAAATAAACTAAGAGAGAGCTTGACGGCAGACAATAAATAAACTTGGGAATATCTTGTTTTTGTAAGAACCTCAGTTTGTTGAGATTTCCCCAAGTAATGAACGGAGTAACGAATTAAATTGATGTTAACAGTATTCCGATTGTTGCTTGTTCATGCAAGTTGAAACGCCAAAACATCAGCATGCTTACCTATTTTTAGGATTCAATGAGAGTCTATGAGCCCAACCATTGTTTACAGGGACACTATGTTGAACATCCAAAATTGCTACGAAATAAATTAACCCTTTTTAACTGTGTTGCTTTCATTGGATACTAAAACTTTGCCTTAATTTATAGGGATCACATCTTCCGTTTGACTCTTCAAGAGTTAGATTTGCTAGAGAAAGTTTCATGGAGAGCGTCCACCAAAAATATCTCGCAGTGTATAGCGAAGGGACAATCCGAAGACTCCTGTCATAACTATATTCAAATTTTGCAAAAAAAGGGAAACAGATTATTGGCCTGCGGAAGTCACGCTTTTCTTCCACAGTGCACTTGGAGAAAGGTACATCTCATAAAATTTCCTCCCCTCCGATTATTCATAGAGTATTCATATTTTTTTCAGATCGAAAATATTTCCCTCATAACAGATTGGATGAGCGGAATTGCAAAATGTCCACACAGTCCCCAGTCTAACCATACTAGCATCATCTTGGAAAATGGCGATTTCTACTATGGCGGCCCCACTGATTTCTCTGGAGCTGAATCCCTCCTATCCAAAACGACGCAACTGCATCATACGATCAAAACAAGACAATACAACCCTTTGTGGCTAAACCAACCCCAATTCGTCGGATCTTTCGAGACCAACGACTTTGTTTATTTCGTCTTTAGAGAAGCCGCGGTGGAATATATGAACTGTGGCAAGGTAATATATTCAAGGATAGCCAGAGTGTGCAAAAACGACATGGGCACTCATAATTTGTATGGCGACATATGGACGACTTTCATAAAAGCTAGACTAAATTGTTCGATCAGTGGCGAATACCCCTTCTATTTCAACGAAATCCAAAGCATTTCTTACGAAGCTGAGGATAATTTGATGTACGCAGTTTTTACCACTCCCAACAACGGTATTGGAGGTTCAGCAATCTGCGCCTTCAATCTAACTTCAATAAACAACGCTTTTAACGGACCATTCAAGTATCAAGAAGGCATGGAAGCAGCTTGGCACGCTTCCTCAACACCCCATAGAGATCACTTGGAATGCAAATCAACCAGCAGTAGCCACCTCATCGAGACTACCAAGTTCCAGTTGATGGACTCTGCAGTCCAGCCCCTAACTCTAGATCCTGTACACATTGCTGAGAAAGAAACATACACTCACATCACTACGGATATAGTGTCGACAAAGCTACATAAAAGTGTCCATGTATTGTATGTAGCCACGTTAGAAGGCTTGGTCAAAAAAATAGCGATTCTACAAAGAACACTCGAAGCTTGTACTGTTGAAGTGTGGCAAATAGCAGCAGATGTAAGAATTCCTGTAAGAAATATGAGATTTGTCAAACAGACGAATTCTGTTTATTTCACAACGGACGAAAAGATGTTCCGAATACCAGTTGACCAGTGCAATAGACACATTTCGAAAAACAGCTGTTTGAACGCGATGGATCCATACTGCGGATGGAACGAACGAGATGAAACATGCTCTTTACCTCCAGATGGAAACCCCCTTGACAAATACTGGGAACAGTCAGTTGTATCTTGTCCTGTCCTAGATTCACCAGTTGATGGAGGTGAGTAATGTTGGATCTAATAGAGAGCCTTACAATAGTGAATGATAATAACTAAAAAATTGTTTTTCAGGGTGGAGTAGCTGGGGACCTTGGGATCGGTGCCTTCAAAAAGGTTCGGAGGACCCTTCAGACACATGTTTGTGCCAGCAAAGATATTGCAATAACCCAGCGCCTGCGAACGGAGGTAAAACTTGTACGGGCATGTCGTTAGCCGTGACAAACTGCACAATTCACGGAGGGTGGTCGGACTGGTCATCTTGGTCTGCTTGCTCTGCCACTTGTGGCCAAGCAACCAAAATCAAAACTAGAAGCTGTACGAATCCTGCTCCAGTTTTCGGTGGTAGAGTTTGCGTTGGGCAATCCACAATGGAAGCATATTGCTCAGAACTTCTACCATGCCCCATTCAACCCAAGAATGGAGGTTGGAGCGAATGGGAACCCTGGAGCTCTTGTTCTGTATCCTGCGGTATTGGTTTCAGAAAGAGGAAAAGAAGATGCAACAATCCTAGACCAAGAGACGGAGGTCAGTTCTGTGTAGGTAATGACGCTGAATATGGGGAATGTAGGGAAAATGAATGTGAAGAACATAGGAAACATCATATGACAGATTGGATTAAGGATAAAATCAATGGAAGAGGGAGCTACAGTCAAAGAAGATATAGGTGAGAATACGTCGCGCTAAAGTATCCAGGTTGATCTGAATCTTCTCAAACGATGTGGAACTGTTAATAGGTTTTTTTTAATCCTTGTACGTTTTTCAGGCTTGTATGTAGGGCGAACGTTCGGCAAGTCAGCGATATTCGCCTGAGCTTCAAGGAAGAAGTTCAAATCTGCAACAGCAAAGATCAGTGTTACCAGTCGGACATAATACAAAAATCGAAATGGAGCCCTTGGTCCCCTTGGAACGAATGTTCTGTCGAATGTGGAATCGGCAATCAGAATCGTACCAGGTTTTGTGAAGGGAGAGGTTGTCAAGGTTCGAGTATCGAAACAAGGCAATGCTCGCGATCTCCCTGTTCTGGAGAATGGGCTTGTTGGTCCGAATGGTCCCCTTGTAACGTTTCTTGCGGTTGGGGTGTTCAAACTAGAACAAGATCCTGCTTAACGGAGAACTGTAAAGGCGTTGATAGAGAGACGCAACCGTGTGAAGTAGCTCCTTGCGAATGTAAGCTCACCTAAATTTCTCAATGATTCCCTTGCGATACAATTTTATTTTTCTGCAGCACTCTTAGGGTGGGAGAATTGGTCTGCTTGGTCGCTGTGTGACGAGAATAATGAACAGCATCGCAAGAGGAAGTGCAGAACGACAAACCCTGCCAAAGGTGTTTGTCAGGGTAGTTCATTCGAAACTAGAATATGTATTGCACGTGGGCCAAATGGTGAGTGACAATAATGAATTTTGAGATAATTGGAGAGTAATTTTCGTAGATGCAACTTCATGATAGGATATTCTAACTTTAATGAATTATAGGTTTTATCCAAGAAGAGTTGCAGCTTCAGTCAGCATCCATGCCCATTGGTCTAGCCATCGCCTATCTTATAATAGGTGCTATTCTAGGTGTTACTTGTGGTGTGATAGTCGTCCATATTTATTTAAGAAAAAAGAAAACGAAAATTCCTAGTTCCCCTCATTACATAAACGCTAAACAGAACCCTTATGTGACAGTGCCATTACACGATAGATCGAAAAAGAATAGCGCATCTACCTCAAACAATTTACTCAATAATTTTCATAGTGGAACTTTGAAATCTTCGAAGTGTTACGATTATGACACAGTTAAGCGTGGCAACCATGCTTTAGCAAATATTCATCATAAACAAGACTTTTTGAATGATGACAAGTCTTATTATGACTGAAAGGAATTCCAGTGAGGAAATATTGAAACATTTTAAGATTATACTTAAACATCATGTGATAACGAATAAGTAGAGTTAGAAAGATAATATTTTTCTATTTTTCAAGTTGCTCTCTAAACTTGAATATATTTTCATCCACAAAGTGAATTGGTCCGGTCTAACAATTTGTATGTCTTATTTTACTCACAGTGTATAGTTATGGTGTTTTACTCAACAGAAGAATTCGACAATTATTAATCATGAGACTCAAATTGATAGTATATATTTGTTGTTGATTTTGTAACTGTTATTTTTATGTATATTTTATGTACTTTTTACATGTGCAATTATTTGTAACACAAATGTTATGTAATGACTTGAATTTTTAATACTTGAATTGTTCATATTGAGCAGCTTAAGAATATATCATATGAAAAAAATAATTATATTCAATAATGAACCTTCACTTTCTAGATATGCAGAATCTGAAAATTCTCCATTTGGGTTTTTATTTTCAAAACCAGATACAGTACTATGCTTTCAGGGGGTCAATTGATCCTACTTCTTGATGAGATTGAATGGTCATTTAATCGACAATCTCTTCTCTCTTTCTCTTAATCGGCAATGATATCTTTTATTCAGGTGTTTTACACAAAAGAACCATACGAAGTTTTTGGCTCAAATTTATTGAGAACTAATAGAACATTTCCATTGGTACAAAAGGGAGAATTACATGAAAATATTTATAAAGCTCTCAAGTTTATTATCAAGTGTGCATTTAAAAGAATCAACATTTAGGGTAATGAAAGCAATGTCAAACACTTAGGCAGGCCATATCCATGTGAAAGACTCTTTGGTATTCAATGTTCAATACTTAGTCTTAATGTTGAACATAGAGATATTTTCAGCATTAATATCATATAATTGTCTAGCAGTGCACCTCTACATTATCAAGATTTCATAATGTATTGACAAAAAATCCATTTCGTTAGATTAGATTTCTCTGAAACAATTTTGGGTTTTATGATACCCTTCTAACGTCATATCCATCGAATTAATAATTAAATAAAAAATACTTTTTTTTCGTTTTCTATCACAAAGTTATGTCAAATGCACCTAACTGGATATTCTCTCATAGATAAAATTAAAGTAAATAACACTTATCGTAACACTAAAATTAAGATGGTCAAGGTTGAGATCTACTGATCGTTTTTTTCAGGGAATCTAAAAATTTATTCTGAAACACGTTTCTATGCCAATGTGGTTGAATTTTTATCATGCAAGTCCAAAATGCACTTAAGGCTTCTCAACTTCAATAAGCAAATGAATAATCATAAAAACAAAACAGATCAGGAGCTCAAAGGAATATTATTTTAATTGTCCCATTTGACTCGTAATCTTTCACTAACAATATGCAAAAATTTAGAACTCATTCTTGCTGCATACAAAATAAATATCAGGTTATATTTTTAAGAACACAATGCCCCTGGTGTGGCTTTACTTCTTTTTGATTTTAGGAGAGGTGGACTGGAATACACTAGATGCAGACATTAAGTTTTCTATATACTGACCAAGAACCTGATTCTCTGACCGTAACTTCAAATTTTCTTCTTTTACACTATCAACCCTTTGTGAAAGATCATCTAAAGTGTTTTGTAGTTCTAGAACTTGGGATATTAGACGAGCTTTTTCCTCCTGTTCGTCAGGACTAGTGTCTGGTTCTAAACTGTTAGGTTGTGGGCTTGAACTACCATTGGTGTATGTGGACTGTATAGAATCCATACTCCTTCCATGCATCATGCTCGACGAATAATTACCTTCCGAAATTGAATTTTGTTCTGGCTCATCATTGATTATAACTGCAAAACCATTGAATTTTCGTGACTCACTTCAACATATAAAAGCACTTCCAATTTACCTTGTGGATCGTCATCAGCTAAAGGTATATCATCTTGTGCCCTTACTCCAGCCATTATTCAGAACGTATTGGATTACTCAATAATATGGAAAAATCGATTTAAATTAATTATCCTAGAATCACCTCCAAATTTGAATATAATAACAAATGAGTAATTTCTTTATTGTTTTATTGAATGTCAAAGTGACATTAATCACATTCTGTTATTATCATCACAGAATATGAAAATGTCATCCAATATTATTGTTCTGTGGAGCGAGATAAGGGTGTCTTCAGACGAAAAGCCTTTAAATGAAATGGCAATGCGACCCCGTATTTGTCCCAAATTATAAACTTTTGTGAACACTTCGTATCTTTTCAGTTGTTGGTTAGTTGAACTAAACAGTTTTCTGAAGAGGAATTAAAACAAAGCAAGTACAAGTATTTTCAGCTTATTGTATTAAGAAACGTTGTTGATATTGAAAAAATAAATAAAGAATAATCTCCTCAGTGTTGCAATGGTGGCTTAATTCATGGATTGTATGAAGACGGCTGTGCCTTAGTTTATTTTTTCCCGTTTTCTGTGCCTGTGACGTATTCACTTGTTTCTTTTTGTGATTTGATTTGTGACACTGACATCCATAGATGAGATTGACATCTGTGAAAAAGAAATTGAAAATAAAATAGAAACTGTTCAATGTCCTTCGATTACTCGGGGACGGGTTCGTTGTAGAGTCTTTATTTATATTTTCTTCCAGCCATAGTATTGTGTCTACAGTTGTGTGTCCGCGAAATTCTTAGAAAATTAATGTTTGAAATAAAATTTTTCCATTGTTATGTTAGGAATATCTGCAAAGGTAGTTGCTGTGTTTTGATTGTATGACGAGTATAAATATGGGAAATTGTCTGAAGAGATCCACCACTGATGATATTTCTCTGTTGAGAGGTAACGATAGCGTTAGAGAATCATCTTCGGACCAACTTACTCCACCAAATTACCAAGTAAGTGTGAACAATATATTTCGCATTCATATTCTGACATTTGCTTTCGTGATTGTGTTATTTCAATGCATTCGACTTGGTTCAAGGATTATTTCTTGTATCTCATTATCCACTTAACTTCTATTAAGACGAAAGAATCAATCTCATTATCAGTTAATATCAAAGATTTTGAGAATTTACAAAATATGTCCAACTGTTCACAATCATACAAATGTATATCTGGTGTAATTAGTATTTTTGGTCTTATCAGCATTGGTAAAGGAAACCCTGTTGATTTTCAAAAATGCGATGAAATGGTTCTCAGATACCGTCAGCATAATTGATTTTGTTTCAAAATCAGTATCAGATAATTGTGAAATAATATGCTTTTCTTAATGAAAGGCATGATCCAAATCATATACCTGCTCATTGAGTTTTCAAGGATAGCATTCTGAACCCTGAAGATAACTTTCATTGCTACATTTCAGATTGTGTTTTTTCATTGACTTCATTCCTATTATTGAATTCATATCACTTATTACCAATTCATGTGAATACAGTCACAATCAATGGTGATATGCTAGCTGATTTGTTTCATTAATGAATTTAATTTTAGAATTTTAACTTGCACAGGCACTTTGTTACATGGTATTCCTTTTCACACAAGTTTATCTTTGAATCACTTGATTTGATAATCGATTTTATTTGCATAGAAAGTGTGCTTTGAGCAAAGTTCATTATTTTCATTTAAGTCCATTTGGTGGAGTTTGAAGTATATGAAGAAGACTAATTAAAACTTTATGGTTTAGTATTATAAAGGAAAAATACTTTGGAATGTCTTTTCTGGTCTTGTCATGGGTGTTCTAATTTTTCAGGAAGTGTTACCGTCTCAACCAGCAATCCTTCCAGTTTATCATCCATCACCTAGCGTTACAAGGTCAGTAGCTCAGCTGACTGAAGAAGAGCAAATTAAAATTGCTAAACGCATTGGATTAATTCAGCATCTTCCCACTGGTATGTTTGATCAGAATAATGTTGAATATACAGATTTTATTAGAAAAATATTTTAGGTACATATGATGGCTGCAAGAAGACCAGAGAATGTGTTATTTGTATGGGGGAGTTCATGGTAGGTGACGCTTTGCGTTATCTACCATGCATGCATACATACCACATGAGATGTATCGATGACTGGCTCATGAGGAGTCTCACTTGTCCCAGCTGCATGGAACCTGTAGATGCTGCTTTACTTACTAGCTACGAGACTAACTAATAGCCAGTGCCTTGCAATTGATTGTGAATTACTGTGATCTGAACTCTTTTTATTGGGCGTGAATGAAGGGTGGCTGTGATTCCATATTTATGAATAAAGTATATCTAGGGAAGAATATGGATAGTTCATATTTTTTATTAGTTCTCATCGATTTGCCTCATTTATACCAATATACTAGCGGGATTGATGTTGTTCAAATGATTCTCAAATAAAATAATAAAGAATAATATTCAAATGGACATTGATGATGACATGCTCTATGGGTTTACCTTACCTAAAATGTATGAAATAAATTTGGTGTTTTTTCTAGTATTTCCCGTCCCAAGAACTATCCAAATTTTTGAACATCACGAAGGAGTTTTTGGAAAATGTTTGAGAGCTCAATTTTCATGTTGCAAATTTTGTATTTTCGGATAGTAAACGAAATGTCCATATTCTTCAAAAATCCCATTTGATGTTAATAATCCACAATACAATGAATTTATTTATCCGTGGTTATATGAAGGCTTAGATGGTAGCCAATTAATTGGAAGATTGTGTCATTTCTTTATCAGCTAAAGACTGAATGTTTTCTGCTTATTTTCTGTATATCTTGCTTTATCACTTAGACATGTCCGTTTTTGTAATATTGTGAAATGCATTGAGTTTTGTGTGGATTTTAACAAAACCTATCCTTATTAGTTCAGGTAATGGATTATACCCACTGTGTTACTTGTCAAACTTACGTTTTATGTGATGTTGGTATATATATATTTTTTTTTAATTATGAGTATGTGACAGATCTATACTAGTTGGAGTTGAGTTACATCGAATTGCTGGTCGAAAATATTAATTACTGTATCATTGTAACCTCTTTATTATATTATTTCAAGTCAGAAATATATTTTTTCGATGAAAAGCTCAAAACTTCGGACCGAATATAGAATATGTGGATAATTATCAGACAAATATTGATTCTGCATGATTTTCATTATTGTTATCTCAAGGTCAAGTCCAATCTATAACATGCAGTTCAACGCTGAAAAAAATAACTTTTTTTTCTAAAATTCTCCATTAGGTTGGCCAGGATGTATATGTTTAAAATTCACTTTTGTGTAATTGAAATTCTGTCCGTCCGTATGTTTCTTCAAATCCTGTCCATTTGGTACACAAAAATGTTTAATTTCGGAAAGAAATGGTGTGGTTGGTGTAGAGAAGCCTTTCAATGTAATACTAATAACGTTTTAAAGCCAGATTGTTAACTATGCCATTACTCGAATGTAGTTGTACTTAAACAGATAACATATATCTTATGATTCGATTTTCCGGAAATAAAACACAAACTTACATTCAAAACTTTAATAGAATAGATTGTAAATGGACCACAAACTTGGAGGGAAAAAATTCATTTTTTATTAGAAAATATAAGCTCAATTTTTTCGTAGAATATTTTTTAAGCCAAAGCTTGATATTTCGTTGAAATCTTTTTGCTTCAAGACTTCTTATTCTTTCTTTATAGTCATCATTTTATCCATAACAGAAAGCTGGATGTAATTGGAATCCTAAATAACATTGCTTTTTCAAGTCAAATCCGAGTTTTCTGCTAAAACACAGAAAAGTGAGGTTCAAAATGTTTCTCGAATATTGGGCATTCAAAATATCGCTGAATTATTTGTACAAAGAGAGCAGGGACTGTAAAATTGGGATAAAAAATATAATGTCAGATGCTTTTGACATTTCCTGTGAGTTCAATGCGAGATTCTGCCTGTATTTCTCCAATTGCTTGGCAGCTTCATCCCCTGGAGGCTCCAAGCAAATGAATTCGCAGCATGTTTCACCAACTCGAAACTTTTTACAAAACTGAAAAAAACAGTCTAAATAAATTCTCATGGCATTCATTCGATTCTTTAGAAATATATACATATTATTCATGCAGGGTGGGTAACTGTGTCAATATTTAAAAAAAAATGCTCAGACTCTTCGGTTACTTCGAAGAAGAGTCATAAAATTTTTTTGAGCGCTTGCATAATTTAACATAAGTGTGAGGTATCCAAGATTCAGACGTCAACTGACGAGCCACCCTGTATATGTACTCACATAAGGAGGATCGCAATATATAGCTTTACACCACATCGGTTCCGAGTGATAACATACACACATTGTACATACTGCTGGTCCAGGTACATAGTATAATCCATGAGCTATTGTGTTCCCTTGAAAGTCTGTGCAGTCCTCTTCAAGAGCACCTAGAATTCGCAAAATTACTTGTTAGGCGTCCAGAAAAATAAAATGAAAATTTATAAAAGTATACGTGAAACTGTGGTGTACTTTTTCATGTTGTATTCCGTTCATTATGAGCTCATGCCGCTGAAATAACAACTTGGCAAAATATACCTCAAGAGCATTCAACAAAAATCAATTTCGCTCGGTGCAAAACACGCAATGTTACATACCAACCCTATACATTTCTGCAGTGAGCTTTGAAACTGCGACAAATTCGAATTTTCAGGATTCAAAGGCCATGAGGAACTGGAAATGATTTTATTTGAAGGGAATGGAACGAAATATCAACAATGGGCCTTTTAAACTGCGTAATGAGAATATTTCGAACTTCCTCAAAATTATGGCATTTACGTTTCATTATAAATTTAGGTAATTGAAGCCAGGGGCGTCGCTAATTTTTCTTCTTAGGGGTGATGGCTTGATTTATAAAAGAAAAGTGCTGGAAAATGGTGAATGAGATGGGACATCAGGTATATTGCACCAAAAATTTTGTCTTGAGGGGTAGTTCCCCCCAATTACCCTCCACATCGACGCCTCATTTGATTAAAGCGGTTTAGAATCAGTGGTTGTCATTCTTCCGTAGATCTTTTGAAGTTTGGACTTTATTTCGCTTGCGGTCCTAGTTTTTTTTCATCCAGCTCGATTTTATTTCGAATTTCCCCGAAATTATTTTTCTTCTCTGCAGAGAAGCGTACTGCGAGGGGGGTATCAGCCTCCCCCCGCACTGCCGTATTATTTATTTTCCTGTTGAATTTTTTACTTGAAAACGATTTTCGGAATACGAATTTTAATCAAAGTTGTAGCTGTGAAATCGAAAGAATCTTCCTAAACACTTTCGCTGATGAACTGAAAAATCGTCTCCAATTGTGACAATTCCGTTACAAGGCCTCATTGGATTGTCTAGACCAGCAACAATTTTTTCATTGATTATTATTGCCTGTAGACCACTGCTTTTTCAACATCGCTAACTTAATTGTGTAATCATTTGGAATTTCAATTGGGTAATAGTTGCTTCCTATAAAGGGTGATTATGTCAGAAAAACAACAGCTATTCTTGAAGATAAAGTTCGAAGTTTATTGAAAACTAAATGTTCAAATTTTTCATACCTTCCTAATTCCTTAATACATATATTGGCTCAAAACTTGAATGAAATTTCTTTCAAGCCGACAGTATCCAATTTTTTTAGAGATGAAAATCCAAATAGTACCTAATATTATAAAAGCTTGTGGTTTGCGGCATTTGAAAATTAAGAAAATTCTTCTATTCTGCGGTGAAGTAAAATTTGAATCGCAAAGCATGCAATAAATTCGTGTGTTGATGATTTGATGAATAAATGCGAATTATTTTCATGAAATGCTATCAAACTCACCTGCAAATTTTGTGAGTGCGAATAAACTACATGAAGTAAATATGAATAATTGCATTATATTCTGTAAAAAAAAGTGTTCTGACCAACACGGTTAAAAAAAAACTTTAAATAAGGGAGGGATGCGGTAGCTCCGAAAGCTTTGTTTGAACTATATTGAAGCGGTTCGCGACTCGCGTCTGCCCGTATACCTCACCGCATAGGAAGTGGCATTTCACTGCAGTGAATGAACATTTGAAGCGAAGCGCAGCAAGGTGAAGAGCAATTCGGGAATGGAAAAGCTCTTTCGAAACAAACTTTGCCATTCTCATTAAATTCCAATTTTTTATACTTCGCTATCGATAAAAACATACCTATACGAATTTGAAGTATTCTTGGTTATTGTTATGTAGAATTGTAGAATATCTAGCCATGCCACAACTCAAAATTCGCGCTCTTCGAGTTGGTGAATGAACTGAAATATACTGCTCCACAAGAGTTAGGGATATCGTATTCAATCGTTTTTAAAAGTATGTCATCTTTGAGAAAATAGCTGTAAAATCATTTAAAACTCAATAACAACTTGAATCGATCCAATAAAAATCAGTATGAGACATTTCGTCAATCTGGTCGCCTTTTTTCTGAAGTTTGGTTCTTCGCATATGCTTCATGAAAGTTCTTATTTTGAAATGAAGTCAGTTTATCCAACGGCTTCGATTTGAAACGAGTTTCCTGAAAATGCCAAGACGTAAATTAACAAACGCTGAGGCTAATAGGGCTATCGGAATGCTACAGGGTGGCCTAACTCAGGTTGTTGTAGCGGAAAGGCTCCAAGTCAGCCAAAGTGTGATATCTCGATATTGGAATAGGTTCAGGGAGACAGGTTCCGTGTTGGAAAGACCAAGGCTTGGTGGGCGACGACAAACAACACCTGCTCTGGATCGTTTTATCACCGTTTCGGCGAGAAGAAACCCTACATCTACGTGTAGAATGCTACGGAATACTCTTCAAAATGGAGATGGGGTCCAAGTTTCCAACGAAACCATCAGACGACGTTTGAGAAAGGTGAATCTAGGTTCTAGAGTCTAGACGAAAATTAAGAGGAGTTCCATTAACACGTGACCATAAGCGTCAAAGACTGGAATGGGCAAGGCAACATGTCAATTGGAACGATCAATGGCGTAGTGTCCATTTCACTGATGAATCCAGATATGGACGATTTTCAGATTCTCGAAGAATAAGGATATGGACAATCCCACGCATACCCCGTAATCGTCGCTATGTCCAAGAAGTCCATCCATTCCGAGGGGGTGCTGTTATGGTATGGGCCGGGATATGTTTCAACGGGCGCACAGATCTGCACATTTGTCCTGGGAATATGACCGCCTCACACTATAGGGAGCATGTTGTGCCAAATTTTCACGCTGCTGTTGGTGAATCTTTTCAATTTCTAGACAATCAGGGCTATTCACTAAGTGAAGTGGTTTTGACAGTTGCTAACCAAAGCAATTCTGATAACAACTTTTGATAACCACTGGTGACCAATTTCAGTATTCTCTAATAAACGGTTGGCAACTGTTGCTATCATAACAACTTTCCGTGAAGATAGACGTGGCAGCATCGCAGAATAGTTCGAATGTACTGGTCATGGATCTAAAATTTGTCTTTGGTGCGGATATATGACGGAAAATAGGTATATAACCAAAGAGGAGTCTTTGATATAACCTCTAAATGTTTAATGTTTCGGCTTTCGGCACTGCACCAAATATTTCGATCAGGATTGTTAACGTGTTGATTTATTCTATTTTATTACTTGGGTTTGATTAAATATATACCCAGAGTTAGAAATAAAACTTACAAATTTCCAATAGCATTTTATTTTGTGAATTCAAAAAATAATTAGAATAATTGAAAAATAAGATTACATTTGTTACTATGCTGAATAAGATGATTTCTTATTATGATATATGACATGTACAGGAATCTCCTAAATGCCATATTTTTATCTTCAAAATATTTTTGCTTCATATTTTCTCTGATAAAGGACTTTTGCCGTATAGCAGCATCATGAGTTGACCATGAGTAACGAGTATTTATTGAAGTTTTACTTATACTAGTATACCCCTTTCGGTTACAATAAACAGCCCCAGGGTGAATTTCATTCTTCTCTGGAAGATTAATGATTGCAATATGAGTACTATCTATGCATCCTACAACAGCACCACACATACCTTTGAATTAATTTCTGAATTATTAAAAAGTCCATCTGCAGGAGAAATGCCATTTTTATAGATTTAAAATATTTAATTGTTCACACAAATACAGAAAAACATTCCAAAATAGTGCCCAACGCACGTGGTTTTCGTTAACAACACCTCTAAAGCTGTTGCCAGTGAACCACTTCTCAAAGCCACTGGTTGTTATACATAGCAACTTTTATAGCAACTTACACAAATAGTGAATACCAATTTCGCGCTTAGCCACTGACTGTGAACATAACGACGATTTACAGTTGCTATCCATAACAACTCTGCTTAGTGAATAGCCCCGAATATCGCTAGACCGCACCACAGCCATAGTTGAGAATGCGCGCGAGGAGCTTGGTATTCCACATTTACCAATACCTCCGCTAGATTTGAATTGCATAGAACATGCATGGGATATGCTCCAAAGAAGATTAGATAATCATCAACCTACCCCAGAATCCTTAAATGATCTGAGAGAGCTTCTGCCCAATTTAGGTATAGAACCAAATTCCTCAAGAAATGTTCAACAACCTCGTGTGTAGTATGCAAAGAAGATGTCAAGCTGTTATTGATGTCCGTGAAGGCCATACATTCTATTGATAGTCTTAAAATGCTTGAATTCCATGGGAATAAAATTTCGATTTTTCTTATCTGTGTACGCTGCAGTCTTACAGGCTAAAATTAATTTGCAACTTGAAATCATACTAATATGAATTTTCATCACAAAAATCTTATTTTAACTATATATTTTTTTGCAATTTAAGTCAATATCCCTAACTCATGTAGAGCAGTTTATTTTAGGATTGGATATCAGCCATTACAACATTGGAAAATTGTTTTTATGTGGAAGCCAACCGTCGTTGGGCGGATAGAGTATATGAATGGGTGACCGCTCTACAGCTTGAACTCATCAGAATAGTAAATACCGAAGATATGAATTTTGTGCCTTATATCAGTTGTTTTTGTAGAGTGATAGAACTGCAAATTGAAATAAAACACATTCAAATGAAGATTGAAGCCGAATATTTTTTTATTTGAAAGATAATTTTATGACAATTATGTTTTGAAAATAATTTCCGGCATATGTCCACCACGCCTCCTTCAAAATCAGCTTGAGCAAACTCATGAGGTGCAAATTAGCACTCAGACAATAAGAAATTGCCTCAGAGAATATGCCTCGTGTCACGGCAAGAGGCCCAGCTCTTACCCCAGCCCATCGAAGGGCGCGTTTGGATTTTGCGAGAGAGCATATCCATTGGGAAGAGGCCGATTGGGAAAGAGTTCTCTTCACAGATGAGTCTAGATTCTGCCTCTACCATTGTGATCGACGTTCCCTTGTATACAGACGTCCACATGAAAGATATGCTCAGTGCAGCAATTTCCTGAATACTACTGGTTTCGGGGGAGGATCGATTATGGTATGGGGTGGAAATGATGGAATATCTTTGACTGCTCGCACAGACCTAGTGGTCGTTGATAATGGAGCTATGAATGCTGATAAGTATATAAGGAACATTCTTGAAGAGCATGTAGTGCCATTTGCCTCCATACCTTGGTGAAAATTTCATTTTTATGGACGTTAATGCCAGACCCCATCGTGCGCGCATCGTTCAGGAGTACCTTGAAGAGATTGAAGTCTCTCGAATGGAATGGCCAGCAAGAAGTCCAGATCTCAATCCGATTGAGCAGTTTTGGGACAACCTCAATAGAAGACTGAGAAGTTCAGAAAATCATCCAGCTACTCTTAATGACTTAGGAATCCAACTCGGAGAAATCTGGGAAGGATTAGATCAGAACAATTTAAGATCACTCATTTTGAGTATGAACCGTCGTTGCCGAGCTGTAATTAACGCAAGGGGTGGAAATACCAAGTATTAAATCACTTATCATCATTTCAGTATTTTGAAAATTGTTCATTTCTCTTCTTTCACATAAGATTCGGTGAAATCATGAATTTTTCTTCCATTTAATGTGTCTTGTTTCGTTCAAAACTCAATCTCAATTTAAATGTGTTTTATTTCAATTTAAAGTTTTAACACTCTTAAATAACACCCGATACTTTTTACTCAGTATATAATACAGGTTTCAAATTTCTATAATTTCTTTTGGGAAGATTCTGAAAAAATTGACTGCATAAATGCATTTTCCAAACAACCGGTGTATGACATTCAGGGCCGGTATTATACAAGGAGAACTGTGCGTCAACTACCAGATTCCATATTTTTAGGGAGGAATTTGGTTGTTGACGCAACGGTTGAACCTTCGGTGGCGCTTTATAATACCGGGCGGTACGACACTGTCGGTTGGGTCCTTGATTCGGGACGAACCTTGAAGGAATCTTTTGCCGTTAAATCTTCCGAAAATAATGTCGCTATTAACAGCTGATTGCTGAAGGAACATCTGCGAATCGCACCTGGTCTCAAAGCTACAATCGAGCAAAAAGGTGCTATGATAAATTTGCCATGATTGTTGCATCGAGAAACATCCGGGATAGTGGAGTGAATCTGTAGTATAAAATAGAAAAATGGGTCACCCAGAGCACTGACGGTGAAGTCGGGAGCTCGTCCATCAATCTTGTAAGCAGATCCATCTTGTTTTGTTGATTCGCTTTCAAGAGTACATCGCAAAAACAATTCACAGCTCTCCATGACCCTGGATGTTATAGAAATATTGGGAAATGAATTTGACCCCACGCGTTGGGTGGGTGCAGTACCTAAACGAGCGACCGCTCTGCCTAACAAATTGAAAGCGCACGCAAATGATCCCAAATTCAGTTATTGCCCCTATATATTTTTTTGTTTTTATCTCTGCTGTTGGTCATGGAGAAACGATGATGATTCGAAAGCATTAACGGAAATATTGCTTATGGCTTCAGTATGATTTTAATCGGACACTTGCATTCAGACATCTTCTTGCATTGAAGCTCAATAACCATAAAATAAAATCGATTAACGGCATGAAAATTTATTAATCGTGTATCAAATCACTTATTGTTAAATATTTATGCGCCTCCCAAGACTGACGTAGTTGAATATTAATATTATTATTATAGAATATCTAATTTTTACAGTTCTTCGTCTTGTTCATATTGAAGTTTTGTTTAACAGTGACGACGGTTTAATTGATGCTGCGAGTTATTCAAGATTGTTCCTAGAAAACAGGACCGTCTTTTGGAATAGAAAAATTAAAAAACTGTAATTTTTTTATATTATTTATGAATACGTATCGTGATTTTGAGGATGCACAATAAGATGTACGCATCATTCACGAATACTGAAAGGCTGAGTGTGACGTCGACAAGAGATGCGGCAGATGTTTTCACAAAATTCTAGGAACTTTTGAGGTCGAAGCCTTGTTCTGGATACATTTTCAATGCCGGTCCTTATTGAAATACTCATTTTATCTCTAATGTCGATTGTAACAAGCTCATCAAGCTTCCGTTCTTGATATGACGAAATACATTCCTCTCAAGAAGCAGAAAAAAGTTGAAGACGAAGGGTTCCAGTCCATTAGTTGCGTACAGCATCTCAGTCTTCTCGGCAGCACAAAGCGATTCAAGAAATTGTGTTGTGCACTGTTGTCATATGTTCACCAAAGTTCCTGCAAAAGCATACAGTGACGTAACAATAGAGTGGCCAAGGAACTTGAACATGGGCGCCTGCAGGGAGGCCTTATCGTTTCTCAGCACGGCACCTCGATATACAGGGTGTCCCAGAAGTCCCGCACTTCCTTGAGGGGATCGAAAGTGAAAAATATTCTAAGCCCAAATATCCATGTTTGAAATTTTTTGATAACGTAGTTCATTAGTTATTAATTAATGAAAGTGACCAATCAGGAGCGCGCTACAGAAGATTCAGTAAGCAGTGGGGACGCGAAAGTGAGACGCCAGTCTCGGTTTACTGCGTGAAAAGCCGGCAGCAGCTCTGGCGTCTCACTCTCGCGTCCCAAACTGCTTACTCATTCTTCTATTGCGCGCTCCATGGATATTTGGGCTTAGAATATTTTTCACGTTCAATCCCCTCAAGGAAGTACGGGACTTCTGGGACACCCTGTATAACATTCTAATTTTCATTTGGCCCCCCCTGAGAAAACTTTCTGTGGGTTTCTTCGGGCGCCCATGACCTCGAATGGATCAATTTCTATTGATTTTTTTCAAGCACATTCCATATCACTACACTTATATACAGGGTGTCCCAAGTTCGTGTGCCTATTAGACGTTTCTGGAGAACTGGACATATTTGAAATCTGAAAATTGGGATTATGATATTGTTCGAAATTCTGTACAGACCTAAAATATTTCCAGAGCCAGAGCACTTCCGGTTATACAGGGAGTGAAAATAAATTTGCTCAAAAATTTTTTTTTCGATGTTTTCGTTTCTGATATGATTGAGTATTCAATGCTGAATACATTTCTGTTGAAACCATTGTATTTATTCGAATAGTTTTCAAAATATCGCAAAAAAAACTGAAAAAAAATCAAATATTCATAGTCAGTATTATCTTCATTTTTCCTATTCTGAACATCCTCAGTGTAAACCGTTTTCACAACGTCAAAGAAGAAGAATGTGGAAAGGTCATGCATCTTTTGAATTTCATGAATATCATCACAGGGTGTTTCAAATTTTGTGTCAAAAACTGTGATCGAAAATCGGCCATAACTTCTGTTTTTCAAATTAGAACCCTATTTTTTTATTATTGCGTTGGATTCTGCGGAGAAAAATAATGATAGCACTCTCAGATGCTCTTGCTCCTAAATTCAATAATTCCCGAGTTATTTGAGCTTTTCTGGATTCATGTTGTACGTAGAATCAGGATGTTCAGAATAAGAAAAATGAACATAATACTGACTATGAATAATTTGACTTTTTTTCAGGTTTTTTTTTGATATTTTAAAAACTATCCGAATGAATTCAATAGTTTCAACAGAAATGTATTCAGCATTGAATACTCAATCATATCAGAAACGAAAACATCGAAGAAAAAAATGTTGAGCAAATTTATTTTCACTCCATGTATAACCGGAAGTGCTCTGACTCTGAAAATATTTTAGGTCTGTACAGAATTTCGAGCAATATCATAATCCCAATTTTCAGATTTCTAATATGTCCAGTTCTCCAGAAACGTCTAATAAGCACTCGAACTTGGGACCCCCTATAGAGTTTTTTAGAGTAATAAATCCACCCTTGCTGGACACGGACACTACCGAACGGTCGTTGTCAAAATTGAATTCTATGTTACCAATTTTTTCAAAATCTTTTGGGCTCAGTATTTTCGGTGCATATTTTTTTTGATGAATTATTTCGAATTTTCCAAAAATGACAATCAAATTTCGATTATTTCGTGAAGTAGATTTGGAAAAAAAAATCTGATGGAGGGACATACATCAGACACCTTATTTTTAATACATGTACTTTGAAAAATCTGTATTGTAACACTGTATACAATAATCATTCCTTATCCGAAGTTTCACAAAAAAAAAATCAGGGAGGGAGGTCTTAAAACTCATCATTATCGGATATGAACGACAACAGCGGGTGTTGTTGACAAGGTCCCAAATAAACAAATAGTCACCCAACGTTTACTTCACCCAATGGCATTGCGGTTCCGTAGGGCCAAGCGGAATGGTACAGGGAGGCAGGCTCCCATTGTATTTCTTCTTGCGATATATCGGATAATACATATGGGATGAATGGAATGATTGTCGAAGAGTTGGAAGGAATATTCCCTCAAATCTCGCATCACATTCGAAACAGATGCAGTGTGCAGTTGCAATCCATAACCGCGAGCGATATCTTAAGATCCACTGGCAGCGATCACTTTCAACGTGTGTTTTTTGTTTGTGTTCAATAATAAGAAGAGTAGCAGGTCACATCTAACTACTTATTAACGTAGCGTAGAGTATTGACTCATCGGCAAGATAGGTGCATTTAGTCACATTATTTACTAAATGAATTTGTTTTGATCAAGACTTATCGTATGAATCGTCTTTATCGTGCCTGTCATGAATGGAAACTGTAACCGACAAGATAGAAGTGATTTTTTGAACTTATTCGCGAATAATTCGTGATTCGAATGATTGCCAAAAATCCAGCATGTTTAATGTAACTGACGATGACATAACTGTCATTAAATACCCCAAAGTTGCTACAGTGGTTGCCTCAGTTTGTTCCATTCTGTTTTGTTTCGTTGGTGTAATAGGTAAGTTCATTTATTTTTTATGCATTTCAATTAATCTCAAAATACTTTCTGGTAATCTCACTATATTCAATCCATATGTTATAATAGCAGTTAATTCCATTTCAGCTTGTAGTTTTGTTGCGTTTAGAAGTTCTTTCGTTCCATAAAATAATAATTCTGTTTGAATACCACATTTCAACCCTCTCTATTGAAAATTGACAAGTTTTTCAAGATGTAAAAACAAATGCAGCGGATTTTTTCAATTAGTTTTCTTTTCAAGACGAGAAGCATTATTTCTCAATGCTGTCTTATTCTTGAGAAATTACTTATGAATGTGAGTTCTGTTTTCAAGACGATACCTACCGATTTCTGATTATTGATAATTTGACCGGTTATTTCTTAATGATCCAATGATAAGGAGTGCATTGACTCTCTGTCTCTCTTAAAATAGAAGCCCGAGAGTATGAATTGAATTAATAGATCTCGAATCTGGTTTTCTCATTCAATTTGCTACCCCACAATTATGTTCGATTTCTTTGTCTATCACTAACAATTACAATTATACACCTCTTAATTTTGATAACGTACTCCCTAATGTTCCGTTCTTAAATAAAGGTGATTATATTTTTATTTTGAAAATCGGTATTAATCATATTCCTGAAAATGAACGTGAATACAATTTGAAAATTACGAAAAATAAGTTACAGCAATGGAATAATCTGAATGCTGCGAACATTTTTGTTCGCTTTTGTTTCTTCCTATGGCCAATTCTGACTCAAAAATTCTTATTAACAAAGTCAGAATAATACGCATTTTTGAATATATCGAGGAATAACTTAATTGGAGGAAATTTTTTTTGTGAGAATAATATTCTCGCATCTAATTTGTTTATACGATATTCGTCTTCTATGTTTTCGTATGGGAAGAAGAATATGAGAGTACCAAATGACAATATGACAATTTAATCACCTGTTTCCACAATGATATCTCTGTGTCAATATAGTTCGCATGATCTGAGAGCCAGCTGATTGAAATATATTCTTGAAAATTGATAGTCTTATTTGCTGTCGGTTTTGTTCAGATGATAAATTATTTTAGGAGCGACCTTTATCAGGTAATCGCAGGAAGGTGTATACAAAAGCAAACAGATTACTCATGAATGGTACTGAAAATATAAGAATTAAATTTTTCTTCCCGAAAAAGAATCTTGACAACATACAAAAATTTCTCTGACAATTCCACTCTTTCCATTTTTAGTGAGGAATTTTCCGTAGCAACGATCGTTTCATCTCGATAAAACTTTCAAACCGGCAAAACCAACAAGTTGGTTTTCCAGCGATAAAATTTTTGACGTTTCTCCAATTCATAGATAGCTTCGGAAATTAATATCATAGAGAAAACAAACAACGTTTAGTTAATCTATTAATTATAATTTGCCAAATAGCGCAATCCGTGTCAAATGTGACCATATTACTTAATATTAGACATTTTCGCAGGAAATAGTCATGCCGAATACCACTTCATACCGAAATTTAAGCAGGTAAAATTTCTCTCCTGTAAAATTCAAGTTTGTTGCTTTTCGGAAATTTCGCTCATGACATTTTTTTCAAAATCACCTCGCGATTTTGATACAAATGTCATTCGCGGAATTTCCAAGCAACAAACTTTCATATTACAATCGAGAATCGGCAAAATTCCATCTCTAGTGGTATTAAATATGACAAATAACCTGTATCAATTTCTTCTTAGCAATTGAGAAAAATGAGTTATTATAAAATGAATACAATGGAGGCTTTTCCTCTTATTCTTCGTAACCATAATATACTAACTGACAAAGAAACTGTAACACCCAGAAGGAGCTGTTAATATTTTAAAGGGTCTACAATTTTGTTTGATGAATTTGTTAATAATGTGTTTGTCCACCGCGATTATCTATCTATACAGGGTGTCCCAGAAGTCCCGAACTTCCTCGAGGGGATCGAAAGTGAAAAATATTTTAAGTCCAAATATCCATGTTTGAAATTTTTTGATAACGTAGTTAATTAGTTTTTAATTAATGAAAGTGACCAATCAGGAGCGCGCTACAGAAGAATAACTAGGCAGTTGGGGCGCGAGAGTGAGACGCCAGAGCTGCTGTCGGCTTTTCACGCAGTAAACCGAGACTGGCGTCTCACTCTCGCGTCCCCACTGCCTAATTATTCTTCTAAAGCGCGCTCCTGATTGGTCACTTTCATTTATTAATAACTAATTAACTACGTTATTTCAAACATGGATATTTGGGCTTAGAAAGGAAGTGCGGGACTTCTGGGACACCCTGTGTACTCCCCAACACGTCTTGGCATTGATGCAATTAGATGGTCAATTTCTTCTTGAGGAATACTTCCCAAGCTACCTGTACATGTCTCAGAGAGCCGCCAAAGTCCGTGGGGGCTGGGGTAAATTTCCAAGCCTTCTACCCATGATGTCCCAAACATGCTCTATAGGCGAAAGATCGGGAGATCTGGGCGGCCATGGCAAGAGATTTACATGGGTCGCTTCAAAAAAGTTTGAACTAACTCTGGCAACATGAAGTCCAGCATTATCTGGCTGAAATATTGGATTCTCGAGCCGGTAAGGGAAAACATATGGCTCCACTTTTTCTTGAAGGTAACGCAGCGCTGTCGTGTTACCTCGAATAAAGACTAAAGGTGACCTACTTGAATGTGCAATAGCACCCCATACCATAACGCCTACTCTTCGGTGTACATAACGCTCAACATCAAACTGATATCTTCACGTCTTTCTCCCCGTCTAACCCTTCGTCGGCCATCATGTGCACCCAAGGAGAATCGAGATTCATCAGAAAAGACGACCAGATGCCATTCCATACTCCAATGTTGACGTTCTCTGCACCACTGTAATCGTTGCCGGCGATGCTCAACCGTCAGAGGTAACACAAGATGGGGTCGATAATTCTGGAGTCCAAAAGAACTCATCCGGCGGGAAACCGTTCGGACAGTTACAGGATGGCCTTGTTCTCCTAACCACTCATCAGCCGAAGATCGAGTTATCGCAAATCGGTCCCTAATGGCCATAAGTCTTAGACGTCGATCTTGAACTCCATTTGTGCCCGTTCGGCGTCCGGTGCCTACACTTCTTCGATGTTGGCATTATCAAACAGTGCTTGACAACATCTCATAACAGTAGTTGGATTTCTGTCCGTGAAAACCTTCACGATTTTTTTCACCAAGTTTAATCAATTACTCCTTGCTAATCTATGTTTGACCAAATAAAAATTTAAATTCAAACAGCTTCTGGATTTGGAGTTTCTTTGTCAGAGTTAGTATGATGATGGGACAGTCAAAATAAGTAGCTTTCGTTACTTTGGAATTAGGGATTAATATTGTTTAATTTCAGGTAATTCGGTGACCATATTGGCCTTATGTAGATGTCCGAAGCTGAGGTCGCATGCAACCACTGCTTTCGTCTTATCGCTATGCATATCTGACTTGTTATTTTGTTCCGTCAACCTTCCACTCACAACAGTGAGGTACATAAATGAAGAATGGACCCTTGGGGACGTTCTGTGCAAGATATTTCCCGTTTTGTTTTATGGAAATGTCGCCGTTTCGCTACTCAATATGGTTGCCATCACTTTGAGCAGGTGAGGGAGATATTGAGTTTGATAGAAAAGGATTCCAATCGATTTTTTTCAGATACATCCTCATCGCTTATAGCAAGTACTACGAGCAGCTTTATTCCAAGACAGGAATTTGGATTCAAATTATTGCAGCATGGGGGATCGCAATTTCGATAATGGTGGGTATAGTAAACAAATTTTTTTTTGTTTTTTAATACCCACGAGAACTATCGAATAAGAAAAACGTAAACTTATCAACGTGTCATCCGAAGATAGAAAATTATTTATTTTTATGTTAGTTGATCCAAATTCAGAATATCAATTAATATTTTGTTTGCAGTTGCCGCCTCTGTTGGAGATTTGGGGGAGACTAGGACTGAATCCTTCCACTTTCTCCTGTACAATCCTAGAAAAAGACGGGAGTTCACCAAAGAAAGTACTATTTCTAATAGGCTTCGTCCTACCCTGTATTGTGATAATTATTTCATATTCCTGTATTTATTGGAAGGTTAGGAGATCGAGACTGAATATGTTGAAGCATCAGTAAGAACATTCCAAATAGAATCAGATACAAATATTCTTATTAATATTTTTCAGACCAACAAACAAAAAGGACAGGCTGAGTCAGAAAAGAGAAAAAGATGATAATCGATTGACGAAGCTTATGCTGATAATATTCGTTTGTTTCTTATGTTGTTTCTTACCACTGATGATGATGAACGTCTTTGATGATGACGTTGCTTACCCTACACTCCACGTCGTGGCGTCCATCTTGGCATGGGCTTCAAGTGTAATAAATCCCTTCATTTATGCAGCAAGCAATCGACAATATCGATCTGCATATTCTAAATTATTCCGTATATTTCAATCGGCCGTCACTGTATCGAAATCTGCACCTGGATCAACAGATTTCAGAGCTATGGAGAAAAATGGACAACATTTCACTTCGAAGGCTAATTTAGACCTCAGTTGATGCATTTTCAATAATACTGTTAACTGCAGAGATGCTTGAGCTCTATTAAGACAAGCTATGCGCTGATCTAACAAATTCCAGATTTTGTACCCAGTTTGAATGAAAGAACTTGTTCTCTATTAATGGTTACCATGAAGCTAGTTTTAGTTATTAAAGAAACCTAATAAAGATTTATTTATATAGTTCTTGAGTATTTAGATAACTCTCTTGTTTGTAACTAGAAATTAGTAAACAAAAATCCAGTTTTCAGTTATGTTTTTCTGGATATAAAAGCATCGAACCAAAGCCTGTCCAATTATTGGCGTAGAAAGATAAGCCTCAACAAAAATGGATGTATTCTTTAGGTAAATTGTGTTCGAAAGAATTCTCAAAAAGGATTTGTTCTGCACTGCGCAAAAAATTAACGCACATTATGGAAATCTCAAATTTATTCTACAACTGAAGGTGTTCTCAATGATAATTATTTTCATCAGAATTATGCATGCATATGTTATCCACTTTCAACGTTTTTCTTCAATACAGATGTTTTCTCCCAGCAGGAATTAAAAAAGATGATATCAGATTTTGAATGTATTGGCTCAACAGTTTGCAACCGCTCGCCTCCTTCGAAATCAGCTTGAGCAAACTCATGAGGTGCAAATTAGCACTCAGACAATAAGAAACCGCCTCAGAGAATATGATTTAAGGCCTCGTGTCGCGACAAGAGTCCCAGCTCTTACCCCAGCCCATCGAAGGGCGCGTTTGGATTATGCGAGAGAGCATATCCATTGGGAAAGAGTTCTCTTCACAGATGAGTCTAGATTCTGCCTCTACCATTGTGATCGACGTTCCCTTGTATACAGACGTCCACATGAAAGATATGCTCAGTGCAATTTCCTGAATACTACTGGTTTCGGGGGAGGATCGATTATGGCATGGGGTGGAATATCTTTGACTGCTCGCACAGACCTAGTGGTCGTTGATAATGGAGCTATGAATGCTGATAAGTATATAAGGAACATTCTTGAAGAGCATGTAGTGCCATTTGCCCCATACATTGTTGAAAATTTCATTTTTATGGACGATAATGCCAGAACCCATCGTGCGCGCATCGTTCAGGAGTACCTTGAAGAGGTTGAAGTCTCTCGAATGGAATGGCCAGCAAGAAGTCCAGATCTCAATCCGATTGATCAGGTTTGGGACAATCTCAATAGAAGGCTGAGAAGTTCAGAAAATCATCCAGCTACTCTGAATGACTTAGGAATGCAACTCTGAGAAATCTGGGAAGGATTAGATCAGAACATTTTAAGATCACTCATTTTGAGTATGAACCGTCGTTGCCGAGCTGTAATTAACGCAAGGGGTGGAAATACCAAGAATTAAATCACTTATCAGTATTTTGAAAATTGTTCATTTCTCTTCTTTCACATAAGATTCGGTGAAATCCTGAATTTTTCTTCCATTTAATGTGTCTTGTGTCGTTCAAATCCTTCCCGAGAGAACATAAAAAATAAGTTATAAAGTCAATGTAGAGTTAACTTTCATTAAAATTGAGATTTTCAGAATGTGCGTTAATTTTTTTGCGCAGTGTATTTTGCCAGTAAAGATTTTTCTCATTTCTGACAACCTATTGAGCAATATATTTTGAAGAGTGATCTCTGAATTCATCTTCACCATCCGTGTATATAGCTGGAAATGGTTTTTCCGTCCGGGAGTTGTGTTTACTGAATTTGATGAAGAGAATTTGTCATGACTGAGACACAACTATCGTTTGAGACCAGTAACGTCTCAAAACTCAGAAAATCTTGAAGGTGATATGGATTTTGAAAGCAAACTGATGGCGACATCTGTGAGTGAATAAGGAAATGATACTCTGAGATATGTGGAAATGTCCCAGAATTCTGTTATGAAATTACGAGAAGTTAACCAACTTTTCCATAGAAAGCGTTCGCAAATGTAAACAAAATCGTTTATGAAATACCTATTCGCAGGTTCATTAATTAAATCCCATAAATATGAGCTAGTAAATTCTCATTCAATATACATCAGACCTATAAGGTGTTGTGTTCAAGTGATTGTGTTTGCCTAGTGAATTCAAAATATTTTGCATTCCAACTGAAAAAAATTGGGTACAATTAATTCACAATGGTTATTTTCCTGTTGGTTCCCTTTATTATTTTTATGCTGGTGCGAAAGTATTTGATTAAAAAGGAAATGAAAAACATAGCCAACAAGCATATAGTTGTGATTGGGGGCTCTAGTGGAATTGGGAAATCCATAGCAGAATTGGCTGCAAGGAGGAATGCTCATGTGACCATAATCGCTAGAAATATAGATAAACTGGCCCAGGCAATAGAGGATATTAGAAAATGTTCCGTAAATCCATCAGAACAGAGGATCAGCTATGTATCAGTAGATGTAACAAACTTCGAAGATATTGAAAATAATTTGTGTGAGATTGAAGAGACCATAGGCCCCATATACATGCTGGTTAACTGTGCTGGGTTTGCTGTTTGTGGGGAAATGGAAAGATTCTCGGTGCACGAAATAAAATCACTCATTAATATCAATATTCTTGGAAGTATTTATCCTGTCAAAGCTATAATTCCCAAATTCAAACAGAGAAAAGAAGGAATAATTGTCCTCACTGGTTCATTGGTGTCCCTCTTCGGAATGTATGGTTATTCAATTTATTCGAGCTGCAAATTTGCTCTGAGAGGCTTGGCCGAATCTATAAATATGGAGTTGAAGCCATTCGGTGTAACTGTAACATTAGCTTTACCACCTGATACAGACACACCTGGTTTTCATGAAGAGAACAAGTCTAAACCAATAGAAACGTCCAAAATATCCTCAATGGGTACTATCTATAATTCTGATGAAGTGGCAGAAAAAATTTTACGTGATGCATTGGTAAAACAATTTTTTCAAGTCTTGAACCCTATTTACTTTTCACCTTAGGACATCTATCTCTTTAATTTGAATTCTATTTCTTCCAATACTAATACAGAAAAAAGTTCTATAAATAATGTCTTTTTGTGTTGCTAGCATCTCTAATTTCAGAACTTTCTGAATAAATTTTCTTAATTTTTCGCACATAAGATTGATTAGCACCAAAACACTAAATGAATCTATATTATATTATTTTATGTATAAGAGCAGCTAAAGATGTGGTACCCAAAAACATTTCATAACTTATTGTCCAAGCATACACTGCGCAAAAAAATTAACGCACATTATGAAAATCTCAAATTTAATCTACAACTGAAGGTGTTCTCAATGATAATTATTTTTATCAGAATTATGCATGCATATGTTATCCACTTTCAACGTTTTTCTTCAATACAGATGTTTTCTCCCAGCAGGAATAAAAAAAGATGATATTATCAGATTTTGAATGTATTGGCTCCATTCTAAAATCAGTTGTTTTCGATCAATTCTAGTGATCAATAGTTTTTCTTTCGTTTGATTTTCTACACTCGATCGCTATGCAAAGCGAAACACGCAATTTGACCCAAGAGGAATGTGCCCAAGCGGTAGTTTTGCGAGAAGAAGGGTGGACATACACAAGAATTGCATAAAGGTTTGGAATTTCCCATACAAGTGTGTCCAGAATGTTGCAGCGATTCAGGGAGACAGGTATGAATGTCCGAAGACCAGGACAGGGTAGACCACGGGTAACAACTGCCATCAAGATCTTCGTTGAGACAACGGTTTGCAACCGCTCGCCTCCTTCAAAATCAGCTTGAGCAAACTCATGAGGTGCAAATTACCACCCAGACAATAACAAATCGCCTCAGAGAATATGATTTAGGCCTCGTGTCGCGGCAAGAGGCCCAGCTCTTACCCCAGCCCATCGAAGGGCGCGTTTGGATTTTGCGAGAGAGCATATCCATTGGGAAGAGGCCGATTGGTAAAGAGTTCTCTTCACAGATGAGTCTAGATTCTGCCTCTACCATTGTGATCGACGTTCCCTTGTATACAGACGTCCACTTGAAAGATATGCTCAGTGCAATTTCCTGAATACTACTGGTTTCAGGGGAGGATCGATTATGGTATGGGGTGGAATTTCTTTGACTGCACGCACAGACCTTGTGGTCGTTGATAATGGAGCTATGAATGCTGATAAGTATATAAGGAACATTCTTGAAGAGCATGTAGTGCCATTTGCCCCATACATTGGTGAAAATTTCATTTTTATGGACGATAATTCCAGACCCCATCGTGCGCGCATCGTTCAGGAGTACCTTGAAGAGGTTGAAGTTTCTCAAATGGAATGGCCAGCAAGAAGTCCAGATCTCAATCCGATTGAGCAGGTTTGGGACAACCTCAATAGAAGGCTGAGAAGTTCAGAAAATCATCCAGCTACTCTTAATGACTTAGGAATCCAACTCGGAGAAATCTGGGAAGGATTAGATCAGAACATTTTGAGATCACTCATTTTGAGTATGAACCGTCGTTGCCGAGCTGTAATTAACGCAAGGGGTGGAAATACCAAGTATTAAATCACTTATCAGCATTTCAGTATTTTGAAAATTGTTCATTTCTCTTCTTTCACATAAGATTCGGTGAAATCCTGAATTTTTCTTCCATTTAATGTGTCTTGTTTCGTTGAAAACCTTCCCGAGAGAACATAAAAAATAAGTTATAAAGTCAATGTAGAGTTAACTTTCATTAAAATTGAGATTTTCAGAATGAGCGTTAATTTTTTTGCGCAGTGTATTTTCAATTTTTTGTAATGTTATCTGCTATTAACTTCGCAGATTTCGGAAACATGCTTCTTTTATGACTCCTAAACGTCATATCGTCTAATGCTCTCCATAAAAGAACTCATATACTATTGGAATATCCTGAAGATCTAGAAATTCGGTGGATCTTTCTTAACAGTAGATCGATTTCATAAAAATAAATCGTTTCACCAAAGTTTCAAAATTGAAAGAATCATCAATTAAATAGATTCTAAAACATATTGAGCGACACATATCCGTATTTTATATTTCATCAAATTGAATTCGATCGCAAAGGTTGATAGCTTCGCCGTCTTGAAAATTCATTCTGATGAGTCCTATATTTGGCAGCACTCTATATAATGTGGCTATTAGACCACTTTACTGAAATCAGATACTGTATGAAAGAAAAATGAAGTTTTTCAATATGCACTAGTGCTTGTCAATCTATTGTGCTGTTATCATTGGCCATTTCAGATTGCATCAAACTTGAAAATTCATGCACTTTGCTGTGAAAGTGGTTCGTTTATCTCACGATGTTTTTATCTACCTGATCAATGTTTTTTTGCATATCTATAAATTATAGACCTCAGAACAGTTCCGAGGAACTGGCACCAAGATTAACAAGTTAAATACCAGAAATATAGACTTGAAGTCAATCAACATCCTCATTAAAGAATTCTTTTGTCTTAGATGCATTCAAGACTTTGTCATATAGTTTTTTCTAATAAGAAAGTTGGCATCTCATTGAAAGTATCCACTTCTAAAAATCAGAGTTTTGTGTCTTCGTAGTTTTCTGATATCAAGGATGGCTCATCTGAAGCTGAAGTTTAGGTACTGTATATTTGGCAATATGCAAATCATCCCCATGTAATACGATTTTAAATAGTTATAACGATATAATTATTCTCATGGTTTTCCTTTAGAAGTAAAGCCACACTTTAGTAACGACGTCAACTGATGAGACTCTGGTATATTTTCCAATTATTCACATTATCCTAATTGGTAGTCATTGTGGTCTCTATTTCTTTTCAATATCACATATGTCTTAATTGAATTCTTCTCCATTCTGTGAATAAACTATATCTTCCAGTTCTTCCACTGTTCTATCTTCAAATGTATAGTCTGCTCATATAGTTTAGTATCAATGGATCTGCTGGCTCACATAATCATTCAAAACATTCGAAATGTTAATGAAATTCGCATGATATCATTGCCATATTTATCACCAAATCGAATGTGTAGAAAAAATTCATAGTCATAACAAGGAAGGCAATTTATGATTATTATTATATAATCAATGATATCAGATGGAACAATGGTATGAAGTTTCAGGAATATTTATTCAGGGAATCTGTTCATTCAATTGATAAGCCTATCTTATTTAAATCAGTATTATCATGCATTCCAGGCTTATTACCATTCCAATGATGTTTATCTTTTGTAGGACGGTAATTTCTTCAGTTACGTTGGATTTAATGGGTTCATTCTAACAACATTATGCAAAGGATTCAGCCCATTCAAGGGTTTCCTCCAAGTTTTCTTCGAATCAACAATAATTGGATTGATTCGTTTTATTTCTGCATTTTATGTTGTCCAGATGCAGAGAATTGTACAACTCTGTTTCCAGGAGAAAGAACAGAGGAAAAGAGGACAACGAAAAAATAAATATTCCTAATTTTCGAATATTTGCTCAAGATTCTTGATGAGATATTGTTAATTCATTAGTGTATTTTATATTCGACAACCAACATGGTTGTCCTTATTGTTACCATTAAGATTAGGCAGAACTACTTTAACTGGCCATCAATTCGACCATAGGCGATTTAGAAATGCCGGGTTCGCCAAAATTCTGCTAAGAAGTATCGGATACCCTGTATATTGCATAAGATTCTTACGATCTCTTGAAATGTAACAACTGTTACCATGCTGAAATGGTAACCCTTTTTTGAATTAGATATTTTATCTCTTCATGAGTAGTATAGTTATTTTTGCACCATTAATCAGTATTTTATGCACTCATATCAGAAATGAATATCGATAAGATGGAGGGCTTCGAAAAAATTTCTATTTGTTTTTTCAACTCATCAATCTTGATTATTTTTCTTCAATATATTTGAATGATCTCGTATGAACGAAAAAGGGTATTGGACTATTGACTATCCTTGAAATATTCATATGATGCTACCCTGTAATTCAGATCTGAAAAATCCTCTCATAATGCTACTATTGAGTTGGTAAATGTCGCTAAACGTTGACTCGAGAAATGTTTGTGTTTGGTGAGTTTATAAATGATTTATGACCCCAGAGACCTAAAAAATACGGAATACATTCATGTATATAAAAAATGTTTCAAGTCCAATCCTGTTTTCGTATAATGGGAGGTCTCGGAACATTTTCGATCATGCAATCAAAAGTTTTTGCGAAAAATATGAAGTGTTATTAATAAACATGGTCCAATATCCTTTGCATTGGCATATTTGGAAGGCATCAGTATTCTTTTGATACCTGTATACAGTATTTGAGTGGTGCCACATATCTGAAATGTGATATGTGCATTGATTTTTGAGAAAAGTGATATTATGAATACTGCCTTGCTTGCAAATAATTATAAGTTTTCTGTTAATTGAAATGGAATAATTTTGTCACCTTTCAGAATCATCTGAAATTAGCTGGGTATTCCATCCCTGTTGCAAAATTTTTCTAGTACTACAAATAGCAAGCTGTTTGCGTTTTCTCAGTGCCTGTTCCTTACAAAGAAATCTCTAAAACTATATTCTTCTATTAAAATAAATACGCATATAGGAAATTCTCAAAGCACCCTCCCTGTTGAGTTGAAAACTGTTTTACAAAATCTAACTTTTCAATTGTTCCTTGATAAATAAATATTTCGTTTTCAATTGCGGTGTTCTTTTTTAATCCATGCCTGTCGCTTTGAATTGATAATGAAACTCGGTATACTTAAATTTTATTTATTGTTTCTTCATCAAATAAGGATTTGAAGTTATTCACTATGGACTAGGGACAAATATCAAACTGATAAATTGTTAATTTAGATTATTTCAATACATATTATTTTCTCTTATCTAGTTAAAGAAAAAGCCAACAATAGTAACATGATAAATTTAATAGTTTTTTTTCATGAATACAATAAATTTTGTATTCCATAGGTGCAAATTGATCAGAACAAAATACTATTTGATAAACAATATTTCAACAGAATTGTCTACAGAGTATATTCAATCAAAATTTCAGAAGTTTGATTGGTCCAAATACTATATTTCAAAGTTATTAAATGCTTATGCAGATATCTTGTCAATTTAATGATTTTGGATGTGCAAGAGAAATTTTCAGATGATAAAGTTCTTTTTAACCGAGTTTATTCACTTGGAGCGCCAACAACTACCTCACCACAAACGTTTTTGAAAGAGATATAAACAATTATGATCGGACTAACTGAATTTTTGATTGAATAAGCCTATTTTCAATAATGACACTATAAGGATCATTGAAATAATTTATGCATTAACTAGAAATTACTCTATTTTGTTGCTGTAAAGAACTCTAAGGTTATATGAAACCAATAAGATCCATTTGTTGCTGCAAACAGTGTGAAATAACAATTAACTACCTAAAAAAATGCATAAGAAACTTGGAAAATTTTCTTGAAATAATATATAGGGTAATAACCGATGAACTCATATACTTCACTTGTTTATCAAAAATGCTGTGCTACAATTGCACCAACTTTATATTTCCAATTCTCATCAATCATTTTCATTATACAGTATGTCGCAAAGTTCATCCAGAATCACCCTGTATACATATTAGATATCTAAAGAGAAAATGTTCTAAAAGCAGTCATTTTTCAGTACTTAAGACGAACCAGTACAAATAATAAAATAAGACAAAAGTCAAAGTAAAAGCAAAGATTAACTTTTGCGTTATTCACATATTTAAATTACCATTTCTTTAAATGAAAAGCTGGCGATTAACTCGAAGACAAAAAATATATATAATATATAAAAACTTTTGACTGGACAAAATTATAGTATTGCACTTTAATAAGATTTCTATAATGGAACAGCAAGGGATTTTATGAAAATCTGTGTTTGAACACCTTCACCATTCGATTCTACTGAGCAGTCGGATTGTTTACTATTGATCTTTTACGACGTTTATTCAAAAGAGGATTGCTTGAATCCTCAATTGACTTTATATGAATTTGGTCATAGTCAACTCTCATTGTGGCCAAAGATCGAGTCATTTCTTCTTGTACCTCAGGCCACATTTCTTCCCCTTCTTTCAACATTTTGTTGGTGTGGAGAGGTGTTTGAGGCACTGTTGTATATTGCTGAAATAAGATTCAGTTTTAGATCTTTTGCTGCTTCTACAACTTTCAGAAGAAAACTATGAACATTAATTTGGAAAAGGACCCTAGAAAAAGACAGTTTTGCATAAATCTACTTACTGCTATCCACCAATTACTCATCACTTCTGATATTGCCAAACGGTTCGTCGGTTCAATGTTCAGCATGCCTTTAATGAGATCTTTGGCATCTTGACTGACATTCTGCCATTCAGGATTTTGGAATGTAAACTGACCCATTCTAATCCTCTTTTTCATCCCAGGAGAGATTGCCATCCCGTGATTGCTGTAGAAAGGTGGAAAACCACACAACCTGCAGGAAAATTAATTTTCAGCTTGGTTATCAGATGGAGAAAAAATTATCAGGTATAAAAAGCCCCAGATTTGATGTGCAGTGAAATTTTCTAATAGTCTAATAGAAAGACACACAGGCTATTTTTTGGAGACAGAGAAGGGAAGGGTAATAATAAATCATACAAGTAGAACTACCATGGGAAAGGGCTAGCCTACTACACCTATTGAGTTCCCTGAGCAGATAAAGATATTTCTTTCGTTATACATCATAATCAGGACCTGATCAATTCTAGTTCTAGTTTTTCAAATATTTACAAGGATGAGAACTCACAATATATACATTATGACGCCCAGAGACCATATATCACAGCTTTTGTCATATTTATCAGAACCAAGCACTTCAGGAGCTGAAAATATATATGAAGTTCATGAGATTACTCTGAATTCTCAACAGAATACAAACTTACCAACATAGTAAGGGGTATAACATGGAGTTTGAAGAGTATCTGAACTAAGAGTTTCCTTAGCAAATCCAAAATCTGTCAATTTAAGTATACCATAAGTACCTTTTTTAGAATAAAGGAGGTTTTCTGGTTTTAAGTCTCTATGTGCAATATTGTTATCATGAAGATACTTCACAGCAATGCATATTTCGTGCATAATCTGAGCCGCCTCTGAAAATAATCAGAGATTTGAAACTTTCGAGAAGCTAAGTAGAAAAAAGATTTGCGGTAAAATGTTAAGGTACCTCTTTCATTGAAGGCACCGTCATTTCTATCTTGAATTCTCTGAAAAAGTTCTCCTCCTTCCATGCTGAAAATACATGATGAAAATTTTTTAAACAACTGTCTGATGACACATACCATTCCATGACCATCAATAGACAAGTTGAGTTCTTATGTTTGTTTTCATAAACATCAATTACATTCACAATGTGCTTACAACCACTGGCTTTCCAATGTAGTTCAACTTCTCTTCTTGCTTTTACATTATCGTTCAAAATCTGAAAATTGTATGGTATTCGTATATTTCAAAATTTTACAAGTGTAAGTTTCATTCGAACTATAAATCCCACCTTCAGTGCATATTTTTCTCTCGTCGTTCTAGAATAACATTCAACTACTTTCCCATTGATACCAAGACCTAAGACACTTTTTGTAATTTCATAATCATCTGTAATAGGTGTCTTTTTTGGAATGCGAGCAATTGGTGGTATCACAACTTTACTCATGTTATTATCAATAATTTGAACCAAGGAATAAACAAGAAAGTAACATAAATTTCAGGAAAATTATTTCGTCAAATATCCTCAAATAAAGGTCTTTAAAAAAATTTTTACAATAAATAACAAAACCGAAAAGCACAGATTTCAAAGCATAGAATTGAGGGATTTTTGGCAGTTTGGCAAGTTTTTAGCAAAGACTCTTTGGTTCAAGTCTGTCACACAGCCGTTTTATAACAAGCCATAAAAAACGACACAATCCATCAGTGTTGCCAATCGGCGGTTTCCTTTTGTACGCTGATGAAGATTTCTGCGTTCAATTCAGTTGTGTCCGTTCGGCTGTAATCAATAAAGCTTTCGAAATAAAAAGAACAATAGTGTTGAAAATTTCAGGAGACTTCTGAGGTTCAAATGCTTTATGTTCGTCAACGTCAATAGATGAAATCGTTTCGAAGTTACTTTTGAATTTTATTTTAGGAATATATCAATTCATTATCCGGTCGGGGATGAAATTTAGTAATGAGCTGTATAATAAGGACTAAGTGTACATAATTTCGCGGAGGAATAGAAAGAATAGCAATAGGAGATTAAAAAATCAACCTTTAACCGAATAATTCATTTGTCCATAGATGGCTGCAGTGAGCGCAAAGTTAGGCCGGTTTCGAAATCGAGTAAAGATGATTGTAATTTTCTGTAATGAATATATTGATAATAATATAGTACCGTCTTTCAACTATAGATGTATTACCTCAGTGTAAGTCTTGGATCTTCTCCCCCACTATCAAATAATTTAGGTACATGCGTATTCTGAGAGATGTATTTTGTTGTCATTTCTAAGCAGCTGGATATCTAGGAAAAGTTGTGCGATAAATATCTCGAAAAGTTGCAGAAGCCATATTGCTCGTGAGTGTTTCATTGGCGATAAAAAAATAAAGACAATAATATAGTGACATCGTATTTATGAAAATTGAACAATGTCTTCTCCGAGAGCAGGAAAAAGACGTTTGGACACAGATGTTATTAAGCTGTATCCTTTGTGTTATTATTGTATATGATGTTTCTTTGTATCAGCTGATTCGAGATTGGCATTTAGCAGATGATTTCGTCTTAATTATAGTGTATGACACTGCACCTCTAAGTTACTGTCCTTTAATGCGTTACATTTCTCACGTCTCGTTAACAGTAGGAATAATGATTATTTAATTAATTCAAAAATTAATTAAAATTGTATTAATCATTTATGAACTTTCTAATTCCTTCCGTACGAATAATATTTTTGCGTGGGGTATTTCTTCATACAGTTTAAAACCAACATTTTTTATTGCATATCAAGATCAAATTGTTTTGATTTACAAAATGCGTCATTTCCAAGGTTTCATATACTACTAATCATCTAATTTTTATCCCCCCTACTTGTTTTTATCCATGATTTTGCTGG
The DNA here is from genome assembly GCA_951802165.1 of Adalia decempunctata. Classification (NCBI taxonomy): domain Eukaryota; kingdom Metazoa; phylum Arthropoda; class Insecta; order Coleoptera; family Coccinellidae; genus Adalia; species Adalia decempunctata. Next base: position 7,506,381 of record OX637704.1, on the reverse strand, counting down.
ATATTGCGTCAAAAATTTTCACCTATTTCAAGAACTAATTTGGGCTATGCATCGATTTTCGAATGGTGTTTCTTCACATATGATGAATTCATTATGTACTTCACATTCCCCTTTTCAAATTTTTGAGTTCAATTATAAGAATCATTAAAAATAAACTGGGGACTGGTGGACCAATCTATTATTATGATTCACTTTGTTGACATCTCTTTCCAAGAAAGCAAGGTCATTAACATTGAATCAAATGAATTGCACCTATTGATTCTGTAGATTGATTGGATCATGAGTTGAATAAATTGATTTCAATGAAATAAAATACAATGGATTGAAGTATTCTTACAAATTGTTCCTTAATGAACTGACAGTATTGAAAGTAAGCATGAAGTAACTATATTGGGTGGATTGAATGAGTTTTGTGTCAAATTTCATGGACCCAGAGGAAGTAAGCTGAAACAATGCAAAATTTTCAGTTCCCTAATTAATTTTGTCTTCAGCACCATATGAGGGAGGTGTCTGGAAAGTGAGAGTGCATTTACCAGAGCATTACCCATTCAAATCACCAAGTATTGGTTTTATGAACAGAGTATATCATCCCAATATTGATGAAGTGTCAGGCACAGTCTGCTTAGATGTTATAAACCAAGCATGGACTGCTCTGTATGGTGAGTTTGTTCACTCTTCATTTCAGCAATTGTACAGGTGGCCCTGGTCCATCAGTTGACATCCAAAGCTGAAATTTGGATACCTTATATTGAGTAATATCCCATGTATGTTATATGATTTTCAGTACTTAAGGAGATAAAATGAATCATTTTAATGAATTTCTTAGAGGTGATTTCGAATTTGATTTTTTCTTCTACTATGGTCGTTTGTATGGATTTATTTTTAGCGTTTCATATTTCTCAGCATGTCAAATATTACGGAAAACATTACACTTCACTGAGGTCTCATCGAACATGATTGAAAATGGGTCAAAAGCTCAAAATGATTCGTTTTTCCAAATTTGCGGCAAAAATTACAGTTCACTTGAAAATGGAGAGAGGTCCTTTATTATCCTGTATAAATACGTATCTTGTAGTTAAAGAAGTATTAGTGCGGATGACTTAAAAGATTTTTTCTGGAATGATGCACCAATCTTATAGATTTTGAATAATCCATCTTCAATATCAACAAGCAAAGTGAAACCCATCAAAAATCGTATATCCTTTTGAAAAATTATTTCCTTTACAGATTTATCGAACATCTTTGAATCATTTCTCCCTCAATTGTTAACCTATCCCAACCCAATTGATCCATTGAATGGAGATGCTGCTGCCATGTATCTGCATAAGCCAGAGGATTATAAGAAGAAAGTTTCAGGTGAATGAAGATAATGAGAAAAGTGTTGCTTGTTTATTGCATGAAGTCATGAACTAACCAATTGCAATGTTCCAGAATATGTCAGGAAATATGCTACTGAGGAAGCACTGAGGGGACAAGAAAATGTTAGTTCAGACAGTGAATCAAGTATGTCAGATTTCTCTGAAAATGAAGCTGAAGATATGGAGTTATAACGTATGCTCTCCAGGAGAAAATCGTTCGCTCAATATCTCCATATAGATTTATATTTTCAGAATTCATGTGATGTGCTTAGGAGGGTGTTTTTTGGATGTCCATATTCTTTTGCATTTTTAGAGTTTATTTGATTCATATTTGATATTGGTATTGAATTTGGAACACATTTATATATTTTTGTTGAAATTAAGTTACATCCAGCTCCAAGATTCAGCAATTTTAAGATATGAATATAGCAATTTCGCTAGGATTTCGTTTAGAGCGAATTTAAAAGTCAAATTGGTAGAAATTTCGTGATCTTCATTTTTTTTTTGACTAATTTTTAAATTTATTTCAAATCGTTAAGGTTTTAGCTTGAAGAAGATTTCAGCCATAATAATAGATGTGAAGAACGTTTGTATCAATAATTTTCATTGATGATATTTTCTTTATCCAACGTGCTTAAAATGTGGATGTATGTTTGTATATTTTGTTTCAACTATAATTTAATTTGTTGAGTCGAGATCTCATTGCACTATTGTATTCAATCAAGTACCTTGCATGAAGCATTTTCGTTATTTTTTATTCTCTGAAGGGATTTCAGGTTTTATTTTGAATTTAAAATCCACAAATGCAAACATCAACCGGAAACATTTCATGCTCCTCAATTCTCTTCATTATGATAAGACAAATAGACACATACCAAGCTAATCTGAAATGTGATGATCAACTGCAAGTCGGTAGAAAAATAATGTAGTACAATATTGACGTACATTTTTTAGTTTATTTATTAGATTATGTTATTTCTATAAGGGTTATGAATATAAGGGAAATAATTCAATACCATTGGGTTCAGGCAAATATCAATATTTTTATTCATAATTCTGAATATAAATCTTAAATTTTATTGAAACACGAATTTTATGTACAGTGATGTCATTATTCTAAGTCACTAGAAGTTGAAATTTTTATTTCTTATTAGAAATGAACAAGTATGCAGTACTACATTTATAGCTTCGATAATTATAAACAACTAATTCCCTATATAATGAAATTAAGACACTATATCAGACTTGTGCACTGATTAATATTTTTTGTGGGGGGAAGAAAAACATATGTTGTGATTTACACTTTTTCAGGGTGGGGAAAACTATACAGCTTTAAATCGAATTTAATCAAATAGATCCAATAGTTGAGCCCCAAGACACTAGTAAATATGCACCGACCTTTGTAAGGGCGAAGAATTATATCGAGCTGTCATCTTCTGCTGTTGATAGTTTCATTCATCATGAAAAACTTGAAATACAATGTTTTGTCTGTGAAAATGATCAGCCTAAGCTTGAGTGCTTGAGTGATATTGTTACATCAGAATGAAAAATAACCCCTGGCTAAATTATTGGAAAAATTTGTGCAGACTGGGAACGTCGTGTGAAATACTAGGTTTAAGTTATTGTTGTATTTTTTTCCTTACACTGTATATCTGATATTTATTTTGCTGTCAATTATGACTATAAACATTTAGGGTTTGTTTTCACACGAGCATGAGATACCTTTTTCAACCTATTGATGTACTTGAATATTGATTTTTGTGAGAGTTTTCTGTGATTAATCATTTTGTATCGAGGGTTCACATTTGAGTTCAGTTAAATGCTACATTTTCGAAAAGGGAAGGATTTTTTTAGATTTTTGGTGGATGTTTTCCTAACAGATAAAATTCGGGACAGATTTTATTTTTGGAAATGCAACATTTGACTGGACCTTTTTCTGAATCAACATCGAGAAAGAATTGATTCAACTGATTTAGAAGATGTACAAATAAGATCATCAACTTTTGCTGACAAACTTCATTTGAATACATTTTTACTGTTAACCTGTTTTAAAATTCTCTCAGATATTTTAATGTTTATCAGCATTTTATGTTTCCCATCTTTTATGTATATCGTATTTTATATGAATGACTTAAAAAAGTTATACAGTGTATACATAGAACAGGGTTCGATTTTTTTGTCAACCTCTGTTCAAATGGATTGTTCTATCATTAACATATATAAAATAAAACAAAACATGATGTTTTTTGTCGAATTTTGCATCACATATTATATAAAATACTCAATCAATTTTAATCTAATTTGGAAGCAGTCTGAATAATCAACAAGTATGTTAATCTCGAAGACTGCAGGCAAAACTAAGTGAATACACTGCATAATTTTCAAAATTTTCGAGAACGGATAAAATGTAGGATTATGGATTCAGTTTTTTAAAGTTAGGAATTTGTACAAAGTAATTTAACAGTTTATACAATTAACGTTATGTTAAGTCAATAATATTGTAGTTTTAAACTTTCGTATTTATTGAGAACAAACCATACCAATACTTCCTTCTCATCAGATATTCATTTATTGAACGCAATATTTTCAACGTTTTCCTTCAGGGTTTGATACATAGACATAATATCAGACTCATGAAGTCTAAGATTTGATCATTCATTCTGGAGTCTGCCTTTGTAGAACATCCAAATCCGTTGGTAGATTGTACATTTACAGAAAAATATTTTAAGCCCAAATATCCATGTTTGAAATTTTTTGATAAAGAAGTTAATCAGTAATTAATTAATGAAAGTGACCAACAGGAGCGCGCTACAGAGGAATGAGTGAGCAGTTAGGGACGCGAGAGTGAGACGCCAGAGCTGCTGCCGGCTTTTCACGCAGTGAACCGAGACTGGCATCTCACTTTCGCGTTCCCACTGCTTACTCATTCTTCTGTAGCGCGCTCCTGATTGGTCACTAATGAACTACGTTATCAAAAAATTTCAAACATGGATATTTGGGCTTAGAATATTTTTCGCTTTCGATCCCCTCAAGGAAGTGCGGGACTTCTGGGACACCCTGTATATTTATTGAATATATGGCTGCATGTCTTCTTAATATCATGTGATTAGCATGGATATTTATTTGCCGAACGCGCCTGGTATATAAATGATCATGATTCCAAAATATTTTTATTGAAATCTGAAATTCAGATAGTTTCCATCTCAGGGTAATAAAGTACATATTTTATTACTCTGATATTACCAAAGATATTCAAGAATATCTTTGGATATTACCACAGGTCTGTGATATTACCATCATTGTGTTGTGTGGTTGCTATTCTCTTATGACATAAATCTGTGGTTATTATTATTTGTGTTCTGTGGTTATGAGTAAGCTCTTTGGTTATGAATAATAAGTCAATTAATTAAAAGTTAAAATTTAAGTAAGGGTGTGACATACTGTTTATCAACAAAATGAAACGTTAACCGTCCGGAGTTTGTTAATATATACAAAAAAATTATAATTCTCCAAAGCTCCCCAAACAGCTTAAAATGGCTATATTTACTTCTTGTTGGTCCCCATGTATATGGACTGATAGTTTGAAAACAGGATGCAAGGCAGTTGCATTTTATACAGGGGCTATATCCGTGATTCTAATGACTTTCATAAGCTTTGATATGAGTGGAGGAGATTCCACTCAACTCTACAATCCATTATTTGAAACCGATGTAAGAAGCTGTAAGTATCAACGATAAACAAACTAATTCATTCATCGTCTAGATATGAATCAAACTCAGTTATTCTTCAGCTGAGATTTTGGCACTATAGTCTGCAGTAACAATGCTTTTCCTTCCACAGCTATGATTTATGCAGGTGTTATAATGATAATATATTTGTTGGCATTGATATGTTCTGCTGCTTGTATCGTTGCGGGTTTGAGAAGAATGACAAGAGGACTGCTGTTACCATGGTTGATACTTTTTGGGATGGCTATCCTGTTCCAACTTCTTTTTGGTATATGGCTAGTTTATGGTTACTATATTTATGTAAGTATAGTTGAATCAAGTTGAATTATTCATCATTATGTCGAACTCATATTCACAGCTAGATGCTACATTTTATGCGTTCATTGATTGGATTTGGATGGCCTATAATGTAAGTGGTATTCAATATGTACTCGCAATAAATCTCATGGCACATCTTCTAAAATATTTCTTTTCAGATCTATTGTTGGCTAGTGGTGTATTCACAATATCAAATATTTGAGGAGATGCAGTCACCAAATATTGAGTTATTGTGGCCTTAATAGTCATTAAGTTAGAGATTAATCCAATCTAAGCTTTATATGTGTTGTTATATATTTTTATAACTTTTCACAGTTTTTATACAAATGATTTACCTATTGTATTATTATAATTGAATCCGTCCTTGAAATTTGAATCTTTCAGATACTGTATTTTTTACTTAATAAATTTTATACCGAACTTTTCCTTTTTTATTGAAAATTTCCAGACTTGAAAGGCTTACCAAAAAGTTATTTCTCTTGTTGGTAGGTGTTTGTGGTGATGTCTACAAATATTGTGCCTTGAATACTACATAGCATTCAAGATTTAAATTTTGCAAGTTATGAATGAAACTCTTCAGTTCATTTGATCCCTTTGCTCAACGATTTCAGTTTCTTCAAGGGTTGGTAGATGGCAAGATATGGAAGAATTCAAGGTTATTGAAAAAAATCCTACTAAATAATATTTAATGAAATTGTCAACAATTTATAATAAATTATATATTTTCAAGATATGCTGCACATTGGTCTTGAATAAGACATAATTAAATGACAGGATCAATATTTAAAAAACAAATATATGCTCACAACCATTTGCAAATACAGTTTCGTGTACATAGATACATATATGAGAACATTTTTAATCTTTTTTTCCTTTGAATCTTCAACAATGAACTGAGTAACAAACTTTTCCAACTAGACTCTCTAAAATATGAAGAATAATTTAACAATACTTTAACAAGAAATGCATTCGCATAAATATTCATGCATACGGAAATTTTTCGATTTAGATTCACGTTATACTGTTGTAGCACAATAAACTTCCAAATTTTATGATTGACAATAAGAAAAATTGTTTTTTCGAAATTTTGTTCCGGTTGAATCATACTCATTACTGGTGGAGCTGTCCTTTCAAGTGTACTTGGGATTTCATCTAGATCATGATCTTAGAACAAGTCCAAGAAAACTGTTTCTTCTGTTCCCAAAATATATTTAGAAGAACCAATTTTGAGTTCTATGATAAAAATCCTTGAATATCTCACTAATTCAATTGACTGTCATAATTAAGTATTCATTTGAGTTTAGCATGAAAGATAAATATTGACAATATTGAATAGGAAGATTCGTTGGCTCGGATTTGAAAGACTATTTATGGTAATTGATTTTGATGTTTTTAATTAAAACCCAGTTGCTTGTTGATGAGAGTATTTGTCGGATATGTTCTCGTGGGCAACATACTTTTTCTTATATAATAAGGGACATTTTCACCACAACATTATCTACTTGTGTTTCGTAGGTATTGTGCATTTTACCTAATTTATATATTTCGTTTGATTCTTTAGAGGGAAATAGTTTACAAGAGTAATCTATAGCAGTTTGAAAAAACTAGAAGAAAGACATATTAGTTTCATTCATGCATTTTCTGTTTGAAATTGATAAGGAAATGATTTTGGCTATTCCACTTGAATATGAGATACTACACATTAATTGTACATATAGTACCATTATGAACGAAAATTATGTAGTTAGTGTCTAAAACTAATGATCAGATAATGTAGGAGGAGATTCTTCTCACTGTTCATCCTTAATAGACTTACTTTAATATCATATCAGTCATGTCAAAATTCGACTCAAAATGTTTCGAAGAAATAATCGAAATACCACTTCATTCGTTTCGATTTGAAATATACATTTTTTAAATTACAAAGCAAAAGACGAAACTTTTAGGATCACATGACAAGTGAATGACTCTCATGATACCTTCTTCTATGTTAAGTCAATATTCAGTGCATAGTATCCATGTATCTTACAAAATTTGGAAATGATGAAACTTCCTCTAACTCGATGTCATAATTTCTTTTCAGATTTAGATTAAAATTGTCCAATTGATAATAGATTATCATCTTTTGCTTTGTATACTGAATTACTTAAGATCCGTACTTACGAAATTTAGTGGGAGAGATATCGTCAACATGAGTTACTTTCAATTAATTTCGAACAAGGATGCCTTGAAAAGGTGATTGTAACATAATTGACTATAGATCTTCTCTGACCTCAAACTTTTACGCAATAAAAATGTGCTGCTCCTAAGAGTGCAAATTCGAAACTATGGAAACTATTAGACAAATATTTTATTTTGTTTCCAATAAAGATCCCTGCCCACACCTTCCACGATAATAGGAATTTTGCGCAGATTTATTTTGCGTTTATTTTGGATTTTACCGTCATGCAAATTTTATTTTCCAATACGTATGTGAAAAATGCGGGTTTACAAAGTTTTCAATTTTCACTACCAGCTGTCATCGTACGATCTCAATTAGGGTTACGGTATCATTGAACACAGAAAACCAGGATCGACTGAAGCAACCTTAGCTGTAAGAAAAGCATGCATGCAGAACAGCAAACTTTGAAGTATAGAGCATTCTAATTCCTGCAAAAATAAGGGTCACTCGGTTATGAGAAATTTCCTTGCGTAAAACTTACTTTAGTATCGATAGCTCTAGTTTCACAGTCTTGGAAGTGCAATTTCAGTTTTGATTTACCATCATCTGATGAACCCCTGAGTTGCGAAAATTTATACTGCCATGCAGGTGTTTTGGAATCACCTTCATGCAAAGAAAAACCCAAATTCCAATCTAAAGTTAGCCCAGCTGTTTTCCCATTGCAGCTTACTGTGAATGTTTTATTCTGAAAGAAAGTTTTCATGAGACTGCTTCACGATTTTTTATAGGAACTTACCCCCAATTTCATGACAGCTGTAACAACAGAGCAGTGCCAAGCATTTTCTATCCTCAGTAATTCTTGTCTTGTTTCTACTGAGAAATATCTAGAATCTTGACCAGATGTTTGAACCAGGAAGCAATGTTGTCTTTCATCTACATTTTCAGAATCTTTGACAACTCTGAACATAGTTTGATACACTTTGAATATCAATGGACATTTACCCCAATCCACTGTATTCAGCTGAAAAAAATAGGTCAACCCTTTCTAATACTCTTTTTGATATACATATATACAGGGTGGCCATTTGAAAACGAAACAGACGAGATTACAGACGAAATAAATTTTTTCGATAGAAATGCTCGGACAGGTCGATTTCTGTTTCGAGGGGGACAACTTAAGATGTAGGTTACGGACAAATAGCGCTTCAACCCTTGCTACTACAACCCTCACCCCCAATTTTTGAATAGGGAAGATGGGGTGAGTGATACCTCATTTGAAAGGTATTTTTATACTGATTTCAGCACAGTAATTGTTTTTTCATTTTATGCATTAGTTCTCGAAATATTCTTAACTAAGTATTTGAAAATGAAGTGGTGTTTTCATGGCACTTGTAGTATTTTCATGGCACTTGTGTTTTTTTGTGAAAAATCGACATTTTGAGCTTCAAAACAACCATGACTGTGGGTTTTTGATAAGTTATTTACTTTACTTTGAAAAGTCTTATTTCTTAGATCAATACTTCAAATCGTTCTGATACCGTACAGTTGGAGAATGATTTCAGTGAATAAAATAGCTAGTCGAACATCTCACCCTAGTAGCATTAACACGTACGGTATGACTTCATTTGCCCAGTGGTAGATGTTTTGCAATTTCAAATACAAGTACGGAAATTTTGGTGTTTCGGAAGCACGAAATGTCAATTATTCGCAAAAAATTAATTTAAGTGATAAAATTAACTAACGCATGAATATTTCGAGAACTAATGCATAAAATGAAAAAACAATTACTGTGCTGAAATCAGTATAAAAATACCTTTGAATTGAGGTATCACTCACCCCATCTTCCCTATTCAAAAATTGGGGGTGGGGGTTGTAGCAGCAAGGGTTGAAGCGCTATGCGTCCGTAACCTACATCTTAAGTTGTCCCCCTCGAAACAGAAATCGACCTGTCCGAGCATTTGTATCGAAAAAATTTATTTCGTCTGTAATCTCGTCTGTTTCGTTTTCAAATGGCCACCCTGTATATACTTACTGGTGGGGTGTCGAATAACATTAGATCAGTGCCTTTCAGAGCAAAAAATCTAGGTTTGTAGTTTTGCCAAGGCTGATTATTGTTCAGTACACCTTCATTCACCCATCCCATATATTCTATTTTGTCTGATACACTGAAGTTCCTATTGTAAAGTTTCATCTGAAAAAAAATGTAAGTTCTTTCAGGAAGAACCAATCGTTACAGTCTTTGAGAAAGTTCCTCAATTTCTACAAAGCAGATTGGGTAGTCCAATTTCTGACTGAATGAAGAGTTGTTGAAGTTCGTGAACGATTATGGGTTTCTTACTTGTAAATTAGTGAGTCCGATTATATTGTCAGTGATATATTTGAGCCATTGTGAGAGTATTGCTGTATCATCACAGTGGATGATTCCAGTACTAATGCCATTGAGTCCCCTAACTTCAAACGAATTTGGTCTTAATTTATCAGTTCCGAAAATGTATCTAGTTACGTATGCCATCATAAGGGGTAAGGTTACAATATCTATCCATCTTGTTATAGGATCTTGATCTGTTTCTGAATACAGTGAAGTAGGTCTGCTGCCAGTGAGATTGGTGACTTTGAGACATTCCTCGGAAGTCTCTTTATCTTCAGTGGTGCTGCCGTCTTGCTGCTCTTTTTCTTCTGAAAGTTATATTGTTTACATGCAATTCAAGATGATTAAAATATTTTCAGTTCCATGCCATAGGATCGCATTGAAAAAGATACCTTGTTTTTGCAAAAATGGTGTAGCAGCTCTATAATGTTTAACAGTGAGAACAACTAAATCTCCAGCATTTCTCAATATATTCACAGCATCATCATGAGGACATGCAGTTATATATTCTCCATTAACTGAAATTTATCAATAGACAACAAATGAGACAATGATTACATGATAACATACCTTTTATAATTGCATCCCCAACAAAAAGTTCTCCAGTCTGTTCGGCAGCTTGATTTTTATAAATTCTCGAAATTAAAATTGGAAGTTTATGTTCAGCTCCACCTTTGATGCTGAGACCTAATCCTCCTACTTTTTGTCTACAAATTTGTACCATACGCTCCTGGAAATTGAAGAAACTCAAGAAGTGTTGGAGGTTCAAAAGAAATCAATTACTTTGGAAGTCAAGGGTTTTTCTGGAGGCACAATTTCTTCTTTCTGCAGCCTTAGAACCTCCATAGACAAATGTAACCTAACTGGAATTGGTCTACTTTTACCATCACTGACAGATACCATTCCTGTTCTAACTTTTAATTTTTGGTCCACTTTTTCCTCTATAGGGGTAGTCATCCTGGTAGAATTGATCCTCATATTGAATCTATAATTTTGGATTTCTATTAAACTATTGGAATATGAGTTTTCATTTCAACTCACTTATATCAAATAAGGACCAGCACGGGCTTCCAGTTGATGACAGTCTTCAAATCACAAAAATCAATTTTTCGCTGAAAAAAAACGAGCGAATTTTCCTTCAGTCACTGTTCCAAAAAAGCAACATTCTCATCTTTTTCTTTGGTCATTATTTCCAAACAAATATCAATAGATTAGGACCTAACAGCACCAGAGGATAATCAATATCGAGAAGAACGAGATCGCACACTCATTAGTAACAACATTTATTATTTAGTTTTCACTGTTTTTGTAATCATTTTCTGCTTGGAAACTTGTCTATTCCAACCATTTTCCAAAGAGGAATTTCAAAATAAAATCTATTATTTTACATTGGCAACAGTGCAGCCCCTTCAAAATGGTCCTAAATGATTGTGATTGTGGGGTTGCTTACCAGTTACCTGTGGCACACTGCCCTCCTTCAAATCTTTAGGTTAATTAGCGCCCTCTTAAAACCATCTTTGTAAGTTTTGATTGTGGCCGTAGACTACCTATTTTGGCAGATGTGCTATTGATCATGAGACGTCAGAATCATAGCTTCAGTGTCTACTGATAAGATCAAGTCATTTATTTATAACAAAGAGCCACAACCCTGTTTAAGAATTAAACAAACCCATGTCTCAGTTTCTTGCTTATTCATAGATGTCGCTACTGGTTCTGATTACATTACACATACAGAGACTAGATCTAGGCACATGTTTGAATTAGCAAGGAATGAACTAGAGCACTAAGGCTTCTTTGGGCCTCGTTCTTTTGGAACGTCTTGTACCTCTTATTTGAAGAAAACAATATAGTTGTTATCTTTGTTCCTGTTATGGATCTAGTACGCGATACAGACATACAGTGTCTATAGTAAAAAAAACTAATAATAAGTAGGTGGTTCTCTAGTTCTCTACCCTTGCTGAAAATTCACAAATGGCTGCTTTCCTTAGCCATATGATAGGAAAATACGATACATGAAAGACAATATATCCTATTTCTATTGTTGAAAAATTGAATAAATAATAATTTCATCTTTATACTGCTTTCTTTATATCACGACTCATGTTAGCGATAACACAAGGTCAATGCTTCGAATTAGATTTTATATTGTAATGTGGATGCAGACCAGCTCAATTTCTCTATAATTGTTTGTTTGTCATAACTTCCATAAAAAATATCGTTATTGAAGAAAAATGGTGCACTTGTCAACATCTAGTAGATTTTTGAGAATCTTTGGGAAAAGAAGGCAAACTAGAACATGGAATGAGGTAAGTAAATGCCGGTTATATTGTTTTTTCTTGATGTAGGATTTTTCAGGATATACCAACTGCCGTAAAAATTGTGGAAGTAGGCCCGAGAGATGGTTTGCAGAATGAACCAAAAAATGTTCCAACCGAAGTAAAAATCGACTTTATAAACAAATTATCAGAAACTGGATTGAAAGCCATTGAGGTGACAAGGTAAAGTATTTACAGATTTCTGAATAGTGCTCACCATTTTGAAATTATTTCCAGCTTCGTTAGTCCGAAGTGGGTTCCACAGATGGCAGATAATATCCAAGTGTACACAGGAATTTCAAAAAAAGATGATATTGATTACCCCGTTTTAGTGCCCAATGTCAGTGGACTCAAATCAGCAGTAAGTATCTAAATTGGAAATCATTCAGTCGCCGAGTTATACTTGAATTTGAACGATTGATTTTTTCAGCTGATAGCCGGCGTCAAGGAAATAGCGGTTTTCGCATCAGCTTCGGAATCTTTCGCAAGAAAAAACACCAACTGTTCAGCGCAAGAAGGGATAGAAAGAATAAAGAAAATTGTCGAAGTGGCAAAAAATTATGATCTAAAAATAAGGGGTTATATATCATGTGTTGTTGGTTGCCCTTATGATGGATTCATAAAGCCACTGGCTGTCTCAAAAGCTGTTATGGCTTTGCTAGAGCTTGGCTGTTACGAAGTATCTCTTGGAGACACTATAGGCGTTGGGACTAAACGAACAATACACAACATGATCAGTGAGATTTTGAGTAACACTGAACCCAAGAATTTAGCAATACATTGCCATGATACCTATGGCCAAGCTCTGCCCAATATCTGTACAGCACTTGATTTAGGTATTCATGTAGTGGATTCTTCAGTTTCTGGCTTAGGTGGCTGTCCCTACGCAAAAGGAGCTTCTGGTAACGTAGCCACAGAAGATTTGGTCTATATGCTTCATGGCTTAGGTGCAAATACTGGCGTAGACTTGAAAAAATTGATATCTGTTGGACACTTTATCTCCACAGCTATTGACAGACCAACAGCTTCTAAAGTAAATGCAGCCCTCTATTCTAAATACTTCTTATGAAATAATGAAACACGAAGAAACCGATATGCTACATACAAACAAATACACGTATTATATACAAAGTAAAACTTGTTTCATTAAATAATATAGGATTTCACAAGGTTGATCCTTCAAATATCCTTTTTTAGGTCATGATCAGCAGCATGTTTTTGTATGAAAAACTTTTTAAATCTTGGGACCGTATCGTACAAGCTAAGCGCTACTTTCAATCACATAATAGCATGTCTCAAAATTCCAGAGCTTCTTCACCTCGATTTTTGTTAAGCTCGTTATTTATATCAACGAACGCTCTGTGACTTACCCCCCTCCTAATATCCACTAGACGGCATCTACGGAATTTATTTTATGCTATTCCTGACAGGCTCTCCTGGGTCCAGGAGGAAATCCACTATCCAATATATGGTACTCAACCATTATGCTGAACAGTAATTGTGAAATAGTTCTCAAATAATTAAATTAAATCCATAATAAAGGAAAGATTTTTATATAGAAATATTTATTTTAACCGAATGACATATTATACAATATAGGTACATTGTATAAGTACAAAATAATTTAAGTTAGAATAATAACAATATTCACTAGTCAAGTGACAATGGTTTTTTGGTAATTACACCATAATGGGATTTTCCCAAAATTTAATAATATTCAAGAAGGAAATAAATACTTATTTAAGTGACTACATTTACTAATCAATGGCTGTTTTGCAACAGACAGATGCTCGAATACACAGAGACTCAGAACAAAGAGAGTTGTGCCTTTCTGATGGATGTGTTCGAGGCGAATTTAAACGTATACGTATTTTTGATGATAAATGAAATTTTTCGTTTCAATATAACCTTGATATTCAAGCGAAAACAAGAAAAGTTAAGGCTTTTTATTTACAGCTTAGTACATTTGTGCGAGAATACCTCGAGGTTTGGCGATTACCACTTGTACTTGAGGACTTGCTTGTAACTGGAGCAATATACGTGATATTTTAGGATGCAACAGCAGAAATAAAAAAAGCAGTAAATTATCTAGTTATTCTGTGTTGAAGATTTTCTACTGAAAGTAACAGAAAGTTGTTACCGTTCAGAAAAGGACGAATAGAGGTAGTTACAAAGTACCATGACGTCATTTCTCAAGTACGAAGGCACAATTTGATTGGACGGAATTAGAAAAACCGTTAATGACTAGAAATTTTTTATACGCAAGATTTAAAAGGCACCTCCTTGTGAGTTTCTCTAGAAAGAGCTTGACATGAAAATCAATGATGGTCTTCCATTTCCAGTTAAGAAAATTCTTTGATAGCAGTTCGTTCCTGCTTATCAAAAGGAACAACAATATTGTGAATAAATAATAAACTATTTGAATAATATTTTAATCACCTAATCTTTCTTATAAGTAAAAATCTTTTGGTTTAATCTTAACTCTCTTGATTTCTTTACTAGTTCAACGAACTTCCTCTCGAGAAATATAAATAAATAATTGTCTTTTTAAGTATTTCGTAGTCAATTTGAAATACTGAAAAAGAGAGTGGAACAGAATTTCTTATTGCTTGATATTAAGTACAGATTTAAATACTAACTTTTTAAGTACTATTATACAAGACTAGACTTATTTATTTATCATATTTATAATTTACGATTTTTATAGAATTTTTTATTGCACTCCTTTTGCAGTACAACAAAAACTATCTGCAAAAGTAGGAGCAACTAGAGTCTGTTTTTATTGAGCAAAAATTTACTCATACTTGGTAACTAAGTATAATGTGGAATACTTTTGTCAACTAAAATGGCTTTCAGAAGATAATTCATGCATATAAATCATCACAGTATGCTCCTGAAGGAGAAAATATGCCTCTTTTCTTCTGAAAAATGTTGTAACTGGCAACATAGACAAATCAATTCGGACGAGTCATTTCTATGCAAGAATTGAGAGAAGCCTATGAAAAGTGAGCTTCACATATGCCTCAACATTTTTCGATGAGAGATTGTGAAAAATTTATACCATTCTGTAGATGACGTTTGAGAGAAATGTGAAACATGGGTACAAGTGAATATGTTCTGATTCCATTCCGAAAAAGCTACGGAGACTATAGCTTCCAAGTCATAGACTAATTTGTTTAGGAGTTCGATTTAAATCAAACAGATTCGTCCTATTGGAGTCTGGCTTCTTGTAGAGTGGGCGCCTGGGCTGCCGTTTGATAAGGAATCGCGGGGAAAGCTCCGGCAGTTGCTGTTTGTAGGCCAGGCGTTTGAGGTAATGCTGCGTAAGTGTAAGGCATATAACTGGCAGTTCCTGTCGAAGAAAAAAATTAATAAGTTACGAATAAGATCGGGTCGAAAAATTCAATTTACCTGCAGCAGCAGTATAGGGAGTATAAGCATCGAATCCGTTCGTGTATTGGCCAGTGTAAGGTGCGGCTGCAGCTGCCGCAACAGCGGCCGCATTTTGGTATTCATAAAACTGCGATGTTGCAGCCGCAGCGACCGCGGCCGCGTGCGACAAATGCGTTGTCGGCAAAGGCATCAAACTACCTGGCGCAGTCGCAGTTAAATAGGGCGATTGATAAACGTATCCGGGAGGGACGCTGGAATAAAAAGCGGAATTAGTCGAAAGTAAAACAGTTCAGAACTTTACTACAACGAAAACATCAACATAAAAAACTTCCCAACTCTCAGTAAAAAAAAATGTTATTTCGAAAAATACAATTGTCGTTTTAGTAAAGTTCTTTCAGAACACAGCAAACAAAATCAGTATAAAAAAACTTCGGCAACCATATACTCAGGGTTGTCCACTCTGTAGACTAGCAGGAGTAGCAGGACTGTGATAGTCGATACAGAAAACTTATTTCAAGGGGAACATTTCATATCAGCATAGGCCCATACAATTAATTTCAAAGATGTCTCCGGAGAGTGTGGTATTATAAAGAATTTCGAATTGAAACGTCTGATGAAATATTTTGTTCTGGAATAAGGTTATTCTCTGCCAGTACAAAGTGGGTCACCCTATATAAGTGCTCAACACCTTCAATTTCAGCCTTTTACCAGATTAAATTTATTCTAGATCCACTCTTGAAATAAGGCAAATACGAATGCATTGTTTATAATTATTTTAATATTCAGGATATTTTTGATAATCAAGAACGCATCAATGATCTTCATTTCAAAATACACTGCGCAAAAAAATTAACGCACATTATGGAAATCTCAAATTTATTCTACAACTGAAGGTGTTCTCAATGATAATTATTTTTATCAGAATTATGCATGCATATGTTATCCACTTTCAACGTTTTTCTTCAATACAGATGTTTTCTCTCAGCAGGAATAAAAAAAGATGATATTATCAGATTTTGAATGTATTGGCTCCATTCTAAAATCAGTTGTTCTCGATCAATTCTAGTGATCAATAGTTTTTCTTTCGTTTAATTTTCTACACTCGATCGCTATGCAACGCGAAACACGCAATTTGACCCAAGAGGAATGTGCCCAAGCGGTAGTTTTGCGAGAAAAAGGGTGGACATACACAAGAATTGCAGAAAGGTTTGGAGTTTCCCATACAAGTGTGTCCAGAATGTTGCAGCGATTCATGGAGATAGCTATGAATGTCCGAAGACCAGGACAGGGTAGACCACGGGTAACAACTGCCATTCAAGAACGTTACTTGAGAGTTTCTTCGTTGAGACAACGGTTTGCAACCGCTCGCCTCCTTCAAAATCAGCTTGAGCAAACTCATGAGGTGCAAATTAGCACTCAGACAATAAGAAATCGCCTAAGAGAATATGATTTAAGGCCTCGTGTCGCGGCAAGAGGCCCAGCTCTTACCCCAGCACATCGAAGGGCGCGTTTGGATTTTGCGAGAGAGCATATCCATTGGGAAGAGGCCCATTGGGAAAGAGTTCTCTTCACAGATGAGTCTAGATTCTGCCTTTACCATTGTGATCGACGTTCCCTTGTATACAGACGTCCACATGAAAGATATGCTCAGTGCAATTTCCTGAATACTACTGGTTTCGGGGGAGGATCGATTATGGTATGGGGTGGAATATCTTTGACTGCTCGCACAGACCTAGTGGTCGTTGATAATGGAGCTATGATTGCTGATAAGTATATAAGGAACATTCTTGAAGAGCATGTAGTGCCATTTGCCCCATACATTGGTGAAAATTTCATTTTTATGGACGATAATGCCAGACCCCATCGTGCGCGCATCGTTCAGGAGTACCTTGAAGAGGTTGAAGTCTCTCGAATGGAATGGCCAGCAAGAAGTCCAGATCTCAATCCGATTGAGCAGGTTTGGGACAACCTCAATAGAAGGCTGAGAAGTTCAGAAAATCATCCAGCTACTCTTAATGACTTAGGAATCCAACTCTGAGAAATCTGGGAAGGATTAGATCAGAACATTTTAAGATCACTCATTTTGGGTATGAATCGTCGTTGCCGAGCTGTAATTAACGCAAGGGGTGGAAATACCAAGTATTAAATCACTTATCAGCATTTCAGTATTTTGAAAATTGTTCATTTCTCTTCTTTCACATAAGATTCTGTGAAATCCTGAATTTTTCTTCCATTTAATGTGTCTTGTTTCGTTCAAAACCTTCCCGAGAGAACATAAAAAATAAGTTATAAAGTCAATGTAGAGTTAACTTTCATTAAAATTGAGATTTTCAGAATGTGCGTTAATTTTTTTGCGCGGTGTAAATATAGAACAGTGTGCTCGTATACATAATGCTTCACCCAGAGCGAACTAATGTACCTATATTTTTTCATGAAGGTCAATTTGCTGTGAAAATGGCAGCATACTGTACATATCTTACATACAAATTTGTATTAAACTTTCCTTGCGAAAAGAATTCTACTATTTGATTTATATTCGCTGATAATAAAACATTCTAAGGAGGAATTTGTATTTGATTACCACCATAATATTATTCATTTGAAACATGGGCGGATTTAGAGGGGGCACGTGCCCCCACCCCTCAGACGGTATTTTTGTGGAGTATTTTACTATGGAGATTCCATCACAGTATTGTTGATTGTTTTACCCCCCCCCCAGAAAAAATTTGGATTAGTAGTTTCAAAACAATTCTTGAATTAAAAGAGCCTACAACAATGAATTTTTCACCTAGCTCTCTCATCTGAGCACTTGTAGTTTTGACCTTTGGATTTTTATTAACATTGTCTATTTACACAACGTCGCAATACAATATGTAATTGAAAATGAAAATAATATTATTTCAGAATGACAACTCCAGTACGATGTGCAGAATCGAAAATTTATTATTAATCGTTGTCGGTATGGATTCCCAGCAAACTATCAAAAAGGTTATACGGAAATGTAGATCATTTGTCGCGAAAAGAACTCGTTTAGGAAATAATTGAACTGCCTGGTCAGGAAGTCCATTCTTTGTAATAATTCAATCGGAATAATAGGTCATTAAGTCCGGTACTGGACGCATTACTGGCGGCCATTATTCGGAGCGACACACAAAGCTCTATATGTCTGAGTGAAATATTTTTCATATAAAATCAATTTTAGGTATCGTGCAAATGACTACGATGTTGCCTCGTACATTTATTTTCCGACCATTTCTGTGAGAAAAGGGTACAATACAGATTACGGTAGAACTATCGATTGGGAATAGTCTGTGGTGACATTATTCAACTGATCATTATTCACTGATCTCTTAACTGCCTTATGAATATAGGAAGAAACCGTTCTTTATCTGGATAGCCGAATTTCCACAAAGGTAGATTTTGTTTTTGGAGGGGTTCGAGTTTATCCAAAAATGAGTAAATGACGAGAGTTTTTGACCCCGAGCAATAATATTGTTTACGCTATTGAAACTTCCGTAACATGTGTCTACTATGTATGTATAAGCAAGAAGATACGTCTGCCGTTTGTTTGTATGTACAGTTTATGAATAAAAGGAGCCGTAACGTCTTAATAACGTGTATTTTCCGTGTTGATCGCGCCCTGCAAAATGGGCTTGGACCGTCATGTCGAATGCTCATTTAAAAATAACGTATTAGTCAAAATGCGCCATGACGATAAATAGGGCGACTGAAATAGACTTGGCACTGTCTCCAGCCGACGAGAATCTCTCCAAAAATAAAAGCTTCCGCGGTATCTCCTTCATCTTCTTTATCTGTTACTTGGAAATCGTCAACGAACGACGAGCCAACCAATCAGAAATGGCCGAACAGAAACAGATCATTTGCTATCCTGACAATTTTCGAGGACGACATCGGCCAAAAAGTTCGAAAGTATCGAAGCCGACTGCCAAATATCACGGCAGAAATTTGTGACACCTTTATGTAACTAACCGATTTTTTAGTTATTTACGATACACGTCCTGGGAAGCCCTGCCCCCCGGAGTACCCCATGTAGCATCACCAAGGCTCGGGCCACTTCTTTTCAAAGTTTTGCGTAAAAGAAGAAATAATTAAGAAAATTACCACTTTTTTGTTTTGTTACGATTATCTTCAAAATCATTGAAGGAATATTTTCACAGACAATAGACCGATACTCCATTCACTGTTATAATGAATTTCACCATGTATATTTCGGAAATGTTAGGTCATTTTACTGTCAGATGGATAAGCAACGTTGTCCTTCCTACAAAGAAGTCGTAGTAATCACGTATTTATCAAAATGTTTATTTACTTTGGAAAAATAATGAATTTGAGAAAATACACTGCGCAAAAAAATTAACGCACATTATGGAAATCTCAAATTTATTCTACAACTGAAGGTGTTCTCGATGATAATTATTTTTATCAGAATTATGCATGCATATGTCATCCACTTTCAACGTTTTTCTTCAATACAGATGTTTTCTCCCAGCAGGAATAAAAAAAGATAATATTATCAGATTTTGAATGTATTGGCTCTATTCTAAAATCGGTTGTTCTCGATCAATTCTAGTGATCAATAGTTTTTCTTCAGTTTGATTTTCTACACTCGATCGCTATGCAACGCGAAACACGCAATTTGACCCAAGAGGAATGTGCCCAAGCGGTAGTTTTGCGAGAAGAAGGGTGGACATACACAAGAATTGCAGAAAGGTTTGGAGTTTCCCATACACTTGTCCAGAATGTTGCAGCGATTCAGGGAGACAGGTATGAATGTCCGAAGACCAGGACAGGGTAGACCACAGGTAAAAACTGCTATTCAAGAACGTTACTTGAGAGTTTCTTCGTTGAGACAACGGTTTGCAACCGCTCGCCTCCTTCAAAATCAGCTTGAGCAAACTCATCAGGTGAAAATTAGCACTCAGACAATAAGAAATCGCCTCAGAGAATATGATTTAAGGCCTCGTGTCGCGGCAAGAGGCCCAGTTCTTACCCCAGCCCATCGAATGGCGCGTTTGGATTTTGCGAGAGAGCATATCCATTGGGAAGAGGCCGATTGGGAAAGAGTTCTCTTCACAGATGAGTCTAGATTCTGCCTCTACCATTGTGATCGACGTTCCCTTGTATACAGACGTCCACACGAAAGATATGCTCAGTGCAATTTCCTGAATACTACTGGTTTCGGGGGAGGATCGATTATGGTATGGGGTGGAATATTTTTGACTGCTCGCACAGACCTAGTGGTCGTTGCTAATGGAGCTATGAATGCTGATAAGTATATAAGGAACATTCTTGAAGAGCATGTAGTGCCATTTGCCCCATACATTGGTGAAAATTTCATTTTTATGGACGATAATGCCAGACCCCATCGTGCGCGCATCGTTCAGGAGTACCTTGAAGAGGTTGAAGTCTCTCGAATGGAATGGCCAGCAAGAAGTCCAGATCTCAATCCGATTGAGCAGGTTTGGGACAGGTTGAGAAGTTAAGAAAATCATCCAGCTACTCTTAATGACTTAGGAATCCAACTCGGAGAAATCTGGGAAGGATTAGATCAGAACATTTTAAGATCACTCATTTTGAGTATGAATCGTCGTTGCCGAGCTGTAATTAACGCAAGGGGTGGAAATACCAAGTATTAAATCATTTATCAGCATTTCAGTATTTTGAAAATTGATCATTTCTCTTCTTTCACATAAGATTCTGTGAAATCCTGAATTTTTCTTCCATTTAATGTCTGGTTTCGTTCAAAACCTTCCCGAGAGAACATAAAAAATAAGTTATAAAGTCAATGTAGAGTTAACTTTCATTAAAATTGAGATTTTCAGAATGTGTGTTAATTTTTTTGCTCAGTGTAGAGTATTAAAAGTTTGAGAAAAGTGCGGGACATATCTTATCAAGACCCGGTCCAAATTTCGGAATTTCAGAAACGCCTTATTTTTGTGCTTCGGATATTTTCCTTGCTGATATTCTGGAAGATCAAATAGACTAACAATGGCCTGAAAAAAGAGGTATTTTCAATTCAACGTAAGTTTATTCCTCATAAAAATAATTGCACTGCAATCTTTGTCTCTGAAAGTTGTGGCGAAGATAAAGGATGCAAACAAAAAACATAAAATTTTTATGGCGGGGTGAATGACGTGCGCTGTGCATTATTGGAACGCAGCCAACAAGGATTTAGTCCTCAAATATTCTACTGCGTGGAAATAAAGGGACCATGTGTGGACTTATCTGCGAACATTTCGAAATAAGCTGACCATTTTCACTCTCTCCCAAGAATTTTGATTGTTCAGTACAAAACAGGTTGAGAAACAAAACCAAACGAGGTAAAACTTTCGAGTTGGTTGGCAACGTTAAATTTTTTCTCAATATCCAAACGATTTTTGGGGGAACCTGGACCACTTCATAAGCTTTTGACATTTTTCCAATTTTACATCGCGATTCAAGCGCGACATTTGGAAATGATGTTGTCATTTTCCCACAAATTTGAACCACTTAGTCAAAATAATCCCTCGGACAACGACCATAATTTTCTATAATAAAATTTTCTAATCGAACTCAGGAAATAGCACTTTAGTTTCGATCCAAAAGTTTTCTCTACCTACTTAATTTTGAACATATCAAGTGTAATTCCGATATGCATATTGAATGTGCCTGTAGCGCATTCGAAGTTTTCGAAAAACAAAATTACTCATCACTAATGTTCCGCCGTCCCTAATGGACAAATGTTTCACCCTCTGCGTTGGCATAAACACTTGGTACAATTGCTTTACTCTAAATTGGTCTTTAATATTCCAATTCCGATCGATAATTCAGTATAGAAAATGAACAATTACCGTAATGTCCATTCATTTAATCCGAAAGGTAATATGTCCAAGTCATGGTGGGATATTTATTGAAGTGCATGGAAGATATGATAATTGAAGCATGGAAGGATGACATATTTTCCTAACTATAAATTCCGTCCGTAAATTTGCTTGTTGTCGCGCTTCGATCTAGGAAGGGATAATTTTAGGAAATATGGGTCAAGTCAAGGGTTTGTCTTTGGCCGACCCAAAATCTATTTCTTTTCACCTCGTTGCAATTTTGACCTTATCTACTCTCAGTTCATTTTTATTGAATATATCTTCGACTAGCAGAGGGTTATTCCTTGTTCGAAATAAAGGGTAGTTTGTTATACAGGGTGTATTTTGAGGTGAGGCTTTTTCTTTGACAGGTGATAGAACTCATCAAAAAAGTAATTTTACCGAAAATTCCTTTTATGAAATGTTCAATTCCAAAAATTTATAAAAAATTTTGGGCATCAATACCGTAATACTACTCTGGCCTGCATCATAACTCTAAATCTCTGCACCAGGTTCATGAACATCCGCGAAGTTGGGTGATTTCTTAGTGGAAATGTTGTTCTGTACAATTTATACGCTGAACTGGCATTTTGCTTTGATTCACCATAAATTGAAAGCCTATCAAAAAGTTCATTATTTGAATAAACGTGCGGCCTTTTCGAAACAAAACACTCGTACAATCTACACCGTAACCTCGCCGAAGATTACTGATCACAATCGATATTCAGAATCATATATGATGAGAAGACAAAAACAAGATGTTGATATCTACGGAAAAGCAGGCGAGGGAGCAGTTTCGGACCGAGGAATGTTCAGATTCACTTAGAAAGTAGAAAATATTCCAGTTTCATTTTCACGAAGCAGGGGCATAATTCATATAGAATTTTTGGTAAAATGACTTATCTTGATGAGATCTACCATCTGTTAAAAGAAACGCCACACCTTTAAATACACCCTGTATAAATGTTTCGGCTTCGAATGCAGGAGATCTCAACTAAAACACGCCACTTGCCACCATGTACACTGCGCAAAAAAATTAACGCACATCCTGAAAATCTCAATTAATGAAAGTTAACTCTACATTGACTTTATAACTTATTTTTTATGTTCTCTCGGGAAGGTTTTGAACGAAACAAGACACATTAAATGGAAGAAAAATTCAGGATTTCACCGAATCTTATGTGAAAGAAGAGAAATGAACAATTTTCAAAATACTGAAATGCTGATAAGAGTGATGAGTGATTTAATACTTGGTATTTCCACCCCTTGCGTTAATTACAGCTCGGCAACGACGGTTCATACTCAAAATGAGTGATCTTAAAATGGTCTGATCTAATCCTTGCTGGCCATTCCATTCGAGAGACTTCAACCTCTTCAAAGTACTCCTGAACGATGCGCGCAAGATGGGGTCTGGCATTATCGCCCATAAAAATGAAATTTTCACCAATGTATGGGGCAAATGGTACTACATGCTCTTCGAGAATGTTCCTTATATACTTATCAGCATTCATAGCTCCATTATCAACGAACACTAGGTCTGTGCGAGCAGTCAAAGATATTCCACCCCATACCATAATCGATCCTCCCCCGAAACCAGTAGTATTCAGGAAATTGCACTGAGCATATCTTTCATGTGGACGTCTGTATACAAGGGAACGTCGATCACGTCGATCAATGGTAGAGGCAGAATCTAGACTCATCTGTGAAGAGAACTCTTTCCAAATCGGCCTCTTCCTAATGGATATGCTCTCTCGCAAAATCCAAACGCGCCCTTCGATGGGCTGATGGGGTGAGAGCTGGGCCTCTTGCCGCGACACGAGGCCTTAAATCATATTCTCTGAGGCGATTTCTTATTGTCTGAGTGCTAATTTGCACCTCATGAGTTTGCTCCAGCTGATGTTGAAGGAGGCGAGCGGTTGCAAACCGTTGTCTCAACGAAGAAACTCTCAAGTAACGTTCTTGAATGGCAGTTGTTACCCGTGGTCAACCCTGTCCTGGTCTTCGGACATTCATACCTGTCTCCCTGAATCGCTGCAACATTCTGGACACACTTGAATGGGAAACTCCAAACCTTTCTGCAATTCTTGTGTATGTCCACCCTTCTTCTCGCAAAACTACCGCTTGGGCACATTCCTCTTGGGTCAAATTGCGTGTTTCGCATTGCATAGCGATCGAGTGTAGAAAATCAAACGAAAGAAAAACTATTGATCACTAGAATTGATCGAGAACAACTGATTTTAGAATGGAGCCAATACATTCAAAGTCTGATAATATCTTCTTTTTTTATTCCTGCTGGGAGAAAACATCTGTATTGAAGAAAAACGTTGAAAGTGGATAACATATGCATGCATAATTCTGATAAAAATAATTATCATTGAGAACACCTTCAGTTGTAGAATAAATTTGAGATTTCCATAATGTGCGTTAATGTGCGCAGTGTATATTTTGTCAATTCATATTCACAAAACCTTTCGGATAAGAATATCAAGAGCAAATACTGTCATTTTTTTTGGAAAATTTAAATATGATATGGGACTGGTTGTAAAGGTGGCAGGGGTGCAATTCTAGCTCGCCTTCACGTGGTGCACCCTGGGTAACGCTAAAGAGCTAGAGATTTCAGGCAACCAGATCTCTTGGTTGAAATCACACCTGGCGATCGAGAAGCAACTTCTTGGGGCTCCAGAGTAAAGATTCCGGAGAAAATCTCTTATAAAACGACACTCAAGGCTACGCCTATGACATGCTGTGATATCTCACCATATCCAAGTACTAATAATAAGGGTGGCTGTTTTAGTTGGGAGATCCTTTACGTAAAAATACAGGGTGCAAATAAATGTGTGCGAAGAAACTTGAACAAAGGTTCTTTATCGAAAAATAGCGTTGTCTCTCATGTTTAAATTGTTATTGATCAACCCCAGTTTAGATGCCGAGCTTTCTAAATCAATTCCCGGTATTTTCCTGACTCTAGGGAGTTATGTGTATCCTTTAACTAACTGGGTATTTATTCAGTCAGAATATTGTTTATACAATTGGAACTGGTTCGATTGGACATATTCGTTCGAAAATAATTAGTGACGAATCAGACCCACTGTGGTTTGAAATGAGGACTACTTTATGGCGGGGTCCAACAATCGATACCTTGAAAGTTGCTTGTCAAACATGCTTCCGAATGTGCCACTATGAATATTTTATACACCTTCACGTGTATGGAGCTCTATTCCACGCCTTATGGCAATAATAAGATTGTCGTCATGGAACGCAAGCATTTTCTGTTCGGTACAACTTTCCTGCGATATGAAAAATTTGATCCATTCAACTTCCACATTTCGGCTTTTTGAGACAGCCCCATTGTTCTCGATAGCATTTCATCTAAACAGCGGTCGTTGTGGCCAATTCCATGGCCACCTTAGTCACCAGATTTCGGAACTGCCTCGAAAGCTAGGAACCTATTTTTGTCCTGAATACTACATTTATTTTTACGATCTTTCAGTTCGCCTACCGCGCGTGTAAAAAGTTAACATGGCATTATCTTTCGTTTTCATAATTCATAGTAGGTATCTATACAGAGGAAATAATTAGAAAATATCATGAATTCTATATGAGGTTTTTATCGCCGTCCGGAATAGGTTGCATGTACTTTCATTGCCGTCGTGCGTTCGATGTTAGATAATTGTGCATTTAAACGAGGATAACCGTTTTTGAACGAAGCTATTTTTTTTGTAATACAGAGTGCACTGGAAAACTCATTTGGCCATGACATTCTGACACATTTCACCGTGTATATTTCGAAAATTTTAGGTACTAGCATTGTTCAAACAATGGTACTAGTAATTTTCCTGTCAATTGAAGAAGCAACGTTGTCCTTTCTACATAGAGGTTGCAGTAAATGCGTATTTATCAAAATGTTTATCACTTTGGGAAAATAATGAATTTGAGAAAATATGTGAATTCAATCATTCCATAGACCTGGCGAATGTTGAAGAAACTTTTTTCTCTGTTAATACTGGAAATATTTCCCGTATACAGGGTCTTTCACGAGGAACCTCACCCATATTTATACGGGAAACTACTGAACGTATTTTCATGAAATTCAGCACTTATAAGTATTTCACGATGCTGATGAAATCTAAAATATTTTCAAGGCATGAGCACCTCCGGTTTTTCCGGAAATGACGTCAACTTCCGTTTTTCAAATAAGAACACCATTTTTTTATTGCAGAAATAGATTCCTTAGAAAATTTCAAGTTATTTTGATGTAACATTTTTCAGTTTTGGTTGGAAAATTCTCTCTGAGCGGGAAAATTCGAAAAAGAATCGAAAATAGAGCTCCGCTGAAACAAGAATAACTTCGAGGTTTTTGGATGGAAAATTTTCATTTTTGGGATTTTTCAAGATGTAAGATTGATGTATCCACTTTAAGAATCGAAATCGCGATTCATGATACAGGGGGTGAAAAAATCGCTTTCAAAGTTAGGGATGACAAAATCGTGAAAAATCAATTTTTTCAAATTAGAACCCCATTTTTTTATGGCAGATATTGAATCTACGTTAAAAAATAATGTGAGTGTATGCATCACACCCTTGCCCTAAAGTGGATATTTTCTGAGTTATTCACAAAAAACTGTTTTTCGTCTTGAATTTTCAGCTATTTCTTTTCCCTTCACGCCAAAAAGATGAAATTTTCAGGAACTGTTATTTGAACCATGCTGTAGATTTTTCACCCCTTCTTGAAACCGTAGTTTTCTTAACGAAAGATCCGACATTTCTCAAGTTTGTCATGGTTCTGTTAATGGTATCTCTCGTTGGTCTGGGTCGGTCAGGAAACCTCTCAATGAACAGTCGAATCGTTCTATCTACAACTTTATTACATTCTCCATGAAGTAGAATGAGATTTAAATAATCTTCATTGGTAAAATTAGGCATAGTGATCGATTTTATAACTTAATACGAATTATCACCAAATTAATAGTAAACACAAAATGCTACTGAATAAAGAGGAATTTGGCAGATGTAATTAATGATATCTATCATTAAAAAAAAAGAATTTAAAACATGGTAAGTTTTTGCATATGGTTCATAAGGAATTATTTATTTATCACTGGAGAGAAAACCGATGGCCGATTAGTTGTAATAAAGAGGTTTCCGATACAAATTCGAATCCAAATTCGCCATCTATTTAGGAACAACCTGTAACTTTTTTCTCTTGCATATTAGGGTAGTAAAATCTGAAACATGGTTTAAGTAACAGTTCCTGAAAATTTCATCTCTTTGGCGTGAAGGGAAAAGAAATAGCTGAAAATTCAAGACGAAAAACAGTTTTTTGTGGATAACTCAGAAAATATCCACTTTAGGGCAAGGGTGTGATGCATACACTCACATTATTTTTTAACGTATATTCAATATCTGCCATAAAAAAATGGGGTTCTAATTTGAAAAAATTGATTTTTCACGATTTTGTCATCCCTAACTTTGAAAGCGATTTTTTCACCCCCTGTATCATGAATCGCGATTTCGATTCTTAAAGTGGATACATCAATCTTACATCTTGAAAAATCCCAAAAATGAAAATTTTCCATCCAAAAACCTCGAAGTTATTCTTGTTTCAGCGGAGCTCTATTTTCGATTCTTTTTCGAATTTTCCCGCTCAGAGAGAATTTTCCAACCAAAACTGAAAAATGTTACATCAAAATAACTTGAAATTTTCTAAGGAATCTATTTCTGCAATAAAAAAATGGTGTTCTAATTTGAAAAACGGAAGTTGACGTCATTTCCGGAAAAACCGGAGGTGCCCATGCCTTGAAAATATTTTAGATTTCATCAGCATCGTGAAATACTTATAAGTGCTGAATTTCATGAAAATACGTTCAGTAGTTTCCCGTATAAATATGGGTGAGGTTCCTCGTGAAAGACCCTGTATAAACATGGTTGGAAGATTCAGTTATGCTATTTTCTTGTACGGAAATCAAGAATCGAGTGTTGAAATTTTGCTGGAAAATAATAGACGGAATAGTTCGTTACTTTGTGATAGTTCATTCGAAAAAAAAAAATAATAATAATTCAACAGAAAAACTTCTTAACGAACAGACGGACCTATGAAAGTCCCCACTTTTCAAAATTCTCAAGAAATAAGCCTACAGAATACATTTAAATACCTTTTTGCACAACTTGAAATAGAAATCAGCATTGGCTACGTCTCTGAGAATTATTTGACATTTCACGAGTGCCAACCTGCGTCAGTTTTAAGTAGAAAAACTTGATAAATCTGAATCTTGGGCAATCGGAATACTTTATAAAAGTGAATGGAGTATATTCCGTAACATTCCCAATCGGTTGGTGCTCTCGTCGTTGTTGAAGTGTCTTGATTACGTCTGGGTTAATTAATCGGAGAGTGTTTGCGATTGGACAAGGCGAAACGGCCGGAAATAGCAACGTGGCTCCTTATCAGCCACGGCCACCTATTAGATTAAACAAGAATGTGTGTGAAAACAATTTTGCGGAAAGTGAGGGCGGGAACTAAGGCGGATAAGAGCGCGCCATTGGATAATCTGGCGCGCAAATCCGGGCTAAGTCTCCGGTTGATAACGTTTGCGCTGCATGCCTTCGTCCCCGGAGTGCGGACTCCGGGACCGCTATTGACCCGTGGACTTCCTCCCACGCAATACTTTCCTTCGATCCCAGCAAATCGAAAACACCGCCACCGGAAGAACGAATGTGGTTATTTTGTTTGCCAACGGAAAATATCTACGGTCGAATCTTACTTGAATAATTGAGTGAACGTTCAAATGAACATAACGACCAGCATTTATACAGGGTGTATTTTGAGGCGAGGCTTTTCTTTTGACAGGTGATAGAACTCTGGCCTGCATCTCTCTGTTTATCATATCTTTACATCTCTGCACCAAGTTTATGAACATCCTCGAAGTTGGGTGATTTCTTAGCGGAAATCTTGTTCTGTACAACTTAAACGCTGAACTGGCATTTTGTTTTGATTCACCATAAATTAAAAAACAACAAGTTCATTATTTGAATAAACATGCGGCATAAAACACTCGTACCCTCGCCGTAACACGATCGAAGAATACTGATCACAATCGATATTCTGAGTCATGTATGATAAGAAGACAAAAAACATGTTGATATCTACGGAAGAGCAGGCTCGGACTGAGGAATTTTCAGATTCACCTCGAAACTAGAAAATACTCTAGTTTCATTTTCTCGAAACAGGGGCATAATTCATATGAAAATTTTTTGGTAAAGTGAGTTATTTTGAAGAGTTCTACCATCTGTCAAAAGAAAATACACCATGTATAACAACCCATCCTTTATTCTGAACAAGGAATCACCATTTGAAATTTTTCGCATCAATTCAGAAACACCCTGTATACCTTGGAATTTAGAGTTTCTCTTCCACTCTATTTGGAAGAAAAAGCGTGATATACTGTGGATTTCATAACGACTTGAGTCCTAGTTTTTCACTATAGGTATTTCGAAAAGGGGATGCCATTTCAGAAGATGGGGCAACAGAATTCTCTGTAGGAGTTGTCTGAACTGTTTCGAATGATTCTGAATACCAAAGATCTCATTAAAAAAAACTCGAAAATTTTTGACCTAATCCACTTGGATCTTGAAATATGAAATGTTTCGTGAAAGTATTTGGCAAAATTAAAAAAAAATGAAATTACCCAAAAATGACACCTTCTAGACATAATATGTAGTCCATAATGAAAACTATTCAAACCTAAGATCTCATTAAAAAAAACTCGAAAATTTTTGACCTAATCCACTTGGATCTTGAAATATGAAATGTTTCGTGAAAGTATTTGGCAAAATTAAAAAAAAAACTGAAATTGCCCAAAAATGACACCTTCTAGACATAATATGTTGTCCATAATGAAAACTATTCAAACCAAAGATCTCTTTAAAAAAAACTCGAAAATTTTTGACCTAATCCACTTGGATCTTGAAATATGAAATGTTTCGTGAAAGTATTTGGCAAAAAAAAAAAATGAAATTACCCAAAAATGACACCTTCTAGACATAATATGTTGTCCATAATGAAAACTATTCAAACCAAAGATCTCATTAAAAAAAACTCGAAAATTTTTGACCTAATCCACTTGGATCTTGAAATATGAGATGTTTCGTGAAAGTATTTGGCAAAATTAAAAAAAAATGAAATGACCCAAAAATGACACCTTCTAGACATAATATGTTGTCCATAATGAAAACTATTCAATAGAGTTCGAAGAACTTCCATAGAATCCGATGAACAAAGCGGTCTTCGATAATTTTCCACCTCCAGTGCTATTTTTGCGTCTTGAAAACCTTTTGGCACCGTTCGAATAGCGTAGGTGTCGCGGCAATGTTGACAGGAAAATAAACGTAAGACAGCTGCCGCTAAGAAGTGACATTAACTTAGGAGCAGTAGGGTAGGGCTATTTTTAAGATCGAATGTCGAAGAGAATACTTAAAACGGTTCAAAATTGAGTTCTACATCTTCGAAAGACTATTTTCAGTACCGCTTCTGACGCATTTTAATTTACGCGGAAATTTTTTCAGGATAGAAAGAATACGACGATATTTCGTGCCTTCTTTTAAATTATTACGAAATATCGCGAAATGTGTCCCAACTATTGATTTTAGAATTTCAAAACGGGGATCGATGGAAATCTCCAGAAATTTAGAGTATCAATAAAGCCAATGTCATTTAACCGTTCAGTTCCAAGTTACACAGTTTCACGAAAAATTATTCAGATGGAAGTTTTCTCGGTTGATGCTAAATTCGCCCATGAAAGTAGTATGTTTTGATGACAATGTTTCCCAATAAAACACCCTGTACAAGTATCAAAGAATGGTTTTGAAATCCTCCGAAAAGAGAAGTGACGATCGTGTTTCTTATTGTTTCGATAAGATAAAATCCCATCCCTTCAGACAGCTTTTTGTGCTTCCGCTCAAGCAGACACTCACTCACACAATACCCATCACCACTGGCTGCATTGTAACACGCCCAAGGATTTTCAATCGAAATTGAGTTAACGGTTTTTCACAATATATTCTGTGTTCTGACGAAAGTTTTTCGTTTGAGGAATACGAGTTCTGGCAGCGTACATTGTGGAAAACGAATGTCGACTCGATATCGAATTGAAAATCCTTTGCACACTAACACATCCACATTAAATAACAATCAAGCAACATCGATCATTTGAGAGGTTAGTGTTACGTTAGTGTTACACTGCAGTCGTGAGTTACAATATGTCCTACCAAAGCGTATCAAAGTTACAGAAAGAAGATACTGACACTATCCTTTCAAATATCGCGCGTTTCAGAATAGTCTTTAGGGAGCTTGAAAAAAGTTCCATATTATGGAGAAAATCAACATTTTGGAATCAAATAACGAAATTTTACACCGGAAACAGTTTTTGGCAAGAACCGCTGACAAATAACTTTGAACTCTGTTAAACTTTCGTAGGATCTATTATGGAACAATCAGCCCATTAAAAAAACTAAATCAACAACAGCAAACAATAAAAAGAGCGTCCGAATATACACCCCTCGGCTTCAAAAAAAAAATAAGGCTATGTTTACGGAGTCTTAATTGGGAAGACTGAGGGGTACTGAAAACACTTTACTAAAATAAGATCAATCAGGGCTACGACTTGAGCAAAACGGCCTCAAGATTAAGGGCTGGAGTGCGGTGAATTTTCTTCAAATGTCTAGCGATCGAATATGGTAGCTGTGAGCTCAAGATACCACCAAATTTTCATTGGAAAATCAAATAATTTCCAGTCACTAACTACCGATCTTACTTCAGTAAAATACTTTTACTTGGACTCGTGCAAATGACACTTATGGTACTCTGATCTGATAGGACAGGAAAGGGTTGTGTTGAATTCTTCTCTTTTACCGGAATCCCTGAACAGCTGAGAAGGAAGTTGTTCAGGTATTCACATAAATAAAAGCGAAGAATTGGACGAGGCAGGAAATACAGGGGAGTACCATAAATGTCTCTATATTTTAATAGGTGAAGTTCAATACTAATAAAATAAAATTCACACACACAACAAACACTCATCGAAAGAACTAACTGTTTACTGTATTTTTGTATCGAGGCTTAGTTTAATGCTGGTTCAAGTCTGCCAAATTCAAATCAGCATTTGTACGGTTTTATTGATACGCCAACAGTGCCTTCGTGACATTAGCTAGAAAAATAACGAAATATTCAGTTGGCGGTATGTGGAATACTGATGGTGCGCACTGCACGATTTTTTTTATGTGAACGCAGTGTACTTACCCGTACTGGCTGGGCAGAAGGGTCGGATAGCCTGTCCTTATTCCTGGGAAGGGAAAACCTGCAGAAAAGAATATTCCTTTAGATATTCCGAAGGAAAAAGTTCTAGCATTGAAATATCGATATTTAACTTGAGGGTTTTCCAATAAGAGGTGTAATTTTGAATAGGCCGCTATTTCGGTAGATGTCACTTTTGGGGCTGTCATTTTTTGACATTTGACAAGTAGAAACTACGCCATTAACAAAAATGGAAGATACACGCTTCTACAACGCTTGGAAATTATTAAAATTCACTATAAAAATGGGTCGTCGTGAAGCACTTTGTCGAACCGCGTGGTGGAAAAGTTAGAGTGAAGGGGGGTATACCCCCGCTGCGGGCGCCCATGCTATCGTCGACAGTGAAATCCCAAGGCGTTGAACCCTACCAAATGTCCACCGAATGACCTAATACGATATCGTGGGGCATCCTTATCGAATGTTGGCACACTTATCGCACCAGATCGTGGAGGAACCATGGTCGCTGGTTCCGCCAGGTGGTCTAACCGATGCGACCATCAGCGACCAAGTGGTTTACCGGAAAGCAGTGACCATAGCGTGGATTCTCCACCCCCTTCTAACTGTTTCCGGCCTTAGTTTTCCTTGCTTCCGCACAACTTGCACGACCAACAATTCGTTTACCCATATCGGATGTGGTAATTTACCGGAATGAGGTTGCGATGTGAAGCACGCTCTTGCACCTCGACGCCTGTTTATCGAGGGGGCTGTGCTGGATTACGAGGGTGGCACGAAAAGTGTCCATGAAAAATGTGTCGAACTCAGTCCGAAAAAAAACGGGCTTTATGGTTTGATTAGTTCTCTTTCGCCTTCTCTCGACTCGAAGTTTTGATGTGACTTTTGTAAAGAGAAAAAAGTCGACCGGAGCCATATCAGTGGAAAACGGTGGCTGTTCGATAGGATTTGTTGATGTTTTGGCTAAAAGTTCGTTCGTAATGATGGCCTTATTCACGAACTTAAAAGTCTTCATTATACTGTCTATGTCACCAAATACACTGCGCAAACAAATTAACGCACATTATGGAAATCTCAAATTTATTCTACAACTGAAGGTGTTCTCAATGATAATTATTTTTATCAGAATTATGCATGCATATGTTATCCACTTTCAACGTTTTTCTTCAATACAGATGTTTTCTCCCAGCAGGAATAAAAAAAGATGATATTATCAGATTTTGAATGTATTGGCTCCATTCTAAAATTGGTTGTTCTCGATCAATTCTAGAGATCAATAGTTTTTCTTTCGTTTGATTTTCTACACTCGATCGCTATGCAACGCGAAACACGCAATTTGACCCAAGAGGAATGTGCCCAAGCTCTAGTTTTGCGAGAAGAAGGGTGGACATACACCAGAATTGTAGAAAGGTTTGGAGTTTCCCATACAAGTGTGTCCAGAATGTTGCAGCGATTCAGGGAGACAGGTATGAATGTCCGAAGACATTCAAGAACGTTACTTGAGAGTTTCTTCGTTGAGACAACGGTTTGCAACCGCTCGCCTCCTTCAAAATCAGCTTGAGCAAACTCATGAGGCGCAAATTAGCACTCAGACAATAAGAAATCGCTTCAGAGAATATGATTTAAGGCCTCGTGTCGCAGCAAGAGGCCCAGCTCTTACCCCAGCCCATCGAAGGGCGCGTTTGGATTTTGCGAGAGAGCATATCCATTGGGAAGAGACCGATTGGAAAAGAGTTCTCTTCACAGATGAGTCTAGATTCTGCCTCTACCATTTTGATCGACGTTCCCTTGTATACAGACGTCCACATGAAAGATATGCTCAGTGCAATTTCCTGAATACTACTGGTTTCGGGGGAGGATCGATTATGGTATGGGGTGGAATATCTTGGACTGCTCGCACAGACCTAGTGGTCGTTGATAATAGAGCTATGAATGCTGATAAGTATAGAAGGAACATTCTTGAAGAGCATGTAGTGCCTTTGCCCCATACATTGGTGAAAATTTCATTTTTATGGCCGATAATGCCAGACCCCATCGTGCGCGCATCGTTCAGGAGTACCTTGAAGAGGTTGAAGTCTCTCGAATGGAATGGCCAGCAACAAGTCCAGATCTCAATCCGATTGAGCAGGTTTGAGACAACCTCAATAGAAGGCTGAGAAGTTCAGAAAATCATCCAGCTACTCTTAATGACTTAGGAATCCAACTCGGAGAAATCTGGGAAGGATTAGATCAGAACATTTTAAGATCACTCATTTTGAGTGTGAACCGTCGTTGCCGAGCTGTAATTAACGCAAGGGGTGGAAATACCAAGTATCAAATCACTTATCAGCATTTCAGTATTTTGAAAATTGTTAATTTCTCTTCATTCACATAAGATTCGGTGACATCCTGAATTCTTCCATTTAATGTGTCTTGTTTCGTTCAAAACCTTCCCGAGAGAACATAAAAAATAAGTTATAAAGTCAATGTAGAGTTAACTTCCATTAAAATTGAGATTTTCAGAATGTGCGTTAATTTTTTTGCGCAGTGTATAAACTAGTTTTGTTTAGTTATATTGAAAAAATTGAAATTTCAAAAATTTATAACTCGGAAACCATTAGACCTATTTTAGGTCTTTCCTTTCGAATGTTTTTTTCACTCCCCTCGATCTTTGGTCTCTTTCTCTTGAGGTCATTAAGTTTGAAATTTCCTTATTTCCGAACTAACAAGAACACACGTCCTTGATTCAATAACTTTTTTGCATAAAAATACCGAAACTATAGACTGCGAGAGAAGTTCCATAGTAATTGAGTGAATATTTTCTTTCCTAGTAGGTATGTCGACCCTGACTGACAGTCGCAAATGTCCTCTTATCGTATGAATAATATGTTTCCTTATCAAATTATTACTTATTTGTGCAGGTGACTTACTACCCACCGAAATGACACACTTTCCAGTAATGAAGATAATTTCAAACAACAATTTTTCAATGGAAAAAAATTCAACAATGAATGTGCTTCCATCTGCGGGAAAACATAATGAAACAAAATATTTTAGTTTTGAAAATTGATTCAGATATATCGGATGTTTTTTAGAGTGATAGAACTATAAATTGACATAACAAACACACTTTCAAATTAAGATTGAAGCCAAATTTTTTTTATTTGAAAGATATTTTATGAAATTTATGTTTCAAAAATAATTTCCGGCAAATGTCCACTACGACTAGCTCTGAGGAACCGCATTAGACCAGACCAATTTTAGACCACTTTTTCGAGTAATTCAGGCCTTATTTCAGCAATAACACGAGTTATGTTGGCTTCCAAAGCGTCTATTGTTTATCAGCATAAACCAATGACTCGACATAACCCCAAAGAAAATAATCCATTGGGTTATGTCGCATGATCTTGGAAGTCAATTGATTGGACCATTTCGCTAAATAATCATATCGCAAAAACCTTCTTTCAATAAATCAATTATTACTGTGGCAGCATGAGGTGTAGCACCATCTTGTTGGAACCAAAACACTTCTGGGTCGATACCATTCATATTTTGAAACGGATAATCATTGATCATCGATCTGTAACGAGCACCATTCACTGTAACATCGTTTTTAAAGAAATATGGACAGATGATGCCTCCAGCGTGTAAAGCACACATGGTGCATTTTACAGGATGCAATGGAACCTGCAGAACTTCTTGAGGATTGTTTTCATTCCATACACGGCAATTTGGCTTAGTTATGTAGCCATTCAACCAGAAATGAGCTCCATCACTAAACACAATTTTTTGATAAAGTGGATCAACGTCAAGGGCCTTATCAGCAAACAAACGACGCTTATTATGGTCAAGTGGCTTTAGCTCTTGAACCAGTTGGATATTGTATGGGTGTAGACCAAGATCTTTTCGCAAAATTCTCCATGTGGTGAATGCACAGAGCCAACTTGTTGTGAATGTCGACGAATAGACAAATCTGGATCTTCATTAACACTATCACTTACAGCAGCGATATTTTCTTCTGTATATACAATTCTTTGTCTTGTTATTGTTGTCGCACCGAGTTGAGAAAATGTTGTCCCAAATCTATCGATAGTCCGACAAATAAGCTGCTTTGCAGATCGACTTTGTGAACCATAAATTTTACGAAGTGCTTTTCAAGTTTGGCGAATAGAACACTGATTTTGAAAATAAATTTCAAGAATTTGTAAACGTTGTTGCGGCGCGAGTCTTCCCATCATAATTTGTCAATGCTTATACTGAACAGAAATGTCAAAACAACATGGCTTCTACCTTCTGTCAAATCACACAATTCACTCTAAAAAAACGCCCGATACTTCATTAAATTTCTTTCTACCCAGAGAAACCTTACAATGAACATTTATTTCGAAATCGTTGTACAAACAAAAGTACTGATGTTGACCAGATCCCCCTTTGTGTATGTGTATTGCACCATAGGAAACGAAAACGGAAAAGTATGCAATGATACGCGATTTTCATGAAGGTATGATTAGTTTACTTCTGAAATATATTTTTAGATTCCGTACAAGAGATATGTATAGAAACCAATATGTTACGTTTCCCATTCTATTTTACATTGGACTTGACTGAATTGAATTTTTCAGAGATCATACTAGCATGAAATTTTGTAGAATAAGTCCCTGTCCAAAATTATAATAAGAATAAAGAAATAGATTTCAGCATAGAGTATCTCATTTTATGGTAGAAAACCCAACAACTCCGGCCTTGTTTGTTTGATGAAAATTGTTGCTCTATTGAGAATAAAGTTGTGTCGTTGAAGGAGACCAATTTGAAAAAGATTCCAAATTCATTTTTGGCAGAGATTGGCATCCCAATCTCAAATAGAATTTGGATCAGACGCCAGATTAAAAATTACACTATTATTCAACTGGTTTGTTTGGCGCCGTACTTGGCAACTGAACTATTGGTCGTTTATTGTTGACAGTAAAACAGTTTAGTTTGAAGCAATCAATTCCACTCACCAGCCTGTACATTTCCTCTAGGCTTGGCACCTAGTATTGCTAAATTCACATTCGCTTTTCGGCCATCAATGATGGGATTTGGGTCCTTACATGCCCTCTCGGCTGAAGTTCTATCTCCCATTATCACCTGAAACGTAAAGTACAATACAGTCAAAGTATAGATAAAGCTGCAATAATTTTTTTAATTATATGACTCAATTTATTGGAAAAAGTTCATGCCAACTTCGATTTTTACGCGGTTTCTTGAACTCTGGACAATTTTAAACATTGTCTCGTCCTTGCCGTGAATTCGAGACAGCACACAACGAAATGTAGTATACAGAAATAATCGTAAATGTTCCCGTTTTTCCTGACAATGGAGAAGCGAAACAAGAACATTGTTTGATGTAGTCGAGAATCTGAATGTACAATTTGCGTCAGAACTGTTGATCACTAAAATGTTTATCTTCGGTTCGGTTTGTTAGATTTCTTTTACAATTTTCCTACGTTTCTTCATTGACATGATATGGCGAACACTAAAAATAAAACGTTATGTGTACAACGAAATTGGTGGCGATTTGTTGAAGACCGTTTTATTATTAGAATTCGCCCGGATGGATTAATATTCTTTCTTGTAAACATTTCTGCCAAAAATCGGGGGGGAAATTTGAAAAACCATACCATTCCTGTGCAATCTTCCTGAATATTATCGTATTTTATTCGAATCTTATGAATACTCCAAACGACCACGGTAACGATTCAGTTTCTACGCTAACTATACCGCTTGTTCAAGCGGTATTCACCAAATTCAAATTTGGAGCAAATATAAAATTATACAGGGTGACTGGTGACGTAAGGGACAACGGCTAAGTGGAGATAGAGGACCTCAAAGTGAATGAGAATTTGGGTTTCAAATTTCCCATAAGGGTATTCGTTTCGGAGATATAGGGTGATTTATGAAAAAATGCTAAATCTATGAACTCCCATATCTTCGTTAATATTATATGTTTTTCGCTGATATTTTACATGTTTGTTCATACAGGCATTCTCTGTCAGCATAAGAAAAAAAAATTGAAAGAATTGCTGGCCCGTACTCAAAAATTTCAATTTACATGTCAAGTGAGAAATATCACACGGTATATGAGATAAAATAAAATCAAATAGAAATTTGGAAAGAGGGAAAAAACTGATGAAATATCTGTTTTTTGTTTGAATGGCACAAATTTTCTTTCGTTTCTATGATATGTTGAAGTAAGAATATTACAATATTTTTATATTCAAATCATGAAAATTAGCTTCATTTTTTCAAGAGAGCCAATAAATGTATGGAGGTGAACGGCTCTCATTTCGAACATTTGCTTACTGATTTTTTTATGAATGATATTTGCGACTTTTTTTATTTTTGTGTTTGAGTATCCAACTCTCTCATCACCCCATCCACAACAAATTTTATATGGCATCGAAATATTAATTGATAAAAATAGATTTCAAGATTTGAAGGAATATTTTGATGCCAGGCTCATTCTAGCGCCTCGAATTCAAGGTTTTTTTTATCAGTAGTACTAATTTTTATGATTTGAATATAAAAATATTGTAATATTCTTACTTCAACATATCATAGAAACGAAAGAAAATTTGTGCCATTCAAACAAAAAACAGATATTCCATCAGTTTTTTTCCCTCTTTCCAAATTTCTATTTGATTTTATTTTATCTCATATACCGTGTGATATTTCTCACTTGACATGTAAATTGAAATTTTTTAGTACGGGCCAGCAATTTTTTAAATTTTTTTGCTTATGCTGAGAGAGAATGCCTGTATGAACAAACATGTAAAATATCAGCGAAAAACATATCATATTAACGAAGATATGGGAGTTCATAGATTTAGCATTTTTTCATAAATCACCCTATATCTCCGAAACGAATACCCTTATGGGACATTTGAAACCCAAATTCTCATTCAGTTTGAGGTCCTCTATCTCCACTTAGCCGTTGTCCCTTACGTCACCACTCACCCTGTATATTTCAAAAATTAGTAACTCTTGAAGCATTATGACGATTTCGTCCATTCACCTCTGTAATTAGCAAGACTCTAGGTATTTTTCTACGTAAGTTATCGCTTTTACGACCGGCCGGACATAATCAAATTCGACCGCGAGTCCAGCCTCCGCACGTTTCTGAAGAATCCTAGGTCAATCCGTCCCTGCGTTCGCAATGGTCCAAATGAAATGGATTCGAAAATCAGGGCAGCAGCCCGTTGCATGATGCATGGAGACTAGGGTGCATCGTCCCCTAAAATGGCATGGACTACATCCCCCATTTCTAACCCTCGGTTTAGCCTTGTTCTGTAGATAGTCATCGAAGGGATGCAATGAATCGAAACGATATGTGCTTCAGATTTCGCAGAACTTGAGATATCGTACGTTCACTAGGCGAAAACTTATTCTTAATTATAATATTCCGAAAGCTGGGCATAGTCGTTTGCACTATTTCAAGTTTTTACTTGTCCATAGCCTTCGATACTATGTTATCTATAGTTTCATACCCAGGGTATTCCACAATATTATTTGCAGCGCGGAATATTCATAATATAATCGGGAATATAACCTTTTGCAATGCATTACCCAGTTTAGACTTCGATCAGACAATCAACTTGGATTATTGGGAATTCACAACTCATTCTAACTTCATCTGGATTTTTCCATTTTTTGCAGGTTTAGTAAGCCTACTCTGTTATAGTAGTAGGAGTTAATCTTAAAACTTTCTGGGTATTATAGTTATCGTATATCTACCATTCATAAAATAATGAATTGTCGCCACTTGGAGTGGAACACACTGTATAACTGTTCTGCAATCATAGGAAATTTAGGCTATGATAGGACAAGCCTAATTTTCAATATTCTCTCGTAAATGTCCCTTAAAAGTCAGAATTGTTCATTTGAAAAATGCGTCATTGGGTCACTTAACTCCGTTCATGTTTCAAATTTCACATTTCTGTAATGCGTATTCGGAGAAAATAAGCAGATATACAGACAGGCATTCTGTGTTGAATACAGAGCAAATTTCTTGGTTTGAAAAAGGTCAAAAAATTATCTTAAAGTTCCTACATATTTATGTTTTTTTTTTCTGAATAGAGATTACATCCAATAGCCAAACATTAAATGGTTTGTAATCGAGTGAAATGTACACATCTAATATTAAGTCATATATGTTTGCATTGTCTTCAACGAAAATGGTAGGGAAGATATTCTTATAGTTTTTTCAAATGGCGCCATCAACTTAGATTGTCATGGATGATATGTGAAAGCATGGCATCTTAACATTTTTGGAGGAGTTCCTCAGGTTTTTGCTGAAGGAAGAGGAAGAATGTGTAAAGGTGAAATAATTGAAGTTAACTTACAAATCCGTATCCTCTACTTTTCCCCGTCTGGCGGTCGGTTATCACAACGGCTTCTTCGATCTCTCCGTAGACAGCGAAGTGATCCCTCAACGATTTGTCGGTCGTGTGGTAAGGCAGGCCACCAACGAAAAGTTTGGTCCAAGTGGTGTCTTTATTCTGGACGGAGGTGCCGTTGAGGCTTCCCGCGCTGAGGATGCCCAGGCTTCCCACCAAGGTTTCGGTTTCGGCGGAGCCGCCGAGGCCTGCACTAGGCATCAACATGGCTTTTTGGGCTTTTTCTTCTGCGGGCTCTTGTAGTGCCGCGCGTTCCCTATGGAGGTGGCTTTCTATCTGTCTTGGTGGACGGGTTCCTAAAGGGTTAACAATGGTGTTTATGTACTCTTTTGTGAAGGTGCTTCTACGATCTCGCATAGGTAAGCGGAATGGGACATAAAGTTTTGAGTTTGATGAAACTCAATTTCCAAGCACGAACGGATAACCAGAACACGTGTGTTGTTAGCTTCGAAGCGTCTGTTCAGCTTACGCGGTGTTAAAACACTAATTTTAGAATCGTGGATGCAGCTGTTGTCGTGTTACGACGTCTGAACTCAATAACGCACTGAAGGGAATGCCGATTCACCACCAAGGGTTAACGTCAACTTAAACCGACTAGCGCGTAATGTCACACATGTGATTGCCAACAACTGACAATTCGGGATCGGATACAAAATATATATCCCTCTTCTCTACCAGCTAGAATCGTACTGTTCACGCGTTGGGCGTTGTGCTCGAATTATGAACGTACAAGTTTGCACTCAGCCTTCTTCTGTCGAATTTAATGACATACCACACTAGCCGACCCCTGCCTTGCTGTATGCTAACCGTGTGGAGGGGATGATCATATGGTATCCATTTGTTTGGACCCCAAACTTACGCTGAGCTTTCCGATATTAACGGTATAGCTTAGCTTTTCTCTCTTCTATTCTGGACACGGGACAAAAATACGGTGCTAGTGCAGGATCGGCCTATCCCTCCGGCACCATGCAACCATTTCAATCCAAATCGTATTCACCCGATTCATGTGAGAATAAGGAACATCTGTACCCAGTTAGAACCATAAGATTAATAATTTATTTGAAGATTCATTCTGTCCATTCACGAAGGAATGCGAAATTCATGTGTATTGGGTTATGGTTCTAAGTGATATATATCATAACAAAAGTCCTCAACAGGGAGTCTCGAACATTACCCCTGGGGTAATATTGAGGGAGATACCCACCTTCAGGAGGTTGAAATAATAGACATTCAGAAAAACCTGTCTTTTGCTCAATATTCCAGATTTCTATAACTTATTCTTTCAAAGGGGCCAATGAAAAATGTTGATGGTTAGGAAACAAGGATATACATTATACAGGGAGATCAATGAAAAGAAACAGTCATTTTCAGAAACAGCTTCAAGAATGCTGGATATGGCAAGAGTTAGAAGCCATGTTTGCAGGAAACTCTTATTTCCATTAATACTATCTTACCTTGTCAATTTGTTAAACCTCCTCCGAGACACCCTGTATTAGGCAAATCTATACTCCATTCACTTTAATAAAGTATCCCGGTTGGCCAAGATTTAGGTTCATCAAGTTTTTCGACTCAAAACTGACGCAGGTTGGTTCTGGTGAAATGTCAAATAATTCTCAGAGACGTTGCCAATGGTAATACAGTCGAACTTCGATAAGTCGATTTTTTTGGAGGAATTCCTCATTCCGAGTGATTTCAACATGTAGAAAAGTTGGCAAAAGAACTCTCGCGAATCAAACGCGGAATAGCTAAACATTTTGCCGTTTTTCTTTTTCAAGTATCCGAAAAATGTTTTCCGCAAAAATCAATCGAGCTCATCACTTTCAGAGATTTATCCGTGAGGAAAAAAAAAACATCGCCACTCTTGTATTTCAAAAATTATTAGATATTTCGCAAACTTGATATCAACTTAGCGAAACAACTATTCAAATAATGTTTTCAGCAAAAAACAAAGTAGCTAATATTTTTCAGTGAATATTCCGTAAATTATCCATGGTGATAGAAAATTTTTATCTTTTAAGTTTTTGTAGAAAAATGACAAAATCTGATTGATCGATCTGCGGCCGTCGGAACGTATATCAGGCATTTTTTTCGAAAACTATGAATGCAGTATTGTTGAAATTCGAAAGGAAGATGTAGCTCTCCATGCTTGATTTATCCGGGAAAAAATATCACGTGCACTGGTAAGAGTAGGTATATCACATTACCAGGTCACATATTGAAAAAAATATTTAATCAATCAACAGATTTTTTTCAATGATTTATCCAAAAGATGAAATAATTTGTTGATTGCCAAAATAATTTTTTGAATATGTGATCTGCTAATTTGATATTAAGTTCAGCAGAGCATGTTTTTTCACACGAAAGCGGCACAATTCTCCTTTTCGCGGATAAATAAAAAATCGAAAGCCTTATCTTTCTTCCAAATTTCAAAACAATTGCATGCATAGTTTCAGAGAAAAATGCCTGATATACGTTTTGACGGCTGGAGATCGATCAATCAAATTTTCTTTCACCACGAATAATTTTCGGATAAATCGCCGAAAAAGGTGAGCCACTTTGTTTTTTGCTGAAAATATTTTTTGAATTTGTGTTTCGCTAAGTTGATATCAAGCAGACGAAGCATCTAATATTTCTTAAAATACAAGATTGGCGATGTTTTTTTTCTTCACGGATAATTTACGGATAAATCACTGAAAAAAAGAGCTAGATTGATTTTTGCTGAAAACATTTTTCGGATATTTGTTTCGCTAAGTTGATATCAACTTATCTACTATTTAAAAAAAAGGGAAAAAATCATCAGTGCAGTTGAAATTGGTGATTTTCGTGAGAGTTCCAATGTAAATGGAGTAAATTCTTTTAAAGTTCA
Source organism: Adalia decempunctata (assembly GCA_951802165.1). NCBI lineage: Eukaryota > Metazoa > Arthropoda > Insecta > Coleoptera > Coccinellidae > Adalia > Adalia decempunctata. Next base: position 7,462,303 of record OX637704.1, on the reverse strand, counting down.
ACTGTGACACAGGTTTCATAGTACTACTACATTTTCATACTGGAATGTTTCAAGTTGTGCGTAGGTACTTTAATGTCTTCTGTAGGCTTATTTCTTGAGAATTTGGAGAGAATTCTATAGGTCCGTCTGTTCTTTCAGAAGTTTTTCTATTGGGTTATTCGTACTTTAATTCTTTTTTCGAACTATCACAAAGTAACGGACTATTCTGTCCATTATTTTTCAGTAAAATTTCAACAGTCGATTCTTGATTTCCTCAAAAGAAAATAGTATAACTGAATCATCCAACCATGTTTATATACGCGAAATATTTCCAGTAAATACACAGAAAAAGTTTCTTCAACATTCGCCCGGTCTTTGGAATCATTGAACATTATGATAAATACGTAATTACTACGACCTCTATGTAGAAAGGACAACGTTGCTTAGTTATCTGACAGGAAAATGACTGTAACCAAACATTTTCAAAATATACACGGTGAAATGTGTCAGAAGGTCATGGCCAACCGGGATACATTATGAAAGTGAATGGAGTATAATTATGTAATTTATAATATTGCTCTTTTGTGATGAAATATCGGATAAATCCACCCCTGTTCGGTGGGTACCTCGAATACAATAGTCTACCGAGTACGCCTCGTTGTCTGGCACACCTGGCAAGGAAAAAGGGCACCCTCTCTGCAACTGAATGCACCCTCTGTGTTAGCACTGTGACGTACGATTTCCTTACATTTCATTGGTACGATTTCCGATGACAAGAATATTTTATCATACAGTGTTTCCAGCTGGACAATAATGAATTCGGTTTTTGAAATGCTTTGTTTTTATGTAGACCTCAGCATGTCAGTGATGCATCCAGTTTTCGAGAGAAGCAAATCATTCTGATTGAAGGTTTTTTGAGGAACTTGAAAGTATTGCTTACAAATTAAATTGTCCTACGAGTATACCTTTGTCGCCATTTGAATTTGGTTGAAACTCTTGAAGACATAATATTCTAGAAAATTTCCGATGATATGGTTTGGGAAAATTGTTTTAACATTAATGACGTTGGTTGAGCTATTTTCTGGTTGATAGGATTCATGAGATCTAACTTTTGGATTCGATTACTTGTTTGTACGTTGGATTTTATGAATCCTATGATAGCAATAGTCCGAAATTGCTTTTCGCTTGTGGATTGGAAATTTGTCGATAGAGGAAATTTAAATAACGCTCCTAATTGTTTTTTGTTGGACGAAATAATGTGACTAGATCATTCGCGACATATAAAAGTGAAATACCATTTTTACTGTCACCGTTGGGCGCTTATGATTTTATGGTTTGTGAAACGTAGGCAATAGAAAAGTATAGGAGACAGATGTGAGTCAATAGCACGCGTTTTAACTCACAGGGTTGTATCAGGAAAAACCGTACAATTGCGAGTAGGTCGTTATCCTGAACTGTGCTTGAACAGCATGTTCCACTGTTGAACCAGCTTTTCATATAATAGGAATAAGGCATTTAATAATTTTTATTATAGAATTTTGCCATTTTCTCTTGCTCTTCTGTTTGAAGATGATAACTCCGAAAGTATGATAAATACGTTTTGTCTTTTGTTCTTAGAACCGCTTCATTAATTACCTAAATATAGTTTGAAAATGCGTTCATGGATTTTTCAAACTACTCTTTGTGGTGCCAAATGACTTTGAGATGCAGTTGTCGCAAGCGAAGTTTATTTTCGGTTAGTTATTGCTACGACATACTCTATCATCTGCCATAGATTCTTATATTGGGAGGTCCTTTGAAAATGAAACAGATGACATTTCAAATGGAAAATTAAATTCCGAAAAATCCATAAATTATTGAATTGAAATACACTGCGCAAAAAAATTAACGCACATTCTGAAAATCTCAATTTTAATGAAAGTTAACTCTACATTGACTTTATAACTTATTTTTTATGTTCTCTCGGGAAGGTTTTGAACGAAACAAGACACATTAAATGGAAGAAAAATTCAGGATTTCACCGAATCTTATGTGAAAGAAGAGAAATGAACAATTTTCAAAATGCTGAAATGCTGATAAGTGATTTAATACTTGGTATTTTCACCCCTTGCGTTAATTACAGCTCGGCAACGACGGTTCATACTCAAAATGAGTGATCTTAAAATGTTCTGATCTAATCCTTCCCAGATTTCTCCGAGTTGGATTCCTAAGTCATTAAGTCTAGCTGGATGATTTTCTGAACTTCTCAGCCTTCTATTGAGGTTGTCCCAAACCTGCTCAATCGGATTGAGATCTGGACTTCTTGCTGGCCATTCCATTCGAGAGACTTCAAGGTACTCCTGAACGATGCGCACACGATGGGGTCTGGCATTATCGTCCATGAAAATGAAATTTTCACCAATGTATGGGGCAAATGGCACTACATGCTCTTCAAGAATGAATACTTATCAGCATTCATAGCTCCATTATCAACGACCACTAGGTATGTGCGAGCAGTCAAAGATATTCCACCCCATACCATAATCGATCCTCCCCCGAAACCAGTAGTATTCAGGAAATTGCACTGAGCATATCTTTCATGTGGACGTCTGTATACAAGGGAACGTCGATTACAATGGTAGAGGCAGAATCTAGACTCATATGTGAAGAGAACTCTTTCCCAATCGGCCTTTTCCCAATGGATATGCTCTCTTGCAAAATCCAAACGCGCCCTTCGATGGGCTGGGGTAAGAGCTGGGCCTCTTGCCGCGACACGAGGCCTTAAATCATATTCTCTGAGGCGATTTCTTATTGTCTGAGTGCTAATTTGCACCTCATGAGTTTGCTCAAGCTGATTTTGAAGGAGGCGAGCGGTTGCAAACCGTTGTCTCAACGAAGAAACTTTCAAGTAACGTTCTTGAATGGCAGTTGTTACCCATGGTCTACCCTGTCCTGGTCTTCGGACATTCATACCTGTCTCCCTGAATCGCTGCAACATTCTGGACACACTTGTATGGGAAACTCCAAACATTTCTGCAATTCTTGTGTATGTCCACCCTTCTTCTCGCAAAACTACCGCTTGGGCACATTCCTCTTGGGTCAAATTGCGTTTTTCGCGTTGCATAGCGATCTAGTGTAGAAAATCAAACGAAAGAAAAACTATTGATCACTAGAATTGATCGAGAACAACTGATTTTAGAATGGAGCCAATACATTCAAAATCTGATAATATCATCTTTTTTTATTCGTGCTGGGAGAAAACATCTGTATTGAAGAAAAACGTTGAAAGTGGATAACATATGCACGCATAATTCTGATAAAAATAATTATCATTGAGAACACCTTCAGTTGTAGAATAAATTTGAGATTTCCATAATGTGCGTTAATTTTTTTGCGCAGTGTATTTCGAATTCAATATCTTCTTCGAATATCTTGCTTCAATGTGAAAAAGACTTGTATAGATTTTCATGAAAATTGAAAAACTATCTCTGAAATGTGAAAAGCAAGTCGTGTAATTGAACATGTGGAATAAGAAACCCCCCGCGTTATGTCCAGAAGAAAAATGATCTCCATCACTGAGCAAGTTGGTATCTTCACGTGGGGCGTATCAAAATACATCAACACATGTTATTTATTCTTCGTGGTAGCCACAGCTGATTTCTAGAAGATCACAATATGAATCAATGAAGCTGCAGGTAGAATATGAAGTTCTGATAATTTTTAATAATTTTGCATTTGTTTACGGATTTCCAAACTGAGAACCATATGGTAAGAACTGAACGAGAATAAATTCACTATCACAAAAACGCTCATATCTTTTGAACCACTGGACCGATTTCGAAAATCAAACTCATTTTCGAATCATCTTCTAATTCTAATGAAAACTGTTTTTACAATAAAAAAACCGAAACTTTCTACAAAATTCATGGATTTTTTCTGGAATTTTTCCCATCATGCTTCTTATAGTGTTCTCAGTCATTTTCTGGGATGCTGTCTTCCACTTTTGCTTGAATTCCGCTAATGTTTTCGTTGATTTCTTAGTCTTCTTCAATTCTGTTTTTACCATGGCCCAATATCTTTCGATTGGCCTGAGTTCTGGGCAATTTGGTGGATTGGCCTCTTTGGGGACAAAAACCACCTCATTAGTTTCGTACCATTCCTTTGTGGCCTTGCTGTAGTGATATGAAGCGAAAAATTTGCAAATTGCTTGCCAAACCAGGAATTTTTTAGGAAACTTTGCTCTGAAGTTTAAAATTCCTGACCAGGAAGTTGCGAGAAATCAGCCAAGACATAGGTTTCGCCGTCCATCACGCAACAGGAAAAATTTTTCAAGAAATCTTTTTTTAATTTCTTTGCTCTTGATTTCGCTTCTTGATTTCTCAGCGTTCCTGTCTGGCACTTTCTGCACTTTGTATGTTCTAAGACCACAACTCGCCTTGATTTTCTGAACGGTTGACTGCGAACAACCCACTATTTGGGCCACTTTCCGTCCTAAAAGGTTAGGATTCTTCTGAAAAAGGCTGATGGCTTTCTTCACTTTTTTTGGGCTATGAAACCCCTTTTTCCTCCCAGTTCCTTCCTTGCGGTTAATTGTAAGATCTTCGTTGAAGCGCTTAACAACTCTTGATACCGTTTCCGGACGAAGGCGAGCCTCTTTTGCGATACTTTTGAAGCTCCATTTTTTATTATTTTCAAAAAGCTTCACTATAAATTCTCGTGTTTTCATTTCGCTTGACATTTTGCGACAGAGAACTGGAATATCTATGAAGTAAATAACTCTCAATTGGCTCAAGAGATATAGGCGTTTGTGTGATAGCGAATTTATTCTCGTTCAGTCCTTACAAGGTACAAACTTAGCACTACTTTCAATTTTTTTTATCGTCTTTCATGATAATGATTATAAAAGTTGTATGGGATGGTTCTTCAATGATTACTATCTTGGCACAACAGTCGAATGGGGTAGAAAATGCGATGTGGTGTTAATGCCAGCGCTCCATGTATTATTTTCTCCATCCCTATTATTCAAGGACTATCTATGTATTCAATCTAGCTCAACGCACGGAATGAAGTCTGTCGAACCAGTTTCTCAGTTTTATTCGAAACAATTTCACTAAAACTGTTGTGTGTTCTTTTAAAATAATTATTAAATAGCAGATAGTCCCATAATCTGGATTCATATTCAAAAATAGACTTGAAAGCGTTATTTTTTCGAGCATTTGAAATGATTGGAAGTGTTCTCCGAGTCTAGATTTAATTGCTTCGATTCTTGTTTTCTTTGCGAACAATGTGACAGCTGGCTTTAATGAATTAGTTTTTATTTTTAAATACAGGAAGAAGACGAACGCGTATAAATAGATTGTCATTACTACTTTCCACCAATGGGATCTCAATCTTGAGTCTACAGGCTAGCTGAGAAATATTTCACCTATCTTTGACTAGGCCCAGTGTCAAAATAATGTTTTTTTTTCTGTCATTAATTATTGGAGGTGAGCGAGAACGGTTTTCCTGTTGGAAATAGTCCTGTTTACAGTCGGTTGGACCTAGAGATGTCTCGCTTTATTTATTTGACAATTTTTCTCGGTTTTTTCAGACGTAACATGTAGGTATCATTTGAGAAGTTATTTTTATGAAGGTATTCAAGCGTTGTTCCAACCTACGAATCAGTATATAACACATTTTGATGTTCTAGGAGATGCTGACCTGGAATTTGAAGCTGTCTTTCTCTAGAATGATCCATTTTGTCCTTTGAAATTTATGAAGGCCGAAACCCCATTTTATTTATCGAACAATCGATTATGGTGCCTTTAGAAACTCAACTCTTCTAAAAACATTCGTGAGCAATACCGATTCTTCCCCCAAATTCTTCATAAATTATGTAAAGCTTGCTCAACGGCCATCAGAAACGGGGGAGACTAGCTCATAAGTGATTTGTTCTTAACAAGAGCAATAAAGCTATAGCGCTGTAGACAACAGGTAAATGTCTGAATCTACACGCAAAACATGAAGTATTCAGGGGCTGCACGGAACAACCCCTTCAATTACACCTAAGGTGGAACTTTATGGTTTTTTAATTGGTCGCAGGAAAATGCTGTCTAATATTTATTTTCTAAGGTTTTCGGATTTTAATCAAGGAAATAAAACAATTAAAATATAATCATCAGATGATTGACTTTTATGTGAATTCTTGTTCATCATACAGGGTGGCCCGTAATTGTTGTTCGATGTGTTATTTTGTAATCTTTTTCTTCTAGGTTGTCAAGGCTGTAACTACACTGCGCAAAAAAATTAACGCACATTCTGAAATTCTCAATTTTAATGAAAGTTAACTCTACATTGACTTTATAACTTATTTTTTATGTTCTCTCGGGAAGGTTTTGAACGAAACAAGACACATTAAATGGAAGAAAAATTCAGGATTTCACCGAATCTTATGTGAAAGAAGAGAAATGAACAATTTTCAAAATACTGAAATGCTGATAAGTGATTTAATACTTGGTATTTCCACCCCTTGCGTTAATTACAGCTCGGCAACGACGGTTCATACTCAAAATGAGTGATCTTGAAATGTTCTGATCTAATCCTTCCCAGATTTCTCCGAGTTGGATTCCTAAGTCATTAAGAGTAGCTGGATGATTTTCTGAACTTCCCAGCCTTCTATTGAGGTTGTCCCAAACCTGCTCAATCGGATTGAGATCTGGACTTCTTGCTGGCCATTCCATTCGAGAGACTTCAACCTCTTCAAGGTACTCCTGAACGATGCGCGCACGATGGGGTCTGGCATTATCGTCCATAAAAATGAAATTTTCACCAATGTATGGGGCAAATGGCACTACATGCTCTTCAAGATTGTTCCTTATATACTTATCAGCATTCATAGCTCCATTATCAACGACCACTAGGTCTGTGCGAGCAGTCAAAGATATTCCACCCCATACCATAATCGATCCTCCCCCGAAACCAGTAGTATTCAGGAAATTGCACTGAGCATATCTTTCATGTGGACGTCTGTATACAAGGAAACGTCGATCACAATGGTAGAGGCAGAATCTAGACTCATCTGTGAAGAGAACTCTTTCACAATAGGCCTCTTCCCAATGGATATGCTCTCTCGCAAAATCCAAACGCCCCCTTCGATGGGCTGGGGTAAGAGCTGGACCTCTTGCCGCGACCCGAGGCCTTAAATCATATTCTCTGAGGCGATTTCTTATTGTCTGAGTGCTAATTTGCACCTCATGAGTTTGCTCAAGCTGATTTTGAAGGAGGCGAGCGGTTGCAAACCGTTGTCTCAGCGAAGAAACTCTCAAGAACGTTCTTGAATGGCAGTTGTTACCCGTGGTCTACCCTATCCTGGTCTTCGGACCTGTCTCCCTGAATCGCTGCAACATTCTGGACACACTTGTATGGAAAACTCCAAACCTTTCTGCAATTCTTGTGTATGTCCATGCACCCTTCTTTTCGCAAAACTACCGCTTGGGCACATTCCTCTTGGGTCAAATTGCGTGTTTCGCGTTGCATAGCGATCGAGTGTAGAAAATCAAACGAAAGAAAAACTATTGATCACTAGAATTGATAGAGAACAACTGATTTTAGAATGAAGCAAATACATTCAAAATTTGATAATATCATCTTTTTTTTATTCCTGCTGGGAGAAAACATCTGTATTGAAGAAAAACGTTGAAAGTGGATAACATATGCATGCATAATTCTGATAAAAATAATTATCATTGAGAACACCTTCAGTTGTAGAATAAATTTGAGATTTCCATAATGTGCGTTAATTTTTTTGCGCAGTGTATTATCTGAATTTTTGGGAAGTTGTTAAGGTATACTTAATAGAAAGTCTTTCATTTTATAATTATTTATTGAATATTGAATTATACAGCAAATATCAAGCTCATCATACCATATTGAGTATTCTATCTGCACCCATTTAGATTTTCTAGCTAAACCTTCATTTTAAAAAAGTGTAATTAAGTGCGAAAATATCTTTACAAATTGATGCAGAAGAATATCTTGATTTTATAACGCTTTCGAAACTTCTTTAAGATCAATGAAACTGAAAAAATGCGACAACTGAATTATTCTAGGCCATTGTTCAAACAATAAAATTTGGGATATATGTATCAAAAGATTTAATTGAAAAAGGGAATTGCTCTTATAACTTCTTCATTAGATAAAATAAATTATTTTCTGTGGAAATTCGAAAATTGTGCTTTTTGCTATATGGATGGTCTCAAGGGCCCATCAGTAATTTGAATTATCAAGAGTCGATCATACTTAACATCTCAAAGCAACAAGACACATCAATCTGAAAATGATGTTCCTAATTTCATTTCCTATGTACGAAATCATGCTCGTATCCTACGATATCGTGGACCTTTTGAACAATGGCATTTTTAGTGAGCTCTTGTGGAAACAAGTTGGCATATGGAAAATTATGGTAAAATATGGGGAAGGATGGAGTTTGGGTGATGCTTATTCTCTCATTGCCATTCGATGGCCCATAACCATTGTGGTGTACCTCGTATGGAGGACTGTGTCCTTGATTCACAACTGGTGGTCCATATGTGAAACTGACATGATCATAATGCCCCCCTTGGCCATATCCATTAGGCTGGGTTACATTCTGAGCTGCTGTAGTTGTTTTAGTAGGGGTTGTTGTTGTAGAAGCTTCCGTTGTTGTTGATTCTGTACTATCAGTTGTGGTGGAAGCTTCTGTAGTTGTTGTAGTTGCTTGCTGTCTTTGTTTAGGTTTTTCTTTCGATGTTTCCTCGGAATTTTCGAGTTCCTCTACAGATCCATCGCTTAGGATGTCTTCTTCACTATTATCAGGTCTTTTTCTGGTTTTCGGCTTCTTGGTAGTTTTTTTCCTTTTTCTGTATGGTTTAGTTGTTGTTCTCTCGTAAAACTTCGTGGTAGTCTCGAAGTAATCATCATATTCATCGTCGTATTCAGAACTGTCATAATGGTAATCGTAATTTTCCGGTGCTGGTCTTCTTTTGATCGGAGGTCTTCTGGTTCTGTAAGGTTTTTGTCTGGTTGCTAAATCATCGTAGTTGTCGTAGTAATCATAATATGGAGGAGTTGTGGTTCTGTAACGATTAGGGGGATTTCTTTTTCTCTGATTATTAGGAAATCTGTTCCCGTAATCTCTCCTTGGAGGGTATGTTCGTCTTGGAGAGTAATCCCATCTATTTGGTGCAGGTTGTCTAATGTAATTGTATTGTGACTGGGATGGAAGTTGGTCGAAAACGTCAGGGCTTTCAATTGTGGCATCCGCTCCATTATATTTCCCTGAGTAAGAATCGATGGTAGGAAGATTTTGACGCATACCTCCAGTGGTATGGTCATCGTGAAGGGGATCAGGGGGCGAATAGTGATCGTGATAGCTTTCTGCTGCGAACGCTGTGAGCCCATGGAGATAGGGACTAGCCGGCTTCCATATTTGTTCAGGTTGTTGAATCTGATTGAATGAGAGATAGTTCACGGGTTTATTAGAGAACCAAGGTTGGTGTGTTATGGGTAAAAGACTGGATGCTGCGTATTTTGCAACAGCTTTGGTGAAGAAAGTTGCAAGAAGAAAACTCAGAAATGGTCCGTATGTTCTACCCTGACGATGGCCTAGTTCCGGGGTTGTCGAACGAACTGAAAGAAAATATGCCCCTCTAATCAAACTTCTTAAAATGGTATCAATATTCAATTCACTGTATGCAATTTGCTTGGCTACATTAATCAATATCAAGCAAATAATGAATTGTTGATCTGTCTTAGGTCCTGCCATGCAGCATTTTCTGAATTACTGCCTAATTTCAATTGATAATTGGGTTTGGTACAACAGAAATCGAGTATCATTCAGGTTATTTACTAGAATCGCGAAAAAAATAAAATGTCTATTGTACTCACAATTATGAGGGCTTCCCTGGGTATAATCAAACACCACACTCCAATTCTTCATAGTGAACTCTGAAGTGATACTGATTTGAAGCCAGATGAAACCGAAACTAAATGAAAAAATAGAAAGTGAAAAGTATATGAGGGTTTTATCTAAGATGACCAGCATTGCTGTTTCCATTTTATGGAAATGGTAATTGAATGACGAAAGTATTGGACGAATATCGAAACTTATGGCAGATATTCGAAATCATTGCCGATTTCTGCTTCATGAAATATTAGAAATTTTTCATATCATACATTACATACAGAGTGTTGTTAAATTAGTGCAAGTTGAAAGGTGATGGCTGAGTTTTTTCAAGCCAAGTGTTTACATAATCCTTATGTAGTTTTCAATATTGCCAAATGAACTGTCGAAATATGTAAAATACGAAAAATGAGAAACTGAATATCTTTGAAAGAAAAATAAGTGATGGACGAAATCAAGAATGGTTGCTAAAAATATAATCTTTCCAAGTTTTGAATTGAGGGAATGTGCGACATCTATAGAAGTTTCTACGAACGACACTGCAGAACATATCTATTTCTCTAATTCAGGACCGGCTCCCTCTATGAACGTGTGTAAGACCGAATACAGTAGTGAAGCGCTCGTCGGAAATTTGAAATTATGTCTTAATCATGGAAACAATTTGAAGAAACTAAACTCAGGTGTCAACAACTTTAAGTTGGTAAGAAGTTGAAATACCCTGATAGTGATTGACCTGAGCCAAATAGGACATTTTTGAAATTCTATTCTATTCTATTGGGCATATGGGCAAATGGGCGTTTCAGAAAAGTTGTTCTTTTTCTGTCGAAAATTCTTCGTTTCTGTGGAAATATTTCAAAGTACTTTTACACGAATAAATCAATGGTGTCAGTACTTTTTTCTAGAATCGCATGTATTTTTGGGTTTTCGAAGAAAAAATATTTTCAAACGGGACCCTCATATACACTGCGCAAAAAAATTGACGCACATTATGGAAATCTCAAATTTATTCTACAACTGAAGGTGTTCTCAATGATAATTATTTTCATCAGAATTATGCATGCATATGTTATCCACTTTCAACGTTTTTCTTCAATACAGATGTTTTCTCCCAGCAGGAATAAAAAAAAGATGAATCAGATTTTGAATGTATTGGCTCCATTCTAAAATCAGTTGTTCTCGATCAATTCTAGTGATCAATAGTTTTTCTTTCGTTTGATTTCTACACTCGATCGCTATGCAACGCGAAACACGCAATTTGACCCAAGAGGAATGTGCCCAAGCGGTAGTTTTGCGAGAAGAAGGGTGGAGATACACAAGAATTGCAGAAAGGTTTGGAGTTTCCCATACAAGTGTGTCCAGAATGTTGCAGCGATTCAGGGAGACAGGTATGAATGTCCGAAGACCAGGACAGGGTAGACCACGGGTAACAACTGCCATTCAAGAACGTTACTTGAGAGTTTCTTCGTTGAGACAACGGTTTGCAAACGATCGCCTCCTTCAAAATCAGCTTGAGCAAACTCATGAGGCCCAGCTCTTATACCCCAGCCCATAGAAGGGCGCGTTTGGATTTTGCGAGAGAGCATATCCATTGGGAAGAGGCCGATTGGGAAAGAGTTCTCTTCACAGATGAGTCTAGATTCTGCCTCTACCATTGTGATCGACGTTCCCTTGTATACAGACGTCCACATGAAAGATATGCCATTTCCTGAATACTACTGGTTTCGGGGGAGGATCGATTATGGTATGGGGTGGAATATCTTTGACTGCTCGCACAGACCTAGTGGTCGTTGATAATGGAGCTATGAATGCTGATAAGTATATAAGGAACATTCTTGAAGAGCATGTAGTGCCATTTGCCCCATACATTGGACGATGATGCCGACCCCATCGTGCGCGCATCGTTCAGGAGTACCTTGAAGAGGTTGAAGTCTCTCGAATGGAATGGCCAGCAAGAAGTCCAGATCTCAATCCAATTGAGCAGGTTTGGGACAACCTCAATAGAAGGCTGAGAAGTGCAGAAAATCATCCAGCTACTCTTAATGACTTAGGAATCCAACTCGGAGAAATCTGGGAAGGATTAGATCAGAACATTTAAAGATCACTCATTTTGAGTATGGACCGTCGTTGCCGAGTTGTAATTAACGCAAGGGGTGGAAATACCAAGTATTAAATCACTTATCAGCATTTCAGTATTTTGAAAATTGTTCATTTCTCTTCTTTCACATAAGATTCGGTGAAATCCTGAATTTTTCTTCCATTTAATGTGTTTTGTTTCGTTCAAAACCTTCCCGAGAGAACATAAAAAATAAGTTATAAAGTCAATGTAGAGTTAACTTCCATTAAAATTGAGATTTTCAGAATGTGCGTTAATTTTTTTGCGCAGTGTACATTTTTCAGTATATTTCACTAGAGCTTGAAATTACCATTCCAAAAAGATAACACCACACTTTGTATTTTGCCGAATTCATATTTTCAAAGGAGAATTTCATGCATGAAGAGCCCAATGTAAGAAAGAATGCTTTGGATAATGAGGTCAAAATTAAAATACGATCTATTCATGTCGAAAATGTCAAATTGAAATTCAGATAGTCAAAACGTTGCTCAATTCAACTGCACGTAGTATATCAAGTATGGTATGTTTTTGGAATGGTAGTTTCAAGCTCTACTCGAATATACAAAAATATATAGGGTGTATATTTATCTATAAAAAAATAATGAATACGTATTGACACCAGTGAATTCTACGTAAAAATATACTACAGAAATGTTTTGATCGAAATGAAAAATTCTCGACAGGAAAAAAATTACAGCAACTTCTGAAAATAAACACAATTTGAAGGGAATGAATTTCAGAAGTTTTTTATCGCTTTGGGTGCGTATTTTTCGGATAATCAACCTGGATTTATCTAATCATATCAGCTTATCTTCCATTACTCATTTTCTAAGATGCAAGTTCCCCAGTTCTACTTACATTCAATAAGTAACATGAATCTATCCCTCGCAAATATAAACAAAGTGATCGATTCTGTGGTGACATGAGTTTCAATTCTCTTTAATGATCCATCCAAGTGATTTGTTGAGGTCTGATTCACGATCAAAGCAGTTTACTGCACCGTTGAATTTGCAGGGACAAAGTGAAAATGACTGGGGTATATATATTTTCCCCTGTTTGGCTAAACTGTTTAATTGGAAAACTTTCGCTAAACCATCCCTGTTTACTGCAATCTTATCCTTGATTGGGTTCGTTCAAGGGTTTTTGCTGTTTTATTTTAGGAATACTTCGGAAATATGGTCCAGACAGTATGGCATACCCAAGGGAACAGCAGGTGAGAAGTTCACCTATATAATTATGTGTTGCGATTGATTATCTGAGTATTTCATATCGAGGTTGCTTCGAATGTTTGTTTGTGGAAAGTGAATTGTTGGTTACTGTCATTTCTATGGCAGATATGGTTAATCTATCCACATGCAAAATTATGACTCAACGGCTTCAAGATTGTTTCTTCAGTAACATTAATTGATATTTACTTTTCAGAATGGGTTATATACGCGAATGAATTTTTCGTGGGCTTGGTAGCATTGCCGATCTCTTATTGGGCCTCTGTAACTCACAAGATCAGATGGATTTCTCTCATTACTATCAGTCATGCGATATTCTCAATTTCGATGTTTATCCCAGAGAGGCTATTCGCTAAGACGACATTTCCTCCAAACTCGACTGGTGGGTACAGATAACCATTCATTTTATCAAGGAGCTTTCAAAAATGTTGTACCTCCTCTGATTTCAGTATCACTTTGTGGGGATGCCACCCAAACAGAAGATGCAACCACTGTGACTGCTGCTTTCGTTTTTATTATAATAAGTCAACTAATGTGTGCTGCAGCTTCTGTAGCCTTTTATTCCCTTGGATTGGTCTACATGGACGATAATACTGTAAGAAATAGACCAATGATTTTAGGTAATTATGATGACCTCAGCAGAATATCTATAGTTGCATTTGGAATGTAACATTTGTTTCTTCTCCATAGCGATTGCTTTAGCATCACGGTTGTTGGGACAACAATTTGGCATTTACTTTTCTTGGATACCAAACTGGTTTAATACACCCTTCATATTCAGGAGCTTTGGTATGAATTCAATTTAGATATATTTTCATCTAAAAGAATCCGAATTATTGTTTCAGTTTGGCAAGCCCCTTGTTTCCTCTACTTATTGCTTGGAATAGCAATAGGGATGTTTCCAAAAGTTTTACCATCATTACTGATAAAAAGACTAGCAGCTTCTTTACTAGAAATTGTGAGTGGAGTTTCAACCAGCGATGTGGCGGAAGTTGATTCAAACGGTAAGGAAATATATTTGTCAATTCAAGATTTTTCGACACTGTCTTCCTTTTCCTCTGAAGGACCACTGACCAGGCCCGGATCTACGATTTTTTCTGACCGGGGCAACAATTCATTATGGCGCCCCTCCCATTTGTGTAATATATGAATTATTAAAAAATAGCCAAAAATAAATGATACAAATGAATAATAAACATGAATAATGAAAATAAGAAAAATATGACAAGGAAAGAAACTAGATTCTTTTTCTTCACACCTTCACGCGGCGCGATTTTTTTCCGCGAACGCTTCTATCAGCTCCTCGAAATTTGTTTCGGAAACAGTTTTGTTTTGCATAGCTAAGATCGAGAGACCAGAAAAACGTTCCTGACTCATTGAGGAACGCAAATAATTTTTTATTATTTTCGATCTGCTGAAACTGAATTTGTAGCGGGTCTAATGAAGTCGATCTTTCACTAATTTCAGGAACCAGCTCTTTGAAAACCACTAGTTCCTGACAGAAATCAACCGCATTCAAGTCTCTTGAATATTTTTGCGCTAAAAGGGTCCCATCTTTCTGCAGATCCTATTTTTGCGTGTTTAGAAGAGCATGGCCATTGTGGAAAGCGAAATTCGTATGCTGACGCTCTGCGCTTTCTAATCTTTTTTCTGATTTCTGACAATAATCTGCCGAATACCACCTTTACTTCTTTCGAGAATAAACCAACTAGATCTAGCTGCACATCAAATTCTTCAGAAAGAAGTGTAACTTCCGAGATCCAGTTTTCAATAGGTTTTTCTCTCATTCCTTGCAAGATCTTCACAAGACCCATAGGCGCATCTAGCCTCAGTTTTCAGGGGGGGCCGCGGCCCCTGGTATATTTGTGATACCTATACGTAGTTTTTGATTAGAATCTTTAAGGGGGAGCCAGAGGTACATCAGGGGGGGCCTGGCCCCCCCTGGACCCCTCCTAAATACGCCAGTGACAAGACCTTGCAACAATGATAATGAACGTAAAATAATTATATCATCTTTATGAATGTCCACGTTGACCCTATTGATCCGCAGAATATGATTGCAAATTGTTAGGTTCAGGATCTAAAATCCATCTCAGCATGAAGTAACTGTCCAGCTCCATACTTGGATTCTGCGGCTTGTGAGGATTCTTTGATTTCTTCCAGAGCCTTCACAACTCCCGGTAAATTATTGAGCAAGGAGCAAGGCATTAACAGCTTGATGTTCAGCTGACTATCTTGGTTGGCTACTTTCTTTTAAACTTATTTTCGTGCACTTTTTCATAATTGTCCATCATGTGGATGAATCAACAAAAAAAAAATACAGTTTTTGTACAACACCAAATAAATCTACTGCTTCTGAACATGATGAAGCCGAATGGACACCCACAAGATCCAAAGAGTGTGCTAGGCATGGAACTAATACTGCCAGCTCGTTCATCTGTAGAATTCTGGATTAGACTCCTTTATGTATGCCAGCCATATTAGATCCGTTGTCGTAGGATTGCCCACGACATTTGCAGTTTATCTAGAATTCGCTGTGAGATTATTCTCCAGTCTTTCCGTCAATTTCTAGGAAGTCAATAAACCTTTCCTTTATTTCATATCCATATTTTTAAATATCGTATAACCTGGCCCATTTGTTCTGTGTGAGATACATCTGGGGTGCAGTCGAACATAATAGTGAAGTTGTTGGCCTCCTTGATCTCATTAATAATGTTATTCCGAACTTTGGTGGCTATCGATAATTTCATTTCGTAATGTTTTGGAAAGCTAGGATGTTTGTCCTTTTTTAGGTGTTCTAGATGGCACTAGTCGGTTCATATTTAATAATAATAATTTTTTCCGAGAAAATCAACAGTAAAATTTTTTTAACCTCTGGTTGTTTTGGCGCCCCCTCAAGCTGGCGCCCAGGGCAAGCGCCCCGCTTGCCCCCCCTAGATCCGGGCCTGCCACTGACAAAATAACATCTTAAAATAAATTTTATACATTGTCGGTACACTTTGACTATAAACAGTGTTTTTGGATTAGTGTATTCACTAATTCGAGGTCGTAGATTACGAATCTGTGATTAGTTCTTTCCTAGGTTTGATACTTCAGGAGATTTTCTACTTTTTGTGGAAAATTTCCGCGAATTTTTGGATTTTTTGATAGTCATTACTCAGAAGCTATATTTTATAAAAAATATCTGATTGCATATTCTTAATCTACGCCCTTGAATTAGTGAATCCAGCAACTTTGGTGGTGATCCGAGGATTTTTTTTCTCAAAATACGATGGCGACCTCCTTGACTCAGGCTGCTTTTTCTTCCAGGGTTCCTCCAAATTCTGGGAGACATAACGAAGAGAAGAATCATCATACTGAGTATAGCATCAGTAGTCGCAATAGAATCAGCACTGATCAATTTTGACATTTTCGAAAATTATTTCAAACAATCCAAATACTTGATCTCTGATAATTTCGACGATTTCGGATTCAACAGTTCGTTTTCCCTCAATTTTGTCACGAACCTTATGGAACAACCTTTCACCATATTGTGTTTGGTCGTAGCAGGTTTGATAATGTCGTACAGAAAAACGAAAGTGAAATACTTGATCATTTGGAATATCGCGATCTATTCGATGGCCACCATTATGTTTTCTGGTAATCTTTTCAGCGAATGCGATTACGATGATATGACCAAATTGGTACCTTCATGTAGTATCGACTGTGGTTGTAGCTTAGATGGTACCTTCAACCCTGTTTGTCTGAATGGAAGGACCTACTATTCACCCTGTCATGCTGGCTGTAGAGTTATCGAGAAGTTGGAGACACATCAGGTATGAATAAATATCGAACAGTGCAATGGGCATCTTTGGGTTTCTTTGGAAAGGCTATTTATGATCTTGAGCTTGAAAGTTCGATGTTTCAGATCTACAGAAACTGCACTTGTGGATCTTTTGAAGGCGTAGCTTCGGAAGGTTCTTGTCATTTGGATAGGTGTAGATTGGAATATCAGATAGCACAAGTGAATAATATCATGATTCGAGGGCTTTTAGCTTCTACCGTCGTTATCAATATCGTCATTGTTTTGAGTGTTGTGAGAGGAATTGACAAAACAGTAACTCTTGGACTGGAGATGTCGCTATTGAGTTTGGTACCCTTTCTACCAGTCAAATGGGCATACCAGGCAGTCGCTGGTAATTCTAACTATTTGACTATAATTTCGTTGGTGAAAACATAGACTAGCTAATATTTCTGCGTTTGTTTCCAGAAAAACTATGTGATCACTGGTACCAGGGTAAATGCAGAATATACTCCCCACAACTAAGTTCTTTTCTCACCAATGCAACACTAGCATTGATGCTCTTGGGAACAGTTACCCAATTGTTATTGCTCACAACAAAAATGGACGAGTTCGATCAAACTTTGCATAGACGAAAAATTAGAAAAAATAGTGATATTTCATCGAAAAGGGCTGCTTCTGTACATTTAGATACCGATTTAGACAGCGATTTTGATTCTTTAGGTGACGATCATGACACCGATGCTGAAGAGGGATTGGAAGGGAAGAATTCCATCCAAAGACCCACAAACGAGACTGGTCCAAATATTTTGGAGTCTCACTTGTAACCAAATAGTTTTCTGGATTTATCTGATTTGATCTCTCTTTTAATGTTGACAAGAAGATATTCAAACAAGAGGCCAAATTCCTCGCAACATATAATTCCATAACCATCAATTATTCAAAATATGGTGGATTTTGTATAAATAAATACATAAAACTTCGATGAATGAGTTAATTTTACTCCATCAATAAAGAAGTCCCAAACTTCGAAAGGTATCATTGGGGTTTAGATAATATACAGGGTGTTCTCAAATAAGTGTACAAACGGTCAACTGTAGATTTCTCATAAAAAAATTACATTTCTCTTTCTCTTCCATTCTGTCCTCTGTGTCTTCGTTTCAGGGATACAGGGTGTGAAAAATTTATTTTTTTTCAGGTTTTTGCTAATATCTCAGGAACTGTTTGAATTACAGAATTGAGTTTTTGTACAAACATTGTCACTAATAAAAGCTACTTTCTTGCGCTTACTCGGTTCTATTAGACGTGCCGTAGCGGAGATATTGAATTTGAAAAATGAATCTATAGTTGACCGTTGATATACGTATTTAGGAACATCCTGAATTTATACAGTGACAAAATAGTAACACGTCAATAATTCTTGTACGAAGAATTATTGAGGGAAAAAAGTTTGCTTGAGGTATCAGCTTCATCATTCGGCAGACCTATTTCTCCATAACTTTTTTTTGACTGTATATGTAAAATTATATTTAGTTTGTAGATTTTTGTTAACCTTATAAATAACCATATCATATAAGTTCTTTTCCACACGTTACAGTTTAGGCACTATTTTAGCCGTACGCCTTGCTGACGCACCCTGTACGTATTCCAATTTGAAAAAATAAGGTATGGGGGTGAGAAATATCAAATTCGAAAAAGCACAGGATAAATTGCTTTTGAAATTAAAAATCGATGGGTTTGAGAATTTTAACAATTCTTCATACAAGAATCATTGACAAGTTGCGTTACTTTTTTGGCACGCTGTATATTTTGAAGAATTAATATTGATATACAGGGTGTTCTACAAGCTCTATGACAAACTTTGACAGAAGGTAGCTGGGCTTCTTTCGAACATTTTTTTCTTTGAACATAGGTTCGATTTGTTTTCGTTCAGTAGTTACAAACATTTGAAAAAATTAATTTTCATGTTTTCATTAAATTGGCCGAAAGGTTGATATGGTTATTGACGTAATTTTAATTATTCATTTGACACTTGATGTACGTTTCTTTTACGACTCAGGAATATGATTTGATGCCAGCAGTGGCGCACCCAGAAATTTTATTCGGGGGGGGGCTGCTCAAGAGTAATCAGGTTTTTGTAAGTTATATAATTTAAAAAAAGCGCCGCAAGCGAAAATCTTCGTAAGTAATGGATATATCGCATTCGTTATTATGCCGGGTGTTTCATTGGTAAATGAACATACGGTAACCTGAGCTAGAGCTACCCTCGGCGAGTCCAAAAAACCCATATATGATAGGTCTAATCAATTCCATAACCGAGATACAGGGTGCTTTATGTATTCACCAAAAATTTCAATTCCTCATAACTTTTTAACCAACCAGTATAGTCGGTTGATATTTGGAACGTATGATTCACTTCTACAGGTCGATCGAATTACTTTAGAATTTCCAAAAAATTCCAGGTCCGTATTTGAAAAATATGAGACTTCTTCCAAGCTGAGATTCAACACCCTGTATATTGAAATTTTACGATTTGATTGAGATATTTGAAAAGAGAAGAACAATTTCAATGGAGTTCAGTAGATTTCATTGTCCCGCACGTCATTTCCAATTGAATATTGGAGTTCTCAGAAAAATCGTACATTATGATATAATTGAATTTTTTTTGTCCCACTAATTGCACGTTCGAATTTCATAATATTCTGTGGAATCATTTGGAGTTATTTCCGGAAAAACATTATTCATCGAGAAAAATTTAGTTGAAGTAGAAAAGATGAATAAATAACTGAAGAAACATAAAAACTCAACGTGAAATATAGAAGGTGCTCGAAAGTACCACCATTTTGATCAATACACATTCTTGCCCTCTTCAAAAAATATGTCTGATACTTTTTTTGATCATGTCTGGATTATTACGTATTTCATTGCATAATAAAATTCTGTTGACCATTCTTTCATTTCGTAAAATCCAGCTACTAAAGTTAGTTCTTCTAATTCCATCACCTGGATCCAATCGTTGTACCTTCTGGAGATCAATTTGATCATAATGTACGATTTTTCTGAGAATTTTGTAGAATTCCAATATTCAATTGGATCTTTCCCTTAAGCTCTCTCTGAGCAAAATGTCGTGCTGGACAATGAAATCTACTGAACTCCATTGAAAATTTTCTTCTCTTTTCAAATATCTCAATAAAATCCCAAAATTTCAATATACAGGGTGAATCTCAGCTTAGAAGAAGTCCCATATTTTTCAAATACGGACCTGAAATTCTTTGGAAATTCAAAAGTAAATCGATCGACCTGTAGAAGTGAATCATACTTTTCAAATATCAACCAGCTATACTAGTTGGTTCAGAAGTTATGAGGAATTGAAATTTTTGGTGAATACATAAACCACTCTGTATCTCGGTTATGGAATTGATTAGACCGATCAATGATCATATATCGGTTTTTTGGACTCGCCTAGCTCTAGCTCAGGTTAACGTATGTTCATTCACCAATGAAACACCCTGTATATGTATATCAATCCCTATTTCTATCTGTCAAGGAAATGTTTAAGTTTCCATTCTGTTCTAAAATAATTATTATTACTTTTAGAAAAACAATAAGATGGAAATATTTGAATTACTTTTCTTTGTCACAGCTCGGGGGGGACTGCAGCGATAGTGTTCAGCAAATAATTTTATATTATTCTTAATTTGCTGAAAGATTTTTCAGCTTCTACAGAGGTGACAGGAAGATTGTATGGAACAGTAATATTACTGTAAATACTTCTGTAAGATCGCATTCCAGCATTCCGTATTTCCTTATTATTTTCATACAGAATTCATGAATGTCCATGCCTTATTCAATTCAGGTAGGAATAGGTGATAAATATTAAGAACTTGAATTGAAAAGTTGGTCCCTTTCATATCGCAATATTCACTTTGAAATTGGTCGAAGCTTTGAATTACAGTTTTTTCGTCTACCTGTATCTGGTAGAAATGATGGTGAAAATTCCAAATTTTGTTCAATCAAATCTTTATTGTACTACAGGCTTAATACAATAGCGTGTACTCGTCAATTTTCAGCATAAATAACACATTATTAAAATAAATATGGACATAAAATGAACTTACAGTCTAGGACAAACTATACATATATCACAGATAGGTTTGTGTCGCAGAAAAACTCTGAGAGCGAATAATACGCTTTTGTTGCAAGGGGCCCCTTCGCGTGTTTCCTTTCCCGTGTACAGTAGAGGAAAGTTCTGTGCCGAAATGCACACGGTTTTGTAGAACTCTAAACGCCAGCAAAACCGTGTGCATTTGAACGTCAGTAAAACACGGTTTCGGAATAATATTATATATCCTTTTGTGTTTCCTTTCCCGTGTACAGTAGAGGACAGTTCCGTGCCGAAATACTCACGGTTACCTATGTAGAACTTGAAATTGTATAAAAGCAGAGTTTATTTGAAAGCCAGTGAAGCACGATTTCTAAATGATTCTCATCATATCCACTAACGTGTGGTTGGAGAATGTTCTGTTCTGAAATTGGGTTAGTTTTATAGATCGATAAGACAGCAAAAGTAGTATACAAATGTTTTATTCTAATTCGCGTGAATGTCGAAACAGGTTATAGGGCGGTTATAGCTTTTTTTCGTGGGAGGGGTAATATTTATTGAGAACCAATTGATCATCCAACTGCGATTAAGGTGCAAGCGGTATTGACGGATTAGATAACTGAAGGTAGAAGCTGCATGGGGGGGTGCATTATTATTTTTTCAGGTAGGCATGAGAAGGTAATAACACCTCACCTCCACCCGTAAATCCGCCCTTGAACAGGTTGAAATATATTCGCTTTTTTCTATGGGTAATGAGTGTTAAATCTAGTACGTACCTAGAAGTCCAGTGACATCTTTACACAATTGCTATTGTTATTGGAAATTAGAATTCTTCGAAAATGTTACTTTTAATTATTAGGATTGTGAATACTATTGGAAAATGAGTATTTCTATTACACAAAATGAAAATGTACCAAGAAATTTGATGAAGAAGAGTGATATTTTATTTTTTATTTAGGCAACCCATGTAGAAAGCGATGGCGTGAGGACATAATGTTCAACAGCTGAATAAAACTGTTGGTTTCAATTCGACACTGTTTCGTAAAGACCTATAACGCATTTTCTCTCTACAAAACCGTGTGCATTTCGGCACGGAACTTTCCTCTACTGTACACGGGAAAGGAAACACAATATGAATATAATATTATTCCGAAACCGTGTTTTACTGACGTTCAAATGCACACGGTTTTGCAGGCATTTAGAGTTATACAAAACCGTGTGCGTTTCGGCACGGAACTGTCCTCTACTGTACACGGGAAAGGAAATACGCGGCCCCTTCAATTCTCTTTTGAATTTAATGAAACTCAATAGTTTCCAATGATTCGGCAGTTTGTTGAAAACTGCAACCGAAATATAAGAAGGCAACTTCTAAAATTGAGAAATTATTGTATCGAGCACTCTATTGAAAATATTTATTTCGGAAAATTCTCCCCTGCTTCGAAATCGGTGATCGGAAGCTAATTCATCGAAATATTTTTTACCTTTTTTTTGTCTATTTTCTTCGAAATGGGGATCTTTTCCATATGTTATGACATTTTCTCTAGCCTTGCACTTGAAGGACTCGAAGTCACTCCTATGAATTTTTTTCTTTGTATTCGTCTCTTCTAAAGCTCTGCATACGTCGTCCATACTGACATCGCATTTTTCTAATACTTCAGATGCATAATTGATATCATTGAGAATGCGGTGCATTAAATGGCCGAGGAGAATAAATTCAAAATTAAAATTTTTTTTTTAATTTCTGCATGTTTTCGCTCTTATTTGCAAGAATTTTTCATAACTATTTCAGCTAATGCACGAATGATATGAAAGAAAAAAATGAAATTTGATTGCCGAAATTATGTTTACCCCACTGGACCATCTAGTCGGATTTAGTTTTTTTAGATAGGTGTCCGATTCACCAATGAATTTTGGCAATAAATCCCTACATTTGATGATATTTCGGAAAAAACATTTTTCAATTTCAACAACTGAATATAATAAAAACAATGTTATTCACATAATAGATCACAGAGAAAAATCAAAGTTTGAATTTGTTTTCAAGTTCAAACGCGATTTGGTCAGCGCTTGGGGGGCCCCTGAGGTCGGGGGCCCTGGTGCACTGCACACTCTTGCACCCACGTAGCTACGCCGCTGGACCCATACAATGGCCACCTCGTTCGCTTGATCTGAATTTCTTAGATTTTCATTTATGGGGACGGGGACATATGAAGAAGCTTGTTATAGGTAATTCAAGATGCAAGATTTGGTCTAATTTGCTGTCTCCTTTTGACTAGGCAGCCTTACACTCATTGTCAATATTGTGGTGGGATGATTCGTTTTGAGAGGAGCTGTCGATGGGTGGGTTTAAAGCCAATGGCCAGCCCCTGAAGTGCAACGAGAATTGAGTCAAAAGCGAATGTAATCATAAATTCAGACGGGGGCTTAGGGCAAATGAAATAAAAACGGGCGATTAAGTCGAGAGAGCGGGAGGAGAAAAGGGTAAGACGTAAAGAGAGGGTCCTGGAGGCTGGTGTCTGTTATATTTATTTGTTTTTCTGAACGATTCTGTCCGAGACAATGCGGAGAGCAAAAGAACGGAAAGGATGCTCCGTGATTTGGCGTAATCCTCGTATAATGGTTGTATAATTCTACCGAAGGCCGGGATCTGGCAACTCTTTCTCCTTCTGGATCGTCTAATGTATTCAGGGAGTATTTTCTTGGTGGCCCGATTAGTTCCGGTTGCTTAGTATTTTTAACAGGCTCGCATTTAGACGACGAATCAGGGGTCGAGGATTAAAATGTAATAACGCCGAAATTACATTTTTAATTTGAATAACTTATTTTTCGTGTTGATTTAAGCATTCGCCAGATATTGAGCTCGCTAAGACGTGCTCTCACGGTAAAAATTGCGATTCAGAATCTAAAGCTAAATGTATAATGGTGTAGATTGGAGCTTAAAAATTATAATGGGGCTGAAATAACTGCAGAATGGTGCTGGCCCACCCCATTTGGCCACCGTATCGACTCGAAAGAAATCTGATCACGTGCAACGCTTGATCTCGGCACGTAATGAAGGATGGTCGTTCCTTTCCAGAAGGTAAGACGACCTGCTAATGAGGTCTCTCTAGATGAACTCCGAAACCATCTTTTGCCTCCACCCTGTCTCGCCCGAATTCCGAATTAATATTTATGGCTCTGGAACTCCCGTCCGCGGATTAGACGAAAAGAATCGACCGGAAAAATATACACCTTCAAAATTTCCATTCTCTACCTTTTTAGACATCCAGCCAGCGACCGCCTTTTCTGAAAATTTCCCCTACGTCTCTCATTCGGTATCACTATACTCTTTTCAAATGTAAGAAATAGCAATAACAACATGTTTGGCGCATCGGTAGGAGGGCCTTCGTAAAGGTACTTTCCGTCCAGAGTCGAATCGAGGAGATTTCACACAATCGTTCAGTTTATTTATCCATGTCTCATCCAGCTAATGATTTTTTCTGCCTTGTTCCCTTAATGAGCGGATTTTCTTCAAATAATCTCTTATCCACACAATTATTTCATCCCTATCTATCAGTAGACGACCACGTTTTTTGAACTTTTTTTCAATAATTTATAGAACGTTGTTTTTTGAAATTTGGCAAACTGTTGTCATCATTCACGATTTCTAGTACTTTAGAAATCTTTGGTATTTCATCCCGGAAAAAAAACCGTGGACAATTCTTCTGATAAGGTTCATATCGAAATCGTCAACCGAATCGATTATTTTTAACGACTGGGCTCTCCTCTTAGGTGGCGTCAATGTTTTATTCTCTTTATATTCTCTGAGAATTCTGAATACAGCTGAATCACTCACCCCTGAGGATTTTGAAACAATTCCTACTAAGTCTCTTTTCGATAAATCAGAATGTTCTTCCAATTCTTTTCAGAAATGTTCAAAATTATCTCTTTCTCTTCAGCAGAGAAGGCTACCTTTTGGACCTTTTTCGTGGTGGTCCCCACATGTCACCCTCAGATGCAGTATCCGTTTCCGAATTCGACATTGTTCTATAAACACTATATACACTTTGTCAAAAGATTTTCCAACACAATACACCATAACAAAATCTATAAACACTTTGAACAGCTAGACCTTCACAGTAGCTCTAGGTATTTCAACTAGTCTTGTCAATACTCAATTGAAAACTTCGATATTTATGCAAATCAAGATGGCTTCAACCCATTAAGGGAAAGAACCCAAATCTGGTGTTTCCCAGAATTACCTTGTCGGAATCTTGCAAGATTCCGACCCAAATCTCTAAAACTCTGGTGTTTCCTGGAATTACCTTGCCGCAATCTCGAGCATCCGAAAAAGAAATTATTTAGTAGATAATAATATAAAAACAAAATGAAAAAAAGAGGGTACGACGGATATAAAATGTTTATGACAGTTGCAAATCATAACAGAAATTTTGCACTAGAGTTTCTGAGGTAAAAAGTTCTAATGTGGGAATTGCTGACTCAAATTATTGAATCATTTCTATCCAGTACCATCCACAGTCCGTTCCTAGTACGATCCTGGCACTATCTTAGGGCGGTCTAAGGGTGCGTTGTTATAACCGTTTCACCAATTGACCAATAGGAGCTTTATGGTGCGCAAACCAGACGATTCTGTTTGTTTACAAAGCTTCTTCTTATATTTGAACGGACTATAGTTAGTAAATCAACCTCCAGTTGCGTATCTCCCGAGGGTTTCGCTGCCTCACAAAACATGTAAAAAAGCTGAAATTGTGTCGACATAGTCATTATAGAGTATAACCTCCATCTGACTCGCAGCTATGGGTTTTGCTCGAACTCGTCAAGTAAACATGTCGAAAATAAGACACAAAAGTTGAAATTTGAAAGTTATGAATCGATGAATTAAACGAAAAAATCCACAGCTTCTCAATACATTTTTGGTTGTCTTGCCTCATAA
This sequence comes from Adalia decempunctata, assembly GCA_951802165.1. Taxonomy (NCBI): domain Eukaryota; kingdom Metazoa; phylum Arthropoda; class Insecta; order Coleoptera; family Coccinellidae; genus Adalia; species Adalia decempunctata. The sequence continues at coordinate 7,436,271 of OX637704.1, read as the reverse complement.
TGAACTTATCGATCAAAGGAAGCATATTTTCTTCAAACTCCCTTAGGTGCTCTCTCCCAATATCTGTAACACGAAGGCTGGAAAAATAGTTTTGTTTGCAGTTATGTCTGATGAAGGCGTCTGTTTCATGCTCCGAAACGTCTTGTTCAGATTTGAGTTCTACTATTTGATATTTGTGTTTCAGATATTGCGAGAGAGTAGTACAGTGTGACAAGAAAAACCTCGGACAAACTCTTTTTCATTTAACTTTATTAAACAGAAGAAATTGAACGAAACAACAACAAATAATAATAGCTTGAACATTTGTTAATAATATATACAAGCCGTTTCGAAGTGGCTTCCTTTGGCGGCGATACACAGCTTCAGATGCTTTTTGAAATTGTCGTCAATGGGCCGCAGCTCCTCGGGCGTTAATCGGTTCCATTCCCGGCGCAGAGATTGCTTCAGCGACTCAAAATTTTTGTGTTTTTTTTAACACAAACCCTGTGCTCCAAAATCGACCACACGCTGTAGTCCATTGGGTTGAGATCCGGTGAGTAGGGCGGCCATTCTGCAGATGAGATGAAACAAGAAAAATGGGTCTTACACCATTCTTGCGTCATTTTCGCTCTGTGAGCCGGAGCGGAGTCCGGTTGAAAGGTCCAATGCGTATCGCCGAAGGGCTGCTTGGCCTACGGAAGTACTACGGCCTCGAGGATGTCGCAGCGGTAGACTTCTTGATTGATTTTGACCCCTTGATCCTCGAAAAGTAAAGGAGTTTTACCACTGCCGCAAATTCCGCCCCAGACCATGACGGATTGCGGATTCTGACGGTGTTCGAAGATGGCCAATGTAATTGGAGCCTCTACGGACCAGACTCTGTCGTTTTGGTGGTTGTGGGATTGTTCTTCGGTGAAAAGCTTCTCGTCTGTGAAGAGAATTCGATCCCATTGCTGACCGGCGGCGAGACGAAGGAGTTGGCGGCACCTTTGGAGTCGTACACGCTTGTGTTCCTCCGTGAGGAGTTGAACTTTTTGGAGCTTGTATGGCTTGAGGTTGAGCTCCTTTTTGGCAATTTGACGGACTGATTCGCGGTTGATACCGGCTATTTTCCTCATGGAAACCCTCGGATTTCGATTGACTCGCTTCTTGACGATGTTGCGATTGCTAGGTGTATTGACAGTGCGTTTTCTACCACTTCCTGGACGACGATCATCATGACCAAGCCCTTTTTAACGACGAATTGCATCGGACACGGTTTGTCGAGGCACATTGAGCAAACGAACAATTCCGCTTTCACCCTTACTTTACGAAACAGCTCCAAAATCGCACTACGTTTGTACATTCTAAAACTCTGTGAAATGAAATTATATCAAACTGAAAATTCACATATTAGTACAAGAAAGTGTAGAGAAACCAAGAAATTAAAAATTATTTGGCTGCGCTGAAATACTTTTGTACCAGACCACAGCAAAGTTTGTCCGAAGTTTTCCTTGTCCCCTTGTGTTTCAACTTTTGCGATACTTTTTCGGAAGACCAGTGAAACCAAATGTAGAATGTAGCGTAGACAAAATTTTCAGTTTTTGTGAAAATTGAAAACTCCAGCGATCGCTGGCTCACGGACTATTTTCATTGGAATGAAATATTTTTTGGAAGTAGGCGCAATAACCTCTTTTGATTCGATCGGTGCTGTCCATTGCAAGACTGTTTTTTGAACCTCTTCCAAAATATACAGGGTATGTCAGCGAAGTCAGATCTCCATTTTTTTTCGCAATCCTTGGCCACCCAGTATAGGATATGGATTGTAGAATGCATTGTGTATCGCTAAATTTAACCTGTTCTGGGTTTTTCAACACAGATGTTGTTTATCTACGATGAATTCAACGCATGATTCTTATCGCGTCGGTGTTTTTTTCGATTCCTTCCATTTCTTATGCTGAAACCAAATTCAAATGCGCATTTGATCGTCACTTCGTCAGTGTTCGACATGAATGCATTGTGAAATCATTGTGGAGTGAATGATTTCGGTGATTTTATTACAGATTGGCCCTATGGGCCTTTACCATTGGATTATATACAATGTGAGTTTATTTAACGAATATTTTCTTTATTCTGTGTTATTTGTGTTATATTATTGAATACTTATAATAACTTGTTCTTGTCTTAACTGAAAATCGTTTTTTTTTATAGTTCCAATCATTATCAAGTGGGTGAATGCCGATTTTGAGATTGGCCCTAAGGACATACCCTTTGTTCTTGAATTCTATATCAAGGTGAGTTTTTCGCAAATCTTTTCTTTGTTCTGTCTTGTCTGTTATATAATTTATCGAATACGTATCATTTCATATTCTTGTCTTGAATGAAAATCATTTTTTTTATAGTTCCAATCATTATCAAGCAGCTGAATGGCGATTTTGAGATTGGCCCTAAGGACATACCCTTTGTTCTTGAATTCTATATCAAGGTGAGTTTTTTCGCTAATCTTTTCTTTGTTCTGTCTTGTCTGTTATATAATTCATTATGAATACGCAACATTTCATATTCTTGTATTAACTGAAAATAATTTTTTTTCTTATAGTTCCAATCATTTTCAAGCGGCTGAATGGCGATTTTGAGATTGGCCCTAAGGACATGCCCTTTGTTCTTAAATTCTATATCAAGGTGAGTTTTTTCGCAAATCTTTTCTTTGTTCTGTCTTGTCTGTTATAAAATTTATTGAACACGTATCATTTCATATTCTTGTGTTAATCATTTTTTTTTTCTTATAGTTCCAATCATTTTCAAGTGGCTGAATGGCGATTTTGAGAATGACCCTAGGGACATGGCCTTTGTTCAAGAATTATATACAAGGTGAGTTTCTTTTCTTTGTTCTGTCTTACCTGTTTATGATCGAATACTTATAATTACATATTTTTGTCTTAACTGAAACTGAAAATCATTTTTTTCTTATAGTTCCAATCATTGTCAACAGGAGTGGATAGCGATTTTGAGATTGGCCCTAAGGACCTGGCCTTTGTTCCTGAATTATATACACGGTGAGTTTTCTCACAAATCTTCCCTTTGTTTTGTCTTGTCTGTTATAAAATATTTAGAATTACATATTCATGTCTCGATTGAAAATTATTTTTTTTCTTATAGTTCCAATAAACGCAAATTGGATAGGCCACTGAAGAGATGGGCCGACGATATTAGAGCTGCAGCGGGAGGAAACTGGACACGAAAAGCGCAGGATAGAGATTTTGTCTGGAAGGAACTTGAAGGGACCTATCTGCTGCAGTGGAGAGAATACGATTTATGAAGAAGAAGAAGTTCCAATTGGCCTGCGTGCAGAATTACTGGGAAAATCAACGGATATCATCAAGTAAGAAACCATCCAAATTATTCTAGGTCGTGGTGGTGGCATTATAGTTGCATAACTAGATACTTCCTTTGTTCAAAAATATGATAAGTTTGAAATTTTCATAACGACTAAAATCAATTTAGATCGTAATACTGGTCGAAATGTAATTCTGACATTTGGTACAGTCGTGAAATTTCACTTTGTCACCATTCTCGGATTTTTCCATGATTTTTTTAGATACATTTTTTCATATGGAATCGATCGATCCGAAAATTTTTGTCTTGTATGTAATTTCGAAGGAAATGATCACAATTTTGAAATTTTCACATATATCGTATGGTATTGTCCATCGAGCTCATTATGAACTCAAAAATTATAGATAAAATGGTTCTTTAAAAAATTTTCGCCAATTTAATTCTCTACCTATATTCATATTTTTGCTAGGAGCAATAGTGAGGAAAATAAAGATTATTGCAGTGTAAAAAATATCTGGCAATCTATGTTCATTGTTCATTTTGTTTTTATACAGGGTGTTCCTAAATAAGTGTATCAACAATCAACGGTCAACTGTAGATTTCTCATAAAAAATTACATTTTTTTCTTTTCCATTTTTCCTCCGGATCTTCGTTTCAGAGATTCAGGGTCAAAAATTTATATTTTTTTCAGTTTTTTTGCTAATATCTCAGGAACCATTTGAAATTGAATTATTACAGAGTTGAGTTTCTGTACACACATTGCTAATAATAATAGCTACTTTCTTGCACGTCACTCTGTGTTTTAGACGTGCCAGTGACGGAGATATTGAATTTGCACAAAGGATCTACCCAAGAACTCTCACATAACTGTTCAATTTTGTATTCACATAAAAAAGGTACTCTTGGTTCATTGCTCTAAAATGAATCGTTTTCGAGAAAAGTGGCATTTTCTGATCAAAAATCAAATTAAAGCAGTATGACAATTAACACAGTTACTATTGAAATAAATGATCTTGTTAATTATGGACGCTAAAAATGATGAAAAATAACTTTGCAATTCAAACTTAAAAACATAGTTGTCAAATTTTGTTGACATTAATAAACTTGTTAATTTTCACTACTCATTTTTGCAATAACATGAAATTCACAATGTGTTAGCAAATTGTTTTTAATCTCGAAAACGGTTCACTTTTGGGGCAGTGAACCAAGGGTCTTTTTTTATGTAAAAGACATTGGCGCATCAGAATTTGTCTAGTGGTGTAAAGGTTGGGGGTTTAAACCTCTGTGCAAATTCAATATCTGCGCCACTGGCACGTCTAATGAAACCCAGAAAAGTGTTGGAAATCAGCTATCAATAGTGTCAATGTGTGCACAGAAACTCAATTCTGTAATAAAAAAAATGGTTCCTGAGACCGTTGACACACTTATTCAGGAACACTCTGTATAGGGGATACAAAATATTGATGTGGGAACAGAAACTCTCCGATTTTTTAATGGTTCAATATCGCTTTTATCCTTAATATTGCCCCTGACTAGAAAAGAATGTCATTTGCTTTTAACTTCAGTTGACTTTATTTTGAATCAAACAATTTTGTGCTCATTTTCCTAGAGTGGAATTTTAAAATTTGCAAGTTTTTTCCAAAATACATATGACAGAAAATGTCAAATCTTTGCTTCGAATATTTATTTCAGTTGAAACTCAGCGCCTTCCATGTTGTAGGTATATGAGTTCACATTTCAAATGATGGGGAAATAATTTAAGAACATGTTTTTTTTACTCTATACAGTATGGTGCAAATGAAAGTAATAAATTCGTTATTTCGTAAACCGGCGACTTTAAGGAAAAATCCTGAACCCGTCGATTCTCGTAGGGAGACCTTTTTATTTTTGACGTCATCTATATGAGCGTGATGACGTCATCGCTAACATTTTTAATTGGAAATGTGGGTGTTGTGATACATTATTTGAAAGGTCTTTAAGATACCTATTCAGTCAAATAAATAATTTACAGGAATTGATTTTTGTATTTGTTTAAAAAATTAAAGAAATTTCATCATTACAATGAATATTTAATATGTATTGCTCATTAAATATAACGAAACCTGAATCAAGTGCTTAAATTGTTTACCTTCAGCTAAAATACAATGACGGCCTTTACAAAATTTATTTTTGTGTGTCAATAAATACATCATACCAATACTCAATATATTTTACTAAGAAACCTGTTGAAATTTCATCAATAATATTTGTGACAATAAGCAAATCAATTAGTGTACATATTGGTATGGCTGAATAGGTATTTAAAAGACCTTTCGAATAATGTATCACAACACCCACATTTCCATTTGAAAATTTTAGCGATGACGTCATCACGCTCATATAGATGATGTCAAAAATAAAAAGGTATCCCTACGAGAAGCCCGTTTTAAAATAAAAATCGACGTGTTTCAAGATTTTTCCTTGAAGTCGCCAGTTTACGAAATAACGAATTTATTCCTTTCATTTGCACCATACTGTATATTTGGCGACGTTTCGCGAAATCTTCGGTTTGTTTCTTCGGCCTACAAATTATTTATAATAAATAAGAAGCACTTGAAAGCAACAAATATCAACATAGTGAAATTATGTTTATCAATTACCTCAATAGACGATCAATCAGATAATACAAATGATGGCTATAGTCAAATTCATACTTAACAAACAATAAGTTTTTTAGGTCTGAAGAAACAACCGGAATATTTCGAGAAACCAAAATATAGAGAAAATAATTTATGTTTCTATATTATTTGTCCTATTTCAGTTTATGCAGATCACGATGTATCTGAAAATTGAAAAACCATAGCTTTTGGGGTTGCGATCTTTTTTTTATTGAAATTCACACCTTTAATCTTTCTCTTCGATGCCATATTGAAATCAAGATTTTATCAGTCGTATTTTTTTTAATATTATTCTCAGATACATACTTACCCTTTCCTAAATCTGAAGGTACTCTCTTATTTGAAAAAACATGATGCATCCCATCTGCAGGTGATAGTTTAGACATACATCTCGGTGGAAATGGAAGGTTGTCACTATTACTTTCTTGTAATGATGTTGGAATCCATTTATATGTAGGGTGGTCCTTCTTATTTGCTTTTCTTGAACATAGACGCGATACGGTCAAATATTTGATATAAATATTTTTGCTCAGGCCCGGATCTACGATTTTTTCTGACCGGGGCAAAAATTCATGATGGCGCCCCCCTCCCCAAGGTTGGATATGAGAACTGAATGCTTTGAAAATGAAGATACAGTGTAATTTTTTTGAGTGTTTCATTAGAAGTATTCCAGGAAGAAATTTCCATACGACTTCAAGATTCTGTATTTTTGTTTTAGAGTACATGAACTTGAATTGTAAAATATTTTCAAGCGGAATCTACTTCCGGTTCTACCGGAAACGAACGTGAACTTCGTTATTCCAAATGCAACACCCTGTATATTTATACATACATGTTTGAATTCTTGGTTTAATTCTGCACTGATTCGATGTATGATATGTGCAACCACTTCGAGCGATTGTTGAGTTATTGTCAAATTTGTTGACAGAAAGAGTGTCACAAATTAGTGTTTATATCTCCAAAATCCCTCATTGTAAGACATTTTTTTCGCCACAGTGGAACAAGAGAAAGTACGCTGATACTGCTTCTTGTATAAATTATGAGGAAATATTATACAGGGTGTCTGAAACAGGGCTTCAAAGTGAGCCTCAATAAAAAGGAAATCTCATTTTTTTTCAAATGGTAACCATATAATTTTGTAATTCCGATCGATTGCTCGTCAAAAACTAGTTAGAGTGTGCCAAACATTTGAAATCAGTAATTTTGCCGTTATTGAATAAAATTCGAATTTCACGACTAAAGCCAGGTCTCTTTGTCTAAAAATCAAATTTATTCAGATAATTTTTAAAAAGGCTATGTCAATAGTAAGAATATGTCAGTTTTAAACTAAGATTTTTTGATCATCATTCATTATCTGCTTTGTTTATTCGTCACATTCGCCGCAAATAAAGAACAGACTTTTGATATATCATTCTAGTGTACCTTTTTATTATTGCTTGTTTTGCATAGTGCTCGATCAATAAAAATGGGTAAGAATGACAATTCCTTACATATCCTACTTTGAAATAGACGAGCATACCACTGAATTTGACTGAGCCAAACCTGGCTTCAGTCGTGAAATTCTGTCAAAATCAGTGGTATATGCTAGTCTATTTCAAAGTAGGCTATATTAGGAATTGTCACTCTCACTCATTTTTATTGATCGAGCACTATGCAAAACAAGCAATAATGAAAAGTTACACTAGATTGATATATCAAAAGTCTGTTCTTTTTGCGGCGAATGTAACAAATAAACAAAGCAGACAATGAATGATGACTAAATGAAAAAAAACTTAGTTTAAAACTGACATATTCTTACTATTGACATAGCCTACTTGAAAATTATCTTGATAAACCGGATGTTTAGACAACATGGCTTTATTTAATCGTGAAATTCGAACTACTGATTTTGAATACGTGAAATGTTCGGAACACTAGCTATTGACGAGCAATCGATCGGAATTACAAAATTATATGGTTCCCATGCATTTGAAAAAAATGAGATTTCATAGAGTTTAATTGAGGATCACTTTGAAACCCCGTTTCAGACACCCTGTATAATATTTCCTCATAATTCATACAAGAAGAAGTATCAGCGTACTTTCTTTCATTACACTGTTGCGAAAAATTTTAGCACTAGGGTATTAATTTTTTCCGAGAAAATCCAAAATAAAATTTTTTTCACCTCTGGTTCATTTTGGCGCCCCCTTGAGCTGGCGCCCGGGGCAAGCGACCCGCTTGCCCCCCCTAGATCCGGGCCTGTTTTTGCTTGAACAGCAAGTTACATTTTAGGAGACTGTTATCAAACTCATGTTTTTTTATAACGCCTTAAACAGTTTCATTCATTTCGTTCAAAATACAAAATGTTTCATTCTATACAGGGTGTCCGGCAAACCTTGTACAATATTGAAACTGGTGATAGACCAGGTCATGACTGTTCAGAATATCAGAATTTCACCTCAGTAAAAATATCACCATTTTCGAGATAATGGGCATTTTCTAAATATCTAGAAAATCACTACCTCACCTCTGTTTTTTGAGTGCTATATCTAATGTATTAAGTTCTGAAAAACTGTATTGTACGTCTGAAAGCATCACTCGTCATTAATCTTCAGCAACAAAGATATTTGAATTAGTCTCAATTTGTAGACATAGCACTCAAAAAACGGAGGTGAGGACAGATTTTCTAGATATTTAGAAAATGCCCATTATCTCGAAAATGGTGATATTTTTACTGAGGTGAAATACTGATATTCTGAACAGCCATGACCTGGTCTATCACCAGTTTCAATATTGTACAAGGTTTACCGGACACCCTGTATATGCAAGTTGCCTTCAGTTGGTATCGTTTTCTGGACATCCCTGTAGACATTGGTGAGTTCATTGAAATCATTATTCGAAATTTCTGCTAAATTATCAAACTCTACCTCGATTTGAAAAGTTTATCAGTTCTGCATTTGAAAAAGATGTTTATCTCTGCGGATGATTCAGCGCTTCTTTGTGTTAGCGGGTACTTTTTTTGATTCCTTCCATTTCTTATGCTGAAACGAAATTAAATGCGCATTCGATCGTCACTTCGTCAGTAGTCAACATGGTTGCTTTGTTAAATCATTGTGGAATGAGTGATTTTGGTGATTACAATTCAGATTGGCCATATGGGCTTATATCATTAGATTATATACAGTGTGAGTTTATTTAACGAATATTTTCTTTGTTCTTTGTTATATTTTTGAGTTCTTAGGTACAATAACTTGTTCTTGTCCTAACTGAAAATCATTTTTTTTCTTATAGTTCCAATCATTATCAAGTGAGCGAATAGCGATTTTGAGATTGGCCCTAAGGACATGCCCTTTGTTCTTGAATTATATACAAGGTGAGTTTGTTCACAAATAATTCCTTTGTTCTGTCTTGTCTGTTATATAATTTATTGAATACGTACAATTTCATATTCTTGTTTTAACTGAAAATTATTTTTTTCTTATAGTTCCAATCATTATCAAGTGGGTGAATGGCTATTTTGAGATTGGCCCTAAGGACATGCCCTTTGTTCTTGAATTATATATAAGGTGACTTTCTTCACAAATCTTTCCTTTGTTCTGTCTTGTGTGTAATATAATTTATTCAATACGTATAATTTCCTATTCTTGTCTTAACTGAAAATCTTTTTTTCTTATAGTTCCAATCATTATCAAGTGGCTGAATGACGATTTTGCAATTGGCCCTAAGGACCTGGCCTTTGTTCTTGAATTATATAAAAGGTGAGTTTTTTCACAAATCTTTCCTTTGTTCAGTCTTGTCTGTAATATAATTGAATACTTACAATTACATATTCCTGTCTTAACTGAAAATCATTTTTTTCTTATAGTTCCAATTATTATTCACATGGGGAATAGCGATTTTGAGAATGACCCTAAGGACATGGCCTCTGTTCAAGAATTTTATACAAGGTGAGTTTCTTCACAATTCTTTTCTTTGTTCTGTCTTACCTGTTTGTGATCGAATACTTATAATTACATATTCTTGTCTTATCTGAAACTGAAAATCATTTTTTTCTTTCAGTTCCAATCATTGTCAACAGGAGTGGATAGCGATTTTGAGATTGGCCCTAAGGACATGGCCTTTGTTCCTGAATTATATACAAGGTGAGTTCTCTCACAAATCTTCCCTTTGTTTTGTCTTGTCTGTTAAAAATATTAAGAATTACATATATTCATGTCTTGATTGAAAATTATTTTTTTCTTATAGTTCCAATAAACGCAAGTTGTGTAAGCCAATGAAGAGATGGGCCGACGATATTAGAGATGCAGCTGGAGGATACTGGACATGAAAAGCGCAGGATAGAGATGTCTGAAAGGAACTTGAAGAGACCTATCTCCAGCAGTGAAGAGAATACGGCTTATGAAGTAAAAGTTCCAATTGGCCTGTGTGCAGAGTTACTGGGAGAATCAACGGATATCATCAAGTAAGAAACCATCCAAATTATTCTAGGTCGTGGTGGTGGCATTATAGTTGCATAACTAGATACTTCCTTTGTTCAAAAGTATGAAAAGTTTGAAATTTTCATAACGCCTAAAATCAATTTAAATCCTAATACTGGTCGAAATGTAATTCTGACAGTTGTTACAGTCGTGAAATTTCACTTTATCACCATTCTCGGATTTTGCCATGATTTTTTTAGATACATTCTTTCATATGGAATCGATCGATCACAATTTTGAAATTGTCACATATATCGTATGGTATTGTCCATCGAGCTCATTATGAACTCAAAAATTATAGATAAAATGGTTCTTTAAAAAAATTTCGCCAATTTAATTCTTTACCTATGTTCATATTTTTGCTAGGAGCAATAGTGAGGAAAATATAGATTATTGCAGTGTGAAAAATAAATGGCATCCATGTTCATTGTTCATTCTGTTTTTATACAGGGTGTTCCTAAATAAGTTAATGAACGGTCAACTGTAGATTTCTCATAAAAAATAACTTTTTTTTTCTTTTCCATTTTTCCTCCGGGTCTTCGTTTCAGATATTCAGGGTCAAAAATTTATGTTTTTTTCAGTTTTTTTGCTAATATCTCAGAAACCGTTTGAATTGAAATACAGAGTTGAGTTTCTGTACACACATTGCTACTAATAATAGCTACTTTCTTGCACTTCACTCGGTGTTTTAGACGGGCCAGTGACGGAGATATTGAATTTGCACAAAGGATCTACCCAAGAACTTTCACATGACTGTACAATTTTATATTGACATAAAAAGGTACTCTTGGTTCATTGCTCTAAAATGAATCGTTTTCGAGAAAAGTGGCATTTCCTGATCAAAAATCAAATTAAAGCAGTATGACAATTAACACAGTTACTATTGAAATAAATGATCTTGTTAACTTTGGACGCTAAAGATAATGAAAATTAACTTTGCAATTCAAACTTAAAAACCTAGTTGTCAAATTTTGTTGACATTAATAAACTTGTTAATTTTCACTACTCATTTTTCCAATTACATGAAATATACAATGTGTTAGCAAATTGTTTTTGATCTCGAAAACGGTTCACTTTAGGGCAGTGAACCAAGGGTCTTTTTCATGTAAAAGACATTGGCGCAGCAGAATTTGTCTAGTGGTGTAAAAGTTGGGGGTTTAAACGTTAAACCTCTGTGCAAATTCAATATCTGCGCCACTGGCACGTCTAATGAAACCCAGAAAAGTGTAAGAAAGCAGCTATCAATAGTGCCAATGTGTGCACAGAAACTCAATTCTGTAATTAAAAAAAAAATGGTTCCTGAGACCGTTGACACACTTATTCAGGAAGACCCTGTATAGTGAATACAAAATATTGATGTGGGAACAGAAACTCTCCGATTTTTTAATGGTTCAATATCGCTTTTATCCTTAATATTGCTCCTGGCTAGAAACGAATGTCATTTGCTTTTAAATTCAGTTGACGTTAGTTTGAATCGAACAATTTTATGCCCATTTTCCTAGAGTGGAATTTTAAAATTTGCAAGTTTTTTCCAACATACATATGACAGTAAATTTCAAATCTTTGCTTCGATTATTTATTTCAGTTGAAAGTTAGCGCCTTCCATGTTGTAGGTAGATATATGAGTTCACATTTCAAATGATGGGGAAATAATTTAAGAACATGTTTTATTTACTCTATACAGGGTGTCCCAGAAGTCCCGCACTTTCTTGAGGGGATCGAAAGTGAAAAATATTCTAAGCTCAAATATCCATGTTTGAAATTTTTTGATAACGTAGTTAATTAGTTATTAATTTATGAAAGTGACCAATCAGGAGCGCACTACAGAAGAATAATTAGGCAGTGGGGACGCGAGAGTGAGACGCCATCGTCGGTTTACTGCGTGAAAATCCGGCAGCAGTTCTGGTGTCTCACACTCGCACCCCCACTGCCTAGTTATTCTTCTGTAGCGCGCTCCTGATTGATCACATTCATTAATTAATAACTAATTAACTACGTTATCAAAAAATTTTAATCATGGATATTTGGGCTTAGAATATTTTTCATTTTCGATCCCCTCAAGGGAGTGGGGTACTTCTGGGACACCCTGTATAGAGTAAATAAAACATGTTCTTAAATTATTTCCCCATCATTCTGCATTTGAAAAAGATGTTTATCTCTGCGGATGATTCAGCGCTTCTTTGTGTTAGCGGGTACTTTTTTTGATTCCTTCCATTTCTTATGCTGAAACGAAATTAAATGCGCATTCGATCGTCACTTCGTCAGTAGTCAACATGGTTGCTTTGTTAAATCATTGTGGAATGAGTGATTTTGGTGATTCCAATTCAAATTGGCCATATGGGCTTATATCATTAGATTATATACAGTGTGAGTTTATTTGAGGAATATTTTCTTTGTTCTTTGTTATATTTTATTTTGAATACTTAGGTACAATTACTTCTTCTTGTCCTAACTGATAATCATTTTTTTTCTTATAGTTCCAATATCCAATCATTATCAACAGAGTGAATAGCGATTTTGAGATTGGCCTGAAGGACATGGCCTTTGTTCTTGAATTCTATACAAGGTGAGTTTCTTCACAAACCTTTTCTTTGTTCTGTCTTGTCTGTTTTATAATTGAATACATACTAATAATTAAATATTCTTGTTTTAACTGAAAATCATTTTTTTATAGTTCCAATCATTATCAACAGAGTGAATAGCGGTTTTGATTTTGGCCTTAAGGACATGGCCTTTGTCCTTGAATTCTATACAAGGTGAGTTTCTTCGCAAATCTTTTCTTTGTTCTGTCTTGTCTGTCATATAATTGAATACTTACTGATAATTAAATATTCTTGTTTCAACTGAAAATCATTTTTTTTCTTATAGTTCCAATCATTATCAACAGATTGAATAGCGATTTTGAGATTGGCCCTTGTTCTTGAATTCTATACAAGGTAAGTTTCTTCACAAATCTTTTCATTGTTCTATCTTGTCTGTTATATATAATTGCATACATATTATTAATTAAATATTCTTGTTCTAACTGAAAATCATTTTTTTACAGTTCCAATCATCATCAATAGAGTGAATAGCGATTTTGAGATTGGCCCTTAGGACTGGCTTTTGTTCTTGAAATCTATACAAGGTGAGTTTCTTCACAAATCTTTTCTTTGTTCCGTCTTGTCTGTTATATAATTGAATACCTACTTATAATTACATATTCTTGTTTTAACTGAAAATCATTTTTTTCTTATAGTTCCTATCATTATCAACAGAGTGAAAAGCGATTTTGAGATTGGCCCTAAGGACCTGGCTTTTGTTCAAGAATTAAATACAAGGTGAGTTTCTTCACAAATCTTTTTTTTGTTCTGTCTGGTCTTTTATATAATTGAATACATAATAATAATTAAATATTCTTGTTCTAACTGAGAATCATTTTGTTCTTATAGTTCCAATCATTATCAAGTGGATGAATGGCGATTTTGGAAGCGGTACTAAGAACTTGGCCTTTGTTCGTGAGTGGATAGCGATTTTGAGATTTGTCCTGAGGACATGGCCTATGTTCCTGAATTATAGACAAGGTGAGTTTTCTCACATATCTTCTTTGTTCTGTCATGTCTGTTATGCAGGATGTATTTAAAGATCAGGCTCCTCTTTTGATAATCATCAAAACTCATCGAAATAAGTCATTTTATACAGGGTGAGTCTAAGAAATGGAGCACCCCTATTTTTGAAAGAAATAATCCGATTCAAAACACGAAAATTTAGGGGGCTTTTGAACAACTTGAATGTGATTTTCTGAGATGAAAATGAATTTTGCAGCACTTTTCGTTTCGCCAGAAACGATCTGAGTATTAGTTTCTTCAATGGAACCCTCGTACATTTTCAAAATCTAGTGCAAATTTTGAACATGGATGTGTTGCTAGTTTATTATTGAACTGATTGTGATTTTTCCTTAAGATGTGTTCATATGTTTTAAGGGAGATATCTATATGGCGTGAATTAGATACAATGTGAGCCGTTTTCAAATATTTTTGTAAATTTTCGTTGTCGATCATATTGTTAGAAGTTAAATACTCGCATTTTATCTGAAGTGAAGAATTACACGGAGTATAACCGTATATTAGTGAGTACAGGAAAAATTTGTTCTAGGTTCTGGTGGAGACATTGGAGGTGCCGAATTGGATCATTCCTGTGCTTGAAAGTGGTGAGTTCGAAATTTTGGTATTATCAAAATTTAGATCATGTCTAAAGTTTTTCCCGAACAAAACTTTCTAAGTCGTGGTAAAGAAAAATTCGAATTTAGGTAATTATTTTGCGATAACGAATGTGGTGGGTTAAGTGAGGAAAAAGACTATCTTTCATTTTCCTATTGCAATATTGTTATAGTGAGTTTGAAATATTGTTATAGTGAGTTTGAAATATTGTTGGTAAGTGAAATTATATTTAGATGATAATGCTCATCGAAATATTATTGGGAAATTTTTGTGAACCAAGTGATAATAAATTCTTGTTGTGAGGTACGTATAAATTCACTACTGAGTAGATATTATTAATTGAAACTCCCTTATTTTTTTAGGTTACCAATGGTTTGAGTGATCATGATTAATTTTGATGGTGAGAAAATTTATCAATAGTTTTATATTATCTAATACGTCATATAAATCACATACTTACATCCTATTTTTTAGGTGAACTCTAGAATGGATTCTGTGAATAACTAGTGTTGAGCCATTTTGGCCTACATTCAAGCACGGACTTGAGTCAGGAGCTTTTGAGCGCCAGTTCAATAACCTTGTACATAATACATGTTCCAACTTAGGTACATTATCCTGCTTTTTATTTTTTCTTGTACATAATCTCTTTTTCCAGTTCAATAAATAAACTAATTGAAAAAAATGTTTTACAGAAGTCGAAGAAATTTTCTATGAAGTTTCCTGATCTGTTCCTGAAATTGTTCATGATCCCCTATGTATTTATTGCAACTGAAATATTGAAATTTTTTTCTATAGTTCGCATGAATTTAATATGGTTCTGGTTGTGCGATCTTTTTGCATGTAGCTTGAATACGATATTTCTCATCAAAACGCGAAATATCATCGTCGATCGAATTTGTACATTTGAACGTTACAATTCATATTTATAGATATTTCTTCATCTTTTATATTATACAAAAATATTTCATACACACATTGTATAAATAATTTTTTTGAATCTCGTTGTTGGAACTTTTTCGATAACACAGTCAAGATAATTTCTAGATGAACCGGTAATTTTTTCAAGAATATACCAAAAATTTCACGCAAAATTCTTTAATGTATGTATTAGAAAACATTGCTATTTGAAAATATATCTTTGTTCTCGGATTTTCTGGCACACCCAATATACAGGTTGGCCATTTGAAAACGAAACAGACGAGATTACAGACGAAATAAATTTTCATTTTCAATTCAAAGGTATTTTTATACTGATTTCAGCACAGTTATTGTTTTTTCATTAGATGCATTAGTTCTCGAAATATTCTTAACTAAG
This sequence comes from Adalia decempunctata, assembly GCA_951802165.1. Classification (NCBI taxonomy): domain Eukaryota; kingdom Metazoa; phylum Arthropoda; class Insecta; order Coleoptera; family Coccinellidae; genus Adalia; species Adalia decempunctata. The sequence continues at coordinate 7,420,349 of OX637704.1, read as the reverse complement.
TATTTGAAAATGAAGTGGTGTTTTCATGGCACTTGTAGTGTTTTTTGTGAAAAATCGACATCTTGATTAAAGATTTCTATGTCAGTGGATTGGAGGAAGGAAGCCACAGTCATGGTTGTTTTGAAGCTCAAAATGTCGATTTTTCACAAAAAAACACTACAGGTGCCATGAAAACACCACTTCATTTTCAAATACTTAGTTAAGAATTTTTCGAGAACTAATGCATAAAACGAAAAAACAATTACTGTGCTGAAATCAGTATAAAAATACCTTTTAAATGAGGTATCACTCACCCCATCTTCCCTGTTCAAAAATTGGGGGTGAGGGTTGTAGTAGCAAGGGTTGAAGCGCTATGCGTCCGTAACCTACATCTTAAGTTGTCCACCTCGAAACAGAAATCGACCTGTCCGAGCATTTCTATCGAAAAAATTTATTTCGTCTGTAATCTCGTCTGTTTCGTTTTCAAATGGCCACCTTGTATAATTATTGTATAGAATGATTCACGAAGGCCATTTTTTAGAAAATGTTCGGGAAGGATTCGAAATTATCAAATAAAATCAAGTCTCAGATTGAAAATTTTCAGATTCGATGAATTCTTGGATTGTTTGAAAATTACGTCAACCCATTTTGTTTGAATGAAAGTTCTTATTTTTCTTTAATAATCTTATTTGTCGAAACATTCTGGACGTATTCGATATATTCATTATATTCATTTCAAAAAATTCTATTAAAATGAGTAAAACTCATAAAATTTCTGCAAATATTGCTGCCATGCCGAACTTAATATCTTTTAATTTTCTGCATTAGGAAATTCAAATTTTTGGCATCTATCAGATGGTAAAATCATAATAATTTGCCGCTTATCGAAATTTCAATCAATTTTTACAGATTATTCAAATTACGATGTTAAATTCTACCAAGACGAACCCATCGAAAGATGAGAACCTTCATTCTGAATTGTTCTGGTAGAATAAATGTTATTGATCGTTCACTATACAGAGTGTAACAGCCAAATGGAATAAATTCGATAACGAATAAATGAGGGCGTGTTAGGAAAAACGCTCGGACACGTCGATTTGTAATTTTAAATGCGCATATTTTTCTAGGAAATAATATTATATAGGGTGTTCCATGTGACCGCGGCCAATACCAACTTTCTTATTTCAAATGCAACCCCCTGTATATTATTTATTTTTTGGATTCTTCAGAGAATTCTAGACACAATTCATGCACAATGTCCTGTGCCTATCTTTAACTATTTCGGAAGTATTAAAGTTTTAAATACAAATTATTTTATTTCACAAATTCGGTACATTACACTTAAAACCTAATGAGTAATACTGATTATTTCTTAATTATCAAAAAAAAAAACAAAAAAAACATTAATGTCAATGTAGGAAATGTTCAAAATGCTCGCCGCGAACGTCTTGGCAACATGCTACAGACAACGTGTTACTAAGGCTATGAGAATAAACTTTTTTTGTTTTTTCTTTAATTTCTTCTCAGTAATAATTTTTGCTTACTTTCTTCATATCAAGAGGTAAATGGGAAATAAGAATTGAGTGTAATGTATCGAATTTTTGAAATAAAATAATTTTCATTTAAAATGTTAATTTTTGTAAAAAATCTGAAAACACTTAATATTTCCGAAAAAGTTGAAGATAGGTATAGGACATTGTACATGAATTATGTCTAGAATTTTCTGAAGAATCCAAAAAATTAATAATATACCGTGGTATTGGCCACGGTCGCATGGAACACCCCATATAATTTTATTTTCTTGAAAAACATGCGCATTTGAAATTACAAATCGTCGTGTCCGAGGGTTTTTCCTAACATCATTTATTCGTTATCGAATTTATTCCATTTGGCTGTTACACTCTGTAGATTATTCTATTTGGAACAATTTATTCTCTATCGGTGGTCTAGGTAGCAGTGGTAAATAAATTTGGATACCCACGAAAATTGCGTTTCGTATTTTTTTTCAAATTGATAAGTTATTATTTGTTATTCTTGAAAAGTCATTCATTTTCTTTTCGAACGATTATTGTTTTTTATTTATTTCTGATTAACTGTAGAACTGTCAACATGGGGTGCATTTAACAAGAAATATAGATCCTTTTCTCTGACCTTCTCGATCTCCCTATCTCACCTCGTTAGATTTCAATCAGTGGGGCAAGATAGTTAGTTTATGCCGATCGAATAGGATTCATGGTGGTCGAATTTACTCACCATTGATTTTTCAAAAAAAGAAAACTTTTAATTCATCTATAATTTTATGAAGAAACATCATCTGAGAAAATTCAACGAATCTGAAAATTTAACTGATACTTCATTTTCCGCTAAAAATCTGAGATTAATTTGAGTTGGTTATTCCGAATGTTTCCTGAAGATTTTCTAACGAACGGCCTTCTTGAATGACCCTGTATATACAAGTGTTTCAAATGAGTGTATGAGCATCAGATGTTGATTTCTCAATTTTTTTTCTCTTCCATTTTTTCCTTCGAGTCTTTGTTTCCGAGATAGGGGGTGTCAAAAATATATTTTTTTTTCAGTTTTTTGTTAATATCCCAGGAATCGTTAGAATTACAGAATTGAGTTTTTGTACACACATTGTCACTAATATTTCTTGCACTTTACTGGGTTTTATTAGTGCCAGTGGCGAAGATATTGAATTTGCACAAAGGTTTCACCCCCCAACTTTTACACTGAACAAATTTGCATTTGCATAGCAAATTGTGATACAACAATGTGTTTTAGATAAAAAAGGTACTGAAGGTTCATTACTTTGAGTGATCCAGTTTTCGAGAAAACTGGCATTTTATGATCAGAAAGCATTAGCTAACGCATTATAAAGTTTTTGTAATTCGAAAAATTCTTGTAATTTTGTTAACTATTGCCACTAAAAATGATGAATAATTGCTTTGCTTTAACTTGAAAACCTAGTGGTCAAATTTTGTTGAAATTAATAAACTTGTTGATAATCACTACTCATTTTTCAATTACTGTTACAAGAAATTTACAATGTGTTAGTAAATTGTTTTGGATCAAAACATGCCAGTTTTCTCGAAAATAGTTCACTTTAGAGTAATGAGGTACTTTTTTCTGTAAAACACATTGCCGCATCAGAATCTGCTGTGCAAATGCAAAATGCCAGTTTTCTCGAAAATAGTTCACTACTACTGTACAAATTTGCATTTGCATAGCAAATTGTGATACAACAATGTGTTTTAGATAAAAAAGGTACTGAAGGTTCATTACTTTGAGTGATCCAGTTTTCGAGAAAACTGGCATTTTATGATCAGAAAGCATTAGCTAACGCATTATAAAGTTTTTGTAATTCGAAAAATTCTTGTAATTTTGTTAACTATTGCCGCTAAAAATGATGAATAATTGCTTTGCTTTAACTTGAAAACCTAGTGGTCAAATTTTGTTGAAATTAATAAACTTGTTGATAATCACTACTCATTTTTCAATTACTGTTACAAGAAATTTACAATGTGTTAGTAAATTGTTTTGGATCAAAACATGCCAGTTTTCTCGAAAATAGTTCACTTTAGAGTAATGAGGTACTTTTTTCTGTAAAACACATTGCCGCATCAGAATCTGCTGTGCAAATGCAAAATGCCAGTTTTCTCGAAAATAGTTCACTACTACTGTACAAATTTGCATTTGCATAGCAAATTGTGATACAACAATGTGTTTTAGATAAAAAAGGTACTGAAGGTTCATTATTTTGAGTGACCCAGTATGATCACAAATCACAAATCATTAGCTAACGCTAATGCCTTAGCTTTATAATAAAGTTTTTGTAATTCGAAAAATTCTTGTAATTTTGTTAACTATTACCGCTAAAAATAATGAAAATAGCTTTGCTCTTGAAAACCTAGTGGTCAAATTTTGTTGAAATTAATAAACTTGTTAATAATTACTACTCATTTTTCAATTACTATTACAAGAAATTTACAATGTGTTAGTAAATTGTTTTGGATCAAAACATGCCAGTTTTCTCGAAAATAGTTCACTTTAGAGTAATGAAGTACTTTTTTCTGTAAAACACATTGCCGCATCAGAATCTGCTGTGCAAATGCAAATTCGTCCAGTGCTGTGAAAGTTGGGGAGTAAAACCTTTGTGCTAATTCAATATCTCCGGCACTGGCACGTCTAATGAGAACAGATTGAAGACAATGGTTATACAAAAAACTCAATTCTGTAATTCAAGCGTTACCTGAGATATTAGCAAAAAACTGAAAAAATTATGAATTTTTGAAACCCTGTATCTCGGAAACGAAGACCCGGAGGAAAAAATGTACAGTTGACCGTTGATACACTTTATTAGGGAACACCCTGTATAGTTGCCATGTCGAAATAAGGAGCGGTTTTGTATGAAACATTTCAGTGTAATGTGAATAGTTGAAGAATTATAATTTTTAATTTGTGGTATATCCTACTCTAGATCTGAGAGAGGTTTGAAATATTTCTGTATCGCAAAAGTCGAAACCTCGCGAATTCCTTACAATCTGAACATTTCGCGATCGATCGCGTTTTGAGATCTAGACAACTTCGCCAGGCTGTTTCAAAATTAAACAGCACACGATGGCTCGGGCCGCAGTTCGACCTGATCTGCATCCATCCGATAATCCGCTTGTGGCATCCGCTGAACCGCTTTCTAAGACGCAGGACGACACGCAAGGAAGCGGGCTAAGACATTCCTCCTGTTTCAGACGAGCTATGATCATGCTAATGCTTTTGCTCTGCTCTCGCACCGCAACGAGGCTAGAATTAATGCAGCTGAGCTGCGTATTATGTGTAATATGCGAAAACACATTTGGCTTATTCTAGAAAGACATGAGATATCAGCAAAGATGTAGACGATGGGGAGGTTAGAGTAATGCGAAAGGTAATCAAACCACCCTTTCGCTGATACTCACTCCATTTGCACTTTTACGATTGCTGTCAGACGAATTCCTCCCCTAAGATTATACTTCACAGGTACAGATCGATTCGACCAAATAGCAAATCACATTGAACAGCTTTTATAATTTCACTGAAAATTATCATTTTCGCTTGAAATTAGTCGTTCATTTTATATACAAAGTTTCTTGGATTATCTTTTCCTAGCGGCCACCCTGTATATTCGATACACCTTTGCACTATTCACTCGACATTTTCCATGATGTCTTTGTGAAATAATTTGGCTTAACAAAATATTTTTGACTCGATATGATTAATCAAAAAAACATTGTTTCTTTCAAAATAATAGAAATTCTGTTTGATCACTGCCGGTCTTTTTGGGAACGCACAGAGTACGCCACTACAGTTTTCTTTGTATTGGATTTTCCGGATGCCGCGTGTGTCTATTGAATTAAAACACTCGTCTCTTCTGCTTTTAGTAAATGCTCTTAGCTTGAAGAATTCACTTGGCTCATATTTCATCATCAAACGCCGTTGAATTACACGCGGATGCAAGAATAACCTCATGTGAAGCATTGGCTTTGCATGAGGTCATTTTTTCTATTTATCAAAATAGAAAAATTAATGTGGAAAATAAGCTTTCGCAGAAATTTGTGGAATATAGTTGAAATTGATAAATCCCGAAAAAACAAAAACAATGATTCTGTAGTATTCACGACAATTCGACAATGTTCAAACACTAAGCGAAATATCGCATTATACAGGGTGTTCCTAAATATCAACGGTCAACTCTAGATTTCTCATGAAAAAATAACATTTTATTTCTCTCACATTTTTTTCCTCCGTTTCCGAGATACAGGGTCCAGAATTTTATACATATTTTTTCAGATTTTTGCTCAGGAACCGTTTGAATTACGGAATTGAGTTTTTGTACATACATTGTCACTAACAAAATAGTTACTTTTATGCACTTTACTCGGTTTCATTGGACGTGCCAGTAGCAGAGGTATTGAATTTGCCCCAAGAGCAAATTCTCATGCGCCAATGTGTTTTAAATAAAAAAAGGACTCTTGGTTCATCACTCTGATGTAAACTTTTTTCGAGATAATTGGCATTTTATGATCAAAAACAATTTGCTAGGTTTTTAAGTTTAAATTGCAGAGACATTTTTCATTATTTTTAGCTACCATAGTTATCCAGATAACAATATTTTTTCAATTACAAGAAATTTACAATGCGTTATCAAATTGTTTTAGATCATACAATCCCAGTTTTCTCGAAAACATTTCACTTTAGAGTAATGAACCTTTTTTATGTAAAACACATTGTCGCATCAGAATTTCTTGTGCAAATGCAAAATTGTCCATTGGTGTAAATGTGCCAATTCACTATCTCTTCCACTGGCACGTCTAATGAAACAGAGAAAAGTGCGAGAAATTAGCTATTATTAGGGACGATGTGTGTACAGGAACTCAATTCTGTAATTCGAACGTTTCCTGAGATATTAGCAAAATAATAAAAAAAAATATAAATTTTTGATAAATTTACAGGTGTGACCGTTGATACACTTAATTAGAAACATCCTGTATATATTATTCATCTGACTGTCACTGATCAAAACTGTTTATTCTCGACCTTGCCTTAATATTATCAATACAGGGTTGGGATAAAGTTTGGCACCAAATTAAATAAATCGTTGTTATTTGTATCAATAGTGAGAAATAAAACGAAATACTTCGTAGTAGATAACTCTTTCTGCTTTTCATGACGTATTTTTTATGAAAATCTATAAAGAGAAGAAATACAGGGCTTTTACTAGTAGAAAAAATTTATTGAAAATAATTAAAAAAAAATCATTTTACATGGAACCCGGTATGGACAGATCCGAAACAGAGTGCTCTTTCAGAATCTGCAGAAATATACAAGGGTGTTCCATTTAAATAAAATTTTTTTTGTCATTTCCGGTTAAACCGGAAGTATCTCATTAATGAAAATGCTCATCAGATGCATTGTGGTCCATTACACTCAGCTGCCAAATTTCAAAAATATCGCCCGTTTCGTTTTAAAGATATTAATTTGGTGCCAAACTTTCTCCCAACCTGTATATGTTTTATTGCTTGTATGATGAGGTATGATGCTTTCTTTCTAACCTTGAGGAAGGAACAATAAGTTCCGAAACGTCGGCAAAATCATAATTGATTTTTCATTCGTTATGTCCAAATTCTAGCCATATAGGTATTGCTCAATAATTCATTATCGAAAATGAATAACCAAAATCGAATATTCGGCCCATGAATTTCTCCATCTTACTTGACAAAGAATTTTCATTTCTGCGGAATTATAAAGCGCTTCAATGTGATCGCCGTCGCGCTTCCGAGACCTTTATTTTTTTTCTATAGGAATCACCAATTCATTATTCGAAACTAGTATATACAGGCATTATTTCATTTTGTGGGTATTTCAGAAAAAAATCCGAGAAATATCGAAATCCAAGCTCGCATATATCTCTGCGATAATATTGAAATAGAGATGAAGTTGGAATATACTTTTGCAGTAAATCAGCATCTGTCAGTTAACGAGCTATAAAACTAGGGTTGCGGACATTATTCTCAGAAGATACCGTTGAAATATGTATAGTTTATTCAATCCGCCCTGTAGTCGAACTATCAGATCATCTATGTTACATGGAATTCAAAATGATCCACCCGTTATGCCTGATACGAAGAATCCTGCGACATCATGATAAAACAAAAACTCATTCAATATTCAGCGGTGTATCGAAAATATCATTTTCTGGGACAATGGAGTTTGAAAAATGTAGATCAGTACAAATTCTTCATTGAGCTTTCGTCTGTATTTTCATTATTTTGAGACAGGCATTGTCTGGAAGGATGAGGTTCGACTCGGTGATAACTAATCCGTGGTCAAATTCGATTCCGGTCGTCTGTCATCAAACAGGATAACTGTCGAACGGAAAAAACCTAGAAACACGAAATTTTCAAGCAACATGCAAAATTTCGTCAAGATCGCACAAACAAAACCATATAAAAAACTGTCGAAAGGAAAAAACCTAGAAACACGAAATTTTCAAGCAACATGCAAAATTTCGTCAAGATCGCACAAACAAAACCATATAAAATTCTCAAATTATCAAAAAAACAATCAGTGTAACAGATGCTGTGAATTAGCGTTCAAAAGCTCTTTCGAATTTAGTCGTCCGTTTTTTAGGTGTAGTTTTCATAGATGAATTTAAAGCTGCTGTCAGAGTCTGAAAAAATATATAATCACCAATCCACTCTGGTTCCCTATTCACCAAGGGGCGAATAGGTCTCAAAGTATGGTCTCTAAGTATTTTTTCTTCTTGTATCTAAGTGATTTCGAAATATATTCGGGAAGAATCCGCACGGGAGCACAGCAACTTGGTGAATAGAGAGCCAGTACCAGCAAATTTACCCACACGAATTTGAAAATAAAGATTCTTTCAACCTATAAAAAGCCTTTGAATCTATAATGCCATTTCATTATAGGAGCGATCCCTGAACTGATGTTATTTACATTTAAATGAATATTTTTTATTGCGTCACTCGACGATTAAGTCTACAGCATTTTTTCTAAATCATTTTTGTATTTTGACCAGTCGATGCAGTATGAACATTATTAATCTCTTTTTCTGATTTTGATGTCCATGGGCAATTAATGGTCACAAAATCCCAATTGCTCGAAATGAATTATAGAAAATATTATTATTTCCTATAATTCATTTCGTGCGCTATTTGACGTGATATATTTCAAGAATAGTATATTTTTCAACGGACATATTGATAGGAATTATTCACGTCTAGTTGGGTAAGTCATCCAAGTGAATTTTATAAGCGTGCAGAACATTCAACTTTGTCAACGTATCTTGAATAATTCCTTTTGAAATAATCACAAATTTTATTTCTACGAACAAATTGCCAACAATTCAAATAATTGTTATTTTCATTCTCTCTTCAGAAAAAAATAAGTTTTCTATAGATTTTCTATGGTTGTCCGTGAGATAAACGATAAATCACCAGTGATTCATGGATGTTATAATTTTTGATGAAATAGATGAATTATGAACCCTTTATTTAATGGTCGTGGACAAAATTATTTTATTCGAGAAAGCGTTGTTAACCCCATTCATACAGGGTGGCCATTTGAAAACGAAACAGACGAGATTACAGACGAAATAAATTTTTTCGATAGAAATGCTCGGACAGGTTGATTTCTGTTTCGAGGGGGACAACTTAAGATGTAGGTTACGGACGCATAGCGCTTCAACCCTTGCTACTACAACCCTCACCCCCAATTTTTGAATAGGGAAGATGGGGTGAGTGATACCTCAATTCAATGGTATTTTTATACTGATTTCAGCACAGTAATTGTTTTTCCATTTTATGCATTAGTTCTCGAAATATTCTTTACTAAGTATTTGAAAATGAAGTGGTGTTTTCATGGCACTTGTAGTGTTTTTTTGTGAAAAATCGACATTTTGAGCTTCAAAACAACCATGACTGTGGCTTCCTTCTTCCAATCCACTGACATAGAAATCTTTAATCAAGATGTCGATTTTTCACAAAAAAACACTACAAGTGCCATGAAAACACCACTTCATTTTCAAATACTTAGTTAAGAATATTTCGAGAACTAATGCATAAAATGAAAAAACAATTACTGTGCTGAAATCAGTATAAAAATACCATTGAATTGAGGTATCACTCACCCCATCTTCCCTATTCAAAAATTGGGGATGGGGGTTGTAGCAGCAAGGGTTGAAGCGCTATGCTTCCGTAACCTACATCTTAAGTTGTCCCCCTCGAAACAGAAATCGACATGTCCGAGCATTTCTATCGAAAAAATTCATTTTTCGTCTGTAATCTCGTCTGTTTCGTTTTCAAATGGCCACCCTGTATATTATTTTATTGACTTGGATGATTTACCTAATTCTCGTCTGGTGAATTTCATTCGCTTGATTAGAAGTCATTTTATATCATTGTTGAAAATAATACTATTTGTGATTGAAATAATCGAATTGCACTAGGCGGCCAATTCGCTGCGACAAATGCGTCCGACAGTTTCTCGAATGGATTTTATACATTTTTTCAAAATAATTAATTATTTTCCTTTTCTGCATATTTTGAATTAATCTCATTCACGTTTAGTTCAGGAAAAATGTTTTTAGATTATTAACAATTTTCGTTTGATCGTGAGAACAAAAATCAAACTTCTTCATTCCTATCTTTTAGCAGAATAAGTGAACCAATTCAAACAATTTTCGTTTACAAATTTCGTAAATCATCGATAACAACAAAAAGAACTTTCAAACCTCAATGGTTTGAAGGAATTATAATAAATATATATTGTAATAATTTCCATACTTATTTAGTAATATATACAGGTGTTTCTGAATTGATGCCAAAGATTTCAGAGGGTGATTCCTTGTAGAAAATAAAGGGTAGTGTTGGGTCAAAAGTCAAACGTTAGTTTAAAGATGGCGGAAGAACCGAAAAGAAGAACTTACGCAACGACTTGGATTGAAACGTTTTTATATCGTTGTATTTTTCTTGTAAAATGTACCGCGTTTTGAAATAAAAAAAATGATTTACATTCTATTTCAATACAAAAGTCCAAATAGGAACGTCAGATAATTCAATGTGAAGTCAAACTCGAAAATTCCAAATAATATTCTTTATTGAGTACGGTGACCGGTTTTGCATCAGTATAACCTAATCCAAATAAATGAGATACATAAAATCTACAAATGAGCACAAATACATATGTTCTTTAACAAACGTGAAATAATAACCTTAATTTTTAATCATGATATTATAGGTTAGTCCGAGAATACAGATACACAAACAATATTTTCCAGTTGACCACAGAATGCATCTAATCTTATATCAGGGTGTTTTAAGAAACAAATATACGTTTTTTATAATATAACATACATGTCGTTAAAATCGATTTGTGAATTTAAAATCAAGGATGGATATGATTTTTTATGCTTCATAATCTCGAATTTTTCTAGATAATCTATTAATATGCGATCAATGCCTGATGTGTGCAAAATTTTTATGCCTGTTTCCAGTACAAATTGATGACCTTCCTTGAATAAGTGATTGTCGAAATGAGAATCATCATAATGTGGACCTAGCCTCAAGATTCTCAGGTGTTCTTTTACTCTTTGATTGAAATTTATATTTGTCTTTCCAATATACATAGCACCACATGTGTCACAAGTGAGTTTGTAAACTCCACTCTTCTCTAATGGAGGGACTGGATCTTTATTGTTGAAAAATAAATTTCCTAAATTGTTTGTTGGTCTAAAGGCTATCTTCGTAGAATTGTCTTTCTCCAGCAACCTTGCAACCTTTCCTGATAACGCCCCAACATAACTTAGAGGGAAATATCTCTTAACTTCAGTATTAGGTTTGCTAGTGGGGAAGTGATCTCTCAGTAAGCGTTTATACATTTTTTTATTCAATAATTTATCAACTATATGTTCGTCAAAATTGTTCTTTGTTGCAATCTGTTTTATTATTCCAATTTCTTTATTAAAATCTTCTTCATTTAATGGTACATTCACCAGTCTCTCTAGCAAACTGTTAAAGGCTGCCAACTTGTGGTTCCAATGATGTTGTGAAGTGATGTCAATTGATACGTCTGTATGTGTTGGCTTCCTAAAGATCAATTGGCATCACTTCACAACATCATTGGAACCACAAGTTGGCAGCCTTTAACAGTTTGCTAGAGAGACTGGTGAATGTACCATTAAATGAAGAAAATTTCAATAAAGAAATTGGAATAATAAAACAGATTGCAACAAAGAACAATTTTGACGAACATATAGTTGATAAATTATTGAATAAAAAAATGTATAAACGCTTACTGAGAGATCACTTCCCCACTAGCAAACCTAATACTGAAGTTAAGAGATATTTCCCTCTAAGTTATGTTGGGGCGTTATCAGGAAAGGTTGCAAGGTTGCTGGAGAAAGACAATTCTACGAAGATAGCCTTTAGACCAACAAACAATTTAGGAAATTTATTTTTCAACAATAAAGATCCAGTCCCTCCATTAGAGAAGAGTGGAGTTTACAAACTCACTTGTGACACATGTGGTGCTATGTATATTGGAAAGACAAATATAAATTTCAATCAAAGAGTAAAAGAACACCTGAGAATCTTGAGGCTAGGTCCACATTATGATGATTCTCATTTCGACAATCACTTATTCAAGGAAGGTCATCAATTTGTACTGGAAACAGGCATAAAAATTTTGCACACATCAGGCATTGATCGCATATTAATAGATTATCTAGAAAAATTCGAGATTATGAAGCATAAAAAAATCATATCCATCCTTGATTTTAAATTCACAAATCGATTTTAACGACATGTATGTTATATTATAAAAAACGTATATTTGTTTCTTAAAACACCCTGATATAAGATTAGATGCATTCTGTGGTCAACTGGAAAATATTGTTCGTGTATCTGTATTCTCGGACTAACCTATAATATCATGATTAAAAATTAAGGTTATTATTTCACGTTTGTTAAAGAACTTATGTATTTGTGCTCATTTGCAGATTTTATGTATCTCACTTATTTGGATTAGGTTATACTGATGCGAAACCGGTCACCGTGCTCAATAAAGAATATTATTAGGAATTTTCGAGTTTGACTTCACATTCTATTTCTTTACATTTAACATGAAAAATATAAGAGATGTGAAAACGTTTCTAACCAAATTAGACTATCCGATTTTAATCAAAGTCGTTGCTTAAGTTTTTTTTTTTAAATTTTTTAGACAAGGAATCACCCTTTCTTTGTCTTCATTTCAGAAAAATCATAAATATGTGAAAAGAACATTCTCATCATACATACGGATAAAATTCTACTTCAAGCATGCTCTTGTTAACAAAATCCATTCGAGAATACTTTCGCACGTATTCATTGGTTGCCGCGATTTGTCTGTCTCTGTCCTATTAGCGAGCGTTCAAAAAATTCGAGGTTCATTTCGGATTGGTTTGAAATATACACGGTGTCCCAGAACTCCCGCACTTCCTTGAGGGGATCGATAGTGAAAAATATTTTACGCCCAAATATCCATGTTTGAAAATTTTTGATAACGTAGGTCATTGTGACCAATCAGGAGCGCGCTACAGAAGAATAACTAGGCAGTGGGGGCGCGAGAGTGACGTCTCACTGCCTAGTTCTTCTGTAGCGCGCTCCTGATTGGTCACAATGACATTAACTACGTTATCAAAAATCACTATCGATCCCCTCAAGGGACTTCTGGGACAGCTGTATAAATGAACTTTTATCACTACAATTTATAGAATTACTGAAGTTGAATTCTGTTAATGTTTAATTGCTATAGGGTCCGATTTATGATTTATTTTGTAATTTTTATAAATTACAAAATAAATCATAAATCGGATCTTTTTTCTGAGATCATTTTCTGAAATATATTTTTTATAGAATCATTGAACTCAATTTTTTTTTAATGTTTAATTGCTATGGGGTCCGATTTATTATGTAATTCATATTTATTCATAAATCGGACCTTTTTTCTGAGATTATTTTCTGAATTATATTTTTTTTGTCAGATGGACCTGTGGAGTACTTGGGACTGTTGACGAGGTAAGCGATAAGAGTTCAAAATTTGTTGGTCCTGAAAAGAACCATTCTTTTAAAAGAAAAATATTTCCCTGTTAGTGGGAAATTTTTTCTTTTTTTTAAATTAAAAATTGTTGTAAAAATTTTCTGGAAATAAAAATTTGGTAAAAAATTGTTGTAAAAATTTAAATAAAAATTTGTTGAAAAAATTGTTGTAAAAATTTTCTGGAAATAAAAATTTGGTAAAAAATTGTTGTAAAAATTTTCTGAAAATAAAAATTTGTTGAAAAAATTGTTGTAAAAATTTTCTGAAAATAAAAATTTGGTAAAAAATTGTTGTAAAAATTTTCTGAAAATAAAAATTTGGTAAAAAATTGTTGTTAAAATTTTCTGGAAATAAAAATTTGTTGTAAAAATTTTCTGAAAATAAAAATTTGTTGAAAAAATTGTTGTAAAAATTTTCTGAAAATAAAAATTTGTTGTAAAAATTTTCTGAAAATAAAAATTTGGTAAAAAATTGTTGTAAAAATTTTCTGAAAATAAAAATTTGGTAAAAAATTGTTGTAAAAATTTTCTGGAAATAAAAATTTGGTAAAAAATTGTTGTAAAAATTTTCTGGAAATAAAAATTTGGTAAAAAATTGTTGTAAAAATTTTCTGAAAATAAAAATTTGTTGAGAAAATTGTTGTAAAAATTTTCTGAAAATAAAAATTTGGTAAAAAATTGTTGTAAAAATTTTCTGGAAATAAAAATTTGGTAAAAAATTGTTGTAAAAATTTTCTGAAAATAAAAATTTGTTGAAAAAATTGTTGTAAAAATTTTCTGAAAATAAAAATTTGGTAAAAAATTTTTGTAAAAATTTTCTGAAAATAAAAATTTGTTGAAAAAATTGTTGTAAAAATTTTCTGAAAATAAAAATTTGGTAAAAAATTGTTGTAAAAATTTTCTGAAAATAAAAATTTGGTAAAAAATTGTTGTGAAAATTTTCTGGAAATAAAAATTTGGTAAAAAATTGTTGTAAAAATTTTCTGGAAATAAAAATTTGGTAAAAAATTGTTGTAAAAATTTTCTGAAAATAAAAATTTGGTAAAAAATTGTTGTAAAAATTTTCTGGAAATAAAAATTTGGTAAAAAATTGTTGTAAAAATTTTCTGAAAATAAAAATTTGGTGAAAAATTGTTGTAAAAATTTTCTGGAAATAAAAATTTGGTAAAAAATTGTTGTTAAAATTTTCTGGAAATAAAAATTTGTTGTAAAAAATTTTCTGAAAATAAAAATTTGTTGAAAAAATTGTTGTAAAAATTTTCTGAAAATAAAAATTTGTTGTAAAAATTTTCTGAAAATAAAAATTTGTTGAAAAAATTGTTGTAAAAATTTTCTGAAAATAAAAATTTGGTAAAAAATTGTTGTAAAAATTTTCTGAAAATAAAAATTTGTTGTAAAATTTTGCTGGAAATATAAATTTGTTGTGAAAATTTGCTGAAAATAAAATTTTTCTGAAAATGAGAATTTGATGTAATTATTGTTGTCAGAATTTCTGAAATATCCTCAAAATGCGTATATAATTAACGTCGTCTATCATTATACTGATGACACCAATAGACGGCGTAGGTCGAAACGCATTTCCCGATTAATTTATTTTTGTTGGCAAAAAAAGTTCCAGAAAGAAGTTTGTGAAATGCGCCTCAATTGCCACCGTCTATCATTATACTGATGAGACCATTATACGGAAAAGGTCGCAACGCATTTCCCGATCATTGAAAAGGTAAGTAGTAATAATAATTATACAATCAATCACCTAGGTCCGCCAATTACTTCTTTCTTTGTAATTCAGTGGTTTAAAATAGCGATATCCTAGCCAGCTAAGGCAAGGATCGCGTATTTCATACCACTGAATTACAAAGAAAGAATTAATTGACTATATCAATAAATATGTAGATACAATTACGAAGAAACAAATATCCTCATAACGAATTAACAAGAAATAATCGAGATCAAGTTGTAACCATCAATAAAATTTAAGAAGAACAATTAGAAAAATAGTAATATGTACATAAGAAGCCGCAAAACAATTGAGCAAATCACCTCCGCTTGTTCTGATCAATACTATGCACCACCAAATTCAACTAATCACGATAAACTTCCACTTCGTCTAAACATTCACGATTTCCAGAGGGTAATAATTGAACCGTCTTAGAGAATATTAAAATTAAGATAGGGAATTGGGATGTTTCAGTTAGGAATCGAACATCAAATAGCAGACTGGTGAGGAAATATTAGATGTTAATGGATTCAAAATAAGGGTAAGCGGGGATCCTTTATGCCCCATGTCTAACTATCGTATTAAGTGTTCCAGAAATTAAATAATCCCCTCAAAGCACAAAGCATCCCTTAGGGAAACGAGAAGTATTGAACCTGAAACCCTCAGATCATTCACGTATTTGTATGATATACCTCAATACCTGGACGTTATTATTATAAAATCCTAAAGGTACCGACACATCACATTATGAACCTTAATAAGAGAGAACACACTCTATCTGTCGATAATTACCGACAAACACAGTAAGAACAGTATTGTATTAATGTTCTTGAAGACAGTTTTCGTATGAAAACTGCCAATAGCGAAAGTATTTGAGGAGCATCAAAAAATGTAGTCGAAATGCACTCGAGTCGTGTCTATAAAACGGAAGAAAGGGGGCGAAATGTCACACATTCAAATGAGAGTCTTTATTTTTAACAGAAGGTAGTAGTCTGTAAAATAATTTTCTAGAAAAAATGATTCGAGTTCTACGGACATGTTACTTAATTTCTACCCTCTGCAAACAAAAAGATTCACCTTTGAAAACACTTTGTATAGTAGATATTAACTATTTTATCGAAACTACAATTCATGAACTTCTAACGTACACGGACAAATAAATTCTTGAGCACTCATCTCCCCCCGTGTTCACTTGTTATTGCACGATAATATAATGTATATTTCAAAAGGCGGAACAGATATTCGCTATGGTATATCTTAGTTATCCGAAATAAAACGTGTAAATAAAAACTTTTCTCGTTCTCACCGAATATTCCGGTATTTATGCCTTGTATTATTGGAGATCCAGAAAGTTTGAGGGGTAGAAGATGCAGCTTAGTATCATATTTCACATTACAGAACATATTCCGATCAGCGTTGAAAGTGAATTCGCGAAAATACTCTTTTTTGAACAGACGGTAGACGACATGTTGTAAGTAAACGACAGTTACGATTATTTTGAAACATAGGATGAAATATGCCGTAGTAAAAAATACAGAGTTGAAATTTTTGTTTCATTTGAAACCCATTCTGAAACAATACATTCTTCATTTGCGTTTTTCTCGCAAACAGGGGAAATTATCGTGTTTGAATAGAGAACACAATTCAACAACGTAGTGCCCGCTGCACAAAATGTGAAGTAATTTTATTCATCGCCGATAATTGGTAAAAATGACTGTCCTTGACATATGTCCCAATAGCTAGTGGAAGGGCCAACATATCAGGTTGGCTGCGACAGTGCTAAATTGCCCAGCTTATAATATACAATATCTTTCCACATAACAGATCACCAGACCAATGACTAGGCCTCAATCTTCAATGAAATGGAAAAGGTTCACCTGAAGCAGAACAAAATCGCATATTCGGCCAATAATCTACTGCCGATAATCTACTGGACCAACCGGTCTTCATTTCGAAAACGGCGTTAATCTTCATTCCATATACCACAGAGATAGAATTAATTTCTTGGTTTTATTGAATGTTAGCCTATAAATTATGGCTCGATTTCCTGAAACTGTGAAGCATGAATTCACATTTGGAGGAAGAAGCAGTGAGAGTCTCATTCGGCTTAATTCTCTAAGGGCAAAGTTTGCGGCGTATATTTTGGTAGAGCGTGGACGGAAGAAAGAGAAAGTCATTCTTAGAATTCATTTATTTTGCGTCCGCGAGATTAATCCCGAGCCGAGAACGGGGCGGCGAGAGATTAAAAAGTCGTTCCATTGTGACAGTTTTAGTGCTTTCTAATATTCCCGCGTAAATAGCCCAAAAAGAAGCGGAGTTGACGTTGATCGACTCTACTTAACCGGCGATTGTTATGCAAAGCGGGAGTCGCTCGAAATCACCACCTGTTTGGAGCGAGGACTTTGCGTTCATCCTCATCACAAGAGTTCTTTCCGTATCGTCTGGCAGATCTTTTGTACTCGCCTTATTTCCAAACAGAAATACGGCATTACCGGGGCCGTGGCCTGGAAAGAATAACCATCTTGATGGTTTTAAAGCCGTATTTAGAATAATTGCTGCAATATTTAAGTCGAAGGTCTTAACAGTTGAGCCTTACTCCGCTTCTGGAGATGCCGGAATCTTTCATACGCGCGATTTAATAAATTACAATGCTGCCCGTTGTTTCTGCCCTCTCTGTCGGTTACGCCCTTATCAAATCTCATTCTTGCCGGCTCCTTCTGTGGCTTTGTCCTCCCCAATCACTCAATCCAAAAAAATAAATAAACAACATTCGAAGTTTTTACCAAAGGTCAGTTTTACCAAAGGTCAGTTTTACCTATGCGTAATCCTTATCAGTCGACACCGAATTGATTTTACTCAAGAAATAAGACATCGATGTCAAATCTTCACCCATATAAGTTGTTTCCTCTCATCGTTTTCATAGATGAGCTTTTAAGAACCATATTTCACAAAACATATACGAAGAAAAGCATTCCCCACACACCCATTAACCTCATGGAGAAAATTACCAATGTAAAAATCTACCATGTCGATTTTTGATCAAGAAAGAAATCATTTTTTTGCCTCACAAAGCAATGAAATACATCAAATGATCATGAAACGTCGACAATACTGAGAATCAATTCCATAAAAAATGGGACTCATTCCTCCAAAAATAATTTACCTCTCCTCTCGACTGTATCGGGAAAAAGAGCCGGAAAAAGAGACCCATGTAACGGGGTTTTCAAATAACTTTATGCCAAAGAAACTCCTTTTTCCCGATATTCGATATCATTTCTTAGACGTTCTATAACATATGAGCAGTAAATAAAACGTGTAGTTGGAGTAGAATTAGATCAATTGAAATTCAATGTGTACTTGTAGGACCCATAACCATATTTCAAACATTTAGCAATACGCGGAGTAAGATTATGTAGGATCGAAATGATTTGTTGGTTCGAAGTATTATTGCCTTTCTTAGATAGAAGATCCAGCACCCTTGGGCCCAATTTCGTCAGTCCTATTTACATTTTATTATATTTTGTCCTTCGAACACGAACTCCTAGGAACATATGCAGTATCACCCTCGATATGCCAAAAGGAAATAAAAGGGGTCGTTATTCATTTGGATGCGAGTAAGAGTGCATGAAACAAAGCCGTAGCTTGTGCAGGATGGTATCTCATTGTCTACTTATGTACACAATCAATTCTGGGAAATTCCAATTCAGAAGGCCAAGCATAAGCCTTTATAGAGAATTTCACCACAAGAAACGCCCAGTGGTCATCAGTACCACTTCTGTATGTACCACG
The DNA here is from genome assembly GCA_951802165.1 of Adalia decempunctata. Classification (NCBI taxonomy): domain Eukaryota; kingdom Metazoa; phylum Arthropoda; class Insecta; order Coleoptera; family Coccinellidae; genus Adalia; species Adalia decempunctata. The sequence continues at coordinate 7,401,236 of OX637704.1, read as the reverse complement.
CATAACAGACGTACTGTGAAAATGCATGTGATGAGGTAAGACGAAGGACAAAATAAAGGACCCAGTAGCACAGAACATTATGTGTTATCTGTGCCACTAGGAAGCCGTCACAGCAGCAATCATGCGATCATACAGGCTGTCCTGTTTTGATTTGGTTCAAAAACAAGAGTGTGTTTAGATTTTCCATCCTCAATAAGCATTCCATGGGTTCATCAAGAAGCAAAATATTTCCAAAAAATATATTTCCAATTCCAGTTGGTCTGTAAGTCTCAGGATCACGAATGTTTCAAATAAGAATAGCCTATTGTGAGGTTTTCTTAACTGAAGAACCGAGTGGTATCTGAAGAATATTAATTTTCTGGAGTCTTACTTTGTCCATATTTTACTAAGCTAAACCCTGAAAGCTTCGAAGGTGAATGGCAAGAGAGGGTGATCAGGAAATTCTTTATGGAGATCAAATGGGTAATTACTCATTATGGAAATGTATCGGAAGATTAGGGCTTCTTTCAAGGTATGAATATATTTTTTCGGGCAAATCGGATTTGTTATAATGCGAATTAGAACTGCTAAATGGCGCGAAGCACTGAACTGAAATCTTAGCAATTAGTTCTTTGAAGAGAATTTCGTTCACGCTTTGTGAGTGCGCTTCGTTGTCGACGGATTTTTCTGATTCACGGGCAAATCATTAGTAAGGTTTATCGGTGATTATTTGTGACGCTTTGAACTTCTAAGGAACGTATTATGCAGCTATAGAGCTTCCGCGGCCTCGGATGAAACTGCACGCTGCGGAATCGTTGATTTACTGCTAAGACGCAATTAATACTCGTGCACAACGAGAATACGAAATTATTCGAACGCGAAGATCGCTGCATTGCAGATTTTTGATGGAAAAAAAAAATAAATGCTTCAATTCACCATGTATTTCATTCATAGAAAAGATGAGACCTATGTGATATTCCGTGTCACTTGCAGCAAATTTTCATTTTCTTTTCATTATTCATGAACAAACTTTCACACGAGCTTTCGCGCTATTTACGGGACAACTTGTATATAAACTATCGCTGTTGATGTCCTCTCAGTCAGAGGAGTGCAGAAACTCCGTTAAAATTCGCTGTCTACATCTTTTCACCCATGTTTCGTACAAAGCGAGATGTGTTAAGGCTTTTTACAATAATTGATTTATGGAGTCGGAGAGATGCTTCTACGTGTGTCGATTTTTTGGGACGGATAATTACATTAACCGTAAGGTGAATAAACTTTTCGGCAAATTAATATAATGGATTTGTCAGTATATCAAAGAAGTATAGTCAGTAGGGGTGATAGACTACGCAAGGATGGTTTTTAAAGGGTTACAGCTACCTAGAACATAGGCGTACTATAAACAAACCTCTTCGGGGAAGGTCTGTGAATTTATCCGATCATGAACGGGGAAATACAGTGTATAGCAATGAAAAGAATATATGTATATCAAATTAAAAGCAAAATCTGAGAATTATTCAGATGAACTGACTCGCCATCTTGAAGTAGCAAAAACTCGAGTGTTTCTTATTAGATCTATGACAACCTTCGATATGAATAAGAATCGTCAAACTTTCAATAAGCTTTGCCTTTCAACCCCAAAACAATGCTTCCAAATTGTAGAATTCTCAAAGCCACCATGCATACCGCTGCTGCTTCGCCAAGTGTTGAAGAAGACTTGTTGGCCTTTGTCCATCCACTACGTGGAAAAGCTAACATGTCTGCAATACAGCACGTGCAGCCAAGGAAGCCAGATGGCCAATTCATGCTGGGCTCATTTGAAATTGGCCGAGCATTTTCCTAGAAAAATATAGTGCTGAAGCTCATTTCTGTTTGAATGAAATTGTCGTATAGGTATAGCTGTCATCGAACATTACATCCATTAAAAAAGCCCTTTTGACTGGAAACTCTTCAAGCCACCATTGTCGATGTAATATCAGATGTTCCGAAAGATAGTCAAAGAAGACGGAGCCTGATCAAACGGACCAAAAGACTCGAAGCAGTGGAGTGAACATACATAGAATGGCATGAAATTATTTGGCAAATAAGAAGATGTCGTCAGTCCAACAATATCTTATTGTTTCTTCAACTTGTGGTTCTCAAGATCCCGATACTCATATGACGTATAACTGTTCAAATGAAGATTCGCTGATAGATCGATACCATTTTCGTGCCGGTATTTCTAGGATATCGTAGACTTGATGGAAGATAAGAAGTTGAGGTCTACGCTACTGCGATAACAGTTTTGTAATTTTATTGACAAAATTACCGAAAGTTTCAGGTTATTAATTAGAGCGCTAAAAGCATCAGAGAAGCATCCCGACTTTACGCACCTGGACGCAAAGAGAGATATGGTCAATATCAATTTGGGCTAATTGAATCACATTCGAGGGATGCCAAGCCGTATGATGAAAAGCAAAAGGGGCTGCGATATCCTTAAATACACAAACATCGATTCGCTTCTTTGTAAGACATAAATCAATAAAATTGCCGTTTTCCAAATCCTAACGGCCTATTTACTCAAGACATCATCCAGTATACTCCTCCGTCTAATTAAGTTTGCTTTCCCAAATGTCCCTGCAGATCTGTGTATATCTCGTTTTCAGATGCAACAACCTTATCGTCTGATATACTGACTGCCTAATGGTTTAGGTAAATATAACTGTCAAACCTCATGAGCGTTTCGAGCGTTGCGAATGCCACATAATTGAATGCTAATGCAGATTGTACCCTCTAACTGGCTCGATTTCCTTGTCCTCATCTCGCAATTTCTCCAACGGATTTTTTTTGGTTTCATTTCCAATGGTCTCGATAAGAAATTTTCGATATTTATATTCGACTCTCTCTTCTTCGATAAACGTTTGAACATATCTATTTCGGTGCCTTCCGTTATACAGGATGTTCCATACAAAACTTGAATAAAATCGGCGATAAGAAGGGGACATCGATTTAACAGTTGTTACCCCTTCTTAGATTGAGGTATCATCTCTTAAATTTCGAATGGCACACCTAGTGCATTCTAGAAAGTTTCACTACCATATTAAACAAAGCGTTCAGGTGAAAAATTGGTCCCTGATTATTCCAAAAAGGAACCTCTTAAAATAGTTTCTTTGACACATACTTTATATAACTGATAATTCTATTCAGCAGATTTATGAAAGTATTTTTTTAACATACGAAGTCCACGAATGAAGTAAATTTTTCATTCAGAGTTCGCGAAGAAAAATTGTGAAAATATATGAAATAAGAAATCGAGAAAATGAGCAGTATGCATCTTGAAAAAACTCAGCGATCCGTGAAAATCTTTTGCATCGATATGGGAACACCGTGTATACTTCTTTTTCTGATGAACAATGCCACTACTGTAAATATCTGACGGCTTATCCTTCATTTAGTCAGACAGCCTGTACATGAGGCTATCAGCGATTTCACCCCGAATGGCATTGTTGATTAGAAAAAGTTAAATTGTCCGTGTAAAGGGCAAGCCGAAGTTTCGAAGCAGGATAGGCAAATTGAGTTTAGAGTTAAAGCTCTAAGGTAAGTAGTGAGTAATATACTTAGCCTTCGAAACTAATTGTTGCATAGCATATAACGATAATAAGTCTCGCTACAGCTCTTAGAAGGTTCGAATCGCTCTTTGTGAGACTTGGACATTATTATTGAGGGCTAATGGATTTTAAGAAGGGTTGACTTGTGTCTTCACTTCTTGATGACAGTTGGGGGCCAGTTTCCGATCTCTGGAATATACCTTGCCGCAGCTTTTGATTCTGCTTCATTAAATCGATCCTGCCATAGGCGGCGCGAGGCTCCTCGCCCGGCAACGATAAGCGGGAAACTGATTGAATTAATATTTCGGTCAATCTGTTTTAGAATACTATCGATGCATTTAGAAAATTGGCTAAATCAATAAGAAATCGTTCGAAACAGTTTATAAGATTTTTGTTATTAGATCTCGGGAACAGTTCCAAGAGATTTTTGAGATAGTTTACGTAATTTCCTTGAGAAAATAGTACACTAATCTGCTATAAATCTATCTTGTTGGAAACAAAGCACCGGATCAACTCATCATATTCAATCTTAACGTGATATTAGAACCTAGACACCACATTTCGGAAAAAAATATCCTGTTACATTATGTCATACTCGGCATAATCGAAGCTCAAACACCATAAAACAATAGAAATCCGTTTGGAATGATCCCGTTCTTAAACAATTGGGCGAGCGTTCATTTCGTTCTGTCCTCCACGGTGAACGATATTACCAAAATAAATATTTATCTAGTTTATCCGTCTCCCAATTGAATAATTGTTTTTAAATCGAAATTGCTGTGATTTCAAATCGCAACGATTATTTCCTTTGATCTGATCCGTATCATATCACTTATTGGGCTTAGCTCTATAGGTTTATTAAAAATAGCCCCATCCGGGATTCATTCAAGATTATTCCAAGATATTTATCGATAATTTGCAGATAATTACGATTGATAAAGATCGAAATCCTCATCATTGTTCGATTAATCGTTTCGGATAAACATACTTCAAGTACTTTCGACGGCGTCCATGAATTTCTATGTTGGTCATCTATTTTAGCGACAATTGAGAATATTGACGAATGCAACGCTTGTTTAAATAAGGGATGATTTCCGTTTTCATTTCAGCTTACCGAGTTTATTTTCCCGAGACCCGAAATGATTTGTGCATTTCAACTACAGTCTGTTTAGACCATGGTTTTTTTGCCAACACTTATTTTCGCCATAAATCTTCAAATGCTCTACTGGATGTTCTTTGGGCACAATAATTTCATAGGGACTAACTAGTATCGATAATATTCAAGTTAAGTTTTTGAAAACATTCACTATGTGTTAACACCAAATAAGAATACATAATTCATATTGTAATTATTTATACGAATCAATAGAGATGGAATTCACTGTGAACATAAGGTATAAGTTCGGAAATAATAAGGCGATGAAAACAGGACCGGACTCGTGAACATGTTGTACTTTGTACACTGTATCAAAATAATTATTTAACAAGTAATTATCTAGCATGTAATCATTTTTTGATATTTCTATTTTGGCCCAATGCAACAAATAATAAAAGAAAATTTAAATAATAAAAACCTAATCTGATACATATAAGAAAAAACTATGATGATCCACATATATCAGAAAATTGAATGAGACAGCAGAAAGAAAATGAAATAGTTATTAGAATTAAAAACTCTCCGAGGGTCGTATTCCGAAAGAGATAGTATGCTATAAAGAAAAAAACAAAAAACTGATCATTTGAGTATGTCAATTTTAAGAAATGAATGGAAATCAAAAATGAAAATATCTAAGACTAAGAGGGGACAAAACAAAAATAAAAAATCCGATATGAAAAAAAAATATTCGGATTTTGTTCTATTCTCAGAATGAGATTTTCATATCGACTCAAGTTATTCCTTAATTATTGATTCTTTCTTCGTTCCTGATTCATATTTCTATTTTCTGTCTTTTCTTTTACATTCATCTTACAGCATTAGGCTTAAATTTAAATATGTCATGATTGCTAGTGAAGATTCATTGTGATTTTTACTGAAGGAAGTTGGGCAAACAATTCCTTCCGAGTACGGTCCTGATTTCCTCGATTTATATGAGAATACAATGGTCGGAATAAATTTTATCGTGGATATTATCGAAAAAGTAATTTTGAATATCCATACGTTTACTTTTTCATTTTTATTTATTTTTTTTATCTGTATGCATTTCAAGGGTTTCCTTTTGGTGAATTCGCCCAAAAGTTGTTTTATTCATGTGAATTTTTAAACATTATTTTATTTCTTTGTTTGTATACTTTTTTGGGAATTCACGTACAGGTGATTTTAACATTAAATATTTTATTAAGACATTTTTTTATGATGGAACTTCTCAGATTTATTTCTACGTGCGGCCATATACAGATATAAACTTTTGCAGGGATACGAGCGTCATAAGAAAAATATTTTAGATATGATCATAGGAAGATTCGGATGCAAACGGTGCATTCTGTATTTTATTATGTTTTGATTCGACTTTGATATGTTCGGCGAGCTTTGACAAAAATCTGAAATATGCGTACGTTGTATCAGAATCTACTGTAGCGGAAAAAATGAAACATTATCCGGTTCACTACGACAGTATCATACGAGTCGAAAATCGGAATCATTAGAGAGAAAAATACTTATCTCCATTTTTATGTCATCGAAGCTGAAAAACATGATTCCATGATTACCTTAATTACAGAACTACTACTATATCCACTTGTTTACCCGATTGTGTATCGAATTCCCTATGAAGATTATCGATATGCCGACAATTTGATAATCTTTGTTTGCAAAACTGGTCGGATAATTGTGAAGGTAACACAATCTACCGATTGGTAATCTAAAAGATACTTTGCCGTACGGTCAACGATATTTCAGATGGTATTCATCGTCATCAATTATTGTTATTCGCAGAACTCAGAAGGCATGGTCTACTAAAGGGCCATAATTGCGAATCGAACAACCCCAAAAAAGTATTTTCGTCAAATAATTGTATCGGGAATTAATCACAGCTTGAGAACATGAGCTTGGTTCTTATGAAACTAGAATTTCATGAGAAATCAGAACTATTCGACATATCTCGTTCTTTACAAATAGCTGAATGAAAAGATTGTACTCACGGGGTACAATACGTGGTTCGGCCAATTTTATCATCGCACTACACCTGACTTCCACCATATGCCCATACCGTGAATCAATTCTTATTTTTTCGGACGAAAATAATGAGACTCGAATCGAATTCAATGAATTATTATTTCTCATTCCTGCATGCAGGAACATACTGCGGTTATCACCTTGAAGAACGTACTGGATAAGCTTCGCCACGTCTGGTATTCAATGCAGATATTGTATGAATGGCGCTGAAGATAAATCGGCAGAATTCTTCAATTCAGGGTAGCCTCATCGAGATTCCACAAGGCACTGCGAACTAATACATACTTGGTATTTTCGCGAGCACCATCATAGTTTAGATTTTCACCTGTCAAATGGCATTTTTTCGAATTTCAAAGTCCACTTTTGGTTTGTATATTGTTAATCAACATTGTCCCAAGTATCCATCAGCATAATAAAATCGATTACGAAAATCCCAACTTTTTGGGTAAATACGTAAGGGGTAAGACCCCCCAAAAACACCATATTCGTCATCAACACAAAATCCCTGGGGAATCTAGTGTTGATATTCGATCGTGAAGTTCTTCAACCCATTCGGATCTTTCAGAATATCCATTCTGCTGACCCATAACACCTGAACTCTGCATGCTCTGAGCGTCCGAACAAAACTCGAAAATGAAAAATTGAAAACAAAAAACTGAAAAAATTCATGTCAAAAAAGGGTCATATGGACAAGTTTGGTATCAAAATATAGGTTTTCGAGGATGCTGAATTCGATAAACAATATTCTAAGGCTCTAACCATCATAGTTTAGATTTTCCCCTGTCAAATGGCATATTTTCGAATTTCAAATCGTCATAGCTCCCGCTCCTGTGGTCGTATCCACTTTTGGTTTGTATATTGTTAATCATCATTGTCCCAATTATCCATCAGCATAATAAAATCGATTTCGAAAATCCCAACTTTTTGGGTGAAAAATACGGGGGAGTAAGACCCCTCAAAAACACCATATTCTTAATCAACGCGAAATCCCTGGGGAAAATCTAGTATTGATATTATATCGAGAAGTTCTTCAACCTATTCGAATCTTTCAGAATATCCATTTTGCTGATCCATAACACCTAAACTCTGCATGCTCTGAGCGTCCGAACAAAACTCGAAAATGAAAAATTGAAAACAAAAAACTGAAAAAATTTATGTCAAAAAAGGGTCATATGGACAAGTTTGGTATCAAAATATAGGTTTTCGAGTACGCTGAATTCAATAAAAAACATTCCAAGGCACTATCTATCATAGTTTAGATTTTCACCTGTCAAATGGCATTTTTTCGAATTTCAAATCGTCAAAGCTCCAGCTCCTGTGGTCGTGTCCACTTTTGGTTTGTATATTGTTAATCAACATTGTCCCAAGTATCCATCAGCATAATAAAATCGATTTCGAAAGTCCCAACTTTTTGGGTGAAAAATACGTAAAGGGTAAGACCCCCCAAAAACACCATATTCGTCATCAACACACAATCCCTGGGGAATCTAGTGTTGATATTCGATCGTGAAGTTCTTCAACCCATTCGGATCTTTCAGAATATCCGTAACACCTAAACCCTGCATGCTCTAAGCGTCAAAGTCTAGGCGTTTATGTAACAAATGTTTCCCAAAGATGAGAATAATGAATATAGTATAGTACGCAATGAAATGCCCATTTTTTTGAGGACGCAGTGGCGACGACTGTTTTGGTACGTTCGCGACGAACGCTTGTAGTGCTTGTACGGCAGAAATATTCTCGGCACCAACCCGTTGTAAAACTGACACCGGAACATTTAGTCCATAAGGAAGAGAATTATGACCAAAATTTGCGTTAACGCTCTTCAAGTTGTCATCGACCCTGAAGTTTGGTAGTAAATTTTAATTATTTGTAAACGTTGGTCGTCCGTGCACTTGACCATGATGGAAATGTTGTCTGAAACTGAATGTTTTGACTTTGAGAGTTCGGTGATACGTTCAAAGTTCAAACTCGTCAAGTCCCTACTGGAAAACCCTTCGTACTGGTCCTTCCTTGAACACAAAAAAAAAGATGTGACGATTTTTTGGGTTTTCAAAATATAAACGATTAAAACATTATCTGAACTGCTGTGAGACGCAGGGCGTAGTTTCTACACTGCGCAAAAAAATTAACGCACATTCTGAAAATCTCAATTTTAATGAACATTGACTTTATAACTTATTTTTTATGTTCTCTCGGGAAGGTTTTGAACGAAACAAGACACATTAAATGGAAGAAAAATTCAGGATTTCACCGAATCTTATGTGAAAGAACAGAAATGAACAATTTTCAAAATACTGAAATGCTGATAAGTGATTTAATACTTGGTATTTCCACCCCTTGCGTTAATTACAGCTCGGCAACGACGGTTCATACTCAAAATGAGTGATCTTAAAATGTTCTGATCTAATCCTTCCCAGATTTCTCCGAGTTGGATTCCTAAGTCATTAAGAGTAGCTGGATGATTTTCTAAACTTCTCAGCCTTCTATTGAGGTTGTCCCAAACCTGCTCAATCGGATTGAGATCTGGACTTCTTGCTGGCCATTCCATTCGAGAGACTTCAACCTCTTCAAGGTACTCCTGAACGATGCGCGTACGATGGGCCATAATCGTCCATAAAATGAAATTTTCACCAATGTATGGGGCAAATGGCACTACATGCTCTTCAAGAATGTTCCTTATATACTTATCAGCATTCATAGCTCCATTATCAACGACCACTAGGTCTGTGCGAGCAGTCAAAGATATTCCACCCCATACCATAATCGATCCTCCCCCGAAACCAGTAGTATTCAGGAAATTGCACTGAGCATATCTTTCATGTGGACGTCTGTATACAAGGGAACGTCGATCACAATGGTAGAGGCAGAATCTAGACTCATCTGTGGAGAGAACTCTTTCTTAATCGGCCTCTTCCCAATGGATATGCTCTCTCGCAAAATCCAAAGGCGCCCTTCGATGGGCTGGGGTAAGAGCTGGGCCTCTTGCCGCGACACGAGGCCTTAAATCATATTCTCTGAGGCGATTTCTTATTGTCTGAGTGCTAAGTTGCACCTCATGAGTTGGCTCAAGCTGATTTTGAAGGGGGCGAGCGGTTGCAAACCGTTGTCTCAACGAAGAACCTCTCAAGTAACGTTCTTGAATGGTAGTTGTTACCCGTGGTCTACCCTGTCCTGGTCTTCGGACATTCATACCTGTCTCCCTGAATCGCTGCAACATTCTGGACACAATTGTATGGGAAACTCCAAACCTTTCTGCAATTCTTGTGTATGTCCACCCTTCTTCTCGCAAAACTACCACTTGGGCACATTCCTCTTGGGTCAAAGTGCGTGTTTCGCGTTGCATAGCGATCGAGTGTAGAAAATCAAACTAAAGAAAAACTATTGATCACTAGAATTGATCGAGAACAACTGATTTTCGAATGGAGCCAATACATTCAAAATCTGATAATATCATCTTTTTTTATTCCTGCAGGGAGAAAACATCTGTATTGAAGAAAAACGTTGAAAGTGGATAACATATGCATGCATAATTCTGATAAAAATACCTAGTTTTCGCAGCAGACATGTTAAGTAACATTGGATAAAGTCAGATTTTTTTCACAACGAAATTCCTCTCGCACACCATTTTCCATTTCCGTATTGGAAAGGAAAATGAAGGATAGGATGAGCAAAAGCTGAAGGTAGGTATAGGTTTTGGTAGACGGCGACCTCAGAATGACGACTTCAGGAGAAAAATACCTTCAGGGGATGCATGTGGAGGTCGAGCTAACACGTTTGTCTGGGAACAGTTTATTTCATTTTACGCGGAAATCTGTGGGGATGAATAATTTTCTTGAACCCTTTGTTCTGCGTGGGACATACCGATAGGAGTAACGCCTATAAAGACGTCGCGGCCCCGCCTCCTGTTCAATTCATTTGAGCGTCCAGACGTCTCCGTCGGGCGAGCGCAAGCGCCCAAATAACTTAAACTTTTAAGAAATCCTCCGCAGCTTCGAAATAATTGACCTATATAGCGAAAAAAGTAGATTTTATGAGATAGCTCTCAGAGATCCCGGAGTAGGGATCGATTTTAGGGGTTGCGAGGGACGAGAGGGGTGACAGAGCAAGAGTTCGGCCAGGTTAGATTTATTCCGAAATATTGATGAGCAAGATTCGGTGCAGATCTGGTTGGCCAGTGGGCTGGCCGAGCTCATTAAGAAAAAGTGTGCAGATGATGGTTTTTTAAAGTTCCGAAGAGAATTTGGCGCGATCAGCGCATGAGGGGGTGGCGCAAAGTCGCCGCGACGAGATTCGTTGGATTCGACGTCAGTTTCAAGCGCGTCCGTGCACTGCGGGGACTGTGCAGCTCCGCACCAGATAGCCGCTGTCACGTTGTTTACGTTCACGTTCCGAAAATGCTACACTAACTTCGCTCGCGTCTAGTTTCAATTTTCCGAATCATGGACTTTCAAAGTGCTATGGAAACGTTCGCTGAAGCTTGGGTCGCCGCCAAGGGCCACTCCATATCAGACATTTCATCTCAGGTAACCAACCTTCAATATTCTCGAAAACCTCGGAGACGACTTGACCTCAAACGTAATTCATCAGGAGGCTTTCTTCAATTTCTTATAAGCTTCTTCCAATTATATCCCAGATTAACATTTCTCTTGATCCCTATTCCAACACTTAAACAATGATCATTCCCAGCTAAGAGATAACCACATAACCAAGAGTTCCAGAATTTTGCGTATTCTTTCGAATAAACTTCTGTTTTCTATACCACCATGTAGCATTATCGAAAGTTTGCAAATAGAAAAATCCTCCGAACCCATCATGTTCAAATCTGGCCATAAAACAAATCGAGATACAGTATGTTCATTATCTTGTTCGAATAAATACGTGTAACCAACCCTTTCTAATCAAACAGACCTAATTAATCCAACAAATCAGTCCATGTCAACTGACTGGAGTAGGTATAATAACAATAAATATTAATAAATTTCACATTCTTAAAAATAACCAGACAATAGAGAAATCCAACTATTTTTCACAGAACACTGTCCAAAAATTGGTTCATCAATTTTTTTTTAATATACCGGGGATATAAATTAATCTCAATTTATAAGATGGTGGAGAATATAGTATTATTTTCACTTCGAGTCTTGAAACTCTCTATACTTTCAGAGTCGAGAAAATTATGCTTATTCAATAAAATTATTTGGTGAAAAAATCAACTCGAACATTATGTTTATGTATCGCATGTGGGGCACAACAACCACCTATTAATAAAATAAGAAACGAAAGAGTACAAGAATTTCACCGAAAATATCCACTTTATTCAAGTGAAAAAAGTTTGAATCACACTTTCGAATCACAATTTAAAATGCATTTTTCTGTTCTAATCAGAAATATTCCAAACAATGATAAACTTTCTTGTTGATACTCGGAAGTTAAAAAAAATTGATGATGGGGGTCGAGAATATTTTTTATAGTTTAATTCAAAATCCTCGCAGAATGTTCGTTTTTGTATAAATTTTTCAGTAATAAATGTACAAACTGATACTCATGTCTCAAAAAAATGACAAAGGGCAAGTTTTCAAATAACTCCTGTAAAAACTGCGATGAATTTGAAAAAAGGTAACACCCATGAAGATGTTAATTCTGGTTGGTTTTTGCATACATTTTTCAGTAATAAATGTACAAACTAATAAACTCATGTCTCAAAAAAATGACAAGGGGCAAATTTTTAAATAACTCCTGTAAAAACTGCGATGAATTTGAAAAAAGCCTTGAAGATGTTAATTCTGATCGGTGAAGGCCACATTAGCAAGGTGGATTCTAATTTTTAATATCGAAATTTGGCGTGAAATTGTCGGAGATTTGATCCGCAATAAGGAGATTATTTGGCGAAAAATTTGTGTAGGTTTCGTTTCGAACCGATCGAATAACGATTTCGAACGCACCAAGTCGACAATAATTAAATTGAAAGTAATTCATTCTCTCGTTTAATCACTTCGGCCACAATTTTCTTCAATTACATTTCAGGAATAAAGATAAACTGGACAACACGACACTAAATCCGTATAATTGTTTGCAATTTTCCGATAATTTTCTGACGCGTTATGTTATTTTCTAGACACACGAAGAATAATTCAATTCGAATGGAATAATTGAATATATAAACTCGAAGTTTTATTGATTTTCTTACCGCTATTGCATGCAGATGCGATTGAAAAATAAAATCTTTTCTTTTAGTTACAAACGAAAATATTAATTTAATCTCTTTTCGCTTTGAAATCAACGCGAGAGTGAAGGCATTTTATTTATGTGTATGTTTTCGTATTTTTCCATTATGTAATTAAATTCGCACTCGACAATCCTCACAAATTGAACAATTGTTGTAACAAAAGTCTTCTGGAAGGTTGATATAGTTATATTCATTCCATCGCGTGAATTTGAAAATTATATATTCATTTCAGCGCCATGCAATTAATTCAAAATTATAAGAGCAATAATCTTTTATTTGAATTCTGCGACAATTTCAATAGAGCTCATACTCTCAATCTCTATAGATCTTCCTCGTTTCGCCAATGACTAGAGGGGGATACAGGATGAGTCGTGTAAAACAGGGACCATAACGGACTAGGTACATACTTTCTTAGAAATCGTTGGGAGAGGTCAATCTACAGGCCCCAAATATCTGAATCGAACCTGTGCTGACAGATAATAGCTCTTGTAATAGGCCTATCGCCCCTTTTCAAAAGTCAGACCACTCAAAGGGTTGTTACTCTACGAAAGCTTTGTACCCTTGAAAATGAGCACCTCCAAATCAATTTTCGAATTCTCAGCCTTTTCTTCGATATTTTTTTTCATTTTAAAAACGCACATTTTCAAAATAAATCTATCTTCAATGGCCAAATTGCGAGAAAATTCACGACGCAAAAATAACTCGGAAACCGGCAAATTCTGCGATCTGATTCCACGAAAGCAGAAATCCAGCGATGATAAATTTCGGAAGAATTTGGTCAGGTAAAACCGAAATGGATGAAGAGGAGAATCATTTAGACGTCGTCCGATAGATAAAACAAACAAGTTTCAAGAAGTTGAAACGTTCTTGGATTATCCGTTGATATTCAGCGATAGCCATTTCCAAGATACAACATCATTCATCGGTTTTTAATGCACAACTTACCGGTTCTGAAAATGTTATTCAAATGTCGGGAGAAACGTTCCATATATTATCGGAGATAGTTCCAAATAGCTGACTTTCGTCAAAATTTCATAGTACCATAGATCATCCGATATCTATTCGTTCGATTTGAATAAATGCGAATCAAATCTAATTTTTCCAACTGTATTTACATAAGATTTAATTTTATCGTTTTCTGAATGTTTTATTGAAATTTTACTGACTTGTCCGACCGTATCATAAAATGATCTTGGGCTTCTGTCGATTTTTCACATCGTTCAAAATAACCGAAATCCAGCTCCTTGAATAATTTTATCACGCATCACTTTAAATTTTTTTATCCATGCTGTTCAATTCAAGCCAAACCGAAGAAAAAAGTAGATGAAAAAGTCATGCCGAATCATAAAACTTCCAATGAGACCATCGTATTTTCCAAAAATCAACTCGAAAATAAAGTTTTCGGCAGACGTAAAAAAATTACAGCAGCTGTCAAGTAGATCGTCCATGATCCAGAATACAGAAATAGTAGGATTCTTGACCGCGCCATTCGAAATCTGAATCAACCCTTGAAATGTTCAGTTCGAGGGTCATCGTGTTCACGTCCGGCCGGACAGAAATGAAATTGACCACAGATTCTTCGAACTTCATCGTCTTGAGACCACGCCTGGCTCAAAATTCAATATTTTCGTAAAATTTACATTTTCTTTCGTTTGACGGGACACCTTGTATATTTTGCGACAACAAAGAAAAATATTTGTTGAATAAGCCAAAACGCCGTTACCACTCATTCTATCTGCTCCGTTAATGAACAAGGTTCTTATAAAATAACAGAAAAACATTAGGAAATGACATCGTAAGTCGATTGTACAAAACGACCAGTAGGTTATGTCATGTGGAACAATATCCGGACTTGAAAACCCCCCACTTGGGGTGAGCTTTACACCTGTGGTGGCTGTTGAAACGTTGGGGTGTACACGCCATCGATTTGTCAATTCCTTCGTTTTAGCAATTACGAAGCTCACATTTAGAGTTCACAGGTGTCTTCTCACATCGACTCTTTTACTGTCGAGATCACACCGTGTCACTTTTTATTCTAGTATAAAAAAAGGGTGTATCGCCGAATCATTTTTTTCTTTCCCGATTCGCGAAGATAAAATGGGATAAAAACTGAAGTAGGTAGAATTACCTTGTCAACCAACAAGTGGAATGACAAGGTTCTCATTCTTGTGGATTCAGACATACCCATTGAATAAGATATAATATCGGATTTGGGATTTAGGATAAAAGGCAAGGTTGATACTTGGGTATTATTAAATTAAAATGGAAATATATGCAAAGAAGTCTTAATTTTATTAAGTATAATGCGAATGTGGGCTGTATTTGTTTATTTCTTGTAGATTTACCTCTGTACAAGGGATTATTATAATCGTAGATTACTCCAATTCCAGGTTAGCAACCTTATAACTGGTAGTCTTAAGATTTGAGTGTGTATTTCATTACATAGTTTCACTTTTATGCAACAGCGGCGGCGTTACATGCGGGGTCTTACAAGACGAGACGAGTCGAGTGTATTCAGGAAAATACTGATGATAGATTGCTATAAATTTGCGTTTTCGAATAAGATCTTTTCGGCTAAAATATTTCTGATTTTCCAGTGGATTCATGGAAGTTTCTAAGTTTTATTGAAATTTTTTATTTCCTCATTGAATTCAACATATCTTCGAGTCGGAATAAATTCAAATCGAATAGGAAAACACGGTAAAAAGTTGTCGTGACTGAACCAATTTCGTGAAAATATGAGTGTGAAAAAAGTATTCGATTGAACAAAATGCAAAGTTCATCCACTAGTTAATCGATGATAATGTGTTCGGTACTCTAATAATTATTATTAAACATATCGACTGATTCATTCGTATGCTAACAGGAACGAAGAATTCAGACCAATCCATTAGTTCTACATGCTTCAATTACGATACACAGTGTGAAAAGGTTTAACCCGACATTGAATTCGAAGAATGATAGATTAATTGTGAATTATTACCACCAATTATGAAATGTTAGAACTTTTAACTGAAAACCAAAAACTACGTTATCGAGAATTATTTTTCATCACGACAGAAATATTTGTTGAATTGAATCCAAAAATTCAAGAATTTTATTGTGGATAATATCAATTCTGGCCAAAAACTGTACTAACGGAAATTTCGGTATTCCATTCTGTCATTTTCTGTGTGAATATTTTCCATTATTAACGATACAATAACTGTTTCATATTCATACAAGAGATTCAAAGAAATACATTTTTTCAATTAGAGATGAATAATGTTAATGAGATCCTTGAACTAAACCCAAATTAAGATATTCCTAATTTCGTTGCGGTTTTGAAAAATTAAAATTCAACTGAATCGGCAGAAGATGAATAGATAAGCACATTGTTGAACGTTTTTGTCGATTCCATTTGCATACGAGCTTTCAGTGTTCGGCTTATTATCATCACCTATATTTCGGCTAGAAATGGAATCTCAGACCATCTTTAATGACCCTCTTTTTCTGGAACAAGAATATTAATCTGCTATGATTATTTATACCAGAATTTTAAATGCAGTATCACCATCATTAATATGACAACTCTGCATATTCAAATTATGCTAACATCAACGGTGGCTGTTCTCATAAATAAAAAATTTCAATAGCAACTTTCAACGCATCTTCCACAAATTGCACAATTTTTATACTTTTCAATCCCTCTCATACGAACATTTTGACTGAAATAACGATTTTCCGATGCCTTTAAATGATCAATAAAAAATGGAACGTAATAAATTCCACTTGGCATACGATTTGATAAATAAGATCATTAAGTATTTTATTATTTATTTTTCTGGTAATCAACTTTTTTCTCTCTTTTTCATTGAACAATTTGATTTATCTCGCTTTACCCTTCATTCGTTATTTTGCCTTTTATATTTCCTGGTCGCGAATGACATTAACCACAAGGGAACTATAAAAAAGTTCCACCAATTAGAACGATCACAATTTTTCTCAAGTAGATCTGGAATTGAAGGATAATTTGAAACTTTGAACGATAATTATTTCAATTAACATTCATCTCTGAATTACAATTCTTGTCATTCGCTCATAATACTCATGAGGTTTTCAGAAGAAATATAGGGAAGAAAAAACAGTCGAGAATTCAATTTTGAATAGAAGAATGAACATTTTAAAATTATAAAATCAAATCAATATAGCTAAACTGTCGAAAATGCATACTATTGCATTTGGAAAAATAAACAATGGTCACCGTAGTATAAAAGAATTAATTAATTTTTCGTACTTGAGATGGATGTGTATTTGAGAGAAAATTCATCTAATCTAGGAAATTTCGAAATATGCATGTGCGGAAGTTGTTTTGAGACATCATGACATTGAATCTAATAACAGTCGATGGAAAATAACATGGTTAATGTGAACGCAGTGTAGATACCGTCCAATTATCGACTTTGTGTAGAAGATCGAATTTAAAAGACAGGTATTAGCTTAATCAGGATTATGACTACCATCAAGATGGATGCAGAAAATACTTTAATTCAGGCATGCAGAGTTCAGAGGTGAGGCTGAGAAAAAAAGTTGAACAATTGAAAACAATCTTTCTAAGAATCGAATAAAATATCAAACGTGTGTTTAATTCTGGATTATAAGTTATGTTTGAGAATAATATTCAATTTGTTTCAGTTTCTACTGAAATATTATATTATAGGTGTAAATACATAGCCCTCCCCATTTTTTTCAAAATGGTGTTGATGAAAAAGTAACACTGAAATTTTCGAAAGTTTTCCCAAATGTTTCAAAAGGCGTGTTGAAAGCTTAACGTTCTACTTAGACGAGGCATTTTTTTAAACTGGATCCGCATGAGCTTGACATCATAATAAATCTTTTGTGGAAAGCTGTATTTACCCGAAATTGCAAATAAAAAATATTCGACGACCTCTAGACATATGATTTTTGAAATGGAATCATATCATATTCCATCAGAAAGAACAAGTAGAAGATTTAAAATATTTTAGCTGAGAAGATTTTGGTGAAAACCCAGATTCGTTTCAGTTTCATTTCAAATGTTTTCCCTATGAATGTGCATTGTAAAAAATGTTTTATCTTGTTGTGTGTTGAAAGGAATATTCTTCCTCAAATTTTTCAGTAATGCACCCCTTCATCAGAACGAAAAAACCCTTCAAAATTGCAGTCGTGGCAGGGTTACGGTTAACGAGCCATTAGACAGCGTTTGGGGCCAGATATTGATAAATTCGAAATATGTAATTGCGAAATATGAGGCTGGAAATAATAGAAATAAACGAAATATCGTGTGTAAAATTACCGGTTTTGTTGCATAGAAACCTCTAAAATAATACGGCCGATTATTAAAATTAATTTGTTTCCTATGTTATTAATTTTATTTGCATTTGCACATAAAATAAATAATAATACATTGTGGGATAATCCTGACGCTGTGTCGTTGAAAGGGATTTATTTTCATCATGTAACACAATATTGGGCTGGATTAATGCCGAACATACAATGGAAAATGTATTACTTGTAAAATCTATTTCGTGTCATCGATTTTGCTTGGACTTCTCATCGGTTTCGAAACGTTTGGATTCGTGTTTGATTTCTGCGTTCTATTTGTTTTGAATTTTACCCTACTAAATTGGACTCAACAACAGCGACATATGGATGGAATACGATCAACACCTGATAGACTATCGCATACCGGGTGCGACAACGAAACGAACCAAATATTTTTTGACGAAAACTGAGAATCGTCAATTAGACAACTTCAAGTTTTTAAATTCTAGTGCAGTCAAATATGTATAATTCCGACTATACCAGCTACTATTTCGTAATCAGAAGTTTGAGTGACACCGAAAAGTTATGTTATTATCAATATTAGTACAGAGATTTAGCCGAGATCGCGATAACATTAATGTTGAATAGCATAAACACGGAATGGTAATCCAGCACATGGGCTAATCTCTTGATTATATGACTAACATATTTCGCATGAACCAAGGCAAACATAAAAGCAGAAGCTCGTTCAAAATTCAGACCAAATCTTTCCGTACAAATACAACATTTTATGACTCCTACTTAAGTAGGAGACAATGAATTGTGTTCAAATAGAGAAGATTATTGGATCAGTCCAGGTAATCACCACGTGGTTCACAACGAAAATTAGATCCGATACAATTAAACATTTTTGAGGACGTAAATTGGTCATAACATTATTGTAACTATAAATTGAAACTGTAAATTTCCATGAATAAAATGAAGAAGAATATTCGAATGAATGCAAAGTTTTGAAACCATAATGAAGGGAAAAATTCTCATGACCACAGGAATGGCAATAAATGAAGAAGGGATGGTGCATATGCATTCAATTTATGAAAGGGATTAATGAGTAACAGCATATATTGCGAGAATGTATAATTAATTACAGATCGTATTATACAAATGAGTATTTTTCATTCGATCATCCCAACGAATTTTAATGAAGAGTTCGGAAATTTCTGTCGAATATAATATGTTCGCATTCGTTACATTTTATGTATATGTAATGGAAATACTGTGGTTCACGAATTGTATCAAATTTTCGGTTAAAAATTAAGTTTTGCGGCAAATTAACAATATTGACACAAATCAAGAATTCTTCTATTGCATCGGAAATTTTTTTCGACATATCACATCAACCTTAATTTGGACCCAATTATCACGAAACCGTAGTCAAATTAATTTTGTCCGTCCGGCGGTATATACAGTCGAGTCATTGTAAATAAGAAAATTGTAATTCGAAAATGGTTAAAGTGAATTTAAATTTTGGTCGTTATCCATAGAAAAATTCATATGCTTCTCCAACAGGGGCTCTTGATTCACTTGAAGTTGTGTGCATGTTAGTCGATATGATATAAATTGAAAGTGAGATTATTATGCGAATTTTTTAAGAACGTAATTGTTCGGTATTGCTTTATCGCCATAACGCTTGAAATATGCGGAACACATATACGCAAGGTGGATTTGGAAAAAGACAAATGACTTTATGGGATATTTTATGGGTTCGCTTACCTGCACATGATTTATTGTGTTTTGTAGTTATAGATTATCCCCAAAGGCGACTACGTCTGATTCTCTCGATTTCGAGAGAACTAATAGGAACGTGTCTAGACATTCATTTCATACCTCAGCATTAAATTGTTAAAATATAATTTTTGAAAGAAAACTGTGCCTTAACAGGTTCAGATTGGAATTTGAGGTTTAAAATATAAATCTCGGGGATTTGGGATACCTGAAAACCGCAGGTAGATTCAGCTAACGCTAATGAATTCGCTTGATCCACTTATCTTCGAGTCGAGCCTAGTGAAATCCGATACAGATAATGTACAGGCTGACTCGTCCCATTATAAGTGGGGGATCATTAAATTTGATAAGTGGAAAATTACTTTCACAAAAAAGAACACTGGTCGAAAAGATGGTTTCAGCCAATTTGTGAAAAAAAAATTACTTAATAACAATTTGAACGATATTTCGAAGAATTTTCACGATTTTTCATGGAAATTAGGGTTTTAGAATCATGAAATTTTGAAACTATGATTATTAATGCAAAAATGTCTTTATCTCTCTCTATCCAGAATGGCAAGCAAATTGAGGAAATTCCATTAGCCATTCGGAAATAATAAACGATTTCGTGAGAATTCGCAGCGATTAACACTGTGAGCACGCTTTCGGTAATATTCTGCACATCAAATTAGCTAATTGTTAATATCCATAAGTAATATCCGATTTCATTCATATCGCTCTTATAATTAGTGACTAAACGTCTTGAGATAGGATCTGATGTAAACAGATAAACTTTAGGCGGTTTGGCTCCACTTCTTATTCATCGAATGCGCTGAAATCCTGAAGTCGTTTATGGGTATTCGGAACTGATGATTTAAAATATTAAGAATCGCTTAAATGTTACGGAATAAACCCATGTACTTCGAAGAAATGCTGACGAATTTGGAAATCGCTCAATCATTAAGCGAAGGTGCTTCGATAAGAACAGGGAATATTTGAGAATTAGCAAACCTTCCTCTCACCTGGAGAATGAAGATAATCTCAGTTTCCAAAACAACAGTTCGGCAAGAACATCACTTGTCCATCTGCTCCCTTGATTAAATACACGTGAATGGAAAATATTGACTGAATATAGTTTTCAAGTGCATCGTAGTGTTGTTGTTGAAACATGGTGCAAGTTAATACTGCCCCTCCTACGGTCTATCCGAAAATGTTCCATCCAGCTTTGATGGGTTTTCCCTTTATTCCTACACCCACAGGATTGCAGCACACAGTTAATTCAATATTGGTATGTACACTTTTTTGTTTAATTTATAACAACTTTATTTGTAAACAAACGAAATAAACTCCGCACAAAAAGTAACCTCAAAAATTCTATAGATGTAAATAAATCAATTCGTCTATTTTCAACATCAGCTTCACGTCAACAAGGATAAGGACCGTTTCATGTCGACCATTCGACAAGTCGTTGCTCAAAATCCTCAGAAATGACATTCGATTTTATATCAATTTTCGGACTTCATTTCTGCACATGAAAATGCACGCTTCGTTTCAAAGATACCGGGCGATGAAATAAAAAAATCGTTTAGACCGAGGCATTGTTAAAAATATGAGGCCCTTTTCACACCTAAATAAAGACACCAATAGCTTATACAAACTTAAACGCAGATTCGCATTCCGGAACCAAAAATTTTGACAGCTGCCAGAAAAAATTGACAGCAGATGTCCCGGATATACGTATTATTACCGAAAAATTAGGAGGCTATAATATGTTTCTGGATAAGAAAGTAGCTCGAATATGTTATTTATTTTTTTTTTATTTTTATTATTCTTCTTCATCGGTCTCCCGTTCTCAGCTTGAGCTGGTAATTCTTCTATGAACCAGTGAAAAAACATTTCAGTTCCTCCCACTAGTTCAGAAATTTCCGCACGATGTGATAGGTTTGCAAACCCACAGCCTGCTGTGCACATCGCGATCTTCTGGGATAATTCGATCCCTTGAAGATTTCTCTTCTCCGTCCAGGAAGTAGTTTGTCCTCGCAATTGTTCACGTAATGAAAAGCTCGCATTACTTCAATATTCATTTCGCGGCTACACTGGATATGTGCGTTGCGAGCTCCCCTGCGGGCAGTCCTCCTCACGGTGGCCGAGCCAGCAGGTGGGGTGGCATCTCGATCTTCTGCCACGATATCGGTTTCCACTTCTCGTTCATGGGTTTGCCACCATTTACCCTTGGTGGCCCAGGTAACTCGGGTCGTGGGGACGTCACCCCCCATGTGGCGTGGCAGAAACCAAACCACACCCGTGCGGTTATTATTATTATTATTATTATTATATCATTTTTCTACTGAATGCAAAATTTCATTTCCTTCAAATACGTAGCTTTGAAACTATCACGAAATCAAAATTTCGAACATCCATATTAACGGAACCCCCGGTCGAATTTGGCCCATTAACGAACTTCAATGCAACATTCGAGATCCAAACCTACTCTTAAAATTTCAAGCCAGTAGGTTTTTCCGTTCGAGAGTTTTTTTGTTTACATCCGGACGGACAGAATTGAATTTGACCATGAATTCGTCATTCGAGACTATTCCCGGTTAAAAATATATAGCCTCCATGTGTAAATTGAGCGCTCAGAAGTTACCTCCTTTTGTATTTTTTTTTCAAAGATCTCAGAAAGTATTAAAGAAAACAGTTGAAAGATCCAAATGTTTTTTTTGCGCGCGATAACTTTTAATAAATTCAAAGCTGGATGAACAATATTATTGGAAAAACTGACTACATGTACAAGAAAAAAATATTTTCCATTTTCAATTCTTTATTTTAAATTCTACCGACTGTGAAATGCTTCAATATTATTCGAGAGATTTGAAAAAAATATTTTTCATCTAGGAAATCAGTATAGGCTATTTGCGTCTTTATAAAATGGGAAATAGCTTGGCTGTATACAGGCTGTCCCAAACGAAAAGATATAAACATAATAGAAAAACGGAAAGATTTAACAGAAAAACCAAACATTTATGCTATAGATCGAAGACATATTTTGATCTCCATGACATCCTAGCCAAAAGAGATCCTCATGAAGGGTAGCAAACCTAGGTGAACTTTGAATGAAAATCGTTGCGAGTGTGATTTTTTTGAACTAGTATTTTTACGCAGGTAGTCGATGAAATCATCATATGATATTATCCAACTTGAATATACTGATAAATTTACTGTGCCAGTATATTTTCCCGAAGTTATTGTATTATTGCTGCCAAGGTTTAGGGAAAACGAAAAGTATAATTTCATCAAAAGCATATTCCAGGTAATCTTTCAGACAATTCACTCAACATAATATTTCATGTGAAGAACAGAAGATTTCGCTTTTCTCTAAGATGAAGAACCTGAAGAAAAATCTTACTAAGATTTCATTCTTGAGAAAAAAATACAGAAAAGAAAAAGAGAGAAAAATAAATTTGTATACACTCTGAAGTGTATACAAATTTATTTTTCTCTCTTTTTCTTTTAATTGGGTGAAATGTCTTCGATTGTCTTATATTGTTGAAGTGTTTTGATATTTATTTTCTTGGACAATACATTTCAACAAATCCAAGAATCAATAACGATAATTGCATGTCTTGAGATTTCGTACACTAATATACGATCGTTAGTGTTCTCTGCAAATATTAGAAATTTTAAATGACTCATGGGTTATCTCTGATAATTGTTGAAGGAGAAAAATACAACCAGAAAATTTGACACGTAATGTACCGTTAATTACCGAAGTTATGTACTTTTAATTAGGTACAGGGCGTCCAAAATGCGATGCGTTTCAATGACACCCAACTGAGAACTATTTGTTTCTACTACTCCTCGTTTTTGTGCTGCTACATTACCAAAAAAAAAATAAAGTTTTGGTTTTGTTAAAAATACGTTGGAATTAAATATCATTCGATATTTCCATCATAAATACTTTTTTTCTGATGCTTCCGTGTATTTCTAATTCTCTTGGAATCATCGACCTTGAATTTGTGTAATAACTTCCCTACAGAAGAATTGAATAACTGTAAGAACGTGTGGGTGGCAAGTGGTCGCCGGAAAAGTACACAATTCCGTTTGCACCGCTCCCTGTCGGAAAAATTCGCAGGTGGAAACGTTGTTTCGGCAACACTGACCTATATAATGGCATCGAAGCTCCGTCGGAAACTTCGAACTTGCACGATAATCCCCAGGTAACGATCGCTAACCCCGCACGCTTTCATTTTCCTCTCGTTCATTTCATTAACGTCCAACGCGTTTTGCGGAAAGCCCGACACCACAAACACATCTACATCGGCCACCCTGTGGCTGGAAAAACACCTCGGGATACACCGATCGGGGAAGTGTTTGGTGTTTGCGGATCGACGATGTCGTTCAGCGAGCGCGGAAAGCTAGTTTTAGTGCGTAACGGATTCCGTTACACGAAAAATTACACGTTAAAGAGCGGCGAGAAAAAGTGGATCTGCAGCAATCGACGGTGCTGCGCGAAATTTTACACTTTCGGTGCCAAGAATCGCGTGACGAAAGTGATCTGCGACGAGCACAACCACTGTGCGTCTCACGTGCCCAGAAAATTCAAGCAAAGAAGTGCCCGACCCAAGGAGTCCACTAGTGTGAGTGATATTGGAATCATTCCGATTTCCAGGTGTTCCGCGTTTCGGCGACTGGAAAATCGCGCGATTGTCGATCGCAACTGTGTAGGCTAAAGGGTTCCATACACGACGATGGAGCACGTCGTTCTTCACCAATTATCTGATCCAGAATTTTGTTCTAAATGGCAACCCTAACTATTTGTGCCAGTAATGGATAGACCTTTTGTTGCTGAGAATGATGGGTTTTTTAAACATAAAAAATGTGGTATCAAATAATCTCTACTGAAATAAATAATATAAATTTCTGTCACGAGATCAGGTGTTAGGTTCGATGAGTGTGTTACAGCTGTAATAAGTTCGAAAACAGAACGTGAATCGGTATTTCGAATAAAGGCGTATGTTTCATAACTCCAGAAAATTAACAGTCTCTCAACAATATATGGCGTTTGAAATCAAAATTACGAATGACGATCCCAAGCAGCATGCGGTCTATTGAACACGCTCGCACCGAAGAACGCTGAATGTGCCCAGTTACGAATAGAACCGACAGGATGATGTTTAAGTCCCGGATCCTGTTGCCAGGAATTTATTCGGATAAACTCCCCCGGAATTAGAAAGTTCACAGGACGAATGATAATGAATGCGCTCTCTGCCTTCTGTATATTTATTATTTGCGGATTTATTCCCGGTTTGAAACAGAGGAGAGAATTCGTTCTATTTCAAGACTAAGAAAACGGCATTGAAAAACCCACACGCAAAACGCTTGTTATATGCGGATTAGGGGAGTTATGACTCATACAGATTTGGTCGGATCGCCTTAGATCCTCAGCGTCTGATGTTACAATCTCAGAGGGATGTTATGGATGGGACGCCTGAGCGGAAAAGATAGGGTTATCGGCGCACCCTTATCTGAGTCGGATTAAACATAATCTTCGCCTTTGAACCGCCGTCGAATCGATAAGTGACTGGTGCACAAAAGGGGCAACCTTCATTTTTTGGCAAAACGCCATGATCCTGAAAGCCACAGCTCGACAAAATAGAGAGCATATTCCACAATAGTTGAAATCAACATGTCAACAACAGTTTGTAACTCTCAATTCAATTGAAAACTTATCCAGTAAGGTGGATCGAAAGATATAGTGAAATTATAAAAGTTTTCGATTGCTATCGGCCCGATCGGCAAACGTTGCAAAGCCCATTTATGCGTGTTTTTAATGAAAAAAAAATAATTTTTTTTCATTTCTTGAGGTGCCCCCACCCACATTTGAAAAAAAAAATTATTTTTTTTTTAATTTTTTTGCCCTATTAGAAAAAGTTTCAGGCACGTCTAAAAAGCACCTAGATAGAAACTTATGCATGTATGAGCATTTTGTTAGGTGCCCCAAATAAAAATCGAGTTTCAAAATTTTCCTATTTTACTAAGTTTGTCACATTAACATGAAAATAAACGAAAAAATCATTATTCTAGCTGATATAATAAACTAAATACGAATATGTTAAAATCAAATGATAGAATGAAACATAAAATGATCATTTAAATCTAAACTCTGCTTTTGTATCAAAATTTTTCATTATGGTTCTTGACTCAAGCCTGGCTCTTATGAATCCATCTCTTCTTTCTTGTCCACAAACAAGCGAAGCAGCCTCGGTTACCAATTTTACACACCGTTCGGTTCCTTGTGTGTGGCATGGAAAACTAGATAAATATGGAAATTTCATTGAGATGTTTTCATCTGATACAAAACTTCCTAAGTCTTCATCCAAGATGTCTTTTAAAACTGGAGGATCTAATCGCTCGTTCATTTCAGCCCAATTAATTAAGTCTATGTAATCGTTGGCTTCCATATTTATTTTGGGCACACGAAAATTTCTGACAGAAGAATTTCGATTTGCCTGTCTAGCAGAAATTACTCTACAGACAGCTAATCTTCGAATAGTTACTCTATCGTCATACAACATAGCTAAGAGCAAATTCTCCATGTGTGCAAAAAATCCATTTCTTTGAATGACAACGTCAACTGTTTTCCTAAGCCAATCCGGCATATATCTTGAGTATACGATCAACTTCCATAGGTGTTTAGGACCTTCGATGCACAATGGCTTTACTTTGATAATAAACCATATTGGGCCATAAACTTTCATAATATAAGTAACCAAATGTACCAAGTTTTCGGAAGGCTTTTCAGTTGCCACATAAAGACGAAGGATTCGGTTTGCACTTGTCAGCCATCTAGAATGCACCACTGGTCCAGGTTGAATAGCAGCTAAATCTTGACAGCATTCTCCTGAGGACACAGCTTTCATAATATCCAACAAATATCGCTGATCTGTGCTCAAAATATTCCTATCTACATCTGGAAATGGATTTGCCTCGATCTTCTCGAACTTAGTGACAGGAAGCGTGTGACAAGTTTGTAGTGATTTACCAACAGCACCAGAAAATGCTTTAGGTCCCTGAGTTACACCGTCAAGCTGAACCAAAAGATGACGTAAAGGCAGTTCGTTAAGATGTAACATACAAATAAACCATTGAAGGGGACGACTCAGCTGGGCTTCTAGAAGAGTTATTACACCTGCTTTTGTACCAGTATTAACGACCGTTCCATCGCATCCGACTGCAATAAGTGAATCAGTTGATATTCCTTTATCGTTGAAAAACGTTAATATTTCATTTCTAATGCTAGTCGCAGATCCAGACGGAACAGCCAAATGCCCAAGGTAAATAGAATTTGGTTCTTGTACTAAAGAAATATGTTCTTCTTTGACAGTACTACCGTAATACTTATCGCCTTTTTTAGTTTGTGTTCTAGTATTATCCTTTCGTCCGTCGAAATAGAGACCTTGCACTGTTGTAGCTATATTTGTTTGTAGTTCTTCCCTGTGTTTCTGACGTTCTCTACGAACTTTATTTCTATCAATAACTTTACTGGTATCCCTTTCATTGACAAGGCCAAGGTCCTGGAGAAGAGCGGATGAAAGTGAAGCTGCTGCTCTGTCTGAAACTCCTCGACGGTCACATTCTCTGGCAAAGGTAGTAAGTTTATGTCTCATTTGATCACTTGAAGATCCACCAGAAAAAAAAGAAGAGGGTTGTGGATCAAAGTTCTGGGACTCACTGGCGTTTATTTTTTCTATTCCCTCTTCTACTTCTTCTTCTTTTCCTTTTTCTTCTTTCTCCTCGTTTTCCGATGAGATGTTTCCAAACTCTTCACAATCACTGATTTCCTTTGAAGTAGATTGTTGCAAATATGCTTTCGGGTGGTTAATGTCATCTCGTTTTTTCTTTCGTTCTTGCCTTTTTTGCAACTGCTTTGTAGTTTTGATATCTAGTGGCCCTATTATCAAAGTCCTGGCTCCTCGCTGATCGGTTAAAAATACTCTTTCATTTACTGGAACCTTTCTTTCTTTTGAGCAGCAACATGATGCAAAATCTCTACATTTGCAGCAGGCAATGTCAAAAAGGGTTTGCTCCCACTTACACTTCACTTCGTCCAATTTCTTCTTATAACTGTTAGATTCCTTTCTACCTTTGTAGGGTTTTAGACATCTTCTATAGTCGTTGTTAACCTTCGTTATCTTTTCAACGATTTTCTTGTTGGAAATTGTTGGAATAGAAGCCTTGTTCCATATAATTTCCAACCTCTTTGCAATCTCTTTCGAAATTATTGCTACAGGTGGGTCTTTGTTTGCCATAAGATTTTTTGTGTGGTTTCTAACCAGTAAAAAATTTCGAATAACGTCCGCATTTGTAGGAAGAACTCTTGATGACATCTCGGTTGGGTGGCCAAATAAAGGGCAAATAGAAGAATTTCTAGTGGGAAGGCTGCCTGAACTCATTCTACCTAATGTTTCTGTAACAAAAAGAAATAAGTAGTTGAAATAATTAAATAATTAATTAATGGGAAAAACGTATACTGAAAATAAATAAAAAAAACACTGTGTCAACGATTTTATTTATTTAATGAATCAATTACATTGTCATCTGAAGTATCTAAATCACTTGACTTTAAACTATCTCTACTCATTTGATAAATAGATTAATTCAATAATTTTATACCTCTATCTTTTGACAACCTGAAAAAAAAGTCACTTGGACTGTGAGTACCTATAGGGCACCCGAGGAGACACCTGTAGGGAGAAAAAAAAATTAAGAAAAACATTACGCCACCATGCCACGGCACGTAATGGGTGGGGCACCTGAAGAAAATGCTTGAATAATTTTTTTTTTCAGGAAAAATCCTTGTCTGACTGTTTGAAATATCATGCCGCCAAGGCCGTGAAAAAAAAATAAAAAAAAATAAAAAAAAATTTTGAGTGGGTGGGGCACCTGAAAAAAAATTTTGAAATTTTTTTTGTTTTGTTTTTTCTTCTCCTATGAGGGTTTAGCAACTTTTGCGACCCAGGCCGACATAAAAAAAAACATAAAATATTTTCGATCCACCCTATTATCCAGTTTGTTAAAATTACCAGCGATATACCACCATATTGTTCAATCATACGTTGAATTTTCGAACATCCAAATTCATGGATATTTCAACACGATAATAATATCGATGTCCTGGAATGGCCAGCCCTTTCCCCAGATTTGGATACCATAGAAAACTTATGGGGGTGGATGACAAAGAACAGTTAAACGCAGAGAAGAATCAATTTTAGCCATAGAAGCACTTGGGAAGCAATTCCAATTCGTTCAATAAATATACTAACCGAAAAAGAAACTGCAACACCCAGAAGGAACTGTTTAAATTTAAATTTTTGGTAAAACATAGAAAGTATAGCAAGGATTAAATGATTAAATTTGAAGAGAAAAAATCGGGAAGGTTTTTTCATGTAAACATTTTTGGTTACTTCAAGAAATAGTGGAGCCATATGTACTCCCTTACCTTAACCGGCTCGAGAATCCAATATTTCACCAAGATAATGCTCGACCTCAAGTAGCCAGGGTTAGTTCAAACTTTTTTGAAGCGACCCATGTGAAACTTTTGCCATGGCCGCCCAGATCCCCCGATCTTTCGCCCATAGATCATGTTTGGGACATCATGGGTAGAAGGCTTGAAAATTTACCCCAGCTCCCACGGACTTTGGCGGCTCTGGGTACAGGTAGCTTGGGATAGTATCCCTCAAGAAGAAAAAGACCATCTTATTGTATCAATGCCAAGACTTGTTGGGGAGTGTATAGATAATCGCGGTGGACAAACACATTCTTAACAAATTTATTACTCCTTGCTATACTACACTGCGTAAAAAAATTAACGCACATTCTGAAAATCTCAATTTTAATGAAAGTTAACTCTACATTGACTTTATAACTTATTTTTTATGTTCTCTCGGTAAGGTTTTGAACGAAACAAGACAAATTAAATGGAAGAAAAATTCAGGATTTCACCGAATCTTATGTGAAAGAAGAGAAATTAACAATTTTCAAAATACTGAAATGCTGATAAGTGATTTAATACTTGGTATTTCCACCCCTTGCGTTAATTACAGCTCGGCAACGACGGTTCATACTCAAAATGAGTGATCTTAAAATGTTCTGATCTAATCCTTCCCAGATTTCTCCGAGTTGGATTCCTAAGTCATTAAGAGTAGCTGGATGATTTTCTGAACTTCTCAGCCTTCTATTGAGGTTGTCCCAAACCTGATCAATCGGATTGAGATCTGCACTTCTTGCTGGCCATTCCATTCGAGAGACTTCAACCTCTTCAAGGTACTCCTGAACGATGCGCGCACGATGGGGTCTGGCATTATCGTCCATAAAAATGAAATTTTCACCAATGTATGGGGCAAATGGCACTACATGCTCTTCAGGAATGTTCCTTATATACTTATCAGCATTCATAGCTCCATTATCGACGACCACTAGGTCTGTGCGAGCAGTCAAAGATATTCCACCCCATACCATAATCGATCCTCCCCCGAAACCAGTAGTATTCAGGAAATTGCACTGGGCATATCTTTCATGTGGACGTCTCTATACAAGAGAACGTCGATCACAATGGTAGAGGCAGAATCTAGACTCATCTGTGAAGAGAACTCTTTCCCAAACGGCCTCTTCCCAATGGATATGCTCTCTCGCAAAATCCAAACGCGCCCTTCGTTGGGCTGGGGTAAGAGCTGGGCCTCTTGCCGCGACACGAGGCCTTAAATCATATTCTCTGAGGCGATTTCTTATTGTCTGAGTGGTAATTTGCACCTCATGAGTTTGCTCAAGCTGATTTTGAAGGAGGCGAGCGGTTGCAAACCGTTGTCTCAACGAAGAAACTCTCAAGTAACTTTCTTGAATGGCAGTTGTAGCCCGTGGTCTACCCTGTCCTGGTCTTCGGACATTCATACCTGTCTCCCCGAATCGCTGCAACATTCTGGACACACTTGTATGGGAAACTCCAAACTTTTCTGCAATTCTTGTGTATGTCCACCCTTCTTCTCGCAAAACTACCGCTTGGGCATATTCCTCTTGGGTCAAATTGCGTGTTTCGCGTTGCATAGCGATCAAACGAAAGAAAAACTATTGATCACTAGAATTGATCGAGAAAACTGATTATATAATGGAGCCAAAACATTCAAAATCTGATAATATCATATTTTTTTATTCCTGCTGGGAGAAAACATCAGTAATGAAGAAAAACGTTGAAAGTGGATAACATATGCATGCATAATTCTGATAAAAATAATTATCATTGAGAACACCTTCATTGTAGAATAAATTTGAGATTTCCATGACGTGCGTTAATTTTTTTGCGCAGTGTATTTATGTTTCACAAAAAAATGTAAATTCAAAAAGCTCCTTCTGGGTGTTGCAGTTTTTTTGTCAGCTAGAATTCAATCGTATTTGAGCAGTTTTGGAAAGACATAGTGGGTCTATTAGTGATAAACGAAATAATTCTATATATCCAAACGAAAATTACTAACTTAATTTCTGCGTAGTAGATATGAATTAGTGCTTAACAAACCAAAAAAAAAAAACTTTTATGGCAGTTTGATCCAGTTGCAATTTCCTTGACATAAATTAGAGGTAATTCACGCTGCGAGAAATGATGGATCAAAATACTTAATAACAACACTTCGAGCCCTTCTCAAGATATCCAGCCAGTAAAACGAATCCGTTAATGAAATCAGGATGTGCCGCACTTTAAACTGCGAGTTAGTAGCGATTTGGATTGCACGCGTAATTGGTAGGAATATTAACGAGTTAAATATAGTTAAAATGAATTTCGAGAATGATTATATTAGTTCATGATTTATACTTGTGTCAAGACGTAATGCCTATCTCGTGGACAATTAACTAAGGATCTATTTAATACAAGCAATTTTTTGCGTAGGGTATAACTTTGAGGAATTCTGATGGTTTTTGACCCCACTTAACCCAGATTAAACGCGTTCACGAGTCGCAATAAACAGGTCCGGTGCTCTGGAATATTCGCTACTACGAAAAAATCGCAATAAATATTTAATCGTCGCTTTCAAAACAATAACGTTGAATTGGGCTATTTTTTTCGAAATAAGCAACGTTGTCGTGTTGGCTAGTGCAGAGAGGGTTTCCTGCAAATGTGCATTTAAAAAAGTTGCTGTAACTCTTCTCCTATCAAAAATGACAGGAAGGTCTGCTACAATATCATGGTCAGTTTCCCCACCTGCCTCAAATTCTCTAGATTCCTTTTTCTGTAGTGTTTGAAAGAAAAATTATACTGATAGGAGGTAGATGGCAGAAATGTCTGTGTAAGCCGATCCTGGCAGAATTGCAATAGAGATTAATACGTAAATTTAATCGCTCGATTTATTCTTTACAGAGTCAGGCGCTAGCTTTAACAAGGAACTGCAAGTCGCCGACATATCCTTCAACTCCTGCTACAAACGAGAGAATAAGTCGAGAATCTGCAGAAAAAGCACCGACCCCACCTCCTGGCCATTCTACCCCCCTAGATGCGACAATTTCCCCTTCACCGATCAAGAAAGATTTCGATTCCTCCAGAAATTCATCAGGTAAGTCCGCGTTCACGTATATAAACACAAACAAATTTTAGCATCTTCGTCGAACTACCAGCTTGTCAATTTGTTTTTTCTTCAATTTGAATTTACTGCGATGAGAAAAACTTCCAGAAACGATCCAATCAATCGCGGGCATATTGCGGCGTTAATTTATAATTCATACTTTCTGTAAATATTTTTTACCAGCACGTGATAATTAAATTCATAATGATAATCATTATAATTGTCGCTACAAATGAGGTGCTGGAATCTTCAAGTGCAACAAAAACTGCTTGGATACGTTATTTATAACTCGAAATTAGATAACTATGAAAAACTTACTTGTTGCTCTTGAAAATATATACGTTGATCAGATCTTACTATCAGTAAGAGGTTTTTCAAAAATTCGCTTCTGTTAATTTGTTTTGATCGTATTTGAAATTTTTTCCATCCAATTAATTGATTTCATTAAATTCGAAGGTCCGAAATTCTAAGAGTTGTAAGTTGAACCATGGCTTTTCATGTCTATTGCAGAAGCCTTATTCCTGGTTGAACTGTCGAAACATAAATGGAATTCTGATATTATACTAAGTCCTATGAAATGAGCAGAAAAAGACAGGTCCATCGCTTGACTGATTCCAAATCAAATTTTTCAACAAAAATCGATAAATCCCGAAGTATTGTACAAGCGCTTAGCATTCGACGAATACTAAGACATAACTATTTTATTGGACTATAAATCTTGCATTGGACTCATTGCAATCGAAGACTCATTGTGGAGCTTGCATGCTGCCTTCATGCTGTAGTTTTCTGTTCAAATATTAATCTATTAATAGAGATTTATTGACCGCTTTTTCTGAATTCTGCATTGCTATGTAAATATAAATGAATTTATTGCCTCAAGAATAATGAGAATTTAATTACACAGCTATAAGCTTCTATTCGGCTTAATGGAATTTATTACTTATCGCGGTATTTATCTGAATTTTTTCTGGGAACGAAATTGGTGCCTTAATAAAGTTAATGGCTGAATCCGCAGAAGAGAAATTAAAATATCATCACATATTCTGCAAATTGAAATTGACCGATTCAAAAATTTCACACATTGACTGAAAATATGTTATTTTAATTCACGCAACTTTTCATGATTAATTGAGCAGTTTGTTATGCACCCTAGCTATGAGGGGTGGAAGGTAGTTGATTTTTTTTAAATAGCAACTCTGACTATTTGTACCAGTTGTGGATAGACCTCTTATTGCAGAGGATGATGTGGTCTTTGAGAGGGTTTATTATAGTGATAAATTAAAGAGTGGAAAAAGTGCATTGATTCGAATCGAAAATTTAGGTAGTACATATTAATTTTCGTCCAATTTTGACGATAAAATCGAAACAGCTTAAAAGGAAGTTTGAATACTTGTTGGGAATTTCAATCGGCAAGTAAGGGATTAAAAGCCGAGTAGCTCCTCTAAACATCGCAAAAGCAACGATCGATCCGGTCAACTTTATCCGACTCCTGTTTATATTTTAGACGACATCCCTTCACGAAAAGGAGCTAATCGTTTTTAATGACTAAGTCGGGGAATTCCACGAAATCTGGCATGGCCTGAATGGGAACGAGAATCGACAATCCAGTCGGCTGTTTCAGCCGGTGGAAAAGTTGCTAGAAGTTCGGTGTCACCGCCATCAGGATTAGGTACATCAACGAATAATCGGAGAATGTTGAACGTCAGATTCGACAAGAATTAACCCGGCCATTGTTCCAAGACGAACGGTGAGTTTTTGCTCTGCGGATTCGGCCAAAAGCGGTCAGAGGCGTCGCTATGGAAAAGTTCTCAAGTTATTGTTATAACAGAAAATAATGTCCAATTTTCACGAATTTTTGGAGACGGTTTTCCGCCAATAACTCTAGTAATATGTGTTCCAAGTGTAAAATCGTCCCTGGTTCATCAGCGTTGACAAACTCCCAACGAATATAATCTAATGGGGTTAGATCGCACTTTACAGGATGTTCCTAAATGAGTGTATCAACAGTCATCTGTGGATTTTTCATGAAAAAATACAGAAAATTTTCTCTTCCATTTTTTTCCTCCGCATCTTCGTTCCAGAAATACAGGGTGTCAAAAATTTATATTTTTTCAGTTTTTTGCTAATATCTCTAGAACCGTTTGAATTACAGAATTGAGTTTCTGTACACACACTATCACTAATAATAGCTATTTTCCGGAATTTTACTCGGTTTCATTAGACGTGCCAGTGGCGGAGATATTGAATTTGCACGAAGGTTTCACCCCCCAACTTTTACATCACTTGACAAATTTGCATTTGCACAGCAAATCCTGGTGCGTCAATGTGTTTTACATAATAAAGGTACTCCTGGTTCATCGCTCTAAAGTGAACCGTTTTCGAGAAAACTGGCATTTCATGATCAAAAACAATTTGCTAACGTACTGTAAATGTCTTGTAATTGGAAAAATTCTTGTGATCTTGTTAATTATGGTCGCTAAAAATAATGAAAAATACCTTTGCAATTTAAACTTAAAAACCTAGTTGTCAAATTTTGTTGAAATCAATAAACTTGTTAATTATCACTAGTCATTTCTCCAATCACAAGAAATTCACAATGCGCAAATTGTTTTTGATCATAAAATGCCAGTTTTCTCGAAAACGGTTCAGTTTAAAATAATGAACCAGCGGTGCATCAGAATTTGATGTGTTAATCCAGTGTTGTAAAAGCTGAAGGGTAAAATCTTTGTGCAAATTAAATATCTCCGCCACTGGCACGTCTAATGAAATCCAGTAAAATGCGAGGAAGAAGCTATTATGAGTGACAATGTGTGTACAAAAACTCAATTCTGTTATTCAAAGGTTTCCCGAGATATCAGCAAAAAACTGAAAAAAATATGAATTCTTGAATCTCGAAGACCCAGAGGAAAAAATGGAAAAGAAGAAAATGATATTTTTCATGAGAAATCTACGGTTCACCGTTGACACTTATTCAGGAACGCCCTCTATTGGTGGCTAATTAGCAGCATGACCAAATCGTTAAATATTGATGGCGAATTGTTGAGTTACAAAAATTAAGTACCGTTCACCCTTGCCCGTAACATTGGGCCCATCATCGTTTCTGAAGAGATACGAACCAAGGATTCGTCAGGACCATAAAGCGCACCAAACAGTGCGAGCGTTGCTCTGGTGGGAGTCCATAGAATGGCCAACCAAACTAACCCAGAAGCACCTGTGAGTGTCAATAACTCAAAGATGTGAACATCTGAAACAACTACGCCTCAATGCAAGGAGGAAATCGTCCCAAGTAACTTCTCAGTGGCGATAAATGATATGTTGTGACCTGGTGTGTGCGCCACTGGCGGCTGGTTCGAGTAGAGCCCTCATTCGGCCCCTCATTACGGATTACTCAATGCTGTCTACGCATAATGCTCTCGCAAAGGACAGGGAGCTGATTCCTTTGCCATTTAATCCGTTGCTGCGTTTACGAAGCGCACTTTTTGTCCTGGGTCGGAGTTTTTACAAGATTTCGAAGGCATGCCATCGTACCACTGTCTGCGTAGCATACAGGCCAAAGCGTCTTACACAACAGCTTATTTCTATCCACTTTCTTATTAGCTTTGGACTTGTTAGTCTAAAGTTTTAATTCGCGCAACTTGCAAAGAGTGGAGAGGTGGAAGGAGGATTTCGAAAGAGCCGTAAACTCCAGTTAGAGGATGAAGGGTCTTCGAACCCACAATACTGTTTACAATAAGTCCCCGGCTGTGTTTTGCCCTGCCCTTCTCGCGAGCTAATACGATTTCATGAAGGATTTACGATGAGATTTAAACTAGTTCTCGGGATTCCTATAGCTCAACGTCTTCCTGGGGTAATATCACCTTTCTGGGTCCGATGGCAGCCGGAACGACGTGGCCGAAAAGGTGCTCCCTAATATCAGTTTAATTATTGTGACCCTCATTACGCCTACACCATTCCACGCTCTTCCTTGTCTCACAACTTGCAGACAACAGGTGGCCGGTCTAACCAGGGAACACCGGTCTGAAAAATCCACGAGGACCTTCTTTTATAGTTACTTTTAGCGCTTGTTCAAAAACACCCGCTCACTGAAATATTTCGTCCTGAAATATATTAACGAACAGGTCGAATTCTGAAAGACAATCCAGTCTGCGAATTGCGAATACTGCACGCCGCAGCTAAGAACAGTTTGAATAGAGCAGGACCTGTTGAAACGCATTTTCCAACGAGCAGGATAACTAGCAAAGTAGAAAGGACAAAGAAGCAGACGTTTAGGTCGACCGCCGTGAGGTGTGTGGAAATATGGAGTAGTATGAAGAGCGGGATAAACGAACCTGCATCTATTTGGTCCGTGACAATGGGGGTTTAAACTCATCGGATCGATCAGATCCTATGGGAATCGAGGTGTGTAGCTGTTGCCCCCCAACACCAATGGTCGCACCAAGTTGAATCGTCCATGCCGTAGGGGTTCCTGCGGATTTGGGATCGACTCAACGCAAATCCGTGCGACACGATTGCGGCGAAAACAAATAGATGAATGATACTAAGAGATAAGCACGTACAGAAGGATTAAATTTGTGTGTGAACATAATGCAACTTCGTCGTCGGGCTCACTATCTCTGTGCATCTCCTCCGGTCTCTCCTAATTCCCGTGGCTTCTGTTATTCTCCCCATATTTTTTTCGACGGAATTTCAACCGCCGGGAAATGGGTAAGAATCGAATGAAACGCAGAGCGACCAAAAAGTAACGTGTTCACTATTTTGTAGAAAAATGTTTGATTAGGTGTTTTTAAGAGTGATAGAATTTTCGATAGGGATAACTGTGATTTAAAAGAAGGTAGAATCCATATTGTTTTGACATTTCTGTTCAGTAAGCATCGACAAATTATCATGGGAGGAATCAGGCCGCAACAACGTTCACATATTGTTGAAATTTGTTTTCAAAATCAGTGTTCTATTCGCCACACTCATAGAGCACTTCGTGAAATTTATGGTTCACATAATCGTCCATCAGAGCAGCTTATTCGTCGAACTATCGAGAGATTTCGAACAACATTTTCTCTACTCGATGCAACAACAACAATACAAAGAACTGGACGTACAGAAGACAATATCCCTGCTGTGAGTAATAGTGTTAATCAAGATCCAGATTTGTCTATTCGTCGACGTTCACAACAAGTTGAACTCTGAGCATCCACCACATGGAAAATTTTGCGTAAAGATCTTGGTCTACACCTAAACAAGATGCAACTGGTTCAAGAACTAAAGCCACTCTACCATAATAAGCGTCGTTTTTTGCTGATTGGGCCCTAGAACAGTTTGAAGTTGATCCACTTTTTTTTTGAAAAATTGTGTGATGAAACTCATTTCTGGATAAACGTCTACGTAAACAAGCAAATTAACGTATATGAAGGGAAAAAATCCTCAAGAAGTTTCCATTGCACCCTGAAAAATGCACTGTATGGTGTGCTTTACAAGCTTTAGGCATCATCGGTCAATACTTCTTTAGAAACAATGTTACAGTGTATGGTGCTTGTTGCAGATCGATGATCAATGATTATTTGTTTCAAAATGTGTATGGTATCGAAGTGTTTTGGTTCCAACAATATGGTGCTACACCTCATGCTGCTACCGTAACAATTGATTTATTTCAAAAAACATTTGGCGATAACATTATTTAGAGAAATGGTCCAATTAATTGGCCTCTAAGATCATACGACATAACCCCAATAAATCATTTTCTTTGCGGTTATGTCAAGTCATTGGTTTATGCTGATGAACCAGAAACAATGGTGTTATTGCTGAAATGAAGACCTGAATTACTCGAAAAAGTGGTCCTAAATTGGTCTTGTTGAAAGCGGTTCCTCAGAGCTAGTCGTGGTGGACACATGCCGGATTTTATTTTCAAAATATGAATGTCATAAAATTATCTTTCAAATAAAAAAAATTGGCTTCAATCTTACTTTGAATGTGTTTTATTCCAATTTAAAATTCTCTGAAAAAATACCCGATATAATTGAGGAGGACGGTAGTTAGGCAAAGGGAAACATTCGTTCAGATTAATTAAATTCAACTCATCAAGACTCCAAAACCAGAACTCGAAATTGTATCGTGTAAAAGACAATTTTGATCCGAATTGAATGTTCAAGGTCACTGTCATAATGATTTCAAGGAAAATTATTACTGTGTCAGTCCAAACAACTTCGAAAATGGAACATATTGTCAATGTATTTTCCAGAAAGAAAATTGTATATTATACCCTTGGAAGATGAAGATATGCTGTTGCGGACTTTTTCAGATCTTTTGAGACACAAAAAATTGTAGTGCATCATTTTCAATTAACCCGATAAAGCGAAAAATTCTTCGGAAAAAAATATAACCCTGTCTACAGTGTCTACTCTGATTTCCTCGGCGTGTAAAGTGCACAGAAGGGACTCGGGAACGATTGAATTGATTTTCCGGACTCTTATCTCGGCTGATGTATAGTTCCCCTCAAAATTAATCGATTCCGTTGATTATGCAGAGCTTATTTTGCGTCTGGATTACGTTGACGGAATTCCTTCGAATAGATTGTTTATTCCTGAGAAACGTAGATAACACGCACCACTAGCTGAGGCAAATCCCCCAAGGAGAATTAATCTCTACATTATTCGGATTAGCGGGAAAGAGACGACGGGCCGTAGAATCCGATTCGGAATCGAAGCGGAGGCGGGAGCGGCTGGCAACGTTATAAGAAGAATAGAAACACCATCGTGTGGATTCATCATATCTCGAGATTAGCGCTAGCGTCTGATCCTTCTCAGCCCCGGCTTATGTGTCCCAAGGTGATCCCAGATCGACGGAGGCTCCCCGTTAATCTTTCACGACGCGACAATAGCCACGTCAGTGGCGTGCCCATCCGATCCTACCCGCCGCCAAACCCAGCTCGAAATATTCGAAATAATCCAACGGGATCGAATCAGGCGAGCGAGAGGACGCCCAAAATCTATCGATCACCACTTGGTTTCAAGACCACAATATCATTAAAAAAAACTAGAAACATCCTGTACATTAGCAAGTCAGTCCGTCGATTATTATTCAGAAATCCTATTTCGAATGCTCATCTATTCGTCTTTGATCACACGAAATACGGAATGATTGAATCCACTATCCGCCACGTGCCAGTGGCGGAGATATTGAATTTGCCCAAAGGTTTTACCAGCGAATTCTGATGCGCCAATGTGTTTTTTTACATAAAAACATTTTATGGCATCTTATGATCGAAAACAATTTGCTAACGCATTGTAAATTTCTTGTAATTGGAAAAATTCTTGTGATATTGTTAATTATGGTCGCTAAAAATAATCAAATCTAACTGTGCAATTTAAACTAAAAAAAAACTAGTTGTCAAATGTTGTCGAAATTAATGAACTTGTTAATTACACTACTCATTTTTCCAATTACAAGAAATTTACAATACGTTAGTAAATTGTTTTTGATCATAAAATGCCAGTTTTCTCGAAAACGGTTCACTTTAGAGTAATGAACCAGGTGTACCTTTTTATGTAAAACACATTGGGGCATCAGAATTTGCTGAAGAAGAAAGTAGTTTTTATTAATGACAATGTTATTCAAACGACAAATGGAAGTTGACAGTTGACCGTCGATTTTATTTATATCATTTTGGAACACCCTGTATGTTAATACAAGGAATTCCGAAGGGTTAGGGTCCTCCCCTGACGAGTTGCCACTGCGTTCTACAGCCAAAAATGAAAAAAAAGGCTACCATCCTGGCTGTTCATAAATGAATACAATGGATTAATGCAGTCTGATTACGATCATGGCCGTTGGAATTTCAATGATCCATCCAATTCATACCAACCAGCTTTTAAAATGAATAATATATCCCACAACTGTATGTTTAATGTTAATACATATAACAATGTTAATTCATCGTTGAAAATCGGTACTTCTTGATCAAGTATCAATCACAAATCTAATAATAACTGATACTATAGTGTATTCATTATCAACAGCACTACTGAAATGTTTCGTTCCCCAAGATCCACCTACACAGACTCGCATACACGATACTATCACACGACCGGTATTCATAATTTCATGCTCCCCATCATCAGGCGTCCTATTATCGTAGTTTATCCATTTCCTGAGTTTATCCTCTCAACTTAAAGCTAAACGCTTTGCTATTATAGAATTGACATTGAAATGCTAGGAACCTAGCCAAAATTCGAACACCTCTCAAGAATAAGACAATGCTCGTTCTCGAGCCCCGCAATAGAAATTTCTACCATTCAATAAGCTGAATATGTACGAGTTACGTACTCCTAGCATGATAGCTTCATTAAATTTTATATAACATCTTTTACTGTATGTACTATTTCAATCATTCAGAAAATCCATTTGGTTGATTATTACTTCGGGTGCATTGAGCTTGTGAACCTAGCACGAAAATATAACAGAAAAAAATCTAGGCAAAGAAGGTATATGTTTTCGAGAACGCTGAATTTAATAAAAAATAGTCCAAGGTTTTTTGTGTATTGTTAATCACCATTGTCTGAAGTTTTTATGTTTGAGATAAAATCGATTTCGGAAATTTCAACCTTTTGAGCGAAAAATGATCATTGGGTAAGACCCCTCCAAAAACACTATATTTGTCCACAAGATATTCCTGGGAGATCTGAAGGTGTTATTCTATATGGAGGTTCTTCAATCCATTCGAATCATTCAGAAAACCCATTCGAAAAATCGATTACACCTCTACTCTGAGTGGTCTGAGCTTCTGAACAAATTCAAAAATGACTTTTAGAAAAAATAAAACCAGGAAAACTTTTTGGGTGAAAAATGACTAAGGGGTAAAACCCCCCAACAACAAGAAATCCCTGGGAGTTCTGAAGGTACTATTCTATATGGAGTTCTTCAATCCATCTGAATCATTCAGAAAACCCATTTGGATAATCGATACCACCTCTACTTTGAGTGGTCTGAGCTTCTGAACCAACTTGAAAATGAATTTTGGAAAAAATAAAAGAAGAAAAATTCGACTCAAAGATGGACTATATGGACAAGTTTGTTATCAAATTATAGGTTCTCGAGGATGCGAAATTCAATAATTCAAGGCCCTATCTATCATACTTTAGATTTTCACCTTCCAAATGGTACTTTTTCAAAAAATGGAAATTTCAAGTGTTGAATCTCCCGTTTTTTTGATCGTATCCAATTTTCATTTGTATATTGATGATCAGCGTTGTCCACAGTATCTGTGCATGAAATAAAATCGGGTTCGAAAATTCCAACTTTAATATAGTTAAGATTTTCACCTGTCAAATGAAACTTTTTCGAATTTCAAATCGTCATAGCTCCGGCTCCAGTGGTCGTATCCACTTTTTGTTTGTATATTGTTAATCAGCATTGTCCAAAGTATCTCTAAGAATAAAAACATCGATTTCGAAAATCTCAACTTTTTGGGTGAAAAATGACAAAGGGGTAAGACCCCCCAAAAACACCATATTCGTCATCACCACGAAATTCTTAGCAAATCTATAGGCGTTTTTCTATCTGCACGATCTACTACCCACTCGAGACATTCACAAAGCCCATCAGGACCATCAGTATCACCCTTACTTGAGGCCTATATGGACAAGTTTGGTATCGAATTATGGGTTTTCGAAGACGCTGAATTCAATTAAGAATAATCCGAAGCTCTATCTATTATAGTTCAGATTTTCACCTGTCAAATGACATTTTTTTGAATTTCAAATCGTCATAGCTCCTGCTCCAGTGGTCGTATCCACTTTTTGTATGTATATTGTTGATCAGCATTATCCAAAGTATCTCTTAAAATAATAAAATCGATTTCGAAAATGTCAACTTTTTGGGTGAAAAATGACAAACACCATATCCGTCATCACCACGAAATTCCTAGCAAATCTAAAGGCGTTTTTCTATCTGCACGATCAGTAGCCATTCACAAAACCCATTAGAACGATCAGTATCACCTTTACTTTGAGAGCTGTGAGCCTCTGAACAAAACTCGAAAATGAAAAATGCAAAACAAAAAACAAGAAAAAATCGGGTGAAAAAAGGCCTATATGGATAAGTTTGGTATCAAATTATAGGTTTTCGAGGACGCTGGATTCAATTGAGAATAATCCGAAGCTCTATCTATTATAGTTTAGAATTTCACCTGCCAAATGACATTTTTTCGAATTTCAAATCGTCATACCTCCGGCTCCAGTGGTCGTATCCACTTTTTGTTTGTATATTGTTAATCAGCATTGTCCAAAGTATCTCTAAGAATAAAAAAATCGATTTCGAAAATGTCAACTTTTTGGGTGAAAAATGACAAAGGGGTAAGACCCCCCAAAAACACCATATTCGTCATCACCACGAAATTCCTAGCAAATCTACAGGCGTTTTTCTATCTGCACGATCTACTACCCACTCGAGCCATTCACAAAACCCATTAGGACGATCAGTATCACCCTTACTTTGAGTGATGTGAGCCTCTGAACAAAACTCGAAAATGAAAAATGCAAAACAAAAAACAAGAAAAAATCGGGTAAAAAAAGGCCTATATGGACAACTTTGATATCGAATTATAGGTTTTCGAGGACGCTGAATTCAATTAAGAATTACCCGACGCTCTATCTATTATAGTTTAGATTTTCACCTGTCAAATGACATTTTTTCGAATTTCAAATCATCATAGCTCTCCGGCTCCAGTGGTCGTATCCACTTTTTGTATGTATATTGTCCATCAGCATTATCCAAAGTATCTCTAAGATTAATGAAATCGATATCGAAAATCTCAAATTTTGGGTGATAAATGATCCCCGGGGAAGATGTTTTTCAATATAAAAGATCTTCAGCCCATTCAGTGACGACAATGGCCAAGAGGGGTTGTGTTGTGGAACATATAAAAGACTGTAACTCCGCGGAAATTAAAATTAAGAGAAATTATAATAATTTTCAAGACATTGATGCGACCCAATTTTATCCAGTAGTTCCAATGTTTCGAAATGCCAATATAAATTTTATCTGTTACAATGATTTATTCATCCTTCATCAATGTGCGAGCGTTATAATATCTCGCAGATATTTCATCCCTATAGGCGCCCCTACATATTCCACAATGCTCGGTCGATTGCAACACCCTCTCATCTCTCTCCGAGTCTGAAGCAATGCGGAGATTATCCATTAGTGATCGATGAAGTGAACAGGGAATCTGGAACGCTCCGTTACAAAAACACACGGCTTATCCATAGCAAAC
This sequence comes from Adalia decempunctata, assembly GCA_951802165.1. NCBI lineage: Eukaryota > Metazoa > Arthropoda > Insecta > Coleoptera > Coccinellidae > Adalia > Adalia decempunctata. Next base: position 7,357,357 of record OX637704.1, on the reverse strand, counting down.
GCGAACCCAAAGAATTCATATGAGCGGCTGGAAATTGATTAGCGAAAAGCTTATCACAGTCGAAAAATTATGAATCACTAATTGGATTTCGTAGAATAAGAGGCGAGATGAAAGTCTTCGGAAGATCGATTTTTGGGGTTCCGTTAATCTCATCAATCTGTCTGTCACAGCCAATTTTCTACGAATCTTCTTGACAGAAATTAAAACAATTTTTCCGGTTGCTTTGAAAAGCTGTAAGGCGAAAAAGGGGTTGGAATAAGAAATTATATGAAAGAATCAGTTTTACTGAAAATTCGTACTTTCCATCTTTCGCATTATCGAATTTATTTATACTTCTCTGATGAGTTATATTACTCAAGTAGTGATAATCATTAAATTAAATTGCAGAGAGGTGATACAACTTCCCCTCTAGATCTATCAGTGATATGCTTTCCTTCGAAGTTTTCCATAAAATTAGAGCAAACTTTTTTGCATTTCGCACAGATCGTAATGATGAAATAATCGAACGGTTCTCCTATTAAGAATTATAAATGCAAATAGGTGCAGTTCTGAATCTAATTGTTTAATTCCTTCGATTTGCGTCAAAAATAATGAACAGAGTGCGAAAAAAATATGATGATATTAAACTGGTTCAGATCGAATATTTAATACTTTTTACATTACTTATTTATCTTTATGGAATTACATAATTCGTTCACTGGAGTACAACAAAATAGTCTGGGAGCTGGGGAACAATTTCATCCTAGATTCCATATACGAATTTTTGCAATTTTGCGAAATATCGAACTCAGACGAGCTATTTTAGTTGAAATAAAACTCCAATAATGATACGAGACAAATAAGTGAACAGATAAAACTGCAAGACCCAAATACTGCAGGATAAAATACTGCAAGACCAAAATACTGGCAGACCAATAAAAAGATGGAAATGAAAATGTAGCAGAAGAGTACCAACATTATATTCAAAAACTGAATATTGCTTGAATGCCGAGTTTGAGATTCTGAAAAAATTAAGTACATACAGAGTGTAACAGCCAAATGGAATAAATTCGATAACGAATAAATGAGGGGGTGTTAGGAAAAACGCTCGGACACCTCGATTTGTAATTTTAAATGCGCATATTTTTCAAGAAAATAATATTATATGGGGTGTTCCATGCGACCGTGGCCAATACCAACTTTCTTATTTCAAATGCAACCCCCTGTATATTATTTATTTTTGGATTCTTCAGAAAATTCTAGACATAATTCATGTACAATGTCCTATACCTATCTTCAAATTTTTCGGAATTATTAAGTGTTTTCAGATTTTTTACAAAGATTAACATTTTAAATGAAAATTATTTTATTTCACAAATTCGATACATTACACTCAATACTTATTTCCCATTTACCTCTTGATATGAAGAAAGTAATCAAAAACCATTACTGAGAAGAAATTAAAAAAAAACAAAAACAGATTTGTTTATTCTCATAGCCTTAGTAACACGTTGTCTGTTTGCATGACAATAAGTGATCAGTGTAAGTGCTATTGTCTTTTGAATTTCGATAACTGTACGTAATAACATTAGAAAAATGGTTCATTTAACAGAAATGCACAAAATAACCATTCTTCAAATGATTGGTTATAGAGATTACACACAATGGAAGTTTATCGCTTATTTCACGAAAAATTTCCAAATTTGCCGCCTATATCCCAAGGAACAATTAACAAAATAGAAAAGCAGTTTCGAGAGCTTGGTCATGTAAGACAAATAACAAAAATTGCTGCCAATGCAGTAAGTGATGATACGAAATTGGATATTATGCTTGAGTTTCAAAAAAGCCCACATTCGAAAAGGCCCCGATGTTCACCGTCAGCCACACGTCAATATTTCGAATATTAATACATTGACATTAATGTTTTTTTTTTTGTTTTTTAATAATAAAGAAATAATCAGTATTACTTATTAGGTTTTAAGTGTAATGTACCGAATTTGTGAAATGAAATAATTTTTATTTAAAACGTTGATTTTTGCAATAAATCTGAAAACACTTAATACTTCCGAAATAGTTAAAGATAGGTATAGGACATTGTGCATGAATTGTATCTAGAATTCTCTGAAGAATCCAAAAAATAAATAATATACAGGGGGTTGCATTTGAAATAAGAAAGTTTGTATTGGCCACGGTCACATGGAACACCCTATATAATATTATTTTCTTGAAAAAAATGCGCATTTAAAATTACAAATCGACGTGTACGAGCGTTTTTCCCAACACGCCCTCATTTATTCATTATCGAATTTATTCCATTTGGCTGTTACACTCTGTATATAGAGATCCATCCATAATTGTTAACTAACAGTAAAATTCTCAAACTTCTAAGGAGAAAAAGTGTTTGTTCTCGCTTCTCCTCACATGAGTCGGAAATCAATTTCCCCAAGCTTGGCTCGAAAATGCCTTGATTCGTGATTCGAAGTCTCTAATCGCCCACCAAGCTTATCAAACTCGAATTTTGCGATAAAGACACAGAAGACGTGAATTTTTTCTCCACTCCTCATTCGGATATTCGAAATGTTAATCCTTCATCCCCGAATCCTCCATAGTTTCCGTCTGGTAGAGGGCGAAGCATGTTTCTCCTCCCCCCCTCCCCCTAATCCCGGCTTTCTCTAATTCCCTACCTTCGGCTAATCCAGCTTTAACTGGCCCACCATTTCTATTTACTATCTAGGGTGTACGGCCATATGGGCAAAAACCAGATATCCATGAGCGTCGACACGAGGAATTATCTCTTTATTTAAATGTAAATTGGCCTGGAAACCAAACAATATTCATCTCCGGATTACGCAAGGATATGATCTCAATCCTTCCGCAAGAAAGTTGCCACGTTTACGAGTGCACGCTGGCGCTTTCCAAGCTCAATTAGCGGGAACTGCAACTTTGGTTCGTCCTCATTTTTAAGCCCCACACAAGTGTTCAGAAAATTCGAGTTCAAGAAGAATTGTGTGATTGAAAGGAACGCTTGGCTCGTACCATTCATTTCCCAGATTGTAGGTGATTACCACCAGGGTCTTCCACACCTAGCATTACCTCCAAGATTTCCTGACCTAAGTCCCATCCACCACGCTTGGGACCAACTACAAAGAACCTTTGATGCCCCCAGACCATAGTCGGAACGGCTCCAACAGCTCAGAGAATTTTTGCCAGAACTTTGGCAAGGAATTGAGCGGAATATGCTCAATAACTTGGTCGAGAGCATGCAGAGAAGGTGGTCATACTTTTCTATGGCTTCCTTAAAAACCTCCGCCGGTTTCAAGTGTACAAAATATGGATAACACACAGAATATCAACTCAAATTTGGACCCAGCCTTCTTGACCTCTTATCGGGATGACAAACGTCAGACGCAGAGGAATTGAATATTTTCCGCAATCCCCATGGCGAAAACGGATAAACAGCGAGGATACAAGATTTCCCGGAAAATTTGGGAAAGCTAGTTTCAGTATTTTCGCAGGTCCTATTCGGTTGGTAATCCTTGAGACGTAGGCAGCGCTACGGGGGCAGTCCCCGTTGCTCTAGTTAAAACTTCGTAATATACAGAGGCCTTCTTAACCTAACAAGATTAGCATAGACAGGCCAGGACAACGGCACTAATACCACCTCGTTTCCCCTTGGGGTTATTAGGCGATCCCGACCTGATCCTTGCCGTACCTTACGTATCTTCGACAGGCATACTGGGTGCCCCATGCGGAAACTTCCCGGAAAAACTAGAGCTAAGCGAGTTAATCTTGCCCAACTCTCTCGCAGGGCTCTCAAACTCCGCATTTCCTAAAGTACTGCTCATAATAACACTACGGTAATACACAAATTGATGCAGAGCAAGATGTTCAGTTTAATCACTGCATGATCGGAAATTCAACGAAGATCACAACTTTGACAATGCCTTCAATCGTCTTATGCTTCAGTTTCTTCCCAATATGAGCCCACCGTCGATAGTAATACCCTTCACAAATCGATTTTGGCATGCCAATTTCGGGAAACAATGGAAATTTATCAAGATTCACGGAATAGGTTTTCATTATTACGCATAAATAATTCGATCGCGGAGCCGTTCTCCTGAACATAAATTAATAGATGAACTTATTCTAGAAATTAATCTGATATTCATTTCTAATCATCATGAATCGAAGCCATTCAACTGCTGCATTTCGAATAATTAAGTCGGTATTATCATTACGAAAATGATCGGTTTCAGTGTGGAGATTTCCTCTGCATTCAGAATCGAAGCATTACGAAAATGGTTTTCGGATAAAGTGCCATAACAATATGTCGGAGAATATTCAGAATTCAAGAAACCAATTGAAATTTTTTCAGCAGTTGTCAATGATGAATCACACACAATTGTAGCAAACCCCAATGTCCTCCCGAAATATGTTTCTGTACAGTTTTGCAGGTTAGAATGATAAAATTTCGAAGAAACAGGCAATAGGTTCGAGATGAAAAACCGAAATTGCGATACAAGTCGATTGATCGAATCAGAATGAGAAAGACGGAGAGAGGTAAAGCTGGCTTGTTACGGTATGAAATCCCTGTTGAATGGACAGTTCGGAGAGTAGGTATGATTGGAAGACGCGAGAGATAAATGATTAATTAAAGACGGAGGCGATCTACGGCGTCTCAAGTAAAGGATTTCTGCGGTACAGATATTAGGAAGGAACTATTATTTATAAGGTTGCATTATTGATCAGCTGGGGTCGAAACAAAGGGCCGGAAGGCAATGTGAGCCTCAGTTAAGACGCTGGTCAGCCCTGCTGGATTACAGCTAGTGGGATTAGCGACTAGTGGACTATACACAGCGCGGTAAGCCGAGAGGATTAGGACCCCACCGGATCTGGCAGCCGGATCCCCGAGATTTAGTTCTCTGTGCCAGCCTGGCTTCGCCTTACCGCATCTGCATCCTTAGACCGTTCGCTGGACCTCGCCTCAACCGCCTCGTACCGTCGTCAACTAATAAAACAAAAATAACACAGCCAGCTTATCAACTTAAACGGAATTCTCCCTCAAGGAACGGCTTCCATGCCCTCAGACCCTCCCAAGAATTTCATAACGTTCTAACCCCAAATGAATTGCATCGTCGGCAAAGGTCGGGATTTCTTACGTGCGCCGACTGGTTTTCCGCATATTATTTTCAATTACGCTCGAAAGGAATTATTCGTTAATGATATAAATAATAAATAATAGAAATGATAATACCCTGTATAATTTCAAACCGTCAAAAGCACTTTGGTCTATTGAACCTCGCTATTCGCTGATAATATAAATGAGAAGTAAAAAATCGGATGAAGCGTGAAAAAGCGATTATCCATTTTGATGAAAAAATTACAACCGACCATCTTTAATTACACGACCGGCGTTATAAAATATACTGCTACGATGGCTATAATTGTAAATCATATAACAATCCATAATCGGGTTTGTTTTTTGCAAACCCCAATCACTGCATAATCGATCGAATTGTAAAAATAATAAATCTATTAAATGTATATTATAGCTTTCGTTGATTAATCATCGATAAACGATTTCGAGTGCCCAGACAAATATTGAACTGGACTTTCATTGAATCTTGATTGTTACCTTCTCATTGTAGGTGATTCGACATCAACACCCATTTTCATTATAATTTATTATTGACTACATTATTAATCATGTTCTATGAGTTTTTCTTCGGTTTTTTAACAGTTACATCAATTTTTAATAAAGGAAATTTCCAGCTCCACGACTAGATTTTCAAGTCCAGCTTGATCAGAGAAAATAAATTTTATCTCATTAATGAAGCTTCTAGATCAATCATTTCAAATTCGAAATAATAAATTCCTTCACTAACGGGCTACAGAAAAACTGTGGTTCTGTATTCACCCATCCTTTCAGTTTTTTTTTCAGAGTGATAGAACTGAAATAAAACACATTTAAACTAAGATTGAAGCCGAGTTTTTTCTATTTGAAAGATTTTTACGACATTTATGTTTTAAAAATAATGTTATAGTGAATGGTGCTCGTTACAGATCGATGATCAATGATTATTTGTTTCAAAATTTGAATGGTATCGACCCAGAAGTGTTTTGGTTTCAACGAGATGGTGCTACACCTCATGCTGCTACCGCAACAATTGATCTATTGAAAGAAAGATTTGGCGATAACATCATTTCGAGAAATGGTCCAATTAATTGGCCACAAAGATCATGCGACATAACTCCAATTGATTATTTTCTTTGGGGTTGTGTCAAGGTCTTTGGTTTATGCTGATGAATCAGAAACAATAGAATAGTTGGAAGCCAACATAACTCGTGTTATTGCTGAAATAAGGCCTGAGTTACTCGAAAAAGGGGTCAAGTCTTGGTGGAAATATGCCGGAATTTATTTTCAAAACATAAATGTCATAAATCATCTTGATTCAAATTTGTTTTTCTTCAATTTAAAGTTCTATCACTCCAAAAAAAACACCTGAAACATGAAAAATTTAAAAAACCAGTGAGATTCCGAGCTAAAGATGAAGGTGTTGAAATTAACCATGCTGAATTTTTTTTTTCAAAGACTGAATTTTTCCACTTGGAATTTTAATACACGAAACGGTTTTTGTAACTGCCTGATGCCGAAGAATCTCCCAGAAGTTTAGTGGCTCTCTAGCACAGTAAATAATATCAAATGACGCGTCCCCCTACAAATAAATCATATCGTTGTCTAATAAGGAACCACAAGATGAACCTTTAGCGCGCCACAATTTTGAGCGGCCTAATCTGAGCGTGGCTCAGGATGTTCATCATACTCATAGGGTTCTTATCTCGCCCCTCATTTCTTCCATTCGGAAAATTGAAAATAAGATGAGCAAATCCCCGCCCTAATGTGCATCACCATGTATATCTGCAGATATTCCGATAAATGCGACTTGATTATCTTAAAAGTATACGCGGTTTCTTAGGTCATCCGAAAAAATATTCGAGTGTCATTTACGCCCAATCTAATATGGCCCTACTCAAAAGTACAGTACCATGTTTATCAAAGAACTATAGATCTCAACGATCATTCTCTCATTTTTTTCAGCCAAGTCGCTGCCAGTCCATTGCATCGTGGAGGGAATCTCCTCCCTAGACGACAAAACCCCAGAGCACGGAGTATGGCGAAGAAGACCCATCGTAGAAACAGACAGCTACGTCATCATACCAGTGGGCACGCCGTTTCACAATCTGGTCCAAGTGGCCCTTCTACGACTCGGCTACCCTCAAGACACAATTTCGGCGGCTAGAGGTTCCGTCATGATAAAAAATTGGAAACCTCTGAATTTCGATAAGATCACAGTCGATCCAATGATGACCGTCGGCGAGATTTTAGGGGAGCTGTCCAACATCGCTACGCTGAAAATTCAAGTTTTCAGAGCGAGACCTGGGGCAACGTCAGACGTCAAAGATCGATTGTTGAGGTTCATGTTGCTGCAGTCTCATGGAATCTTACTGAATTCGGGATGTCCCTTGGATGAGGTAAGAATATCCATGTTTTATTTCAGGTCGACAGAACAACCCACATTTAACAGGTTTAAATGTATTCAATTATATGATGTCTTAAATGAGTACAAGTAGTTCCCATATAGACAGATCTCCTCGGGAAACACCCTGTATATGTCAAAATACGTTGATCCATAACGTTCAAGAGAGCAAGTACAGGATGGCCAGATTTCGATGGTTTAGTCTACAACTCCTAAACTATAAAAGATAGAGAAAAAGTAAGATATATATGTCATGTTCTCATTTTGCTATGGCGTTTAGTTTCCGAGCTACAGTACGACTTTGTTATTTGGGCCATAATTATAAATGAACACATTTTTATGGCACTATTTTTACTGCTTTTCATCGGTGCAATTGGATTTTTTGTATCTGCTCAAATTTCGGAGCTATAACAACAATCAATTTTTTTTTCAAGTGGACACCTTAATGGGAAATGATATTTCGAAATCGATCTTTCTTCAGTATATCATGATATACTTCCGAGTTCACTATACATCGAAAATTACGAAAAAACACTTTTCGTTCAACAAAATCCAAGCAGGCTTTGATTCATTTCCACCAAAACTGGGGCAGTCATAGAATCTTATGTCTTATTTGTTTTCATTTCAAATTCAATTCAGTTTCATCATTATTGTATCATCTGGCGCTTCTAAAGTTCTTATAATAGAATTCGATACTTCACAATCATTGTAAGCTACCAAATTGATTCAGGAAATATTAGCTTTATTATTACTCAGACCAATAAAAGGGCTTCGCGAAACTTGCTGATTTTAGTATGATTGATAATGACAATAACACAAAGTTTTATGTAGCCAGTTGAAAACAGGAATGAATGTTTCCATGAGGGACAAAAAAATGTTGGTTTATTTGAAAAAAATAATATTCACAACTAATGTTCAAATCGGTGTCTATTCAATAAAAACATAAATTGCATCTTTCGATGATGTGATATAAAAAAGAACTTTAGGATCGCGATATACAAGGTGACCAAGAGATTGACGTCAAAAATGAAAAAACAGGTCCCTCGTGTCATGGGCTATTCGAATCACCCCCATGTATGTTATGCTATTTTTCACGGTTTTCGAGTTATGAATTTTTTTAAAAACTTTGAGAATTTTCGACTTGACCATCTTAAAAAAGATATTAAAAAAAAAGTACAAGACTTCTCTGTGAAATTCTTTTCGTAACTTAATCTCCATGAATTGTACTTTTATACATAAAATAACCAGATTCGTAACTTTGATAAAAATTATGAATTTTCGAATCAAAATTAAAAATGTAAAAAGGCTAATTCGCGGTTTCTTAGTATGCTTAAACACTGCGCTCAACAGTCAGCTTTTGAAATCATTGATTAAAAATGGTACTTAACACTCTACTTTTGCTAGAATTAGCCTTCAAAGTCATCGAGGTGGAAAAAATCAAAGAACTATACATTTACGTCAAAATTATTTTTTGCCATTTTAAGATATTTCTGATCAAGTTATGATAGAAAATGCTGAAAATTAATGAAAATTAGCTTTAGATGTTGGTCAAGAAAAGTTCTAGATAAAAAAAGAAAAAGGTATGGCAATAAATCACACATCATAATGTAAATAAAAAAAAATTTATTTATAAAATTTACAGTAGGTGTTCAAAGTGACCACCTCCAGCCTCAATACACACATGGCAAAAAATAATTTTGTAGTAAATGTCTAGTTCTTTGATTTTTTTCACCTCGATGACTTTGAAGGCTAATTCTAACAAAAGTAGAGTGTTTAGTACCATTTTTTATCAATGATTCTAAAAGCTGACTGTTGAGCGCAGTTTTTAAGCATGCTAAGAAACCGTGAATTAGCCTTTTTATATTTTTAATTTTGATTCGAAAATTCAGATCATAATCCAATTTACGTAACTTTTTCACTTGAGACCAACATTTCCATAATTTTTATCGAAGTTACGAATCTGGTTATTTTATGTATAAAAGTACAATTCATGGAGAGTAAGTTACAAAAAGAATTTCACAGAGAAGTCCTGTACTTTTTTTTAATATATTTTTTAAGATGGTCAAGTCGAAAATTCTCAAAGTTCATTAAAAAATTCATAACTCGAAAACCGTGAAAAATAGCATAACATACATGGGAGTGATTCGAATAGCCCATGACACGAGGGACCTGTTTTTTCCTTTTTGACGTCAATCTCTTGGCCACCCTGAATATGCAACAAGAATAAAACTGAATTGACAAGTGAAAATAAATAAGATCTGAAATTCAATGACCACCTCAGTTATGAAGGAAGTGAATAGACGATGTAGCAATTTGGAGTTTTCAGCAATTTCTGTTTCTCGAAAAAAGAGGACATGACATGTATATTACTCTTTCTCTATCTCCTATAGTTTGGGAGATGTAGTACTAAACCATCGAAATCTGGCCACGCTGTACATATCAAAATATCTACGTTGATCCATAACGTACAAGAGAGCAGGGAGATGCACCTTTTAAGATTTTTTTCGATTCCATTCACAGAGAATCCCATCCATGTACAATGTTGTATTTGATTCGCAATCAATTTTTCTTTGCAACACTTTTTTTTAAATTAAGAAATGTTGTTTGTTCAAAAAGTTCTGGTAAAAAATGGAATAGGGGTTGCATGTTTCACTCTTTCAATAGATCACAACAGAATTAGTAAAATATTTACAGGTAGCCTTTTCATTGGTAGGACATGTCCATAAAGTGCCATTTCCTTAGCTCTCCAGCAGTTTTTTTCTCATATTTGAAAGCGTGTAACTTCTCAAGGAAAGGCCTAAGAGCTTGTTTTTACATGAAAGACGCAATTGATTTTCTATAGAATCAAGTAAATATTTTCGAGAGCCGAAAGTTGTAAAATTGCGATCTGCGGAGCGTCACAAAAAAGCGTTAGACACAGACAGTTTAATGGAACCGTGGTTGCGTTCACATAGTCGATCTCGCGGTAGTCTAAATGAGGTATTAAACGAGCACGAGACGTAGTTCAACCATTGATGCAAAGATAAACTAAATTTATCCGAACGAAATAGGAATAAGTAGTCCTATCTCTGACGAAATTGAAGACTTCAAAGTGATTATGATCGTTAACGGCGAATGCATCGCAGGTTTGCATTGAACGGGATAAGTGTTATATTATAAAGTCGTAGTAAATAGAGCTTTTACACTCGTGTTCGTATTAGCCCGATGCTATGTGGGCGAAATGAAGATGTTGAACCGAAGAGTGAATAAGCATTGCACAATTATAATCCAAATATAATACCTTCGTACTACGATTCACATTCAACCCTTGATATTTGTTGTATACTTATCAATTGAAGAAGAAGGAGCTACGACATTGTTAACGCTCAGGCAGAAGCAAGAAATGGAAGGGGTCGGATCTCCCCGGTTGTAGATGTAGAAGGCTTTTGATCTCATTAATACCATGAAATAATGCTACATAATCTTATTAAAAGCGAGGTTACTGCTATTCTCTGCACCCTTAATACATTCATTCTCTTAATTCTTAAGACGCATCATGCTTAGGCGGATGGAACTCAATATTATGGTATTCGGATCCTTCAGTCTTCCTTGAACATCCTAAGCCGCTATTCCGAAAAATAACCCGATTCTGTTCTCGGTTCACCGATATTTCTCCATAAAATCTCTTCAGATTCTCAATCAAAGCATTCAACAAATTTTATATCGAATCAGTGAATCCGTACTTGCGAAATTTCAACAGATTTCTCACATTGTAAATGGGCTATGAATGTTTATTTCTCATCGGGAAAATTTGACGCTATACGTATATTTTTCCGTATTCTATCGGGTGTTAGAACTCTAAATGGAAATAAAGCACATTTAAATTAATTTCCGGTATACGTCCACCACGACTAGCTCCGGAGCTAATGTTACAGTGAATGATGCTCATTACAGATCAATGATTATTTGTTTCAAAATCTGAATGGTATCGACCTAGAAGTGTTCTTGTTCCAAGAAGATGATGCTACACCTCATGCTGTTACCGTAACCATTGATTTATTGAAAGAAAGATTTGGCGATAACATTATTTCGAGAAATGGTCCAATTAATTGGTCTCCAAGATCATGCGACATAACTCCAATGGATTACTTTCTTTGGCATTTTGTCAAGTGAATAACTCGAAATAGTGGTCCAAAACTGATCTAGTCGAATGCGGTTCCTCAGAGTCGTGGTGGACATATGCCGGAAATTATTTTCAAAACATAAATCAAATAAAATAAAAATTTGGCCTCAATCATAGTTCAAAAATGTTTTATTTCAATTTAAAGTTCAATCACTCTCAAAAAAACACCCGATAGTTGTTCTACTGTACCTGACATTTCAACAAGACAGAAAAGAGAAAATGGGCTAGATGAAATGTCCATCAGGATATACAGGATGTTACGAACATAAGGGATGATATAATACATCCCCATAAATTGGAAAATAAATTATTCAATATGTGATTTTTCATGTATTGTCTTTTTCTCATGAAATCATTAACCTCAAAAATTCATTAATGGTTGAAAACTCAAGTAGGCTGTTGTCAAATGAAGTGATATTTTTTTAATTCGGAAATGGTCATCCATTATGCATATCAAATGGCAAACTATAGGAATACGGAAATGGCGAATACATTTTCCATATGGACGTGCTAATGGAAATGGATTAAAAGTTCGGTGGCTTCACCCTGAATTATATCCCCGTCACATAAGCGTAGCTTCATTATCGTCTACGAGAAAAAGGAAATTTTTGAAGAAGTACCATACATAAATGAAAATAGATTTAGCATCTACCAGAATAGGTCTTATGAAACACAACCGAAAATGGGTCAAAAAGATCTCGATAAGGTCCGACTCACTGATGACGAATCCGAGGTAGAATTCAGTTCGTCCGTGAACACGATAATTCTAGAAAGGATGAACCGAAATACCTGAAAAAGTTCTTCAATTGACACATTTCAAAAGAGGTTCCGTGAACATGGCATTTCCAAATTTTCTCTTTCCCTTCTTTCGAAACTACAAATGCGATCGGAATGAGATTTCGCATTCAGATGGAAAAATACTTATTCAAACTACACGCGAAATTTTACGCAGATAGCGTTACCAGAACCTAAGGTTCTCTGAAAAGTGCTGTTCGAAATTTTGTTTCCCTGACAATTTCAAAATTACTGAGTCGATCGGAAAGAAATTTTGCATTCAGATGGAGAATGACGTAGTCAAGCTAAATGATAAATTTTGTCCAGATAGATTCACCCAAAAACATATAAAATTTCAGCGAATCATCTAAAACCGGGTTAAGATTCAGTTTGTATATGAGAAATAACGTCTCAAATGTTCCATAGTGAACCCATCTCAATTCTTTACATTTCTGTCTCCAAGAGATTTCGTTTTAATGTTTTTACCGATTCAAATCATTGGAATAGGTTGAACAATCTCCCAAGAACTTTTCTAGATTTTTCAATTGATTGTAACCATACTCATAACTCAGATATAATTAAATGCCCCTCTCAAGAACGATTTTTCCTTTGCAGCTGACATTGGCAAAGCTCTGCCAAGATAACTCGATCAGCGGCGGTCCAATACCGGAACTATCCGAAGAGACAAGAAGAAAATTCGATCACTGGTGGCGATTGCAATTCAGTTCCCCCACACCAGCCCCAAGAACGCCTTTCAACAGTTCCTTCTCCTCGCCCTATTGCACCCCACCAACAACGGTCAAGACCGAAAGAACGATGCAAGAAACGAGCCATCCGGCTCTACAGACAGTCCACAATAGCTACCCTACTCCAAAGGCAAGGATGAGGACAAGTTTTGATCCGGAGTTAGAGCTGCCGAAACTGCAGAGATGGTTCACTGAAAATCAGCATCCTAGCCGGCAACAGATCCAACAGTACGTCAAGGAATTGAACAATTTGGAGTCTAGAAGAGGAAGGAAGCCTTTGGACGTGAACAACGTGGTGTATTGGTTCAAAAACGCAAGGGCTGCTCAGAAGAGAGCTGAGGTTAGAAGTATAAACCCTGGGATGCCTTGCCATTTACCCTTGAACGGGTACAGCAACCACAGTCCATCCAATGGTGGGTTCTTGATGTCGGAAGGTTATCTGAATCCTGAGCGTTTGGTGGAGCATCGTCTGAAGAATAATCTTACACCGCGAAGGAACGTTTTAGCTTGTCACACATCAGATGAGTATTCCAACAACGGTTCAGACCTGGAGGAAGATACCACTGAAGCCCAACCTCCAAGTCCAAATGCGCCGTTGTCCCTGACCAAGAAATCTGCTTCCAGAGAACAAAGTCCACAATGCTCGGCATCACCACCACCTGCTAATCTTCAAGTAAGTAGGAATTTCTAAGACATATTTCCCAATATCATGTAGTGAATTTTTTTCAGAATGAAACGTGCAATCAGGAACCGAAAGAGGAACCCATCAACTACCATTCGCCAGCCCAAGATGCGACGAACAACAACAGATTATCAGATATGGAGGACGACGATATCGACATGGAAAGTGAAAGGAAAACGCCCCAACCGAACAGTAACGACACCTCGCCGAGCAGTATGCCTAGTTTCAAACGAATCTGTGCCAGTCCCGAAGATAATCCTTACGTCGCGAGAGTACCAAACGATGGGTTCGAAAGGTTAGGCCTGCCGATGGTCACGAACTCAGTGTTCAACCAGCTGTATATGAGCCATTACATTCCGAGTCTGTCTCACGCTGCATCGTCGCCGTCAGCTTCCAATTCCCTAAATCTTTCGGCAGACGAGAGACGCAAAAGAAACCGTACCTTCATCGATCCGGTCACGGAGGTTCCGAGATTAGAACAATGGTTTTCCATGAACACACACCCTTCCCACAATCTCATCCTCAAGTACACCGAGGAACTGAATCAGATGGCCTACAGGCAGAAATTTCCACGATTGGAACCGAAAAACGTTCAGTTCTGGTTCAAGAACCGCAGAGCCAAGTGCAAGAGGATGAAGATGACGTTGTTCGACAATCAGGGGCAGTATCATAGTGAAAGGGACTAATTATTTTACGAATTTGGTAAAAGTTGGATCTGTGCGAAGTGAGAATAGACATTGAATCGGCATTCATGCGGTTCCGGGAAGAAAATTCATTCACGTTTATCTATAATATTTCAGTGTTTCAAATTTTTCATTTTCACGTATCATCAAAGCAAACATTTTCCGACCAATGAAATTGAGATGTTACAGCACAAAAAATGACCAAAACTTGGATCATTTTCTTGTCTTGCTGTTCATTTTCATTTCTCCTCACTGAAAAATCCTCAGTTCGAAGATTTGATCTATCAAGAAACTGTTCTTGAAGAGGCATGGAAGGAAAATGTTATTTTGCACGATGTAATACAACCGAGTAAGGTTTTATGATGAAAACGTACTGAATTGACAAAGTATTTTCGGAACCATGAATATGCCAAGTTTTTGTTTTGTTATAACTATTTGGAATGGGAAATAACTCCGTATTCATACAATACGACAATAAGGAAAGGCAAGCTCTCTTAGTGAAAAAATTGGTCCAAAAACATCGATGTTCGAAGATTTTTGGGATCTTCCGTAGTGAATTTTTTCGATGAAGAACTAAATAGCTTTGCTTTATTTGAATGAATTTTTTCACCATCTGGAAGTGGAAATTTCATGAATTCAAAAAATTTTCAATTTGATGACTGAACTGTTTTATTTTTTTGTGGATTTGTGAAATTTTCTTTCACCATAAACTTTTCAATTAGTTGGGATCATTATATTCTGATACCGATCTGAATCTATTGAACATTCCTCGAAGAATGCTATACCTGAATTTTTTAAATATCTTTTGATTTGATGTTGAGCTAACCAAAGATTGTTGAAAATTTTTATTCATAGGATTTATTTTTTGTTGAACCTATCTGTACAATATGCTGTTTTTAAATGTATTAATCATAATACTAGTATTGTACCGTATATATGTGAACATTTTGGTGTCTAAGCTGTATGTTATTATTGAATAAAGTTCTTCGAAATTGCATAAACATATAGTCTTAATATATTTCCTATTTATAAAAATGTATTTATGTAAATAAATTCTTTGAACGAAATTCTTGGTATTTCATTTCAACCCAATGTTCTTCCTCCAAAAACTTCCGAGAAGGATACTAATACTAGGAATGAAACGATACCTCAAAAAAATAAGAATAATAAAAATTCACTAGGGAAATTGAAATATGCAATAAGCTTTTTCAAGAACGAAACGATTTCCACTGATATTTCCACAATTAATTGAAAATCGAGTTCGGGTTCAGGTTCCTGTTTTGTGTATACAGAGGGAACAAGCTTAGTACCAAAACAAAAACATTGAGAACTCCTTCATACAAACGCCAAAGTGACATTCTCAGCAAAGATAGAATTGCAAAACCTTCAGAGGGTTGTGCCACTCGACCCCTATACCTCTGATTGAAGATGTTTCAATGCAGTGGAGTAATTTTGAGAAACAGATTAAACAGAATGTTTGTTGTTGAGTATGAGTATGAGCTGGACCCCGGTGCATGTCAAAAGAGGGTGTCAAAATTTCCCGTTCCCCCGAATGAGAACAGAACACACGGATGACAGGGAGGTCGGATTCAATGGCGGCTTAGAAACTAGATAAGGCCGCCGCGAATGTGTGTCAACCCCCTCGAGTGAGAATAGCATCGGACAGCGTTATCTTTAAAACAGAAGTAGATTATCACGGAGCGACTTCCTGGTTACTTGAAACTCTCTCACGACGACGTGCATTGTCAACAAACCCCAATTGTAATCTGTATCTAAACAGTTCAAGACAGCCGCAGTATTGCTTTCGTGACATATCGGTCAGAATGATACGCGATTTCTATTGAGTCGCGTTAATTCACCTGTCAGGATGACAGGAGCGTCGCTTCCCGGTTGACAGGCTTGGTATGGGGAGGTCAAGGTCTACTGGGAGAGTGATCCCACCCCTTTATTTCTTCAACAGCAGAGATAAATGGTTAATACAAAAACATCTAGAAAGTCCGTACAAGGATTCAATTGAATTAAAGTCAATCCAAAGAAAATAAAAAATGAGTGAATGTGAATACTGCAAGAAATCATGAGATTTGCACTATCATTTCAAGTTTTTTAGTGAATATTTGGAACTCTTATACAGGGCGTCTCACGAGGAACTTTATATACTCCCACCATATATAGGGTCTATCAGCTTTATGAATCATTCAGAGGTGTGACAAGAATTTGAATGACGGAATTCTGTTCCTGTGGTTATGCATTTCAAATGAAT
This sequence comes from Adalia decempunctata, assembly GCA_951802165.1. Classification (NCBI taxonomy): domain Eukaryota; kingdom Metazoa; phylum Arthropoda; class Insecta; order Coleoptera; family Coccinellidae; genus Adalia; species Adalia decempunctata. The sequence goes on along the minus strand of OX637704.1, from coordinate 7,340,533 downwards.
GTGAAAACAATTTCAGAGGGTGACCTTGGATGGTCATTTTTATCTCAGCAGTCAAAATTGATTTTTCTGAGTACGGCACTGGAAATATGATATTTGGTATACAGAGTGTAACAGCCAAATGGAATAAATTCGATAACGAAAAAATGAAGGGGTGTTAGGAAAAACGCTCGGACACGTCGATTTGTAATTTTAAATGCGCATATTTTTCAAGAAAAGAAAATTAAATAGAGTGTTCCATGCGACCGTGGCCAATACCAACTTTCTTATTTCAAATGCAACCCACTGTATATTATTTATTTTTTGGATTCTTCAGAAAATTCTAGACATAATTTTCATCTTCAACTTTTTCGGAAATATTAAGTGTTTTCAGATTTTCTACAAAAATTAACATTTTAAATGAAAATTATTTTATTTCACAAATTCGATACATTACACTCAATACTTATTTCCCATTTACCTCTTGATATGAAGAAAGTAAGCAAAAACCATTACTGAGAAGAAATTGAAAAAAACAAAAACAGATTTGTTTATTCTCATAGCCTTAGTAACACGTTGTCTGTAGCATGTTGCCAAGACGTTCGCGGCCAGCATTTTGAACATTTCCTACATTGACATTAATGTTTTTTTTGTTTTTTTTTAATAATTAAGAAATAATCAGTATTACTTATTAGGTTTTAAGTGTAATGTACCGAATTTGTGAAATAAAATAATTTTTATTTAAAACGTTGATTTTTGCAATAAATCTGAAAACACTTAATACTCCCGAAATAGTTAAAGATAGGTATAAGACATTTTGCATGAATTGTGTCTAGAATTCTCTGAAGAATCCAAAAAATAAATAATATTTCATTTGAAATAAGAAAGTTGGTATTGGCAACGGTCACATGGAACACCCTATATAATATTATTTTCTTGAAAAATATGCGCATTTAAAATTACAAATCGACGTGTCCGAGCGTTTTTCCCAACACGTCCTGATTCATTCGTTATCGAATTTATTCCATTTGGCTGTTCACTCTGTATACAGTGCGCGTCAAAATTATGGAACAAATTCATTTTCTCAGAAGAAAAATATTTGGCAACAAAATCCTGAAACAGGTCATGTGGTAGGTACTTTTTCGGCAATGTCTTTGTATTTTCTTTACAGTCGTGCAGAAATTTTCGAGAGAAAATTTTTTTTCTGAAAAAGTAGTTAGTTCAAAGAGGTTTTTAGTATGTGCACTTTGTCATGGCTCATTCAATTTGAGACGATGGTACCTGATGAAATTTGCCACCGAATGAAAGTCGACCATTACAGTTTTCTTTATGCACAACTTTCAACCCCCTCACGTGAAACACTGCGCTTCAGTTATGATCTTAAGTAGGTATGTTATTAGTACGTTTCTACTGAAGTTGAAACTTTTCGATAAAACGTTTCAATTCGAAGAAAGAGCCATGACTAGGTGCACATACTGAGAACCTCTCTGAACTAAGTAATTTAAAAAAAAAATTTCTTGAAAATTTCTGCACGCCTGTAAAGTGCTGTTCAAAAAATTTAGAGGGTTGATGGGGACCAAAAATGCATAAAAATTTGGTAAAAGTGAAACAGAAATTGACCTGTTTCAGGATTTTGTTGCCAAATATTTTTCTTTTGAGAAAATGAATTTGTTCCATGATTTTGACGCCCACTGTATAATATAGCATAGCGGATGCTATAAAGTGCTACGAATTCTGAAAAAATCTTTTATTTCTGATATACAGTACCAGAAATACAGTCAAATGAAATTTCGTTCAGAATTAATGAATCATCCTGTATATTGATAATGAGAGAAAGGGGGCATTTTTCTAAATGGCTTTTTCGTGATGCTGATGATAGACCCTATACAGGGTGTTTCTAAATAAGTATATCTAAATAAGTATATCAAACTGTAGATTTCTCTTGAAAAAATTAAATAATTCAATCTTAAAGTTGTTAAATTTTGTTGAAATTAATAAACTTGTGATAATTATATCACTACTCATTTTTCTAATTCAAAGAAATTTACAATGTATTAGCAAATTGTTTTTGGTCATAAAATGCCAGTTTTCTCGAAAATGGTTTACTTTAGGATAATGAACCAGGTGCAGATACATTTTTCATGTAAAACACATTGGCGCATCAGAATCTGCTGTGCAAAGGCAAATTTGTTCAGTGGTTGGAATGTTGGGGGGTAAAACCTTTGTGCAAATTCAATATCTCCACCACTGGCACGTCTAATGAAACCGAGTTAAGTGAGAGAAAGTAGCTATAATTAGTGACAATGTGTGTACAGAATCTCCATTCTGTAATTCAAACAGTTCTTGAGATATCAACAAAAAAATGAAGCAAATATAATCTTTTGACACACTCTATCTCTGAAACGAAGACCCGGGGAAAAAATGGAAGAAAAAAATTATTATTTAAGAAATCTACAGTTGACCTTTGATACACTTATTTAGGGACACCCTGTATATGGTAGGATTATGTTTAAGTTACTCGTGGCCCGTGGGACAGACAACCTGAACAAAATAGAATCAACCAAATTTCCTGTTGTATTGAAATTTTCGCTTAGAGTAGTGAGGTTTGAAACATTGGAAAAAGTATCTTGGCTGCATGAGATTTTCCGATGAGGGTATGGTCTACAGTGCGGGTTCTTCGCCGGTTAGAAAGAAGTACAGGTGTATCCCGATCGCAAGAGATGTTTTCGGTCGATTTGGATTTAAGAAAAGTGTTCTGTTGTTGCCGTTATCAGAATAAGAGTTCCATAGTTGCAAGTCGTGCAGCGTCGAAAATGGGAATCCACCTTTTGTCTCGTGCCTTGATAAAGGCCGTTATCCCCCTGTAATTACCCTGTAGTTGAGTGCAGTGTTCAGATTATAATGAAATGAGTTGGGAAAAAAGTAAATTATGTGGTGTCAGAAGAGGGTAAGAAAGAGGAGAATAATTGTATATTTAGCGGTTGAATGTTCCTTTGCCTTTTATGGGATGATCTCTACGGACTCCATTTAAAACTCTTTTATCATACATTCTAGTTGTATTTTAGGTTTCCGCCTCGCTTATGAATAATAAATACTGATATAGAAGCGTAATCTGAGCGTGAGCCCCCTTAGCAAAATGCACATTTCCTGAATCCGGCGAGGAGGCAGCTACTTATCAGACTGCTGCTAAATTAAAGATAAAAAATATACTGTCACGTCCATTCTAAGTTGGCTTATTCAATTTCCATCTCTGCGGGGCGCCGCTTGGAGATATGTGGGGCCCAAGTGGAAGACACCGCCAAATCCGCGCCGCCCTGCTTGATCACGTTCTTAAAGGCCCCACTTGTGATCCGATTAACTCCGAGCCACCGTAGCAATCTCCGTAATGATAAAAATGCCAATAAAAATTAGGGATAATACGGGGGGCGCGACGAAGAGGTCGCCTCGCCTCGCTCTCGGTACTCTCCAAATTCTCCAGATAAGAAATCAAATTAGCGGAGATTATCGATTCCGGGAATGATTTGAATTTAAAATAATTTCGCTATTGACTTTGGATTAGAATTTTTACGGATTCAAATCCCCGCGGAAGGTTATCCCTTCCTCTCGACATTTCCGGTTTCCTTATTCGTACTCGTCAAACGCGGCTACAGCCCGCAAAGGGGGTTATCATTGAAGGGGGAGATTCTTCAGGGAAGTTTCTCTTAGCTCAAGTGGACACAATTCTTTCGGTTTGCTGCGTTTAGTTTTCGAATTGATGAGAGAACATTTTTTCGATATCCACACACAGAGAATAATACCCGAGTTTAGTTTAATAAATAATTGATATAATATACGATTGAGTTTTTGAGTGGAAGGTGATTCCTTCAATGAATGGCATTCATGAATGACCCTTTATTTGAAGAAATTTTTTCATAATACTACTGGAAAAAGCATTGAAGTCGACAATAAACCCTAGGTGTTCAGCCAATTTCTAATATACAGGGTGTTTCTAAATTCATTCGAAAAATTCAGGGAGTGATTGCTCGTATGAAATTGAGATGGGTCTTTCCTACCACATAACTTCCTCCGCCCACTCCTTTCCGAGGTATCACCCTTAAAAGGTGGTGACTAACATTGAGTTTTTATTTTTTTCTCTTCAGCTATTGGTTTTGGGAAAAAATTTGAGAATAAAATTGTTTTTTGAATGAAACCCTGTATAATGTAGCAGGAATATTGAAAAATCCCCGTGATTAGTCCTTTGCGAGTGCACGAAAATTTCAGGATTTCAAGATTCTAGCTCCACTGAAATTTTAGAAGAAAAAATAAATTTAGTCACCACTTTTTAAGGGTGATATCTCGGAAAGAGGTGGTCTGAAGAAATTTTGTTATATGAAAGACCCATATCAATTTCATACGGGCAATCACCTCCTGAATTTTTTCTCATTAATTCAGAAACACCCTGTAAAATTATTTTTTTATTCACTGCATATCACCGAATACGACTTTTTCAAACTGCAAGACTCTGAAGTTAATTTTAAAATCTATGTTCGAATTATGGGGTGTTTTTCGCAAATGTGCATTTTGAAAATGTTGCTATAATTTTTTCCTTTCCAAGAAAATTTTCCTGAAGCGTTTCTTCACGTAAAATTCAATGGTGTCAGAAGTCGTTCCAAAAACACTGTGTTGAATGGGGTGTAAAATATACTGCTTCACAAGAGTAAGGGATATCGTATTCAATCGTTTTTAAAAGTATGTATCTTCGAGAAAATCGTTGTAAAATCAAATCGATCCAATAAAAATCAGTATGAGACATTTCGTCAATCTGGTCGCCTTTTTTCTGAAGTTTGGTTCTTTGCATATGCTTCATGAATGTTCTTATTTCGAAATGAAGTCAGTTTATCAACGGCTTCGATTTGAAACGATTTTTCTGAAAATGCCAAGACGTAAATTAACAAACGCTGAGGCTAATAGGGCTATCGGAATGCTACAGGGTGTCCTAACTCAGGTTGTTTTATAGCGGTAAGGCTCCAAGTCAGCCAAAGTGTGATATCTCGACTTTGGAATAGGTTCAGGTTCCGTGTTGGAAAGACCAATGCTTGGTGGGCGACGAAAAACAACACTGCTCAGGATCGTTTCATCACCGTTTCGGCGAGAAGAAACCCTACATCTACGTGTAGAATGCTACTGAATACTCTTCAAAATGCAGATGGGGTCCAAGTTTCCATCGAAACCATCAGACGACGTTTGAGAGAGGTGAATCTAGGTTCTAGACGTCCATTAAGAGGAGTTCCATTAACACGTGACCATAAGCGTCAAAGACTGAAATGGGCAAGGCAACATATCAATTGGAACGATCAATTCCGTAGTGTCCTTTTCACTGATGAATCCAGATATGGACGATTTTCAGATTCTCGAAGATTAAGGGTATGGACAATCCCACGCATACCCCGTAATCGTCCAAGAAGTTCATCCATTCCGAGGGGGTAGTGTTATGGTATGGGCCGGGATATGTTTCAACAGGCGCACAGATCTACACATTTGTCCTGGGAATATGACCGCCTTACACTACAGGGAGCATGTTATTGACTTGTGCCAAATTTTCACGCTGCTATTGGTGAAACTTCTCAATTTCTAGACGACAACGCTAGACCGCACCGTGCAGCCATAGTTGAACCAGATTTGAATTGCATAGAACATGCATGGGATATGCTCCAAAGAAGATTAGATAATCATCACCTACCCCAGAATCCTTAAATGATCAGAGAGAGCTTTTGCCCCGTTTATGGAACCAAATTCCTCAAGAAATGTTCAGCAACCTCGTGTGTAGTATGCAAAGAAGATGTCAAGCTGTTATTGATGACCGTTTAGGCCATACATCTTAATGATAGTATTAAAATGCTTGAATTCTCTGGCAATAAAATTTCGTTATTTCACTCGATTTTTCTTAACCACCCTGTATACGCTGCAGACTTACAGGCTAAAATTAATTTGCAACTTGAAATCATATTAATATGAATTTTCATCACAAAAATCTTATTTTAACTATATTTTTTTGCAATTTAAGTCATGTGGAGCAGTTTATTTGGAGTGAAATGGTATCATTTATACTGGAAACACATATCTTAAATCTAATTTCGAGGGGGACACCCTCTATTCAGAAATATACTAAAATATACAAAATTTCCATTTGAAATAATACAGGGTTGGGATAAAGTTTGGCACCAAATTAATATATTTAAAACGGAACGGACGGTAATTTTGAAATTTGGCAGCTGAGTGAATGGCAAGCACTTCGAACATTTAAAATGATTTTTTTTTAATTATTTTCAATAAATTTTTTCTACTAGTAAAAGCCCTGTATTTCTTCTCTTTTTAGATTTTCATAAAAAATACGTCATGAAAAGCATGGAACCCGATATGGACAGATCCGAAACAAGGTGCACTTTTAGAATCTGCAGAAATATATTTAAATAATTTTTTTTTGTCATTTCCGGTTAAACCGGAAGTATCTCATTAGTGAAAATATGCTCATCAGATGCATTGTGGTCCATTACACTCAGCTGCCAAATTTCAAGAATATCGCCCGTTTCGTTTTAAAGATATATTAATTTAGTACCAAACTTTATCCCAACCCTGTATATTGTTCTTGAATAAATAATGATGAGCATCATTTTGAGAAAATATACCGACATCATTGGTACATAAAATAGTGCCACAGAAAAATTTTAACACAAACGCAGAATTTTCCACACGAAAAAAGTTACAGCCATTTTTCAAAAAAGCAAATGTACAAAAAACATCCTATAACATTGAAACGACGCGATACCGACAATAGATTTTGTTCAACTAGATTATAAATAGAACTTTGCTTTCAAATGTGTTCAATTTGGCTCAGCATGCACTCCGTATTCTAGGTTCAAAATTTTCATGCCCTCCTCTACAAAATGACCATAAAAAACAGCAGGACAATAACAACTTCGTAATGTCGTACAGAAAAGAACTGACTAGCCATTTTCAGCAACTTTCCAAAATATGCTTCCTTCCTGAAGTTATAATCGACTCAACCGAAAATTGTTTCGAAACCCAAGAGACTATAATGAGTGTGTGTAGAAAAAATCGCGAGCTAGAGAGCTGAAGGAAAATGACGGAATTGCGAATCATTACAGATATTTGGAACGGGGATAAAAAACGAAATGGAAAGAGGTGACTTTATGCTTTCTTCAATCACATTATTTGGTCGGTTTCTTCCACTAATGAATTCCAGGTATCAAGGAGACTTCCTCTCTTGAAGTGCGTTTCTACTCAGACATTTTTAATTGGCTGAAATCCTATTTGTTGGGGTGTATTATCTCGACCCTCCTTAGACGAAGAACAAGAAAATCGCGGAAAATATTCATTAAAACAACATCTGCAAAGACGAACAATGTTAATTCTCGAATACAGATTTTCATGTACAAACGAATCGAGAATCTTCATTCCGAGAATCTTATTCAGGAAACAATAATAGTTGCTGATAAGGATGAAGTGTAACATCCCGAATATCAATTGCCATTCAGTTGGTATAAGAATAATTTGCGTTCCAGTCTATAAAATCGTTTCGAAAAGATCAAATCAGACTCAACATGATATTATTCTCTGTAACGACGTTCAGATTACAATGAATCGAAAGCTCGGTTTTCCTAGAAACATTATCAATGAAAGAAAGGTCAATTTTGAGGTTTCTCCTTAAGAAAATCCATGTATGGAAGTATTCAAGTAGGTGGACCTAAATTGCGTTCAATTTTTATCTCTGTGGGACATAAAAGGTTTCAATTTCAATTATCTGAAGAACTGTAGGTAGGTACCAAAATTCATGACGCAACCCCTTTTTCAACCAATATATGTTGCGCGGTATTTTGGAACTTAATTCCGAAATCACCAATTAGACGATTATCTGTAGTTTAGGAAATATTTTAGTGATTTTTTGTAATGCATTGATTTGGATTTCTGTTAGTTAGTTTTGGATATAATTTTTCAAAATGTCAAATATTACCAGTAAAATTTTTTCCTGGAACAAAATTGAAAATTTAAATATTGTTATATCCAGAAAAAAATATTTGCATTTCGTATATGTTCATTGAATTTGAGTGAAGCGATTGCTCAAAAATATCGAAATAGGTCTTTCTGAAAGTAAAGAACAGTATGAAAAAATTATCATCGATTAGGGTTTATTTTTTGAATTAGAAGTGATGCATTAAAATAGAACAGTTTACGAAATCGTTCTTCAGAAAATACTGCCATCATGAGAACTAACTATTGTTATTTTTTTTTTATAAATAAATTTAAAGTGTATAGAGGTGATGGAAGCGATTGAAAAAGGTCTTCAAGACTTTGAAGCAGTCAAATATAAAACAAAATTTTTTCAGTATTAGTATCTGACATCATCAAAAATAATTATCGTCAAAAAAATTCCATTTACTACCATAAGAAGAGAAAAAAGTCAAGTATTATATCTCCTAAACTACTGAAAATAATCAAAGATATACAGGGTGTTTCCAAATTCATGCGGAAACATTCAGAATGTGATCGCTCGTATGAAATGAGGGTCTTTCCTATTACAAAACTCCCTGAGCCCACCCCTTTCCGAGATATAACCCCCTTGAAGGGTGATGCCTAAAATTGAGTTTTTATTTTTTTTCTCTTCAGCTATTGGTTTCGGAAAAAAAATTTAGGAATAAAATTTTTTTTATATAAAACAAGGATTTCAAGTTATAATTTTTTATGAAACTTCATCTTGAATTAAAGGTTTTGTTTTAAAATAACGTAAGGGTTGCTAATATGTATAATGAACGTATAATGTAGCAGGAATATTGAAAAAAATACCCGTGATTAGTTCTTTGCGAGTCCACGAAAATTACAGGATTTCAAGATTCTAGCTTTACTGAAATTTAAAAAAAACTTTTTAAAGATGATATCTCGGAAAGGGGTGAGGAAATTTTGTTATAGGAAACACCTTAATTTCATATGAGCAATCACCTCCTGATTTTTTCTGCATGAATTCTGAAACACCCTGTATAGGGATGATTTGGATAAAAGATATGCAAACTTCAGCGACAACTAACAGGTGACCCTGTTTAGTATCAAAAATTAGGCGCCAGTTCCTAGAAACGTTTTAACGATTAGGATCGACTCGCTGATAATGAATTCGTGGTAAAATTTAATTCTGTACCTTCGTCCGGTCGTAAACACTATTACTTTCGAATGAAATGGACTGAAGTCTTAAACTTTTCAGGGTAGCTTCGAGGTTCAAATATCTAGGTGAAGTTAGTACTTGTGATCAGGAAAAACGTATTCTACCTAAAAAATAGGTCACCTAAAGCACAGACGTAAATTCGGGATAAATTTTGACAGCTATCAGAAAAAAATGACAGCACCTGTCAAAGCAAACATCTTCACGATAGGATATAGCCCTTGTTCGAGTGGAACCAGCGCTCAAAAAAAACTTCGTTTGCAAAGATGCTACTCCCTATATTTTCCGTGCCGTGAACTGTGCTTGTCCGGGCACAAAAGAGCAAAGGAACAATCCGGCGAATTCAAAAGGCGGCGGTTTATATCTCGCCAGATATTTTCTTGCCGCAAATTTAATACTCATAATTTCATCGAAGGAATAGGAGATACTGACAATCGACTTCTTTAAAACGTATTCTAAAGCAAAGCGCGAAGAGATAAGACCCCCGGTAAATGCCAGACCACTACTTCTGATTGAATTTTAATTAAATTTCGCTGAAGATTTCCCAGTGATACGGTGATAGGCGTCCCTATATTACAGTAACAGTTTTTCTTATTAGCTACCACCAAACAATGTGCGGTTAGCTCAGATGCAACCGTTGCGTCTCCCCCATTTAAAGAGTGCTGACAGGAAATTAATTCTCAAAAATGAAAGCTGCCAAAGTGGTCGGTTCGGTGACAATCGAGGCCGATAACGACGCATTCGTCTTATTTCGTTTAATAAACGGAGCTATACACGGGTTATCGTTCCTCCTGGAAAGGCTCCGCCAGTTCCGACTAAAGAAATCATTTTTATTTCTTTCATCGCCCATTTTATTCCAAGCACACGCATTATGGGCGCTCCTCTTCGTTCGCTTTTGCAATCTCGATTTTATCCATTAATACACCGTTCATTTTCGGAACTCAAAAGGTGGCCATGGCGGAATCTCTATCTTCGGTCTCGTTATTTCATCTCTCGTCTATTGCCAAATTACAGAATGGCGAATGCGACGGTTTCATTTCATTCTTCACTTCTTTAGAAGTTTTTTGTTTAAGAGGAAGTATCACCTTCTGAATCGTGGTTAATCTCCATTCAAAAAGTGGTCTCTTTATTTCACGAGTAAGTACCCTGGTTTACGACGTAGAGACTTGATTTTTTTTTAATTGAAGTTGAAGAACGTCCCGAGGGCAAATAGTTTTCTTTTTTTCGATTTAATTAGTTTTTCAATTAAAAAATCAGGTTGAACTTCAGCGTTTTGGAAACTACACTTAATGATTTTTTTCGAAGGTTGTTCATCATTTTTTGGAAAAAATCGCAACTATTCGCCCTCGGCAATTCAATCTTCTATAAACTACAACAATTTTTATGATGATTAAGTTCAGAAATATAGCTTGTAATATGAAAAACGAAAAACATATTCAATAAGCCTAGATCTAACGATTACCCTGGTTTTTTTAATCGAAAAACTAATTAAATCGAAAAAAAGAACTATTTGCCCTCGAGACGTTCTTCAACTTCAATTTGAAAAAAAATCAAGTCTCTACGTCGGAAATTAGGGCAGTTACTCGTAAAATAACGAGACCACTTTTTGAATGGAGATTTACCACGATTCAAAAGGTGATATTTCCCCTTAACAATGTGAGATGTACAGTTATTTTATTAAGATACTAGTTTTAATAATTTCACAATTTCGGATTCGATCAAAATATTTTCATTCAATATAAAAGTCTAGCGAATTATCGAAAATAAAAATCCCAATATTTATGAATCAGTAGATCCGCGATCATGGGGAATATCTTTGACGACTGCTGTAAATTTTTTATACAGCTGCAAAAAAATTCTTCTTTCGAACACATCTTTATGACTGCATCTCTGAATTTTAAGTGAAATCCTGGACAATTGCATTGTCAGTAGTGTTCCTATCGTATTTTTTTTTTTGAAATATACAGGGTGTTTCTCAATTGATGCGAAAGATTTCAAAGGGTGATTCCCTGTTCAAAATAAAGGATAGTTTGTTATACAGTACGCGTCCAAATTATGGAACAAATTCATTTTCTCAGAAGAAAAATATGTGGCAACAAAATCCTGAAACAGGTCAATTTTTGTTTCACTTCCACCAAATTTTTATGAATTTTTGAAGGATTTTTGTTGCACCCCGTGCCATCCCCAGCAACCCTCTACATTTTTTGAATAGGAAAAGTGGCAAGGTCTTTGTATCTTCTTCACAGGCCTACAGAAATTTTCAAGAAAAATATTTTTTTTGTGAAAAATTAGTTAGTTCGAAGAGGTTTGCAGTATGTGCACTTTTTAATGGCTGATTTACTTTGAGACGATGGTACCTGATGAAATTTGTAACCGAATGAAAGTCGACCATTACAGTTTTGTTCATGCACAACTTTCAACTCCCTCACGTGAGAAATTAGAATGTGTGAAACACTACGCTTCAGTTATGATCTTGAGTAGGTATGTTATTAGTACGTTTCTAATGAAGTTGAAACTTTTCAATTCAAAGAATGAGCCATGAAAAAGTGCGCATACTGAGAATCTCTTTGAAGTAACTAATTGTTCAAAAAAAAAATTTCTTGAAAATTTATGCACGCCTGTAAAGAAGATACAAAGACCCTGCCAAAAAAGTACCACATGTCCCACTTTCCATATTCAAAAAATTTATAAGATTGATGGGGATGGCACAGGGTGCAACAAAAATCCTTCAAAAATGCATAAAAATTTGGTACAAAAATTGACCAGTTTAAGAATTTTGTTGCCAAATATTTTTCTTCTGTGAAAATGTTGTTCCATAATTTTGACGTTCACTGTCAAACGTTAAGGAGATATCGTGGTTAGAATTAAATTCGAAAAACCTAAAAAAATTAAATGTAAATCATTAACTGTCGAAAAAGAAATGGCAATTTATTTCAAAACTGATTCAAATTTTCATTTTTTATTTCGAAACGGTACATTTTACGAGAAAAAATATAAGTGATAAAAAGTGTCAAACCGAATTCACAAAAATGTTAGGGGTAGTCTCTACTTCAACCCCCTCCACTCATTCTAAGAATATGAAGAAGAAAGTGTGTTTTCATAATAGTAATAAATTCCATGGAATATCATCATTCTATTGCTTTTCGTTTTGAAGAAACTAAATAAAAACATCAATTTTCCGCATTCTTTGAACCGCGACCTCTCCCTAACAACCATCCCAATATTCATATTATTTTGAACAAGGAATCCCACATTGAAATCTTACAATTCAGAAACACCCTGTATAATTCCATGAAAAAAATTCGCCATTGACTGAATAGAATTAATGTATCAACAACAATATCTTACGATGAATGTTTCATTCTTCGCATACACAATGGTATGTACTTTCAATAGTATTCTAAAATATTATACAGGTTGTTTGGTATTCCCGCTTCTCACTATTTCAAATGCCATGATTTGAAATCGAAGCACACCTCCGACTTTAGGAGTGAAATGAGCGTTTTTTTCTTATACTTCTGGTGAATATTTAATTATTTATCTTAGCTATGGCGTATCATTTGACATAGACATTTGAAAAAATAAATAAAAATAATAATAAAATGAGAAATGTATACGGAAATACCAAACACCGTATACAAAGATTTTGGAATAATAATAGCGACCCCCTGATATCATATTTCTTTGTTGACATATAGACCAAAAATAACGCCATATTCTGTTTATAATAGTGAAATTTCGAAAACAAATGCAGAAAAAAAATCGATACCATCTAGAATACAAAAATACGATGAAATACATGGTGTGTTCCATTCGAAAAAACAAAAAGAGAATATTTCATGAGAATGGATAGAAAAAATTCAGGTGATTCGTTTTGTATGAGCAAAAATTTTCAAATAACTAATAAATACAGAGTGTAACAGCCAAATGGAATAAATTCGATAACGAATAAATGAGGGCGCGTGTTGGGAAAAACGCTCGGACACGTCGATTTGTAATTTTAAATGCGCATATTTTTCAAGAAAATAATATTATATAGGGTGTTCCATGTGACCGTGGCCAATACCAACTATCTTATTTAAAATGACACCCCCTGTATATTATTCATTTTTTGGATTCTTCATAGAATTCTAGACACAATTCATGCACAATGTCCTATACCTATCTTTAACTATTTCGGAAGTATTAAGTGTTTTCAGATTTATTGCAAAAATCAACGTTTCAAATAAAAATTATTTTATTTCACAAATTCGGTACATTATACTTAAAACCTGATAAGTAATACTGATTATTTCTTAATTATTAAAAAAAAACAACAAAAAACAAAAAAAAACATTAATGTCAATGTAGGAAATGTTCAAAATGCTCGCCGCGCACGTCTTGGCAACATGCTAATCACTTAATATTTCCGAAAAAGTTGAAGATAGTTATAGGACATTGTACATGAATTATGTCTAGAATTTTCTGAAGAATCCAAAAAATAAATAATATACAGGGGGTTGCATTTGAAATAAGAAAGTTGGTATTGGCCACGGTCGCATGGAACACCCTATATAATTTTATTTTCTTGAAAAATATGCGCATTTAAAATTACAAATCGATGTGTCCGAACGTTTTTCCTAACACCCCCTCATTTATTCTTTATCGAATTTATTCCATTTGGCTGTTACACTCTGTATGTAACTGATTCGCGAATTCAGGCGAAGTATCACCTTTTGAATCGTGGTAAATCTCCATTCAAAAAGTGGTCTCTTTGTTTCACGAGTAACTGAACTACCCTAATTTACGACGTAGAGACTGTTTTTTTTTTAATTGAAGTTGAAGAACGTCCCGAGGGCAAAAAGTTTTATTTTTTTCGATTTAATTAGTTTTTAAATTTAAAAAAACAGGTTGAACTTCAGCGTTTTGGAAACTACACTTAATGATTTTTTTCGACTGTTATTCATCATTTTTTGGAAAAAATCGCAACTATTTGCCCTCGGCAATTTAATCTTTTAAAAACTACAAAAATTTTCATGATGATTAGTTCAAAAATATAGCTTGTATTCATGAAAAACGAAAAACATATTCAATAACCCAAATATTTCAGAGATCTAACGATTATCCTGGTTTTTTAATTGAGAAACTAATTAAATCGAAAAAAAGAAAAAAAAATTGAACAAATAGTTGCGATTTTTTCCAAAAAATGATGAATAACCTTCGAAAAAAAATCATTAAGTGTAGTTTCCAAAACGCTGAAGTTCAACCTGTTTTTTTAATTGAAAAACTAATTAAATCGAAAAAAATAAAACTCTTTGCCCTCAGGACGTTCTTCAACTTCAATTTAAAAAAAAATCAAGTCTCTACGTCGTAAATTAGGGTAGTTACTCGTGAAATAAAGATACCACTTTTTGAATGGAGATTTACCACGATTCAAAAGGTGATACTTCCCCTTAAAACCGAATTCTTTGCTAAAATATGTGAACCAGAGTAACTTCAAGAGAATGAGAATGGCTAAGCGAACAGAAAATCGACGAGAAAAGTAATATCAAGGGCCGAAAGAAAATAGTTGGAGACATTTCCGGTGTGCAGTTAATAAGAAGAGTATCGGGTTGAGGCTTAGCTGGTGTGTAGCAAGTTCCACAATATTTTTCGGTATATAAGTAATCCTCTGCCAGTTTTATGATAGGTGGATAATGTTATTGGGAAAAGGAGATTAAGAATAATGAGGGGGTGCCCCAGAAGCGGTCGTATCTAATGACGAGCTGCAGCCTCCTTGTGGGGGCTGATTTCCTTCAGATATATCATAATAATTCCTAGCTAACTGCAGATTCCCTTAACGTTTGTGCGTCCCGCTATACAACAATATAATTCCAAGAACGTCGTAAATCTCAACTTTTAGGAGTGCTACGGCCCGCTAAAGAGAGAAAGCGGGAAAGGCAGGGGATTAAAGATCAGTAATCTTATAGGATAGATGAATTATGGCGGTATTTGGCGCTTTTCCCTGCCGCACTCGGTTCCCTTCTGCAAAAATCCTTTATGTTTTCCAGGAAATTGCCGTTTAATTGGTCAAGATTACGGCTTCGAAATTAATTAAGATTCTATAGGGCATGCATCTTGGTTCGAATCGAACGGCCCAGGTGCGTCCTCGACGTCTTGAGCGTCTTCGGCGCCCAGTCCAGGCGGCGTCGATGCAAAGCGAGAAAGAGCCGAGCCTAAGTATCCTCATATTTTATTCGCTATCTGCGTTAATCTCTCATATACGGCACCGTGCAATCGGCAATAACCATTAAACACGCCAAAAGATTCCCCAGCTAAGTCTAAACTCGCGCAGAAATAATACTCGACTGAATATATCACCGCGGTGTCAGAAGCTCCCACAAGAGGCCGGACTCATCCTAAATGCTCCCTAGAGCACCGAACGCCTCGAAAACGACATTGAAATACCGAAATAATGGAAAGACCCCACACGAACGAAAACTTCCACGAGGGAACTTCAACGAACTACCACCCTTCCTCGAAAATAATAACTTTGTTGAAGAAAAAATCTTTCTTTCTCGATACATTTTGGGTTTAGTGGGTACATTATACTAGAAATACAGGGTGTCCCACGAGGAACTTTACATACTCATACCATATTTAGGGTCTATCATCATCATCACGAAATGGACACATTAACATGTATCCTATCTTTCCTCACCAAAATACAGAATGATTTTTTCATTCATTATATCATACGTAATCCAACAGATAAAAAACATTGTTGGATTGAAGTCATTCATGTACTCTCCTCAAAACACTAGTTTTCTTCGAATAAGAAAATATAGTATTGAAATAAGAATGCCAAATATTTTGAATTGAGTTGTTTTCTTTGAAACTTTCATTTTCTCAGATGAAGAAAATTTTCTTATTATAAGATAATGACCTGAAAAAATTGAATACTCGATTTGAAATATTCTTCGAGTGAGAATATATTCTTGGAATGAATCGTTATTATTTTCATCCATGAAAATATATTCAAGAAAATTAATTTCCTAATTTCAATTAATCTTTTTAATGTGTGTAGTCGAATGAATAAATCATCCCTGTATATTGGTGAGGAAAAATAGGATACATTTCAAGTAACCATTTCCTGCTGCTGATATTATAGACCCCATATATGGTTGAAGTATACACTGTGTCCGTAAAGTATGAAACAAATTCATTTTTAGCTAAACAGGTCATTTTAAGAAATAATCCTGAAACAAGTCGATTTTTGATGTTAATTTACCGTATTTTAAAATAATAATCTAATATACAGGGTGAATTACGTTCGAGTAATGACGTCACCGTCATTTTTTTTAATGTCTCCATTTTCGCATTACTCAAGCTGAGCTGATTCCAAAAATGTATCACTTGTTGATTCCAATTGGTACAGGGTGGACAAAAATACAATAGTTTTTGTTTGGAAACAGCTGATTTTTATTACTCTAAACATGTAGCAAACTACGGGGTGTTACATTTAAACCAGTTGCCGCTAAACAATAAGTATTTTTGATAATATTCTTAATTTACCTAATAAAGAATATTACGCGTTACTTTATGAGCACACACAAAACTATTGTATTTTTGTCCACCCTCTACCAATTGGAATCAACATGTGATACATTTTTGGAATCACCTCAGCTAGAGTAATCCGATAATTGAGACAAAATGGGGGTGTTCCATTTAAAAAAAAATGACGGTGACGTCATTACTCGAACGTAATTCACCCTGTATATTAGATTATTATTTTAAAATACGGTAAATTAACATCAAAAATCGACGTGTTTCAGGATTATTTCTTAAAATTACCTGTTTAGCTAAAAATGAATTTGTTTCATACTTTACGGACACAGTCTATGAACTATTCTCGTGGGACACCCTGTGATCTAGATGAGATCGAAAGAAACATTTTTGTCTTATTGCACATAGTATTCGACGAATTTCCAAATCAATCTATACAGGGTGTTCCACCATAAACTGGATAAACATATAAGTGGTCTAGATGATATCGGGAGACACATATTTTTCATATGATATAACCCGTTGTCAAAAGGATATACAGGGTGTTTGAAGTCGTTTTTGACGAATATTTTGTTGCGGGTGGTGGGATATGTGTAAGCTCTAAAATAACGGTTTTTCGTCACATCTTAGCATTTTTGGTGTTCAATTCAAATATGATGTGTAATTCTCAAAAAAAATGGCGGGAAATTTGCAAATTTCGTGATTTTAAATCCAGGTGGCCAAACTGAAAATTAAAGTTAATTTTTTTCTGTTCGTGTTCAGGATATAATTCAGTGTCAGAGTGATGAATTTCAACCATTTCAGGTGGAATATATTTTCGTTGTAGACAATTACAAAAGTTATGTTCGATTTTTCCCAGGAAATTCTAAGAAAATTGGGTACTTTGAAAAAATTTAATCCAATTTGGTGAGATATTCACCATTTCAGAGCTCACACAACTCACTTCACTCGACGAAATATACGTTAAAAACAACCTGAAACACCCTGTATCTTCCTTTGAAAACGAGGTATATACCATACGGCAAACATGTGTTTCCTGATCTCATGTACACCACTATTTGTGTTTGTCCAGTTTATGGTGAAACATTCTCATCATGACTAGATGTAGTATATTGAATCTATGGGGTGTTCCTATATTAAAGGTTCAAACCTGTATGATATCAAGAATAGAACAAAAAAGAAGTATCATGACGTATGGTCCTAAAGTTTTGGGAAATATTCCACCTGGTCTGATTGAGAAGCAAAATGCATTTAACGAAGAAGGCCATGGAATTGAAATGTCACCTTGTCTGTTATTCGAATTTTGATTTATAATAAGGATAGTTAAGTTAAATTGTTGAATAATTTGATAAAAATATAAGATTATTTAGGTCAGAATTATATGCTTTTGAAATTTTTCTCAAAACTTTAGGACCATACGCTAAGCATGGATCAGCAAATATTTTTTTTTCCACGTAGCACCCGCATTTCTCGAAATATACAGCTGAGATGGATATTAAGAGTATCAAAGATATTAAGGTTTACAACAGCATATGAAATTCCCCGTGAAAATCAACAGGGTCATTTTTTTCTGGAGCAATATATCATTTTTGCCCTCAGAACTTCATTGTGGTGCGCTTTTTTTAGTTCAAAAATATAAAGGATATTTGATTCATGTAAAAATTTTTCAACCAAGCAAAAATGTGAATAAATTCATAAAAAATCATTCGGCTATTTCAGAATTCATGAAAGTCGACATTGGTATCAGAATAAGTTTCAAAAACACAGTATCAAAAATATCAAACTCAAGCAGTACCTGTAAATTCCAAATCAAATATAAAACAGAGAAATATCATAGAGAATTGTAAAATTCATGCACAAAAATAAACAAAGTTTCAATTTCCGTATTTCTATTGGTCTAATGCAAAATTATGCATTACACCTGATAAACCAAATATCATCACATTGTATGAGGCATAATCGAAATAAAAAACAATAATTTTATATATTTCATATTCGAATGAAAATACGTGTGTTAAATGAAAATCAACTTTTATTGAACATATACTACAATATTTCATTTAGCTGGAAATATATCAGTGTGAAAATCGACTGGCGAATTGTTCATTTTCTTTTCACATAATTCGCAAAACCAAGACCTACAGAAAAATGATGACATTGATCACATATAGCTACGTCAGTACCTGAAATCAATGTCACTTCAACATTACCTACCACCATATATGTACTTCGGCGACTGGAAAATTGAACCAACTACTCAAAATTCGCCCTTTGTGAATGCTCCACCTAAAAATTCACCCGTTAAATGATGTACGAAATAAATAAAACAATGTAAAGCAACGAAGAAGTAATCATGATAACTCACAGAGAAAAATGTATAGAATTCAAGAAGATAAGTGATCTGAATCATCAAAGCCCTGAAAATAAAAAAAATTTTAATTCGCATATCTACCTACATCACAATGCATTATCATCACCATATATTCCTATTGACAGCCTGCAAGAAATTAAAAATTATATTTCGAAAAAGGGGTTATCATTCGAATATATTTTGGCACAACCAGAACTTCAAACTCACCATATTTTTGGAGATAGGAATTACCTAGTTCTGCAATTTTATTGCTTCTACCAAGATCTATTATAGAAAAAAATCTTGTTTCACTTACTGGACTCGGCGATTCTTCTTGGAATGATTGGGACGACCTGTAAGAAGAAATAATTTTCAGTTTGCAACAGATATCAGTAAACCATCTAATAAAATCATGAACACAGAACAAAGAAAATATTTATAAAAATTGTAAATTTTTTCATTGGGGGACCATGAACTTCTTCAGGGGGGGGGGCATTAAATGATAGAAATTTTCTACCAAAACTATAGGAGTTAAAGACTTAAAATGAAATTTTTTTTATTGAAAATATTAGGGATCGATTGAACTACTACCAAGGGATTACTGTCAATTTCGAGGTCCAAGGGGAAGGCCATGGTCCCTATGCCCCCCACCCCCCTGTATCTGCCAGTGCTCTACCAGACCGAAATGTCCAACTTCCAACTGTGAATCTCACAAATCATAGAAAACCTGAAACTAAAGAATAATGTAATTATGTAATTAATATCAACTCAGTTTTGAATTTTCATACACCAACAATTCATTATTTTTTAGAATATATTTTCGAAAAAAGCATTCAAGAATTTTATTTCGTTGAGAATCACATTAATGAATTTTCAGCTTCAGCACAATTTCACACTCAGCATATTTTTTAACAAAGTATTAGTTTTGTAGTTTTAATGCATCCAACGAAAGCTAGAACAAATAGGTAAATCGTTTACTCACTCGATAAAATCCGGTCTTCTCATAGGCCGACTGGAACAAAAAACAATATTCACTTTAGACAAGATGAAGGTTTCAACATTTAAAAATGAGATTTACAAAAAGAACGAAAAAAATTGTTAAAAATATCACATGGTAGGTATTTTCGAAAACAGCATTCAATAATTTTATCATTTTACATTAATGAATTTTTAGCTTCAGCACAATTTCACACTCAGCATATTTTTGAACAAAGTATTGGTTTTGTAGTTTTAATGCTTCCAACGAAAGCTAGAACAAATAAGTCGTTTACTCACTCGATAAAATCCGGTCTTGTCATAGGCCGACTGGAACAAAAAACAAATAATATTCACTTTAGACAAGATGAAGGTTTCAACATTTAAAAATGAGATTTACGAAAAAGAACGAAAAAAATTGTGAAACATATCACATGGTAGGTATATAATTCTCGGACAAATATAGATATGGCCCTAAAAATATTGTATTACCACATCTCAAGAAATAATCACATCCACCAATTCAATAATGAACTAGCTACTCTTTCCTCTCGAACACTGACGATTAAATGCGCATTCGTATAGTCGTTTCAGCATAAGAAATGGTAGGAATAGAAAAAAGTACCCGCTCACACAAAGGATCGCTGAATCATCATCAGAGATAAGCATCTGTTTCCAACGCAGAACTGTGATGTGAAAATTAAGCAGATTTTCGGGTTTCAAATAATGATATCAATGAATTCATGTATACAGGGTGTCCGGAATTCGATGCTCACTGAAAGTAGCCCTTGAACATCGAACCTGGCATTTTCAAGAATTTCAAAATTATATATCGACGAGGATCATAATCTGAATATATTTTCGGCGCCAAAAAAATTATTTCAATTCACATTTTCAATGATAAAAAATTAAGTTTTGCATTTTCAGTTACTAAAGAGATCGCATGCATGACTGAAAAATTACGAATTTTCAATTTTATAGATTTTTTGTGAATGGTGGTGATCTGATATTGTTTGATAGGAAATTTATCTTCAAATAATGCAAAATCAATTTCAGTCGATAAAATTCGAATTACATTCCAGACCATCCAATGTATTGCAATCTACTTTCAACACGAATTGGCAAAGACTCTGAACTGAGAAAATAGTGTACCATCTTTTTATGATGCTGTCCCATTTTCTCCTATATTTACTCACGACACTGAAAATTCAATTTTCTTCGATGTTCGAACATTTTTCAAATTCTTATTATTATTATTTTTTTTTTAATGATAGTGTTCATGAAAAGTTTTATGAAACCTTGAGTTAAATGATTATGTAAAAATATTATATTGTCTACGCAAGATTTATAAATTTTCAAGAGTGAAAACTCATAAGACTGAGAAAATTATGAAGAAAGACTAAAAAAATATTCTAGGTACGCCTGTAATCACTTTCAGAAAATTGAATAATTACATACACTGCGATGAGTCAGTCTACATTTATTTTTTGCGTTACCAAAATTTCGAACTCCTGAAATTTTCAAACAAAGGAAGTATCTAGTTTTGCAATTTTAATACCACCACCATGACCTAGAATAATTTAGGGTTTCTCACTCAAGATGATATCAATCAATTCCCCAGTAATTCTGCACACAATCCAATTGGGGCTGTAAGAAAAAAATAATTTTCAGTCATATGTAAATTATAAGTATTCAATTATATAACAAGACAAGACAGAACAAAGAAAAGATTTGTGAAAAATTCACCTTGTATATAATTCAAGAACAAGGGCATGTCCTTAGGGCCAGTCTTCGAAATCGCCATTCACTCAGTCGATGATGATTGGAACTACATATAATAAAAAAAAATTTCAGTTACAACAAAAACAAGTAATTATACGTATTCAATAATATAATAAACAGAACAAGGATAATATTTGTTGAACAAACTCACATTGTATCTAAATAATCCAATGACAAAGGCCCATAGGGCCAATCTGAATAAAAATCACCAAAATCACTGAATCGATAATGAATCAACAACACTTTCATGTCGAACGCTAACGCAGTGACGATCAAATGCGCATTTGAGTTTGGTTTCAGGATAAGAAGGCGATGAAAAAACCACCGGCGCGATTAGAATGAAGCGCTTGATAAACATCTGTTTTCAACGCAGAACGGATTATCTTTGATGATATACTGGGTGGCCTGGGACCACAGATTCGCAATATGCAAATCTTGGTAACGTTTAACGTGAAATTTTGCAGTCTTTCGGATTTTTAGAAATGTATTTAGAGCGCTAGTTCTTCTTAGAGGAAGGTTATGATATTATCGTAATATTAGTATACCAAGTTTTAATAGAAATCGAATCTCGAATGTAGCCGTCAGGTCCGGTCAAATCTTAGCTAGTCTTTAGAAAAAGGATGAGTATTTTGTTCCAGTGGCGCACCGAGGGGGGGGCTGTCGGGCTGCAGCCCCCCCCCCCCCCCCCGAGCTGTGACAAAGAAAAGTAATTCAAATATTTCCATCTTATTGTTTTTCTAAAAGTAATAATAATTATTTTAGAACAGAATGGAAACTTAAACATTTCCTTTACAGATAGAAATAGGGCTTGATATACATATACAGGGTGTTTCATTGGTGAATGAACATACGTTAACCTGAGCTAGAGCTAGGCGAGTCCAAAAAACCGATATATGATAGGTCTAATCAATTCCATAACCGAGATACAGAGTGGTTTATGTATTCACCAAAAATTTCAATTCCTCATAACTTCAGAACCAACTAGTATAGCTGGTTGATATTTGGAACGTATGATTCACTTCTACAGGTCGATCGATTTACTCTTGAATTTCCAAAGAATTTCAGGTCCGTATTTGAAAAATATGGGACTTCTTCCAAGCTGAGATTCACCCTGTTTATTGAAATTTTAGGATTTTATTGAGATATTTGAAAAGAGAAGAAAATTTTCAATGGGGTTCAGTAGATTTCATTGTCCCGCACGTCATTTTGCTCAAAGAGAGCTTAAGGGAAAGATCCAATTGAATATCGGAATTCCACAAAATTCTCAGAAAAATCGTACATTATGATCAAATTGATCTCCAGAAGGTACAACGATTGGATCCCAGTGATGAACTTAGAAGAACTAACTTTAGTAGCTGGATTTTACGAAATGAAAGATTGGTCAACAGAATTTTATTATGCAATGAAATACGTAATAATCCAGACATGATCAAAAAAAGTATCAGACATATTTTTTGAAGAGGGCAAGAATGTGTATTGAACAAAATGGTGGTACTTTCGAGCACCTTCTGTATTTCACGTTGAGTTTTATGTTTCTTCAGTTATTTATTCATCTTTGTTGACTTCAACTAAATTTTTCTCGATTTATAATGTTTTTCCGGAAATAACTCCAAATGATTCCACAGAATATTATGAAATTCGAACGTGCAATTAGTGGGACAAAAAAAATTCAATTAGATCATAATGTACGATTTTTCTGAGAATTTTGTGGAACTCCAATATTCAATTGGAAATGACGTGCGGGACAATGAAATCTACTGAACTCCATTGAAAATTTTCTTCTCTTTTCAAATATCTCAATCAAATCGTAAAATGTCAATATACAGGGTGTTGAATATCAGCTTGGAAGAAGTCCCATATTTTTTGAATACGGACCTGGAATTTTTTGGAGATTCAAAAGTAATTCGATCGACCTGTAGAAGTGAATCATACGTTCCAAATATCAACCGACTATACTGGTTGGTTAAAAAGTTATGAGGAATTGAAATTTTTGGTGAATACATAAAGCACCCTGTATCTCGGTTGTGGAATTGATTAGACCTATCATATATCGGTTTTTTGGACTCGCCTAGGGTAGCTCTAGCTCAGGTTACCGTATGTTCATTTACCAATGAAACAACCGGTATAATAACGCATGCGATATATCCATTACTTAAGGTTTTCGCTTGCGGCGCATTTTTTAAATTATATAACTTACAAAAACCTGATTACTCTTGAGCAGCCCCCCCCCGAATAAAATTTCTGGGTGCGCCACTGTTTTGTTCGCCATCTGTGAGTTTGTTGAAAGAAACTCCCATTACGACCCTGGTTCCGCGCCCTAAAAGTTACCCCATCGTTCCACTACAAAGACAAACATATTTCATTTTGTATATGAGGTTTATATTCTTGCTCGACGTTATCAGAGGCACCTATGTGCCGCCTGGATTGCAGTTACGCTAACGTTCTCTGCCTTCGAATATAACCAAATCCACACAAGCCTGATTATTCATTCGACTACAGCTATTCTTGAACGATATCTCTTCGTTTATTTTTTTTTGCGGAATCGCTTCTGGAGACGAAAAAGGTCGGTATAAGTCAACGGAAAACACTTCACAACATTTTCTCTACTCGATGCAACAACAAGACAAAGAACTGTACAGGGTGGCCAGATTTCGATGGTTTAGTACTACATCTCTTAAAATATAAGAGATAGAGAAAAAGTAATATACATGTCATGTTCTCTTTTTTCGAGAACCAAAAATTGCTGAAAACCCCAAGTTGCTACGGCGTCTAGTTCCCGAGCTACAGGGTGATTTTGTTAATTGGAATATTTTTATAATTGATTATAACTTCCGTATTATAGGACCTACGCTCTCGAAATGGACACATCTTTGGGACACTTTTTTTACTGCTTTTCAGTGGTGCAATTGGATTTTTTGTAACTGCTCAAATTCCGGAGCTATAACAAAATTTTTTCTTCTCAAATGGAAACCATTATGATATTTCCAAATTGGCCTTTTTTCAAAGATTTCAAAAATATATATCATGAGATACTTCCGAGTTCACTATATATCAAAAATTTCGAAAAAACACTTTTTGTTCAACAAAATCCAGCAGGCTTTGATTCTCTTCCTTCAAAACTGAGGCGGTCATAGAATGCCATGTCTTATTTATTTTCACTTGTCGAATTCATTTCAGTTTCATCATTGTTGTATCGCCTGGCGCTTCTAAAATTCTTATGGGATCATAGAATTCGATATCTCACCATTATTTTAAGCTGCCAAATTGATTCAGGAAATATTAGCTTTATTATTACTTAGACCAATAGAGGGGCTTCGCGAAACTTGTTGATTTCAGTATGATTTCTCTGCTACATTGAAAAATGAGAAACATTCAATAAATACTCAGAATGCGGATGATAGATGATTTGATGATAATAATACAAAGTTTCATGTAACCCGCGTTGAACACAGTAATGAATGATTCCATAAGGGACAAAAAAAAGCTCCAAGAAAAAATATAGGTTTATTTGAAAAAAATAATATTCACAACAAATATTCAAATCGTTGTCAATTCGAAGGAATACATAAATTGCATGTTTTAATGATGTGATATAAATAAGAAATTTAGAAGTGCCAGACGATACGGCAATGATGAAACTGAATTGAATTTGGCAAGTGAAAATAAATAAGACATGAAATTCTATGATCGCCTAAGTTTTGAAATAAGTGAATCAAAGCCTGCTTGGATTTTGTTGAACGAAAAGTGTTTTTTGGAAATTTTCGATATATAGTGAACTCGGAAGTATATCGTGATACATATTTTTGAAATCGTTGAAAAGAGTCCAATTTGGAAATATCAATTCCCACTATGGTTTCCATTTGAAAATTTTTTTTTTGTTATAGCTCCGAAATTTGAGCAGTTACAAAAAACCCAATAGCACCACTGAAAAGCAGTAAAAAAAGTGTCCTAAAGATGTGTTCAATTCGAGAGCGTAGATCCTATAATACGGAAGTTATGGTCAATTACAAAAATGTCCCAAATACCAAAATCACCCTGTAGCTCGGAAACTAGACGCCGTAGCTTTGGGTTTTCAGCAATTTATGTTTCTCGAAAAAAGAGGACATGACATGTATATTACTTTTTCTCTATATCTTATAGTTTAAGAGATGTAGTACTAAACCATCGAAATCTGGCCACCCTGTACATACCGAAGAAAATATCGCTGCTGTACGTGATAGTGTTTATGAAGATCCAGATTTGTCTAGTCGTCGACGTTCACAACAGGTTGGACTCTGTGCATCCACCACATGGAAAATTTTGCGTGAAGATCTTGACTACTTCCATACAAAATCCAACTGGTTCAAGAACTAAAGCCACTTGACCATAATAAGCGTCGTTTGTTTGCTGATTGGGCCCTAGAACAGATTGAAGTTGATCCACGGTTTTCGAAAAATTGTGTTTAGTGATGAAGTTCATTTCTGGTTGAAAGGCTACGAAAACAAGCAAAATTGCCGTATGTGAAGTGAAAACAATCCTCAAGAAGTTCTGCAGGTTCCATTGCATCCAAAAAAATGCACTGTATGGTGTGCTTTACATGCTAGAAGCATTATCGGTCCATATTTCTACAAAAACAATGTTGGAGCTAATGTTACAGTGAATGGTGCTCGTTACAGATCGATGATTCGTTTCAAAATTTGAATAGTATCGACCCAGAAGTGTTTAGTTTCAACAAGATGGTGCTACACCTCATGCTGATACTGTTACAATAGATTTCATTGAATAAAAGATTTGGCGATAACATTATTTGGTCTCCAAGATCATGCGACACAACTCCAATTGATTATTTTCTCTGGGGCAACGTAAAGTCAATGGTTTATCAGTGATAAACCAGAAACAATAGACGCTTTGGAAGCCAACATAACCCATGTTATTGCTGAAATAAGGCCTGAATCACCCGAAAAGTGACAAAATTTACCGAATTTAGCACTGAGGAACAGCATTCGACCATGGTCTGTTCAAATGCTATAGTCGTGATGGACATATGTAGGAAATGACCTTTAAAACATAAATTTCATAAAATTATATTTCAAATTAAAGAATTGGCTTCAATCTTAATTCAAATGGGTGTGTACCCAAGAAAAAATAAAAATCTATTTCATATCTTTGGCTTTTGATGAGCAGTTCATGCTTTGATGTCAAAAGACATACATAGTGTAACAGCCAAATGGAATAAATTCGATAACGAATAAATGAGGGCGTGTTGGGAAAAACTCTCGGACTCGTGGATTCGTAATTTTAAATGCGCATATGTCCTATACCTATCTTTAACTATTTCGGCAGTATTGAGTGTCTTCAGATTTAATGCAAAAATCAACGTTTTAAAAGAAAATTATTTTATTTCACAAATTCGGTACATTACATTTGAAACCTAATAAGTAATACTGACTATTTCTTAATTATTGAAAAAAACAAAAAAAAACATTAATGTCAATGTAGGAAATGTTCAAAATGCTCGCCGCGAACGTCTTGGCAACATGCTACAGACAACGTGTTACTAAGGCTATGAGAATAAACAAATCTGTTTTTGTTTTTTTTTTCTTCTCAGTAATGTTTTTTGCTTACTTTCTTCATATCAAGAGGTAAATGGGAAATAAGTATTCAGTGTTATGTATCGAATTTGTGAAATAAAATATGTAATTTTCATTTAAAATGTTAATTTTTGTAAACAATCTGAAAACACTTAATATTCCCGAAAAAGTTGAAGATAGGTATAGGATATTGTACATGAATTATGTCTAGAATTTTCTGAAGAATCCAAAAAATAAATTACATACAGGGGGTTGCATTTGAAATAAGAAAGTTTGTATTGGCCACGGTCGCATGGATCACCCTATATAATTGTATTTTCTTGAAAAATATGCGCATTTAAAATTACAAATCGACGTGTCCGAGCGTTTTTGCTAACACCCCCTCATTTATTCGTTATCGAATTTATTCCATTCGGCTAATACACTCTGTATAGATGATTAGTTAGGTTGTGTGTATTTTTATTCTCGTGGCTCAACGTTGATGGCATTCATAACTCTCTTGATGTGATGAAGATGAACTTTTCATTAGTCAGAGATTGCATAAACGATGCTGGGGGCAAACAGTGCTGCCCGCAAAAAGTTAGGAAATCCTCTTTCTCCGGGAGAAAAGGTTATCATTTGCGCAGGCAGCGTACCGCGAATCCCGAAAACTCCTGCTGGATGAAGTTTGGACCGGCAGGAAAGAATGTATAACGGCGATAGTGGAACGGTTCCCTTAAGCGCACGCCTTAGAGATGATGAACGATTATTGAGTTAAATAAACAGTCCGTGCGAGAAGCCGTAACTTATAAATATCTATCCTGTTTTCCTTACGGGACTTAGCGTGATATATAGCGGTGTAGCTATAAGGATTATAACTGTTACTCCTTTCTTCATAAGTTGGAGTTGCGGCGTCTCTCTTGAGCTCGCATAACTCGCTATCGTCGCCTGCTGCGGATATCTTAATAAGATTCATGAAAGGACGCCATATTTTATATCTTCCGTATATGCGACACAGCCGCCGCCTCTGTCCGGTCGCCCAGATAAGTCGCCGTTTTTAGGCATTTACCGCCCCACAATTCAACCACCAAGACACGCTCGGAATGATCGATCTCGCCTACCCACACCTTTCCGGTAACCGAAATCAGTTCGGCTCCTATTTCATTTCGGAACCATCGCGAAAGTTCCTCACCTGAATTTTTAGTATGAATTGATTTCCATAG
Source organism: Adalia decempunctata (assembly GCA_951802165.1). Lineage (NCBI taxonomy): Eukaryota > Metazoa > Arthropoda > Insecta > Coleoptera > Coccinellidae > Adalia > Adalia decempunctata. The sequence continues at coordinate 7,311,946 of OX637704.1, read as the reverse complement.
ATTGCTATGATTCCGTTCCGTTTATTCATTCGAAAGCGGAAATCTCTCTGTACAGATATTTACTTATTCGAGATTGAAATTTTGCAGGAAAAAAATTTCGGGAAAATAATTCTCGAGAGAAAGAATTATCGGGAAAATTGAGATAAAATTGACGCGACGAAGATTTTCGGAGAAAATACACTGCGCAAAAAAATTAACGCACATTCTGAAAATCTAAATTTTAATGAAAGTTAACTCTACATTGACTTTATAACTTATTTTTTATGTTCTCTCGGGAAGGTTTTGAACGAAACAAGACACATTAAATGGAAGAAAAATTCAGGATTTCACCGAATCTTATGTGAAAGAAGAGAAATGCACAATTTTCAAAATACTGAAATGCTGATAAGTGATTTAATACATGGTATTTCCACCCCTTGCGTTAATTACAGCTCGGCAACGACGGTTCATACTCAAAATGAGTGATCTTAAAATGTTCTGATCTAATCCTTCCCAGATTTCTCCGAGTTGTATTCCTAAGTCATTAAGAGTAGCTGGATGATTTTCTGAACTTATCAGCCTTCTATTGAGGTTGTACCAAACCTGCTCAATCGGATTGAGATTTCTTGCTGGCCATTCCAATCGAGAGACTTCAACCTCTTCAAGGTACTCCTGAACGATGCGCGCACGATGGAGTCTGGCATTATCGTCCATAAAAATGAAATTTTCACCAATGTATGGGGCAAATGGCACTACATGCTCTTCAAGAATGTTCCTTATATACTTATCAGCATTCATAGCTCCATTATCAACGACCACTAGGTATGTGCGAGCAGTCAAAGATATTCCACCCCATACCATAATCGATCCTCCCCCGAAAAATTGCAGTGAGCATATCTTTCATGTGGACGTCTGTATACAAGGGAACATCGATCACAATGGTAGAGGCAGAATCTAGACTCATCTGTGAAGAGAACTCATTCCCAATCGGCCTCTTCCCAATGGATATGCTCTCTCGCAAAATCCAAACGCGCCCTTCGATGGGCTGGGGTAAGAGCTGGGCCTCTTGCCGCGACAAGAGGCCTTAAATCATATTCTCTGAGGCGATTTCTTATTGTCTGAGTGCTAATTTGCACCTCATGAGTTTGCTCAAGCTGATTTTGAAGGAGGCGAGCGGTTGCAAACCGTTGTCTCAACGAAGAAACTCTCAAGTAACGTTCTTGAATGGCAGTTGTTACCCGTGGTCTACCCTGTCCTGGTCTTCGGACATTCATACCTGTCTCCCTGAATCGCTGCAACATTCTGGACACACTTGTATGGGAAACTCCAAACCTTTCTGCAATTCTTCTCGCAAAACTACCGCTTGGGCACATTCCTCTTGGGTCAAATTGCGTGTTTCGCGTTGCATAGCGATCGAGTGTAGAAAATCAACGAAAGAAAAACTATTGATCACTAGATTTGATCGAGAACAACTGATTTTAGAATGGAGCCAATACATTCAAAATCTGATAATATCATCTTTTTTTTATTCCTGCTGGGAGAAAACATCTGTATTGAAGAAGAACGTTGAAAGTGGATAATATACGAGTATGCATGCATAATTCTGATAAAAATAATTATCATTCAGAACACCTTCAGTTGTAGAATAAATTTGAGATTTCCATAATGTGCGTTAACTTTTTTGCGCAGTGTATTTTCGAGGTCAAAAATTATAGAGGAGAAACATTCAGGGGAAACATTTCCTGCACCCGGTTAGACTTCATCTCTATAAGATTAATCAATTTGTCCAGGTTGTGGAAAGGAATGACCCCGAAAACATCAAGAAAGGTATTAAGAGTGATAGAACTTCAAATTCAAATAAACACATTTAAATAAAGATTGAAGCCATTTTTTTATTTGAAAGAGTTCCATTACATTCATGTTTTAAAAATAATTTCCGGCTTATGTCCACCACACACCACAGGAACCGCATTCGACCAGACCAATTTTGGGCCACTTTTTCGAGTAACTCAGGCCTTATTCCAGCAATAGCATGAGTTATGTTGGCTTCCAAAGCGTCTTTTGTTTCTGGTTTATCAGCATAAACTAATGACTTGACTTAACCCCACAGAAAATAATCCATTGGAGTTATGTCGCATGATCTTGGAGGCCGATAAATTGGACCATTTCTCGAAATAATGATATCGCCAAAGCTTCCTTTCAATAAATCAATCGTTATGGTAGCAGCATAAGGTTTAGCATCATCTTGTTGGAACCTAAACACTTCTAGGTCGATAACATTCAAATTTTGAAACCAGTAATCATTGTATACGTGCGTTGCGAGCTCCCCTGCGGGCAGTCCTCCTCACGGTGATCGAGCCAGCAGGTGGAGTGGCACCTCGATCTTCTGCCACGATATCGGTTTCCACTTCTCGTTCATGGGTTTGCACCATTCACCCTTGGTGGCCCAGGTAACTCGGGCCGTGGGGACGTCACCCCCCATGTGGCGTGGCAGAAACCAAACCACACCCGTGCGGTATTATTATTATTATTACTCACATCAGCGATATTTTCTTCTGTACGTACAGTTCTTTGTCTTGTTGTGGTTGTTGCATCGAGTAGAGAAAATGTTGTCCGAAATCTATCGATAGTTCGACGCATATACAGCTCTGATGGACGATGATGTAAACCATAAATTTCACGAATTGCTTTATGAGTTTGGCGAATAGAACACTGATTTTGAGAATAAATTCCAACAATTTGTAAACGTTCTTGCGGCGTGAGTTTTTCCATGATAATTTGTCAATGCTTACCTAACAGAAATGTCAAAATAACATGGCTTCTACCTCCTGTCAAATCACAGTTACCCCTATCGAAAATTCTATCACTCGTCTTCACATTGCACAAAGAAATGACATTCAAGCTTATTGATACCATAAAACCATTGCACCACTTCATGCTCAAAGTGAGAAATTCGTGTCCTTGTTCGAGAGAATGCATAATGAGGGAAATATCCTACTTGTCCAGAAGGAAGGAAGCTTATCCCAAACATAGCCCCTATTGACAAAAAGGGTCTTAAATGAAGACTGGAGAAAAAGCATCGCAAACGTTTTAGCTCACTCATTTCGGTTTGCGCTTCGATTGAACCGATTCAAAAGCCACTTCACTTGTCATCCGCATCATTCCTTCTGCCTCCCTACAGATCAAGCCTCAGATAAAGCCTCGCTGAAACAAGAGATTACACGTGCTTCGGCTTGGGAAGCAGTCCCCTGAGTTTATAGATCAAATACTTTATTGGTCGTTCTCTAATCCAGCAGTAATCTTGAAGTGGACAAAGGTTACCACGGAAAATGAAGAGACAAAACACAGGAGCATGCTTTTCAAATAATACATTCGCTTGGGTAGATGCGGTGGGTGATCGGAAGCCTGCGGAGGAATAAACATTAAGCAGTCTTTTCAATCTTGCCTCGCTTTATTCTTTTCTCCTATTCAGGTATTCACAGATCGCCGAATTTTTAGTTAGGCATTTAGAAAATCAATAAATTATTTTTATTTAAATTTTTTCCGATGTTTATAGATCAGTTTTTCCTGATGTTGATACCTTCCACAAACTAATTAAATCAATATATCGACAAAGCTCAAAATTTCGAGCATTGTTGACTTCACAAGTACATTTTTCAAAAACGCCTCTTCTCGTGTTCGATGTCATATGACCTCCAATCGCGACAAAGCACAAATTTGGCATTCTTCGAAAATATAGAACGGCGAGTTACATAATGTTGTTAGTGAGATTGGATTGGAACGTATTCGCGAATATCTGATACGTGAAATATCCATTATATGAATGTGAAACCCATCCTTTAGAGAGCTTGCGGTTCAGATGCATATTTTCCAAATTTCATCCTAGAAATAAACAAATCTCTTTTCCGTCCTGATATATTGGATTGGGCCAATGAATGGAATTGAATTCTTGTATTATTTGGTCGAACGATTCGCATTAGAGAATATAGACTTAGCTTCTGCGGTCAAGAGATCTCGGGAATTTGAATTTGCTGACTCGGGCTATCGGATTCTCGGACTTGCGGCTTCCAATATATAATTTCCCCGAAAAATTGAAAGGATTCTCTGTGTTTGAATATTTATCGAAGACCAATGTAGGAAAATATAGTTCATGACGAAAAGTTAATGCTTTTCCAAATTCCTTATTACTTCGTAGCGAAAATAGACATCGGTTAGGTTAGGTTGGACTCACTGAAGAATTTTAGTAAAATTCAATTCTATTTTTCTGTCCGTTAATACGATATATACCGCTCCAGAAGAGTTAGGGAAATCGTATTCAATTGTTTTTAAAAGTATGTAATCTTCGAGAAAATCGCTGTAAATTCATTTAAAACTCAATAACAACTTGAATCGATCCAATAAAAATCAGTATGAGACATTTCGTCAATCTGGTCGCCTTTTTTCTGAAGTTTGGTTCTTTGCATATGCTTCATGAATGTTCTTATTTTGAAATGAAGTCAGTGTATCAACGTGTTTTCTGAAAATGCCCAGACGTGAATTAACAAACGCTGAGGCTAATAGGGCTGTCGGAATGCTACAGGGTGGCCTAACTCAGGTTGTTGTAGCGGAAAGGCTCCAAATCAGCCAAAGTGTAATAAGCGCGTTCGGCAATAGCATCCGAGAGCGGACGGATTTTTTAGTCACGTGATAACAGATTGTACAGATTTGTCAGATTTTTCTGTAATAAACGAACGCTACGGAGCATTTTGATCGATTTTTCTGTTTGACGTATGTAACGCCTTACCCGAGCCAGATATTAAATTAGAGCTTGAAGGTCTATTCGTCCGTAGAGGTAGTCTGGGTACTATTTTAATTCTTTTGTTATAGTTCTCAACATTTCTACCCCTTGGTTGAGATGATTCAATATTTTGAATCATTATTTTTTTATCAAACAACATTTTTTTATTTATTACTACACAACAAATAACATAAGACACGAAAATTCAACAGACTGTTCAAGAATATTCGAAGCGGGATAAAAAATCCATTCACAGAGGCCGAAAAGTAATTTCTGTTTCTGTTCTGTGGAAAAAAATCCGTTTCCTCCGTCGAAATACACCGAGCAAAAAGATCTACATCCGATTGATCAGATTTTCTTGCCGAACGGTCCAGATGTGTACTCCCCTCAATCTGGATGTAATAAACGAACGGTTCAGATCAATCCGACCAGTCAGATGTCATTGCCGAACGCGCTTCTCATCTCGACTTTGGAATAGGTTCAGGGAGACAGGTTCCATGTTGGAAAGACCAAGGCTTGGTGAGCGACGAAAAACAACACCTGCTCAGGATCGTTTCATCACCGTTTCGGCGAGAAGAAATCCTACATCTACGTGTAGAATACAACAGAATACTCTTCAAAATGCAGATGGGGTCCAAGTTTGCATCGAAACCATCAGACGACGTTTGATAGAGGTGATTCCTAGGTTCTAGACGTCCATTAAGAGGAGTTCCATTAACACGTGACCACAAGCGTCAAAGACTGGAATGGGCAAGGCAACACATCAACTGGAACGATCAATGGCGTAGTGTCCTTTTCACTGATGAATGCAGATATGGACGATTTTCAGATTCTCGAAGAATAAGGGTATGAACAATCCCACGCATACCTCGTAATCGTCGCTATGTCCAAGAAGTCCATCCATTCCGAGGGGGTAGTGTTATGGTATGGGCCGGGATATGTTTCAACGGGCGCACAGATCTACACATTTGACCTGGGAATATGATCGCCTTACACTATAGGGAGCATGTCATTGACAATGTTGTGGCAAATTTTCACGCTGCTATTGGTGGAACTTTTCAATTTTTAGACGATAACGCTAGACCGCACCGTGCAGCCATAGTTGAGAATGCGTGCGAGGAGCTTGGTATTCCACATTTGCCAATTCCTCCGCACTCACCAGATTTGAATTGCATAGAACATGCATGGGATATGCTCCAAAGAAGATTAGATAATCATCAACCTACCCCAGAATCCTTAAATGATCTGAGAGAGCTTCTGTCCCGTTTATGGAATCAAATTCCTCAGAAATGTTCAACAACCTCGTTTGTAGTATGTAGTATGTCACGCTGTTATGCCCGTGGAGGCCATACATTGTATTGATAGTCTTAAAATGCTTGAATTCTCTGTGAATAAAATTTCGTTATTTTACTCGATTTTTCTTAACCACCCTGTATACGCTGCAGACCTACAGGCTAAAATTAATTTGCAAAATCTTATTTTAACTATATTCTTTTGCAATTTAAGTCAACATGTGGAGCAGTTAATTTAGAAAGAAAATACCTACAGCAAAATTGGCACACTCAAAAAATATGAAAACACTGAAAATGTTTGTGATCGACCTCACAATCGTGAAAAAACGAAAAATTAGTGTTTTCATTGAAAAAAATTCAACTACCCCTCGTGCGTGACAAGTTCCTCAATTATACATGAAAGGTTGCGTACTTTAAAATAAAAAAAAAACTCTTTGAGCATATTTCTCCACAAAATAGTAAATACCGAAGATATGAATTGCATACGTTACTTTTCACTCAGTAATAAAGTTATAAGCAATCAAGAATGACGTGTGTTTTTCAGAGTAATAGAAGTTTTAATTGAAATAAAACACATTATCATCTAGATTGAAGCCAAATTTTTATTTGAATGATAATTTTACGACGACTAGCTCTGCATGGAGCTAATGTTGTGAATGGTGCTCGTTACAGATCGATGATCAATGATTATTTGTTTCATAATTTGAATGGTATCAACCCAGAAGTGGTTTAGTTCCAACAAGATGGTGCCACACCTCATGCTGCTACCGTAACAATTGATTTATTGAAAAAAAGATTTGGCGACAACATTATTTCGAGAAATGGTCCAATTAATTGGCCTCCAAGATCATGCGACATAACTCCAATGGATTATTTTCTAAGGGGATATGCCAAGTCATTGGTTTACGCTGATAAACCAGAAGCAATAGCCAACATAACTGGTGTTATTGCTGAAATAAGGCCTGAATAACTCGGTTCCTCAGAGCTAGTCGTGGTGGACATATGCCAGAAATTATTTTTAAAACACGAATCTCATAAAATTATCTTTCGAATAAAAAAAAAAGTTGCCGTCAATCTTAATTTGAATGTGTTAAATTTCAGTTTAAAGTTCTATCATTCCAAAAAAACACCCAAAAGTAGCTGGATTTATTGATCTATATTTAGCGACGTTTTGCGAATTTATATAGTGGCTTCTTCAGGATTAGTTTTTGAGCGCTCTTTTGATGAGCGTTTCAGAGAGATGTGGCGAAATGGTGAATGCGACGGTACCAAAAAGAGTACTCTTGAATGGGATCACTTTCAGCGTCAATATTCTCGCATTCAATTGTCTCAATAGAAATGTTGATCTGGATCGTGTCAAGTCGAAAGTTTTTTCTATAATTCTGAGAATAGAAGGAGAATATATAGACCATAATCTTCGTGAAGATCTGAACTATTTGGTTGATATCCAAGCCGTGCGTATGAGTGGTACAGTGCATTATGAATCACAAATCGCTCTGCTTGGCCATCAAAGTCTTCAATTGAACTCAATATCACTCAAGTAAAGGAAAAAAAGTTTCCGATCAAAAACTCAACAAATCTTATCAAAAATCCACTATTTTGTCCCTAATATATTCTTCAGTAAGTAGCGGATTAAATTTGAATAAAATAAGGGCAATAACAAAAAGAGTTCAGTCATGATGTTATTCCTTCTATGAGAGCATCATCTGTCATAGTTCGCAGCACTTGATTGATCATTAAGGATCCTTAGTATGTGAGTTTTGACAATTTATATTCACACCCAGATATTGACGATTGTTTCTCTGAATTTTTAAATATAATAAGTTACTATATTGAAAAATCTTGTCCATTAAGATTTTCCAAACGTAATTCTGACAACAATAAGGGATGGGTCAATAACGACATAAGAGTTGCCAGTGATGATTTGAAAAATCTAGCATGGCTAAATAAGAATTTAACAAATCATACCTCTAATGAAATATATAAAAAAGCAAAAATTAATTTCAGAAATATGTTAAAACAAACTAAATTCAATTATTACCAAAATATGTTAGAATATTCTACAAATAAAAATTGGACTGTTTGGAACATTGTCAATAGGGAGACTGGTAGAAAAGATAATTCTCGTCAGAACATCAAACTCAACCAGACTGGCACACTGTACTCTGAACCTATTGAGGTTGCAAATATGTTCGCTGATTATTTTAGCTCTGTTGCAGAGGATAGTCTTAGAAAACATTATGGTAGCTCGATCTCACTAAGTTGCACTACATCAAAATTAACACTCAATACATTTTTCTTTTTTCCTGTCACGGGAGTAGACGTAATCAATACTGTAATGTCCTTTAAAAATAAAAAATGTACAGGTATTGATAACATATCTGTCAGGGTTTTGAAAGCTATAGTGGATATTGTTGCAGATCATATCGCACATGTGATAAATTTATCAGTAAACACAGGAAAATTTCCTTCATTCTTGAAATCGGCTTCGATTATTCCTGTGTTTAAAAAAGGCGATCCTTGTAATATCGCAAACTACCGGCCCATTTCAATTTTGAGCATATTTTCAAAAGTCTTTGAAAGAATCATATATAGTCGGATGTTAGTGTTCTTAACTCGATTCAAAATTGTTACCGACTGCCAACACGGCTTCCGAGAGGGCAGATCCACTGAAACAGCTGCCCTTTCATTTGTAAATTTTGTGTATAAAAAATTGGATGATGGTCATTTTGTTGCTGGTCTATTTTTCGACCTATCACGTGCTTTTGATGTACTTTCCCGTGATTTCTTGGAATGTAAGCTTTACAACCTAGGATTTCGAGGTATTTTTCTGCAGTGGATAGTTAGTTTCACTGTTGATCGTACTTCCTCGGTAAGAATTGGTAGCTCCACTTCGGACAAATGTAAGATGGGACTGGGAGTGCCGCAGGGCTCTGTTCTGGGGCCGCTTTTGTTTCTTCTTTATATTAATGATCTACCCCTTCATTTTGTCAACAATAATTCAATAAATTTGATCATATTTGCTGACGATACGTCAATGGCGGTTTCGGCACACAGCCCTGGGGCACTCTCATTTTTGTGTAGTCAACTGGTCGATGGGTTTGAAAATTGGTGTCACTCCAATGCCCTCATATTGAACATCGATAAAACTGAATGCATGTACTTTCGCATCAGAAACCCTAGTGGAGAGCGCTTAGCTGTGAATTGTCTGGGCAGGCAAATGACATCCTGTGATCATGTTAAATTTTTAGGCATACATTTAGATTGCTCTTTAAGATGGGATTGTCAAATTACGGCTGTTTGTAAGAAGTTAGGGAAGTCTTATTATGCAATAAGTAGAATAAAGAACTCTCTTCCAATTCAGTCCATTATTACAGTATATTTCAGTTTAGTATATAGCTTTCTGAACTATAATATTTTGTTATGGGGTAATTCGATTGATTCTAACAGAGTGTTTATAGCACAAAAAAGAATAATACGCCTCATTTTCAATTTGGATTCCCGCGAATCCTGTAGGCCTACTTTCAAGAAATATCAACTTTTCACACTTTCTAGTTTATATATATTCAGATGTTTACTTTATGTTAAGGAAAACGAAAATTCTATTGTTAAGTTGTCAGACTTTCATACTTACTCGACTAGAAATGCCGACACTTTGTGCATTCCATCTCATTCAACTACTAAGTTTAAATCGTCTTGTGTTTATCAGGCAATTATTCTATATAATCATTTACCACCAGCCATCAAGATGTTGAATAGAGCAAAATTTAAGAAATTGATTAAATGTAAATTGCTGAATAATTGTTATTATAATGTTAGTGAATATTTGGCTGATGACAGCTTTCTGGATTAGTATTTTGAAGTTTGCATTATATTTATTTTTGCATTTATATTGACCTGTCCTATACATATATATTATGTCATAATGGATCAATAAACCTTATTATTATTATTATTATTATTATTAGTTCTCTGAAAGGAGCGGTTGTATTTGTGGTCAGATGTACGGTAACCTTCCTTTGCCGTAACTTACACATTTCAACAGTTTATGCTACTTATTATAAGTTAGAGCCAATCAGTAATACCCTCAGAGATGTATCGAACATCTTAATACCACGTAAGTCGTCTCTTTGAATGACCACCTCGAGCTATAAGCGAAAGGCTGAAGCCGAGGCCAATTAGGGGGCAGTTCCTTTCATACTTCGGGTGGAAACTTGATAATAAGTAATGATCTCGAACCCAAACGTGTTTAAGATGAATGTTAGATGATGCCTCAGATCCTCCGATGAATAGCTACACCAACAATTGAATGCTTCATTACGCATGCTTCATACTATTCGGTAATATTTCAAAATAAATTTTCGTCCATACAGGTGTTCCTAAATTGGAGAAACGCATAATTTCAAGAAAAAAGCCCCAAAAACACCGCAAACGTTTCGTTTTCGAGATGAAGGATGAAAAAGTTAAAATTTTTGAAGCTTTTTTTTCTCTTAGTACCAGCAATTCACAAGATATCCAAAAAAAGTTTGGCATAGATATTACAAATTTAGAGAATACATCATGGGAATGCGAATATCAATTTCAAATATACTGTCCCCTGTTTACCTTCAACACTAATTTCGGTTAGCCACTGTAAATTTGGAAAACTGTGAAAAGAACTTTATGATCTCTTGTAGTTTTCTGGCATCAGCAAACGATTTCGAGAAAAAAATGTTGAACGATTCTCTCGAAATCCTCAGAAAAATCAAAATTGTCGAAAAAATCCAGTTAGTAAGCTGTGGTTAATAAATTCTTTTTAAGTTTTGTTTCTGAATTATAATATCAATGCCAAATTTCAATTGAATATCTTGTGAAGTGCAGATACCTACTTATCGGGTGTTTTTTTAGATTGACTTCTTTAGAGAACTTTAAATTGAAGTAAAACACATTTAAATTAAGATTGAAGCCAACTTTTTTTTATTTGAAGGACCAGAGCAATTTTGGACCACTTTTTCTAGTAATTCAGGCCATATTTTAGCAATAAAACGAGTTATATTGTTTCTTGTTTTTCAGCATTAACTAATGACTTGATATAACCCAAAAGAAAATAATCCATTGGAGTTATGTCACATGATCTTGGAGGCCAATCAATTGGACCATTTCTCGAAATAATGTTATCGCCAAATCTTTCTTTCAATAAATCAATTGCCACGGTAGCAGCATGATGTGTAGAACCAACTTGTTGGAACCAAAATACTTCTGGGCACTTCTGGCACTGTTACATTAGCAACAGCAACTTTCTACAGGCACTTTTTCATAAGCAATACCACACCGTATTCAGTTATTTTTTATCCCTTGTATAAAAGGTGAAAAAAGAAACAACTTTTTTATTTTGAACGCGAATGGTATCTTTTTTCGATCCTATGTTATGAAAATAATAATAAAATTTCGAAAATATATATATGTCCATATATTATTTCCATATTTGAGACAGAAATAGCAAAAAAGTGGAATTTTCACTCAAAGTTGAGTGTGCTACACATTATTTCAGAAGAGTGAGGGTCGGAAAATAAAATATCGACATATATATATTTTCGAAAAGCTGAATTTTTTCTGCATAACATAAGATCGAAAAAAGATACCATTCGTATTTAAAATAAGAAAGTTGTTTTTTTTTTCACCCTTTATACAAGAGATAAAAAATAACTGAGTACGATTTCGTATTGCTAATGAAAAAGTGCCTGTAGAAAGTTTTTGCCGTTTTTAGATATTTTAGAAAATGAAGAAGTTATGGCACATTTTCGAAATCGCTAAAATATCCAAATTTCGTAATTTCTTGAAAACAAATGAACATATCGTGAAACGGCTTTCAGTTATGGAGTTTTCACGAAAATCGAGCCCAGGACTCCTTTCAACATTTTCACCTTTCTAGCCTAGAAGTACCATAAACAGCCAAAATCAAGCTATTTGGGTCACCCTGTACAGTGCATTTTGCAGGATGCAAGGGAACCTGCAGAATTTCTTGAAGATTGTTTTCACTCCATATACGGCAATTTTGCTTGATTAGGCAGCTGTTCAACCAGAAACCTTCATCACTAAAACAATTTTCCGATAAAAATGTGGATCAACTTCAAGCTATTCTAGGGCCCAATCAACAAATAAACGACGCTTATGGTCAAGTGGCTTTAGTTCTTGAACCAGTTGGAACTTGTATTTTTGTAGACCAAGATCTTCAGGCAAAATTCCATGTGGTGGATGCACAGAGTCCAACTTCTTGTGAACTTCGACGAATAGATAAATCTGGATCTTCATCAATACTATCACTTACAGCAGCGATATTTTCTTCTGTACGTACAGTTCTTTGTCTTGTTGTTGTTGTTGCATCGGAAAATGTTGCCCGAGATCTATCGATAGTTTGACGAATAAGCTGCTCTGATGGACGATTATGTGAACCATAAATTTCACGAAACCTCGCATTTTTCGTTTATACCTTCAATTCAGGAACATCCTGTATAGCTGGCGCGTGTGACTTCCTTCCTATTAGAGTCCAATTTAGCCCAACATGTGCGTGCATGTACTGGAAAATGAATACTACCGAGTGTGCCAATGTTTATTTCCATAAACTGGAAACACATTCTGAAGCAGCTTGAAGAGAAAGCCAAAAATGGCGGTTTTGAGCCCATATCTCGAAATTTCAGCAGAATCGAGATTTTCCCGGCGTAATGCTGAGCGATGCGTCATCATATAAAGCTAATTACTTTCGCCTAATAGGGATTTATAGAAAGGCTTGAGCGGGGACTAAGGGTGTCCCATAAATCGATATGAGGCGTCTTGGAGGTGTAAGAGGTAGTCGGCTACTGATAATCCGGACATCACATAAATATGATCAAGTGTGAAGCTACGGCAGGAAGTAATAAGCCCGGCTTATAGTTTCCTTGTCCTTGGCGTACAGCTGAGACGACAGCGGTGAAAAACGAGCATCTCATCTTCATAAATTTCGCAAATTATTCCCATCCTTACTTCTCACCCGAAGAAGTGTCTTTCTGGCTCAGTCAGCGGTTCATCGTCAGTTTTTTACGCACTCCTTACTTTATTATGTCGTCAATCTTGAAAAGTCTGATCCGCAACATGATAATTATTCTGTTTTCTCAACCAGATACGCAAGGGAGCCAAAAACCAACTTATATAGGTACATTTTCAAGTTCGTAAACCAATGAAACAATTTTCATTTCATGCCACTTTCGGTTCTTGAACAATTCCCTGAGTTCTTTATTCCTATAAACAAACTAATCGATTTACCCATCAAAAGTTGACGTTCATGAGGACCAAATTCCCGATGTCTGACATCAACTAAGCATCAGGTGTTTTTCTTAGAGTGATAGAATTTTCGATAGTGATAACAGTGATTTGAAAGAAGGTAGAAGCTATGTTGTTTTGACATTTCTGTTCACTAAGCATTGACAAATTATCATGGAAAGACGCAACAACGTATGCAAATTGTTGAAATTCATTTTCAAAATCAGTGTTCTATTTTCCAAACTTAATATTGTATGGCTAACATAATCGTCCATCAGAGCAGCTTATTCGTCGAACTATCGATAGATTTCGGACAACATTTTCTTTACTGGACGCCACAAAAACACCAAGACAAAGACCTGTACGGACAGAAGAAAATATCGCTGCTGTAAGTGATAGTGTTTGTTAAGATATAGAATTTGATGACCTTATGGTTTTTTAGCACAACACCCTCAATATTACTTTCTCAGTACAAAGGGCAAGGAATAATGGACCCACGGAGAAAAATTTCAGCGAGCACCTTTGATAATAAATAGACAGCAGCATTCGTCCACTGCAATTTGTCCGGTAGAGACAGCCCTACAAATATGACTGAATTTTCGGAAATTTTCCACAAAACGTAGAAAATTTCCTGAAGTAAGGTATCAAACCTAGGAAGGAACTATGTAATTACAGATTCGTAATCTACGACCTCGAATTAGTAAATACACTAACTTTGGTGGCAATCTGAGGACATGATATTTCGGCAAAATTTCCATATTTCGATAATCAATGATTATTTTTTTCAAAATTTGAATGGTTTCAAGTGTTTTTGTTCCAAGAAGATGTTGGTACACCTCATGCTGCAACCGTAACAATTGATTTTTGGAAATAAAGATTTGGCGATAACAGGATTTCGAGAAATGGTCCAAATAATTGGCCTCCAAGATCATGCGACATTGCTCCAATAGATTATTTTCTTTGGGTTATGTCAAGTCATTGGTTTATGCTGATAAACCAGGAATAATAGACGCTTTGGATACCAACATATCTCGTGTAATTGCTGAAATAAGGCCTGAATTACTCGAAAAAGTGGTCCAAAATTGGTCTGGTCGAATGCGGTTCCTCAAAGCTAGTCGTGGTGGACACATGTCGTTGTCGGATATTATTTTTGAAACATAAATGTCTCAAAATTATCTTCCAAATAACAAAAAGGTTTGGCTTAAATCTTTATGTAAATGTGTTTTATTTCAATCTAAAGTTCAATCGCTCAAAAAAAACACCCGATACTTCGAACATACTAAACAAATGTATCAATTTCTAAAATGTTTGATTATATTTTATAATCATTTTTGTTTGTTTCATGAATGATAGAACTTTTTCCTATTCAAGACATTTTAGTAATAATATTATATAATGCATATAGATCCAACATATTCAATTAACATCCATAATTAGGTACAATGATAAAATTAATTCTTAGTAACTTAGTAACGATTGGCCACTGTAATTACAGAATACCAGTGCTCAGGGCCGGACTGGTATGGTGGGGGCCCACCGGGAAAAAATGTTTAGGGGGCCCCAGAGCGCTTGTCGCGGGTGCCCCCAGAGGCTAAGGACCACCGTACTGGTTCAGATTCTGAAAGAGTAACGTAATTTAAGTTGAAAAATAAGTAGAAAAGCAACCTTCCTAAAGATGTGCAACATAGTCGAGTTTGAACATTGGACACTAGGAATTGCTTTTCGCCAATTTCAGAATAATCCCCGAACCCAAATTCAACATTAAATTTTGGAAAAATCCTGGCTGGTTGGCAACCCTAACGTTTGACAAAAGTATAAAAATACAACACATTTGTATTATATAATTTAATACAAAATATACAGGGTGGGCCATCCATAACTTTCCTCCCCGAATTTTGAGCTTTGGGATGGAATAACGAAAAAACGCTCAGACAGGCCAAATTTTGTTGAAAGGGGGATAATAAGGGTGTTCAAATGAGTTTGATATCACTACTACTACTCTAGCTGCAACCCCTAACAGCTCTCATTTTTGAATAGGGAAAAGGGGTGGAGCAGCACCTTGTTGGAAAGGCAATTCAATTTCTTGCATGAGTGTATTTTTTTCATCTCTTTATTATTATACATAGTGACTCAGTATTCCATCAATAACGAATTTGGATATTTGAGATGGAAAAAACGCTCGGACGGATCGAAAAATTCGATATCAATACCCCTCTAGCCGATACCACTTAGAGCAATTATTTTTGAATAGAGATAATAGGTCGATTTACAAAGTGAATCGTGCGCTTTCGTTCAAATTAAATTAGGGTAGCGGCTAGAGGGGTAGTGATATCGAATTCATTTTTTGACCCGTCCGATCTCAAAGATCTAAATTTGACGTGTGAAAGTCATTGATGGAATACTGAATCACTCTGTAAAATAATAAAGCGACAAAAAAAAGAACAACCAAGCAGGAAATTGAATTGCCTTTCCAACAAGATGCTGCTCGACCCCTTTTCCATATTCAAAAATGAGATCTGTTAGGGGTTGCAGCTAGAGGGGTAGTGATATCAAACTCATTTGAACACCCTTATTTGTCCCCCTGTCAACAAAATTTGACCTGTCCGAGCGTTTTTCCGTTATTCCATCCCAAAGCTCAAAATTCGGGGTGGAAAGTTATGGATGGCCCACCCTCACCCTGTATAATCAAACAAAAAATGAGCACTCTGAAAAAAACAAGACAAAAACATAGTCACTCTCAAAAAATCAGTCGGTACACATTATTTGGCTAAAGCATGTTCTGATGAACATGCAAAATATTTCGAGTCAAACAATTGAAAGTTTTTATGATGATTTTCATTATTAGCAAACCTATCTGAGATACTTCGAGAAATTTGATTTATAAAAGTTTCCACTTCAAACCTTTTACAAGCATTATCAAAAATAAAGTCATCCATCAATTCGAACTAAAATTTTTCTCAATATCGACAATGCCTTCTTCTTCCAATTTTTTGTTAATAAAATATATGAATTTGTCTATTTGGCTTTTTATTTGTCCAAATTTTTCAAATAAACTTTCAATACCACTGTTGGCATGCATAACCATATTGTATGATTGAACTAGATCAATTCCATAGGTTTGAAGGTATTTGGATGCTGGTGTAAGGCATGAAAAACACTTGCTCATTGTAAGGGACAATAAATAGGAACCATTTTTATTTTAGTGTAACATAGGTTAAACATATCAATAGATGTTGATATGAAAATGGGAAAATTAAACAAACACCTTTTTAGTGAAGCCATTAACCGAAATAAATCTAATATGTTTCAGTAAATAAGTAACCACCGTTTTAGACAAGGGCCCCCACAAACCACATAAGGGGGCCCACCGGGGAATTCCCCGGTACCCCGCCTGTCCAGTCCGGCCCTGCCAGTGCTATAAGTAAACTTGTTCTTCAAAATACCATTCATCTAGTGGAAAAGTAATCGAAAAGCAAGACAAAAAGGGGGCGAATCGCTGATTTGATTAGTTGAGTGTGGCCGGCGATATTCAGATAAAATCTCTCTCGGAAAACTCTCACCGAAATCACCATTAAAGCCGCCTGAGAGATCAGCCAGAATTCAGCAACAGGTTAGCCGAAGCGTCGTGCTTCGTTGGCTTGAAATCACCGCACTAGGAAGAGATTAATTTCACAGGATAGCTCGAATTCCCGAGAACGATGTGTAATTGTCCATAAAGGGTTATATTATGCATTTCGCGCTCCATGGATGGTCTGATTTGCGAATCTTACAGGTTAACACCTATTCTCTGTGTTGTTTGAATATTTAAATAGTCGTTGAGAATATAACCGGATCATGTCATGAATTTGGGGTTGAGAAATAATAATGAGGTCATCAAATTGGATTCATGATGAATCGAGCAAGCAAAAAGGTTCAGGAACTCGTTGACAACCCCAAATTTCCACATTTTCATATTTGACAGTTGCCAGAAAGCTGAAAAGAGGCTTCATCTGAAACAAAAAAAATTCACTGAGAAACAACAGCCCTTCGGGAATTTTCAAGCTATCAAACTTTCAGCTAGAAAATAGGACAATTATTGAATAATTTTTCGTTTTTCTTGAATTCTTATTCTTAATATTCTGATTTCTTTATAATTTCCTGAAAATCTTCGAAAACATCGACCGATGTATTTTAAATTGTTGAATTTGACCCGAAATTTCGTCATAATCAAAATTAAACTAAATGCAGCAGAATTTTTTCAGAAATTCAATTTCACTCTCTACTCTGAACCATCCACAACGGAATTCAACGAATCCACTGATATGTTCCTCCATAATCTCTCGCCTCTTATGGATATGTATCCAGTTCAGCCCATATTGCTTATCTGAAATTTATCATATCATAATCATTTGTTTACACATTCCGTTTATCTCTTTAGGTAGATACCTAGCATTGGATACTCTGTGAATATGTAGTAAAGCTTTGTATATGAATTTACATCCCAAAAAAAGCACCACTAATGTGACAAGTTACCTGAGAAATTAAGGATGTGAAGCAAAAATCGAATGCAATGAAACTACTGTGCTTATTTCTCACAATAACGATATTTGAGATCGTGAGTTTAAGGACGATTCCACTTGATACCTATTTGGAGACTCCTGATTGCCCAAATTATTGTATCTGTGATGAAATTGAGAGAATTGTGAAATGTGAAAATGCTAATTTGAGTGACATACCGGATAAAGTCAATAAGAATGTGAGTACCGAATCAAATAATGAATAAAAACCATAAACATGTACAATCACAGATATAAAATTGAAATAACGCTCACTGATCTCATCATAACCGTAATTGCTACGAAAAAAAGGGAAAATTTTTCGACCAGTGAAAGATTAATACTCCAAAATTATAAATTAATAATATCATAACAAAATACATAATCGTTTTATGCATTTTTCATGGGTATGTTTTCCTAGCATTTCAAAATAATTGAAAAATTCCAATGAATCTGGAGAATAAAGAATCACGCTATCCATTTTCCAAAAAGCATCCCAAATTCAAATCAAATGATCAAAATAAATCATTTTGACAAAGGACAATCCAATAAGAAAACAAAATCCTAAAGTATGATTGTGCTGCCATCTTGCTCTTGAATATTCGAGTGACAGAGCTTGGAATATTTGTGGCTGATGCATAAAACTTCACTTCCACAATGTTACTAAAGAAATCTAGTATCTCAATAATACAAAAAATGAATAACTACTTCAACATTTCTATTTGAAACGGTAATGAATAATAATATTTCTCGATTCGATTGAATTTTCTGCTTGAATTCTCACCACCATTTTCGATTGTGAACTTGAATGAAGCAATTAAATTCGTTCGTCACTACTGAAGTAGTTCAGTTTAACGACTATAGATGTCGCCCTGTCCTGTGATCACAAAGGCAGTCCTTTCACTCTATATATATCTATATTATAGAAAACGGTTATCAGAATGCATCTGTACTTGAGCTCTTGAGCATTTCAGATGAGCCACTTTACTTGGATATAAACAGATGGCAGCACCAATTTGTGAATTCTGTTCAAAATTTTTTGCTTAGATCCTTGATATATGATATTGAGAACTATTCTTTTTATACTGAACAAATCAATTTTTTTTCATGTATGGAGTAAGTACGTCAAATAATTTCATATTTCCAGTGGATTGTCATCTGATTTTATTGATCATTTAATTGAAGAAACCGAAGAATTTACTACACTCATGATAATCAAGTTAAACAAGAAATTACAACTTAATTGTTTCATTTACCGTTATTGATTCAATTTCTCATTTTCAGGTCACATTTTTGACTTTATCACACAACAACTTCAACGGTATACCTAGAGGCATTGAGAATCTACTGAAATTATATTTTCTGGATCTATCAAACAATAAGAAAATCACTGTGGTTGAAGTGAACTTCGAGAGTGCGTCACTTCGAAATCTCCAACTGAAAAGATGTTCAATTGATTATATCGATAATAGTATTTTCAGGGGATTTCCGAACTTAGAAATACTGAATTTGTCAGGTAATCCAATCAGCTTTCTCAACAATTCTCTTGTGTCTCAGTCGTTGAAAACTTTGGTCTTGAGCGAGTGCAAATTAAAATATCTAAAACCAGATGCATTTTCCAAACTGTCTGTTTTAACTTATTTATCAGTTGGTGAAAATGTGAATCTGAAACAATTTCATAGCGAGTCTAACAGTTTGATGACTCTTGATGCCTCCAACTGTAATTTGGAGCATCTCCCTTCGGGGCCTTTGATGAAGGTGGTGGATTTGGATCTGCATGGAAATAATATCCAGATGTTGAGAAACAAAAGTTTCGCTTATATCACCAGCATCGAGACTTTGAACATTTCGTTCAACGCTATAAAATACATCGAAGTTAATAGTTTTTCACGCCTGGACCGTATGACAGTGCTTGACCTTTCGTACAACCGGCTAACAACAATAGAAAAAGCAACGTTCAAGAAGAACGAGAGACTTAATTCCTTGTATTTGTCCCACAACTACATCAGAAAGATTAAGGGAATTTCCAGTGACAGTTTGGAGTTGCTCGATTTGAACTCTTGTGAAATAAACCATTTGTCGCAATATTCCTTGGATGATCTTCCGGCATTGACTGAATTGCACTTGGTACGTAATCAAATATCACACATACCCGATAATATGGAAGCAACACATTTAGTTTACTTGGATATCAGTCATAATGACATAAGTTCATTGAATAATGCCACGTTTTCTTCTTTGCGCTCTTTGAGATTTCTCGTTTTATCCGGCAATAAACTGACAACTCTGGACCCAAAATTCTTTCCACAAGTGATCGATCTATCGATAGAAGATAACCCATGGCTTTGCGACTGCGAAGCTTTGCGTCAGATTTACTTCTGGATGATAAGAACAGACCAGAATATGAAGAAGCTGAGATGCCAGTTACCTGTGAAACTGGAAGGTCTCACGTGGGAAGAAGCATGCTCTAGCACTTGGTCTAAAGTTAGCAGTCCTAAAGCGAATACTTGGATGTACAGCCTGTCATTTTTCATCACTGTCACAGTTCTGATTTTCTTGGTCTTCGTCTCGAAAAAACTGGATCAGCGAAAGAAAATCCAGGCCGAGCAACAAGCCGCCGAGAGGCTAGCAGTCGAGAGAGAAGAATTCATTCAAAGGCAACAAAGAAGGGAACGAATGAGACAACTGGAAGAGCAAGAGGCGTCGAGGAATGCTCCAGATCCCAGGGAATCGCAGGGACCACCAACGTATAACGAAGCTCTTATGTTACCTAGACTTGACGCCTCCCACCCAAGTTTAGCAGGTAGTTTGTACAGTTTTTCTTCCTTGAATAACAGCAATCCAGATGTTTCCAAAAGGAGAAGGGCCAGAAGAAAACGGAAAAAGAAGTTATCTACTTCACAACCCGAAGTGTCCACCAACCCTAACCTCACCGAAGGGGAGTTGAATCTATCGGACATTGATGATCAACATCGGAATACGGAATTGGAAGAAAGTAGTTTTTGAATCGAAATTCAACATAACATCTTCAAAAAATATAATTGTAACAGTGAGAGGAGAGAATTAAATTATTCAAGTCGCTTCGACGGTGTGAAGCTAGTTATGGAAAAATCCTAATTCCTAAGAGGGTATTATGGATCCAATTTTGTACTGAAAATTTTTATATTTATCAATCTTATTATGTAATATATTATAGTTATTAAATTTCTCAATCAATGTGAACCAATCATTTCCGAATACAATTTCAAGAGAAATCAACGCTGAAACTTTTTGGCCATTCATAATTATTTCTCATAGCGTCAAACATTACTTAAACCTTATGGAATCATGAAAAATTATGGATGACGATTAAAAATGGGTCAAAATTGATTTTTGAGAGTATTACTATTAAAAAAATATGATATGAAAGCTTATAAATTATTGCTCCAAAATTTTGACATGACATATACAGGGTCTTTCACGAGGAACCTCACCCATATTTATACGGGAAACTACTGAACGTATTTTCATGAAATTCAGCACTTATAAGTATTTCACGATGCTGATGAAATCTAAAATATTTTCAAGGCATGAGCACCTCCGGTTTTTCCGGAAATGACGTCAACTTCCGTTTTTCAAATTAGAACACCATTTTTTTATTGCAGAAATAGATTCCTCAGAAAATTTCAAGTTATTTTGATGTAACATTTTTCAGTTTTGGTTGGAAAATTCTCTCTGAGCGGGAAAATTCGAAAAAAAAATCGAAAATAGAGCTCCGCTGAAACAAGAATAACTTCGAGGTTTTTGGATGGAAAATTTTCATTTTTGGGATTTTTCAAGATGTAAGATTGATGTATCCACTTTAAAAATCGAAATCGCGATTCATGATACAGGGGGTGAAAAAATCGCTTTCAAAGTTAGGGATGACAAAATCGTGAAAAATCAATTTTTTCAAATTAGAACCCCATTTTTTTATGGCAGATATTGAATCTGCGTTAAAAAATAATGTGAGTGTATGCATCACACCCTTGCCCTGAAGTGGATATTTTCTGAGTTATTCACAAAAAACTGTTTTTCGTCTTGAATTTTCAGCTATTTCTTTTCCCTTCACGCCGAAAAGATGAAATTTTCAGGAACTGTTACTTAAAACATGTTTCAGATTTTACTACCCTAATATGCAAGAGAAAAAAGTTACAGGTTGTTCCTAAATAGATGGCGAATTTGGATTCGAATTTGTATCGGAAACCTCTTTATTTCAACTAATCGGCCATCGATTTTCTCTCCAGTGATAAATAAATAATTCCTTATGAACCATATGCAAAAACTTACCATGCTTTACATTCTTTTTTTTAATGATAGATATCATTAATTACATCTGCCAAATTCCTCTTTATTCAGTAGATGTAATTAATGATATCTATCATTAAAAAAAAAAGAATGTAAAGCATGGTAAGTTTTTGCATATGGTTCATAAGGAATTATTTATTTATCACTGGAGAGAAAATCGATGGCCGATTAGTTGAAATAAAGAGGTTTCCGATACAAATTCGAATCCAAATTCGCCATCTATTTAGGAACAACCTGTAACTTTTTTCTCTTGCATATTAGGGTAGTAAAATCTGAAACATGTTTTAAGTAACAGTTCCTGAAAATTTCATCTTTTCGGCGTGAAGGGAAAAGAAATAGCTGAAAATTCAAGACGAAAAACAGTTTTTTGTGAATAACTCAGAAAATATCCACTTCAGGGCAAGGGTGTGATGCATACACTCACATTATTTTTTAACGTAGATTCAATATCTGCCATAAAAAAATGGGGTTCTAATTTGAAAAAATTGATTTTTCACGATTTTGTCATCCCGAACTTTGAAAGCGATTTTTTCACCCCCTGTATCATGAATCGCGATTTCGATTTCTAAAGTGGATACATCAATCTTACATCTTGAAAAATCCCAAAAATGAAAATTTTCCATCCAAAAACCTCGAAGTTATTCTTGTTTCAGCGGAGCTCTATTTTCGATTTTTTTTTCGAATTTTCCCGCTCAGAGAGAAGTTTCCAACCAAAACTGAAAAATGTTACATCAAAATAACTTGAAATTTTCTAAGGAATCTATTTCTGCAATAAAAAAATGGTGTTCTAATTTGAAAAACGGAAGTTGACGTCATTTCCGGAAAAACCGGAGGTGCTCATGCCTTGAAAATATTTTAGATTTCATCAGCATCGTGAAATACATATAAGTGCTGAATTTCATGAAAATACGTTCAGTAGTTTCCCGTATAAATATGGGTGAGGTTCCTCGTGAAAGACCCTGTATATCGAGAATAAAAATCTGTGGATTTTATGCTTGGTACAATCCAGTCCATCTCCTAGGTATTTTTCGGAATACCTCGCCTATCGGCAACAATTGGGTTTGTGAATTTTCGTTTTTGTAGGGTTCAATTGTTCGAAACTTCCGCTGCAATTTCCTGTTTTAGAATTGTTGTTTTGAAAGCATTATAGACGAGGGTTTCAGTTGTTATCACAGGCGAATATCTAGCGACAATTAGGGCTTGTCAGGCAATTCTCTATGACCGAGCATCCGCGATAAGTGTACAAAATATTACTCAGCTTTCTCTAAATTGCATTAAGACCATTCAATACATTCTTCGTCGAACTGTCACTGAAATTCGTTATCATTTTCAGAATTCAATTATTTATCATTTACGTTACGATGTTAATTTCTATAACAATTGTCTCATTATCATTCGTTCATGAATAAGACATTCAACGAACGCATTCTTTCTAGACCGTCAATTATATTCCATTATATATTCTTATAACTCGAATTAAAGGAAAGTTATTATGAACGAGAAAAATACATAAAAATCACCTCATAACACCGGTTTTTTCGTAAAATTCAATTAAAACCTGAGGATAGGAAGTAATTGAAACAGTACTATTACTTCATATAAATTAAAAAAACAATAATAGAATGCGAAATGTATTCTCGATCTCTATACTCCATTTTATTGGTATTACGAAAACACTTGATGGACATAATGTTTTTCAGTACGTGAAACAAATATTTGGCAATTCTCGATTAAATGATAAATGATAGTAGTACCGGCAAGAAAAGGTCTGTTTGCACGAACCGAATGCATGAATAGTTCCAGCTGCGAAATGCTTGCAAGACAGAAAATATCCTTTTGATCTTTCGGAACTGGAAGGCTTCAAAAGGCACAAAATGGTTCGGGTACACGTGTTCGAAAACCAGCTGCCGAAGAATTCATTCAATGATTGATGCCATTCAGAAAGAGGCCACTGATATTGCTGGCGAAACAATAAAACAGCTTGCTCTTAAACAAAGGATATTTAGGTACCTCATCCTACATGTGCAACATCATGTGGCCTACCCCAATGGATCAGATCCTCAAGGTAGGTACGCTGTTCTGCACATAACAAAAATAATTTGTGAAACTATAAGTTTCTGATATGAACTCGACCGGGTATTTTTACAACGGCAAATAGCACACTTTACTTGCAGCACCCTGTATACGGAATTCCAAATCACACGAATAATAGGAAAAAAGATTATTATCCTCAGATATGTTGAGCAAGCCCCTCATAGGTTTAAATATCAACGAGGTGGTCAGGTAAGTTTCATCCATTCATAAAAAAATTATGAATGGATTCCAAGTCCACTATTATAGGCGCGTTGGTTTGTTCTTTTATTCAAGACGAATTTGATCGTAACAACGCCTGAGAAACGTCTGACTAGTCGAAGTAAGCTTGTGAGAAGTTGGCGAGAACATAGGGTGTCATCCCTTCGCGAGGGATTGTTTTACGGGCCTTAGGTAGATGAAATTGCTGAAGAGTACTTTTATTTTCATATTCATCTCGGTAGGGGCCTTGCTAAAATCGAAAATGCTACACAATCAACATTTAAAGACGGTGCACCGCACCATACATCTTCACTCTCCCAATCTGGGAAATAATAATAGAATGTTTATTTTATTGCTGGTATCAAAATGAAAGTTTTCGAGGACGTTGAATTCTGACCCATATGTATTCACTCTTTTAATGTATCCCATATCACCGTGTATATTTTGAAAGTGTTAGGTTATGGTCGTTTTCCTGTCAGATGAATAACCAACGTTGTCCCTTCTACATAGAGGTCGTAGTAATTACGTATTTATCGAAATGTTTATTTACTTCGAGAAAATAATGAATTTGGGAAAATATTATGTGAATACAATGATTCCAAAGATCTGGCGAATGTTGAGGAAACTTTTTTCTTTGTCAATACTGGAAATATTTCAGCCATAGGTAAATGGTGGATAGGTGATGCTCTTAGCTACTTGTTGAGCCTAATAAAATAACATTTCGCCCGAAGTTCAAAGTGTTATAATTTTTTTGCCATTTTTCTAGAACTTTCCCATTTTTCTCATTAAAATCTTGAATTTTTTTTTAATTTAATGCTCGAGGTGCCTATAAAATGATTTATTTCTTTAGTCTAGTCTTGTCTTATTCAGATTGAATCATAATTCCATACAAACGTCTTCAAAAAACCTGACAGCGTCGTATCAAACATCAAAATGAAAAAAAAATAATGTTGTGTCCACTTTACAAAGTGGAATAAAAAAGAAATTACACAGTGTGGGGTTTCAAAATGGTTTTAAAAACTTCTCTAGTTAATACTCTTTGCAATGGTATGTAACATGTACCATTAATAATCAGAAAACTCAACAAAAAACCGTTTTGTCTTCAAGGATGCCTTAAAAGGGTGACGACAAAACTATTCCATTGAGCAGGTAAAATCTTTTCTCTCATTCTAACACAGCTAAAAATAGCGTGCTCATTTTATAGACACCTCGAGCATTAAATTTAAAAAAATTCAAGATTTTAATGAGAAAAATGGGAAATTTCTAGAAAAATGGCAAACAAATCATAACACTTTGAACTTTGGGCAAAATGTTATTTTATTAGGCGCAACAAGTAGCCAAGAGCATCACCTATCCACCATTTACCTATGGCTACTCACCCTCCAAACACCCTGTATAAACATGGTTGACAGATTCAGTTATGCTATTTTCTTGTATCGAAATCAAGAATCGAGCTAGGTGGAATTCCCCACTTTTCAAAATTCTCAAGAAAAAGGCCTACAGAAGACATTTAAATACCTTTTTGCACAACTTGAAATACTCCTGTATGAAAATGTAGTACACGAAATCTGTGCCACAGTTAAACCGTAATAGAACTAACTCAATTTACAAAGTGAAAAAAATGTGAATTGAAATTAGCATTGGCAACGACTCTGAGGATCATTTGACATTCAACGAGTACCAACCTGCGTCAGTTTTAAGTAGAAAAACTTGATAAACCTAAATCATGGCCAACCGGGAGTAAAGTTTAGATTTCCATTTGTGAAATGGAATTTTTCCTAATGATGCACCTGAGCAAAATATGAGCGATTTGAAAAATCTCAATTTTTGGATGGAAACCTTCACCTAGTCTCAATCAAGTCTTTCATGAAATCACACATCTTTAATATGTGAAATACATATGTTGAAATGAAATAAATTTCGACACTCATCGAAAAATGAATATTTTTTTACATATACTGGTTGATTTCATATAAGTTTGGTTATGTCTAGACATAAATTATTTCAGAAATGCCAAAATGACTAGCAATTATCGTTGTCAATATATCAATTACTGAGAAATGACACTTGAAACGATTTTGAATGTATTCTTTCGATGATTCCCTCATGAAACAATCTAGAAAACGAGATGAATAAGATGTTGATGGACCTCTATCGACGAGGCTATCGACTTTCGAAAGTAGTGTTGAACTTGAATAAAAAAAATGCGAATATACAGGGTGTCCCACGGTCGAACGCCTATTAGACGTTTCTGGAGAACTGGACATATTTGAAATCTGAAAATTGGGATTATGATATTGTCAAAGCACAAGTTATGGCCAATTTTCGATCACAGTTTTTGACACAAAATTTGAAACACCCTGTGATGATATTCATGAAATTCAAAAGATGCATGACCTTTCCACACTCTTCTACTTTGACGTCGTGAGAACGGTTTACACTCAGGATGTTCAGAATAACAAAAATGAACATGATACTGACTAGGAATATTCGACTTTTTTTCAGGTTTCTTTTCGATATTTTGAAAACTATTCGAATGAATACAATGGTTTTAACAGAAATGTGTTCAGCATTGAATCATATCAGAAACGAAAAAACTGTTAAAACAAATTTTTGAGCAAATTTATTTTCACTCCCTGTATAACCGGAAATTCTCTGGCTCTGAAAATATTTTAGGTCTGTAGAGAATTTCGAACAATATCATAATCCCAATTTTCAGATTTCAAATGTGTCCAGTTCTCCAGAAACGTCTAAAAGACACTCGAACTTGGGACACCCTGTATATATGGAACAACATAGGCCTCATTTTCAAGAGTGTTTCGTGAAGCTAAAAAACCTAAGTTTTCTAGATCAATAGCATTCAGTTATTCGAAATCTAGAAAAAGCTTTTCGAGACAAGGTTTATTGAACTGGTCAGGGGTTGTGTTCAACCGTCACATTATGAAGCTGCGAAGACGATAGGTCTTCATCTTGTAGAGAGAAAGAGCCTGATTATAAACGGTCGTTTCATTTTGATTGCTTGGGCACAATTAGAACCTGGAATATTACAGACTTTACGAGGTAGAACTGCAAGTAATGGTTACATCGAAAGGCATCAACACCTCCGTTCAAGATTTATATACAGGCTTCCAGTTTCATAAAATTGAAATTCCTTCGAGATATAGCCGAGTTCTGAATGTGCGAAAGATGAATTGAGTTGGCTATGTGTAACTTACATATAAATATGTAAGTCATTTATTCCATGACACGACGGGTTTTTCAAATCGTACACCAGAGTCATAAGTGGTTGGATATCGTTAATTAAATTTAAACGAAATGTTTCCTGATCTTCTCTAAAGAAAAAATTGTGGATGAACACTGATCGAATTCCGCATCGAACCAAAATGAGGTAATATAAGGACAGAAAGGAGATTCGTAACGCTGAAATCGTATTTTGTCTTCTAGGGTGGTCTGGTTTCTTTCTTCTATACTCCGATATAGTTCGGGCATTATTTCATTATGCTTGAAGTTTTCGTAAGAACTCACGAGACTGATGATCATTTCCATTGAGACTCTGAGCTGATTATGCACTAGCATTTCGAATTTTGATTGTCGATAATATTCCAGCACTAATATAAATTTCGAAAAATAGATTTTCAAGATTAACTTTCGATTTTTTGTAATGAATTTCGAGGAGACCTATTTTTTATGCAGTTTGAGTCATCAATAAAGTCATCCATCATCAATATTCGTTATGCTGATGCAATATTCAAGTATGATCAAAAGGGTCACATTAAACTCGCAAAATCGGAATGAACTTATGGTAATTCATTTCCCTCGATAAACGATTGGCCAGACAAAACACGGCTAAGGAATAATTACGCTCGGAAACAAGGTCACGATCTCTTTCAGAACTGTAGGTAGCCTATTCGTTCCTAGCATATATCAAAATCTATTTATGTTCAATCTTTTTCTTCCGGTTTAAACTATTCCAGATGACGTTTACTGTTAATCATAATCATTTTGCATCATTCATTTCACACCTACTGCCAA
Source organism: Adalia decempunctata (assembly GCA_951802165.1). Taxonomy (NCBI): domain Eukaryota; kingdom Metazoa; phylum Arthropoda; class Insecta; order Coleoptera; family Coccinellidae; genus Adalia; species Adalia decempunctata. The sequence continues at coordinate 7,283,438 of OX637704.1, read as the reverse complement.
TTTTCTACTTGAGTTTCATTTGAATTGAGAAAGGTCGCTGATAAGCATGAGAAAAACTACAACAACGAAATGGCCCACGAAAATGGCACTGCTGAACTAGCAGAAGGTCAAGCATAGGCAAGTAGCTGAGAATATTATTTGATGTAGGCAAAATTCAAACTCTTCATCAGAATATCTTCATTTGACGAAACGGCAAACTCATCACGATAAAATAATGATAACAACTTTGTTTTTTGATTTCGTGAAGATTTATACAATCTATCTTATAGTATCAGGATTTTAACAGCGGAAGGGACATCTTACGAGGATATATTGAAAAATTCTTAGCCTACTATAGAACCAAACAAAATTTCAGTGTCAAAATATTTTATTACCCAACCAACATATTCTCATTATTCTCCTCTTAATTGAATACATTTATTACAGCGAACCTGCAACGTCTCTAGACCTTTAAAAAAAATGTGTCTGCTCTGCAAACCAGTCCTCCACAGCTTTCATTACCTCCTCGTTGGAAGAAAATTTACGACCTTTTAAACTTTTTTTTCAGTTGAGGAAAGAGAGGATAGTCGGAGAGAGCCAAATCTGGTGAATAATGGGGGTGTTCTAGTAATTCTAACCCTAAATCACGAATTTTTTGGATGGCAACATGAGATTTGTGTACTGGGGCGTTGTCCTTTAAAAACAAAATACCTTCGGATAGCTTTCCGCGTCTTTTCTCTTAAATTTTTTCCCGTAGAGTGGTCAGTAATGTCGAATAGTAATCTCCAGTTATTGTTCTACCCTCATCCAAAAAATCAATCGTGATAACTCCATGGCAATCCCAAAAAATTAAAGCAAGAACTTTTCCAACAGATTTTTGGACACGAAACTTCTTAGGTCTTGGAGAACCAGAGTGTCGCCATTCCATCGATTGTAACTTTCTTTCTGGATCGTAGAAATGTATCCAAGTCTCATCCATACTAACAATTCGGTTTAAGAAGTCTACATCGTTTTCAAATCGAGCACAGATCGAACGCGATGCTTCTACCCTTGCACGCTTTTGGTCAACATTCAAACATTTGGGGATCCGTTTTGCTGAAATTTTTCTCATGTCCAAATTGATGTGAACTATATGATGAATGCGTTCGTATGAAATCTTCAGTGCTTCAGATATCCGTTTTAGCCCAATTCGACGGTCTGATGAAATCATGTCATGAACCGCATCGATATTTTCGGGGACTGACACAGAAACTGGCCTTCCCGATCGGTCATCATCTTCAATGGAAAATTTACCTCTTTTGAAGCTTGCAGTCCAATTTTTCACGGTTGCATACGAAGGACATTGATCACCAAGGGTATCAAGCATATCTTCGTAAATCAGCTTACCTCCTAACCCTTTTAAATACAGGTATTTCATGATGGCTCGATACTCCAATTTTTCGATGTTTACAATTTCGGTGGACAACTTTTTTTTAAATTTATTCTGTAACTCTGGTTTACTTTTTTGACGTCGAACTCTACACTGACACTTCTAATAAGTTATTGTTCGTTGATATGGTATCGCAATATTTTGTTTATGCATGGAACTGGTCTAGGCTAACTAGATATCAATACATCCTCGTATTTTAGGAGGAAAACTCATCAAAAATAGGCATATAAAAGTTGGAAGAAAATATCGTTTTTGAGCGCTCCTTCTGCTTGAACGAGAGCTATATCAAATTGTGCGTCAACTCTCCATAAAATATATCATAAACATATCTACTCATCTCATCGCGGAACATCCTGTATATCGCGAATTTGAAGTGAATTAATCGAATATGCTTCAAGCTCGTCCTAGAATATCAGCCTTGCGAATGAAAATGTACAGAGTGTCCCAGAATCTTCGTCAAACATGCCAGAAATGCGGCTTGACTATTATCTGTTTTGGATGAAACTTTTTCCGAAGGTCGCCAAACATAACGACTAAGTTAACCGCCAAAGCGAATACGTCTCCACTAATTATCTTCCAAATAGTGGCTCCTTCAAGCTTTTGACTTCCACTAACAATATGGGTCCTTGTGACCTTGTATATCTATTGAAAAGAATTCCAGGAAAGCACTCATTGATACTTTGGGGAAGAAAAATATATCCAGGCATAATGCAGCAGATAGAAACGTATCTGTTTACACTATTCGTATTTGTGGAGAATACATTCACACAATAATAAAGAATCTTTCAACGAGAACTAGTTTTTATCGAGATGAAACACAATCTGTGTAACCAAATAATGGAAAAAAATTGAATTAAATGAAATTGAAGTTTACGCAAACTTTGAAAGATTCCTAATGAAGGAAATCAGAAAAGTACAAGCATGTTGAATTTTCTTGTTATGATTTCTTCGAAAGAAAAGATGAAATTGGTGAACTTGATTGTATTTCCAGATGATCAGAATCGACCAAGTCAGACTTCATTTGCAACTGCTCATTTGTAGGTAATTCAATATAGTTGATTCATGGTAATTCAGAATTAATTCAATTTAAGGAACATAATATTATCGTTATGAGAGGTTTGTATGTGCTTTAGAATTGAAGACGTCGTTTCTTAATGGTCGCACATAGCTTAAAACGATTCGAAAATTGCAGAAATTATCCAGTTGATTGAGCGAGACCCTACCGTCACTACACGAATTTCTCTAGAGGAACTAACGACATGTAGGGCGAAACAATGCACAAAGATAAGTAGGTTCGGGACTTCGACCAATATCGAAAAAATAGCGACACAATTCCCCTCCTTATTCTAATCTCGACGAAAAAGTAACAGAATGTAGATTGAACTTTGGATAATAAGAACGAGTACCTACCCATATCAGCTTTGGCGTTAGCATGAAAAAAATTCAAACAGAATAAAAAACCGGTTGATCGGCGTCATAGCATTGTGCATTAAATTTCGCATGTTAAGAGTCTCGAGACATGAACAAATATGAAATCCATCTACCAAAAATTAATAACAATCATTAGAAAATTGATTGGCGTCATTATAGTATAGACGAAAAATATTGAAGTATATTCTAAACTCTAAAGCATTAGATAAAATAATTCTATTTCATATCGAGCGTGAAAAGTCTATGTATTTAATTTTTTGTCACATAACTTTTTCATTTATCTCAATATTTGAATAACATTAATGTTTTCGATAAAAGTTTTCACTTCATTCAGAATTCCACTTCACAAATAATTTTTTTATTTTGTTTGAATTTTCATTTTTAAATGACAAGTGGAAATAAAGAATGACTCGTTTTTTTACCTGCTTTTATTTCAGTGATAACTTGGTGAAATAAAAAACAAATGATTACTATTATAAAACGCTTTTATGCTCTAATTTTCCCTACAAAAGTACCCCATTTTTCAGGTATGTAGATTGTTTTGGAGAACAGCTTCCCCGAAAATCAGAAGGTCCTGCCCTAAGGGCCAAACTTTCGGATCTGTCTTTAGAGCAGTACACTCTCTGATGATAGGGCGCCAGCACCCTTTTAGGTTTTATAAATTTTTATAGCATGCGCTATTTTTCAATAGATGAACTAGCGTGATGGGCATGAAGGAACATTTCCGTCCTAGATAAAGACGACTACCTACCAGTCGCTCTATGTCGGAAACACCATTTCACGACAAATGGCTTATACCGATAAGGAAAAGGTCAAAATAACAATGTTAGAACCTAATTTGAACTGGACGGTCAATTTGTTAAGAGGAAATGCCCCAAACTATTTCATTATGGTTGTTTCATGTTGTGATGAGAGCAAAATCAGGTTTCTACAAATTATGTGTGTCTCTAGAAAGACTGAACCTGAATATGTACTTCCGAACACTAATTCTTCAATGATTTTTATTTTTTTAACGTATTCAGAGTTTATACCAACAGAGCTCTTAAACGATCAATTTCACGCCCTTTAGTGCTGTTTTAAATATTCAACTGAAAAGTTTCATATGGAACATCTGTGTCTAGGACACCCTATATATGCGCATATTTGATATATTCCTTGGAATTACTGTTCAAAAGTTAATCAATTCAGTTCGATGAAATCATTCAGTCATAACAATACCATTATAACTTGATATCTTCCACAATTCCTCCAGTGATAACTAGAACAATACACCGAAAGTATCTCTTATTAAAAAATTCGACTAAATGGATTGACACGTACGTAACCTAATTATAAAATATCATAATTATGCAGACGATTATCCATTGTTATTTTTTCAGTAATTGTTGCAGCAAAAAATAATAGTTACAGAATGTTCCGAAAATGAGTAACGGGAAAAATATGAAGGAATTACATCATTAAATACACTGCGCAAGAAAATTAACGCACATTCGGAAAATCTCAATTTTAATGAAAGTTAACTATACATTGACTTTATAACTTATTTTTTATGTTCTTTCGGGAAGGTTTTGAACGAAACAAGACACATTAAATGGAAGAAAAATTCACGATTTCACCGAATCTTATGTGAAAGAAGAGAAATGAACAATTTTCAAAATACTGAAATGCTGATAAGTGATTTAATACTTGGTATTTCCACCCCTTGCGTTAATTACAGCTCGGCAACGACGGTTCATACTCAAAATGAGTGATCTTAAAATGTTCTGATCTAATCCTTCCCAGATTTCTCAGAGTTGGATTCCCAAGTCATTAAGAGTAGCTGGATGATTTTCTGAACTTCTCAGCCTTCTATTGAGGTTATCCCAAACCTGCTCAATCGGATCGAGGTCTGGACTTCTTGCTGGCCATTCCATTCGAGAGACTTCAACCTCTTCAAGGTACTCCTGAACGATGCGCGCACGATGGGGTCTGGCATTATCGTCCATAAAAATGAAATTTTCACCAATGTATGGGGCAAATGGCACTACATGCTCTTCAAGAATGTTCCTTATATACTTATCAGCATTCATAGCTCCCTTATCAACGACCACTAGGTCTGTGCGAGCAGTCAAAGATATTCCACCCCATACCATAATCGATCCTCCCCCGAAACCAGTAGTATTCAGGAAATTGCACTGAGCATATCTTTCATGTGGACGTCGGTATACAAGGGAACGTCGATCACAATGGTAGAGGCAGAATCTAAACTCATCTGTGAAGAGAACTCTTTCCCAATCGGCCTCTTCCCAAAAGATATGCTCTCTCGCAAAATCCAAACGCGCCCTTCGATGGGCTGGGGTAAGAGCTGGGCCTCTTGCCGCGACACGAGGCCTTAAATCATATTCTCTGAGGCGATTTCTTATTGTCTGAGTGCTAATTTGCACCTCATGAGTTCGCCCAAGCTGATTTTGAAGGAGGCGAGCGGTTGCAAACCGTTGTCTCAACGAAGAAACTCTCAAGTAACGTTCTTGAATGGCAGTTGTTACCCGTGGTCTACCCTGTCCTGGTCTTCGGACATTCATACCTGTCTCCCTGAATCGCTGCAACATTCTGGACACACTTGTATGGGAAACTCCAAACCTTTCCGCAATTCTTGTGTATGTCCACCCTTCTTCTCGCAAAACTACCGCTTGGGGACATTCCTCTTGGGTCAAATTGCGTGTTTCGCGTTGCATAGCGATCGAGTGTAGAAAATCAAACGAAAGAAAAACTATTGATCACTAGAATTGATCGAGGACAACTGATTTTAGAATGGAGCCAATACATTCAAAATCTGATAATATCATATTTTTTTATTCCTGCTGGGAGAAAACATCTGTATTGAAGGAAAACGTTGAAAGTGGATAACATATGCATGCATAATTCTGATAAAAATAATTATCATTGAGAACACCTTCAGATGTAGAATAAATTTGAGATTTCCATAATGTGCGTTAATTTTTTTGCGCAGTGTATTTTATTATTATTATTATTATTAAAATAAGTTTAAAGTTTAGGCATTGCCTATAAACTCACAGAAAATATGACATACAGAATCCAAAGAAAAAAGAAAAGAAAAACAAATTCAAATTCAAATGAAGAGGCCAAAAAGTGCTAGAATTAAGAGCGAAAAAAAAAACATGTCCATTTTTTTTTAATATTTGATCACATTCCTGTTATTAATACTCTGAGGATGATCTCTTTCTTTCTTTAAAAACACGATAATTTCTCAAAAGTCCTATGATGAAAATTTTACGTCAAAAATTCTTTCTCCAAGGATATTTTATTTTTGTGTTTCAAAAATCACGAGCACAAACCCCTGGCTACTGATGATGCCGAAATTAGCAATCAGAAACTCCACCTGCATATAATTATTACTGAAGCAACAAAATAACCCAGTGCCAGGTGCCAAAATCCTGATAACAGGGCGCACACGTTCATATCTGGAAGCTTCAATCTCTAAATTACAATTTAATTATGCCGATATCCCTCGAATAAATTGGTCCCATGAAATAAATAGGAGCAAACTACAAGAAATTTTATCCTGAACACAATTTTACTCTTGTTCATAAATGTTTCGTTTATTTTTTGAGGGAGTATCCGCAATTGTGACAGTCTGCAGAAGTGCAGAAATGTCATTTCAATCCTTTGTTAATCTTGGAGGAATTAGGCTCAGTGAAAATATTTTTTGCTAGCAATTCTGGAAAAATGCCCTTCCTATTCAATAATGCATTTCATTGATGATAACACTCAAATAACGAAATCAAATAAGCAGCTTAATTGCCTTCATTTTTGAATAATCGATTTTAATGTTCTCAGTTTCGTGATAACATTGATTGCTCTTCTCGTTCAGAAGAATTATGATGTCCTTCAAATGATATGTTTTTCGTATTTTCATGGATTAATAAAGGAGAAAAAGAGTTACTTGTTTCACAACGGTTTTTATCTCATATAATCAAAGTCTGCTTTATATAAAAAACTCGACAAGAAAACCATAACGTTTAATTCGAGCATAATCAGGTCGAATTGCTTATAGAAATTATAGATGTATGAATTTTTATTTCTCGAGAAAATTCGTTCAAATTTATTCTGGGCAGATTAAATTCGCCCCAAAATAAATATGCTAAAATTCGTTCCGAATGTGCATTTTCCTGCTGATTTTGAGACGAAATCCCCCATTATCGAATGAACTCTTAATTCGGTAACTTGGTCCTAATCCTATAAATTCGCCAAGGACAAAGTTAGTTTTTCCATTTCTATTTTAATTCGCCAGTCTACATGGACTCGTTATATAAGCCCTGTTCATATTATACTGATACTCTAATAAAAAATGTAGTGCAATGACTTATGCAGAAGATATCCTGTTACCTAGGGACGTACGAAAGTGATTTTTTTAACTCAGCATTAGTGTCGAATAATGTAACGTATTGAATTCGAATCTCTTGAGGGTATTAGCCTCGTCGCAATCTTTTAATACATTTCTCAAGAAGGAGGAAATCTGAATAATGCTTTGGGAGTTGATTATATATTATCTAGAAAATTTTTGAGGTTTTCTCTCCCAATATCTCGAACACACTCAAAAAAGTATTTTTTTACAATATCACGATGAGAAATTCACAAGTGAGGGCGGAATAAATGAAAAAATGATAACAAAAACAAGTTTTTGACACAGCATCGTTTTCACCATCCGGAGATTAACAACGATTGAGCTAGAAAAAATGATGCTACAAAGAGAAAATATTCACGAAAGAGGGATTTATTGAATGTCATTGTTATTGCTGAAAAGAGATTTATTTTCCGTAATTATAATACTGTGTAGATTGATCTGATGATTAAACGGTGGTTACCTATATTTTTTTGTCCGACAAAATTCACTTTGTTTCAATGTTTCCCGCATTCGATAACTACAGGTACAAATTCATGCAAATCTCCAAACAAACCTATTCAGTAATCCATGATCAAAAAAAATATTGTACAGATTCACTCTGAATAGAATATATGTGAGATTTTATTTAACGAATTGAAAAATGCGCCTGTCAAACAGAGTTAATTATTCCGCGAAACACTTTCGAATAGCGGGTTATCTAAATGTTCGAGAATCCCTCATAATTCGCTGTTTAAAATTCAACTGATACAATCAAACGCATTCGAAAATCGATCCGTATTTTATCATTATTTTTTACTGCACTTTGAACCTGAATAACGAAACAATCCTTCTTGTACTTTGAAATCATATTACTCAGTCAATATTGATAAGATAATCAAATGAGCATTCACAGAGGTACCGATTCGATATGTAAATAAGATCGTTAATCCAATCTAAGGATCCTGATTTAGAAAATAAGACGTTTTGCAATTCTTCTATAGTTTTCGAGATATGGCTGATATTGAATCGTAGAGACTACTTTCCAGTATTCATTTCTGGTAGATCCGAATTTGAAACTCATTCCACCAATTCCTTTCGCGTATTGAATTGACGTCAAAATGTGGACGAAACATGTCATAATTACTCCATTCACAGTGAATGGCGATGCACGTTCTGGTCAAAAATTAATATTCGCATCCATTCATATTCGCTTTTGATGTGCAACGTGTACATAGCTGGATAAAAGCAGCGGTTTTCACGGAAACTGTGGTATCTTCCATGTGGAAAACGTGAGTGTTCCTATTCTTGGAAGTGGAGGAACCTAAGTCATTCGAAATCATATTTAGAAATAGTTAGAAAGTCTGCTATTTTAAGAGAAGCGAACACTCAATGACATTCTTATTTTTATTTCAACAGACTTGAAAGTTCTCCCTTGATATGAACCGAGCCGAGATGCACTTCTTGTAGACCTCAGATCCATCAGCATTATCGATCTGAATTGAAGATTCTTAGCGTTTAGAGATAAAAATACGCAACAGTCCCATCGCAACGTTGTTTGCATAGTGATATACTGCTAAGTGATCTTTATTTAAACACACGTCATTATTTCCAGAATTATCAATGCAAAATAGACCCAAAGTAAAAACCTGTACTCGGATTTTCCTAGAAAAACCGCTCTATGTGGAATAACGGATGTTTGTTGATAGAAGAAATTTCCCATTACGAATGAAACAGTTTATCGGGTCTACCCACAGTGGCAAAGCTCCTAATCTAAACAACCGAAGAACTCAAAAATATTTTTCAATAAAAAAAATTCTCATTTCATGCAACCCCCCCCTGAAAAACTACATGCCCCCCTCCTGAAAAATTATAAGTGTTTTCACGTCTTATTTGTTATCGTCGAGTGGATTCTATGAGTGTTCCATTTTTTCAACGGGTGTACGGAACCCTAAGAAGTTGATGGCTACAGAAATCGTTTAAAATTAGATTGGATAAGTAATCACCAATCCATCTCAAATTGAGAATTTTGTACCATAATTGGGGGAATTACTCCGAAATTGTTTCATCTTCAATTAATTAATTAATTAATTTCAACTGGGATGGACCGATCATTCTAATATTGAATTAATGTCTGAGGAACGACTGATTTGGAATAATATGAATGAAAAATGTGGACAATTAAATACGTGTTCTGAAAATAAATGATTGAAATAAATAGTCAATTTAACAGGAATGTTAATTCTCAAGGATACATCGAAATTATTCCGGATGTCCCAAAAAATTTCGATTCAATAACTCAATGGTTTATTTTTTCGGAGATTCAAGAATTTATTCAGTGCTAGCGTTTCTACAGTAAGGTTGAAAATTCTGAGAAATCAGGATTCAGGTGATACCTGAGCCCTGTGACGGCGCCACCCCCTATACCCTGCATCCCTTTCTAATTTTCACTCATCATCCACAATGCATCGAAGCTTCTCGCTAGAAGTCACGACTCATATAATACGAACGCAAAGCCCTGACCGACTTCCAGATAAATATTGTAGTCATTGCGCCAGCTGACAAACGGCAAATATACAGGGAGAGCCATAAGTTTGGAATGAAATATCTAATTCGCTATTCAAGTTTCTGCTGATTTTGAGAATGGACAGGCAATGAGACGCGAAAAATAGCAAGCAGAAAATACAGAGAAAAGCAAAATACGAGGAAATATGAGGAAAAAAAATAAATTGAGATCATATTCTGAGGAATCATTTCGTTTTTGCCACTTGCCTATATTTCAACAAATATAATTTGTTCGAAATATATTTATTGATAAATATTAAACATTTTCCTGAGATAATTGTTGACAGATCGCGAGAAAAGGTATTTAATGATAATGCATGGCATGTCCATTTTATTAATACAATCGCAGCAACCGATGAACGTTTTTAAAATACAAAAGTTTTTTTTAATCAGCAAGTCCTCTAACAAGAATCTCGTTTGGCACAGGTTAGAGTTACTCACATTGCGATATAATCAAAATAAGTCGAGTTATCAGTATGCCCCAACTTCACGAGATTGTAACAAAGGTTACATTCTATTTTTATCCAAAAAAAAACACAAATATATCTTGAGCCGAGATTAGCGAGCAATTTTCATTTCACTCGCACTGCACAGAATCAATTCTTAAAGTATCCGAAGCAAAGAAGGAAGAATGTTTGAAGGTCTGTAAAGACATTTCGGATAGTACAGAGGACCATATAATAAAATTGTTATTCATTGCGTACTTCCGTTAATAATTTGATGTTATCGCCAAAAATGAGGCGCCATCCTGTATCCTGTGCTATTTGAATTCATATGCTTGACGGTCTTACAAGTTTTAAGGCCTAACGACACTTCCGCACCATAAAGGAGGCCACACAGGTATATCTATCTAGCTGAAGTTTTTTTCTAAGCAGCAGAGTACAAAATGTCGGGTGTTTCTTCGAGAGTTTTGAAACTTCGACTAAAAATTACAAGACAGAAATATTGTGGGAATGTTACGAATTGAACGTTCGATATTTTGTTCTCCTTATAATTTCGAAACTACAGATTTGAACGAATTGAAATTTTGCATTTGAATGGAAAATGAAATAGTCAAGCTGCATGCAGAATAACGTACAGATCGCTCAGAGAGAACCATATAAAATTTCTAATACACTGCGCAAAAAAATTAACGCACATTATGGAAATCTCAAATTTATTCTACAACTGAGGGTGTTCTCAATGATAATTACTTTCATCAGAATTGTGCATGCATATGTTATCCACTTTCAACGTTTTTCTTCAATACAGATGTTTTCTCCCAGCAGGAATAAAAAAATGATATTATCAGATTTTGAATGTATTGGCTCCATTCTAAAATCAGTTGTTCTCGATCAATTCTAGTGATCAATAGTTTTTCTTTCGTTTGATTTTCTACACTCGATCGCTATGCAACGCGAAACACGCAATTTGACCCAAGATGAATGTGCCCAAGCGGTAGTTTTTCGAGAAGAAGGGTGGACATACACAAGAATTGCAGAAAGGTTTGGAGTTTCCCATACAAGTGTGTCCAGAATGTTGCAGCGATTCAGGGAGACAGGTATGAATTTCCGAAGACCAGGACAGGGTAAACCACGGGTAACAACTGCCATTCAAAAACGTAACTTGAGAGTTTCTTCGTTGAGACAACGGTTTGCAACCGCTCGCCTCCTTTAAAATCAGCTTGAGCAAACTCATGAGGTGCAAATTAGCACTCAGACAATAAGAAATCGCCTCAGAGAATATGATTTAAGGCCTCGTGTCGCGGCAAGAGGCCCAGCTCTTACCCCAGCCAATCGAAGGGCGCGTTTGGATTTTGCGAGAGAGCATGTCCATTGGGAAGAGGCCGACTGGGAAAGAGTTCTCTTCACAGATGAGTCTAGATTCTGCCTCTACCATTGTGATCGACGTTCCCTTGTATACAGACGTCCACATGAAAGATATGCTCAGTGCAATTTCCTGAATACTACTGGTTTCGGGGGAGGATCGCACAGACCTAGTGGTCGTTGATAATGGAGCTATGAATGCTGATAAGTATATAAGGAACATTCTTAAAGAGCATGTAGTGCCAGACCCCATCGTGCGCGCATCGTTCAGGAGTACCTTGAAGAGGTTGAAGTCTCTCGAATGGAATGGCCAGCAAGAAGTCCAGATCTCAATCCGATTGAGCAGGTTTGGGAGAACCTCAATAGAAGGCTGAGAAGTTCAGAAAATCATCCAGCTACTCTTAATGACTTAGGAATCCAACTCGGAGAAATCTGGGAAGGATGAGATCAGAACATTTTAAAATCACTCATTTTGAGTATGAACCGTCGTTGTCGATCTGTAATTAATGCAAGGGATGGAAATACCAAGTATTAAATCACTTATCAGCATTTCAGTATTTTGAAAATTGTTCATTTCTCTTCTTTCACATAAGATTCGGATCCTGAATTTTTCTTCCATCTAATGTGTCTTGTTTCGTTCAAAACCTTCCCGAGAGAACATAAAAAATAAGTTATAAAGTCAATGTAGAGTCAACTTTCATTAAAATTGAGATTTTCAGAATGTGCGTTAATTTTTTTGCGCAGTGTATTTCTATGGAGTACTTATTTGACAGCTGCTGTCAAACATTTTTATGACAGATGTCAAATTTGTTCTTGACGGATGTCAAATTTGTTTTTGACAGATGTCATATTTTTTCCCTTGGATTCTTGAAAACGAATCTACGATTTAGTAGAAACATCTCAGATGGTTCTACTCACAAGCTCCTGACTTAACGTCAGTGCTTTAGGTGCCCAATTCGAATTATATCGCAAGTTGAAGAAATGGTCCCCCTCCTGAAGGGACCTAGTCTTCTGGTTGAGAAGTACTGACGAAACATTACTTTCTCCAAAATAGTCGAAACTCATTACTGTTGACCGGCAACAAACCATGTACAAATTTCGTTAGTGAGTTTTTGTAATTAATTAAAGTATTCCGATGTTTTATCATACTCCAAGCCGTTAAAGCGGCATTGGTCCATGTTTCTCATACTGTGACGTAATAATAACAATTATTAAAAATTGAATTTCACCGAAAGTGCATGCCGCAATCCTGTATCTCATCCAGTCCTTACATAAAATTGATTTCGTAATTTTGTCCGGAAATAGCAAACGCCATAAGATCAGCTCGAAGGAGATCGTAAAACCCGACTGAGTCACCTGGTCTTTGCTACCGGCATATACTCGGACTATCTGGGTGTAGGTCAGTAAGTTTGTCAATTTAAAAACTCAATATTTATCACTTCAACTTTCCCAAACCAAGGTGAATTCGGCTGAAAATCTGCGATTTTTACACTTTCTTGGATTCCGTGACTCATAAATGATTTTACAATTCATATGACATCTGCAACGACTCAATAAATTAAAGTTGTTTTTGGGCAGAAATCGGTTTTACCAAATGGAATACTCCAAGGATTCGTTCGAATTATGCCAATCAAAAGCCGCTCAACTACGATATTTTACATATCAAAAACGAAACCAAAAGACTCAATTCATTAGAAATACTACAGATCAATAGACCTATCATAAAACAAATATTGTTAAATGACCAAAACAGATATTATTTAATTTCTCCACTTAACCTCATTTGATGTACCAAATGCCGGAATTTGCAAATGATTATTATAAATTGATATCAGATCGAACATTCAATGTCTGGACTTAACAGTCTTTAACTCATTAGAACTTTCAAATTAAGTAATCGCATCGCTTCATACATGATGAAGACCGAGAAATCAAGAATTGTCTGCACTCGTTACCAACCTTTCGTCAATATTTCATGATAACCTAGTTCAATCAATAAGATGAATCAATCAAAATTTTTAGGAATGGTTCAGTTCAGATCGTCCTATAATTTCTCCGCTGACAATGACAGCATTTGTTCGAGAAAATCCAAGTGTAGGTTAGTGAGCTGCGGGAAAAACTCCTTGAAAGTGAGACGCATCTTTCACTCTTTCTCAGCCAGATGTATCAACGAAACTCATTAGAAAATATAATTAAGTATACCGGGTGATTCACCCTACTGATTCGAGGCTTCTTGAGAAAATTGAAAAAGACGTCAAACCGAAATTTCGGTTATGTCCCCAAAGCGGTTCAATAGTTTTTAGGCGACCAAGTCATTCAACCCGTTTTCCTCGTTAGCTTCGAGCGCCGGCAGCTTTAATACCTTGGTCATGGGCAGGTTCCGCTCATATCACCCAATCTGAAGAGTCCATATGAGCCGAGCTGGGACGAACTGTTAGTCCCATCCCGATCAATTAGTAGTTATTCTCTGTTTCATCAAATACGTCTTCTATAATTCTTTTCGAGAATGCTCCTGACAAAACTGGGATCATTTTTACAGAATGGTGTGATCCAACTAAACGTTTTCGAATACTTCTGCGAAGAAGACGAATTAGATCGACATGACCTTCGATAAAACCAGAGCTGACTTCCTTGTTATATTATTGACGTATTCAGCATTGACCATAAAAAGTAATTATATGAGTAAAAAAACCAAATCCACGTCAGTTCCATCATATTCTATAATAAATTATATGAAATTTATTTGTTCCAAAAAGTGAAAACTTCCTCAGATCAGCAATATATTTGCGTCATAAATCCAGGTGGCCTTGAATGATATGATACTAAAATTGTCACCTCTTCGAAATTATTTGATATATCTGTAGACTGCCTTGGCATTATTCATCTCTGGTTTCACACATAGGTACATTTTTTTTTCAGTTTTTACGGGCGAATTTAAGTGCGCACGTCACTGGTTCAGATGAATCATGAATATGTGATTCTTTTATTGACAATGTGTGTAACGCAGTAATTATAGGAAAGTGATAAATACGACTCAACCAACCACTAACATTCCCTTTAGATTCTCTGAAATTGACAGGAAGCGGCAAAATCATAAAAGGACGACAGGAAACTCCATCAGAAATCTGGGAACATGCTCAAGAATTGTATTAGTCATTTGACATACGTATCGCTTTCATGATATGAATGCTCAATGAATATTTTAAAATAAAACACGATGTACGTGGGTTTTTACATATCACCTGAGTTCACAATCGAGTTGATTCATTCATTCAAAAAACATTCATTTCCACCAATAATCTCTCTCAGCCCAAAACAAAATGGAACGGGGAAAAACAGCAAGAAGTGTGAAACTAGAAAACACAAGATAACTAAGCAACCTCTTGCCCCGATCGACCTACTTGCGACCTTGTAAAAATACATGGGGCAAATTCACGAACTCTAAAAACTAACATAAATGCTGTGCCAGTGAACTAAGTACATAGCATACATCCAGCATCCAGAGGAAGGATATCGGTCTTATTCTTCGAAGATTTCAACTAATATGAAAGTCAAATTTAACTGAAACTCGTTATATAATGTAATTTTCAACATAAATCCTACTCGAACGATGTAATACCAAAGAGCATCGACTCTGTCAAGGTATATTTTACACAACTAGGTGTCCAGTTATCTTTGTCAGAACGATTCCAAGTTTGGCCTTGACCGTAATTGCAATTTCAGTAGAAATCAGGAAATCCCATTAGGGACTTCAATATTGGTCATCTATTTTCGTTTATTCACGGTGTACAGCGTTTCCTAATGTATTTCGTTATTAACCACAAAAGGCCCGATGCTAACTTCCTTGCAGATATAGTGAATCCTTTCGAAAGTTTAACGAACTTTCAGGTGTGACATTGAAAACTATTGAAGTGCACCGGTGTTAAGGCCTTATTTTAATCCGTTTTCAAATGTTTTCTCAAGACAATGGTTTAAATAAGGAATGAATCATCGATAGCGTGAATGATCGGAGAAATTTGAGACACGATCTATCCTTATCAGCAATAACTAGTGCACGTGTCTGCATCAGACAGTCATGGAAGCACATCAAATGAGCATTTATAAAATCAGCAAAAAATAATCATGTTACTTCCGACAAAGTTGGCCACAGATACTTAATTCAATCACCAATTAAATTTTTATCATAACAAGAATATTTGCAGGTTCTTATTTTTTAGACTAGGAATATAAATATATGTTTTTGCCTCAGGCACTGCATGGACATTATAAAAAACTCTTATTTTCAATTTTACTACCCACATTACGACGTCGCTCAAGGATGAGAACTTTTTCAACACTATAATCCGGATCTACCTCTGTTCAAGAGCCTCGACGTGATACGCTTGACGGATGGTGTCGATATGTTGTTATTTCGGCAGATTCCTTCTTCTGTTGGATTAATTTCACAGTTGAGACAGCCCAAAAAACAACATATCTATTCGTGACCTTCACGAAATTTAATTAGCCCCAACTGATCATATTTTTCGCGTTCTGAAACTCGATCAGGTATTCCAAATTATGGATGAAAAAAAGTACATAACAGAATGAATTAAGACAATAAAGGTCACAACTCTGACGCCTATGGAGTTTTTCAGGCACTGGAATGCCAAAATTTTGATGTCGGGATTCCTTTTTGATTCAAGAATAACATATCGAATCTGGTTAAAATTATTGAACAAAAATCCGAAACTAAACTAAATTTCTCCTGCACAACAACTAAATAGATAAAATAAGTTGATCAAAAAAACGCAAGTTCAGAAGAATCGGAAATGGGTTTTATCTGAAAGCCTAGCAGCTTTCGAAGATCTCAGTATGAGTATCTTCAAAATTTCTGTTAATATTCCAATGTACTTATGATCGTAAAGTTACCGTCGAAATTATAGGCCCTGTTTTGTTCAAAATTCAAATCGACATGTTGAAACCCTTGTTCATTGTTGAGGCGATAGAAATATTACCATAAGTGATCGGTCACAGCTCCTACACATCGGATGTACAACAATCGAGTATTTGTTCATCAAAAATTTCATTTTTTATCGCGTGTAACTTCAGCCTCAAACGTTTACACAACACAATTGAGTTTACAATTTATTTATGTCTCGGTGAACAATATCGACATTCGATTAAGTATTCCTAAATATCTATTGTTAAAAAGGAACTTCATTATTCTTTCGTTTTTTTATTATCATTGGACGTGACTTTATTATATCTTAGTCTTATCTTTTTCGCAGCACTAATAGTCCATCGAAACCGAACTAAGCATTGGTTCTGTCGTCAATGCTTATGGCAAGGGTTAGAATGAAATCGTTTCATGATAAATGTTCAACATATGCGGAATATTTGAACATCTATCGGGGTTTAAATTGAAATAGAACACATTTAAATTAAGATTGAAGTCAATTTTTTTTTATTTGAAAGATAATTTTTGAGATTTATGTTATTATTGCTACCGCAACAATTGATTCATAGAAAGAAGGATTTGGCGATAACATTATTTAGAGAAATGGTTCAAGTAATTGGCCTCCTAGATCATGCGACCTAACTCCAATGGGTAATTTTCTTTGGGGTTATGTCGAATCATTGGTTTATGCTGATGAACCGGAAACAATAGACGCTCTTGAAACCCACATAACTTGTGTTTTAGCTGAAATAAGGCCTGAATTATTCGAAAAAGTGGTCCAAATTTGGACTGGTCGAATGCGGTTCCCCAGAGCTAGTCGTAGATGACATAGGCCGGAAATTATTTCAAAATATAAATGTCATCAAATTATCGTTCAAATAAAAAAAGCAATTCGATTCAATCTTAATTTGAATGTGTTTCATTTCATCTCAAATTTCTGTCACTCTATAAAAATCACCCTATACATAACGAAGAAAATATTAATCAACAAACAAATCCTTCAAAAGAATTCAATGCCAAATAATGAATAGGGGTTACCATTTCTTAAATGAAAAAATTCTGAATTTTCGACATAAATATATTTTGACAACAATCATAACATTAACATAAATACTTTTAAATAACATTCGTTTAAAAATGTGTAAGGGCAGAAGAGAAATTTCAAGTTCTATCCCTTGATTTACACATCTGTTCTCCAGAGGTTAACACAAATGGTGTATATGTACAAAATGTAAAAAAATGTATGATTCACATGATAAAAAAATTCAGAAATCAAATATTATTACACTATCGAATTTCATAATACTCTACATTTTTGGTCAATGAAAATGTTCCTTTTGATTCATCTGAAGTCATTTAAGGTTCTTATCTGGGAACGAAATTGTTCACACTCTTCTCTGAGAAAATACTGTTTTCCTGAAACACTGGACTGCAGTCTAAATCTCAACCTCCTCAATTCCTGTCGTCAAAGCTTAAAACTCCCATAGACTAAGTAATATGTATAAAAATCGCCAAATAACAAAGATCTCTATCTCGTTATTCAATGCAATACGACAGACAAACAGAAATATGGAAATATGAATGATGAATATTCAAATCCTGAAAAAGGGATAAGAGGTAAACATAGTTCATCAAATTGAGTATTAGAAGAAAAGTGGAGACACGAAAAGAAATGTGAGTCACATGTTACAACATCAATTCAAATTGACGTTAAAAATTTGAAACACTACAATTTTAATAAAATATGAAATGAATATAATTTCATCTCAACAGTTTTTGATTGAATCACTATTGAGAATATGGAAAAAAAAATGATGACACATTGAAGAAAAAACGACAAGAACATTCAAAAATTCTCATCGAAGAAAATATAATTCTGATCAAAATGAAACAGTCAGAACGAATATGGGAAATACACAAAAAACATACATTCATGAGAAGTCTTACTGGAAGTAGTAAATAGAATATTTGTCCTCTAATTCTCAGCCTTTGGTTCTGTTAACTTCCATCAATATCAAACAAACCCGAGATCCTTCAAGGAAGGAGCTTCAAAACGTCAGAGTGACAAGAAATCGCCAATTTCTGGATATTGTTCGATGCTTACTTTCAGCGTTCAGAAAAAAATCAGAAATTTCGAAACGAAATGAGTTATCTGATTGAATGAACACAATGGGAATTAGCGAATCTAGTAGACGAAACATTGCAGTTCCACCTCCTCGGTACTTACTGAAACTGATCTGAAGCACCAAACGTTTCAAATTCTGAAATGAAGACGGTAATGCCACTGTAAGAGTCGTTTTCACAATCCGTCAATTTCTTAAAACGATATAGGAACGAGAAGTCCAAAAAATTATCACATTTAATTTATAAATTGGTATTCAAGTAAAGACCGCACCGATTAAGAACGAAATCAGTAACTATCATCTAGGGGCTTGGTAACAATTTCCCCATCGGTGTTGATCTCACGGTGTACCAACTGGGGTGTTTTGAGGACCGATGGGGGAATCTCCCCAGATGTGATTCTCACTCTTTCCAGTTTTGGACTGGCCTCGTCTTCATCATCGGGAGACCTCATGGTGACATCCAAGTTCTCCATGGAATCTTTCGGAAGGTCACTATTGCCGTTTTGCCCATTCATCAATGGAATTCTCTCAGGACGGACGTCTTCGTCCTTCTGTTTTTCGTTATTGGTTCCGTTGGATATTTCTTTGTATTTGCCCAGCGGTTTCATCTCTTCGCAAATACCGTTTTCGGTCATCGAGTTCCTTCTTCTCTTGGATTTTCCTTGGGAAATCCGTCTTTTGACGATGATGAAGATAGCCACAATGACCATCAGTACAATTACGGTTCCAATGAGATAATAGGTTAGGCCGTCGTCGAATGCAGCTTTGTTCACATCTCCTGGAGTCTTGCTCTCTTTGGCTCCAATAATGAGCTTTTCAGTCTGTTTTGTAGTTGCCTTTGTTGCAGATACTGGAAGAACGGTTTTTTTAGTAACAATTTCTTCAACTGGAACTGGCACCGGTGCCTCGGTTGTAGGTTCTTGCTCTTTTCCGAACAGATCTTCGAATAGAATACCAACTTGTTCTTTGATCGACAGTAAAGGTGATGAATTATTTTCTTTCAAGATTTCTAGGGGTTTGAAAGTCGAACAATCGATGACGCACGCAGAGGGGTCTTCTTTATCGTAGTCACCACTGCCTTCGTCTCCGCTGCCTTCAAATAAGTCGTTATCCTGTGGTGGTTTTTCCTGCTTTTCCGCTTTTTCCGTGGAATGTCTTATGAATTCGGAATTATCTGGGTCTTCCTCGTCTTCAGTTGTCTCCTCTTGGTCTCCCAACATCGGGTTCAGAAGAGTTTCAGCAATGAGCGATTGCAAAACTTTGCCTCTCATAGTCTTCGGACTATAGCACTCCACATCTCCTGTTATGCTGACATTGAGTGACACCAAATTGACATATCTATTGACAGCCAGTTCGTCGCAGTCCACTGGATTCCCTTGCAAACGCAAGGTTTTCAGTTTCTGTAGACTAGAGATATCTTTTGGTAACTCTGTGATTGAATTGAGAGATATATCCAAGTCCTCTATACTTTTCGGTAGTAAAGAAACGGGCAGACTGTCCAACTGATTATTAGCCAGAGAGAGGGTGTGCAGGTTGGGCAGATGCGGTAGGTGATGAATGTTTTTCAGTTCGTTGTTTGAGAGATCTAAATATTTCAAATTTTTCAATTTTTTCAGTCCTTTATCCAGTGATGTTATAGATGCGTTGCTCAGATCTAACCTTTCGAAATTATTGGCATGTTTCTCATCGATTTTGAGCAAGAATTTTTGCGAACTGCACCTGGCACCTAAATAATCTCCGTTGAATTCGCACTTGCAGAGTTTGGGACAGGAAATCTGGGCTGCTGGTGCTCCCAGATGGAGGAAGGCGACAAAAGTTATCAGCACCAATAGTTTCATGTTGAGTACCTGAAACAAAAGATATATTTAGCGAATTCCCATTTCATTCAAGTCAAATGCTTTATGTCAATAACCCAAATCAACAACGTTATCTTATCGAAATTAAAAGGTGTGAACATAGATGATAATACAATTTAAGAAACTGCAATTTACTGTTTGAATAATCTCTCATGTTCAGGAAATTCAACTGATGGTGTTATCTGCCCAGTGATGAGACTACCGACATTTCTTATCGAAAGAAAGACATGTAACAACGTTCCCACAGGAATTCGTACGTTGATCGTTCAATCGTGCGACAATTGTTCGAAAGGATCAAAACGAAACAAGTCTATTGTCGACAACGGATTATATAAAAAGGGCTTGGACATAATCTGAGGCGACTTGTATTCGAAATACCAACCGGGGTGAAAAATAATTCCCTTATAAATAAAACAACATTAGGAGGTTTTCAATTTTAAACGTCAAAAGATTTTTTACTGAAAGTAATATTTCTTTCAAGGTTATTACCGATATAACCGGAAGTTGTGGAAACTATGTGTCCGTATACCTAATTTTTTCGACACGGACCTGCCACGACCATTTTTTCTCGTACAAATTCCTTTTGGTGATATTTCACGCTCTTCTATTCAATATAATACGACCTTTCCATATACCTGATCTTGCCACTGTAAGATTAGTTACGCCGTTTTTCTATGGTCACAGAACATAGTGGATTATTTCAGTACCAGCATTTTTACTTTTAAGAGAAAGTAATCCGCATTCTGAATTTATTCTCGATCTGAATAAGCCTGATTTATTTCACTTTTCAATCTCGGAAATCTATTGACGAAGGTAGAAGAAACCTTTCGTATTACATACGGAGATAGTACATGCACAATTGCAATGTCGAAAATACGGATGTATTCACTGGATGTTCGAGATATTCGGACAAGTGAAAGAAGTTCAATATCTCGATGAAGCTTAAGGGACAGTATCACCTTTTGAATTGTGGTAAATCTCCATTCAAAAGTGGTCTCTTTATTTCCAGAGGTAGTAACCTAATTTACGACGTAGAGACTTGATTTTTTTTTAAATTGAAGTTGAAGAACGTCCCGATGGCAAATATTTTTCTTTTTTTCGATTCAATTAGTTTTTCAATTAAAAAACCAGGGTAATCGTTAGATCTGGGGTTATTGAATATGTTTTTCGTTTTTCATGAGTACAAGCTATATTTTTGAAATAATAAATAATAATCATGAAGATTTTTGTAGTTTATAGAAGATTAAATTGCCGAGGGCAAATAGTTGCGATTTTTTCGATTTAATTAGTTTTTCAATTAAAAGAAAACGGGTTGAACTTCAGCGTTTTGGAAACTACAGTTAATGATTTTTTTCCGACGGTTATTCATCATTTTTTGGAAAAAATCGCAACTATTTGCCCTCGGCAATTTAATCTTCTATAAACAATAAACTACAGAAATTTTCATGATCTTTATTTCAAAAATATAGCATGTACTCATGAAAAACGAAAAACATATTCAATAACCCCAGATCTAACGATTACCCTGGTTTTTTTAATTGAAAAACGAATTAAATCGAAAAAAAGAAAACTATTTGCCCTCGGGACGTTCTTCAACTTCAATTTCAATTTCAATTTAAAAAAAAATCAAGTCTGAATTAGGGTACTTACTCGTGAAATAAAGAGACCACTTTTGAATGGAGATTTACCACGATTCAAAAGGTGATACTGCCCCTTAACGAATAATTTATCAAAGGATGATTATTAGTAGTTCATTACTGAGACTGAAAGAGACCATCACCACAACAGCAATGCAAAACTGATAGATGTTATCGAACTCCCAGCGGTCGGGATGTTAAATCAAAAGAACTAACTGTTAATGTTACTGTAACTGTGAAATTTCGTTCACAAAAAGACAGAACATCGGTGTGAAACCAAAAAAACTCAGGTAGTACATAAT
This sequence comes from Adalia decempunctata, assembly GCA_951802165.1. NCBI lineage: Eukaryota > Metazoa > Arthropoda > Insecta > Coleoptera > Coccinellidae > Adalia > Adalia decempunctata. Next base: position 7,260,994 of record OX637704.1, on the reverse strand, counting down.
TCTGCATGGAATACCATTTCGTTACGAAAGCCGTTCATGTTTTTTATCTTGTTCCAATTTTGCATTATGATATAACCTGACCATTGTGCTTAATCGACCAGAAGATATCAAAATACAATTCCAGTAAGACTAATCTGTTTGAGAAAGTAGAGAACTGAAAGCAATTATCGGGATCGGATACACCCTGTATTGCATTTCTGATACAACAAAAGTAGACGTCTAAAAAACCGTTCATATAAACGCTGAAGACGTTTTATATTGTCCTCTTAGAAAAAGTTAAATTTAGATCAAACATTGGACACGTCAATGCTCTAACCCTCTGTAATACCCGCGAAATAACATATGGCAACGGCTATTTGGCATGTCTAATGGGCCTACTTCAATTCCACCACTTAGTAACAAAGAAGTACTAAAAACGGTCGATTCAGTTGAAGCGAGTTTAGTCGAAACTTTGCAAGGCTTGTCTGCAAAAGATCTTCTGCATGAAACTGAATTGACGATGAAAATGAAATCGAATTATGCGTAATATAAAAAGAGTGTCATTGCAGATCTTTCTGCAGAAATTGGAGAAAATCTTTCCTGAAAGTACACGAGACGGATCTTAATCTTTTATAGCATTTGAAATTCCAGCGATTAGAATCGCCCTACAACAGCGTGCATGCAAGAAAGCCGGTTGTGTGTTCTTAACACGGACCTTCCAAGGATGGTCGTTCACAAAGTCGAGTCGGGTTGTTGGAATTGCGGTAACAAAACGTTCAATCCTCAGATGGAACTTTATTGGTCGGCGGATGTCGTACGATTCACACGGCCGAAGGCAAATGACATAGGAAGGCAGGTAGAAACCAATTACGCAACGAAATCTTCGGCGAATGCATGCACTCAACAGAACCCCTGGTGAAATCCATCACCTCGTCACGATAAGACTCCTCCAACCCTAGATCTTCTCCCCCAAGAACTTTCATGAATGAACTTCGTGAATCGAGAAATTATCCAAAAAATAAAATGAAATCAGTTTACAATGTCTCCGCTTACTCCAGTAGATGATGAAACATTATTATATTTTTCTACATAATGGAAATCACTGGTACAGACGTCCGCAGTAGGGGGCCAGTAGGGGCTCTAGCCCCCTGTGAATGTCTTCAGGCCATTCAGAATACCCAATTGGAAGAATATCAGATCGAAAAAATGAAGACACATATGAAAGTTGAATGATCCTTCAATTTTCTGTGGGATATCCAGAAACTACACTTCGCTGAAGTCACTAAAACCCAACAACGAAATTGTGAACGGAATTTCCCGCAATGAAAAAACTAGTAATCTACACGGCCCAGAGGGAAACAACAAACCAAGATGATAACGACCTTAAAGGAATTCCAAGGAAATCAATTCGTAGAACATTTGCCTATCATTGATACGTTCATCATTAACGACAGGAGCATGAAATTGCCGTCCTTAAGGCCTTTTCATGCCAAACAGTAAATAATTGATACCTGTTGAGCATGATTAGTGAATAATTACCGCAGGGCATACAAGTGGCAATAACTCATAACCGAAAACATGCGGATGAACTCCAGGGGTTCGAGAATGCCAGCAACCACCCTCTCAAGAATTAACCTACTATCCTAGAGACTGAGATCCAGTGGATAAATCATCACGTATTTGAATATCAAAAGAACTAATCACAACTGATTGCCATAAAAGTTGTCATGGTAAATAAAAAAAACGAGGAATGGCCATAACATAAAAAAGGCACTGAGTTTCTCATGCTCAAATTGGTCATATACGACATAGAATATGGGAAGAAGACATATAATTTTATTCACCTTCACGAACATTTTTCAACTCCGAAAATAAAAACGAAACAATACTTATAGCCGCACCATCAATTCATAATATTTTCATAACCAAATTAAGAACCAATACTAATAATTCCTGCTTCACATGAGGAGTTTACGTATTCGATTCGAGCTATAAATCATCGTGCCATCACAAATCTACGAAAATTCATAGCCCAGACGTTATATTCCATGAAAAACTGAAAACCCTGTCCAAAAAAGGAAATTGTCCAACAAGAGGCATTCTTGGACAAGCAGAAACTTGGTACCTACACTACCTACAGACAGATCGAAAGCGTCCTATCGCTGTTATATTTTATATCATACAACTCCGATAAATGTGTCAATACAACCAGAGTAACAATCGAACGTCCAAGATAGAAATTTTATGAGTTCAATACCGTCAATGGGTGCTAGAAATTTTCACTTGATCGTATTCGCTTAAATCCTTTTGTGGATGTCTACAGACACACCTGCTTAAAGATTTAATCACAGACGGCATCAGGACTTAATACTGAAACCAATAGATATTTAGCCTTTACACATCAATTTATAATAACCATTTCTTCCCGATCTTTCCTAAAATCCTCTAACTACTACTAATTCCAAATGACAACTATTCCATTTCAGAGAGCAGAATTGTATATCTAAAGGAATTCGACAATCAATTTCATCTAGTTGTTGTTGTCATTGGTATTTGTAAGGTCCTCAATTAATGTTCAATGATCAATTAAAACTGAAATGATTACACAGGAAAGGTCACCAATGTATGGATTATAAGCTAATCAAGAAATAATAAGTGTGTGAAACAGTATTCAAATGGTACAAAAAAATTGTTAGATATTACTGTAGGTACCTAATTGTTCCATTATCATTGAAAAGGTAAGTTCTTTATACTCGTTCGAAAATTACATAGTTTGAAAACAGAATGCAGAACTCTTACCGCTCGAAAAAATTGGTTAACAAAATTAAAGCCAACTCAACTTCCTACCGAAAATTTTCCGCTGAATTGCATAAAAAATTTACAACGTACAACATGAATCCAGAAAAGCTCAAATAACTCGAGAATTACTGAATTTAAGAGCAAGAGCATCAGAGAGTGCTATCATTATTTTTCTCCGCAGAATCCAACGCAATAATAAAAAAATAATTTGAAAAACAGAAGTTATGGCCAATTTTGGATCACAGTTTTTGACACGAAATTTGAAACACCCTGTGATGATATTTATGAAATTCAAAAGATGCTTGACCTTTCCACATTCTTCTACTTTGACGTTGTGAAAACGGTTTACACTCAGGATGTTCAGAATAAGAAAAATGAACATAATACTGACTATGAATATTTCACTTTTTTTCAGGTTTTTTTTCGATATTTTGAAAACTATTCGAATGAATACACTAGTTTCAACAGAAACGTATACAGCATTGAATATTCAATCATATCAGAAACGAAAACATTGAAAAAAAAAATTTTGAGCAAATTTATTTTCACTCCCTGTATAACCGGAAGTGCTCTGGCTTTGAAAATATTTTAGGTCTGTAGAGAATTTCGAACAATATCATAATCCCAAATTTCAGATTTCAAATATGTCTAGTTCTCCAGAAACGTCTAATAGGCACTCGAACTTGAGACACCCTGTATATTTCCAAACAGAATCTATCAATTGTGTTATAAAGAATGGCGTGTTTTGTATAAAATGTGAAATTAAGGTTTAGCTGTACAGTTCTTCCGATCTTTTTGTTGTTTCATTAAAGTTGAGATTTACTACCTGCGTCCTGCCATCAAAATATGAATGCCCATTGAAGGACTAGACCTCTCATGCCACAACTATAATTTTCTCAACAAAATTGCGACGTCCACACAGTTCCACTAATTCTTGTCCACATTTTTATGTGTGAGTTGTAACACGAGGAGTCTAATTCCGTTTGCAAAAATTTCTTTATTCTATCTAGCTCATTCATTTCGTATATTGCTAATTCATTCTTCTGAAGGCACCGGAGTATAAAACATTGTCTGATACAACTTTATCAAAGCGAAAGAGACTCAAGGTCATACTAAACCAAGTATGGAAAATGCTTCAATAAAATTTGAGAATAATTCCTTCAGTTGTTCAATTCATGCAATATTCATGAATTGATACATGAAATTATGTGTAGATAAGTGAGTCAACTGAAGATTGTGAGGAGAAAATTCGGCAAAACAAAGTAATTTCGTGGGATGTTCAGCAGAAGAAACACAAGTTAGTCATGCTGTACTCAAAAAAAGTGTATAATATGTTTTCAGTCCACCCTCGGTATATCAATAAAATAAAAAATTTGTTTTATCGCTCGCCAAAGATAAATGAAAACAGCATATCATGTCATGGTATTTCGATTCGACATAATTAAATGACTAGAAAATTACCTACGCACATTAGATATTGAATATGATGTAAAATAAGAACTAAGTACTGGGTATAAATATTCAGACTCCGCTGTTAATGATACATTCAATTTTTTTTTCGCCACCAAACCAACAATAAAGGATACGTCATTAACAAAACTGACGTCAATGATTCAAATTTGCCCAAACGCCGATCGTACAAACCGGATTCCTGATTCCAGAGGTCAAATTCATGAAATAAAATCGATACGTTGTTGATACATATCAGAACTATCCAACAAAAATAAGTGCGAAAATATATTATTGAAAAAATTAATTCAAAATGAAGAAGAAATATTGAATAACGTTCGATGTGGATGGTACTTAATTGTTGATAAAAACTAAAAACAATTATAGTTTACTGCATTCAATACCTCACAAGGCGTTTGATGCTAGGGATCATCTAATCAAAAGGAAATAATGATGAAATTTTATTTCTTGGGACAAGAGTGACAATTTCATTCATTGTTTTCTGTACTCATGAAAAACAAGTTCATCTTACATATGTGATAAATATTGATCTTAAATGAGCATAAACAACCTCATTATTATTATGCAAGTCAGATCCATGTGAATGATCATTTATAATGAAATTTTTAGGAAGCCGAACAATTAAAAAAATTTTCGAATCATAGGCAATGTAAAGTAGCATTAATACCTCGTAAAATAAATGAGAAATTGACGCCAGGATGAATTCGGAATAGCAAGATCGCGAGAAAATTAAATTTTAACGTTCTGAAAGCACTGTTTACTTTATAAAGAAAGGGTTATTCAGTGATTGAGTCACGTAGGTTTTTCAATGGAATATTCATGAACAATAAATCACAGAACACCATTGTGAAATTAACCAAACGAAAACGACATGTCTTGAGATTTTTGCCGAATTTCTTGCACGAAAACTGGGTAAATAAATATTCAAGCGCGAAACGAAGTTTAACCTGGGTTCAAAACACGAAAAAGATCAAGGATAACATGGAAATTAAATCCTGAAATTAACTGAATCAATAAAATAAAAAGCTATACTTACTTCAAAATAATCACTTGGATCAGAAACAGAATGTTCAGATGAGTTGCCGATCACAAAATCTCATCCACTTTTGCACATCTTTCGAAAAAACTATTTCGATGATCACAGAGCGCACTTTTGAACTCGCGGGCAGGAAAAACGCGCCAGGCTTCGCTTTGCTGCGATTATCAACTGGACCTAGGTTCCTTTATTTCAGCTCGTCTCTGTAGAGACAAGTACGAACTAAAGTTTAGTGACAAATGGTTAATGGACAACCGAACCGCAACGCCAGAAAATGAGTTATGCAATGACTTCTCCTCGGCTTGGACATGCAACTTATGATTTCAAGTTTTGAGTTGCGGCGGGAAGATATGAAGACCTACGATTCATCTGCCATCTACCCTACATTAGGATTACTCCATTCATGAAGAACCCTGTACAGAATTTGGAAATGGGAATCCAGCGCTACGGCGGCGAATGTACCAACTTTAAGTGAAAATTACACAGAATTTCAAAAGCTTTTGAAGGAAATCTTACGCGAGAATACACACGCGACACTCCATAAGCGTTCCATATCACCTATGACTATTTTAGAAACCATTATTTATGTTGAATCGTATCACAGAATGAATATTATTATTACGAATTGATGCTGCTAGTCAGAATACGAAAATTGCATCCCAATGCCTTCAAAGATTTTGGGGGGAGAAAGTAGCGGAATCAAAATACTGAAAAAAAACTATTCCATTGGTCAAAAATTGGTGGGTCTGAGCGTTTAAACAACGAAATGACTGAGTGTTTAGTCGAATACTCAATAGAGGGGGCTCCACTCGTTTTGAAATCGCAGTGGTTCTCATCTCAAACTACCTTATACCTAATCATCAGATAATTTAAAAAGATATTAAGGCTATGGACATACCATTAGATGTTAATTGCAACTGATACATCATCAAATCAGTGATAAGGCAATTCGCAAATAGATCAAATGAAATTTCTGCTCATGCCATGACTAATGTTGAGAAGTGAATAGACAAGCCAATTTCTTCAATTTCTTACGAGAAGTTGACAACACAATTTCAAAACGATTAACTGCATCTTTGAGCAGAGCCTCGATACCTCACAATATCATCCTTCCATAATAGCCATTTTGCTGATCGATAACACCCATTCCTCGAATGGTCTCAGCTTATGAACAAAACTCGGAAATGAAATATCGAAAATCTGTGCGGAATATGAGCGATTTTGAAAATTTCAATTTTTGGGTGAAAAATGATCAAGGAGTAAGACCCCCTAAAAACACCATATTTGTCAATAAAAAGATATATCCGAAAGTTTCTAACGGCGTTAATAATTCAAATAGTCATTCCAGTCATTCGAATCCTCCATAAAAGCCATTTTGCCGATCGAAAATGTCATTCGAGCCACTCGAATCTTCCGTAATATAATAGGTCTTTTGCGGATCGATAATACCCATACCACAAACGGCCTGAGCTCGTAAACAAAACTCGAAAATGAAAAACCGAAAAAATTAAAACGGAATTATTCTTTATTTATGAGGGCTACATGGTTGATTTTGGTATGAAAATGTAGGTTTTCGAGGTCGCTCTATCGAAAAAAAAATATTCCAGAGCGCTAACTAGTATCGTTTAGATTTTGACCTGTCAAAGGGCATTTTTTGAAAATTTGGATATTTCAAACTGTCATAGCTTTCGTACCACTCGTCCTATCAACCATCGGTTTATATTTTGATAATCAGCATATCTCAAAGTATCTATGTGCAGGATATGAACGATTTCAAAAATTTCAATTTTTGGGTGAAAAATGACTAAGGGGTTAGACCCCCCAAAAACACCATATTTCTCACTAAAAATATATATCGGGATGGTTCTAACGGCGTTACTGATTGAAAAAGTCATTCGAGCCACTCGAATCTTCCTTAATAGGTCTTTTGCGGATCGATAACACCCATACCACAAACGGTCTGAGCTCGTAAACAAAACTCGAAAATGAAAAACCGAAAAAATTGAAACAGAATTATTCTTTATTTATGAGGGCTACATGGTTGATTTTGGTATCAAAATGTAGGTTTTCGAGGTCGCTCTATCGAATAAAAAATATTCCAGAGCGCCAACCAGTATCGTTTAGATTTTGACCTGTCAAATGGCATTTTTTTGAAAATTTGGATATTTCAAACTGTCATAGCTTCCGTACCACTCGTCCTATCAACCATCGGTTTATATTTTAATAATTAGCATATCTCAAAGTATCTATGTGCAGATTATGAACGATTTTAAAAATTTAAATTTTTGGGTCAAAAATGACTAAGGGGTTAGACCCCCCAAAAACACCATATTTCTCACTAAAAATATATATCGGGATGGTTCTAACGGCGTTACTGATTGAAAAAGTCATTCGAGCCACTCGAATCTTCCTCAATAGGTCTTTTGCGGATCGATAACATCCATACCACAAACGGTCTGAGCTCGTAAACAAAACTCGAAAATGAAAAACCGAAAAAATTAAAACGGAATTATTCTTTATTTATGAGGGCTACATGGTTGATTTCGGTATCAAAATGTAGGTTTTCGAGGTCGCTCTATCGATTAAAAAATATTCCAGAGCGCTAACTAGTATCATTTAGATTTTGACCTGTCAAATGGCATTTTTTGAAAATTTGGATATTTCAAACTGTCATAGCTTCCGTACCACTCGTCATATCAACCATCGGTTTATATTTTAATAATCAGCATATCTCAAAGTATCTATGTGCAGAATATGAACGATCTTAAAAATTTCAATTTTTGGGTGAAAAATGACTAAGGAGTTAGACCCCCCAAAAACACCATATTTCTCACTAAAAATATATATCGGGATGGTTCTAACGGCGTTACTGATTGAAAAAGTCATTCGAGCCACTCGAATCTTCCGTAATAGGTCTTTTGCGGATCGATAACACCCATACCACAAACGGTCTGAGCTCGTAAACAAAACTCGAAAATGAAAAACCGAAAAAATTAAAAAGGAATTATTCTTTATTTATGAGGGCTACATGGTTGATTTCGGTATCAAAATGTAGGTTTTCGAGGTCGCTCTATCGATAAAAAAATATTCCAGAGCGCTAACTAGTATCGTTTAGATTTTGACCTGTCAAATGGCATTTTTTGAAAATTTGGATATTTCAAACTGTCATAGCTTCCGTACCACTCGTCCTATCAACCATCGGTTTATATTTTAATAATCAGCATATCTCAAAGTATCTATGTGCAGAATATGAACGATTTTAAAAATTTCAATTTTTGGGTGAAAAATGACTAAGGGGTTAGACCCCCCAAAAACACCATATTTCTCACTAAAAATATATATCGGGATGGTTCTAACGGTGTTACTGATTGAAAAAGTCATTCGAGCCACTCGAATCTTCCTCAATAGGTCTTTTGCGGATCGATAACATCCATACCACAAACGGTCTGAGCTCGTAAACAAAACTCGGAAATGAAAAACGGAAAAAATTAAAACGGAATTATTCATTATTTATGAGGGCTACATGGTTGATTTTGGTATCAAAATGTAGGTTTTCGTGGTCGCTCTATCGAATAAAAAATATTCCGGAGCGCTAACTAGCATCGTTTAGATTTTGACCTGTCAAATGGCATTTTTTGAAAATTTGGATATTTCAAACTCTCATAGCTTCCGTACCACTCGTCCTATCCACCATCGGTTTATATTTTATTAATCAGCATATCTCAAAGTATCTATGTGCAGAATATGAACGATTTTAAAAATTTCAATTTTTGGGTGAAAAATGACTAAGGGGTTAGACCCCCCAAAAACACCATATTTCTCACTAAAAATATATATCGGGATGGTTCTAACGGCGTTAGTGATTGAAAATGTCATTCGAGCCACTCGAATCTTCCTTAATAGGTCTTTTGCGGATCGATAACACCCATACCACAAACGGTCTGAGCTCGTAAACAAAACTCGAAAATGAAAAACCGAAAAAACCAAAACGGAATTATTCTTTATTTATGAGGGCTACGTGGTTGGTATCAAAATATAGGTTTTCGAGGTCGCTCTATCGAATAAAAAATATTCCAGAGCGCTAACTAGCATCGTTTAGATTTTGACCTGTCAAATGGCATTTTTTGAAAATTTTGATATTTCAAACTGTCATAGCTTCCGTACCACTCGTCCTATCCACCATCGGTTTATATTTTATTAATCAGTATATCTCAAAGTATCTATGTGCAGAATATGAACGATTTTAAAAATTTCAATTTTTGGGTGAAAAATGACTAAGGGGTTAGACCCCCCAAAACCACCATATTTCTCACTAAAAATATATATCGCGATGGTTCTACCGGCGTTACTGATAGAAAAAGTCATTCAAGCCACTCGAATCTTCCGTAATAGGTCTTTTGCGGATCGATAACACCCATACCACAAACGGTCTGAGCTCGTAAACAAAACTCGAAAATGAAAAACCGAAAAAATCAAAACGGAATTATTCTTTATTTATGAGGGCTACATGGTTAATTTTGGTATCAAAATATAGGTTTTCGAGGTCGCTCTATCGAATAAAAAATATTCCAGAGCGCTAACTGGCATCGTTTAGATTTTGACCTGTCAAATGGCATTTTTTGAAAATTTTGATATTTCAAACTGTCATAGCTTCCGTACCACTCGTCCTATCCACCATCGGTTTATATTTTATTAATCAGTATATCTCAAAGTATCTATGTGCAGAATATGAACGATTTTAAAAATTTCACTATTTGGGTGAAAAATGACAAAGGGGTTAGACCCCCCAAAACCACCATATTTCTCACTAAAAATATATATCGCGATGGTTCTACCGGCGTTACTGATAGAAAAAGTCATTCAATCCACTCGAATCTTCCGTAATAGGTCTTTTGCGGATCGATAACACCCATACCACAAACGGTCTGAGCTCGTAAACAAAACTCGAAAATGAAAAACCGAAAAAATCAAAACGGAATTATTCATTATGTATGAGGGCTACATGGATGATTTTGGTATCAAAATGTAGGTTTTTGAGGTCGCTCTATCGAATGAAAAATATTCCAGATCGCTAACTAGCATCGTTTAGATTTTGACCTGTCAAATGGCATTTTTTTGAAAATTTTGATATTTCAAACTGTCATAGCTTCCGTACCACTCGTCCTATCCACCATCGGTTTATATTTTATTAATCAGTATATCTCAAAGTATCTATGTGCAGAATATGAACGATTTTAAAAATTTCAATTTTTGGGTGAAAAATGACTAAGGGGTTAGACCCCCCAAAAACATCATATTTCTCACTAAAAATATATATCGGGATGGTTCTAACGGCGTTACTGATTGAAAAAGTCATTCGAGCCACTCGAATCTTCCTTAATAGGTCTTTTGCGGATCGATAACACCCATACCACAAACGGTCTGAGCTCGTAAACAAAACTCGAAAATGAAAAACCGAAAAAACCAAAACGGAATTATTCTTTATTTATGAGGGCTACGTGGTTGGTATCAAAATATAGGTTTTCGAGGTCGCTCTATCGAATAAAAAATATTCCAGAGCGCTAACTTGCATCGTTTAGATTTTGACCTGTCAAATGGCATTTTTTGAAAATTTTGATATTTCAAACTGTCATAGCTTCCGTACCACTCGTCCTATCCACCATCGGTTTATATTTTATTAATCAGTATATCTCAAAGTATCTATGTGCAGAATATGAACGATTTTCAAGATTTCAATTTTTGGGTGAAAAATGACTAAGGGGTTAGACCCCCCAAAAACACCATATTTCTCACTAAAAATATATATCGGGATGGTTCTAATGGCGTTACTGATTGAAAAAGTCATTCGAGCCACTCGAATCTTCCGTAATAGGTCTTTTGCGGATCGATAACACCCATACCACAAACGGTCTGAGCTCGTAAACAAAACTCGAAAATGAAAAACCGAAAAAATCAAAACGGAATTATTCTTTATTTATGAGGGCTACATGGTTGATTTTGGTATCAAAATATAGGTTTTCGAGGTCGCTCTATCGAATAAAAATATTCCAGAGCGCTAACTAGCATCGTTTAGATTTTGACCTGTCAAATGGCATTTTTTGAACATTTTGATATTTCAAACTCTCATAGCTTCCGTACCACTCGTCCTATCCACCATCGGTTTATATTTTATTAATCAGTATATCTCAAAGTATCTATGTGCAGAATATGAACGATTTTAAAAATTTCAATTTTTGGGTGAAAAATGACTAAGGGGTTAGACCCCCCAAAAACACCATATTTCTCACTAAAAATATATATCGGGATGGTTCTAACGGCGTTACGGATTGAAAAAGTCATTCGAGCCACTCGAATCTTCCGTAATAGGTCTTTTGCGGATCGATAACACCCATACCACAAACGGTCTGAGCTCGTAAACAAAACTCGAAAATGAAAAACCGAAAAAATTAAAACGGAATTATTCATTTTTTATGAGGGCTACATGGTTGATTTTGGTATCAAAATATAGGTTTTCGAGGTCGCTCTATCGAATAAAAAATATTCCAGAGCGCTAACTAGCATCGTTTAGATTTTGACCTGTCAAATGGCATTTTTTGAACATTTTGATATTTCAAACTCTCATAGCTTCCGTACCACTCGTCCTATGAACCATCGGTTTATATTTTATAATCAGCATATCTCAAAGTATCTATGTGCAGAATATGAACGATTTTAAAAATTTCGAATTTTGGGTGAAAAATGACTAAGGGGTTAGACCCCCCAAAAACACCATATTCCTCACTAAAAATATATATCGGGATGGTTCTAACGGCGTTACTGATTGAAAAAGTCATTCGAGCCACTCGAATCTTCCTCAATAGGTCTTTTGCGGATCGATAACACCCATACCACAAACGGTCTGAGCTCGTAAACAAAACTCGAAAATGAAAAACCGAAAAAATTAAAACGGAATTATTCATTATTTATGAGGGCTACATGGTTGATTTTGGTATCAAAATGTAGGTTTTCGAGGTCGCTCTATCGAATAAAAAATATTCCAGAGCGCTAACTAGTATCGTTTAGATTTTGACCTGTCAAATGGCATTTTTTGAAAATTTGGATATTTCAAACTGTCATAGCTTCCGTACCACTCGTCCTATCCACCATCGGTTTATATTTTATTAATCAGTATATCTCATAGTATCTATGTGCAGAATATGAACGATTTTAAAAATTTCAATTTTTGGGTGAAAAATGACTAAGGGGTTAGACCCCCCAAAAACACCATATTTCTCACTAAAAATATATATCGGGATGGTTCTAACGGCGTTACTGATTGAAAAAGTCATTCGAGCCACTCGAATCTTCCTTAATAGGTCTTTTGCGGATCGATAACACCCACACCACAAACGGTCTGAGCTCGTAAACAAAACTCGAAAATGAAAAACGGAAAAATTAAAACGGAATTATTCATTATTTATGACTGCTACACGGATGATTTTGGTATCAAAATGTAGGTTTTTGAGGTCGCTCTATCGAATAAAAAATATTCCAGAGCGCTAACTAGCATCGTTTAGATTTTGACCTGTCAAATGGCATTTTTTGAAAATTTTGATATTTCAAGCTGTCATAGCTTCCGTACCACTCGTCCTATCCACCATCGGTTTATATTTTATTAATCAGTATATCTCAAAGTATCTATGTGCAGAATATGAACGATTTTAAAAATTTCAATTTTTGGGTGAAAAATGACTAAGGGGTTAGACCCCCCAAAAACACCATATTTCTCACTAAAAATATATATCGGGATGGTTCTAACGGCGTTACTGATTGAAAAAGTCATTCGAGCCACTCGAATCTTCCTTAATAGGTCTTTTGCGGATCGATAACACCCATACCACAAACGGTCTGAGCTCGTAAACAAAACTCGAAAATGAAAAACCGAAAAAATTAAAACGGAATTATTCATTATTTATGAGGGCTACACGGATGATTTTGGTATCAAAATGTAGGTTTTTGAGGTCGCTCTATCGAATAAAAAATATTCCAGAGCGCTAACTAGCATCGTTTAGATTTTGACATGTCAAATGGCATTTTTTGAAAATTTTGATATCTCAAACTGTCATAGCTTCCGTACCACTCGTCCTATCCACCATCGGTTTATATTTTATTAATCAGTATATCTCAAAGTATCTATGTGCAGCATATGAACGATTTTAAAAATTTCAATTTTTGGGTGAAAAATGACTAAGGGGTTAGACCCCCCAAAAACACCATATTTCTCACTAAAAATATATATCGGGATGGTTCTAACGGCGTTACTGATTGAAAAAGTCATTCGAGCCACTCGAATCTTCCTTAATAGGTCTTTTGCGGATCGATAACACCCATACCACAAACGGTCTGAGCTCGTAAACAAAACTCGAAAATGAAAAACCGAAAAAATTAAAACGGAATTATTCATTATTTATGAGGGCTACATGGACGATTTTGGTATCAAAATGTAGGTTTTTGAGGTCGCTCTATCGAATAAAAAATATTCCAGAGCGCTAACTAGCATCGTTTAGATTTTGACCTGTCAAACGGCATTTTTTGAAAATTTTGATATTTCAAACTGTCATAGCTTCCGTACCACTCGTCCTATCCACCATCGGTTTAAATTTTATTAATCAGTATATCTCAGAGTATCTATGTGCAGAATATGAACGATTTTAAAAATTTCAATTTTTGGGTGAAAAATGACTAAGGGGTTAGACCCCTCAAAAACACCATATTTCTCACCAAAAATATATATCGGGATGGTTCTAACGGCGTTACTGATTGAAAAAGTCATTCGAGCCACTCGAATCTTCCGTAATAGGTCTTTTGCGGATCGATAACACCCATACTACAAACGGTCTGAGCTCGTAAACAAAACTCGAAAATGAAAAACCGAAAAAATTAAAACGGAATTATTCATTATTTATGAGGGCTACATGGTTGATTTTGGTATCAAAATATAGGTTTTCCAGGTCGCTCTATCGAATAAAAAATATTCCAGAGCGCTAACTAGTATCGTTTAGATTTTGACCTGTCAAATGGCATTTTTTGAAAATTTGGATATTTCAAACTGTCATAGCTTCGGTACCACTCGTCCTGTCAACCATCGGTTTATATTTTAATAATCAGCATATCTCAAAGTATATATATGCAGAATATGAACGATTTTAAAAATTTAAATATTTGGGTGAAAAATGACTAAGGGGTTAGACCCCCAAAAACACCATATTTCTCACTAAAAATATATATCGGGATGGTTCTAACGGCGTTACTGATTGAAAAAGTCATTCGAGCCACTCGAATCTTCCTTAATAGGTCTTTTGCGGATCGATAACACCCATACCACAAACGGTCTGAGCTCGTAAACAAAACTCGAAAATGAAAAACCGAAAAAATTTAAACGGAATTATTCATTATTTATGAGGGCTACATGGTTGATTTTGGTATCAAAATGTAGGTTTTCGAGGTCGCTCTATCGAATAAAAAATATTCCAGAGCGCTAACTAGTATCGTTTAGATTTTGACCTGTCAGATGGCATTTTTGAAAATTTGGATATTTCAAACTGTCATAGCTTCCGTACCACTTGTGGTACGATTTTAAAATCCTCAATTTTTCGATGGAAAATGATCAATGGGTAAGACTGCAAACTCCAAATTTATCAATAAAAAATATGAATAATGTTTCAACGGCGGTAACCCGTCCCTACCTATTCAGTTTGAAGAAAAAAGACCCCTATACATCGCCCAGAGAACTAGGTTGGCAATGTTTTCAGAGGAAAACTAGGAGAACTGAATCATTTTAGTTAGAGATAGTGAGTATCATGCAAATTCTGATCAAATAACACAGCAATGCAGATTGAAGCTTCATTTTCGGCATTAATGAACAAATGCGTTGTGTATGTATTGCACATTATATTGTCTTTCGAACTTTGGACATACGATTAATGTGACAACACTGCACCTGTTATCTCAACGTCAGGTATACCAGGTAGGTAGGATTATGGTAGTAGTGGGACAGTATGCTTAGTTCGCCTTGCTACCTCTACGCATATGTTTCGGTTTTGGGTTTAGTGGTACAAACGCATTTATCTAAGGTTTTCGAAAACAACAGGTGAGTGAAACAAGATTGTAATTTGTCATTAAATAGAAACAACATGATTCAATATCATCATGCCTCCTCGTTTCATTTAAGTCGCTTCAGAGATGCGCAAATTACTCAAGGCTAGTGCAGCTTTGGTAACAAAGGGACACCATTGGTCATATTTCTCTGCATGCCAGTATCGAATTGTTAGTTGACGTTCTCTATTGAACGTCAAATACCAACCAACAAACTTGTCATGCTTTATTTTGTCGGTCGTTCTTTGTCGCATTTCCATCCTAATCTGATTTATCTCTTGAATAAATAGGTGGTTACAAAGTTATCTTCAATGTTGCGCAAACAAAACAAGTTGGATATATTCGTGCATTTGTGAATACCGCTCGTTAGCGCAAAAAAAGTCCGATGCGATCGAGTCAGTGTTGGAGATTTCAATGCTTGTTATTCTACATGATCCTCAGAGAAAACTGGCTGGAAATCGATTTCAATTCACGGAATTAAAGCTCTTGAATTGATTAAGAACTGTCAATCCATTCGTCAGTTATTCAAACCAGAAATGGATAAAAAATTCCGGATTTCCTTCAAAAACCGGTCACTTCTGAAGAACACATAAGTTCTTAACACCTACAATTATAACTTAATGTACCTAAGTTAAGATTAAATGTTTCCATTAATCTCAGGATGAATAGAATAAAATTGGGTAGAAATTATTCTTATGAGAATTTCTATATTACAGTATATCTAGATAGAGCAACAACTGCTTGGATAAAATTCACTTACTCAAAGAATAATGTTTAATCCGTATTCAAACGAGGGTTGAGATTTTTGAATTGTTATTTAGTTTTCAGAATCAAGTGTACAAATTGTTATTTATATCGAGATTGGTCTGTCATTTCCATGCGGTCATAGTTTGTCTCTGTTGCATATTTTAGAAAGTTTCATCTTCATTCGATCCAAGTTATAGTCCAAATAGCATGAACATTAAATATTTGATTGTCTCAATATGCATTACTGCAAGCGTCTTCCATTGTTTTCCATGGCATCAGTACATTACCCTATGAATTCACATGTCTTCCATAAGAACGCTCGCATTCTTCTATATTTCGTAAGAAAAATCCATCCTTGTCTGAATATAGAGCAGAAGAATCATTTTTTGCCACAATTTTCGAATTTTCTCTAAAGTGAACGTTTGAATTTGGGTAGCAAAATAAATTAAGAAGATAAAACATGAAATCGAATCGACAGCAACGGTACGATTGACAGTGGGACTTGGAAAATGAGGACACTGCAGTTACGACAATATTTATTTCGTTGAAAATCGATTATTAAACTTTTAATTCCTAGAAATGGTTTCGCAAAAAAAACATTTTAATCTGAATGGAACGCCCTAACAATTTCTACTGACGATAAAAATCATCTAAAATGGACCATAATAAGATTTTTCTTATGAATTCTTATGAAATCGAACATTATTTGAATTCAATATTCAAGAACAGTGTACGAATATTGGGCGTCAGCGACCGTGCCAGTTTAAAGGACGTCCTTATAGGTGGATTCGTCCGGTAGTTGATGAATTTGGAACAATCCTGTCCTTGATGACTATTCATTCGAATTCAATAAATAATTAGTCAGCAAGGTTCGAAATTGTCAATTGAATGATCGTCTACGTTGTCGCGGTTTAGTTAATCTTTATAAGGAAGGTCACGTCTGCATGGAAATATATTTTGAACGTCTACGAGTTCGTGATGAAACACACGACCTCAGCCATGAGCGTCGCTGATTAAAAGGGGGTATACCCATCCCCCCTCTCTGGCAAGTCTTTTTATTATAAATATGTTATTCATGACATAAAGCTTCTTTATATGTTCCATATATATACAAATTCACTGGAAATCGCTTCAGAAACGTTCTGAAAACTAAGGAATTTCCTCCAAACCTTGTGTTTCCCAACCTTTGTGATATTGCCGATGTGTTTGCATTCTGATTGCGGTTTGTCTTTTAATTTTTAAAGTATACTATATGTAACAATACGCGATATAGGTACCTACAGAATGATCGTATAATTCTTATGGTACGTAGATATATAATCAAAATTAGTAATCGTGAACCACCAAATACAATAGAATTTATTACTAATCACATAAATGATTCAACGTGAATTGCTCTGGTTACATGGCATTCTTTTGTAGCCATTCGATTGTGCCAAGATTAGATATCAATAATTTTCCTGATTCTTCATAACTTGATTCATAAATCTTCCAAGGTGATTTCATTTTCTTCGTGATATTGACTTGAATTGAAAATTGAATCCAACAAATGATTTTGCTGCAATACAGCACAACTATTTTTTTGAGAGGTAATAGTGGTGAAAAATGTAGACGTAAAATTTTAACGAAATATAGTTTCAAGTTGAGTTTTTTTTATTTCACGGAGATAACTCTCTTTCTTTCATGAGGTAGAAATGATCAATTCAAATTTGGGATTGGCATTCATCTGCATCAAGCACGGAGCTCCGATACTGAAAAGATCCATCGGGTTTACGATGTACCCAAAGTCGGCCCGCATTTCTTGGGAGCGAGTTTCGAAGGCTACAGTGGACAAAAAACCAAATACTTTGTTTCAAGCTATCCACACACGTCAATGACCCATGGATGATTTGCACTGTCCAGTTTCACTCGTGTGCCATTTAATCTTAAACTTTCTGTGAAATGCCGGGGTTCGATGTAGGCCATTGATGGTTAAAACAATAAATCAATTATAAATTAACTTGTTGATAGTAATTGTTACCAATTTCACATGAAAAGTGAGGTTCAATGCCCTGCGTGTTGTTTTTGGATCAAATGAGAGGAATTTACTAGAAAAAATGCTACAACGAAGAGGATTCACAGTGGATAAAATGGATTATTACATCACGCCCTTGCACGGCACGGATAATCATAAATGAAATTTTAACTAATTTCAGAAGCAATATATCGGGTGTTTTTTTAGAGTGATAGAATTTCAAATTGAAATAAAACACATTTGAATTAAGGTTTTCGAAATTATCCGAATAATCCTCGAAAAAATAATACAAATCCAAAATATAACTTCACTTAAAATTATGAACCAAAATCCAATTTCTCATCACCCGGCAGTAGTCAATGTCATGTACTCAAAATTTTTCAATTATTTTTATCCGGCCGTGATAAAACTAGTCTATAATAAATAAACTTTTATCTGTAGATCTTTACGCATAATTCCGAAATGCTAAGCATCATTTTGAGATAAGAAAATTTATTCTAGGTACTTCATCGTTACTAGCGGATTCGATTATAGATTCTCATTTGAAATTCACATAGGTACTGGGAACCTTGAAAATTGTTACCTATGATTTGACAAAAGTTCGGAGATGTATCATGATGAAAATGTTCATTTTGAAAATTTTATTTCCAAATATGAAATCAATTTCAGTGAATAGTGCACAAGCGCTAGCCATGATAGCTTCATACGGTAATAATAGTTCATGACCCGACCCAGAAAAAAAATAATGGAATAAGACATGGGGTCTAAGGGTGAAAACTGTCGCAAACATCGGTCATAATTATTTGACCAATAAAACACATTTCCCCACACCACCTGTGTGGTCTATCAATTTTCCCCATTTTGAAATATAAACGAGTGCTTCCGAGCAAAAAGTCCATAAAGAATCTTTTACGACCATCTGCTGGTTTGAAAACAAATTTCTACACGTTCGACGCTTGTTATATGAAGCGACAAATGGGCAAATGTATGGTTACAAAACGCCATGAAGTTCACGATATTCAGATCTCATTTCACGGGGCAAATGACTCTCGCAGTGACCACGCACTCCGGAGTACGGTTATGACCCCCTTGGAGCCATTCCAATTACCATTCGCGCATATGCATGGTTCTCGAAACAACAGCCTAGGTGTATCTCGTGTGATCTGATCACCTGCACAAAATACCGCAACCAATTCGCACTAGAAAATTCAAAACTTCAACTGTCTGTCAAGTATATTCTCTTCGGACTATGGAATCGACAGACTATTGTAATAAATCGGAAATATATTGGTTTATTTCGAAATTGTTCGAAATCACAGAGAATAGAACAGCCATTTACAGCATTCCTTCAGAAAATAACAATTTTTATCCAAATAAAATAATCTCATAATGTCGAGAATTGTTCGAATAACATACATTGTTTCAGAATATTATTAAATCCATAGCACTTGATGCGATCAAATAGAAAGAGCGAGATAAATAATTCGTTAACTGGCACGTACGTAGATAAAACAACGCTTATACAGCGCGTCACCACAGAATCTAAGCCTGAATCAGTCGATTCTCTACGGATAATCTAGAAAATAGAACATTAATCGAGCATTTAAATTCAACATTGTCCTCTACATTTGATCAACGAACGGTGCGATGCGTGAGGTGACTTATCTCAATTTTTTGTAGCATCTTCACTTCAAGTGATCAGCTTCAACTGATGAGCTTATCGTTCATTATGTTAGCCAATTCTCAATTCGCACTTGAACAATACCTAAAGGTTCTTCACCCTAGCTATCAACGACCCAAAAAACTAAAAAAAGGGCAGATTTCGCTCACCAACTTTCGAATATTAATTGCTTTTACATAAACTCCGCCAAATCAAATTTAAAATAAGAGTATTTATTACCCATTTCCGATTTAGAAATGGATTATTTCATTATTTTCATATGAATATTGATCCTATCTAAAACTAGAATGAAGAGTCGGTACCTTATACTATGACTCGGTCCTTGAAAATAAACACCATTTGAAACTTGTTCCTTGATTTTTTTATCGAATACATTAATTGCATGATTCATTGCCAATGAACACATAGGTATCTAACTAGATGTTCGAGTGATAGATAGAATTGAAAAGTTAATTTATAAGAATGAACTTTTTTGAATAATTAAAACAGTTTATCGAATAAATAAAATAAAAATTCCATTAGAAATATTTTCACGCCCGTCTAAAGGTCGCATCAGATTGACAAACTTCACTCCATCGGATCTGAGATTTGAAGTTAGTGAAGCTCGCCTAAATAAGCAATGAATTGCATTGTGCTCACAGCTGCGTCGGTTGGAGGCGAAAGACTCCGGTACTACCTAAAGTACCAGACATAAAAACAAATCCATAGTTCGCAACACATTTCTAAGTTTGCATTAAGTTCGGTGGTAGCTTACACCTCTACGTCCTCTACCAAACTTTCAAGATTCGCTGAGGAACTAGCTGTCAAGAGAGATTTGATTTATTGCATGCGGAAACTGCCAAAAGACCACAAAAGCTATTCAGACAATTTGCCTCTTCTAATTATTATTGATTGCAATGAAAGGATTTTCAGAAAAACACAAGGAAAGTTTTCATTCACACGTTTATTTTCATTTACTGATTCTGGTAGTATTTTCTGGAAGGTCGTTTCGCTTTTGTTTACCTATATAACTTTTCAGCTGGAGATTTCTTTCTAAAACACGTGATCCGCGTAAATCTTGATCAAATCTGAAAAAAAAAACTTTTTAGTATCATGTATCGTATATTGTATTGAAGACTCACCTTTTATACGAAGGTACAAGCTTCTCAAAAGCTTTTAGTATGGTGAATGAATTTTTCGAACCTTCCTTTGAAAATTGAAATAAATGGATTAACATATTTTAACAAATGTCTCTTCTTGTTCCAGAAAAAGATGAAGATACTAGGTTTACTTAGTATAATCTTCATCCTCGGGGTGACAGGCAGAGACTTGAGGAACGAAGTGACGAACACAATATGCCTCGAGGAATGCCAGTGCAAGAACACCAAGAATATGTCTTTAGAGGTCTCCAGCTGCTTGAGGCCGGTTGATATCAAGTCGAACTTCAACCGATCTAACAACATATTCACAGGGATCCGCTTCAACGGGGTTTCCATAAAAAATCTCGATGCCAACGCTTTCAATTTATTCACAGAATTGGAGCATCTCGAATTCGTATCCACGGAAATAAAGAATATGCATCCTCAGGCTTTCTTCAGAGCTGAATTGAGCTCATTATCCTTTTCAAATTGCGAATTTTGGAATCTACCGAGTATCCAATGTCTAGATCTGGAAGAACTGATTATCACCAATTCAAGCATGAAAAGGGTACCGAAATTCGAAGATCTTCCAGCTTTGACGCTTCTGCATTTGAACGGTAACAAGATTAGTGCCATCAAAGAGAAAACTTTCGAATCTTTAGAAGCACTGGAAGAAGTTTATTTGAATAACAATGAGATCACAGCCCTTCTGCCTAGAATGTTCTACTTCAACCCTCAACTTGCTATTTTAGACCTCAGTCACAATTTATTAACGACTTTCACACTGGAAGGAACAATGAAATTGGAAACTCTTTCTTTGAGTAACAATCGTATTGAAAGGTTCGATGCTATCTCCAGCAAAAACCTGCGAAACCTGAAATCTTTGGATTTGAGTCACAATAAACTGAGCAAAATAACTCAAGAAACGTTCAAGTATATGCCAGCTTTGGAAATGTTGAATCTGAGCTATAACCAACTCACGGTTTTGAATAAAAATACTTTTGCCTACAACAGCAACTTGGAAAAGCTGATTTTGGATGGGAATAGTTTCAAAACTCTTCCAATTTTCGAAGGCGGTCAAGACATCTTTAGAAGGATATACAATTTCTCCTGCAGAAAATGTGGCATAGTTTCATTATCTTCCTTCACATTTGGAAGCATGCCCGGCCTAATTCAAATCTCATTATCCGATAATAATTTGGAAGTACTCGACTCTAAAGCTTTTGCTTTAGTATCAGGACTAGAAATCCTAGATTTATCTCGTAATAAATTGGTAAAACTAGGTAGTAATGTATTTTCCGACAATAAGGAACTAGTTGAAATAAACTTATCCGGAAATAACTTGAAAGTATTGAACCCCGAACATTTCGTTGACTTGAAAAAATTGAGAAAACTGGATGTTTCGAATGCTCATCTGAAATCCCTATGGTTAGAAGGCTCTGATAATCGTGTTTTGAACGAATTAGAACAACTGACTGTATCCAACAATTCGATAAAAGATATCACTGCTGATGACTTGAAAATAATGCCAAACTTGAGATATATCGATTTGGAAAATAATCCCCTACAATGTACCCTACATTTGGCTAATTTGATCAAGTGGCTCACAATACACGAAGTTTTCTCAGTGGATGGTGTTGACGCGATGCGAAGGAACGAAAAGTTATTGGACGAGACGCAATATTTCGAAGGTGCATACGACCATAAAACCCAATGGGAAAAACTGGTAAGGAAGTCATGTATACCTAGTGACGATGAGCAAACGAATAGAAACACAGATATGGTCATGAATATGATCATACAGAACGCTAGAGAAATAAATTCTGTTCCAATTGTTGATCCACCACAACAGGCTCCCAGTTACGATGATCCTTCTGATAATGACGATGATGATGAGGATGAAGATAGTGATGAAGATGAAGAAGGATATTCAGATGAGCCTGAAGACGCGATGTTCAATATGGAGGATTCTAGAGATGAATTCAGTTTGAACCAAGTGACTAACATAATTTCTGTTACTTCAGTATTCGTTATTACAGCTCTTGTAGTTCTGTCAGCGGCCGTCTCTATTACTCTTGTTATCCTTAAGAGGCACAATACCTTAAATATAAACAATGCCAATCTCCCACGTATCAAAATACCGAGATGGGAAACTATGCCTTCTAATAAAAAACACAGCGGTTCAGTTTATAGACCACTATCAGAAGAAATCTTGGCACCTCCGACACCAAAATTCAATCGTTACGAATTCAATGCGAATCCAACTGTTCACAGCCAGCAACCTTGAACTGGGTATTTAGTATAAATAATATTTTATGGAACTTTTCGAAGGTACTAATTATGATATATTTTTAATGCCATATCGGTGATCGTTTGCTTGCAACAAGAAACTGGATGTTTTTCTAGATTTCCATTAGACGAACTATATTTGTGATTATGATATTGATGAGACAGAAAGAACGTTGTTATTCTTACTTTTACTACTTATAATGATACTTATTTAATTTTCCCTTTCATGTTAGTCACTTAGCTTTATTTTGTAAAATAAGTTATATAATTTTACCTGTGGATTTATGTATTAATTTTTCAGTAGTACTATTAACTAAAAATAAAGTTGAAATTATATTACACAGAGATATCACAATTAATGAAAACCTTTCCGTTTAGGATTAAACCCAATATTCTCCACATGCTAAAAAAAAACAAATGAAGTATGTATAAGTAGTTATATGGTTTCATATCAATAAACCTCTACTTTGAGGATATATAGTTGAACCTCAGTATTTCACAAATATATCAATCAATTTATTCATAAAAATCCTCTGGAGGTAGTATAGGCATTGTTTAAACAATGGTAAAGGGAATATACCAAAATAATTGGAAAGCCATAGCGAAGCGAAAAATAATATACAGGGAGTATCACTTGAAAAAAACCAAGTTTTCGCCAGTTACCGATTTTACACCTCGATTATGAGCGTCAACACCGCGTTGCCGCAACGCTGATTATTGCCAAAACCGAATAGAACCGATTATTCGAAAAACCAAATTTCAGACTACTCTCATTCGCCATAAACATCTCACCTGCCATCGACAGTGGGCAACCCTGTATATGTAGAAAGAATAAGAAAATATTTCATTAGAAAATTCAAATAGTTATGTTCATAGGGTAAATGAAAGACATATCTAGTATTTGATAATTTGTATTGAATACTTTGACAGTATCTGAATACAGCCAGTCTATCAGAGAAAACAGATACATACATAGATACATCAAAAGCTACATTATTTGTAAGCATGTTTGTGCATCAAGTAACTTCCAAACGAATATTTCTCTACAGGTAAATTGAATATATCTGGAACTGATTACTTTCAAGACTTCTTACAATCAGCATATTAATAAATAACATCTTTTAGAAGATTTTAATTCCACTTTTCATGGACTTTGGGTAACTTCTTTTATCAGTTTGTTATGTTCAAGAATTAAATTAGCACGAAACAGGACGTTAAAACATTGAAATGCATTAATGCTTGGCTACATATCGACATTGAGTTTCAACTACTTTAACTAGTTGAAGACTCAATAATATTGATCCAAATTATTCATATCACTAAGAACTGTTTGGGAAAAGGATGAATGAATAGATCACACTCAAAAGTGAGTCAACCATGATAGTTTATTCATTCTTTCCTCAAATCAGTGTTTCGACAATTCTCCCTATGAAATTAATATAATACTATACATATATACAATAAACAATATTCCTTCCTACTTTTTACATAAATGTCTTTGGTTTGTTAATAAAATATCATTATATTTATGAATTTTGGAGAAAGAAAAAATTAAGTGCACCATAACTATCATATGGCGAAGATAAAAACAAAGAAGAAATATTCCAGTGAAGACAGTCTATAAGGAAGATATCAGTCCATCGACAAAGCAATTGGTGAATGAAGCAGTGTCAATATCGAAATTTTAAAAAACCCTGTCAGTCAGGTTACATATGAATAACCTGTATCACTTTAACCTAACAGTGCGCATTATTATATTTGCTCAACACAAACATGCTCATTTAGAAGTTAAGCATTAAATCCATAACAATCATTAGAAGCATAAATTGAAAAATGAAATAATATTAATAAAAGTGATTTTACCAATAGCGATTATAAATCGAATGAAATAATAACGGTTGAAAGCATTTTGAATAAACTTTGTGGTTCGAAATGGATGGACAAAAGAAATAAAAGCAGTACCGGGTGTCCTAAGTTTTACCGTACTTCCAAAACTAATCGGGAAAAAGTTCAAACATTTTATTATATTTTCTGTAAAGGTTATGAAATACGCGAAGAGTTGAGAAACCTCAACACAAACTAAATTTCAACTACTTTGAGCATATATTCTTAATTACATTTTTTGGACCACATTTATTGAAAAAAATTCAGCAAAGCATTCGCACACTTCACGAAGCTCCATCAAACATTATAATTTACTACTTGTCTCATTTCTTTGCGCCTTGCCAATTCATTTCCCGATTTCAACAAGGCATAAGAATATGGGTACATATTCAGCCACTGGTAACTAAATTTCCAACTAGAATACTAAAACATATTTTATCAATGAACCAATGTTCTTCAATGATACTACATATTTCTTCGAAATTTCATCTCTACAATACGATTTATTTTGGGGATGACAGTAAAACTGGGACACGCTGTACTTGACTCAAATACATGATAAAAAAAATCGATTGTTGCAGTTTCTATTCAGTATCGCCTAATGATTACAGGGCAACGAAATATGCAATTTGACACGGAAACTACATTGAAACACTAAGAACACATATTCAACCATGACTTTTTTCTACAATCAATTGAAAATCATGATAGGTTCTTAGAAGTCGATGTAACTTAAGGTTGTTGTATAAGACAGTAACCTTGCGTAGTATGATTAATTAATGAGAAATCATAGTATTTCAAGAAATTTGAGGAAAATAGAAATTCAATTTAGGCATCTTTTCATGCCTGATACAAAGTTTCAATTGAATGTATGAAACAAAATTCTGCATGTATAATTTCACAACAAAAATTACATATTGATAGGAAAATAAATATATTTAAAATAAATATTTAAAAAATTATGGCGAATGCATCTGAGTTAATACTAGTTATATGACAAACATATGGCTTATAGTTTATACAAAATGTACAGTTATTGCATGTTTCGGCTAACATACTATGTTTATGCAATTGTTATTGGAAATTTCGAAAAATTATTTATTGTCATTAATGGTTTGGTTCCAATCAATCACAATTACTTCCATCCATTATTGTTTCGAAATAAGTACTTTAAGAACCTAGAGAAAGAAGAATAGGGAAGAAGATTAAAAAAGTTATATACATAAAAATTACAATATCTACAAAATTAATCATGATTAGTACAAAATAGTAATTTTTGGTATGTTACGATTACATCTTAATGGAAAGAGGCTCGAATAATGATACTTTTAAATATTTAGTAACTTCACTTCAACCAAACACAAAACTCGCATTATTGGCTTTCTATTACAATCAATAATCTTCTCCAGGTTGATCGTCTCATAAATGTAGTTATGTTAGCTGAACCATAACTGATTTCGAAATTAAAACCCGAAAATATACTTTTTATATTGATACACTTTTCTGCAATCTAGACCTTATACAACAAAAATATAATACTTTAATATTTTGAACCGCTCTCTCACTAATCCGGCAACATGTGAACGAAACTAATGGGAAACATACCGGTACGGTCAGGTTCATTTTCTACCATACCTTCCATCCAGTTATCATCGTCCGTTTGCTCATTCAGGACGATTATGATCTCGCCTTCCCTGAATGAGAGTTCATCGTCATTATCGGCGTTGCAATCGTAGAGAGCTTTGCATCTACGCAGATTGCCTGCTCCATTCGAGGAGTAGAGACGACCACCTGTCACCGACCTTGGTGAGCAGAGGGAGCTACTGGATATGGGACTGGTTGAAATTTTTAGAGGCGGTGAATCGGATGGCTAAACAAATGAAAGGTAAATTGCACAGCATATCAAGCCTAAAAACAGTACGAAGGGTGTGTGGTGAAGAAAATCGACTACTTTTTTTGGGGGGGACATAGTTGGTAAATTAACGCCCTAGATCATTTAAATATCGCAAATCAAGCATTTTATGTAATTCTTCGAAATAACACGAATTGAGCGATTTTCATTTCAAGTATAGGGTATCTCCAAAGAAAAATCCATCTCGAGAAATCAAATGTAGGGTAAGAAGTACCTCCACCCAAATATAAAACTGTAACTTCAAACAAAGGTTTATGTTCACCAAATTCTTACGGGCATATTGAACATCATATGTTTAATGAATAATGAATTATAATAAAATATGAGCGTTAATTAAAGTGATACAGATAGCGTAAAATGAGAAAAAAGGCACAAGAGTTCCAGCACTGTGAATACAAAAAACTGCTTGAGGTTTTTGAAAAATCAGGAGAATGCTATGAACTGTTGTGCATACTCCACTCTAATCTAACAGAGATGAATCTCTTCTTTTGAGGAGTTGAGAAATACTCCTGGAAAAAAAATATCGAAATCTTATCTCTGTTAGGCGAAAGGAATCTGATCAGCCATTTGAAAGTTACCAAAACGGTTACAAACATTTCACAACCAGCATAAATAAGCAAAATTAAATGATTTCTAACACAATTCAAAAGGTTAACAAAAGCCAACAGAACATTCCATGAGAATCGTAAGTCTGGTTAAAAATCTCACAAAACACTAAATTTTGTATTACCATTTTAGACTTTGGAATTGTCGTTGCATGAGATTTCAAATGATACATCTTTCTTTTCTGCAAACCAATCAGTCAAATAATGTATTCTCTCATCAATTTGATGCGAGTGTGATAAAATTTAAATTTCTATGTATGACGTTTAATTAAAAAGACAAAAGAGAACGACATACACATATTGATAATAATTATTTTGAAGGCAACTGTTAGGTTAGGGGAACTGAGTAGATAAATAGTCATCACTCAAATCTTAAATCACCACAATTTTTACAAATCAAAGGTTGTGATTATTACTTCGGATAAAAACAATCAACAAATATTCTGATCTCCAGTTCAAAAAAGTGACTTACTCTTTTGGACTTAAGATTAATATATTTCTCAACTCATCTGTCGACTCAACGGAAAGAAAAAATTCTAGTATATGCTGCAAGATACATACCCTACGCGGTGGAGGAACTGGATTATGCATTCCGTCGATGTCTGACATAAGGGAGCAAATACTTTCCGTCGATCTACCATTAGATAACCTGCTAGATGGCGCTGGTGGTGGTGGGTTCTGTGGCCTCCTAACCACGCCCAATTTATCATTATTCTTATCGGAGGATATGACTAGTTTGGTTCCTGAAATATGTTCTAAATTTAGCTATGAAATCCCAAATATATTTGTTTCTAACTAGTTTATATACCGCATGTACTCAATCAAGGGCGATTTGAGAGAAATTTTAAAAAGCCACAAAATTATGAGCATCCTGAAAAAAATATGAACTGATTTGTTTTGAAATGTGGCTGAGAATAGAGCAAGTAACTTTCATCATTGCATTTGAGACATGCAAACACTGGCTGAAGGTTCCAACATCAATAATAACAAGAATGTACAGGAAGCAGAAGCATCACACTAAGCATTAGTAGTTTAGTAAGATGATTAATCTACAATCTGTATAAATTATCAATGATCACAAAGCAGATTAGGCGAGGAAAAAGTAGTAACCAAATTTTGCTCTGATAGGATGAAAATAATCTTGTGAATTATACGAATAATTCTTTCTGTCGAACCCCCAAAGACCCTGTGTCTTTATAACATAAATGCTTGAGAAGGCAACAAATTAAATAAGGTTTGCGATTAATTTCCTCGCCTAAATAAATATCAAAGCATCAATGTACCTATCACAGATCTGGGCGAGGTTGAATCAGTACTTGGAGAACGTTTATGTGTATGACTAAGAGTATGGTAACCAGCTGCAAACGGATCAGATGGTGTTCTACTGTGGCTACTCGGAAGGGTACCGTATTGCATCGATCCTGGAGGAGGTAAAGGAGCCACCCTCTTCTTTAAACTACCATGAACATTCACTGCAGATACATACAAATATAAATTAATCCAAATTTCCACATCTGCCTATGATCATAAGTTTCTCACGAGATAATATTATTCCATTCTGAATAAATGGACATCAGAATTGTTTTTGCATTTGCAGAACGCACACAAAATGGGAAGATTCAATTGAATAAACCATAAAGAATAAATGCATTTAATGCAAAACAATTTGACGAGATACACAATAATTTTATTCCGATATACTTTCAAGGCTGTACCATAAGGACGAACTTCTCTGCGGATCTGGCGCCCAATCAGAGGAATAACAATAGATCATTCATTTTATTACTGGCGGTCCGTTTGTTCTTTCATCGAGATCCGCAGTCAGGTCCTAGTACAGCCTTTAATGTGAACAACTTTTCATTCAGGAATGTGCCAATGATATAACGGGAATATCAAAAACAAAGAACCATCATTTTAAAAAACATGAGCAATAATTTTTTTATTATCGTCTGCAAAAATATTCATCGAAAAAAAACATGAAGATTTATATGAAAAACACCATCCACTATTGAACTGAAATAGTCATCATCCCAACAAATTAAACATTTTTTTATTACCATCAAAACCAAGTGATACCATCTTAACCATTTTTCCCAATAATAAGCTAATGTTAAAAGCTTCGTTCTTTTTTATTATTAAATTGAATGAGACCTAATCATTAATTGATAAAGAACAAACCTGGTTTTCTACCTTGTGGCAAAGGAGGGGGTGGCATCTGTCTGTTGCTATTTGGACTGCTTCCTAACTGCAAACTATCGCAGGTTGACGAACGGGAACGATTCGTAATCGGTGATTCTCCTCCTGTATAACTTGGCGGCCTTGAACGATTTTTTTTTTCAGGTGTCAGAGAACCATTCTGCAATATCAGGAAAAATACAATATAATTATCTTTTTCCATATTCGAACAAGGAAAATGAAGCAGCGATACTTATTTTCAATAAAAAATAAATTATTACCCGATCTTCTATGACAGTATCATCATCTGAAAAATCTGTTGATCCATCTTCATGTGATAAATTCCAATCAATATTAATATTATCAAAAATATTTTTTAGTCTATTCGTAGTGTTTTGGAGCTAAAAGAATGGCATTCAAGTTGAGAGGATTACCCAAACAAAATTAACAGTGCATACCAGTTCGATACATGTATGATGGCCTAATTCTTGAGCAATATCCATTGGGGTTTTATTTTGAGAATTTCGTATTGTTGTATTGGCACCACTTCTCAATAACAATTTCATACTTTCCACTTTATCAAACAAAGTACAAAGATGTAAAGCTGTGTTACCACCAGATAAATCTGGAGATGGTGGAATGCTAGTTTGTTTGTCCAGTGCCGAGTTTGTCATATTCTGAATGAGAAAATCGACAACGTGAAGATTTCTGTTTGGCTCATACAGAACCGCCCTGTGTAATGCTGTTTCCCCGATTGTCTGAAAATGTAAAAGAACGGTAACCTTCAATCCCATTAAAAATAATGTAGATCACTCACGGAAGAAGGTAAAGGTTCTGAGAAATCCACTTCTTCTGCCCACATTTGTAATAATAAATAAAAATCACCCCTGTTGATAGCCTCTTCCAATTCGTAAAGTTTATCTAAATGTGAATCACATGAACTAACTGCGAAGCGTTTTTCTACATACTTCGCTCTAATGAATGTTAGACGCTTTTCCCTGAAAATATGAATATTATTATCAACCTTTTCTCATTTGCTGTCATGTACATTGTACATAAAAAACAGAAACCAGAAAAAGCTGCTTACATTGAACTGGACGGTTCTGGTTTATCCGCAGGATTCAATTGAGCCTCCATCACATCATTGAATGCATGATTTGTCATGAACCTTGCTAGAAGCAACTGACTAGTTCCCACATTGTCCAGAGTAAGTGATTGTATTCTGGATATATGAACACCCAAATCCCTGTGTATTCCTGAACACTCTATACATACTATTATCCCGAAATTGGTCGAAAGCCATGTTGCATCTAAAAAAATTGGAAATAAATTTTTGTTATCAATTCAAGCAGTTTATTCTTTTAAATTATAATTTTTCAATCAAACTCACCATTTTGGGAATTACAATCACAGCATCTGTCGTTACCGGGTATCCTCTGGATGTATCTTATAATGGCCTGTTGTAACTCAATCAAACTATGATTAACTTTATCACTGCCTGTCTTAGTGCTGTCGTCAAAAGCTTTCATCAGAGACATCTCTTTACAATTTATGAGTACAGACATCCATGCATGTTGATCTGCCTCATCTTCAGCTTGGAAGTGGTAAGTTCGGTTATCTGAAAGAAAATGGAATAAATAAAGAGATGATTTTCGATGGATATTAATTGATTGCACATACATGAAATCAAATCAAAGCCTCTCTTGTCATCAGGTACAGGTTTAATTTGACAAGTCAGCAAATTCACGCGAGTCGGTGACTTAGACTCATCTGCATGACAAATATCTAAATAACCCTCGGCCTGCACCCGACACTTCCTTTTCTGCCACACCCTCCTCATTTTTCCTTCTGACTTTTTCAAGAGATGACCTGTTTTAGTGACACCGTGATGTTTGTCACCTTGTATCTGATGTAAAGAATACCCTGCTGCACTTTTATCGATACTAGTTCCTACCTGATTCAAGAAAAATTTCTATTTAGGTCATAATTCATCAATTTATTTTTTAATTCAGTACTAACCTCCTTCTCTATACTAGGGGTGGATTTAATCAAATTCCTCAATTCTATAAGCTTCCTTTTCTCTTCGTCTTGAGTTTGTTTGATTCTTTGTAATTTAACACTTAGA
This sequence comes from Adalia decempunctata, assembly GCA_951802165.1. Lineage (NCBI taxonomy): Eukaryota > Metazoa > Arthropoda > Insecta > Coleoptera > Coccinellidae > Adalia > Adalia decempunctata. Next base: position 7,229,026 of record OX637704.1, on the reverse strand, counting down.
TGAGCTACGTAATTTCCGAAATGTTCTATTGTTTTCAGTCCGTCTTGAAAATAACTAAAAATATAATTACTTCAATATGAAGTTTTCGGAATGATTTGGAGGCACTCACTTTGTTTGTGCATGGTAATACTCCACAAGGTTTTGTAATAGGTCAACACCCTTCTTTGTCTTTATTTCGTTATACTTGATGAGATACTGCGAAAATTTTCCAATTAATCTTTATTTCCCTTCCAAAAGAGTACTCTTGAGTATCAAGCAAGATTGTGTTTTGGAGGAAACTAGACACAGACAGAAATTGCATAATTTTTGTTCAGGAATTATCATCCTTATGTGGAATGAAAATGAAAGGAATTCACCTGGCAAGAATTAGACAAAACAATGGATTTTCAATTTAATCAATTCTAGTTTCAAAGAACTGAGATAACAATATCGAACTTCAATAGACACAATGAATTAATTAGCAATGCGATATCAATGGAAGGAACATTAAGAGATAGTATGCCGTAAGCAATCAAATTACGCAGACTTAAATAAATGCGTTATTAGAAAGATAATTGCGACATATTCAGTACATATATTTTTTGTTCTTTTCCCAGAAAAATGTACTACCTTCTAAAATATCAAAAATTGAATTGGTATATATCAATGCTCCTCAAATGATCAAAACGTTGTCTAGTTATGTCATCTACTAGTGAACAGAAATCAATTCACTCCAAAACAACTTTAAACTGATTCAAATGCATATAATATACTATATACCTTAAAAATACAAATGGAAAAACAATATTCTTGAAACAAGAACTAAAGGGATTATTCGATCGGGAAATTGGCAACAAAGATGAAGTTGTTGTTCTTTGCTGTGACTGACTTATTCTGTTTTTATATTTGACGTTGACGTGAATGAGAAAGATTTTCGATGTTAATAACGGTGGAAATGCTATGCACACGTGGATCTGATGTAATTGCGAATTTTTGTGGAGACTACTGTAGATTGTTGATGAAACCTGTTCATTTTGTGTAATTTCAGCCTGAAGAAGAGAACATTAGTTCTCGAAACTGTAGCGCATTAAATTGAATGTAACAACACCAAACTTCATCTTTGTTGCCAATTTCCCGATCGAACAATCCCTTTAGTTGATGATATTACGTGGCAATCATAATTTTCAACAATTGAAACAAGAACTATAATATCACCCATTTATGGAACGGACACACAGATTCTCACACAATGATTAATCATTCTCCTGAGAAGTTTTTGTTGGTTTCAGAATAATTAGAGTAATAATAATGCACACAAGTCTCCTTAGAACCAAACATTTAGTGAAAAAATACAAAAAAATTACCTCACACATCTGCAGTTGAAACAATCTTCTCTCTTTCTCCATTTCTTCTGCAACTACAGCTGGCTCGATTTCGGATCGGATAAAACCGTTGTCTTTAGCTGCTTGCTTCCTTTCTTTTTCGATCTTAGAGTATCTGTTTTCGTAATCCTTCCATGATTTGTCAAAAGGTCGTTTAAGATCCCCCTTGACACCTTTCAGGTCACCTTTCAGTAGATTATCAAGGGGGAACATAACAATGTTGTTCAAATTTTGCATAAGTGTTTTCATTAGGGCCGATAATTCTTTTGTTACGACTGCGAATTTGTTGAATGCGTTACCGATTACGTCTTCATTCTCTTTAGATATCGTGTTCAAGCCTATTTTCTCCAATGCCCTACCCAAGTACATTTCATTCTCGACATGAGCTAAAAGAGGTAGATAATATTTTTCAATAATTCGCCAATATAAAATAGAGAGAGAGAGAGAAAAGTTTATTCACGGCCATCGACCTGAGGTCCTTCAGCACCAATATAAAATATATTTTAATGAAAAAAAAGGCAGGATTGACATAATTTCGCATAGGTCAACATATACATTTCTGCAATTCAAAATCGGATAGAATTCGATGTAATTTTTCACCCGGAATTTCTTCCTCCATCAGTAACAAGGTATAAAAAAGCACTGACGTGAAGTGGGGAGCGTTGGTTCAGCTACCTTGTGGGTAGATTCTGATTCAAGAATCCAGATAAAAAAATCATCAATTACTAAGATCCGAATACGAAGAGAGTCGGTCCTGCACTAGGATCGGTCCGAGAATGCTTGACTTTGACAGCTCGGCGATGCTTTTCACGGGTGGGAAACAGATTCGTACTTCTTATTTCACAGAATAATTAATTCGACTTCAAGAACTAATAACTTCGTTATTTAATTAGTTTTTATATATGTAATTTTTTTAGAAATGGATGTTGATGGGTTCTACCTCCTGTTAAAAATGAAAACTCATCTTTGAAAGGAGAGAAAACAACCTTTGCATTGTATATTTTCCAAACACGAAGATTTAACTGAAAAAATCGTTTTGATAAAATTATTTCACTGACAGGAAATAAGGAACCAAAATTTTACTCACAGACCCTTTGAAAACGTGATCTTTTATTCCGGAAATAACCTTTTCCACGTGCTACACATAAAATTGAACTACATAGTCGTAAAAAGCTGTTATTCCTGATTGTTAGCTATAAATATACCTTACAATTTTGTGCCTCAATGAAAGGAGCCTTGTTGAAATGAAGTAATATTTACCAAACTCCAAAAAAGAGCTATTACTGCTAAAATTAAAGCTAGGTACTTACTATTGCCAGAAGTGTGGATTGCTTTGATTGCCTTTTTCATTTTCATTAACCCTTCTCTATCATAATCAAGAGTCTGGAAACATAAATTTCAGTAATCAATTTCCAATAAGGGCAAAAGGTCTTTTTAATAATTAAACACATAAATGCAGTTTTCACAATTTTTTCCTATACATGTGATTTTTCATTAGAAACCGAATCATGGATCGATGTTTTTTTGACTGAATCTCCAAAGTGTAATCAATAGAAAAGATTTAATAAGACTACTATAATTATAATCAATAATGATTAGATAATAATTCCGCTAACGATGTTAAGGTGAACTTAATTTTTCCTTTTGGGTTTAAATTTGCTCAAAGAATAGTGACATAGTAATGATATTCTTGTATCACTTGCTCACAGACAAACTACTTCCTTGCAAAAAACTGTTACATACAGAATATACTTTCAGAAAATAGGTATAAATGCAAAAATTGGATATTTTCAATTTTTCCGGTTCCAATTAACATTTTGGTTGAATTATTGGGTCCAGTAGACGAAAATACAATTATACTGAATCTTTACTTCTTTACTGGAGGGTGTATTGTATAAATTATATGAATTTTTAATAATGATTTTTTTAATTCATTATGAAATTGAGATCTGAATTTAGTGAGGACTCAATACATATCCAAATGCGTTCATGAAATAATCTGGAAAAAAGCCGTATCACTTCCTTTTCAAACAAGATAGTGGCTGTTCACGATAAAAACTATTATATACGCGAATTACATATCAACTGAATTAAATCTAAAAATAGTGGATCTAAATGAGGAATTTTTCACGAAATGATCCTGTAAAGAAAATTTACATGGTTTCCAAAATAATATGATTTTGACGTGCTCTATCAAGAATTCTCAGATTTATAATAAACTGTGATATAATAAAATATAATATTTTCACGAATTAGACAATGAACATCATTCAGAGCATTTAACTTGTCATTAAAATATGTTATTCTGCAAACACAGGAATTCCATGTATAAACAGGAAGCGTTCAAAACATTTTCACTTTTCTAGTTATCTAAGAAATCCTAAAGCGTTTATTATTACCAATAAAATTAATTAATTTACAGAATCGAATGCACTAATATTTGTAATCAAAGCAACACAGTAATGAAATCGATTAATAACATTTATATTTGCCGTTGTTTTAATATTCGAAATTGCCTTATTTACATCAGAAAAATAAAGAAAATAAAGGAGAAAAAAAGGAAAGTGAAAAGTTGACGTATTATGAAACTCACTTCTTCAAATGATGCAATTGTATTTCTACAATGATGCATCCTCGAAACGAAGGTAGATGTTGTGGGTGAATTGTAATCATCTCGAGTTTCATCTACAAATTCACTAATTCCAATTAAAGTGGGCATCATGAATCCGTATACAAAGACGTCAGTTCAACTTCACTTGAAAACATTAAAAGCACAAATTATCGAATTTTGCTTTTCATCTCGTGACACCTTATTTTCATAACACCTCCACTCGGATAATTCAATTGAAGATTTATTATTCAGGCACATTTGAAGGAAATATCTGTAATTTATAGATAAACTGCATTGTTTGATTGTTTCTGGTTTCTGTCTTCACTCTTCAAGAAAAGAAATCTATTTCAATGGCATTATTTCCATTCTATGACAAATCGTGTACCAACACAAAAATCCAATAATTTGACGGTGCTAAGAGTACGCATGTGTGAAATTTTGCTACCAATTTTAAGTATTTTTGCACTAATATTTAAATTTTTTTGTACATTTGTAGGATTTAAAAATCATAAAAAATCTTTCAATCATGTGTAACTAGAGCTACAGTAATTACTTCAATATAACATACTACACGCCCCTGATTCTACACTATTTTCTTGGCAGTTCTGAAAACCGTAGTTCGCAGTTCATATTTGCAGAAAAATAATTATCTGAGCTCACCAACGAGAAATGATTTACGGAACTAAAATAAAATGAGAAAATTAGCGTCTAACATACGGCCTCAATACTCCACCCGAATTTTTACTAGCTTTTAATTTAATCTAATCAACTTATTAACTAATAATTATCTAATCAGCTGCTCAGCATTTCAATAAAATTTGCATCAATGGACCGCTCATGCATCTAGCAGTTTGCATTTTTGAAAAATCTCACTTATGATGGCAGTACTGAACTAACTGTCAATCTGTGTTGAAGCCAACCTAACCTAGATTATGAAAACATAACCTGATTTTTTATTGTCAGATGTGACAACAAGCACTTTTCAGTTTCAGTTTTGTTTTTGAGAGATTAGAAATTAAATCTCAAAGGGTATCAATCAGTGTCACATAACAGAACATCAAATCATCATTCAGTGGCCAACTATTGAAGAATTTAATATATATCAAGCATTGATTTATCAAATTTGAATAAATTATAAAACTGTAGAATCAGAAATATCTAATGTCAACATATTTTTATTATTGAGGATGGATTTCTCTTTGTCATATGAAGGCAATTGTTGTGAGTATACTTGTGCTGTTAACTGATATTGAATTTATCCTACATCCCACGGATTTGAGTATCTGTGCCTACATCCTATGGTGGATAACATGTTATTTGCATCAGATTTCTTTTTAATCAGTATGGATAAGTATTTAATATTTCAGTTCATAAAAAAGTACATACTCTAAATCTTCCATTGAAAAATCTACCTGTACAAAGCAATATCCTACTCAATTCCTTTGAAGATATCTTTTGAGGTCAAAAGTTTCAAATTTCAAATGAAATATAATGTTACATACATTTTTAGTGCTTCATCTTGCATAGAATTTCAGAACCTCTGATGAAGTAGCAAAAGAACACTTCAATTATAAATTATTTCACAGTTAAAGAAGAATATCAAAGTTATTACTCCACAAGACATGAAAACATCATACTATTTAGAATTTAGAAACATTTGAGAAAACAGAATGGAATTCTTGATAAGCTCAGACATTCTTCCAAAGGTGTGATTAATTCAATGTTGAGGAAGCAGCAGAAGATTGAAACTCAAATTTTATTAATTTTCATTCAGAATTTAATTTTCTCCAAATTGCAGCTTTTGTAATTAAATAATTGAAACTAACTATAAATGCTCCTAGCTGATCGCTCCAAAGAAATCAATTTCAAGCTCAAAAAGTAAGTAAACAGCCACTTTAATAATCTCATTCAACATTGAGTTGGTATGCAGTAATATCAGCAATTTGTTTATTTCTCCAGAATAATGGATTACTCACAAAATGATTCACAGCTGCAATCTTATGTTCTTATTAATGAATTTTCTTCCTTACTAGAAAACATGGAGTCAAGTAGTCAACAACATCTTATTAACAATGACTATACCGAAGTTTACCAGAGATTGCCATTAAAATTACAACTGGCTTATGGATTGGGACACGTTCTCAATGATGTGTGTGCATCTATGTGGTTCACCTATTTACTGGTTTATTTTCATCTAGTTCTTCAGTTCAGCAATTGGGAAGCAGGATTTCTGCTACTTGTAGGACAGGTGAGAAAATTTAACCCAATACTAATTTTATAACAAATAAGCAATATCCGATACTTACAGGTAGCAGATGGGCTTGCTACCCCCTTTGTGGGATTCAAATCAGATCGCACTAGTGGAGGTTGCTGGTATAGTTATGGTAAACGTAAAAGTTGGCATTTTTTTGGTGAGAAATTTTTATGTATTCAGTGTGAATTTTATGTGAGGATATATCCTGTGAAATTCAGAGTTTTTGGTTAATTAATATTTTAGGAACATTGTGTGTACTTTGTGCTTTTCCGTTCATCTTCTCTCCATGTATCCAATGTGTTAATATGGAGAAATGGGTACATATGCTTTACTATTCCGTATTCATTGTGATTTTTCAATTTGGCTGGGCAGCAGTTCAAATTTCTCATCTATCTCTTATACCAGAGCTCACTCCCAATGAACATGATAGGACTCGTTTGACTGCTATTAGGTAAGTTTGGATATGTCCACTTTATTTTTCCTAATGTGTTTTTTTTTTCAGATATTGCTTTACAGTTATATCCAGCATATTTGTTTATGTAAACACTTGGTTCATTCTTCATCTGAACAGTGGTGATAACACGAAATTAGGACCATCAGACAGTCCAAAATTTCAACAGATTGTCTGGATAGGCATATCTTTCGGTTTTTTCTGCTCTAGTTTGTTCCATATTTTAGTTAGAGAGGGAGAGGGGTTTGGTGGAAGGGATATAAGAGGTGGTCAACCCAGACATAGTGTATCTGACATACTTAAAAATATCAAAATATATAAGGTGAGTGAATAAACCAAACTTGTTTCCAGATTTTTAAAGATATCTTTTTAAGGTTGCAATCATTTACATGTCCACAAGGTTATTTGTAAATCTAAGTCAAGTTTTTATTCCATTATATCTTCATGAAACATTGGATATGACAGCTAGCAATTTAGCTTTGATTCCCTTGACTATTTTTATTGGTAGTTTCGTCATGTCTATTGGTATTGAAAAGCTGAACAGAATATTTGGTAGAAAAGTTAGTATTGTTTTCTTCAATGAAACATTTTTCTTGAACCTTTTAGCTACCTGATATTTTCTTTTAGTTGGCCTACCTTATTGGGGTTATAATGGGCTTGACTGCTTGTGTATGGTTACAGTATGGAGTAGGAAATTTCTATTTTTACTATGGAATTTATGGAGTGGCTGTTTTGATAGGTATATTTACGTTTGATCACAATTACAAAAAAAAAACATATTTTTCTTATAGGAGCTGGTGGATCTGTTATTTTGGTTACTAGTCTTGGCATCACAGCTGATTTGATAGGTGACAAGACATCTAGTGGTGCCTTTGTATATGGTGTCATGAGCTTCACAGACAAGCTTGCCAATGGAATTGCTGTGATAATTATTCAAGACTTGTAAATACTTTGCTTATTTCATTTTGTCATATCATATAATGACTTGTTTTCAGTCATAAAGATGGCTCAAACAAAGATTATTACCGTGATATTTTGACCTACGTCTGTGGTGGTGCCATGGTTTTGGGTTCCATTGGTGTTGTTTCTTTGATAAGAAGAGGCCGACCTCGAGAAGGTAAATGGGTAAAATACTCTGTATAGATATTCAAAGATAATTTTGTCGTCTAGGTCTTACCAGGAATATGCAAGTACCAAATTATAACAGTATTAACTCAGAAGTAACAGTCAATGAAAACACATCACAGTTAACCACCTGATTTTGAAATTAGTATAATTTTAAATATTAAAGATTTTTTAATTTGACGTCAAAGTTAGGACACGCCAATATTTTTTTCAATGATATATGTATATTTTTGATCTTGTGATATTTTATTTAAGAAACGATATTAAATTTTATCTAAAGTTGATGTTTTTTATTTTTTGTTTTCCTATGTGTGCAATATTTATGGGGATAATCGATTTAATCCAAAAAGAATGTTTCTATTTATTATCCACATCAATGCTAAGCACGTGCTCGTGAATAATAAATTGTGCACAAATTCCCATAATAATAAAATATATATTTCAGAAATGTACAGAAAATGTGACACTTGAGTTGAATCTGATAGCATGAAGTAGATTTCAAACCCACATAAAAGAAAAACATGATAATTTTAAAATCTAAATTCAAGGTAAAATAAAGTTTCAAAGTAAATGAGAATAAGAGAAGTATAATGATCACAACAGAATAATTGTCAAAATTACAAATATTTTACAGGACTGTACACAAAATTTTGTCCATGTATAAAATATTTGAAGTCATAATGTAAATACATATAGATGTCAACTAATCGATTATACGTGTTTTTTCATCAAACTGAAAAAAAGGTAAGCAATTTTCTACAATTTCAATCGAACTTAAACATTGGTTAATTGTGCCAAAATTCTACCTTAATGAACACATATAGTTTTTTATATGGAGCTTATTGTATGCAACATGAGTTTTTGTGTCCATTCTTCAGTTTAAGTCGTGACTTAGGACGGTATTTCTCTAGAAATGCCAGCTGCTTCGCGTTGATGGCACCTCGCCGTTTTCTGCAAAAATTAAATTGAGAATCGATACACACAAACATAATGAAATGATCTTGAAATCAAAATCAATCTCTTTTGAGGAATGTACATATCTTCAATACCAGAAAATTATCGATGACATGCATATTCATTTCATGAACTTGTTTTTTTGTTTGATTCCTTCAGTTCATTTTCAGAAATACATAATTAACCAAAATTGAATACTCAATGATGGAACGGAACGTCATGACTCTCTAAACAAGTAGAATAATTTTCTGAAGATTCCGATAATCAAAATAGTAACTTCTGCAATACTTCTTTTTTCACAGCTACGCCCATTATCAGACCTAAATTTAACGCAATCTGAAATCTTTTTTCCTGATTCTCATTCACCCACTCAAAATCGAACACATTCATTCATAAAAGAAACAAATATTTCCATTAACATATTGTTCTTGACGTAACCCTACGATATTGATTAAGATAATATTGACGTCTGCACACCACTCGAAACAGCGATAAATAATTATCGCGAATTAGTTATTACGCAACAAGCTCTCGGAATGGAAAATGCTTGTGAGAAATGAAACTCAAAAGTGAGCTAGTCTGACGACAGAATTTCAAACTCAACAAAATATTTCATGGAAATTTGAGTGACAGTTCCTCGCACTGATCAGTATTTCCGCAACTACACGTGAAATGGCTTGTGAAATATTGTCAAAACAGACAGAGTATGGCATTAAAACAGCCATTTTCATTGCAATGAAGCTACAAATTTCCCAAGAAATATATAATTTTTCAGAAAAACCCTTATAATTCTCGTCGAGGTATCCTTCACTAATACAGTGGTCCTTTTGACATTAAGTTTTCTAAGATCATAAATGTGAGTGAGGTAGAGCAATCGATATGGCGTTGCTAAAGTTGGCCTTCTGGCTTTAAATGCCGTTACTGTTCTATTAGTAAATTCTATTAGATGTCAGGTCACGCCCAAAGCAATGAACAGTTCAATGGTTTAACATCCACATGTAAGGTTCCATTTCCTCCTTTCTGAAGAAGGAAAAGATTTCATAATGAAGTTGAATGCTTCTTTGAATTTTCTGCTCTTATTACGAATGGTAAAAACGAGTAAAATGCCCCCTTAAAATTAATTTAACTGAATCGAATTAGAATTACTTATTCGAAAATTCATATTGTACCCTTTCAGGTGCTAAATACCACGCCCCGGTAAAGATAAACAGTAAACGCTTCGGACCTGCATACAGGAATTTGATGATTCATTTCACTCTTCTCGAAATTGTTGTGCAGGCCACAATTCATGCTCTGTTCATGGCATGAATTTAAACTTGGCACGAATAAAATCCGCGGAAAATGTATAAAACATGTGGAACGACTTCGGCAAAGAATAGCTTACCAAGTTTACATTGAACCAAAAACGTTAATTTTTGATTATCCAGAAAAATTACAAATCATTTTGCGATTAGACAAATTACCAGAAACCACCTCAATAACGACACATACGTGTTAACAAACTAGATTGCGTTGAAAATTTGAATTATTCTATTATGCGATGAAAAAAACCACGCTGTTCACTTTCGAAGTTTTTCTCGTCTACAATTTTTACATACAACATAACATAACGAACTTCGTCGGTGAAAACAATAAGGTTCAAATGTTCCCCTCTGTCTAAAACTTGACACATACACAGCACGTGTATTAATCATCGCAAATGAGTAATAGGATCTTTATTGATGGGCAGACGATTTTATCAGTTGCAAGACGGTATTTAATTCCACATTCAAACAATTTGTCAATTCAACACTTATCAGTAGGCCAAAACTATTCTTAAGGTTCATATAGATAATACATGGGAATCTTCAATTATGTTATGGCCAAGATAGTACGAGAACTGTAATATGAATGATTTATCAGCATTTAGCGGAATATTACAGGTGGAACGTGTGGCAGAAAAAGATTATCAGAGAGGTAATCCAGTAATATCATCCAGTATTCATATTTACATTAATTCTAAATGGTAACAAGAAGGGGGAAAAAAGGACAACTCTCTTGAAAGGGGGTTCTGATTTACATTTCTTCCATAGAAAGCATTTCGCTGTAGTTTTCCTGTGAACTATGGGTGGACCTCAACATAAGCAAAACTTAGACCTTCGGAGATAAATTAGCTTGAAATAGGTTAATTGATAAAATATACGAATTCGGCATCTAAATCTTTCAAAATCACTTACCAAAATAGTATAGTTATTTTTTTTTTCAGTATATGTGATAATTTTAAATACACTTTGGTGAAAGTCTCATATTTTCTTCTTAATTTTAAGCTGTAATTTACGGAAGGATTAGAAAGGGTTACATCACGAAAAAAAGAAAAAAAATGGAGACTTCGTAAAATTACACTCGATCATCACATGGCGTGAATATTCTCGATTTTTTTCAACGACCACTCATCAAACGATTATCCTCATGATGTACTTACTCTCTGATGAGTTCGACAGCTTCTTCGTACCGAAGACCGAGCTCGATCAAAGCTATTGCCACCATGCTAGGCGCCCTTCCTAAGCCAGCGATGCAATGAACTGCAACACAGGAATTTGGGTTGTCATAAAACTGCTTCTTTAATACTTTGAACCATCCTTCAACTACTTCTTTTGGTGGTGACATGCCATCGTTGTATGGCAGATCGTAGACTTCGATTCCTTCGTTTTTAAGTTCTTCAGTCTTGTAACTTGGCTCACACACTCTAACCACAGCAGTCACCTGATGTTTCTTTAACTCCTATAAATGTTATGTTACAGCGACAGTTTGTAAGACAATCATTTCTTTGGGAAGTAGCAGTTCTTGGCCTGGCAAAGAAAGGTCCCCAACAACCAAAGAACGCATTTTTACTATAGAATTTTGAATCAGATGCAGGTAATCTACATGGGAGTTGAACCATAATTCGCGAAAACCAGGCCAATAAATAATTCGGTTGCTCATGGCCGAATTGAAAGTAAGTCGTCTTTGGATGTCCTACCTAGTTTCGACTCACCTGTATATAATTATGGATTGTTTGGTCCGATGGCCTATCAGTGATGAGAAACCTGAAACCTTTGTAGTTGATCTCAGCCGAGGATGGCCTGATGTCAATTTGGCGCATATTTGCACTTATACTCATTCCACCAATTTTTAGAAGACGAAATTACGTAGTTGCAATTACAGTAAAAAACCGTTCCGAGGATTCAGTATTTATTTATATTTGTCTAATAATTAAAACTCGTACCAGTCCTTAGCTTGCGAAAAACAATTAAAAATTTCAAAAATCAAAATGAGAACTTTGATATGCCTCCACACATAAGTATTGAAGATGATGAGATAAAAAAAAATAAAATTTAGAGTGCGATCTCTTATTCAATTCACTTTCAGTTTGCAAATTACGTTATATTTTTGGCTCTCGGGAAGTCAACCCAATAATAAAAATATTTTTTTATATTTTGAATTGGTTTTTTATTTGTGTTGAGCCTGGCAGTATTCCCCGCTGTCCAAATGGAACTCCATGAAGGCTAGTACTGGCTCACCAAAAAACTGAAACAGAAGAACTTCCTCAACGAAAAGAATGCCTGAATCAACAACGAAATAAGATAACATGTATACAATAATTTTTCGCTCACACTCCAATTTAAATAATCTCAGTTGAGCTCCTTCGAGAATACGAAGAACAACTTTTTTTCTATAATCAACATCATGATTTCCTGCAGAATTTAGCATACATACATTTATAAAAAGCTTCGTGTAGAAGAACATAACGATGACAATATAAAAAAGAGGAAATAGTTAATTTTCCACACCAACTCAATATAATAATGAACAGAATTGATGGGTCGACTAGTTCAATGTTTGACCTAGAAATTTAGAATAGAGAATTAGCTTTCTATAGATTGCAAGTGAATTATTCGAATTGAAGCAAGTATCAATTGGAACGTTGTTGGGCAAATTATAAACATGAACGACTAAGCCTATTCAAAGCTGGGATAAGCTGATGACAACAAACAGCACATTATATGAATCATTAACCAATTCTGGAAATCATTTCCTACGCATCAAGACCAAACAAATCGTGCATTTCAAAACAATGCAGGAAATATTGGATGTTAATCAATCACGAAAATGGAGCAATATATTCAACAAGCTCGATACAGCTCTCTTGAAATTTCAGGATATCAAGAGAATTCGAAATCCGCAAAAGGATCAGCGTTAAAATACATATTAATTATATTTTCCACAAACATTGAATAGATAAATAACATTAAATTTAATTGACGATGTACCGAAGTAAATATTTGCTTTGGCAAATGAAATAAATACTTCCGAGAATCAATACGTCAAAGTGGCTATGGGCATCAACATTTCAATGAATACAGATATGTTAAAGGCTCCCAAAAAATTACCGCAACCCAATCGATGATAAGAGGCAACATGTCGCATGTTATGTCAATCATATATGATACACAAATATCGTAATATAATAAATTGATCATTTATTTTATGAATTTGATACATTCAGTGAAACTCTTATGTGAAAGGATTGTCTTAACAACTTATGCAATTCGTTGTTAGTCCCTTGAAATAATAAAGAATCTATTTTATAGAAGTAAATATCAGTAGAAAACATAATAACAACCTTGCGATCCTTTATAAGATGAGCTTCGTAAGAATAAGTTATTGCGACGGAGGAAAAGATACATGAAAATCGTTACCTAACTCAAATATTTCAAGATTGAAATATCATTGCATTCAATTCGATTATTACTGAGATTATGTCCACTTATGTGCTTTATTAACGGAAAACTAGGAATTACAAAAGTCCACCTACCAGTTATCAAGATGACTGACTGGTATCCTTTATATTGTACACCAAAATAATTCAACTCAGCTATCAGGGCGATTTCTGTAGGTGCGAAACTGAATTCAATAAATTAGAAGAAACTAATTTCGCGAAAAAAAGCGCGTAGCGAGTGGAACGGACTTTCAGTTAAAGCCATGAAAACATTGTGGGAGTTAAGCCAGAAAGAGCTAGACTCGAGATGTTAAAATAGTGATATGTCAAACGTCACTGACGTACGGTTCACAGTATGGGTTTTTGCCAATTTGTATTCTTAAAAATACACCGGTATTGTTTTGAGTGACAAAATGTAAACATAAGATTCAATAATAGTCTGAATATGAAAATTTAATGACAACGAGTTTCAATCCATTTAAGAAAAAAAAGAGACCGAAACTACGAATTTCTCTATAGCAATCCATCAAATTACAAGATAATACAACGTAAATATTTACAAAAGTTACGAGTTCAATTTCTACCTCACAGTTGCGCAATATAGGAAGCTTTTTCCTTGAGTTGTTTTCAAATGCATCTAAAGCATCCCGAATGAAAACAATGCCAATTTGGCATATAAATATGTAATTAGATCGTCACAATTCCAACGTAATTTAGGGTTAGTATTTTTCATAATTAACCAACGAATGACCATTCCAGTTCCAGGTTGTTGTCAGTTACTTCTTAGGGAGGTTTATGTTATCAAAATTCCATAACTTTTTAAGTTTCAATCTTGAAATAACAACCACCAAAAACCTATCAATACTTTTTCTGTGAATTAATAGTTACGTATTTTATTGCAAAACCGTTTATTCCACTTTTTTCTCATGGGCATAAGACAACCATGCAATAGCGTATCCGCTTTTGAAGATATTCACAACAGGAGAAGCAAAAGCTAGGATAAACTAGTATCAGCCCAACTGTAAATTAATTGATTGTGGAACATGAGAGCCTAATTATAAGGTGTGTTCTCAGATCGTCCACATCGAACTCGCTAATTTCATATAATGGCATGAATCGTATTTCCATCAAATTTCCGGATGCATACCTTTTTCTGGAACAGTTTCCTGAAATTTTCAAAATTCACAATTTTTCACAGAACGAAAATTAGTAGCTCCGACAAGTTCGATACTTAATTGACTGAACTCATATTCTTCAAATATCAAAGAGTTGTGGGAACAAAAGAGCTATTAATTTAATTTCGAATCAGCTTCAAGTAACGATTCTTTTAATCAATTTCAACGCTGTTAATAAAACCTATATTATGAAATATTAATATGAGGGAAGAAGTGACAATGGTACCTGGAAGATTGGGAATAGGAACAATGGTATTATATCCAGTATGAAGTCAAAACAAAAATGATAAGTATATGAATTCCGGAAGGGAACCAATATTTCGATAAAACTTGAAGATAAAGAAAATGCTCCAAATGACCATAAGTAGGATATTAATGATCAAATTCAAAGAAAACTGTGATATGATTTTCATGAAAAATTATATTCTGAAAAGATAATTTACAATAAGGTGATATACCTATGATGAATGAACCAATTCAACTAATTATTTCAATTATACCTAACCATGTTTTCTGGAACAATGCAATTCTCAAAATTACACAGAGAAACGTTTCTCGATAGCATTGTGATACGAAGTTATCAGAACTTTCGTGGTCAATTGGACAATCATGATTTCTCCTTGCCATTGTCAACTTGAGGTGCCTATTTCCAAGTGGAACCTAAGGAAATAACCACTGGAAAATTAGTAGATGAGAATATAGTAGAAATAAATTTACGAGATGGGAAATATTTTTCTCGAACCAGCTTTCAGAAATGACATATAACAATGAATTTGCACAAGTTGTACAAGAAAAATTGAATTCAAATATACAATTTGATTGATATCGTGATTAGGGTCAATGGTACTTACCTCCATAAATTTGATAGCTATTAATGGGAATGAACTTGCGAACAATTAAGAATAAACTTTGCAATAAACGAGGTTAAGAATTCTTCTACAGCGTTGAGTTAAAAATAAATATTTCTCGTATAAGCCTATAATCAAATCGACATTCTCACGTCCTTGTACGTAGGGGACCGTCAATGGTTGCTGCATAAATGTAGGAAATATGGGCAATCGAAATATGTTGCAAAGAAAAACTCACCACTTTAGCCATACACATTGAAATAGAATTTGGCGATGGTTGTAAATAGCCACAAAAACTGGATGTTATGAACACAGGCACAGAATACTTATCGCACGTCTGTGGCACAATCTAGCGGAGTCAACTTTTCATAGAAATATGTAATTTGTATATTGATGATCACTTCCAGAGCCAATGAATGTTATTTATACTGATACAAGATGGTTTCTTCTCCAAGTTCTCAGTCACTTTGCTCTGTCGTTCCTGTCTATCCTCTCGCTGGCTCCTTCCGATAACGAAAACGAATTTCACCATGATGCTGTTTCGGCTATTTTCGGAATTTAACGAGGTTATTCCGTGCTCATGACGTCAGAATCCTTGCGTTTCCAGGAGATGAATGACGTCATATCTGCGTACGGGGAACGTAGAATTGGGGATAGGGAGGTTCGTTCGTGGATTCCAAAATGCTGACGCTAGGGTTGTATCGCTCGGTGGGCGTTTTAGCTTATGAAATGTATTTATTTGCACAGTTCGTACTTTGTCATACAATCAATATTGCTGGGAGGGGTCCCAGGAAAACTGCAACTTTCAGTCTCCATATTCTGTTTGATATTTTTTATCAACCGGGTGTGTATTGTCTATGGGCTGCACGAATCAAAAAAATCATCTGAATCTTCTTGGGTGCGTTTTTGAATTTTCTGTTGGCGCCGGAAAATCTTCGAGCTTCCTTGGAAATCCAATAGGTAGAGCTAATATAATCCTCAAGTTCGAATTATAGTAGCCATATGGTCCCATAAGTGTGACCATCTTGACGATTACTCCCGAAAATGGAGGTCCTTGACTTCTATTACTGAGTCAGATTGAGTATTCATTTGTGTAATAAGGGGGACATTCCATTTAATTGAAACGAATCCGGAAAAATTGTAGAATCACAGATGGCGCCACTAGTTCTCTAGGAAATACCACATATGGAACAATAGAGACAAAGCGCTACCTGTACACAGTATTCCTGTATCGATACCCCAAGCTTTCTACCCTACCCTTACCTCAACCACAAGCACCTTCCTATTTATTTTATATTTAGCATTAAATTCCACAAGGAGTTTGTCACCTTTTTCCAATATTATGTTCGTTAAAAGTATCGTTTTTTCATTCGTCCTGGCCTAGTCTGATAGATTATTAGAAAAAATCAACAAAGTAAATTTGTAGGAGAGGTAGGAGCACATGTTTTGTTGATTAATTATCAATTAAATTTTGTATCTCTAGAAGATACCGCCATTATCTACTTGTGTCCTCATGCAACCTAGGCAACAAGGTTGACAAGCTGACGAATATATCTCAAACTGTCATCAATTGGCGGAATCGCCGGTTATTTAATTCTCTATGTAGCTTTTTGTAAAATGAGGAGTGCTTTCGAGTGAGAATCCCAACCAGTGTGAATGGATTCAATTTCAAGTGGCGACAATTAGTTATTGCATAACGAATTCCAGAAACTTTTTTCATATTTGTAAGATTAATCTCTTCAATGAATGAGTGCCCTTGGCTCAGTGGTAGAGCATTGGACTAGGACCCTGCAAGTCCGAAGCTAGGCTAGTCTCGGTAGGGGCCACCATTCTCACTGTTGGGTCAAAAATTTACAGTGCTGTGTCTAAGGTGGCGTGAGGCGTAAGGACACAGTAACAAAGCCTACACAGACCACAACTGCTTACTCCAAACTCGGCACAAGCTACAAGCTTCGAAGCTTGTAGTTTCAGAGGGGTCTCCTCAGGAGTAATCAGGTATCAATAGCCTACTCAAAAATGGTGATAACAAACAAGGCATTTCAGAAAAAGAAAGCAAGCAAATGCCTCTATCGACTAAGGCAGTTCCCGGTTAAAACTCTATAGATACCTACTGATTCTGTTTTACATTTTAATTTGCCAATGAACTGAGAAAGAAATAGGACCCGTAATGCTTTTCAGTTTTCTGATATTTCTGTAACAACCATTTATGATAGAATACATTCTATCTCTCGGAATCATGGACAATTTCTTTTTCAGCTGCTGTCAAATTTGTGTTGACAGCTGTCAAACAAATTTTCCGATGGCGAATCTACCTACAAGGTGGATCTAGTCACAAGGGGAATGAATCAGCGCCTCAAACTTTGAGGCTCAAAGCTCCTGACTTCACGGCATTGCCTTAGATGACCTTTTTTAGGGTCCTATTTATTATCGCATTAGGTAATATGGAACAGGCGAAGCTTAAAATAATGCGCACCATTAATGGAAAGCTCTCGGAGCACATTATTGTAGAACAGCAAATTGTTGCTACAATTTCCATGAATAACTCATTTTCAAAATCAGTGAATCAATGGGCAAAAATAAACATTGAACTGTACAATTCCGTTCATCCCCAAATTCAAGGTATTCCTTCATTAAATGATTCATGGATGGCTTCTATCTATTTATAAATGATTGTATTCAGACTTCTTATCAGTGTTCAACAGTTTTCGATTGTATTATCAGCTTTAGAATCTCTGAGAGCCAGTGTTTCAGTGGTTGTTTCAATGTAAACATGCAATAATCTGTAATGAAATGTACGGTGAGCATGATTTTTTCAAATGGGAGCAGCTCTATTAGTGAAAGTTGTGTCAGTGAGGAGCTCTAACCACAGTTCTGAGGCCGGTATCAAGAGGAAAATCGAATCTACGCATCATTGTGAAATGGTATGATGAAAATACAATATCTTCTTTCTGCTACGAAACATAAAAGTTGAATCCTCGTTACAAGACGATTGCTCCATCATTCTTCAAAAATAATTCAAAATCAAAATCCACCTCATTGCAAATTGTTTGTTGCCATAGATCATGATGCTCGAAGCAAGGGTTCGCAAAATTATTCAACATTATGATTTTTTTTTCAGAATATCTGTTAAAGTTATCAAAAAACTTTCATATAGGTACCAGTCGTCATTATATTACATTGTTTCTTATGGCCATGAACAAAGTCATTATGATACCGAACACAGTTTTATCTCAGGTGTAGGTACACTGATAACATTGGGAATTGATAGGAAACAAATAGATCTAGGTGTAACGAACAAAAAGCAAACAAACGAAAGAGAAGAAAATCTGAAATATTAATTCATAATTTAATTTCCAAATTGAATTGTTACGATAGTACAAGGAAAATATATTCTTGAACTGTCCTGGTCATATACTGAGTGTCCAGATAATACAGTGGTTAAACGGAGTATCTACTCTTCTTGAAACACTGCTTACTATAGGGCTTGTGTCCAATAATTTAATAGTAGTAAAAACAAACAGCAAGGAGAAATCAATGAGGGTATGGTTCAATCCAAGCCCTACTTTCAGAAGAGGATAGCCTACGCAACTTGAGCATTTTTTTGAACACTCGTAGTTATACTTTATCTACGGGAGATTACTTTAATGAAATTATTTACTATGTAAGAGACATCACTATAGATAAAATATTTCTGGAGCCTTCTGTGTGGTATTTATGATTTTAACGGTACATCACATTGAATAAGACAACAAATCAATTTTTTCGGAAGAAAGGTCATCTGGCGCTGCTGATAAACATAGGTCACTTTTCCAAGTATTAGTATGTTCTGATTATTTGAGATTAATAGAATAATTCGATTTGTGCCGCGTCAAAAGTGATTTTACTCAAAAACAATGACCGAATCGCGTAAAATAAGCCGTAGGACGCGTGCGCAGAGGACTATGAGGCGCGAGCGGTACTTTTTGAGACAAGATTTAGCCCAGGATAGTGATTTCTCAGTTGAAGGTTCACCTCTATTCACTTCTTCCAGAGCACAATCTTTAGAAAACGAGACCTCTTTATTGTTCGATAACCACGACACTACACATTCAAGAACGAGAAATCATGGTCAGATGGTAAGGCGCCAAAAAAATTATGAATTATATATCACTTTATAACAAGGACCCCAGAAATCAAATGTTCAAATGATCATAGCCAAACAACCATTGCTTTAAGCACATCAATTAATCGGAATATTTTTTCATTTTGGGGCTTGGAAAACTTGATTTATGGGCTATTGAAACATGCGACCAGTGTTATACACTGCGCAAAAAAATTAACGCACATTCTGAAAATCTCAATTTCAATGAAAGTTAACTCTACATTGACTTTATAACTTATTTTTCATGTTCTCTCGGGAAGGTTTCGAACGAAACAAGACACATTAAATGGAAGAAAAATTCAGGATTTCACCGAATCTTATGTGAAAGAAGAGAAATGAACAATTTTCAAAATACTGAAATGCTGATAAGTGATTTAATACTATTTCCACCCCTTGCGTTAATTACAGCTCGGCAACGACGGTTCATACTCGAAAAGAGTGATCTTAAAATGTTCTGATCTAATCCTTCCCAGATTTCTCCGAGTTGGATTCCTAAGTCATTAAGAGTAGCTGGATGATTTTCTGAACTTCTCAGCCTTCTATTGGGGTTGTCCCAAACCTGCTCAATCGGATTGAGATTTGGACTTCTTGCTGGCCATTCCATTCGAGAGACTTCAACCACTTCAAGGTACTCCTGAACGACGCGCGCACGATGGGGTCTGGCATTATCGTCCATAAAAATGAAATTTTCACCAATGTATGGGGCAAATGGCACTACATGCTCTTCAAGAATGTTCCTTATATACTTATCAGCATTCATAGCTCCATTATAAACGACCACTAGGTCTGTGCGAGCAATCAAAGATATTCCACCCCATACCATAATCGATTCTCCCCCGAAACCAGTAGTATTCAGGAAATTGCACTGAGCATATCTTTCATGTGGACGTCTCTATACAAGGGAACGTCGATCACAATGGTAGAGGCAGAATCTAGACTCATCTGTGAAGAGAACTCTTTCTCGGCCTCTTCCCAATGGATATGCTCTCTCGCACAATCCAAATGCGCCCTTCGATGGGCTGGGGTAAGAGCTCCCTGAATCGCTGCAACATTCTGGACACACTTGTATGGGAAACTCCAAACCTTTCTGCAATTCTTTTGTATGTCCACCCTTCTTCTCGCAAAACAACCGCTTGGGCACATTCCTCTTGGGTCAAATTGCGTGTTTCGCGTTGCATAGCGATCGAGTGTAGAAAATCAAACGAAAGAAAAACTATTGATCACTAGAATTGATCGAGAACAACTGATTTTCGAATGGAGCCAATACATTCAAAATCTGATAATATCATCTTTTTTTATTCCTGCTGGGAGAAAACATCTGTATTGAAGAAAAACGTTGAAAGTGGATAACATATGCATGCATAATTCTGATAAAAATAATTATCATTGAGAACACCTTCAGTTGTAGAATAAATTTGAGATTTCCATAATGTGCGTTAACTTTTTTGCGCAGTGTACATAATCCGGAAATAAAATTGGGACGAATTTTGAACATAATTAAATATGCTGTTAATTTAGAATCAGAAGCCTTACAATATAAATGTACCCCCATTTGAGTGCAGGGATGTGAGAAACCTTTCAAAAGAAAATTACTAAAGATAGGTAACGACGCAACGTTGTTGTTATGTATACATTTCGAAGTGAGAAATTCATCCTATTAATACAATGTACATCAGGATGTTTTGAAGAAGTACTTTGAACAAAGGCGATGAATTAACAGTAAAAATAGATTAAATGAATCTGTCATAAAAATGTATTCTTCAATATTAAACGAAAAAAAGCGTAATTCTCCAAGATATGTAAGAACTAACAATGCTGCAAACTAATAGATCTTGTTCATCTGATAAAAAAGTCCCAATAACGAACGATTTCTATGAAGTTTTGTGGAACTATATAATGAAAATACCAGTGGTACCCTCCTCCTATCACTCGATCTCTCAAAGCGAGGATGATTTTCCAATAATCTCCGATCCAGACAGGTAATTTTTTTTCTGTTTTCTTGAATAAATAGGGCAAACGCTTATTTGAATTCGCTTCGATGTCCTCTATTGCATCTAATCATATCATGTTAAGTCTCGACGTACCTGGTGGACCGAACACCCCCACTATACCTATGCAGGATTTACTTACATGAAACCGTATCAATATTTTCCGAGCGACGATTCAAAGCTCGGGTAACACGACCTCAAAGTCTGTTTAAAATGAACAACGAAACCGGCAACGACACAATCAAACCAAACGAAAAGCTGAAATCGGCGAAAGCGAACTATATTTTGAAAAAGATCAAACTAAAAGTGAGACAAGGTGCGGTTACTGGGAAAATTTCGGAACTCCCGTCAACGTCTTCCGTGGAGTTCTCTGCAGGCAGACAAACACCGGAGGGCGACGAAAATTTGATGATTTCGAAATCGGCCTCTGATACGAATTTGTGTGAAACGCAGACAGTGCCCGAAAACGAGAAGAAAACGGAGACGAGCGCCGCAGAAAAGAAGAACGCGGAAGGGGTTCATGCTTTTGAAAGAGCAAAATCCTTGGAGATAATCAAGAGAATGCCAGCTTACGGAGAACTCATAGCTGATACACCCGCCATGACGGTAAATCCAAATCAGAACTATTCTATGATATAGCCCACTCTTCTTCTTCTCTATCTTCAGATAAAGAAACCTCAGACAGATTTTTTGGTGACTAACAAATTCTTATTTTTGTATTGGATCTCTATAGCCTAAATGACAGAACAAATATTGAGAACTAACATTTTCTGCTCCATACAAAAATTCTGTCTCGTGGATTCCTGAAAAATTGCAGAGGTACAGAAGCGCGATTCATCCTGAGAATGATAGTAGACATATCCAACTTCGTACGAAAAAATCGGGTACTCGAATTAATTTTAACTTTTTAGATACGTAATAACGTTGTAGTCTCTTGAAATTCTCGATATCTCTCCACTTAAGGTACACTTTAAATCGTCATTACAAGATATTTCTGACGTACTCAATCCAGTAAGCATTGTACTCTGGAGTGAGGCAACATTTTAAATCATAAATAAACAAATGTAATGGAATTTCAGTCTGTATTCTATAGAAAATACGGTCTTTTAATTCCCATCGGAAAAGTGTTATGAAAGCCTGATGAGGAATTACGTTGAGTCAGGGAAAACAGTAACCAACACACCAATTTTCATACGTGACTAGTAAGTTTTCCCTATTTGCCGACGCGTCGATTGGATTCTTCTCCAAAATACCGGCTTATATAGGGTTCCGTATATTCGATCAAAAAACCCTTGTACGTGTCTTTCGTTACAGTCAAATTCTCGGATTCTGCTATACAGAATCATTCGGATTAAGATGTACCAAATTTGTATGTTTAGTTTGCGCTGCCCCGTTTGAAAACAAGGAGAGAATAAATTCGCATACCAGGTAGTATCATGCGCGCTATGCTTTTCCCGTACTGAGTTTTCTTATCGGAGTAGGCTATGGAGAAGGCTAATCTCAAATAATTAGATATCAGGGTGTAGGTATAGAGCTTTCAGAGTACTATATTGAGAAAAATAAACGAATTTTCGAGAATGAAACACACTGTATATGGTGAATCATTGTCGAACGAATATGTTTTTTATGAATTTCCGAGAAACTTCTACTGCCATGTTTTCTCGAATTACCATGCGCCTATAATTCCGTTGTATTGATATCACTTCGATGAAAAGTCATATTATTGATCATAGGAAAATTCTTGAGTTTTGAATTACAAATTGAAATACATTGTTTCTTAAAGGTGTGTTTTGTTCTCACAAATATCTATTTCCCCGCATCATCGATATGTCAGCAGCTCTTTGATGCGGAATGAACGCTCAAATAACTTATGCCTTGGTTTACTAGATCTACTATCTAGCTAGCGACTCGGTTACCTATTGTCGTGGTCAACCAACGACTTCTGGTAAGAAGTGTTATTTCCGATTGTGTTCTCAGAAATACAAATTGGATTGCTTCATGTATAAAAAAAATCTTTTACAAATTTCAATATATAGTTTGACAGGGCTGAGAAATCAAATTGTTGCTTCCTTGATACATATAGCGATAAAAAAAATTATTGCGATAGACTAGATGATTTTCGAAACAACTATTGTTCTGTTTCAGTCCAGTTCAAACCAGATCCAGACGAAACGCCGAGATCACCTCTATAAAGTCTTGGTTATAGGAGATTTAGCGACGGGAAAAACATCGATCATAAAAAGATATGTCCATCGATTCTTCTCTCAAAACTACAGGGCTACTATAGGTGTAGATTTTGCATTGAAAGTGATCAACTGGGATGAGAACACAGTTATCAGACTGCAGCTCTGGGATATAGCAGGCAAGAAATTTTATAATTTCCCAATCTTTATGGGCATGGCCAAATCACACTCTGTATGTGAGAAAATAATGGAGATCATTTTCAGGACAGGAAAGATATGGGAATATGACAAGGGTTTATTTCAAGGAAGCAGTTGGTGCTTTTATAGTTTTTGATTGTACCAGGGCGAACACATTTGAATCAGTTAAAAATTGGAAAACTGACTTGGATTCGAAAGTACTTCTGGCAGACGGCAGCAAAATACCATGCGTTCTCTTAGCCAATAAAGTAACTATATTATATTCAGAAGAATATTGAATCGAGAATAACTTATTTATTTCTTTCAAGTGTGATCAACCGAAAGAAGGGCTCGTCAATAACAGCCATCAAATGGATGAATATTGCAAAACAGAAGGATTTGCTGCATGGTTTGCCACTTCAGCTAAAGATAATATTAATATAGATGAGGCAGCTAAAGTTCTGATTGAAAGGGTAAGCACACACAATTCAGAACAAATGAACAGAATAAATGAAAATTTTGTGATAAAAATGTTCGTTTCATTGATCAAAGTATCACAGACACATTTTATTTAATTTTCAAAACATAACCAGCTTCATACTTCCGGATCCTATATTATATATAGGACATAGATGTAGTTTCAATAATCCTTATATATTTAAATGAGTACATATTTATATCTACCGTTAATTTCAGATATTAGAGAAGGAATCTGTTCTCGCCGTCAACAAAGATGGTGACCAATTCTCCATTCACGAAGAAAACCAGGAACAAAATCAAGGGAAAAAGAAATGCTTGTGTTGATATCGACTGAGTTGTAAATACTTATTTGACCTGTTTTTTGGTCGACTTTCATTCATAATTATTTATCATTACTCAGTTGTACTAAGTTTTCAATTTTTTTATGAATTCATGATAGTATATACCAAATGTATAGTGAAGTGAATCTGTTTAGAAATAAAAAAGATTTCCTTTGCATGACATATTGTTTCATTCGAAGATTCAATCCATCACACTCTTTTTATAGTGGGTAGATTTTAGTAAAAAGAATGAAAGACTCAGCACTTTACATATAGGGTGGTGTGAAACATAGGTGAAACTATGGTGTAGAAACGAGTCAATGGCGAATATAGGTCTTTTTCATGGGAGGGGTAATAACGATCATGGGAGGGGTAATGATTGCATATTCTTAATTTACGCCCTAGAATTAGTAAATCCACCAACTTTGTTGGTGATCTGAGAAATTTTTTTTTTCAAAATACGCGAAATTTTCAACTTTTTGTGGAAAATTTCTCGAAAACTATATTTTATAGAAAATATCTGATTGCATACTCTTAATCTACGCCCTCGGATTAGTAAATTCAGCAACTTTGGTGGTGATCCGAGAAAATTTGTTTTCTAAAAATACGCGAAGTTTTCCGAAATATGGCAAAATTTGCCGAAATATTTTATGTGCATCACCTTTTTCTCAGGTCTTCGATACTCATGGGGGGGTAGTTACCCCCAGTACCCCTCCCCGCAGAAATCCGCCCTTGAAACGAGTGCATCAAGATAGTCTATGCATATAATTCGTTCAACTGATTGATGCGAAAATAGTATGCACCAATAAATGCGGAACCAATTTGCGCCATAAATGCGGAACCAATTTGCGCCATAAATGCGGAACCAATTTGCGCCATAAATGCGGAACCAATTTGCGCCATAAATGCGGAACCCGTATGCGCCCTAAAGGAGCCCACTCACGAGACTACCGAGACGGGCGTTTTATGGCCTTTTATGACACTTTAGGAGCCCTTGACCAATCACGGAGACTCTTTTCGCACGTGGCCTTATAAACTGTCATAAAACGCCCGTCTCGGTAGCCTCGTGAGTGGATACCAAAAATGCGGAACCGGTATGCACCAGTCAGATACAATCTGTTGTTCCACAGACCAAGTTGTTCTGCCACAGTAGACCTAATGTACTTCAGGTCCAAAGTGTCTCTAGTTAACCTATACAATCCGATGTCAAGCTGACAGCATAACGATAATCTTGTCTGGCACTCGAATCAAAATCAATCAAAATTGAAATAATTCGATTTTGCGAGACATTCGATTAATATAATTTTCCATATTTATTCGATAAAATAACATGGCAATATTAAAACAAGAATTCGAACAATCGAAGACTGCTTAAATTATATATAAGGGAATAAATCCGTCAGTCAGAAATACTTTGGAACATCAAAATGGCAGGAAACAATTTGAATTTCTCCCTTAACAATCCTAGACCTTTCGAAGAGATCGATTTTTACGATCCGACCCAAAGATACAATTACGGATATAACGATGAAGACGAATTTGTGAGAAGTAGAGAGGAATATTTGAACACCAGACTACGAACACCTCAATCTATTTACCCTCAAAGAACTTCTCATTATATTAGTCCAAATGCAGAAGGTACAATAAACAACCAAACTAATAACATTTCACAATATATTCAAATTTTCCAATAATGTGTGTTGACAATGTATTTTTCAGAGGTCAGTTTCAAGAGATATGTTGCCTCAGGAGTATCTTTCGTCAGCTTGGTTGCTGAAAATATTTTGTGCCATCCATTTTTAGTATTACGCAGACAATGTCAGGTTAAACATTGGTTTGTTTCCTTGATTTTTTCATTCTATGGCTCTGTTTTAGGTCCATCCCTCATCACTGAAATACCATCTTTTACCATTCACATTAATTCCATCTGTGTACCATTTACACCAACGTCAAGGATTGACCATATTATGGAAAGGATTAGGGTCTGTTCTACTTGTTCGAGGTATATCCTTGGGAGTAGAAGATTTGATTTCAAGAGTTACGCCATGGCCAGAGTAAGTGTCGTGTCCAATTTTCTATTTGAGTATTCTATTCAATTATTTCAATCAAACTTTTCAGCACTATAACAATGCACAGTGGACTTAAACAATTTTTCCAACATCTCATGTTGAAATGGTAAATATAATCAATCAGGTGAATTAAGACTTCACCTCCTGTGTATTTCAGTGTGAGCCTGGCCATTGTAACACCATTTTACTCTGCTTCGTTTGTTGAAACAGTTCAGAGTGAAATAGCAAGTGAGAAACCTGGAATACTGGATGTATTTAAAGAAGGATTCATCAGGCTGCTGAGTTGGAATGATGGGCCTAAAGGAAGATTAATTCCAATTTGGGCACTTGTCCTTCCTACAGTCACTCTAGGTTTGGCTAAATACCTGTTCTCCCTCATGATTAAGAATGCAACGTCAAAAATACTTCAAGCTAAGGTCAAATATCAGCATGAAATAAGTGGAGCTTTGCCAAGAAATTCTAGTGAAGTACAGGATATAAATTTGACGGCTTCAATAATCTCCCTGATTGCAAGTGATATTGTATTTTATCCTTGTGAAACAATTGTTCATCGCTTACATTTACAGGTGATAACTAAAATAGTTCAATCTTTTATCGATATCTTTAGATTTCAGACTATAGATGTCTTAATATTCAGTTGGGCAACAAAAATATGAAATTTTTATTGCAGGGAACAAGAACAATCATTGATAATCTAGATAATGGTAGTTCAGTTCTTGCTGTTCTAACAAACTATTCTGGAGCAGCTGATTGTTATGAACAATGTCTGGCATCTGAAGGCATATTTGGACTCTATAAAGGATTTGGAGCTTTATTAGTGCAGTATGCCCTGCACATTGGATTGGTGAAGTTCACAAGATTTTTTTTCACAGAAATTGGTTCCATCATTGCTAAACCAAAAACGGTACCCTCAGCACAGGATACGTCCCCTCCAGCATTAGCCAATTTGTCAACAGTCAGTAAATCATACTTGTTACCATAGTGATAAAATTTATATCTTAGTGAATGAATATTTTGTTGTGTTTGTTATTTATGGAATGTATATAAACTAGGAGGTACATCTTTGTTGAAAGTTTGTAATATCTTGAAGAAGTGATTAAATTGCGTTTTTGACTCCTCAAAATTATATTCAGGTTCAAATGAAAGCTTTGTAACTCTTCTCAAAGAGATACAAATGTCAGCAATATACGTCATTCGCGTAATTGAAGCTCTGGTGAATTTGAAAAAAACGCACAAGTGGCACATTTGCAACACTTGATCTTGGTGTATTACAGTGTATGAAGAGGAAAGGCAATATTTTGGGCCAGGCGGCAATTATTTAATACGATTCATATTAAACATTTCCTGACTGTAAAAGGTTTTTAATTGACTTCCATAATGAAAAAGGATCTTACAATACGTCCAGTACCTACTCCTTTCTCGATTTTATAGGGATTTGCTTTACGTGGAATGGCTTGCGAATATTTTCATTTCTAAACAATTAACGCAAGTTAATGTTATGAAAATATGATCGTTTCGATAATATTGACTACACAACGCCTTCCAGTTCGATTACAATCGAAAAATAAAATTATAAATAATGAGAATCAATGGACATAGATTATACACAATAATATAGTGGTATTTTTTTATTTATGTCAATACAGCTTACAAACTAGTGTAAACGTAAGATTTGTGTAACAGAATCAGACTTTTCCATGAATATAAAGAATATTCACTCCTACAGAAAAGAAAGTTAAAAGATACCTAGTTAAAGTTATCTACAAGAGTTTGGGTAAAAGTGAAAATAAAATCATTGGCCTCGATGCAAAATATATTCCCTCGATTTTTTTTGAGGAAATGCTGTTCTAGAAGGCACCTTTAAACCCAGAGTCTGTTTAATGATCTGGCTGACTCTTCATTTGTTCAAAATGGACCATGTATCACAATTTGGCAGTGTAAGTGCATTTAAGATTTCTTTTAAATAAAAAATGGATATAGTTCATACAATTTACAACAAAATCAGTGAAGAACTTTGTACAATTCGTCCGCTGGTTATAAAAAAATTTTCCTCTTCCACTGGCTCGATTCTTATCAGAGCAACATCGACATGCCCAATTTTATTTTTCCGTACTTCGTTCAAAGCAGTTGAATAGAATTCCTTCATTTTGTGACACATTATATAAAAAACAGGAAATTGAAACAATAAAAAAATTCTGAGCTGATGTTCATTCTATATCTAGGTAAGTTTACAGAAGATGTGGTTAATTACATCATTACAACAATAAAATTTTTATGAGTTTATTTTTTTGGGCTTGAAAATTCATATTTTATTCATCAGAAATATGTAGTTCCACATTAAAATATTACAATAACTTTATATTTGCTGCATTAAATTATTTAATATTTATTCAAAAATAGAGCATCTCGATGAATATTTGAATTGATCTTGTAAAATTTTATTCTTCCAAATCAGAAAAATCCACAATTTTGAAATTCGATGCATTAATTCTTCCATATTCCAACTCAACATAAATAATTTGTTTCAAAAATTCACGAAAGGATTCGCCGCGAGCCCTATATGGATAGCTTTCCCCGACAAAACGAATTCAAATTTTATTTAAAATCAAACTGAAGGCACTATATTGGATAAAAGTAATAATTTTTTTTTCAATAATATAGAATTCAGTTCATAATATGAATAATAAAGAAAATATCAATTGGTAACATCGAAGATTATAATTAAAAATTATTTGAATTAAAAAGTGCCTATCATGAGAAAAGAATAAAATTTATTTGAATTCCAGATTCCAGTAAAACTTCACGTTTGAATGTACGGGATAAAAATAAATCGTTTGATTTCTTAGATGTAATAGAAAACCCATCATCAGTGAATTAACAAGTGACCATTGCTTATTTTCTTCAAGTAGAAAACTCCTTAACTATGAATAAACATACTTTTTTGATTATGTTTACGATTTAAATTCAAGGAAAAAACATACTTTCACTAGTTTGGAAAACAGATGTTGAAAATTTAGCATGAAATTATGCTTGTATTAATAAATATGTGTCTCAATGAGAAAATAATTAATCATAAAAATCATTGTAAATGCAGAATTTTCATCATCCTGAGTTAGAATGATTCAGAATTGAATATATTTATTTACAAAAATGAACTACTTACAGATTATGAGATCACCTTTCTTTTGGAGTTTTATTAACACATCAAAATCTTAAAAAAAATATTGACAATCTATGTACAACCTATCTACAAATTATCACTCATTACATATTCTACAGGATCCTAAAAGCGAATTGAATTATTAAAATGTTGTACATCAGTTACAAGTGGCAGTGTTAGCAATCATTCCATTGCAATTATGTCATCAACATCATTGGCAATCTGAGGAGTTTTCAAAATATATATCTTTTGTACAATTAGCACTTGATGCTTTTTTAAACCTTTTATCATTGAATTATAGATTCTAAAGTGTATTCACAATACTGAAAATTAAAATACATTGATATTTCGATTCGATTCATGTTTGAATTGAAGGGTAATTACCGAAATTATAAATCATCACAGCGAGTTGCAGTACGAAACTTTATAACCTTTTTTTAGCCGAGAATATCATTTCACTACTAAAGAAATTTAAATGAGATATAAATATAAATTACAAGATTAAATATATCATGCTTCAGTTTTATTGTGGAGGATTTGAAAATCCATGTAAATTATTTTTCTTGAAATCAGAGAGCCAAGTATTGCAATTCAACGTTTATAAGAGTCTGTATGGTTCACTTGAAGCAGTTATTGTTGGATGTAATACGAAATTATCGTATACATCACATAATTCTTGCATTTTATATTCTTCAAGACATACAAATCCTTCCAAATTCGTGGACTGCTTCCTTGCACAACTCATACAATGGACCACGTGCCGTTTTTCTTGCTCACGAATGAACAATATGTTAAATACTTCAATCTGAAAACAATTTTGTAGTGCTACTTTCTTGAGAAGGGTGGGCTAGAAGGTAAAACAGTCAGATTAATAATTAGCTTACCTCGCACTGCCCACAGTAGTGAGAGGCTTCATTTTTTCCTCTACCATGAAATTTGACCTCAACACCTTTGTGTCTAACAAATTCCAAAATCATCGAGCATTGTCTCAATGTCCTCATGAGGCAGTTCCTAAAAAAGGAAGAATAAGTCTCGAACTTTTTTTCTTAGAGAATATACTGAGTTTCAGATGTTTTCTTGGATTCTTGTTACTAACTTAATGAGTGCGAAAAGTTTAGGATCCGAAACTTTTATGTTACGCGCCAAGTTCCAAGAAAGATGCAGCATGGGCACTATTGATTTAAAACTCTGTAATTTATTCCA
Source organism: Adalia decempunctata (assembly GCA_951802165.1). Taxonomy (NCBI): domain Eukaryota; kingdom Metazoa; phylum Arthropoda; class Insecta; order Coleoptera; family Coccinellidae; genus Adalia; species Adalia decempunctata. The sequence continues at coordinate 7,197,788 of OX637704.1, read as the reverse complement.
TTCGTATCTTTCGATCGCTAATTGATATTGCCTTGCCGTCAAGGGTCCCACGTTCCAGGCAATATTGTTGCACCAACCAACAGCTTGTACCCAATGTACACAACCTGCGTTCACCCAAACTAAATCACCGGGCCTCTGTAGAAATCTAGAATGAAGAATGATATTTCAATAGAATGATACTATATATTTTTTTAAATTTTTTATAGCCCTGAATAATTTAATTGTCCTACCTATATACTGGTATGTTTGCTTTGTACAAATCGTCTAGAATAGGCCACCAGGATCCGTGAAGATAATTTATTTGGTTTTTCTCGCAAAGATTGCATATAGCGCCCCAATAAGCGTCTGGAGTTGCGAACCATTCACAATCTCCCGGACCTATGTTTATGTTAATTGAGCAAAAATTATTATTTTCTTGATGTCCAGGCGTTCGGCTACCTGGTACCTAAAAAAAGGACAACTCAGATAAAGTTATTGCATAATCAAACACTAGCACTGATTTACCTTCATATAAAGCTGTACAGTATTCATTCCTAAAATAACATGACCAACATGGGATAGCATATTGGCTGCTGAAACTACCCTAGCAAAAGCTGGTAACTTCATAAGTTCTTGAAGTTGCGGTCTCCACTTTCTGTCATCTGAAAGGTCAACGTTTGTTCCAAACCTAAAACGAAATTATCGTGGATTCAAAGAAGAAACTCACGGGATTTAACTACACTCTTTTCTAACAGTACTCACTTCAACATTTTATGTTGATTGCAGTTTTTTGAATTCGACGACGGTGGGACAGCTGCAGCTCCTTTTTTCCGTCTTACAAAACTCGAAGAATCCTTGGAATCAGAATCGGACAGTCCGCTAGTAGATTTATCTCTTTCTTCCTACAAGAACAGAAAGCGAGTTTGAGCTAAGAAATTGAATAAATCTGTTGAAATTCATCTCTTACCTTAAGGCTCTCCTTGAAACTAGCAGCTTGATATTGTGCATACCTAGCTATCGTTGTATGTGACCTGTGGGAGATGCATGCCCAAACCTTTTTTCCATTCTGGGGATCGTAGTTATCATCAGAGGGTTGCTGTATTTGCGTCCTGACTTCCACACTGTGATCAGGATTTGCTTCGACTAGTGTTTTTGTTGAAAACAATCCAAGATCCAACTTCAAGGCCGAAGCTAATCCTCTAACCACAGCTATTGGGTGTTTGAGACAAAATTCCTGGAGTTGAGGACTGAATGCATGTTTCTTGTTATCCAAGTAAACAGATGGCGTAGGAGGTAGTAATTGCTGGTGGTTCAATTTTACATTAGGAGGTTCTGGAGGAGCCGGTGGAGGTGCTCGATCAGAAATCAAAGAATTGCTTATATCCCCCTTCAACCCTTCATCTCTAAAAAAGTAATTGAATTAGTTTCTCCACTCTGTATTCACAGTTTTCAACATACTTGCAAAGTTTCAGTATAGTCTTCGCCTCCATGTCAATAGAATATTCTATATCATGTCGCTTCTCTGTATTCGTCATGGAATCTAAATCCCAAAGTGGTTCTGACTTGATCCTCAACATATTCTCTTGCTGTGGGGATTCCTTCGACTTATTCTCTTGCGAATTTTCCTGTTTAACACTGATTCCCCCATTATTCGAAGGAGAAAAAGGACCAGACGACAAGGTATTGTTCTCTGAAAGATACTTCATTATTTTTTCAAAATTCGATTTTGGTCCAATTCGATTAAGGTCAAGTCCGAAATCTCGAATTACGTTCATTCGTCAGTAAGAAAATGAATATAGTCGCGTTGAATAAGAATGCTGCAATCAAGTTTCATTTATGAAAATAAAATTACGAATAATATACAAATGTGTTCGTTCCTATCTAGAAATCAACATTCGAGACATGTGTTGAGTCAAACATATGAAATATATATCGCAAGAAACATGAAGTTTATGGATTCCCCACAAAAATGACCGCAATAAACGCAACATGTTGAAAAAAGAGAATAAAGAACCCTGTTTGTATCGATTTTGTTGGAATTTTGTTGATTAGTTTTAATTTGCGGAAAAAATTCTTCTGAACTTTTTCTATATTCACCCTATTGATACGGATACTGAATGCAGCGTGAATACAATTTCTATTCAAAGCAAGAGCTACTTGATTTGTCGAATCATACGATACCTATCTATGATAGGAATATTTTGGCATGAAAATGTCTACCTGTCATCCCCATCCTAGGTTTTACACAGAACGATGACCCTTGATAAGTTTCGAACTTGGATTGATTTCATAATGAAGATAATACTTTGTCAAAAGTACCGGAAATCGGTCAATTAAAAACAAAATATGAATATTATGAATCCACTTTTATTGTATCGCCATGAAAGGTCGTAGGACTCCTTCAAAGTAAACGCCAATGATTAAACTAATCATAAAAAAAATTATAGGAATCGAAAAGAATACTCTTGAATGACTTCCTTCAAAAGAAAACCGCTGCCTCGTAGTGGTATAGTTATAGTTTCAGTACTGAAAAGTCTGCCGGTGCCGAATTGCCGATGTAAAATGGTGAGTCGAGTCGCCAGGACCGTAGCTAGGACCAGCGCAGGACTCAGCCCTAACCTAACTATACTCTGTTCAAATATAAGAGACATCAAAATAAACAAAGTCGCGCAGAGGTAGGATGGGCTTCCTTCAGGTAGAGACTTTATTTCAGGGCTCCAGGGTCGGATCGAGGATAGTTGACACAATCATATAAACTCAAATTCATTTATTCAACATATTCAAATTACAAATGTCATAAGTTTGAAAAAAATAATGCAGCGTCCAAAATAATATAATATGTATTACCCTATTAAAAATTATTCAGAATTTTGTTGGTCTTCTTCTGTGTCACTTTCATCCAGATTCACCAGCACTCGCTCTATTGTTGACTCCATGATATTATCGAGCTGACACATTTTTTCTTCGACATCAGTTACAACATGATGTATGCATTTCTTCCATTTCTCAGCACCAATCGAGCCTATAGCTCCCAGAAACAAATTACGAACCTCAGCAATTTTAAATGAGGAGCTACTTTTCCTTTTACTTGAGCCCAAATGAGCTCGATTGGATTCAGCTCGCAATGATATGGTGGGAGTCTCAATACTGTTCTTCCCGTCTCATTGGCCATTTCATCTATAATTAATTTTTCATACCTCCCTCTATTTGCCTTGACCAGAGCAAGAAGTTCCGCCTTCAAAAGATCATTTTCGAAGGAAATATTTTTACTGAGCAACCAATTTTTGACATCTTCCTTGCGGGCTGAAGACGGAATCGATTCCATTTTTCTCGAATGATAACTGGCGTTGTCCATTACGATGACAGCGTTATGATCCAGAGTTGGCAAAATTGTTGAGAACCACTTCTCGAACGATTCCCCGTTCATTTCCTCATGGTAATCTCCAGATTTTTTCGATTCGAAAAACCATAGGCCGTTCTCTACAAATCCGTCTTCTCCCCCTATATGACATATAATCAGTCCTTTTCCTTTTCCACTTGGGTTTTTGAGACCAGTTGACAGACCTTCTCGAAAAGCCTGTCTGTTGGACCCAATCGATTCATCGACCCATATTGAATTTTTTGTACATCCCGCATTTATCCATGTCTCGTCAAGGTAATAAATTTTTCGGCCTTGCTCCCTAAATTCTCGAATTTTCTTCAAATAATTTCTCCTCCAAACAACTATTTCGTCTCTATCAATCAATAAACTATTACGACCACGTTTTTTGAATTTGAATTTCATTTTTTTCAATAATTTATAAAATGTTGTTTTTTTAAAATTCGGCAGGCTGTCATCGTTATTAACAACTTCCAAAACCTTCGAAATTGTAGGAATTTCATCAAGAAAAAAAACCGTGAACTATTCTCCTAATTAAGTTCATGTCGAAATCGTCTATTGAATCGATGCTTTTTAGCGACTGGGATTTCTGCTTAGGTGGAATCAATAGATGATTTCGTTTATATTATTTTTCAGAAATCTCGTCGGAAACCGACAAAGGGTTAAGTACAATTCAAACAAATATTTATAACCGGGACAAATTGAGGTACCTACTTCAGATATATCAGGTTATAACCGTTGTGAATTTTAGAGGACCTAATTACAAGGGTTACAAGGGTGTAACTGAGTGTAACAAAGAAATCCAAAACATTCACTTGTATTCAAATTTCATAACTGTCCTGTACCTACTATCGACATTCCGTTCTAAGCTTTAAGTACGATCCTGGCAGTCTTTTGGGGGCGTGACAAGAATTGTAGAAAAGATCCTTTGACCAATAAGCTGTTAGTATGCGCAAAACAAACCGATTTGGTTTGTTTGTTTACATTCTCTTATATTTGAACAGACTATAGTCACATCTATTTCTTCTCAAATAAACATTCAACAAAATGAAGAACATAATTTGATCAAACTGTCAAGTTGATGGCCGTTCAGAGCGTGTGATACTCACCGGAATCTTTGATGTCGATATCGTCAGAACCGAAATGCTTGAGCAGATTTTCGGCTAAGGTCGTCGCCAAATCTTTCTGCGACAACAAATCCTTCAAATCTTCCTCGCTGACATCGAGATCGTTCTGTTGTTCGTTCAGCGGCATCGAATCTCTCACACAACTTGGAACCACAGTTGGATTAGGATGCACCAACTTGTCAATGGTGGAGGATGATGAAAACAACGAATTTCCTGTGTTCATGGGAGAGGAATTATTGTTCTGAGGGGATAATCTTGGAAAGGGTGGGTTAGCTGAGTTTGTGGTCGTTGATGCGGCTCCAGTAACTGGCGTACTGGGGAGGGCAAGCCGTTGGTTACGTGCTTGATTTTGTTGCATCAGACGATACTGGTGCTGAAGCTGACTCAGTACTTGCTGTAATGTAAATTGAAGAATGTGAAGACATTGCTTTTTTTATTTGCGAAAAGAACGGTTCGAAATAAAAAGAAGAAAATTAACAAATAACCTGCTGTTGTGGTGTCAACGTGCCAGAGTGAGATTGCAGATAATGAAGGGTCTGCAGTTGCTGTGCGGTTAAATATGGAGGCGAAGTATGTGATTTCTGATCAGTATCTGGTTTGAATCTTTTCATTGCACCACTTCCTGGTGAGGGGTAAGGGGGAGGTGGGCCTTGAGAATAAGATTTAACCGAAGATTGGGATCCCGTTCTTGTTTGCTGATTAGCTGTTTGTTGTTGTTGCCTAGAAGTCATTTCGGCTGAGATGGGGAGATTCCACGCTTCTTCAATTGACAGTAACTGTCTTCTACTAGAAGAAAAGTTATTCATAAGGCAATACCTAATCTCCCCCTGTTCAGCATTAAACCTGGTGTAGAAAGATTCAAAATAGTTAGTAATTTGGTCGAGAAGAGCATTCTGTTGTTCTCAGAAGAACAAACTGAAAATAGAATTTATCCGCTACAACGACGTTTTTACTTTCTCAGTTGCAATGAAAATCATTAGAGATCATTCCGAATATAGATAAGCATATTCGCCTCGAAAATATTGCAGACCTTGTAATGATACTTGTAATTTGAAACTATGAGGAAAAGATATTAGTACGTCGGATTACAGTAGGCAAACATAAATTCATTTCCATGGAACAAGTGAAATGGCTTCAACTTACTGACTAGTTATGCTAGGCATTGGTGCATTAGCAAGTTGCGACTGCAAAAAATTGATTCTTTGGGTAAGATGTGGGTTCATTCCCACAGACCCCGAACTGAGTTTTGGGGATTTTGAAGAAATGTAGGCTTCCTCAGAGTGTCCTTTGTTCGCTATACCTCTGTTAGAATTCAAGTAACAAGCATATGCGTCTCTAGCCTGACCGCAAGTTTCATATAAGATGCCGAGATTTGCCCACGCTGCCGAATGACATTTGTCCAACTGTACTGCACAAATGTAAGCCTGCAGTGCGTCCATAGGCTGACTTTGCTGTTGGTATAGCACTCTGAAACCGACAAATTCAAGTATAACCACATGATCACTCACAATGATAATGCTATTTTAGTACTCACCCTATAGAGCACCATGTATCCGCATTTCCTTCAGATTTCTCGACGGAATTTCTGTACGAAATGAAGGCATCATGAACTTTTCCGATGGTTGCATAACACCGCCCTAATAAATATAGGGTCTGGCCAGTAACTGAAGGGTCAGCATCTAAAGCTCTCTGAAGACAGTGTATGGCTAATGGAAGACGTTGATTTTTGTCTCCCAAAGAATCATGGCAGTGATATAGCCAGCCTAGTTGTCGAAATATGTCGGCACGTAGAGACTGTGTTAATGATTTTTCCCGTAGAAGAAGTTCATATCTATCCTTGGCGGTCTTTACTTTGCCTTGAACTTCGAACAGATGCGCTATGTGGAATTTAACTAAAACGAGAAAAAATGGAAATCAAATGCCGAATTATTGCAAAAAATGTCTTATCTATGAAATTTGCACAATATAATACCGGATGAATTACGATTGATACTGAGAGAATAGAATTTGTTTTTTTCCAAAGAGTTATTTATTATAAACTCCATCTGAAATTTCATTTGGACACCCCTGTGCTAACATTCATTCGCGCCACATTAATGGCGGCAACAAAATTTTCTGCTAACATACCGAACGAACTGCATTTTATAATGAATTTGCGCATGTTCGATGCACATGCGCCAAAAATATTCTGGGTGTTACGGTCCAACTTATTCGAATATATTCGAGACAAATTCATTACTTCATTGATTTGATAATACTATTTGTTGTCATATAATAAGAAGGCGGGAAAATTCTTTAGTTTCTCGGAAAAGACGCAGAATTGTATAGAGAATTCTACTGCGCATGTGCCATACTCCACTATAAATTGTGTCCATCTGAAGGCCAAGCTGTAGTGATCATGCGTGCATCGGTCAATGCTGTTGTCTCTCGAGTACTTTATGGCCTCTGGTGTGCTTCTTGCGGTTTTTGGTCATTTTGAAGATTTCAATGATGTTTTGAAGGAAATCGTGATAATTTATAGTATTTCAATTATAATTCGAAAAATATATGAAGTGAAATGGCGGAAATTTGAATGGATGGATATCATTGATCACTGGTAAGAAATAATTTGAATTTATAGATACTTATCCGATTTCAAATTATGTTCAACGTTTCCGAAAACATATAGTATTCTTTTGAAAGTTTTTTCCCGTTTTAAAAATAAAGGATCAACGACTCTGCGATATATTATGCTTACTTATATTTTTCTTAATGGAATGCCTATTATATGCTTTTTAAAATGTTTCATCGGTTCACATAAAAATTTTCAGCTGAATTAGGCAATTCGCTTCGGATATGCCTATTCAGTGATTTTATTTGGAAAACTTAGGATCTACACAAAATGTTGTCTACAATCTAAACGATATTTCACTGCTTTATACCAAATTTGATCTCGATAGAATATGTAATTTCTGAAATATTGGTAGAATAAAATTTCAAGGAATAACTTTTTTTGACGTATTTTTTAATTTGGATCAGATTATTTTCTAAATTTATTATTTCAATTCAAAGGTTCAAGATGGCGGGCGTGATTATGGTCTGATTTTATTCAATTGGTATCTGGGGAATTTGAGGGTAGATCACATAGAATACAGAAATTCTATGTCTATGGTAGATCATGATTTCTGGTCCGTTAAACAGAATTCAAGATGGCTGCTTCAGAATGGCGTTTTTTATTATTATCCGATTCAATTCAAAATTGATGTGTGGTGTTTTGAGGTAGAATTTTACATCAATCAGTCCGGCCGAATCAATGGTTCAACACCATTTTAGGCTTAACATTTCCCTGTCATCGTTTGGCAAAATGATAACACTGTTGTCCATAGGAACAAGGTAGGCTTCTGATGCTTTTTTCAGAATTTTTTCTAGAGCATGTTAACATCGATAAGAACGCTCAAGTTTGGCCAGAAAAATCCCATTTACTAGTTTTCGTTGAATTGAATTTCGGTCTATGACATTTTTCAAAAACTTTTTTTCTCTTCAAAAGAATGTCTAAGCAGGCTTGTGCTCAATAACTAACCAACTGTATACATTTCGGACTCCTCGCTTCATGGAAACATTTAAAAATTGAATATTTTCAGATACACATGCTAAATATTTTTAAAACGTTCTGGGTATGGGTATAAGTGTCAATTCTCTGTGATACGAATCCGAGAGTTGACACTTCTGCTCATATCCTAATTGCGTGTCGTCTACATTGAAGGTAAATTTTTCAATTTCAGGTAACATCTTCAACTGTTGGAAATACACGGCAATTTGAATTCTTCCTGATTTACAGCAATTAACTCCATTGGTAGAATAATATGGTTTCTTACGCATACATTACATAATTTTAGTGTATTTGACATTAACGTTCGAATGCGAGGAGCATACTGTAGGTAGTATTTCCAACCTTGAAACAATCGAACGATGCAGGTCTTCTTCCAAACGCATTTTTGCATCATACGAAACAAACCATGAAATGCACATGTTAGAACTAACCTACACCAACGATTGACGTTGAGTGTTCAGAGTATTTATACCTTGGCCTGGTTTATCTCTGCAATTCACAATAAGCGCTGATCTCATTTTGTGCACATACTGTTTATTCAGTTGACGTAATGCAATTGAAAAATTATTTTCAAAAAATTCAAAACACTTGAAGAGACGCGCGGTTATGTTTTTGCTTTCAAAAATATTTTTTGTGGGTTGAGCTCTCTTTTCAAAAGTTGATGGCCAATTTTTATGCAACAATGATCTTTATCGATGTATTCTCTAATTGTAGCTTATAATTTCCATGATACTTCATGTGCGTGGGGGATGGATAGATGTGAGAATTTTCTGTATGTTGTATCCGAAACTTCCCACTTCTGATCCATTCCTAATCGCATTTTATCGTATATTTTATGGATGAATGGTTCACTTGAAGAAACGGCGAGAAATGACTGGCTTTCGTTCGTAACAACGAAAGAAGCTTCGCATTTATTATTTCAGGAAATCAGTTGCACTCTTCACACAATATTTGCCTCGGCATAGGACTAGGATGTGAACCCTGTATATATATCGAGCTACAGAGTTCACATGCCAGCCCTTTGCCGTTGCATGATATCTTCGATTTGGAATTTCGACCAAGAAGAATATTCACATTTCAGGTATAATAATTGCAATCTTGCTTCAACATAGGACTGGGATGTGAACCCTGTGAAGAATCGAGCTACAGAGTTCACATGCCAGCCCTTTGCCGTTGCATAAATTCTTCGAGTTGGAATTATCGATCTAGCTGAAGCAGTTTTAAATATTCCAGTTACTAGCAGTATACTAGTTGCAATACTTGCAATGTTCGTACAATTTTGCTTCGGCATAGGACTAGGATGTGAACCCTGTGAGAAATTGAGCCTACAGAGTTCACATGCCAGCCCTTTGCCGTTGCATCATACTATGAATGAGCTATTTCGATCTAGAAGAACCGATTCAATTTATTTTATGGTATTGGCAACACCCTTCACACATTCTCTTGCTGTTGGTGAGGGCTGGAATGTGAACCTGTCGGAGTTCGAGTTGAAGAGTTCACATGCCGCCTTCTTTACCTTCCGTTATTCTACAAATAGAGTTTATTTTATAATATAGAACCCACATTTCAAGCCAATAAAATAAGAGGCCAAAAAACCCTCGATTCTCACTTGATGAGATTGTGCAGTTTTTCGTTTTGGCCTGAAAACAAATAGCAGTCGATGTCGCCTGAAAAAATGTTTTTTCGAGGTATTTAAACCTGCTTACATATTTTAATTTATTTCACTGATTTTTCAGGCTATCTGATTTTCCTTCTGGTTTGGGCTAGGACAGAAGCGTTACCTCCATATAATAGAATATATGTCCTATCTCGTTGCATCTTTCAACGGTTAGGATGCATCTGAACCAACAGGTGATGAAGTGTTGAAAACGTCTTTTGATATTTGCCTGAATATGTATTTTTCTTTTCGTCTGAGGTAAATAGATAAAAGTCTATGTAAATTCTGAAAGATATTTCGGAGGTCAGTTCGAACACTTCGAAAATCAGCTGAAAACTTTTCTATCGTACCAGTCAAAGCTTAATGTTGGCAAAGGACTGGGATATGAGCTCTCTAAGTGATTCAAACAGCTTAGGCGTTCACCTCTCAGCGCTTTTCCGAACAAAACATCGACAAGCAAAAATTATCCAGGAGACATGTGAAATGAATTTTATTATCAGTTGAGAACGAATTCCTTTTTTTCAGGTCATCAAAAACCATTTAACTCCGCTATACCAGTCCCAAGCCTGGGGTCCTACCTCGAAAGAGGTTGGGAAAGGAGGAGGGGGAGGAGTATGAACCTCGTTAAAAAACCAGGATTCATCTGGCCCTGATGATAGCATCCTGTAAGGGTCCCTTTCTAGGGTTACAGAGCAAATAGGATTGACCAGTTTTTCCATCTCCAAACAATAGACCGTTGCTTCCTCGGAAAAATTATATGGTTCTAGATAGTCGAATTCGCTTTTGTGAGTATTTTTTTAAACCATACTTTCAAATAATGCTTTTATTTAATTCAAACGTTTCATGAAAAAAAAAAAAAAACTTTGACCTTGAATGGTTTACTGATTATCTTACTTGCGTTTTTAGGTGTTGTTGATGTACTGTTGTCTACCAGCGCCAACTGAAGGTGCTTAAGGGCTGACTCATATTCCTGGGTGACCTTGAACATCAACCCAAGACGCAGATTGACCTCATTTGCTCTCTGGAATCCTGGAGAAACGTAGAGAAGCTGTCGGAAAGCCTTTACAGCCCTGCAACAAAGATATAAGGTCAGTTCGCTCCAATATGTAACTGTTTGAAGGCTAAAGGAGGATCGGATAAATTTTTGATTTATGCAATGATCCACATGATATCCTCATTATCAGAAGCTTATTCTCATAGAAAAACCGTTTTTTGCTACTCAAAATGAATATTTGTGGGAGCAGTAAGAGTGTAACCTTTTAGTTTTTGTTTATTGTTGATTTTTACCGAAGCTATTTAGTTTCGGCCTCCGAAATTTTGATCTTACTCGATTCATTCAAATTATTCGTCAATAGCAAAAAGTCTGTTCCTCATACTTGGATTAATGCTAGATCGATTCCCCTGTCGAATGAACCAGTCAAAAGTTCAATACTCTATTTATAACGAGTCAATGTTTTCTGCCGTTCAAAACATACACGGGAAAAACTGGGTCAACTACACATGTGCATTATCTAATCTAATTCTAAACTATCTTCCACCAATAAAGTAGAACGGACTGACAAACACTATCAGAATGGGTATTTGAAACAATTCACTCAAAATCGTGGGAATGGACAATCTGACAATTCTTTATACATATTTTTGCATCAAACTTGAACATTTCAATTACTCGTTATGCATTTATGTTGAACATATTCTTCAATGGATTTGGCTGCGATAAATTGATTCATCGAGTCGAAATCGGAAACTAGCGTACACGCAAAATAAAACTATACTATTTTCGTATATACCAATAAAGCTGCAACTTCAAGAAGTGTTGTGATATTTATATCGCTTTCAGCATTTTTCTCGGTCCTCCAAAAATTACAAAACCGAAGAAATTAAAGCATACCAAATCGGTTATAAAAGGATGATACACCGTTTCACCTGTGTCGGACATTTAATACTTCAAGAGGAAGTATCCTAATACAAACCCATTCTTATTTCCCTTTCCGCATGATTCACTGACAGTACGCTCTTCAAAGTGACATCATTTCACGGTACTAAATTCCCATTATAAATTCCTATATTTTCTCTTACTCATTCGGAGTTAGCGTATCGTACTACTGGCTACTTCTGAATGACCAGCACATACTGTCAGCGTTTAGGTAATTCCAACCAATTGGTATGATGTGTTGGTTCAAATTCCCCTTTTCCATACTCTCTAATGTATTGCACACAAACGGAACAGTTTCAGCCATTTGTTGTGTCAATTTTGCATCGATATAGAATCCAAAGATACGGAATGTTTTTTATTATAGTAAACAAAATTTTAATGCATAATTTTCCAACGAAAGTAATGATTAAAGGGCCCTCAACACATTGTTTACAAAACGACAAATTATCACCCTTTTCAGAACGAAAACATGCGCCTAATTCATGAGCAAAATATGTTAAATCTGGAACACTAACTACTTAATACCTCAAGATAAAAATCTACAATTTTAAAGGGTCTCTTAACCCTCCATTCTTACCTACATGTTAATCAATCATGTTTTATCCGGCTAATACCTTGAATAAGGGGGTTGTCGATTAACTTGCTGTGTGAAAAAGGAAACGACAACTTTGTAAATATGAATTTCAACGAGCTCAATTTACCAACTAGGTACACACAGGTGGCCGGAAAGTAACAATAAAAAGCGTAGTGGTGAAGTAAAAGAAGGGAAGGTGGATATTCATAGCTGCGTGACAGCGCTACAACCAATTAGCTATTTTCTAATCGGGTTCCGCATCTTATTTTTCTCAATACGATTATTTGGCGATATTATCCATATTTTATATGAATTGACTGATACTCTGAATTCCAATGAGGATTGTCTTCGATAACTCTCACCTATATCTCACTTTATTTTTGAAATAATGTTTCAACGTCTATTTTCAAATCTTTTATGGTATCATGAGATCGATGAAGGCAAAGATACATTTCTGGCGATTCTCAAATTTATGCCGAAATATGTGATCGTCTTCACAACTGAATGGGAAAAGGAATAATGAAATCAAGAAATTATTTGTGGTCTTGATGAATTATATAGATCAATTTCGTGATCTCTTCTGGCATTTATAGGGTACCGAAATGACTGTTCAGGATTATGAATGGAAGAAAAGGGCGAGGAAATCAAGGAATTGTTTGTGTCCTTCCGTGACATGAATTGACTTTGTGTCAATTTCATGAACTATTTTGAAATCGAGGATACATTTGTGATCTCGAATTTTCACTTTATCACTTTATTTTTGAATGTTTCAACGACCATTTTCAAATCTATTATGGTATCATAAGATCGATGAAGGCAAGGATAATTTCTGGAGATTCTTAAATTTATGCCGAAATATGTGATCGTCTCCACAACTGAATGGGAAAAGGAATAATGAAATCAAGAAATTATTTGTGGTCTTGATGAATTATATAGATCAATTTCGTGATCTCTTCTGACATTTATAGGGTACCCGAAATGACTGTTCAGGATTATAAATGGAAAAAAAGGACGAGGAAATCAAGGAACTGTTTGTGTCCTTCCGTGACATGAATTGACTTTGTGTCAATTTCATGAACTATGTATTTTGAAATCGAGGATACATTTGTGATCTCGAATTTTCACTTTATCACTTTCTTTTGAAATAATGTTTCAACGTCAATTTTCAAATCTATTATGGTATCATAAGATCGATGAAGGCAAGGATACATTTCTGGCGATTATTAAATTTATGTCGAAATATGTGATCGTCTTCACAACTGAATGGGAAAAGGAATAATGAAATCAAGAAATTATTTGTGGTCTTGATGAATTATACAAATCAATTTCTTGATCTCTTCTGACGAAATGACTGTTCAGGATTATAAATGGAAAAAAAGGACGAGGAAATCAAAGAATTGTTTGTGTCCTTCCGTAAAATGAATTGACTTCGTGTCAATTTCATGATTTATTTTGAAATCGAAGATACATTTGTGATCTCGAATTTTCACTTTATCACTTTATTTTTGAAATAATGTTTCAACGACCATTTTCAAATCTATTATGGTATCATGAGATCGATGAAGGCAAGGATACATTTCTGGCGATTCTCAAATTTATGCCGAAATATGTGATCGTCTTCACAACTGAATGGGAAAAGGAATAATGAAATCAAGAAATTATTTGTGGTCTTTATGAATTATATAGATCAATTTCGTGATCTCTTCTGACATTTATAGGGTACCCAAAATGACTGTTCAGGATTATAAATGGAAAAAAGGACCAGGAAATCAAGGAATTGTTTGTGTCCTTCCGTGACATGAATTGACTTTGTGTCAATTTCATGAACTACATATTTTGAAATCGAGGATATGTACACTTATTTTGTGATCTCGAATTTTCACTTTATCACTTTATTTTTGAAATAATGTTTCAACGACCATTTTCAAATCTATTATGGTATCATAAGTTCGATGAAGGCAAGGATACATTTCTGGCGATTATTAAATTTATGTCGAAATATGTGATCGTCTTCACAACTGAATGGGAAAAGGAATAATGAAATCAAGAAATTATTTGTGGTCTTGATGAATTATACAAATCAATTTCTTGATCTCTTCTGACGAAATGACTGTTCAGGATTATAAATGGAAAAAAAGGACGAGGAAATCAAAGAATTGTTTGTGTCCTTCCGTAAAATGAATTGACTTTGTGTCAATTTTATGAACTATTTTGAAATCCGAAAATTTTTGCAGGATCGATGGATTCGAGGATACATTTGTGATCTCGAATTTTCGGTTACCCTGCTAGTTTTGGAATGGGGAAAAGGAACGATGAAATCGAGAAATTATGTGTGATATTTCTCAACACGAATATGAAACGAAAATTTCAGAAACAATTCTGATATCTGTGATCAATGATGAAATGACTGGTAGGAAGTTATACTCGGTTGATAGCTTTGCCACTAAACGGCAAAAGGAACGATGAAATCAAGAAACTATTTGTGTTTTTGAATGACCTGGTGTCTGTTTCTTCAACTAATCTGAAATCTATGATATGTGTCATAACATCAATGAATGCAAGTATGCATTCATGGTGGTCTTGTGATTTCTGTCTAAATGACCTACTAGATAGGAAGTTCACAGTTTACTTCGTGTCACTTCACCAATAAACGGGAAAGAGGAAGATGAAATCAAGAAATTATTTGTGGTCTTTGGCGAAACAAAAATGACAAGTCTGGTGTCTGTTCAAACAACCATTGGAAATGGCGAAATCCATATAAATTGCTTCATTTTCTGAAATAGAACCCGTCATTTTGAAAATGAGTGAAGAAAAGAAATGAAATCAAGGTAGTTGTCCAGGACAGTTTGTGAAACTCAAAAAGCTTCTTAAATTTAAAGACGTCCCTTCCATTTTTGAGATTTTCCATTTCTTTGTCCAGTGATTACCTGTATGCTACGTAGGAGCATTATAGCATCGACATTGAAAAACATTGGTGGCAGGTCGCATGTTTCAATATATGATGGTCTTTCCGAACATCACCTGCGCAGATGTTTGGAACAGCTGGTTCCACTCCATCTGCTTCCGCACATGTTATTGTCAAGAAAACGTAGGCATCTTTGGGACCTGATCGTTAAGTGGCTACAAAGACTTGTGTGAACAGAGCGACTGAATGCCCAGAGGCGCAGAACAGAATTTGCCATTTCAATACAAACCATTCACATCGGTCTGTCGATCAGATAGTCCTCCCTGTCTGTATCATCGTCCCCAATTCAAGACGCCACTGGTCAGATTGTTTTGATAGCGGCCCTATTATTTAGGGATAGGGCAACATTTTATTATTAAGCTTTGATTTCCGAATTCCTCAAAATACTGCTTATGGTACAGGTGATTTCTTTTTGATTGCCTTATTATATTATGTTTCTTGCCTGGCCTATAATTGACCTTGACTTCAGGAGTGTCACACGATAGGTCCTACATTTTATCTTTTTATAATCGTTGGTATAAATTCTTGAAATTAACTTCACCTACACTTCGAAATTCTATATAAATTTTCGAACTGATCAATTATTATTAAAACTATATTCTCTTTTTATGATATTTGTTTTTTTTTAATAATTTGATTGAGTAACCTCTGTTCAAATTATGATATTGCCATCGTTCTAAAAAATGCAATGAAATAGTAAATCGAGTGAGCGTTTCCTCAATTTCTAATGCACAATAAAATGCACTCAATGATAGTGCAAAAGCAGGTTAGATTTATTCGTTAACTTGGCTGCAATTCACCAACGCCGACGTAGGTATAAACAATACTCTTTCTTCCACGTTCTTTCGACCTAGATATTGAACAGATTGCGGGTAAATTGCATTGCATAGTTATTTTATGCAACTGCAGCATCGATGATGCAGGCACTGGGTCTAAATTCGTGTCAGATCTTAAAACGCGAGTCACAAGCAGTAAATCATAGCTAAGAGATATTCTATAATATCTCAGTAGGCTTAATTTAACAAATCTGATGAATGTAATTTGAGATCGATGAAATCAAGAATAATGAGCTATTGAGAGTGACTGATTTGGCATAGGTAGTGATCGAAAACTAATTAATTTGTAGCTTCGACTTTCAAGGAAACCTACATGCTGATTACATAAATTTAAAATCGGAAAAACCATCAGAAATGTGCTTATTTTAGTCATATTCCGCGAACTCTGACAGTCATTCTTTTCTGCATAAAATCCCTTTCATTTTCTTTGCCGAATATTGAAAGTTTCTCACCTAACTTTCTCGTATTTTCCTTGAAATGTTCTCATCTATTTTTCTTGTGAAATTGTTCTTAGATCCAAGTGATCATGGATCTGAGAACATTATTAAATCGCGTATATATTCCCCGCTGGCAGTCAGCAATTTGGTCCAGAAGACCTGCGCAGCTCCTGATATAGTTCAGCATAAATTTGCACCGGTCTTCCAAGGGACTAGTATCCTCTACTATGATTGTCCAATGCCCATTGAAAAGTAGTTGTACAACTGCATACGCAAGCAAGCATTTTTTTACCGCAAGTCATCCGAGCGTGCAATTGCGGCAGGTCAGGCCGATGGGTGTTGCATGTAAATTTTTGAAGATGCTAAGGAAGACGGCCCCGGCTGTCTTGCCCGGCATACCTAACCGAAGTCGGATCATCACTACGCGAGGTCGTCGACTCGGTCATATCGCTATACTTCGCCGGAATTTTATTTCAGACTGAATAATGATCTCGAGAAAAGTATGTATCGTTATATTTTGCACGTTTGCTCGCCAATAAGACGATACAAATTCAATAATTGCGATGGATAAGGCGCCGACAACTTATCTCCTTCATAAAAGTCTTTCATTTCAGTCTCGAAAATCACATTTTCCGGCATTTGCTCTGTGTTAGAATATGGGATTTGCTGAGGGGAAAGACGAGTGGAATCGAAAATTTTCCAACATTATTAATATTAATTATTTGTTCATGTTCATCCGAATTATCTTATAAACAGATGTATTTCATTTAAATTCATCAACGATAATATTGAACTTATACATAAACATTAAAATTCTATGAATACCTCACCGACTTGGTTAAACCATGGATATGGAATATATTCTTGTACGCGACATTCAATAAATCGGATTGTCAAATAATGTTATGCTGTTACTGTAGCGCTCTGTAGGCATGAGAGTAGTTATTCTAAGCTTTAGGGCTATAGTCGGCCCCAACAAAACAAGGTTTAGGTCATATCTTTTGAAAGAAAAGAAAAAATAGTTTGGTTAGAAAATTATGAATCAAGCGCACATTCCTGGGCCATCCTGTATAAATATTAGATAGAAAACTAAATATTCCGCTGTTCATTTATTGAATAAATCATTTCAATATTTGGCAATCGAGAATTTCCACTGAGCTCTACAATGAATTAATAGAACTTAAAACAAAGAATTTTCATTATACACTGCGCAAAAAAAAAATGCGCACATTCTGAAAATCTCAATTTTAATGAAAGTTAACTCTACATTGACTTTATAACTTATTTTTTATGTTCTCTCGGGAAGGTTTCGAACGTAACAAGACACATTAAATGGAAGAAAAATTCAGGATTTCACCGAATCTTATGTGAAAGAAGAGAAATGAACAATTTTCAAAACACTGAAATGCTGATAAGTGATTTAATACTTGGTATTTCCACCCCTTGCGTTAATTACAGCTCGGCAACGACGGTTCATACTCAAAATGTTCTGATCTAATCCTTCCCAGATTTCTCCGAGTTGGATTCCCAAGTCATTAAGAGTAGCTGGATGATTTTCTGAACTTCCCAGCCTTCTATTGAGGTTGTCCCAAACCTGCTCAATCGGATTGAGATCTGGACTTCTTGCTGGCCATTCCATTCGAGAGACTTCAACCTCTTCAAGGTACTCGTGAACGATGCGCGCACGATGGGGTCTGGCATTATCGTCCATAAAAATGAAATTTTCACCAATGTATGGGGCAAATTGCACTACATGCTCTTCAAGAATGTTCCTCTTCTCCTTCCTTATCAGCATTCATAGCTCGATTATCAACGACCACTACCACCCCATACCATAATCGATCCTCCCCCGAAATCAGTAGTATTCAGGAAATTGCACTGAGCATATCTTTCATATGGACGTCTGTGTACAAGGGAACGTCGATCACAATGGTAGAGGCAGAATCTATACTCATCTGTGAAGAGAACTCTTTCCCAATCGGCCTCTTCCCAATGGATATGCTCTCTCGCAAAATCCAAACGCGCCCTTCGATGGGCTGGGGTAAGAGCTGGGCCTCTTGCCGCGACACGAGGCCTTAAATTATATTCTCTGAGGCGATTTCTTATTGTCTGAGTGCTAATTTGCACCTCATGCGTTTGCTCAAGCTGATTTTGAAGGAGGCGAGCGTTTGCAAACCGTTGTCTCAACGAAGAAACTCTCAAGTAACGTTCTTGAATGGCAGTTGTTACCCGTGGTCTACCCTGTCCTGGTCTTCGGACATTCATACCTGTCTCCCTGAATCGCTGCAACATTCTGGACACACTTGTATGGGAAACTCCAAACCTTTCTGCAATTCTTGTGTATGTCCACCCTTCTTCTCGCAAAACTTCCGCTTGGGCACATTCCTCTTGGGTCAAATTGCGTGTTTCGCGTTGCATAGCGATCTGGTGTAGAAAATCAAACGAAAGAAAAACTATTGATCACTAGAATTGATCGAGAACAACTGATTTTAGAATCAGATAATATCATCTTTTTTTATTCCTGCTGGGAGAAAACATCTGTATTGAAGAAAAACGTTGAAAGTGTATAACATATGCATGCATAATTCTGATAAAAATAATTATCATTGAAAACACCTTCAGTTGTAGAATAAATTTGAGATTTCCATAATGCGCGTTAATTTTTTTGTGCAGTGTAGATGTCAAAACTGCAGATTTTTCCTAAATACTATCGATAATCCATTGAAATTCATCCACTCTCCGGCATATTTCATGAAACAGCTGCTCTTTCTTTAAATTCAACCTTTTCATAAATGAAGAGGAAAAATGAGAACAAGGGAATCAATAAAATCTTGGAAAGGTCCAGAAGGAAAAATAAGATGGCAGTATAGGCGTCCACAAAGCCCCTAGCTTCGATCGACTAATATAGCACTGTGAGGCTCTTAAAAAATCATTTTCTCTCTAAATCGTTCTCTACATCTCCCACGCACCCCACTAAGTTTGGATTCTGAATACAACGTAACTAATAAGAGAAAAAAATCGTCATCTGACGAACACGAAATCGTAAAAAATATCCAATAAACTGTCAACCAACCAGAAACTCCTGAATGCCTTAACAAGATGTTATTCTGATGTTTTTGCTTTCCGTTTCGGTCTCTTGAACCTTTTTCTCAAACTAGCGTTGAAATTATAATGAGGGCATGCGCACACTACATAAACATACCATTGAAAATCGATTCCGAGCGAATCTATCAGGAACGTATTGAGGCTGTGTGAATTTCCGGAATACCTGCCTGGAGAGACAAATTGCAGAAATCGCCACTTTCTGAGTTTTATGAGGGAACTAGATTTATTTATGCATTATGGATTAATAATTCAATAAAAAATAATAAGCATCGTCTATTTTAGAAAAATAATTGTTTTTATCCTCGGGCCACTATAATTTATCACAAGGATTATAATAATGCACTGACTAAAAGTTTCTGACTTGTTTTAAGTTTTAATCTTGTGTAAAAAAAAATAGAATATTGAGCATAGAATGGGCGCCTCTCAACAGTGTCTTCTCCCCAAAGTATTAATTCATAAATTCGGTAACCTGTGTTAGTTTCGATCTGTGACGAATGAAATAGTTGCGATTTATCTGTAGAACGCTGCGGAAATATTTCCATCTCATTCACTTTGATGAATGACATCAGAAAAGTACAAGTACATGCATATTTTTCCGTATTGATCTCTGGACAATCCTAGGAAGGATTAAAATTGAACAAAACCCATTCGAAAGAAGTGATTCGTCCTTCCGAAGAACACCATTGGAAACCGAATAGTTTTATTTATAGTCAACGCCACCACTGCGAATTCCCAGACTGGCAAATGAATTTGAATTGGGCACTAAACTAATCGATAGTCCAGCGGGGAAGGTTGTTCACCCAAAACTACTACATATACATCTTCTGGAATAAATAATCCAGCCATTCGGGTCGGTCACAAAAAAAAGCCCATCTACACGTCTCGATGCGAGTTGAACGTACAGATTCACAAATACACCCCTTCGATGTCGACCCTCGTTGTTGTATGGATCGTTTTACCATGCGAGGATTGTCCTGCGAAAGAAGGGTTGCTTTTATGTATCGTTTCAGGTCCAGAGCACGACATCTGTCAACTTACCGGAGACTCGATTACCACCCGGCCAAATTCATTCATAAATCACCACGAACTATTCAAACGATATCAAGACATCGATAATATATTTTCTGTACGTTACGTTAGATGAAGTTCGAAAAAGTTTATCGCTACGCATTTTTCACGCGGTGGAAAATGTCCCTAACAATTGGGTCATTGCAGTTCAGCAACATTTCGGCTTATCTGCTTCGTTATCATTTCCCTGTTTTCCGCAATAGAGGATGTTCTCACTCAACGTTTGTGTGTAATCTAAAATCTGAATATTACATAATCGAGGATAGTCCCGCGGGAAGAAATATTATCTCAACAGTGATTATTTCGCTCCAAATTTAAGTAGGAGTCACTTCATTACAAAGTTTCATTCTGGGTTATCTCGCAAGAGCTAACACCTACGGTATCAATATTGAAATATTTTTGAATTCAACACTAGAATTTGATTTCAACATCTGAAGGATATTAAGAGTAAAACAATTTCATATCGGAGCATAAATAATAAATCATCCCAGTGAATAATTTCCTTACAGTAACAATTTTGTCATACATAATAATCGCAAGAATTAGACAATTTTTATGTCTGAATTATAGATAGCCTTTGAGATTTATAAGCAAATAATTCATGCCATACTCTTCTGTAAAAAGTAGGAATTTGCTCTTTCTAAATCAATCGAAAGAGCTTCTTCTGATCAGAACTTGCCAAATGAAACAATTATTCGCATTTATGCTACCCAGCGACTTCGCCAATTCGCAATTGTACCTTTCTAAATGCATACTTTTTTCTTTTTCATCAACACTCACTCGAAATTGTATACTTCTCTCAATGAATTCTATACCATTCAACAGATTTTCATTGTACAAAGCTAGGTTACGCCCACGCATGTTAACGTGGTCGCCTGTATTGTTTTTTTTACCTGGTATTAAAGAAGAAAAACAGAAAGCAATAATGATTGATGGACAAAAACCTGAATCATAGATACGGATAACGTTGAGGTAAATATTTGATTTGTAGGCAATTTGCGGAATTACTTATCGCTGTTTGAAAAAAATTATTGGCTTATCGTTTTTTGTTTTTATTCAACACCTTTGTTAAATCGAAGAACTGCAGGTCGAGTTTACCTGTAAGTCTTTTGATTCGGTTGAAGTAAGAATGTGATTTATTGATGTTGAGAAGGTAATGCGTTATGTCTTAACTGTCAATGAGTTATATTCAAGTGGTAAAAATCAAGTGGGTGATTATTAACACTGTCAGGAATACCTACAATAATATGACGTCAGTTTGCGGAAGCAGATTCAAAGATGACGTGAGGTAAGTCACACGCAACATGGCGGATGATTACCGAATCTAAACATCGCTGGTAGCATCCCCTAATTGACAAGGACACTTACCCTTGAAGCAAGTAAAACTCGTATCTCGAAAACATTCAGTTAGGACAGTGACTTACCTTTGGAATCGGTAATAGTGTAGTCCTGTATCTCCTTAATTATTTTTTCTTATAATTATATATATTATAAATAAACACGATAGGGATGGATTTCCGCACTAAGACACTTTGATGATGAAACTTGGGTGATCGTAGTAAGGAACACTTAATGGCATTCTGAACACTTTCTTCTATCGAACACTTTATTGGAAACGATAAAAACAAACAAAAACTTCACTCTCGAACCTTCGCGCGGCACCCGTGCCCCTCGCAAACCTCTGAGCCAACTGAGCGTGCGACCAAAGCTTGCTAAGGCACCCTAAAATGCATCGTTGAGTGGAATATACGAAACGGAGGTGAGCGAAGCTAAGAGAACGGTACGTGCGTTTAGTGCTTCTGCAACTAAAATCCTGTGGCCGCCGGAGTATACCGATTGCACTCAGTTATGTCAGATACTTGCATGGCCGATTCGAAATTTCAAGATCAAGATCGCCCAATTTAACGTTCTGTAATTCGCCCGTCCAAAATAGACCACGAGGAGGTCTATAAAGACGCACTTTCTGTTCCCGAATCCTGCTATTAATGTTCCCATTATATTTTTTATAACTCGTTCGATGGTATTCTCGAGTTCATGAAAGAATATTTGGAGTTTTCACTCACCAGCCGTTGAACCTAGATTTGAATATTATAGGCCCGTGACGCCACAGCGACCAAACAAAAAATGTCTCAATTGGCGAAACAATCTGTAATTAATTATTCATTCATCATCAGTTCATTACCTTCCACCATTGATTTAAAACGAATCCAAAATCTAGTTCCCAAAGCCGACGCCGAAAACTCAATTCCTCAACTTTGGTTATTTATACTGGACTTCCAACGTCTCAGGATTCTGATAAGTTGAAAAGAACAGGCCTTAGACAGAAAAAAATCTTTCAGTCAAGTTTTCTTTATTGGCCTTTTCCAATCCAAAAATTTCCTCCGTCTTATGTATGCGGTAAAGTGGGAGAACAGTAGCAAAATTTACATCAACTTTGGTTATTTATACTGGACTTCCAACGTCTCAGGATTCTGATAAGTTGAAAAGAACAGGCTTTGGACAGAAACAATCTTTCAGTCAAGTTTTCTTTATCGGCCTTTTCCAATTTCCAAAAATTTCCTCCGTCTTATGTATGCGGTAAAATGAGAGAACAGTAGCAAAATTTCTCGCACCCCCAATCGCTGGTGGTGTTCTACAACCCAAGTTCAGATGGTGAGGGACAATACCTCAAGAAAAATCATAACTTTTTATTTTAATATCTTCCCACATACGTTGGAAGTGGACTAAACCCTTAGTTCCTATTTCCTGTGCAAAGTTCATGTCTTGAAACATCCGAATGAATCACTTTCCCTGCCAAACTTTGTTGGTTCAAAATGTTGTGCTGCATTCGGCATATGCGATGCAACATGACAGAAAAGAAGGAAATTTGATGCATACAAATATTTTCAGTGAGGAAAACTATAGACAGAAAGTGATGTCACTTCAACGATCCACAGTTGCCGACAAGTTAGTATGAACATTTGCAAAGCAATGAAAGTATCGGAACAATAGAGGCTCTCGCGCATCTAAAGGGGGCTCGCCATACAGCGTGGGCATTTGGTTCGAAGTGAACTAACTAGCAATGTCCTTTGTTCGAACTGCACTTGCACAGATATTACGCAATTATCGGACTTCTCTCGCTTATTAGTTCGAACGTTTCTTCACGTGCAGGTCTCGAGAACGCTTTAGGTTCAAAGCAAGTTCGACTCTCATCTCATATACAACTTTTCACGATTATTCGGGTAGTAAATTATAATTACAAACTATCAAATATAGCACAATTTTTTACCCCAGGAAGCTGGAATATCCAGGTGAGGTCTCCTTGAGTCCATACAATTTACTGAATTCAGTAGATAATTAGGGGAAAAATATCCTGAATGCTGCGAAACCCTAAACCGCTAGGCGATAGAGCGATCAAGTTTTTCTGCCAAGGTTGAATCTGATATTATAATCTCGTTCTCTCTCTCTCTCTGTCGTCTAGACTGGAGCGGAGATTTTTTCCAACGACTTTTTTTGGTGGATTGTGGGGGAAGTTCCCAGAAATCAATCAAATTAAACTTTCATTATCGTTATGAGTTTCGGATGCAACAAATGGATTTCTGGTTGTTGAACTCCAAAGAGTTCGCGAATGAACATTCGCTTACCTGCTCAGGTTAGCAGGTAAAAATAATTACTATGGGGCAGGAGATTCTTCTTTGAATTTAGTGCAGTATCAATAGAACTTACGTACCGCTGGTCTCGAAAAGCATTGCCCCTGTTTTCGGACAAAGAACTAGGATTCCACTCTACAGAGATGTCCTTGGAAAGGATAAGCTTGTATTTCGCTTTTCCCATCCAGATAATTTCTCGATTTCACTGATTTTTTCTCTCCACCCAATACATTTGAATATACTCCCACCATATTTTTATAGTTCATTCAATCTTTTCTTCGCCAACAAATTCAAACTAGTTATTGGTACATCCCCTAGATCAGTTTTGAAGGTTTCAATCTACACAGATCGTTTTCATTCGCTGTATTCTTTCATCATTATTGCCAATAAGCTGCTTCAGCCTCTCAAGTCGGGTGTTATCACTCTTTCGACGAAGACGAATTGCATCAATCGATAGTGAACGCTGTTACGGTGTGAATAAGAGTGATATTAACTGCATAAGTCATTTCCTCTAGTATGCCAGCTAACGGTACTTGCATCAATGCTCCGTATGTGTAATATTGCATTGTTTTCAAGCGTTTTACTGCCCACTAAATGCTTCGTCCTCGTATCTTTATGCAACCTCGTCTATGACCGAAGAATTTCTGAAGAAAAACTGGGACATAAAAATAGCCGACGAGCGTCCGACAGTCGCGTCCGTCTAGTGTGCACGTAGTCTCCCTATTGCAAGTTCGTAGTTTCGAACCAAGCATGTCTATTGGAGTTATGTGCACACAATCGCAAGAAAAATTGCAGCTACAAATTTACAGATTGAAGGGAAAATGATGAAATCGAATATGGGAGGTCAGGGAGAATTAAAATGCAATACAATAGTCCGCAGGATTTTCCAAATGATTATTTCACGTATAATAGGTGTATAAATGTTGGGGTAACATCAAAAGAGATCCTTAACAAAGTTGAAGGAAATAGTTTGTATCCGCAATCAAATTTGTGTTGCAGCAATTAAAACTCTTTCCAATTCAAAGAAAAAACGAGGAAATCAATTTGGGAAATCCAGGGTATACTCGCAATGATTGCTCGTCTATTTTCTCTGCATCTAGAGGTCAATACTGCCCAAAACCTTGACGGTGGCTATCAAAAATGATTCTTTATCCTCCCAGTTTTCTTCTTCCTCAAGGTGCATCGCCGAGGGGGCCCAGTCAGTGGCAGAAAATTCGGTAGATTTCGGCCACTTCCTGAGCTCTCTTGGCGATGCACAACAACCGACAATCACCCGGCCTTCATCGAAAAGGTCCAAGAGGCAATATCAAGGATATATGCGCCTCAACCAGCGACGGTTGTCATCGAAACAAGATAATTTGTTTTTATTCTACAGGATAATTTATTTCTATATCACTAAATAATTTATTTCATTTCAGTGAAGGATTTTCTTTATTTTACAAGAGAATTTGTTTTTAATTTCACAAAAGAATTTGCTTTTATTTCACAAGACAATTTGTTTTCATTTCACAGGAAAATTTATCTTATGTACAGTTGCACGTTACATTCACATTATTGGTTAGGTTATATTTCTTCCGGATGGAGCTCTTATGTTGGGGTTCTATCGATAAAATATTTTTCGCAATGGCAGCTCATTAGTCGAGAAATTTGAATGTTTCCTTCGGACCATTAATACAGGTAGCTTCACTATTTTAGATGATGTAAAATTGTTGAAGTCCTCTCAACCCAAATACTTTCTTGATTTCATTGTTCTTTTTTTCCGTTACAAAAAAACCTTATGAGTCGCAAAATGACCCTCTGCATAATCGAAGAAAAACGACGATATCAAATTGGGTGATAAGGGTATATTTGCAATAATCTCCCTCTATATCAACCTAAATATTTCCTTAATTTCATGCTATGCTGTCGTCCTCTTCTGCCACCTCAAAATGCAACATGAAACTGAATGGTCCCTTGGGCCGACTCGAATAGTTCCTTGATTTCGAAGTTTTTTTTTCTTTGTAAAACACCCTGAGAAAAACTAATTGATCCAAAATGAGTCCTCATATTTAGCTTGAAAACCGTCTATAAAATAAATTTTTGACTCAAATATATTCTTGATTTCATCGTTTTTTCTTTGCTGTAACGAGCAATCTTGGGTTAGTGTCGAAATTTTCCTCTATTTCTTTCTTCTTCAAAATGTATTTGAAGACCAATTTCAAAATACAACCCTGCAATAAATTTCCCAAATCTTGAAGTGAAAATATTGCATTGTAAAGAATTGCAACTGAGTTTTGATTGTATGTAACTGCTAATAATGCGTTACATAAAGAATTTCTTTGATGACGATCGAGAATCATATGCGTGATTCCTTCGGATGCAACTCAGAGTTGATATACACTGCATCCACATATCACGTGGGGCGATATAAAAAATTAACAACCTCTAAAAATAAATCCCTCTTCTGCTCGAAAACCGTACAAACAGATCCGGATCTGTCTTCCACAGCACCTAGAGTTCAATATACTATTGATGTGACGTCATCCAGGAGTTTACATAGGACGGTACACCATGAGCGATCGAAAAAACGGGAGAAATACGAATGCGCTGTCGAAACACACTGATGACAACCGGAAACATAACGCTTCATTTTACATAAATCGCCAAATTTTGAGAAGCGTTTTATAAATTCACAATTACAATATATTTGGGGGCGGGACAGTATTGTTTTTAACTTATTTTACTTAAATCATAGTCCTAGGACCCTCTGATTGTAACGTTGAGACTAAACATTTTTTGATGAAATTTAATATTATCATCGTGGAAAGGAATTTATTAATTTGGTGACTCTTCAAAATGTATTCCTTTCATGGTTTATTCTTGAGAAGTACTGCTGAATAAACGCATAGACCTCTAGTTCCGTTGAAAACGAAAAATCAGAATGAAGATGATGATCAATCAAATCTACCATATTTTTGAGGTGTCATTCCTCGGCCACATACAATGTGGAGACAAGTAAACTACAAAAATATACCCATGTCATAACATCAATATAAAATCTTCAAGAGAAGCTTAAGTATGGGGAAATATGGTTTCTTCTGATGATACAATTTGAGACAGACCAGTTGCTTCAATTCTGTAGGAATGGAGACATTTTAAGAATGTCATAATGAATACGAAGAAAAAGAATACTGGATATGAATTTTTCCTGAAGAGGATGTAATATGGAACAGTTTCAATTCTGTAAGTTTCATTTCGCTTATTTATCCATATTTTCAAGTTCATGATGAAAGATGTCTGAATGAATATTTCTTGATTAAATGAAATTATACGCAGACTGTAATCTGATTAACTGAACATCAATTAAAGTTTGTTCATTTCGAATAAATATCGAGGAAAATTGTAAATCTCATGCTGTTCGATTTTCAGAATATATTACGAGGCATTGTATATCAAATGGCTGCATATTATGAAAGGTGAGTTTAAAATTTTAATTGTCTCTATTCAGAACTGATTTTTGAAACCGGAATTCAAAAAGTCAGTTCATATGTGCATAAAAGGACCATCGACCAAGGATCCTCCAGCCATCTGAATGATGTATGAATTTGCTTCGCACTTAATTCGCTTTGCTGATAAACAACCAAACTGAGAAAATGAACACCATTATTTCTGTCTTCAAACGGCGATAAAAAAATCTGATCCGTATATTTTCCGTAGCAGAACAGGAGACAAAATGGTTTACGGATGTCAAAGCCAGAAAACTGAGGAAACATAACTAATAAATAATAATTTAGAACACATGGAAGACATCGAGAAAACTAGAATGAAATTTCTTTCTGAAGTGGAATATGCTATACAGAATTCATATTCATGAAAACAAGAGGAAGAGAAAATCGATACATAAACAAAAATATATTGATATAAACAGAAACAGTGACCGAGATGATAGACCAGGCAGCGTCAATTTTGTAAGTATTTCACGAACCTAATTCCTAATTCGACACGAATTGATGATGAAAAGGATGTCTACATGATAATTCTTTGATTAAAGGAAAATTTTCGCAGTCTATTCTGATTTCGTGAACAGAAATTCATAGTATATCATTCTTGAATATGTGTTATTGGTATTTTTCTTTCAGAAATGGTGAGGTGTCCTCCAAAATTCCACAAGAGGTGAGTACAGTATACCTGCTCCGAAATAAAATTCACTTTGAGCTCAAATGATGAAACGGGCCTTTATATGAATGCGAATTTGATTAATAGGGATGGTACGCAGACAGCTTCTGATCAAAACACCCTGTTCACGGTTATTCAACATTTTTTTATACCGATTACAAAAGCCTCTTTTTTCAGAATGAATTCATGTTCCGAATACTACTGCCAGTGAAACAAGGAGCACCATCTTCATCATTCATGGTGAGTTAACTAAAATGAATATTGAATAATAATTGTTCTTAACTGGGTTTAAAACATTTTTAATTGGGCCTTCTGCACTCGTTTAGATTGTCTGTCATTGATATATGAATTTGTCAAGAAGGTTACAAAAGGTAATATCCCTAGAAAAGATTAAGGCATAATGATTTTTCCACCATAAAGGAATGACCTTCAGGCAATAGAATAATCATATTATGAATACTGCAATGGTTAATCAGGGCTTTTTATTAACGCGAGTTTGGTTTAAGCAGGATGACGCGTACGCAGATTTTGATTCTCATTTTTTCATTCAGCATCAGATTCTAAATTGAGTCGACTCTATTCGAATGACAGAAAATAAAAGGGAATTGTTATGCCCCATAAATAATCGCGAAGCTTCCACTGGATATGTAAAGGTTTTAGAGTTTTCACTGTAGTACACGATGCAAAAAATATCCATCGGTGATAACGAAAGTGGTGCGACACCAAAGGCAATCTCGAAGAACGGTAAATCGAATCACAAATTGCAATTTTTCGGGGGCCCGCCTGTCGACCAACAGCCGTCCAGCCAACCTTACTAAAGATGAACCTACACCACTGCGGATGTTTGACTGCACTGTGGCCAGCTACGAGGGGTCATTTACCGATCCGACTATGTTGGGCAACCGTGGGCAGTGCACTCCTCGGAGCCCAAGGTCGCCTAGACAAGTTGTCAAAAAGAAGAAAAAAGGGAAAGATTTTCACGTGCACGTCTCGATCTTCGTTCGAATCTGGTTTTAATCGGCTATTGTGTTTCGGGACGATGATCTATATGCTCCGACAAGGAGAATCCACAAGATGATAGCCATCAATTCGTGTGACGCCGAAAGTCCATACGACAAAGTCATTCGTGATGCTGGCCTTCCGTATTCAATAATTCATAAAATATTTAATAACTTCTGAATCATTGAAGATAACTCGACCGATTTTATTCTAGTCAATTTTTTATGCTTCGACCCATGTTCAGAAGTGTATGCCAACTCCGTACAATATGAATATTATTTCTTTAGCAATGTGAATACATTTTCCTGAAAATTCGATCGAACATCCTAGAAATTATATAAATGTTGCCTACGAAATTCACCGTGCTATCTGGAATCCAATTAAAATAAGTCTCACACTGAGATGCTACAATTCCAGCTGTTCTATCTTCCAGAAATAATATAATCAGAAAAGATGCAGACGCATCGTCGAGCCATAAGGAAAGTATATGGACTATAATTAGAACAATTTTTGAATTAACTTTACTGATGCCAAGTGACCCCAAATTCATTGAAATAAAACATTTCGTTAGAATATAGCATTTTCAAAATAAAATATAAGGAAAAGAAGAACCTAGTAACAAAGTATTATATTTCAAAATAATACTCTTGTTCTGATGTGAAATAAATTTTTTTATTATGAAATTCCAATGTGCATATAGCACTGATGAATCTTAATTTTCGATTAACAGGAATTTAATGGTCGACCAAAAACCATATTTGAGGAGGGAAATTTAATATCAACATGGGCCTATGAACACGCTTGAAAAATTAAAGGGGATATTGAAAAAACTTTTCTTCGTAATATGTATTTCAATCAAATTTTGCTTTTCTGCAATTCATTGTCTAAGAAAAAGTCTCTTGATATTTTGCCGTATCTGCCAGAGTTTAATAACTCTAAAGGCGAGTTTATACAGCAACTAAAATAAAATAAGAACTAAAATAAAATAAGAATGTTCACTTGATGACAGCGTTTATACAGGAAATAAGCTAAAATAAGGAATAAGAATAAGAGATGGTCAACTTTATTCTTATTCCTTATTTTAGCTTATTTCCTGTATAAACGCTGTCATTGAAATGCATGAAGTGGACATTCTTATTTTATTTTAGTTGCTGTATAAACTCGCCTTTATACAAAAAACGAGATTTATTAATATTTACTCTGACTGCATAACTTGAGACTTTACATTGCTCAAATAGTCGCTAAATTCCATTTATTAAGGGTGTCAATTTATATCCTGATTAAAAATAAATTGTACACAAATCAAACCAGAAATAACTTGTCATTTTGATAAATTCATTTAAATAAATGCAATTGCAACAACTGGCATCAAAAGAAATTCAATCTTTTTCAATATTTCGCTTCTCCAGTTAGTTGAGAACTGGGTACATAACTGTTGAAGCAAAATATATTTTGAGACAACTGTATCACGCATTTCATACACCGCATATTTATTATTTCTGAATTCCAAGTAAACATTCAATATTTATGCACATAAGAGTCCTACGAGCGCCATCTATCCCTGTAATATGGAACTCTAATATCTGGGAGATACAGATTTCCTATTCAAGTATCAAGAATAAAATTATATTCTTGAAAATTCTTCCAAATGATGTAAAATTCCAATTGCTAATTCGAAAACGCCTTTTTCAAAATCGAAAAAATATTCGAAACTTGAATTCTTTCGAATTTAATTCTATTACGTTTCATAAGATATGATAACCTAATTAGGTTATATAAATGCAGTGGCTACTATGAATAGTTCCGTTTGAATTAAAAAGACTCACCATTGGAAAGCGTTGTAATGAAAGTAAACCAACCCTAGACCGTACAAGAATGAAGCATCCTGCCAATGATTTTCAGCCTGCGTCTTGTAAAACATTTGATATGCAGAAAGAGCTAAAATAGAAAAATTATTAGAACCAATCTTTTCCCAATTGTTAACTTCCGTACCTTTTCTATACTCTTCTAAAAGCAAATGAAAATGGCCTAGTTTCACCCAGGTCTTTGGATCTATGCTTATTTTCTTGTTTTGGTGATTTATCGGTTCATTTTCTTTCTGAACAACATGTTGTTTTGTTGCTTGTATAACCATTAGCTCCAAATATTTAACAGCCTGAAAATGTAATTTTGAGGAGTGACGGAACCAATTGTGATATGTTGTGTACTCACTTTTATCACTAAAGCTTTCTTGGTTTCATTTTCTGGTTTGTGAAGAAGTAGAAAACCATACTGACGGCTGTGAAATGTTATGTTAATTATGAAATCATTGAATTTTATCAATCTTACCTGTCTAGTTCCGAAAGGATATGCAATTCTGATGGGGTCATTGTTATTTCATCTGATTCTTCCACTTGATCTGGCTTGTTCATAGTGATATGATTATGTACAAGCCTCAGAATTAGAATGTCTTTATATTATTGGATAATCATTTAGTATTGTTTATATTATATATCTAATATAAGATCACCACTCGAAGCATAAAATTTCCTGCATGAAAACCTTTCACGATTCATTACGCTGCTTGTTTTTGACTTCGTG
Source organism: Adalia decempunctata (assembly GCA_951802165.1). Lineage (NCBI taxonomy): Eukaryota > Metazoa > Arthropoda > Insecta > Coleoptera > Coccinellidae > Adalia > Adalia decempunctata. The sequence continues at coordinate 7,165,773 of OX637704.1, read as the reverse complement.
ATTAAATTCAACACAATTACAGTAAATTTTCAAACATAACCTAACATCATAGACTTTTCTAGTTTTGGTTTTATTTTCAAACCATTTGGCTGCGTTCCTGCAAAAATGTCAAAAATTATTGGAAAGATGAACCTGCTATTATCATTGCTGGTGAAATTATTCAATTAAAATATTCAGAAATATGTTATGACTATAAATATGTATATAACCATTATAATTCAAAAGAAAATTAATACTATTGGGAACTTGGCCCCACACTGTCAGTGTGACCGGGTATCCCGTACAAACACTTGATTACGATTAAGATCATGCATTATTGGTTGCATACTCTGAAACAGATCTGACAGGTTTTCCTTGATTTCCTTTCCTACTTTTCCGTAATAGAAGAACGCGGTTGACGAGTCGCGGACGGTTGAGGTATCTTGTGAACGGAAAAATCGATTTCATGGCATTTGAATAATGAAGGACAAACATATGTTGGGTATACCGTTGAGCATTTTTATTATCGTAATTTCCCCATGTAGCTCCTACGTTCAAAAATTTCCGCTGTTAATGCCCAATGTCCATCCTGACCGAGTGAGTAGATGATAGATTTTTGCAAAGTTTCCCACGATTTTCTGGTAACATCTGGAAATTCCCACACGTACATCTAATTTCACAGTAATGACACCACATATATATTTAACACTTTCCATCTCTTCCTGCAAATTTTCGACAATGGTAACTTTTATGATTCATTTTCATTCATTTGTTTCACTTAGGATGAATTGTATCTCTGTACTCCCGCTAAAATTGTGCCAAAAAGAAACTTCTACATTGGTGAGTTGAAATTTTTACATTAAATCCTCCTTGACTTAATACTTGTTATTATAGTGGGTTTTGAACCAAATGCAACGATGGACAGGATACATCATATGATTCTATTCGGATGTACTGAACCTGGAAGCAATGATCCTTACTGGTAAGTCATTCTCAATGTTATCAGGGGCATCTATCATAAGAAATTAATTTTAAAGGGATTGTGGCGAAATGAGTATGACAGAAACAAACAACTTGAAGGAGAGACCCCCTTGTTCCAGTGGTACTCATGTGAGTATTCCCTAAACATTAATTTAAATATGTAATAACATATTTCTTGCAGGTCATTTATGCATGGGCCAGAGATGCCAAAGCATTGACCCTACCAGAAGGAGTAGGCTTTCAAGTTGGGGAAAACACAAGCATAAAATATTTAGTTATACAGCTGCATTATTCACATAAATTGCCAGGTAATTATCTAATTTAGTTTTGAACAAGACATGCACCAATCACTCAAAAAAATCCCTGTACTCAACACATGCAACACTTATTCATATTATGGGTAGAAATTTTGTGTACAGACATAATTTCATGTTGGTTTTTCAGAAAATGAGCTTGACAATTCTGGATTGACATTGTTGTATACTGAAACACCGTAAGTCATCAAATAAGTTGATGTTTTCTATAATGATTTAACCTAAACAATATTTTCAGACTTAATAAGCTTGCAGGTGTTCTTCTGCTAGGAACTGGGGGTGAAATTGCTCCCAAAACGATAACACATCTAGAAGTTGATTGTTCCATAAATGAAGGAAAAGTCATACATCCCTTCGCTTACAGGGTACATACTCACGGTTTGGGTATGTTGAAATTTTACTGGTTAAAATTAAGGTACTGACAATATGTTTTTAGGGCGCGTCGTTTCAGGATATACAATTAATCGCGATGAGTTTGGAAGGGATCATTGGACATTATTGGGTAAACGAGATCCTATGACGCCACAAATGTTCTATCCCATTTTCACCAAAAACCCTATAGGGCCTGATCAAAGATTGGTAAGTAGGTTTGAATTGGAAACTTTCCATTGCACTTCTTCTTTCAAGAGATTGAAACTTTTCTACTTCCGTATTTCCTTTATTTGTCATACTAATTTGAGTTCATTACAGGCAGCCAGATGTACAATGGATAGTTCAAGTAGAGATTCATACACTTTCGTAGGGTGAGTAAAATTAATTCATGTTTCGAAGTGGGGATCAATTTATATTTCCATAGGCCAACAAATCAGCACGAGATGTGTAACTTCTATCTGATGTATTATGTTGAAAATGATTTGCCTCTAGATAGAAAATATTGCATGAGTGAAGGTCCTCCGTTTTACTATTGGAAGAAAAACTACAAATTAAACAACATTCCCGAATTTGAAGCCTCGTCCCTGTTGGATAGACCTCCTCTGATATCGCATCATTAAAAATCTTCTTCTATTGATCTGAAAACTCGAAACAAATTCTATGAGACCTTCCAGTACTTAACCTTTGTGATGCACTACATTCTGAAAAAGATATGCACAGTATTAAATGTATTTATGTTTACATACAATTTTGTATTGACATTTTTTAAGTTTTGACTGCCATGACGCACTAGTAACTTAATATTTCAATTTTTATTTTCCGACATGGAATTAAGTTGTGATTTTATTTTATGCATATTCTAAAATCTATATACATACAAAGTTTATTATGCACACAAGATGTTTCTCTGGTTCAGTTAAATTCTCGTGAGTCTTCCATTCAACATATTGAAAAGTTTCAAGTAATTCAATCCTTTGCCCTATGTTCATTGTTTCCAGAAGTATCAAGTTAACCCTGTGAGAATTATAAAATATAATTCGAAGCCAATTCACTACCAAAAAATGTTGCTAGTATTGAAATCCTACTTCTTGCGATATCAGATCCAACTTATCAGTCGGATGGTGCAGATTATTTTCCACTTCGTTCCTAAAAAGCATAGATCTATAAAGGAACTACCCTGTTGGATAAAAATGAAGTATGGAAACAATTATTTCAAAGATCATGCAACAGATCATTTATAACTCAAAGTGAAGGTTTGTGCAGTCGATTCTTGTTGCCACAGGTTGACTCAATACTCTTTATGTGCTTGTAATATAATGATTTATAACTCTAGGTTGATCATAAACAGCTGGAATGACATCTTGGGTGTTTGTTAAAAATATTGTAAGAATGTTTATAAAGTTCCATTAATGATTACCTCATCTAAAATTCTTCCCTTCACTATTTTGATAATCACATCTACATATCACATATGAAATAAGTGCGACTGTGGTAACAATTTTTATCTCTGTTAAAAAATTCAAAGTATTATAAATAGTATTTTTTTATTGTGTGAAAATGTGCTGTATTTATTGAATTTCTTCATTTTGCCGCTTGATTTTGAATATAGATCGCACAAATCTGTTGATATCTGTGCATCCACATCATATATTCATGGCAGTAATTACTTGCTCAAGACAACGTTTTTGTTCATTCCTGTGATTGTTGGTCAGTTAACAAGTGTCTTCTTCTTCATTTGACAGTTCATGAATAAACAAAAACGTTTCAGTTAATTATTTTTATAACATTTATGTGATGAGGCAACATTCCAAGGTATTAATGAAGATTGATTTAACCTGAAAGTGAAATTATATAGTAGGTGTTAGGGTAGATTTAATGTTTTTATTTTAAACAAATGTGTAAATTATGATAGAGTATATGTATATTTAAAAATTGACCAGATGAAATTTATTATAAAGATTCGAAACTAGAAAATTTTAGTTCTTGTGTCAATTTTTCAACGTTACTTCAAGTATTTTAACTTTAAAATTAGTGGCTAGTCTTTGATTTGATACGTCCAGATTATTTCCGAATGTTATACGTTTTTTATTATTTTTATTTAAATTTTACATAATGCTTTACATTGTTGTTTCTATTATGAATTAGATTATTGTTAAAATTTATGAATATGTTCCAAATGAATATAATTGGCAATTTCAATGTGTTTTTCATTTAGTCCACACCTAAGAGGGGTTGAAAGTTCACTTAAATCCAATAATTGATTAGATGATTTTTGTGTTGCAGAGAAACGACGATAATTCGTTTTTGTATTATGAAAGAGCAAAAGATAGTAAAATTATTATTTTAACATACGAATAACAAAAGTTAGCGTCAATATATGTGCCCAAAATCAATTCAGGAAACTAGTATCGTGTACTAAAAGCTTGTAATTGAAAATTTGGGGGCACCTCTACAAACGGAAATGGGAAACTTGCTGGAATAATAAGAGGGAAGTTTCAAAGAGAAATTCATCGCTGAAACAACCCTGATCATATGATCAGGGTTTGCGAGGTTTCAGTTTAAATAATTATACAACATGTAACAAACAAATTTATTTGGTTTAAATTCTCATTACATTATTGATAAATTAACGTTCAGATTAATATTGCACATGATTGAAATTGCCTACGCCAAAAGGACGTAGTATATGCCATGGAGGAATTCAAATCCAAACTGAAAACTAAGAAAGAAAAACGGGTATGTTTCAAATGAATTAGACACATCAACCCATATAAAGTTGTACCTTCATAACTCGAGTTTCAAATTTGCCACGAGTTACTCAATTCTTGTACTCTATAAAATGATGCTTTGTATATTCATTGATGGAATACCTCTTCAATAAGTAGCATGTCTTTAGGAGATCACATGGGTCTTTCAAAATTTGCATGTATATATAATTACTGCATAATAAGTAGTACATGATGAAAACATATGCATTGGCGATACTAAGAGATCAACAGAAAAATATTACAGATTTCCATGAGCTGAAGTTCATGTCGAAACGCAGAAAAGAAATACCTGTCCAATGTGATGAATTCTGATGCTCTAATATTATCTAACAATGGTAAAACAATTATATTACATACATATATCATAAAATGACATTTCGTCCATTCAAAATAAGCCGAAATAATTTCCAAAAAATGATGAAAAATAAAATGGTAATCTTAAAAAAGAGAATAGACAATAGTGCTGTGACATTATGGATGGGGATTGAAAAGGTATTCAGGATAATGAGAAGGCACAAGAAGCGGCTCTCCAGCAGAGTGAAGTGTAACTAGAATGGAACAATACCCTGTGAGTTGATGACAAAATTGAACCAGAATGTTTTGTCCACATGATGGTTTTTTCAAGATTCCCTCAATTGGTAATGAAAGCTACGTATAACAGCATTCGTCTATATGTATATGACAATCATAGAGGACAAGTTTGCATTTGTTAAGCCTAAGATCAACATAGCTTTTTTTGAAAATAAACTCTGAATACTTAAATGTTATGTAGTTCTTTGGTTATTAATAAAATATTGATAGAAAAATAGGTTCAACAGATCGAAACAATTTTGAGTGATAACAAGTTTATAGTATATGCATAAATCTTTCCAATAAAATATTAAAATTTAGGTAGCTGCCCTAGTGTAAATCTCAATAAGCTCAAACACATAGCTTTCAATAGAAATTTCAGGTTGCTGAAAACCATTGAATACAATACATACTTTTAAACATCAAATGATGTGTACATAATTAGAGATATACATTCTGTTGAGGCACTGTGAGTAAGGCATTTCTACAATAGTTCAGTGGAGATAGGGTCATCCGACTAAACAGATTTAACCAGTCCAGATCTGGATTGTAACTTTAAAACTATGTGCAAGGATGGTGCACACAACAGTAGATAAAATATATGATCATATATCCATGTATAACTAGATAATTTCAATTTTCTTTAGGTCAATATATAGAATAGATATCATACTTTGAAATTTTAAACAAATTGAAAAGGCTACAACAATGAACACTCTATGTTCCTCAGGGAAGTAGTACATTCAAACACATACGGACGACATTTGAGACCACACAGTATATCAGATGCCTACAATTACTCGGTAACAAAGAACAATGAGTTGTTTCACAATGCTCCTGGAATATGCGAAACTCTGATGAAACATCAAACACATCAAAACACTATGCATACGTAGTCTAAATGATAGACTTTTTTTTAAGTCAATGGCTCTTAGGATGGGGTTCTTCACCAGGGAAAATCAATTTGATGAATGCTAAAATCAAATCCAACAGTATATAAGAGAATCACTTTGTAGAGGTTCGTTACCAATTTTAGCCTAGCCAGACAAAATAATATTTTTTGAAAATTTGGTTCTGGTATTATATAAGATTGTAACCATTTATGCATAGTGAATGGTAATAGAGAATATTCATCAAGTTTTAGTAAATCTGACATGAATGTGAAGCATGATTATTTCATCTTCTGTTATGACATATTTGAATACAAGAATAAGAGATTACCAGGAGAGTTGTGTAAAATGGTGAGAAATCCTTTTTCATTTGTTTGCAAGTATAGTGGGTCATCCACGTTGACAGCCGATATCCAGTTGGGAAAGCACCAATATTTATATTTCAAAGTATCTTCCTGCATAGACTTCAAATGTTAGTGGATGCATTCTCGCTGAATTAACAAGTGTATATTATAAATAATATCCTATTCGCCTAAAAACATTTATAAAAAATCCTAATTATTACATGAAAATAATGGCACTATATTTATGCTTGTTTCTGATAAGAACTTGAAGCGATTACGTATCAGGTAAATCTAGATAATCATCCTGCTTCTCTTAAAAGTTTGATTCATCTAGCTGATTTGAAGATGTGCTCGAGGACAATCTTTTTTACCAAGTTTCAATATCAGAAAAAAATCATTTTTGGAATATTTAACACTAAATATATTTACAGGAGTTTTGTAACAACAGTAGAATTCTATACGAAAGACCTTGATGAATTTCTCTTATCAGTCTCACAAAGGAATACAAAACGAAAAAATCCTGTCATTGAATTAGATAAAATAAGTAATAATTTTTTTAGTCCTCCATTTACAGTACACCAATGACCATATTCGACAATGTAAGATATTTATCAAGTTTTCTCAAATAAAAAGAATTCAGATAACTAATTAAGCAGAGTGATATTCCGAACTTATTTCAGTTTGACAAAAAAAACGTATTCTTCATTTTCAGCAATATTTATAGTGGATTTCAATTGGACCATATTTCACATAAATAGGAGATTTCGCCTCAGGAAATTATTATTTATAATAATTTCCTGAAGCAAAATCAAAACAGAAACTAAATCAGATAAAAACTCGAAATAGAAAAAAAAAATTAAACACCGTTAATAATTTATATCAACTGAAGAAAATGAACTTGTATAAAACTTCTTTGAAATTAAATTAGATGGTCATTTTTGAAATGTTCAAATTTCCACATTGCACTTTGTATCACTGGTACAGAATGTCCTACGTCAAAATAAAACTTATTGATAAATTAAAATGATAGAATTTTCATTAATGTAAGTATTTCTTCCGGAATTCATATACAACAAACATTTTCAAATAAATTTGAAAATTTTGAACAGACTAGATAAATATAATAAAAAAACTTTATGTACAGAAATTGCATAAAATTAAATTGTGAACAATCAACATATTAAGAGCATCCTAATGAGAACTGCGATACATAGAAGAACTATTTGAAAACCATTGGGGGCACATAGTGTCTCTTTAGAGGGACTGAAAAGGAACACCGAAATATTTAAACTGGGTAAAATTTTTCCTCTAAGTATCTGATGTGACTTTGTGGCTTCATTATTGACAATTTTAATATTTACAAATCTAATTGTACTTATTAGTCCTTCTGACATACATATGTGATGTTAACTGATGGTGTAACTTTGTCGCATATTGAATTTCCACTGTTCCTGACCAATCCTTTGAAGATGAATACGTAATCAACTAAAATCATGAAATACGTAAAACGCACCACACTAACCCTTTTCCCAAATATTCTTTTTTCTATAGAAAATAATTTCATGCTTATAAATTTCAATTCAATTATCGTTCATTTAGACTCAAAGTTTATCACAAAGGATGACAATTGGCAATAGACTCATGTTCAGTATTGAATTCTAACCGCACTATGGCACTTCGAGTGTTCTGGGCGGAAAAAATTTAAGAAGGCCAATCGGTTAGCCTCGGTCTCTTGTGCATTTGAACTGTTTCGTAGTCGCCACTCGAGGGACCCGAAGGAGAAGGCAAGTTCGTAGGCGTGACACTCCCGGGCGTTGAGGGCATCTGACCCGCAGAATTCGGCCTAGGATGATGACTATGAGCTAAATTAATGTTTTGTATATGACCATGATGCACTGCACTTAAATGCGTATGGTGTTCGCGCGGTGGTGAAATTGGTTCACTTTTTATCTTAATCGGTACAGGTGAAGAGGATTGAGGAGGTGGTGTACTGCTAGATACTGCCAGGTGCGGTAAGCCGCTCGTGTGTGCTAGTGATGTTGGTATCTGATGGCTTGCCCATGATAAACCGAGACCCATGTCAGTACCAATACTGAAATCTTGTGGGGCAAATGATGAACTTAAAGAACCTGAGTAATTTGACGATAAACCGGGTGTTTGTAAGGCAACCACAGGTGTATTCAACGCTGACTGCGTTCGAGGGTGCTGGAATAAGATATCATTTATGATAACTGACTGCAACATAAAAACACCAATCGGAATATATTCAATTCAGATATTTTGGAATTGATATTCTTCAATTATAGAAAATATGTTATGTTAGGATTACTAACCTCACTATACACCACATCTTCTTGGGTAATGCCATGCCCTCCTAGTGGAGTGGGTATCACAACACGAAGATTAGACCTAGATACAGGAGAATGTTGTTTCGAATGTTTGGAAGAGCTCATGCCAGGTCCAGGACTAGGACCAGGGGAAGGTGAACCTCCCATTGGTGATCCTGAATTTGGGTAACCATTGCTCATTTCCAATATGGCGCCGCTCGGATATACCGAGTCAGTTTCCGAGGACGATGGACGAGGGCTTATACTGGTATGTGCCATTTGCGGACTGGATTGAAGAAGACCACTGTCGTTGTAACTTATATTCACTGGAACTGACACTGGCTGGTTGTAATTTGATCCCATGTTCACCTTTACACAAAAAATCAGAAATATAATTCTGGAAACAACTGGCTCACTGAAGTTTTCAGTATGCCAAGAGGATTTCATCAAGCGCAATGTTTACTCAATATACACCTACCCTTTGCCCATTCATCTGATTCTTCTGAATAAGCATCTGGAACTCCTCGTCTATCCTTGTATATTTAGCTTCAGTTCTTGGGGTCAGTTGATACTCTGTTTCTGGTTCCGGACTGTCAGGGCTCATAACTCCGTTCTTATGCTCCTTCTTATTTAGTGCCTGCAAGTGTCAGTGGACCAGCTCATGGAGAAAATAAGCCTCAAGGGCTAGCCTACTTCTACCAAGCATGTTTCATGATTTGATGGAATTGCTTACGAGTTATAATTAATTTTTGTACATATTCGTCAAATCAAATGAGTTGGTTCGGATATTCTTGAAGCAATTTCATTCAATCACTGTTTTTCAATATATGCGCTACTGTCTAAAATCAACAAAGAAACTTGAGCAACAACTGAGATGAATAATGGCAAATGCAGGAATTGATAAAAAAAATACATTCAGATAGGTATTCTGCATCTCGAGAATTATTTAAATGTCAAAGGAGACATTAATTTTTTTATGATGTATTTATCTTGAGCAAATTTTTTGTCATCGCGTTTCTGCACTTGTCAAGTATTGGACGCAGTTGCTGCTGGCTTAGATGTACCTCTATAATATTCTTGTTTGTGAGCGACTCGTGCGGTTCGTTATATTCCGTATACTTCAAGAGCACCTTGTCCATATCAGTACTGGCGTACTGATACAATTTATTGCTGCTACTGAAAATTATAAGAGCTATCTCGCAATCGCATAGTACCGAGAGCTCATATGCCTTTTTCATCACTCCGAATTTGCGTTTATTGAATGTCACCTGAAAAAAAACATATTTTTTAATTAGTCGCCGCGAAGTCAGGAGCCAACGAATCGTTATCATCGTGTGATAAGAATATCGGGAAATTGTTTTCGACTGATGGAAGCCAAACAGCCTCGGACGGAGCTTTTAAAGATTTAATTTTAATTTTCATACCGAGATCTGCATTATTTCAGATAATCAAATATTCCATGCTGTAGATAACAAAGCAGGCGTTCCTATCTCCGATTCATTAATGAAAACCGTCCATGAGAAGGTGAAATTGCTGTTCTTGTACGCCCTATCCACCGATACACATCGATGATTATCAAAACTATTTTCGAAAAGCTTACTAATGCTTACCTGACGATTCCGTTCATCTGTAATTCTGGATATTTGGATTTTCTTACGACCCATGGCAGCAATTTTGGAATACTGATTTTGAAACCGTTTTCACGTCGATATACAGGCAAAAGCCCCGGGCAAATGTAAAATGGTTTCTTCCCCTCAGATTTCCTCAGTTCCTGATGATTCCAAAATCTGAAAAGAAAAAGGATCTTAGTTTCGACAAAATCGATGGAATCGTTAAGACTGGTTTCGATGTTCGTCAAAATTTCACAAATATTAAGGTCTATCGCGAATCGAATTTTGACTCCTTTCGCGCCTAAACCAAACATTACCAAGAGGAAGGGCGAGGCATACAGCGTTAAGCCGGCCATAGACATCGTTATTTTTCATCCGTTTTCCTCGCCTCGGTTCGAACCGCCGAGTCATATCGCAAAACTGTTTTTCACACACACTTCGGTAAATTCTACGAGTTATTTTGCTGTCGTTCGCGAATAAGCACGTCATGAAGAGGAAACATCTTTTAGCAGTGGCGGCCGCGGTTTCGGTGCTGAATGAAGAAGAAATAAAGAAACGGTCAATATGGGATTTGTACTACGCTAATGGAAAATAACCGCAGATTATTGACGAAATCCCCCACACACAGTCGGTATGACACGACAACCGATGAACCGTCGTGACAAAAATCAAGCATCGGCAGATATTTCTACCGACGAGGCGTACCGACGGTTCTTCGCTACACACATCGGTTTTTGGCGCTTTTGCCGACACGGTTCGTATCGCAGCGGTATAAACGGATGAAAAATAACAATGTCTATGGCCAGCTTTAGAAAGAAGAACCTAAGAGAAATGCCCGAATTCAGCAATATTTGAATTGCTGTTAAACTGATTTTGATTTTACAAAAATAGCCCATAATTTTTATGATGATAAACCGTGATATATTGATTCGAAATCCGATAATAAGGGATTACAAGGAATTGAGAAGTGGTGAAAAAATTTAGAAGATGTAGACTCTGTCAAGACACCGAATGTCATCAACCCGTTGTTATTATGAGATCATTAATTTTGGGACCTATTGTATATCATTGACACATTTGTCCTGGATTCAACCAGATTTCTCCACAAGAGATAATAATTCCCTTTTTGGTTGCATTCACAACAAAAAACCTAGAATGATATGAAGAGTCTTGCTTGAAGGTCATTTCTTTGTGGAGGAAAAAAGTTAAATTTTTGGGGTTTCATACCTTGGTAGAACCAAATCAATTTAATGATGTAGAAAATCTATATATCGAAAGGAATCTGTTTGTGTCTTGATTTTTATAATGATAATTCTGCCATTCCCATGTTCTTTCATTGAATATTGGTTCCCTGGTATGCAGTTTCAGCAAGGACCTTTCAGTTGGGAATTTCCTAGGTCGGCTTCAGCTAAGGACCTTTGGAAATTCCCAAATCACACGCCTGTAACAGGAGCTATCTAGAGGGTGTGAGTAGTCGGCTTCACACTGAATACTCGAAGAAAAACAATTGACAGCAGCTACAAAAAGATCTGTTTCTACAGATTTCAGAAGCGGTATACTTTCTGGACCCTCAGAGGTATTTTTTTTATTTAATTTCATTCTTGGATTAATCATCTTCACAAAGAAAATATGTTTTTGGTCAACACAGTATTTATTTGTGTAGATATTCTATCTTGATCCAGTGATTTGTTAAGGTTGACGTAATGGAAAGTAACAACCCCGAAAAGGAAATGAATGAAAAAATGCAAGATCGAGATCAGCCTGGGCTCATTAGCCTGTTGAACTGCAGAGATTCATTCTACAAGAGCAATTTTACACCTTGCTAGACTCAATTATCTGAATATACGGTGGATACATGAGGAAGGGGGCCACCTGCAAACACAGTGACCTGATTCGGTTCAGGGTAGGAGACGATCGATTCTTTAGGGCGAAATGAACAAGGCCGGCGCGCGTGGCTTACTACGTGGGTAGACTGTCCTACCTGTATGGGCAATTTTTGCGGCGATGCTGTCAACATTGCGAAAATTTCGATGAACAGGAACTCCCAAGAATTTCCTTTCACTGCTATTTGGTATGATACGGCGAAAGAATTATCAACCCCTACTCATGAGAGTATTCGCAACTTTCATCTTTTCACACCTGCATAAACTCAACGATAATCAAAGGCACCTTCAAAATGCGGAGTCTGAATCATTCTTCATTCAATTTTCTGCAGAAATTTGGGTGTATGTCAATGAAATTGACTGGGAAACAGCGCTAGCAAGACAGAGTTTTCAACTTGACCGAGTTTTTATTAAAGAATCTAGGATGACTAAATTTTGTTTAAAAAAGTGTTTATATGTGAGTAGAGCTAGCGTAGAGGACCGTTACGAACTGTCATTGTTTATCGTCAAAATTTGAAATAATTCTTCCTCATTGACAATATTTTTCAATAACTTCGCAAATGACAGCTGAAAGAAAGGGAACTGGAGATTGAAGAGAATTTTCTCTCACTTTTCCTGTTATCCACTTTCCCATTTTCCCCAAATTGGGATCATCAATTCTGAAGTATGGACAGACTGACAAGAAATAAGAATAGGAATTTATGTCTACGTACTTCCATTTCCATAAACTAGAGGCACTGAAATTATTAACATACATTTTTGCGCTCTTGTTCCTACTAACGGGAGCGCTATCATTTCGTCCAAATGCACGAAATTTGACCCGAAAATGGTGCTTAACGTTTGGGTTGGACTCGTGGTCAACTTAAATTCTGTCCGTCCGGTCGACCGCAAACTCGACAATTTTCCATCGAGTTTTGAACTTTTTAGAGGACCAAATTTGTCGGTTTATTCGACTGAAATTTCTTATGCACATCAATCAAATAGACAAAATGAGTTACACAAAAAATCATTAGCACCGTGCCATACGAAGATCTAGAAATTGTTTTCATCTAGAAGCCAAGCAGCGTTGAGTTAAGGGGAAGTATCACCTTTTGAATCGTGGTAAATCTCCATTCAAAAAGTGGTCTCTTTATTTCACGAGTAACTACCCTAATTTACGACGTAGAGACTTGACTTTTTTTTAAATTGAAGTTGAAGAACGTCCCGAGGGCAAAGAGTCTTCTTTTTTTCGATTTAATTAGTTTTTCAATTAAAAAACCGGTTGCACTTCAGCGTTTTGGAAACTACACTTAATGTTTTTTTTTCGACGGTTATTCATCAGTTTTTGGAGAAAATCGCAACTATTTGTCCTCGGCAATTTAATCTATATTTAAACTATAAAAATTTTCATGATGATTAGTTCAAAAATTTAGCTTGTACTCATGAAAAACGATAAACATATTCAATAACCCAAATATTGCAGAGATCTAATGATTACCCTGGTTTTTTTAATTGAAAAACTAATTAAATCGAAAAAAAAAAAGAAAACTATTTGCCCTTGGGACGTTCTTCAACTTCAATTAAAAAAAAATCGAGTCTCTACGTCGTAAATTAGGGTAGTTACTCGTGAAATAAACATACCACTTTTTGAATGGAGATTTACCACGATTCAAAAGGTGATACTTTCCCTTAAGAACCTGGATAGGTGACCGCTCTGACTACGATTAGAGATTTCTACATTGGATAGCTTTTTTTTTCAATTCACATCATGGAGACAGCATGAATATGGATTCATTCAACATAGACTTCAATTTTCCGGGCGAAAATGGTATAAAAGGATTATTATTATCTGAAGGTGATTATACGGAAGTGAAACGGATGACAATGTTTGGCATTTCATGAAATACTTCTTGATTGATTAAATCAGAAATTGGGACAATATAACTTTTCTCGATACGACTGTAAATAAGCGAACTACAGACCTAGTGATTTGAAGTTTTCTCCACACATTCAAGATAATATCGAAATAGTATATACCGCTAGTCGCTACTCCATTCAAACATGCAAAATTCCTTCTCAGAATGATGATTATACACATTAAGTGAACACCTTGTATTCAACGAGCGTTTATATCCTTAGCTGACCTCTGGAGGCATTCCGACGGCCTGTCATCAACGTGCCAAAGGAACTTCGCGAAAAACATTTTGACGAGCAAACTTCAGAAATCAACAAATACATAGATCGAAATTTCGTTGGAAAATTCCGGTATATCGGAAGGATCAATGATGAAATTGAAAGTTAAAAGTCCGATAGTGAAATACGAAAAAACTTCCTCCAGAATAATTGCTGAATAATGTAAATGTGAATTGATGACATTCGTTAATAAAAAACCTTGTGGGTCCAAGCAGTCATAAAGAGGCTAAGAAGGTATTTCTTGATTGAAATTAAAGCGAATGGTGTTTGAAAAAGGTTCGCGTCAAAGAGGTGGATAAGATTCCAAACGAAAACAATATAAGGGTTGAACACCACGTCGAGTTTTGGTTTATTCCCCTGCACTGTAATACTTATTTCTCTGTTTGAACTTGGATGATGAGTCTTTATCCGTCTCGTCATAAGAAAAGCGAGATAAATTCGCGAATTTACTGATTACCGATAATCGTTCAAAGAAGAAACTTTCGTACATAATCCAATGTTGACCTATCCATAGCAACAAATCTAATACTTACATAAACAATCGTTCAGAATAACTTGCAGTGAACTATTTTTAAATAATAGATAATTTTGATACACGTTACTAAATTTAGTACAAAATCGTTTAAAAATAACTCTGCAAGCAAGAAAGCGAAAAGGAAAACAAAAATAGTATAAGTTCGACGAATTGGTATCAATGGAAAGATTATGGCGATAATAAAAAGACAATGACAAAGTCTCGTGTCCAAAAATTACTATCACGAGAAAATTCAAGATTTCTGGGAAAATTGATAAGGATTAGTAGTATGATTATATCGCAGGAAGTCGAAGCTTGAATCTACTGAAAATGAGAGATGATTTTCTGAGAATTTGGTTATTGCATGGGAGAAACTTACCATTCAAAATCCCATAGGTAATTCAGTAAACCGGTAAGAAACACATGGTTCCCTGTTAACTAAACACTTATACGAATAAATTGAAAACTGTCTAGTCGGTAGAGCCCGAAGTGACGGAAACCGGCAGCTGTTCAACAGTGACAGCAGGATACAACTAGAGAGCAACAAGAGTGAAAATTTCAGCAAGAGCACCAAGCAGCAGGGAGACTTCGACGCTGCGCACCACGCGTGAACTAACTACCCGATTGAGTCTTTCGTTGCCGTTCCTGGGTCTGTGCCAAGCTGAGATGATATGCTGATACCCGCCACCAGAGAGTGCTACGCATTGGTCAATAGCCCACGGTGACGTTGCCAGGCATCCGCCAATTGAAGCGACCTACAGCGTCTACGCCGTATTCCAGAATCCCGACAGCTGGTGCGGGATGGAAAAACGCGTGGGGTGACGCAGACTTAACAGCATCTTGACGCCGCTCAACGTCGTCGAAGGGGTCGTTTCCATATATCACACGAGGACTCCAACGTAGGGATGTCCATTCGGAATACGAAGGTGTCCCGTACGTCGAAGACCACGCCAGAGGAAATCATTCGGGATCAGAAAAGCTATATTTGGAAGCTTTTAAATTTTTTTTCAAAAACCAGTTCATGTATCTGGAAATCATGAATTTGCTGGTTTGTTTAGTCATTCAGACTCCGCAGGAAATGCTCAAAACATTGAAACTGATACCTGGAGAATACCTGAGATGTGATTTTCCAAAACTTGGAGATATTACACATAATTCAAATCCTGTCTGACAGCAGGAACAGGGACATTAATAAAGGGGTACTAGGGGTAACTAACCCCTCAAGAAAGCATCGCGAGTCGAATATACCTGGTGTTTCTTATTCTATACTATACAAGCTGGCCCGGCCAACTTTGTTTCGCCTAAATTGTGAATTAAAATAATCGGTAATCATCTCAGTTGGAGGAGCAGCGAGATTCCCATGTTTCCATGGATATCACAGAACAGATACATAAAAATAATATGTTAATTACTGATTATTGGCCATTTTGGAATCAGTTATTTGGGCAAATATATTTATTACCCAAATAGAAATTCAAAAAGAGAAAAAAGAATGGACAACTCACGATTGAAACTGATCGTCGAAATCCGACTTACTTGACATTTCGGTAAAAATTCACTGTTCCACCAACTTGAGATGTTTACCCGCTTTTTGATCCGGTAATAGCCTCCCATGTTACCGTAAGTCCTATGCAAATGACACAGTAATTGTATACATCGCCATCTAATGGCGATAATATAAAATATAGTACCTTCACTAATACGCCATCAACAGTAGCGACACCTAGTGGTCTTATTCAAATGAAAGAAAAGCATTTCCTACATAAGCAAATTTTTCATCGAATTTTTCAGAGTTTTAATGTATTCTATAATAACCAGGCCGCAGAAGAATCCATAAATGACGTTTCATAACAAACAGTCCATCCGATCTCGAGTTATACATGGTGTAACCAACAACTTTGCTTTATATTATGCAGGGTGTCCCAGAAGTCCCGCACTTCCTTGAGGGGATCGAAAGTGAAAAATATTCTAAGCCCAAATATCCATGTTTGAAATTTGTTGATAACGTAGTTCATTAGTTATTAATTAATGAAAGTGACCAATCAGGAGCGCGCTACAGAAGAATGAGTAAGCAGTGGGGACGCGAAAGTGAGACGCCAGTCTCGGTTTACTGCGTGAAAATCCGGCAGCAGCTCTGGCGTCTCACTCTCGCGTCCCCAACTGCTCTCTCATTCTTCTGGAGCGCGCTTCTGATTGGTCACTTTCATTAATTGATTACTGATTAACTACTTTTTCAAAAAATTTCAAACATGGATATTTGGGCTTAGAATATTTTTCACTTTCGTTCCCCTCAAGGAAGTGCGGGACTTCTGGGACACCCTCACCCTGTATAGATTCTGGTAACTTGTGGACCGACCCGAAAAAGTGGGTCCAGCAAAATCGCAGCGAAGCTGCGATACATTTAGGAAATTGTTATACGGTTGGAAAGAGGAATAATCGATTCTGCAGGCGATGTAGAAGTATCTTTAAAAAATTCGCGAAAATCGCGAGAAAATCCTGCAAAAAAAAGGAAAATAGCTTGGGTATTCATATTGTCCATAATTTTCCGATTTCTTCAGGAAAATTGATCAAACTTTGACATTTCGCCTACAAAATCACCCGATTCGCAGAGATCTACCCATAAGGATAACCACCTAATAGGTAGATCTATGGGCTCTACTAGTCATTCACTTCTATTCCTTTCGTCATGTTCTTCAGATACATCTATGATATACCGTCATCGAATCAGTTTTATATTTTATAGTATCTTGAAGGATACTTCCAACACCTATTTTCGATCTAAATACATACATAAATCTAAAGAATCCTGAACTCAACCACAAAAATTGTTCCTCTGACGGATATTTGAGGGAGTCCCCTTCTAGCGATAACAGAATGTCAAACAAACCACTTACACAATCGCTTCTTTTGAAGCTATTCGAATATTCGCGAAAGGAGATTTATGTGACCTTCGTCCTCGGCGCTATTAATATACAGGGTGTGTTTTTCAAAAAAACGAAACAGCGCTCATAACGGAAAAACTTAACATTTTCCGAGAATACGCTGAGACGAACATTTTGGACAAATCTTCACAGTAAGAGAAGTGGCTGCTCTGTGAATTCAGAATGGGGAAAAGAATAGGCGTTGAGTAGGTGAAAAATAAAAATCTCGACCTCCAAACCAAAATTGACCTCTCTTAGCGTGCCCCCAGAAAATATTGAGGAACATTCGTTTTGAAAGACGCACTCCGTATAATGTGGATAACGAATTCATACACAGGTATCGAATTATACGAGTAATAATATCAGATAAGGATAGGCTCGGGCTGAAGATTAAATCATAATGCAAAAATCCTTTCGCCCCTCTGCCCATCCCGCAATCTGTTTGCTCAGTGAAATTACATAAGTCGTAACTGATTCTGATACACATATTCTGATTTTCATTCCGATGTAGCGCAGATTAGTTTACCCAGCGAAAAAAAATCATTGTATTTTCATTAAAATATCAGCGCGATATCAAGATACGTATCTACAAATGTTCAACATAAACATTCGTAGACTACGGGCAATGTTCACTGTAATTTCGCGGTCCCAATTGCATTGAAAATATCTGAATTATGTTGGAAATAATTACTACGAAAACTGAACAGCGTAATGAACCTTTAATGAAAAAGAAGCAAATTCTGACACCTAAACTAGGGTTTTTTTAAACAAAAATCAGACATGTGTAAAATTTCCCCATATCTATTTTAACGTTGATCATAGAGTTTAATAATTTTATTCCTTAAGGGGCAGTATCACCTTTTGAATCGTGGTAAATCTGCATTCAAAAGTGGTCTCTTTATTTCACTAGTAAGTACCCTAATTTACGAAATAGAGACTTGATTTTTTTTTAATTGAAGTTGAATAACGTCCCGAGGGCAAATAGTTTTTTTTTTCGATTTAATTAGTTTTTCAATTAAAAACCAGGGCAATCGTTAGATCTGGGGTTATTGAATATATTTTTCGTTTTTCATGAGTTAAAGCTATATTTTTGAAATAATAATCATGAAAATTTTTGTAGTTTATAGAAGATTAAATTGCCGAGGGCAAATAGTTGCGATGTTTTCCAAGAAATGTTGAATAACCGTCGGAAAAAAATCGTTGATTGAAGTTTCCAAAACGCTGAAGTTCAACCTGTTTTTCTTAATTGAAAAACTAATTAAATCGAAAAAATCGCAACTATTTGCCCTCGGCAATTTAATCTTCTATAAACTACAAAAATTTTCATGATTATTATTTAAAAAATATAGCTTGTACTCATGAAAAACGAAAAACATATTCAATAACCCCAGATCTTACGATTACCCTGTTTTTTTAATTGAAAAACTAATTAAATCGAAAAAAAGAAAACTATTTGCCCTCGGGACGTTCTTCAACTTCAATTTAAAAAAAAATCAAGTCTCTACGTCGTAAATTAGGGTCCTTACTCGTGAAATAAAGAGACCACTTTTGAATGGAGATTTACCACGATTCAAAAGGTGATACTACCCCTTAATCTTCTCCCTCTTGAAAGACAATGAAAATAAATCGCACCTACTTAAGATTGAAGGCGAACTGATTTAAATTTTTTTATGTGTTCTATTTAAATTCAAGACCAACTCGATTTGACTTTTTGTATTGTGCAAAAACGAAGATTCGGAAGCGCTGAATGAGAAGTCAATTCAGACACATCAGGTTACATTTTGTCCGAATCATTTCTGCATATACCTACTTGTTGTTTCAGCCATTGCCAAAGGTTATTTTCGGACTAGAAAGTTTTACATATATTGGCATTGATATCTGTTTCAACTAAGGTCGGAAAATTTTCTGGAAAGCTTAATTCACAGTTTCCGAACAAACAAAAACACCAAAGATGCTTCAGTCGTCCATGCAGACGATTTTGGAAAACGAAGTGAAAAGAATGGAGGAGACTGAGAATTATTTCCTTTTTGGCCAAGATCACAACGGGTAAACAGGGCGAGACTTTGGAAATTAGAACCCATGGACCCAGATCGGCCGAAAGCTCTTAAAAACATACCATACGATCGAATAATTCGAGAAAGTCGAATTATTGTCGGTTTTTGAGAAACTCGGTAATTCTGCACGTTGTTTCCCGAGGAGACTAAGTAGATCGTCTATTTCTCTTCCATGTGTTCGGAGAGGAAATTCCCCATTTCCACGACCGTGTACGAGAGAAAAGCCATGAAATTAATTCCATTTCCAATGGTTCAACCGTTTTGGTTCGTGTAGAATTATAAACTCGCATTAAGAAAGACATGTCGTGTTAAGGCGTGGTAACAAAGTATTTGGAAGACGGCCAAAAAATTGATCCTTCAATGCTTTCCGTCCGAATGAAACCGCGTTAAATGAGATCCAAACTCACGGCTCATTTTGTTTATGTGTATTATGGCCGGCAACAATTGCCAGCGCCAACTTCCAGGAAAATACGGTAGCAGCTGAAAAACGTCGACACTAAAGTCAACCAGGTGAACGCGTATAGGGATCAAGTGACATCCTATGATAATGGTTCTTGTTCTAATTTCATGATTTCCTCACACACTTAGAATCATAGTTTCACAGATTTTCTTCCACCTTGTGGGTAGATTCGCATTTTCCAGGTATCGTTATCATGAAGCGTCAAAGACCCTGTACAACTTTCGGTTTTTGATTTTGTTGAAAGTCTCCAGGAGATTAATACGCAATGTTTCAAATCAGACGGGAAATGCATCGTATATTATCTCAACTCTCTGAATCCGATCGTCAGCCAATCTGTTCGCTATCAGGTTAGGGGGGACCTAGGCTGATTGCAGGGGCTAAACAGAACATATGGAAGCATAACGTCTTGGCGGAAATCCGGCGACAAACACTCAATTCCTTGGATTACCTCGCTGGATGGAGGGCTTTGCCCTTCCCAGCAATAATAATTAGACGAGACAATAAAATGCAACGTGCAGCAGGAAGGGAAACTGCTTGCCTGTCCACATCTGGAAAGTATCTCCGTGATTCTCCCGAGAGCATAGTCCGCCTTGCGGATCCTCCTTGTAGGTAGATTCGCATGGCCAATTTATTTAACGAAAAGAAAGAAAATCGATACGAAATTTGATTCAAAATTGTAATACGATCAAAGGAACGATCGACTCGAAATGTACGACAGATGCACTTCTTCAGTCGAGAAATTCCTGGCAGTTGATGAAAATATCAATTCGAATTTCCCTTGCCTGATACAGACCGCAAATTCGCATATTAGGAACTGTCGAACGAGTCAATAAAAAGTCAGGAAGCAGGATTCCAGGTAGGAATATATCGAAAATAAGATTCTGAGAGACATTTGAGATCGAACGGAGCCGTTCAGATATAAAGGTAGACAACTCGAGATCCCCTCAAGATGTTATCCCCCTTTTCCATACGGCCCAGGTCGCAGCAGCACGTGTCTCCCAATTTCCTTCCCCCACCCGTCGTCCGCCATCCAGACATTCTTTCCAACATTAACGATGTTTCCGCCACGATAAACAACAAATTAGAATTACGGATCACCTCGCACTCCTGCCTCGGTCCGATACTTCACTGATTATTCTAATCTATACTATACTAATTTTATTTTATACTATATTATACTATACTATGATGGTAACTCTGTGGACCGACCCGAGGGAATCTGTCGAAAAAGTGGGTCTAAAAAAATTTTGAAATCGCAGCGAAGCTGCGATACAGTAAGGGAATAAGAGGGATAATCGATTCATAAGTGGGTGAAATACCGATTCTCTAGGCGATGTGAAAGTATTTTTAAAAAATTCGCCAAAATCGCAAAAAAATCCGACAAAAAGGGCAATATCAAACTCGATAAAACTTTTTCCACAGATATCTTGGCCGTCATGTCAATATACGGATCGAAAGAGGAATCAATGCAAAATAGCTTCATATTCTCCATAATTATCCCATTTCTTCATTAAGGGGAAGTATCACCTTTTGAATCGTGGTAAATCTCCATTCAAAAAGTGGTCTCTTTATTTCACGAGTAACAACCCTAATTTACGACGCAGAGACTTGATTTTTTTTTTAATTGAAGTTGAAGAACGTCCCGAGGGCAAATAGTTTTCATTTTTTCGATTTAATTAGTTTTTCAATTAAAAAAACAGGTTGAACTTCAGCGTTTTGGAAACTACACTTAATGATTTTTTTTACGGTTATTCGCAACTATTTGCCCTCGGCAATTTAATCTTCTATAAACTACAAAAATTTTCTCATGATGAGTTCAAAAATATAGCTTTTACTCATGAAAAACGAAAAATATATTCAATAACCCAAATATTGCAGAGATCTAACTATTTCCCTGTTTTTTTTTAATTGAAAAACTAAATAAATCGAAAAAAAGAAAACTATTTGCCCTCGGGACGTTCTTCAACTTCCGCTTAAAAAAAAAGTCAAGTCTCTACGTCGTAAATTAGGGTAGTTACTCGTGAAATAAAGAGACCACTTTTTGAATGGAGATTTACCACGATTCAAAAGGTGATACCTACTACCCCTTAAGATTGATAAAACTTTGACATTCCGCCTGTAAAATCACCCGATTTACAGAGATACCGATCAGGATAACTACCTTATGGGTAGATCTATCGGCTCTACTAGTTTTTTACTAAACAGACTTTACACCAACGATAACACATAAAACCACGAAAAGTATTCATGAGGAAACATCATTTTGTCCAAAATTCAAGATCAAAACACAATTATACTTCTTTTTTCAATATATCGACTGTTTTTCTGAGGGCATGGCAGGTGGCGCAAATCCTGTTGAAAGCAGACGCCCGTCAGATCATTCCCTGCTAATTTATATAATTCCAGCCCAAAATGCGCACACGACACTCACAATGTTATCTCATGAATCTCGTTTGCCAAATTCGACAATTCTTTCGAATATACTTATTTGAGAATCAAGTGATGCATCAGCAAGCTGATCGAGTGATACTTTCGGCTCCTCGTTACTTAAGGGGTAGTGTCACCTTTTGAATCGTGGTAAATCTCCATTCAAAAAGTGATCTGTTTATTCCACGAGTAACTACCCTAATTTACGGCGTAGAGACTCGATTTTTAAATTGAAGTTGAAGAACGTCCCAAGGGCAAATAGTTTTCTTTTTTTTCGATTTAATTAGTTCTTCAATTAAAAAAACCAGGGTAATCGTTAGATCTCTGCAATATTTGGGTTATTGAATATGTTTTTCTTTTTTTTTTAATGATAGATATCATTAATTACATCTGCCAAATTCCTCTTTATTCAGTAGCATTTTGTGTTTACTATTAATTTGGTGATAATTCGTATTAAGTTATAAAATCGATCACTATGCCTAATTTTACCAATGAAGATTATTTAAATCTCATTCTACTTCATGGAGAATGTAATAAAGTTGTAGATAGAACGATTCGACTGTTCATTGAGAGGTTTCCTGACCGACCCAGACCAACGAGAGATACCATTAACAGAACCATGACAAACTTGAGAAATGTCGGATCTTTCGTTAAGAAAACTATACACAGAGAAAAAAGTGTAGTAGAAGATGAGAACAACGAAATTACAGTTCTTGCATATTTTCGTGTGAATCCTCAAAATTCTCTCAAAGATGCCGAGATTGATCTGGGATTATCTCAATCGAGTGTTTGGAGAATATTAAAAAAACATAAAATGCACCCATATAAATTCAATAGGGTACAGCATTTGAAGGAAACTGATTTCGTCAGGAGAACAGAGTTTTGCGAAGCTATGATGATTCGATTTCAAGAGAATGAAAACTTTTTGGACTGTATAATTTGGACAGATGAATCTAAATTCACAAAGAATGGTTCTTTCAATAGGCATAACAGTCATTATTGGGATGAAGAGAACAACCACCACTTCAGACAATGGAACTTTCAAGAGACCTGGAGTTTCAATGTTTTTTGCGCCATCAAAAATAATGCAATTCTCGATGTTCACATTTATGATGGGACTTTAACTGGTAAGATAGAACACTACACATGTTTGCATTATTTAAAGAATGTTCTCCCTTAGGAGATAGATATTCTGACATATTGACTCAAATAATTGAGCCGCTAGTACAGAACCATAATGACTTATGGTATCAACAAGATGGCGCGCTATATTTTTGAACTAATCATCATGAAAATTTTTGTAGTTTATAAAAGATTAAATTGCCGAGGGCGAATAGTTGCGTTTTTTTCCAAAAAATGATGAATAACCGTCGAAAAAAAATCATTAAGTGTAGTTTCCAAAACGCTGAAGTTAAACCTGTTTTTTTCAACTGAAAAACTCATTAAATCGAAAAAAAGAAAACTATTTGCCCTCGGGACGTTCTTCAACTTTAATTTCAAAAAGAAATCAAGTCTCTACGTCGTAAATTGAGGTAGTTACTCGTGAAATAAAGAGACCACTTTTTGACTGGAGATTTACCACGATTCAAAAGGTGTTACTTCCCCTGAACGAGATCATAATGCCCAGTTAAAGGAGTAATCGATAAATTTAACTTGAAAACGACAGAAAAGTATCGATTTTAACGAGATCAAGAACGTGGCTGAAGAAGGGATCAAAAAATTCTCATTAATTTCGCGAGTTCAGAAAACGCTTCGATATCAGCCAGACAAATTCATCTAATTATTGCCGTTTGTCGAGCAAAGTGTACCTGTACCTGAAACCGCGCCCACGTGTAACATACATCAAAGAGAGGTTCCTAACTGCATTACACCAACTTCAGATACAGAAAATCAGTATATTGCAAAGAACACACTATGGTTCATGCTGGAAATTATTGGACCTATTAACCGATGTTCGAACTATCGCAATTTGGAGGCAAACCAGCGACGGTCTGCAGCTTCAACGTATTGTAAATATGAGCACGTGGCACATTAAATATTTACATTTCTTAGTATCTACGTTCCTCATCATAGAATCAGGATCAAATTATTCAGCTTTTGCCTTGTATGCACGCCACTGAGTATGTCGTCAACATTAGTCACCGAGAGTATCATTTTACATCCGCATATTCAATTTAGCGTTTATAACAAGTACGGAACTAATGAAATATACCTTTTTGCAAATTTGACAGGGCAGGAACTATACACTTTTTCATTAATTTTCATCTGCAAACAAAGCAGCGTTGGGCGGATTCGGTACCTCGATAGATGCCTGCGTTAGCTTCGAATTTGAATAAGCTAAACGACTTAATATCTTCACATCGACACCTTCGAAATTTAATTATTGGTAAAGTTTCAGGCTGAATGTTGTAACAAATCGACGAGCTTATTCGTATCAATTCCAGTTTAGTTAGGAATTGCACAAGAGAAAACTCATTTCAACGGGCCCGTTCAGCTTATCCAACAGGAATAATCTTTCATTAAACACGTGGGGCTGAGATCGTTCAATCATCAACACATTACAATTTCGTAAAGTCCATGCTCGAATTTCAATTACTCGGTTTCATGGTATTTTATGTTTTTGAGAACACCACAATGTTTCTTGGCATGAAATCAGCAACGTCATTAGT
Organism: Adalia decempunctata; assembly: GCA_951802165.1. Classification (NCBI taxonomy): domain Eukaryota; kingdom Metazoa; phylum Arthropoda; class Insecta; order Coleoptera; family Coccinellidae; genus Adalia; species Adalia decempunctata. Next base: position 7,140,518 of record OX637704.1, on the reverse strand, counting down.
CTAATTTTAACACACATCACATTTCCCGCATATGAGCAATGGAAAAGAACAGTGGGGTTCGAAAATGCGTGAACACACAATGAAAATTTCGAACTAGAAATGCAGCGAGCAGAACTGATTATTTCATGAAATTTTCTACATGCTCCTTGCGTTACAGTTCGATGAATATCCTACATTGAATTCAATCAGAAGCGGTTTCAATAAAATTCATCCCAATTTTCCACTGTAGGTAAGAGTGTTCAGTCGTAGAAATCTAATAATAGAATTCAATGACGTTATTGAATCTTTGCCAAAAAAAAATAAACATGCTGAACTCTCGAATAAATTGTTGAGACAGAAAACTTTGGACGACGTAAGGTCAATTTTACATGGAATTTTGGAACCGGACTAATCTCCAATTACAAAAACGTAATTCCTTGAAATGGCCGGATTTTCAAGGAACGAATTGGAAAATTTTTAATTATGATATTACAGCGTACAATTATTGCTATCATCCTTGCTTTCCAGTTAAAAAGTGGGACATTCCTGCTTCAATGAGTGACGTTTCACACACCTAATAAGTAATACTGATTATTTCTTAATTATTAAAAAAAAACAAGAAAAAAACATTAATGTCAATGTAGGAAATGTTCAAAATGCTCGCCGCATCTTACTTTCCTTTAATATTCGAAATATTGACGTGTAGCTGACGGTGAACAGAATTATGTGGGCTTTCTTGAAACTCAAGCATAATATCCAATTTCGTATCATCACTTACTGCATTGGCAGCAATTTTTTTTATTTGTTTTACATGACCAAGCTCCCGAAACTGCTTTTCTATTTTGCTAATTGTTCCTTGGGATATAGGCGGCAAATTTGGAAATTTTTCGTGAAATAAGCGAGAAACTTCCATTTGTGTCCGTGTGTAATCTCCATAACCAATCATTTGAAGAATGGTTATTTTGTGCATTTCTGTTGAATGAACCATTTTTCTAATATTATTACGTACAGTTATCGAAATTCAAAAGACAATAGCACTTACACTGATCACTTATTGTCATGCAAACAGACAACGACTAAGGCTATGAGAATAAACAAATCTGTTTTTGTTTTTTTTAATTTCTTCTCAGTAATAGTTTCTGCTTACTTTCTTCATATCAAGAGGTAAGGGAAATAAGTATAGAGTGTAATGTATCGAATTTGTGAAATTAAATAATTTTCATTTAAAATGTTAGTTTTTGTAAAAAATCCGAAAAAGTTGAAGATTGGTATAGGACATTGTACATGAATTATGTCTAGAATTTTCTGAAGAAACCAAAAAATAAATAATATACAGGGGGTTGCATTTAAAATAAGAAAGTTGGTATTGGCCACGGTCGCATGGAACACCCTATATAATTTTATTTTCTTGAAAAATATGCGCATGTAAAATTACAAATCGATGTGTCCGAGCGTTTTTCCTAACACTCCCTCATTTATTCGTTATCGAATTTATTCCATTTGGCTGTTACACTCTGTATACGCACGGATTTTCGATGAGGTCAATTTTCCGGCTATAACATTTTCATCGATTCCGCAAACGAAATTCCAAATCTTTATTTCAGGTACAGGGGTTCATCCTTTAATTTAACGAATTCATATTTGATCTTAAATTTGCCGACATCCAAGTTTCTGATCTACAGAACATAGCAGGCTGATGACGAGGAACAAGAAACCTTCCTCCGAACCTGGTGCTCGGCGCCAACAGCACGAACCAACTCGAGAAATCGAGATGAATTTGGACAAGGCAAAAATTTGCCATTTTCCAACCAGTAGAAGCACCACTCACATGGTAAAATCTTCGCCGACCACAGATCAGACGACAACGGCAGTTTTGAATTTGTGGATGCGATACTTTTTGTTTGCGGCAAACAAGAACCTCGCAAGAAGTTGAAGTCGTAATAGGTGAAGAGAGACTAGTACAGCTTTCTTTTTAAACCCTGGTTCAACATGTTAGCGTACAGAAGCTTCAAGTTTGCATAGGCTTTTCTCTTCTGATTCTTTACATGTTGATAGAACCTCATATCAACATCCAAGTGTAACTAACACCAAGTTCTTTGCCAACTCACAGTCTACAATAGTGTCACCCACGAAAATTGTTATAGTGTCCAGACTTTGGATACTGTTTCTCGTTTCCCTGCGTGCATCAATGATCTGAGATCGATCCTACAGATAAGAAAGTGTCAACGAAGAAGCTGACTCGTCAAAGTTTGGAGACACTGAACCTCGGTGGCTTCATCAACAAGCAAAATTGTTGCATCTGGGGCTCGGAAAACTCAAGAGTTATTGTTAAAAAGCCTCTCCATCCTCAACGTGTGACTGTTTGGTGCGGCTTATGGCCGGCGGGGTCATTGGACCTAATTTTTTCGAGAATGAGGCTACAACACGGGTTACGGTGAATGGATTGCACTATGGAGAGACCATTAATGATTTTTGATGGCCGGAATTGGATGGTATTGATCTGGACAACGTTTACTTTCAACAAGACGGCGCTACATGCCACACGAGCAACCAAACCATTAATATTTTACAGGAAATGTTTCTGGATCGTGTTATTTCTCGGCGATCTTGTGATTTAACACCTTGGGACTTCTTTCTTTGTGGCCATGTGATAGAGAAGGTCTACGCCAAGAGACCAGCGTCGATTGAAGACCTCAAAGATGGAATTCGTGAGACTAGCGAGGACATAGAGCCACTTTGCTATTTGGTTATGGAAAATTTCATGAAAAGGATATGGTCCTGTAGTTTCGGTCGTGGTGGTCATTTGGCTGATGTTATTTTCCATTATTAACGGCATACCTTCCTTTTTATAATGAAATAAAGGTCAAAATAACACCTTTTATTGGAAAACCCTTCAGTTCTCGTGCTTCTGAGTGATAATAATGCTTCGGCAAACCATCAATCCATGATGTTTGGACAATAAGAGGATATCTGGCGTTAGGTTCAGGTGTGGTATAGAGCGGCATTAAAGTTCCTTCGGAAATGTTTGACTGCAGTTAACCGTGATGTACGTGATGAAGATTGGGGCAAAAAACGAAGCGAGGGGCCGCGTGCTAAACATAGATTTTGGGCACGTGTGCAGCAGCGAATCTGCCGCGAGAAGGGGCTCGAGATGGGAGGAGGGGGGCTTACAGCGTCGCGACGACGGCCGTCCAAGTTGACTCACTGATCATGACGGGCTGAGCGCCTTCTGCGCCGACAGGAAAGGTCCAGCGTCGTCTAGCGGTTACTCACCTCTTCCAGCCTGCCAGGAAAATGTTATGCCAGCAGAAATTTACCCTGACAACTCAGTAGCGTCCCCACAGGAAAAAAAGGGCACAAATTAAAAAAAAACTTAAGCGCCTGTATAACTTTCATTATGGTTTCCCTGTAAACTAGGGATGGACATCTCTAATTGTAGTTTTTTCGGAATATTCGCTCAGTAGGTATCGTCCGAGATATAGAGACCAATTTCAGCATTTTTTCTGGAATATTTTGTGCAGCTAGCATCTCGAAAATAAGAGCTTTCATTCTTTGATGGACCACACGATTATAAATTTTGAATTTTCATCCCAAAATTTCCCTAAAAATTTTAAATATGGGTGCGTCATGTTTGCCAAATGTTTTTTTTCAAAGAAATAAAATAAACGGATCAGCGATAAATCTGTTTTCAACAAGACGACAATATTGACTAGGGGGGAGGGGAAGGGTTACCACAAGGGTGGAGATCATTTGGATCATCAAGAAGATGATGGAAGTTTAATTTCCAACAAGTCGGGACGTCATGAAATCTGCTGGCGTCCTGAATGCTGCCATTACCATGTGTGACTTGCTGATGAAACTGCCAGTTTTCAATTTGGAAATCGATCGACGTGCGCCAATGGTCGCGGCATTCGCGGTACAGGATCTAGGGAGGCAATGACGGCGGTAAAGTTTACAAAACATAGGAGAAGCGAAACGGCCCCCTTCTCAAGTGCCCATGCCTTTTATGGGGCGATGCGGCTGCCAAGTGCGTCGGATTACTTCCTTCCTCCCGCGTCCCACTTGAGGCAGATAAACCGGCGCGAGCGATGAGACAACGGCTCTTCTCTAGAAGTTATCTCAGACGCGATAGATTGCTACCGGCCCGTCGGCATTCGACCTTGCGACACCGAGATTCATCACGTGAATCAAGGTGGACATATTCAGATAATACACCGGGGGACATGCGACACACGAGCCCCTTGCTCGATGCTCAAGATCAGCGAGATAACTAAAACACTATTCTTTCCGTTTTCCAGTATAATATTATGAATAGTTGCTTTTTCAGAAAACCCCAAATGAAATCTGATTGCGAACCATCAATTTGAACTTACGACATCCTCAAAATTCTTGGCCCCCCCTATCAACTTTCAACTTGTTGAATGACAATGACAATTTTTGTGTGTGTGGAATTCCACTATCTTATCACTGAAATTAATACAATAAACCAGCAAAAATGATCTTGTTCGTGAGAATACAGGTGTATTCGAAGTTAATCAGTGCATAGTGGCCCTTTTCCTGGATACCGGCAGCGTTGCCCAGAGACCGGTGCCTGGTCGACCCAGAGTAACATCTACAAGGGAAGACCACGAACGGTATCTGTAACAGCCCTTCGAAATAATTTTTTGAGGACCTCAACCAGTACCAAAAGAAGAAGGTTGCATTCCCCAAATTCAAGAGCACCTCAGCTATCACCTGAGCAGAACACCACCAAGACTGGCTTTTATCACAATGGCGAAACGAACACCATAGTGATAGTCGACGAGAAAGGGTTTGGAGAGGTCCAGGCGGGCTAGAGAGACTTAATTTCGCCCGGGAAGTTGTACCCTTTCAAGGAGGATCAATAATGGCTGGGGGTATAATGTTCCTCTTATTATCGTTGTGCTCAACGAATTTGGGGATAATTTCATTTATCAGGATGATACACTACACCGCACACGAAGGATTCAAACATTCTTCGAGAGAACAATATCGAGAGAATGAACTGGACAGCAAACTCATCGGCATGCATTGAGCACGTATGGGTTTACTTAGGGAGAGCAATATCCCATCTCCAAAACCCACCTTCAACTTTTCAGGAATTGAGTTTAGCCCTTCAGGAAGAACCTAACGATATTCCTGCAAATTTCAGTAATGACTTGATTTATGGGATGCCTAGGCGTATTAGGCAGTTAATTGAGAGAAGAGGTGGTAATACGGACTATTGGAATTTGGATTCAGTTGTAGAATAACTATAACTACAGGGTGACAAGAAAAACTTCGGAAAAATTTTACTGTGGTCTGGAACAAAAGAATTTCAGCGCAGCCAAATACTTTTTATTTTCTCGGTTTCTCTACACCTTCCTGTACTAATATGTGAATTTTCAGTTTGATATAATTTCATTTCACAGAGTTTTAGAATGTCAAACAAACGTAGTGCGATTTTGGAACTGTTTCGTCAAGGTAGGCGTCAATGCGAAATTGTTCGTTTGCTCAATGTGCCTCAACAAACCGTGTCCGATGTAATTCGTCGTTTCAAGGAGCTTGGCCATGATGGTCGTCGTCCAGGAAGTGGTAAAAAACGCACTGTCAGTACACCTAGCAATCGCAACATTGTCAAGAAGCGAGTCAATCGAAATCCGAGGGTTTCCATGGGGAAAATAGCCTGTGAGACCGGTATCAACCGCGAATCAGTCCGTCAAATTGCCAAAAAGGAGCTCAACCTCAAGACAATACAAGCTCCAAAAAGTTCAACTCCTCACGGAGGAAAACAAGCGCGTACGGCTCCAAAGGTGCCGCCAACTCCTTCGTCTCGCCGCCGGTCAGCAATGGGAGCGAATTCTCTTCACAGACGAGAAGCTTTTCACCGTAGAACAATCCCACAAACACCAAAACGACATAGTCTGGTCCGTAGAGGCTCCCGGTACATCGGTCATCGTCGAACACCGTCAAAATCCGCAATCCGTCATGGTCTGGGGCGGAATTTGCGGCAGTGGTAAAACTCCCTTAGTTTTCGTGGATCAAGGGGTCAAAATCAATCAAGAAGTCTACCGCGGCGACATCCTCGAGGCCGTAGTACTTCCGTGGGCCAAGCAGCACTTCGGCGATACGCATTGGAAATTTCAACAGGACTCCGCTCCGGCCCACAGAGCGAAAATGACACAAGAATGGTGTAAGAGTGTAAGACCCATTTTCCTTGTTTCATCTCATCTGCATAATGGCCGCCCTACTCACCGGATCTCAACCCAATGGATTACAGCGTGTGGTCGATCTTGGAGCACAGGGCTTGTGCTAAAAAACACAAAAATTTGGAGTCGCTGAAGCAATCGCTGCGCCGGGAATGGAACCGATTAACGCCCGAGGAGCTGCGGCCCATTGCCGAAAATTTCAAGAATTGTCTGGAGCTGTGTATCGCCGCCAAACGAAGCCACTTCGAAAAGGCTTGAATTTATTGTTAACAAATGTTCAAGCTATTATTATTTGTTGTTGTTTTGTTCAATTCCTTCTGTTTAATAAAGTTAAATGAAAAAGAGTTTGTCCGAGGTTTTTCTTGTCACACTGTAATCAAAAATAAATAATCGATAAATTCAGATTTTATCTCTTTTTTCCTATTTTGTCTCATCGTGCATAAAGCAAATACACTGCACAAAAAAATTAACGCACATTATGGAAATCTCAAATTTATTCTACAACTGAAGGTGTTCTCAATGATGATTATTTTCATCAGAATTATGCATGCATATGTTGTTATCCACTTTCACCGTTTTTCTTCAATACAGATGTTTTCTCCCAGCAGGAATAAAAAAAAGATGATATTATCAGATTTTGAATGTATTGGCTCCATTGTAAAATCAGTCGTTCTCGATCAATTCTAGTGATCAATAGTTTTTCTTTCGTTTGCTTTTCTACACTCGATCGCTATGCAACGCGAAACACGCAATTTGACCCAAGAGGAATGTGCCCAAGCGGAAGTTTTGCGAGAAGAAGGGTGGACATACACAAGAATTGCAGAAAGTTTTGGAGTTTCCCATACAAGTGTGTCCAGAATGTTGCAGCGATTCAGGGAGACAGGTATGAATGTCCGAAGACCAGGACAGGGTAGACCACGGGTACAACTGCCATTCAAGAACGTTACTTGAGAGTTTCTTCGTTGAGACAACGGTTTGCAACCGCTCGCCTCCTTCAAAATCAGCTTGAGAAAACTCATGAGGTGCAAATTAGCACTCAGACAATAAGAAATCGCCTCAGAGAATATGATTTAAGGCCTCGTGTCGCGCCAAGAGGCCCAGCTCTTACCCCAGCCCATCGAAGGGCGCGTTTGGATTTTGCGAGAGAGCATATCCATTGGGAAGAGGCCGATTGGAAAAGAGTTCTCTTCACAGATGAGTCTAGATTCTGCCTCTACCATTGTGATCGACGTTCCCTTGTATACAGACGTCCACATGAAAGATATGCTCAGTGCAATTTCCTGAATACTACTGGTTTCGGGGGAGGATCGATTATGGTATGGGGTGGAATATCTTTGACTGCTCGCACAGACCTAGTGGTCGTTGATAATGGAGCTATGAATGCTGATAAGTATATAAGGAACATTCTTGAAGAGCATGTAGTGCCATTTGCCCCATACATTAGTGAAAATTTCATTTTTATTTACGATAATGCCAGACCTCATCGTGCGCGCATCGTTCAGGAGTACCTTGAAGAGGTTGAAGTCTCTCGAATGGAATGGCCAGCAAGAAGTCCAGATCTCAATCCGATTGAGCAGGTTTGGGACAACCTCAATAGAAGGCTGAGAAGTTCAGAAAATCATCCAGCTACTCTTAATGACTTAGGAATCCAACTCGGAGAAATCTGGGAATTAAGGATTAGATCAGAACATTTTAAGATCAATCATTTTGAGTATGAACCGTCGTTGCCGAGCTGTAATTAACGCAAGGGGTGGAAATACCAAGTATTAAATCACTTATCAGCATTTCAGTATTTTGAAAATTGTTCATTTCTCTTCTTTCACATAAGATTCGGTGAAATCCTGAATTTTTCTTCCATTTAATGTGTCTTGTTTCGTTCAAAACCTTCCCGAGAGAACATAAAAAATAAGTTATAAAGTCAATGTAGAGTTAACTTTCATTAAAATTGAAATTTTCAGAATGTGCGTTGATTTTTTTGCGCAGTGTAGTAGCAAACAAAGATTTTCTATCAAATATATTGCATTTGGAATAGAGGAGAATATTCATCAACATAGAATGAGTTCATTTTTTGAGAAACCTAGGGGGTCAAGACTTTTGACGATGTGTGTAGTTACGTGCACTGATCCGTTTTAAAATAATCTCCCTGTATTGAATGTTCAAAAAATATCTACGGATCTACGTATGAAAGTATGGAACCACCCTCTACGCCAAATCTACTCGATATCCTTCTTCCACAAACGAGTCCTTGACTGATAAAGTCTCGCGTAATGCCGTAGTCTCATTTTCCAATATCGGATTACCCGCCTGTAGTCAGTGTGAAAGAGAAAAACGAAGTCAACTAATCAAATCCTTATCGTGTGGGCCCCGTGGAAAATTCGAACTGTTCCGTCTTGGTGTGAGGCACCAAGGCTAGTAGCACGTGCAGTGCGTCATCGTCTTCAGAGAAACAATTCGGGGGGGCATTACTAATGGCAGACCTGGAACACTCCACGTCCCTGATCCTATGCTGGCGGTGAAAATCTTCCAGTTGGCAATCATTCATCAGTTTTAACTGTTCTTCAGAGAGATGGGAGAAATTTCAGGAATATACAGGGCGCTCCGACGGGAACTCGATATAGGTACACAATAAAAAATGGGAATAGGTATAGAATTTACATCTCACGCAACAAACGTTTTGTTTCTTATGAAAATAAATGCTAATTGTGGTCATTGTGTGGTGCATTCGTCTAATTTATGAAAAGATTCTCAAAAAAGATCGTCATATTTGATAAAATTAAATTTAGCTCTTGGATCAATAATGCAAATTGAGCAAAGTATATTTATAATCATAATTATGAAGAGAAGGAGAGAGAAATGCCATTAATTTTATTCATGTATGGGTATTTCACGTTGAAACATTTTATCGCGTAAGTAAAGCTCTGATTCGTCCTTGAGGCTACGAAAACTGCAGAAACAGAAAAAAATTCAAATTTATGTACGGGAGGTCTCCAATTTGATGTATACATAACCACATTTTGTAGAGATGCGAAAATTTATCTGGCAACCCCGCTATAAGACCAAAACCGGCCAAATCACCGTAAATAACGCTCTTTCCAGAATATGACTATCGATTTATAGTTTGCGATAGTTTCCAAACCATATATTATTCACAAATGCCGATAAGAGTATTCTCGACTGGATCTTGACTCAAGATGGGAAAATCCCTAAAAACCAATTGAGGTCAAGCGAAATTATCTGATCATTAATGCTTTGCGATGATTTGTAACTCTCATTTCATAACTCAAAGTGAACGACAGAGATCAATTTGAATTTGTGTTCTTTTTCTGCCTCATACCTCTAAATTTTACATCCATACACTGGAAAATACTGAACAGGATACATTTCTCACGAATGTTGTCAGTGCTGCCACTCTTAAATACAAGCGCACTTACATGGTGTCATATTAGACTACCCACTAGATGTTTTGATGCCAAAACGAAGTCAGAATTCATTTTGCAGGAGGGCCATCAGTAACTAACGGAATTTAGCATTTTTCATAAACTACAAACATTTTATTCGATTTAAAGACTTCTGAGGATTGATATGGGATCAGCATAGACCACTGCTTAGAATTCACAACTTCAGCAGCTTCCAATTTCACATTTTTTCTGCGTGTTTTTTCGATCATTCAGAACTTCGGTGAGAAACTCAAATTACTCAATCAATGTCATCCAGTTTTTCCTGGGTTTGACACTCGTGTTGTAATTATTGTCAGAGACAATCACCATCAGGCATTCTTCTTGCTATGAAGAGTTCAGCTTCATCCTGAAAAATCTGCCGACAAGCTGCATAATACGATAACATCCAGAAAACTCGAACCATACTTCAGTTGTTGGAGGAGGATTGTCCTTGTTTATTCTTAAGGGGCAGTATCACCTTTTGAATCGTGGTAAATCTCCATTCAAAAGTGGTCTTTTTATTTCACGAGTAAGTACCCTAATTCACGACGTAGAGACTTGATTTTTTTTTAAATTGAAGTTGAAGAACGTTCCGAGGGCAAATAGTTTTCTTTTTTTCGATTTAATCAGTTTTTCAATTAAAAAAACCAGGGTAATCGTTAGATCTGGGGTTATTGAATATGTTTTTCGTTTTTCATGAGTACAAGCTATATTTTTGAAATAATAATCATGAAAATGTAGTTTATAGAAGATTAAATTTCCGAGGGCAAATAGTTGCGATTTTTTCCACAAAATGATGAATAACCGTCGGAAAAAATCATTAAGTGTGGTTTCCAAAACGCTGTTTTTTTTAATTGAAAAACTGATTTAATCGAGAAAATCGCAACAATTTGCCCTCGGCAATTTAATCTTCTATAAACTACAAAAATTTTCATGATTATTTTTTCAAAAATATAGCTTGTACTCATGAAAAACGAAAAACATATTATTCAATAACCCCAGATCTAACGATTACCCTGGGTTTTTTAATTGAAAAACTAATTAAATCGAAAAAAAGAAAACTATTTGCACTCGGGACGTTCTTCAACTTCAATAAAAAAAATCAAGTCTCTACGTCGTAAATTAGGGTACTTACTCGTGAAATAAAGAGACCACTTTTGAATGGAGATTTACCAAGATTCAAAGGGTGATACTGCCCCTTAATATCTAAGAAAATAGAATTCGGTCAAACCTTGTGAGCCATTCAAAGTATTTAGGAGGAAAATGACACTCCCGGTTTTACCGAAAACACACATGCTTTCATATTTCGATTGGATCACCCTATATACATATTTTCGTATGTTTCCAATAGAAGAACTCAAAAATTCCCTTTCTAACTGACCTTCAACAAGGAAAGAGTAAAGACGTTTTTCATGCAAACCAGAAACTTAGGTTGCACAGATATTTTTTTTGAAATAATGAATCTACATAATTGATCTGAAGCAAAATCATTCGATTAATGTTATGAACACTTTCAGAGAGCCTTGCGAGATTTCAAACACACACTAATTCTGTGATTTAAATTTAATGCATCCAACGATTTCCTATTACCATGAATATCATGTCATGAATATCTTATCTGGTGTATTCCTGTTTGGAATAGATTTTGCATGTACGTTCTTCCACCGAAATGCTTCACATCTGACTCTTCACCTAGACAGAAGTACGATAGATAAGAGTAGGCAAATACAAGTTTTCCAGACTAATAATTACACAATAGGTTGTTGTCACATAAAACGCTATGAAGTGTTCACAATTATCTGGCATTCAAGGTTGGGCATAATATTCTAACTTGTTATTAATGAATTGTACTTTATGAACGCGATGTTATAAAAAAGATAATGGATATACCATTTCCCATCACGGGATAAATTCACCATTGTGAAAATTTTCCAACACAACTTATTAGTATGTGCAAAAGTTATTTTTTTCAATAACTGCAAATCAAAATGGTGGAAAGCATAATATTTCCAAATTCTTACGTATTCAATGAAAAGGTTTGAATGAATACATATTTCGATAAATTCCTATATTGAGACTGATTCTACCAACGCTAGCTTCAAGCTCGTATCATGGCCATGACATTATGTAAACATTACTTTACAGAAGTTCAAATCTTGATAGTTATGCTAATGTAGAGAGAACTATACAAAGCGAACCACTATTTATGTTCACATATTATTATGGTGTTTCGATATTCTGGGAAAGCAGTGAAATGTTCAAAAAAGATGAATCCACATGCCAAACTCGCAGAATAATATACCGAGGAACCTATACAAATTTGCTTCATTCTACATGAAAACCATGGGGAATAATTTTTTTCATCAGAATCTGATTCCTCTTGTTATACGATATAGACATTATAAGTACCCTAATATTTTTCAAGACAAAAAAATAGGTATTGTTTTGTGAGTGATGTTTTTCGGATATGGGATATAATATTATGTTTTTAATTTATAAATGTCTTATCCAAGAAATTTGTGTACATGTTTCGAATATGGTTTCAGAATATCATTAGTAATTTTACCATGGTTTCGAAAAAGGGTTTGTGACTTCTAATTACCCCGATTCCTCTTGTGAAATCCGAATTGAAGACGTGCCAACTCTAAACATAACAGGTAGATGGCGTGAGGGCATTTTGGTGACACTCAACATCACTAGATCACACTGATATCTAAAATATACCGACACTAGCCGAAACTGAAATACAATTTTCACAACACTGCACCTCAATTCCCACAAGTTGATTTCTGATGAAATCAATGAGAGATACCGAGAAAAGGTAATAGAAAAAATCAATCATTCACTGTCACAAATTATATATCGATATCGACGCCCTATATGGGTTTTCACGGAAAGCGTCGTAAAACAAACAACCCCAACTGGAGGGTAATTGACTGAGGAGAAAACGATATCCAACAAATCACGGCAAAGAACAGATACCCACTGCAAGTCAGGGAGCTTTCAATCCAGAATAAAATATCCACGCTCAAAATACAAGTTTTATTTCAGTACTGGTGTAGCATAGGTTTTTGGGTATTTTTGACCTGCCCAAGTTACACACAGCATTTGCCCGAACAATTTTTAATGTTAATTATAGAAATAAACAAACAAAAATATCTATCTATACATAGATTCGCTAAAGGTTGGCTTTTATTAAACCAGAAAATATACTCTCGATGCCAATAGAGCGTACCTCCATCGAGAAACACGCAGAAGAACTCGATTCGCATGTTCCATAATCCTGAATCCTGATGAATCGACTCTCGCCAATCAAGGACCAATTTTAATTGTCTCAACAGCCAACCGAACTCAACGCAATAACGCTGATATGAATAATATGAAAACACGGCTATTATATCTTGTCCAAACTTGGCATGCGGTTCTTTATTTATTTCGAGATTAATTTCTTCTTTTATAGGGTGGACTCAACTACTACAGGAATGAGACCTACGATTACCTCGCCGATATACAGGGTCTTCCACGACGAAGTCTATTGGTACCAAATTTCTGAAAATTTTTATACGGGGGTCTTCGAACAAGATCATTTCAGCTTGAATATTTCCCGGTTCAAAAATTGTGGTTACGGACATATTTTCCAAATATAATATGAACTAGAGGTTCTCAGGCACCAGCAGAGGAAGCGATTACTCATCCACATTTAATGCAGGAAGCACCATTATCTACCAATTCCCTTGCAAAATGTGCAATACCTCGTATTTGTCAATCTCAAGAACTTTTTGACGTGGAAATGACGCGAAATAATATCATGTACATACACTGCGCCAAAAAAATTAACGCACATTATGGAAATCTCAAATTTATTCTACAACTGAAGGTGTTCTCAATGATAATTATTTTTATCAGAATTATGCATGCATATGTTATCCACTTTCAACGTTTTTCTTCAATACAGATGTTTTCTCCCAGCAGGAATAAAAAAAGATGATATTATCAGATTTTGAATGTATTGGCTCCATTCTAAAATTCTCGATCAATAGTTTTTCTTTCGTTTGATTTTATCCACTCGATCGCTATGCAACGCGAAACACGCAATTTGACCCAAGAGGAATGTGCCCAAGCGGTAGTTTTGCGAGAAGAAGGGTGGACATACACAAGAATTGCAGAAAGGTTTGGAGTTTCCCATACAAGTGTGTCCAGAATGTTGCAGCGATTCAGGGAGACAGGTATGAATGTCCGAAGACCAGGACAGGGTAGACCACGGGTAACAACTGCCATTCAAGAACGTTACTTGAGAGTTTCTTCGTTGAGACAACGGTTTGCAACCGCTCGCCTCCTCCAAAATCAGCTTGAGCAAACTCATGAGGTGCAAATTAGCACTCAGACAATAAGAAATCGCCTCAGAGAATATGATTTAAGATCTCGTGTCGCGGCAAGAGGCCCAGCTCTTACCCCAGCGCGATTGGATTTTGCGAGAGAGCATATCCATTGGGAAGAGGCCGATTGGGAAGGAATTCTCTTCACAGATAAGTCTAGATTCTGCCTCTACCATTGTGATCGACGTTCCCTTGTATACAGACGTCCACATGAAAGATATGCTCAGTGCAATTTCCTGAATACTACTGGTTTCGGGGGAGGATCGATTATGGTATGGGGTGAAATATCTTTGACTGCTCGCACAGGCCTAGTGGTTGTTGATGTTGAATGCTGATAAGTATATAAGGAACATTCTTGAAGAGCATGTAGTGCCATTTGCCCCATACATTGGTGAAAATTTCATTTTTATGGACGATAATGCCAGACCCCATCGTGCGCGCATCGTTCAGGAGTACCTTGAAGAGGTTGAAGTCTCTCGAATGGAATGGCCAGCAAGAAGTCCAGATCTCAATCCGATTGAGCAGGTTTGGGACAACCTCAATAGAAGGCTGAGAAGTTCAGAAAATCATCCAGCTACTCTTAATGACTTAGGAATCCAACTCGGAGAAATCTGGGAAGGATGAGATCAGAACATTTTAAGATCACTCATTTTGTGTATGAACTGTCGTTGCCGAGCTGTAATTAATGCTAGGGGTGGAAATACCAAGTATTAAATCACTTATCAGCATTTCAGTATTTTGAAAATTGTTTATTTCTCTTCTTTCACATAAGATTCGGTGAAATCCTGAATTTTTCTTCCATTTAATGTGTCTTGTTTCGCTCAAAACCTTCCCGAGAGAACATAAAAAATAAGTTATAAAGTCAATGTAGGGTTAACTTTCATTAAAATTGAGATTTTCAGAATGTGCGTTAATTTTTTTGCGCAGTATTTCAAAACTATTTGATTCGATAATTTTTAATAAAAATCGGAAGTTTTGATCCTTCACAGAAGTGAATATCTTATCTCAATCAAAAATAATCTTATCAATTTTTGCGATTAATGAAGTTTGGAAACGACATATCCACAGATGAATATAATATTATTATGACATTTTTATTATCCCCAATCTGATAGGAACGTGATAAGAATCCAGTCGGTGCCTAAATAGTTACAGGCTCTCAGAATTCACGGAATATTTCTCGATTTCTTCGCTATCTATTCCGAAAATTCGCTTTTTTCAGGAAAGTATAACATTGATTCTTTATTGAGTTGTAAGAGAATGATAATTCATGGTTTGACTGTGATTCGGTTCAAGTTCTTGTCGAACGCCGCCCGATTCTTTGACATTAAGGGCCGGTATTATGAAATGCAGACGACGATTCAACCGTTGCGTCAACAACCAAATTCCTCGCAAAAAATTCGGAATCATGGTAGTTGACGCACGGTTCAACTGTCGGTTCTCCTTTATAATACCTGCCCTTATAACGGCCACTCGCGAAGACTCAGTTTCGGGCATTTTAGTATAGTATAGAAAAAAAAAGAGCTATGGATGAATAAATGAATTATTTCACATTCAACTCCAAAATACTCACGCATTGGTGAATCGATCGTGGATCTGAAACAAAAAAAGGATTATGAATACCAAAAAATAAAAGAAAACAATTTAAAATAGGTGAA
Source organism: Adalia decempunctata (assembly GCA_951802165.1). Lineage (NCBI taxonomy): Eukaryota > Metazoa > Arthropoda > Insecta > Coleoptera > Coccinellidae > Adalia > Adalia decempunctata. The sequence goes on along the minus strand of OX637704.1, from coordinate 7,124,862 downwards.
ATAAATAAATTAGATAAAAAACAACATAACATTAATAGAACGATGAGAAGATATTTGATTGTGGCGGTCTTTACCTGATGGAAGTCCATCGAATAGTTGAAACAAAACCGAAATTTCTATAATAAAATGGCCTTCTGATATAAAAATTGGTGGATGTATAGAAAGCGTCTCTATATGAAATTGTGTCGCTCAACTCACATTGAAGGGATGAAATTGTTGAAGTGAAATCCTAACAAAACACATTCCCCTCAAAAGAAAAACTGACGGATCCAAGGCGCTTATAAAAATCGATTGTGAGGGAATGTGACTAGTTATAAAGGATGTTCCAGTTGGTACATCCTTAAACTTCGAATCAGAAATCACAATTAAGTCGGGTGAGGTATAAATAAATTTGATAAGAAATATACATGGATCTACTTCTCTCATATCGGCACCATCACTTCGGAGGAAGCCCATTCCCAGGGGAAAATACCCCCGAACACTTTTTGCATAAAACGAAACGGTCGAGGAAGCAGGTACGGCAGAAGCCAAAGTTTGCACGAATGAGAAATGGGAAGCTCGGCAACATTAATTTGAGATAGATCCAGCGTGAAATATGAAATACGACGGCCAAGCCGAGTTTGAGAAGGTGAAAACAAATGGAGAGAAGACATTGTAATGATGTCATGCCAACGGGTATCGCGACCCTAAGGATCCAGTGGCGCGGGGAAAATTCTCGGAAAATTAACCTTTATAGGGGTTCGCTTCGAAAAAAAAAGGTGTGGGCAGCAGGAGATCATTTAATAATGAATTAACTCAGGCGTATCTTGGAATTCGGAATATAAATTCCTTCATTCTTCTTTTCAATTCTTTTGTTCTAATTTTGTTTAATTCTAAGAGCAGATAAAGTGTAGGTTGCTGGTCATAGACGGTTCAAAAGACCGAAATCATAATGAATGGCCTTTTCTCAATCGATCATACGTCAACGCTCGAAAGTCAACATTTTATAGCTGGAATACCCATTAAGTTTTCGTGCTTAGAGACGGACAGACAGAACTACATTCGACCACAAATTCTGCATTAGTTATTCGGCAAAATGATAACGCTCTCCTCCCTTGAAACAGGCGCGCGAAAATAATATAATTCAGATGACTGTGATCAGCAATTGAAAATTCCAAACACAGAAGTCAACAAATACATTAAAACAAATGACTAGTCCTGGAAAGGATATCTAAAAAAAAATAGCTGCACTTAACCCTATCAAGACAACGACGAAAAAATTAATATTCCTCAAGGAATATTCCCAAAAACTTCCGGCCCCATAACAACGTTTTGAATTTCCATGAATTTTTCTGACATGACGAAATCTAATCTGCATATCCACCCAGATACGCCACTGCAGAGATCCATCGTCAGTAGGCGACCACAATCGATAAAGGTAAAAGCACAATGACGCACATGAAAGGCGGTCCCACATCCCCTGATGAAGGACACGTGACCATCCACGTGCTATTATTTAGTTGTCTTTGAATTCATTCACAACTCAATGACAAAACTAGGAAACTGGTTCAGTTGTTACAGACGTACGACTCCATTTTTCAGTTTTCCCACGAAACAGGTGACATCGATCGATCAATCAGCTGCTGTTCAAACATCATGTTTACGGGTTCGCGACAGGTTTTCACTAGCATCGTTCGGCTTCCATTCGCAGAATCATGTTGGAAAACTCACGGGGAAAACTGCAACTGAATTTCTTTTTCAGTATTCAAGAAATATCATACAGAAGAATTCTATAAAATCTGTACCACTAATTTGTGATCTACAAATATACAAATACTTATAAAATATAGTTTTCGAGAAATGACCATCAAAAAATACAAAAATTTTTGTGAATTTTCCACAAAAACTTAAAAATTTCTGGAAGTATCAAACCTAGGAAGAAACTAATTACAGATTCGTAATCTACGACCTCAAATTAGTAAATACAGTAACTTTGGTGGCTATCTGAGAACATGATATTTCGGCAAAATTTCCGTATTTCGGAAAATTACGCGTATTTTTAGAATACAAAATTTCTCGGGTCACCGTCAAAGTTGCTGGATTCACTAATTCGAGGGCGTAGATGTTATAAAATATAGTTTTCGATCAAAAATCAAATAATACAACAAATTTCGTAAATTTTCCACATAAAGTTGAAAATCCAAGTCCAAAATTTTGGACTGTTACGAAAAATATCAGGAGAGCCAAACTGATCTGTGGAGATGAATGAAAGTTATATAATTCCATTCACTGAGTTTTTGATGACCTTAAGGGGCAGTATCACCTTTTGAATCGTGGTAAATCTCCATTCAAAAGTGGTCTCTTTATTTCACGAGCAAGTACCCTAATTTACGACGTAGAGACTTGATTTTTTTTTAAATTAAAGTTGAAGAACGTCCCGAGGGCAAATGGTTTTTCTTTTTTTCGATTTAATTAGTTTTTCAATTAAAAAAACCAGGTTAATCGTTAGAGCTGGGGTTATTGAATATGTTTTTCGTTTTTCATGGGTACAAGCTATATTTTTGAAATAATCATCATGAAAATTTTTGTAGTTCATAGAAGATTAAATTGCCGAGGGCAAATAGTTGCGATTTTTTTCAAAAAACGAAACGCTGAAGTTGAACCTGTTTTTTGTAATTGAAAAACTAATTAAATCAAAAAAATCGCAACTATTTGCCCTCGGCAATTTAATCTTCTACGAACTACAAAAATTTTCATGATTATTATTTCAAAAGTATAGCTTGTACTCATGAAAAACGAAAAACATATTCAATAACCCCAGATCTAACGATTACCCTGGTTTTTTTAATTGAAAAACTAATTAAATCGAAAAAAAGAAAACTATTTTCCCTCGGGACGTTCTTCAACTTCAATTTAAAAAAAAATCAAGTCTCTACGTCGTAAATTAGGGTACTTACTCGTGAAATAAAGAGACCATTTTTGAATGGAGATTTAACACGATTCAAAAGGTGATACTGCCCCTTAACGTTTTTCAGCACAACATCCTCAAAATTACTTTCTTAATACAAAGGGCAAGGAAAAATGGCCTCTCCTGAGAAAAATTTCTGCAGGCGCCCCCCATATCTACCAGCAAAGAGAATAAGGGGTAACTACATTCTACATTGTCGTGAATATGATTATCCTGCCATTCGCGCATTCGCCAATTTGTACTTCTTGTAATCGCGTGACCTTCAACTACAAGACTTGACATTGGTTATATCTTGCGTGTTTTTTATGCTATCATTTCGAATTATATTCCCCTTCAATCTTGGCTGGTTTCAACCTGTCCCAAGTCCATAGATTTGTGCTTTCTCGTCATGAGAGCTCTACGTCATCTCTGCACCAAACATGAGATGACCAAAGAGTGGTTTTCAGAAAATGTACTTTTGTGTGGGTGCCTATGTATTATTGCATATAATTCTAGGGTCGAAACTAATGAACAGATTTAAATCGACACCCAGCAGGAAATGTATGAAAAAATTCATATAGGAATTATTGCATTTGGAAAATAATAACCCTTTTTGTAAATTACAATTGAATTGGTTAGGAGTATCCTTTAAATTCAATGAGCTCCGCAGGAAAATAAACCCTATTTTCCGATAATAATAATGTCGAAGGGAAATGAGATAGAAGTAAACATAAACTCATCAATGCATGCATCTATTTCAAGGTGATTCGCAAAAGAAAACTGAATAGTTTTGGTAATCAAAATTCGAAATTTTTTCCACCATAGATAAACTTAATCAAGATGGATAAGTTTGAAGGAAATAATCAATACTACTAATTCTTGTGGTATTTTGATCTAACACGATACTCTTCTTATCCTTACTACAAAAACCACGTCTGAGTAATTTTCCTCGTCGAATTCCTTATCGATTTTTTATGTTCCTCGTATTTTTTTTGAGGAATAACAATCATTGTTTTCTCCAGGAATAGGTATGGAAAAATAAGGGATAATACTATGGTAGATTTCAATTTAACTAGAGAATAAAATATAAAAGTGTATTGCTTGAATTCAATTCCTTTGTATACATTTCCTTTATCGTTTTTACTTATTTCAAGTTGTGGAAGGTAATAAATAAGATAAAAAAAGTTCAAGAAAGAATAAAAGTGTACACACATACATATTATGGCTGTGTAACGACACATATCAAATTAAAATATTATTTCAAGACTCTGAAAATTGTTAGCCAAGTTCAGCAGTTCAAGAGCGTTGAGAACATCTGAGATAAACAGAATCTAATCGGTTTCTGTGACACCGTATTCGATACGAGTATCGAAGAAACATAACTGCTTGAAAACGATAGCCATTCATTCATTCGGAATTTTTTGATAGACTGCGAACGACAGATATCGATAGAATAGAAATATTTGCATTATTTATCTTTATTCCTTGTACGCTGAATATTTCTAGGAAAACAAATAAATACGAGATTAAGGACACGATAGAGTGGGAGATCATTCTTCCATTCAACAAACCGATTTTGTATGGGGAAGTTTTCAGAAAAAAATATGAGTACGGATATTGGAAATAACTGAAATGGTTTTTCATATTGGCGTGCTTACTTCTAAGAACGAGAGCGTTTGCATTTAGCCCAAAAATCTGTAATTGTTGGAATTTGAGTCGACAATGATTCTTAAAGAATTTGGTTGGACTCACTGATGAGGAATTTATATAGTAAAATTGGAATCTGTCTGTCCGTCCGGATAACTATTGGAAAAAGGAATCTAGATTCCTGAAATTCATCGGTTAGAAGATCGGACTCGGCAGGCTGATTCAAGATTTGTCCCACAATTTTTTTCGCTCGTCCAATAGATTTTCACCATGAAAATTATGGCGATTATTCGATAAGGAGAAGGGCGTCGAACTCGTCATTTTTTTTTAGCAAGCTACTATACTTGTCGCCCATAAACTCCGTTCCAAATAGGCATTTCGCAAGCTGTGGCATGTGCCAAACTCGTAAGAGACCAGAAAACAATCGTTAACTACGCGGATTTTTCATTTAGGAATTATCAAGTGCAAAGCAATTTGCAGGGGAGAAGATTGAGACTCGTGTCAAGACACGTGTGTTCAAGAACAGATGTAGCACGATCTTTAGGGGACATTAACGACAAGCATGTGTGATTTCTCCACAGGGGTAACGCAACTTCGAAATGGGGAACTTTGCGTGAAATCATAATTACGATAATATCGCACTATAAAGACATAAAGCATGTTTGGAAGCTGGTTTCTCAGCACAACAGAAACTGTTGTATCCAAATGTTCTGAATTGAGTCCAATCGAATCATTGAAATCAATTCGGTAACAATTCTTTCTGTAAGCTCAAGAAGGCTTCCTACCACGTGACGTTCTCGGTTACCGACGAATCGTACCTAAACTTTTTGCCCCCTAGCCTGGTCGTAGTTCTGGCTTGAATGGGATGAATTGTGTGTAGCAGGGAACGATGTCAATAATCTGATATTCACGTTTTGGGGGCTGTGTTTTCAATATGAATAAAATACGAATTTTGGTAGGCGTTTTCGGTGAAAGCTTTCACTTTTCAGTGGTGGACAAATCATGTGTTCCTCTTCAGTTAGGAAAACATCGATAACATACAATGATCAGAATACCTTCAAGTGCACTTCCACTGTTCCTACACCATAACCCTCGTATAATTCATAATCAGTTTGTGGTGAAGAATATTCCGCCAGCGAGTGCAACTTTGGTTTCCTAATTATCTGAATCACGTTTTAGCAACAATACAGCATTACAGCATCGTAGCCCGTAACAGAAATCAGGAGGGATCCTTATAAAGGTCGTTTATTAAATATGTCGATGCTTACAGCACACATGCATAAATTCAAATCAATTGGAAAGGCAATTTTTTACACCACCTCCTTTATATTATATATAATATTGAAACAAATACGATTTGTCGTATTCACGATATTTTGCTACGTTGACGGACAATTAGTTTGGTATTTCCGGCGAGCAATAAAATTTGAATATCCAAATAGCACGTACAGGGTGATACATGGGTAGGCAAACTGCCCCTAGAGAATAAGCCACACACATTTCTTCTAATCTTTTCTATGGATATCGTATAGTTCATTTGTGGTCACGATTAAAAATTATTCACATACACAAGGGGTTACCATTTGAATTTCTTTTTTGGGGGGGTGGGCTAGAGCGCAAAGGGTTTGTACCCTTGTACAAACATTGTTATAAATTCGCGATTTTGAAAACGCACTCTGTATAATAAGTATCTGTGAAAACTGTGGCATATCAAAATTATTCCTCTCAGCAACTACCCCATTTTTCGTCCTCATTTTGTACGTTGAAGAGAGAGATATGAATAATCGTAATTATTGCCATTGAATAATGAAAATACAAAAATAGGAAATGATCTAAAAATAGTTACGGATGTATGTTTCGAATTAAACATAAATTCGATTTCGGTGCAGATGAACTTTGTAGACAATTTCATTACACCCACAGGAAATGGAAACAGTAACTACAAAATCAATCGGAGAGATTGCACAGAAACGTACTCAGAATAAATGACGAGCAATCGATTTCATTCACAACTTCTCTGAACCGAATTTTGATATGATGTACTGTATCATTTTCAGGAGATTCGCTAGAAATTACGGGTGTTTATTTCGAATGAAGTAATTCTGATTTTCAATGGGAAGTGGAAAATTGAAAAAATATTTTTTTTATTTTTGCTGATAAATGTACTATTTGAAAGTGAAAAGTTGTATCAATATTCACATTCTTTATACTTGGTCATTGTGTGTTTATTCGACTTTGCTACCTCAAAATCAATCAAATTTAAAAATTACTGACAATATGCCATATCAAATGGAAGCAATAAAATGGGAAGAAATTCCTCTCAAACTCATTAGTACGCTCTGAAGTTTACAACATGACCAGTCGCAGGTCAAACTCATGATACTATTTTGAATTCAGTTCAGAATAATGTTTGGCGTACTTCCAAACGCAAAGGGAGCCAAATATCACACAAAGAAAAATTGGCTAAAAATAGAAACGGCGATCTAATTAATTACAGACAATAACACTTGAAAACACAAAGACATGGTTCTTTTGAAAATACCAGAAACACATACTGACTCCACGTTGAATAAAATTCAGATTATGTAAAACCATAACCGAAAAAACAAAGATGGCCCAAAAGATTTTCATCTATTCAAGCAACATCCAATAAACTGGAGATACGATCAAAGAAAAGCCAAACTTTCCATGATCGTGGGAAAATAAAATACATAAATAACAATGATTCAATCTTTTGACCATAAATACTGTCGAAGATACCAAACACGAATGAGAAAACGTACTTTTCTTCTCGCTTAAAGAATTCCCGATAATTCAGAAACAAATAAACTGTATTTCCATTATCTGCAGCAATATACGATACGGGTTGGGTCACGTGACCTAGCAAATAAAATCTTATCACAATAATTTGTTCATTGCCCAATATTCCGGACTCAAAGTAATTGAATTAATTTTCATTCTGAAGATCAGTTAAATGATTTCAATGGATATTCTTTTCTTGTTACTCTGCAATGTTGCAGGATAACCATGCATTTTATCAATGGTGGAAAACCCACAATATTTTTGGTCGGATTAAAAGATTGAAAAATACCAAATGATTGTCTAGCCAATAATTCGTAATAAAAGAAATTAAATGGATTGTATCAATAACAATCGTTCGTCAGAGAACGACAACTTAAATAATGGTCAGGTCCATTCAATGAAGAAGGAAGGTACATCACTCAGGACATTTATTAAATAATACGTCATGATAGTTGAAAGAGATAGAAAATGAGGGTCATGTACAGGTCAATGGATTTAATCGTAACTTAGATCAACATTAAATCCAATACAATCCAGCTACGGTTTGTAGTAGTATCAAACAGTAATCTTCGGTAGTAAATTTCGGAATCTAAGTAAGCTATCGAATTCTTCTATATTTATTTCAGCTTTCACTTATGCAAATCGAAATTAATACCAAATTTTAATGATGTTGAAAACTTCTTTGTGCATTGTGACATCTGAAGAATTTGTTGGAATTTAATAATTTCAACAGAAAAGATTCACCAAAACTTAAAAGGATGAACTGGGAAAATTGAAGAGAGCAAATTAAATGATATCGTGAAGACTACGTCCAATTACAAGTTGATAGAAATCATTGGAAAGTCTTGTATTATTACTTGGGCTTCTTGTGTTTTGAGGGCAGTTTCTGACCTTGGACAAAAAGCAAAATACGTATAGTTCTTATAGATCCGGTCATTTTTCGAGTTGGTATCAGGCCATGATGGATTCAACAAAACTTATAAATATGCGACTAAGATTTCAGTTTTTGAAGTTTCTGCTGAGGGGAGGGAAAAACTGTATAATTGAGCTATAGGTACTGTTATGGTTTTGAATGTTCTTTCCCAAAATTCAAAATTAATTTCGATCTCTTGAGGCCACATTGAAATATTTAGATAAATTCATTTTGAAGTTTGTACATAGATTTAGGATTCTGTGTATAGTTAGGATTAAATCAGAAAAATCAAGAAGGTAGAAGAGGTTTTGAAGTATGGAAACCAGGGAGATGAAAATGGGGAATTGAAGAGAAAAATCAAAAAGTTAAATTAGGAGAAATCAGAAAGATAAGCCAAGAAGATAAATTGAAAAATGAGAAGAAAAGTCAAGAAGTTAAATTAGGAGAAATCAGAAAGAAAAGCCAAGAAGATAAATTGAAAAATCAGGAAGAAAAGTCAAGAAGATAAATTAGGAAAAATCAGAAAGAAAAGTCAAAAAGAGAATTGAAAATACAGGAAGAAAAGTCAGAAGATAACTAGGGGAAAATAAAGGAAGTCAAGAAAGAAATTGGGAAAAAATATAACGAGTACTAAGAAGATTGATAATAGAAAACAGGAATATAGTGAATGGACAATTATTTAGATATATGTGAGTTTAATTTTATTTAAGGGATAGATTAAGTTGTTTATTATTTTTGAATTTGAATTAGAAGTAGAATTGATATTAAATTTGATATCAATCTAAATTTTTCGTTATGAGTTACTCTCAATTGAGATAGAGTTGTTGGGCATACAAAATTTGAAATTTATTGTTTTATTAATTTGTTTGATTCCAAATTTATTAATATTCAGATAATAAAGACATATTAGGAATCATAACAGTACCTATATCAAAATGGCTGAATTATTTCCAATTCCAATTATTCGATAACAAAAAATGGTAATCTTGATCAATAGATGGAACATAATGAATTGTAGATAATTTTCTTCGTCGAAAATGGAACAGTACAAAATTAAAGTCTCCAAAAAGAAGGAATATGGAGAGGGGTTATGGGTTATTTTATTTCAATGCTATCGTGAAATTCGCGACTACTGAAAAAAAATGGAAAGTGAATTTTGCAAAACAGCTCTTTGATGTCCTTCACTTGATACCAAAGATATTCTATAGTAGTAGAATATCTTTGCTTGATACACAGTGACCTAAGAGGCGGAAAAAGATTTTCAAATCCATCAACTACCACAAAATGTAAATGTATTTATTTATGAAATTAGTTGCCAACGATTTTATGTTTATAAACATATCGGCGGATAAGCGTCTGCGCAAGTTAACCACGTGGTCTGGTCGTAGCGACATTCACAAACCGCAGGTAGCAGGCTTACAGGAGTCTAAAAAAAATCAAGGTAGCGAAGGACGAAGTGAGAAAACAGAAAACGCAAACTCCTGCAATTTAAGCGCCAATTGTCCTGCAACCCGTCAAGCGGCATGGCATTTCCTGTCGACCATAACCATAAAATGTTGTTGGAAACGTTTCGATGTAGCTAATTTCGCATGCAAGAGATGTCAAGTTTATCGAAAAAAGTTTAATATACAAGTAATTATCGGCCTGGAGCTAATGAATTTCTCATATCGCTATTTATCTTGGAGCTACCGTCGCCCGACCTATACAACCTGTTTTCTCCTCGGTTTTCTCCGCATCTCGCGCATCGAGAAAACATTCGCGATATCGAATGATGGAGAAGAACCAGGATTATAGCAATGGAAGGGTACATTGCGAGATTATCATTTTTTGAACAGGACGAGAGGGGAAAAGTGAATTTGCGCCCTATGATCAACCAGAAGCGCACAGGTCACAGGTCATGTGAGAACGACAAGATGATAGGATCGTATCGGGTGTGATAAGTGAGAAAAAATAATATGTAATTACCAGTGAATAGATGCGACTAATAAAAATTCGAATAGTTGACCCCCACTGGCCTTTTGCAGTCTTGGCGTCGAAAGACCTTCAATGTCAACACTAATAAACCGGTGAAGGCCACTAAACACGTTACTTTGTCGTCGAACTGAGGAAAACTGAAACCGCACTGGCTAAATCCATCTGTGATAATTGAAAAGTATCCGAGCAAATGGTCGATATTTTGAATATTATTACGACGAGTCAAGCGGCAAATGGTCACAAAACATGGGACAGTTAACAGAACCACTTGCGCGATACATGACACTACTAGCCAAGTTACATCAAGTGCACTGCCCCCCTCACTTCGCTGATAGCGCCCCACCGGCACCCACTCTGACGTCAGCTGCTATTGATTTAAGAGAAGTGAGAACAGTATACACTATACAGTAATGGTGCTGAATTAGCTGTGAGGAACACATGACAATATGTTGTTCCAGCTCTTTTCCAAAGACTGGCCACCCGCGAATGTCCAGCGATGATCAAAAGATCACAATGGTGCCACAACATTTCCCGGTGATGTCAGAATGACATCACATCTCAATACCCCGAAGCAGAATTGAGACGCTGAGACCTTGATTTCTCGTGCTCGTTTTCAATCCGACTCGGATACTCTCAACTTGGCAACTTTTAATTCCCATACGGGATAAATAAAATCTCTCTCAATTTCTGTGATTCCTGATCCTCTCCCCTCTAGTACCGCGCCAAAATATGGACCGCAAAATTCGGCATCGAAAATAGGACAAATCACGCTGTACTACCTCAATTCTATTCCAATTAAGAACTTTTGTATAAACAAATAATTTCAGACGAGTAACGGAACTGTAAATACACCCATCGACAAATGATAAGTATATTTTGAGCGGAACATGAACTTCTCTCCCATAAATTCATACAATTCTCTATGACTTTGTATATACGAACTGTGTATATGAATACTCAATAATATTGGTAGTTTCCGGAACTCTTTTATGGGGGAAGTCTCGAATCCAAAACTCAGGCCAATGATAATGAAGTCTTCTACAGAAAATTTCATAATCCATTAATGATCTTCAGATCATATATTGGAATGAATTTAGAAAAATAATTGGAAGCAAAAAAGGTGAAAATGTCCATGCCTCGCAAGTTAAATATACTACCAAAATATTGCTTCCATTATTTTCAAGTGTGTTAATTTAAGAAAACAAATTCATAAATTTGGGGGCAAAGTATTGTACCAGTAACATTAATTATTTGGTATTTGCGATTTGAGATTTTTTTCTCTACTCCCTAAATTAATTTGGAGGTATCATTCTTCCCTCAAATCGTATATTTCATTTGTCGGGCAGTATATTCAATATAATATGACCATCAAGTTGAGATGATCTCCGTTTGCGTAGGCAACCAGAGAAGAGATTAGCCCATCTGCAAACCAGATGTTGATAGGAGCAACGTGGTTACCTCCCATGGCCCACGAACATAATAAATACCAAAATGATTTTGTGAATAATATTCGTATTCTCTTACGTAACATGGATAATTCCCAATAATTTCTTCAATGAATAGACGGACATACATTCATACCTGAAAAAATGGTTGAGTGCAAGTACAATTCCCGTGAAAGATTATAATTCTTCCAGTAGAAATTCGAGAATTTAGAATTTTCGCTCTTTCATGCATGAGAACCTCTACAGATTTTTCTTATTCTAAAGCACAGTAATCTCAGTTTGGAAGTATGAGGGGGGAGCGAATATGCACATTTTATTGAATAACTACTGAAGACACCAATTCAAAAAGAACTTTATTCGTTTTCATCACGATTATAGCTTTCATTTGATATGTCACATAATACACTTGGATTTTTTTTAATTTCCAAGTTTCCAAATTTTCTCTTAAAAACCGAATCCGTACATTTAAAATAGGCAACCATGCTTTGATCAAGAAACTGCAAATTTGATTATCACAAGGAACGATAAAATTCTATATATTTCACTAAAAAATATTATTTTGGGAACGTGAGAGGATATCTTATTATGGTTTATTACAATTTACGTGTAATACAGGAAATTAATTACTACGGTAATGAAAAAATTAATCGGTTTGAAATCAATTTAGCGCATGTGGTGTCCTCTATCTTTTAGACCTTAATAATACATCAGTGAAAAATTATAGCAAATCACAGATATGGTGACATCTCTAATTATAAGTCCAAAGTACTTCAGTAGTGGTTAAATAATTTATTCCTTGTATCATTGTTTAAGGAGTCCTTAAACAATGCTTCTATCATTGTTTAAACATGATTGTATAATGTATATGTTGTTCTATACTGGGTCTTCATAAATTATTCCTACTATTCACGTTATAATATTCAAAATAAAGACTGTCGAAATAAATAATATAGGGCAATAAATAAAACCAGTAAATGATATTTGTACCTTTTTTATTCCAGACAATAATGAATGAATTTCTGATAATAATTATTGAACAAAAAAGCGCGAATTCAGCATTTGAATTTCCTTCATTAAAATGTGAATTGCGGATCTTTACTATGGTCTGTACCGCTTGTGAAAAAATTGGTTAATGAATTATGGAAAAAATTAGACAAAAAGGCAAGGGGGGATTATCTGCGTTCTGTAGATTACAGACTGAAATCTGTGAACATATCATCGATCCACAGAGCCATTTGTTCGACCACAGATTGCGAATAAAATCGTGAAATTGTAAACACCAATTCAAATTCACCGAATTCATATCTTAGATTTAGATGTAGACTAGTTCCAGAAAGTACAGGACCGATAATATGAATTTAGTATACGTTTTATTGGCAGCTCTGATACATTCGAGTCCTAAAGTGCACTGCGGACCATCTAAAGAGATATTACACCAGAAAAAATTCCCTCCTTGCAAAGCATGTAAAGTGTTCGTCGATAGTTTCAAAAAAGGGATAGAACAAACTGCTAAGGGGAAATTTGAAGGAGGTGATACTGCTTGGGAAGAGCAGAAGTTAGGTTCTTATGCCAATAGTGAGGTTCGTCTGACTGAAATCCAAGAAAACATATGTAGTGACATTGAAGAAGGCAGAGATCAATGTTATTTCATTCATGAAGAAAACGATAACATTTTAGAAGAATGGTGGTTCAATAAGCAATCAGAAGAACCAGATTTGTTCAAATATTTCTGCATAGATAGATTAGAATATTGCTGCCCTAGCAATCATTTTGGTGTAAACTGTACACCATGTGAAGGTTATCCAAACAATATTTGTAGTAATAATGGGAAATGTAAAGGGGCAGGTACCAGAAAAGGAAATGGCAAGTGCCAATGCAATTTGGGCTATTCCGGCAGTAACTGTGACCAATGCTCAGATGGATATTATGAATCATATAGGGATGAGCAAAAAATTATATGCTCCCAGTGTCATGTATCATGTGATGGACTTTGCACAAAAGCAGGAGCAATAGGTAATTTTCAAACATCACATTGGTTGAGTTATTTTATTTCACATTCTATCTTCAATAGGATGTACAAAATGTAAAAAAGGCTGGTTTATGGATGATAATGGTTGCCTTGATGTCAACGAATGTGATTCATCAGAATCTCCTTGTGGAGTGAAACAATTTTGTGACAATACTGAAGGTTCCTATCTTTGCATAAATTGTGATCAATCATGCAATTCCTGCAGTGGTGATGGACCACATAGTTGTAAGGAATGTGCAGAAGATTATATTATGAAAGACAATATTTGTGTTGGTGCGTAATTTGCCTAATATTGGTAATATTCAGTCTTCATTTACTTTTTCTTCCAGATGCAGAAGAAGAAAATCGTAAGCAGAACATGAACACTATCCGATATCTTTTTTACTTGGCTCTGTGCTCTGCAACATTCATCCTATTCAACAAAAATGTTGCTGTGGCTGCATTTTTTGGAGTGATAGTAGCAATTTATATTTTCACTTCGGAGTACTTCCAGACTTCATTTAGCCCCGAAGAAGTTACCCTTTTACAAACAACTTCCAGATAAATTGTCATTTATTTAGATGAATTTACACTTATTTATTGTGCAGTAGAATAATGTTGATGATTATAGGAAAACAATTGTATACACATTGTTTTTTACTGAATAACAGAATTTGATATTACACTTCATTTGAGATGCCCAGGCATGCAGCAATATACCGAAAAAACGCCTAATATTTTCTAACAGATCCGTGAATATAGAAGATTTCTTTGACAGATACTGTCAATTTTTTATTCAATTGGTTCCTTGCAATGGCAATTGTGAATGAACGAGCGCTCAAAAGCTCCTGACTTCACATCAGTGCTTTAAGCAACACAAGTAACACCGACAAAATTGCAACCTAAGCTCTCGTGATCCTAAGCATAAAATCACTTTAGAGCAACCAGGTTGCATTCCCTCATGAAAAAGTAACAGAAGATATTACTACCCAGATTTCGTGTTGTTTGCGGAATTAGGGAGACTTGAAATGAACATCAGCTGGGGCTTCAAGACAGAACATTATTAAAGTGGAGCAGTGGAATTTGAATAAATGAAACTCAATTTGATATACACACAACCAAACTTTTATAGAAATTGACCCAGTATTTCACAGAAAGAAATCATGACGAAATTTGGGCTGACAAAATATAAGTTATCACTTAAAAAAGTTTCAGGTCTAGAGAAATTGAAACTTGTACAGAGTTCTATTCTCTGTACGAAAGTAATGAGCAGTGAAAGTCCTCGATAATGCCCCCCTAGCTATCACCAAAATTTGCTGTTTTGGCTCATTGAACATTCGTGGGATATAGGGAGAGTAAGAGTTCGTCAAAAGAATCCGAGAAACAACAATTGGATCAAGCAGTTCTTGGAGTAGATCTTTCAAATAAACTAGAGACGTACTCAAGGTTTAGCAGAATACTCGTATGTCATCAGAACGAGATGGAAGACTGCTATGTATGCCCGAAATCCATGAAGGTCTGAGAATGGACGGTTCTGGAGGTTATGAAATCTTAGAAAAACTCATTTTAATAATATGGTACTGTATTCTAAATACCTCCGAAGGTGAAGGAATAAACAAGAGGTGGAAAATGGAAATGACAGATCATTAAAACTACCAAGAAGTCCACATTTTACTTAGAATATCCAATTCTTTATAAAGTTGCTTTTATACAATTAGACATCTTATTTATATACCTTTGATATATAAGGAATTTTCTTTAATTTCTGCAATAAGATATTGACATTAAATATATTTTGATATCCAATTACATGTTCATCATGGATGCTTTCTTCCTTAAAAATACTGGGTGATTCCATATATGTTTGGTTGTGTGCATTTCCTTATTTAACATTCCCACACGGAGTATTATTGGAATATGAAATACGGAATTTTCTTCTAGCAATCGTGTATTTCTTTCAATAGAATAAAGAAATTCATTAATTATATACATTTTAGCATTCTTTTTGGGATGTTAAATAATAAATCTCTATGATCACTCTGTTATCAAGTTAAAAAATATATACAGTTCAAATTATTGGTTAAAATGGCATAATAAATACAACATAATGAAACAGATTCATTTCACGTAATACACATACTGTAAGTTGAAGAGAAATATTAATGGGAAGAACAAGTCAATATGCGTCCGCTCCTTCAACTCAATTGCATATCAAGTGTTGTATAACAACATCTAATCTATAAATTCTAAAACATTTCTTCACGATTATAACGGCACATTTAATAAGAACAGTTAAAATGTGTTGAAACTATCAACTCGTGTTATAAAAACAAATTCTGAAATTTATGAAAAATAAATTTCTCTGGGTGGAAACATTGCATTTTATCTATATTTCTATAATAATTCTAGTGTTATAAATAGTAAACTTTGACATAATCAACTCAAATAATTTCAACAGATATTTACAGGAAACCTCGAATAGACACCAAATTTAATACTTTTCATAATTTTAACGAGACATTTTGGTGAATGAAAACACCTCTGGCAAAATGGAGAACACAGATGTAAAAGTTGCCAACACTGATACATGCTTTGTGCTGAAAATCAATGGTGACTAAATTTATCATTATCGAATACAGAGCAAAGCTTTAACATTAGCTTTTGATTAATAAGAAACGGATAATTTTCCATTAATAATCATCCATTTAGAAGCAAAAACACAGACATGCAATGCTTTACGTTTTTGCGACAGAGGTTGAAAATTCAGTTGCATAAGGTGCCATGTCACTTGACCTTCTTTGCTCTCGAATTACGATTTGATGTACTACAGTCTTCCTCTGTAACAAAAGTATGGTTGTCTTATAATGAGGAATAGTCATATGAACTTCAGTTCACATAATTGCCATGATATGTTCATTCGAAAAAAGGGATAGATATGTTGTGTACTTCGAGAGACAATAGATAATTTAAGCATAAAGCTATATGGCAGATGTATGGTGACTAAAAAGCGACAATTGATGATTTCACAACCATATCTACATTTGTTCAACACCGCAAAGCTTTTTCATTTTTGTTAAGCACCATTACCCAAGCACATCGAAATTTTCAAATATGTTTCACGCATCCATATACTAAAGAAACATTAAACATGATTTACAGATGCAATCAATACACATATTCACATGAAAAGAAGCCCGAAAATCTCCTCATAAAGCCGTGTATATGTTGTAAGAATGCCTCTGAATCCAAATCAACAGTTTTTAAAAGTTACAATTTCGATTTCTCTTTGTATATGGTTAATACTGCTTTCATGGAAATCGGGACGGAAATTGTGAACCAGAAAAATGCGAAAACATATGCTCTGAAAATTGTTTTTCACCCTGTGGAATTAGTTGTTCAAGGAAGGGTTCTATAAAATATTATTAACCTGGATCAATGTATTTATAAATAAAATTATTATATACAATATAAAATAACACAGAACACCAATGCCGAAAAATACCAGATTCATGTTACTGAAACTTCCAATCTTGAGGATATAATATGTATCCAATAAATATATATATATATTAAAATTATGAATGCTTGACATTCATTATACTTAAAATTCAATCTTTCAAAAGGGAAATAAATAATAATAAGAGGTAGTGAAATTCGATATTTTCAAAACAGATCCGAGCACCATTGTTTATTTTTGTGGACCTGAGAATGATGGGAATGAACTGTTGCAAATTATCTGATAGTGAAGCTTTAAGTAGAATTGTACCAAAAACTTCATAATAAGCCATATTTACATCATCGGGCTGTTAGTTCGTAAATGAAGCCACTTTTGTTGGGAGTCAAGCCAGTCATGCAAGAACCAAGGCTTGGGGGATACAGACCTTTTGGATAGGTGCCTGGTAGTTGCTCCTTTTTTTAACTGTGTTGTATTCAAACCTCTGCTGGCCCTTGTGTTCGATGTGGTTCCATTCAATACTTTATTCTGTAGATGAGTATCAAATCTGGAATAATAAGTTTTAGATCAGAGAATCACTGTTACTTCATACATTATAAGTAGTTTGGCTCTCAAGTATTGACTGATGAATAAACTTACAGATTTGTGATGATGGGTTTATTTCTTATCCTTTGAGCTTTGATCTCGTTCAGTTTATCCCCTTGTGTTTTTCCTTGGACCTTGTAATTATCATTACTGTCAGTTATTTCCATAGTATCAACTCTCTTCATAATTCTACTGACATTATAATTATTTTTCTTTGCTAATGCAGTGGTTGAATAAATAGGATAGTCAGGCTTTGATATGGATAGTATTCCATTCATTTTCCTGAAAATTTCACCTGCTGCTATCAGATCATGTTCTTTTCTGTAACATTTTTTCATTAATATCGTCTACATCATTTCTAGTATCATTCCACCTACTCATGAAGCCAAGATTGTTGATGACCAATAACAGAGCCAGGCCGGCATATTCTTATCCAAGCAATAGCTTCATCTGCAGTAAATTGATAATGCTTGATGAGATAACAGGCAATCATAGTTCCTGTTCTTCCCAAACCAGCTGAAAAAAGCATATTATCCAAAACCATAAGAAAATAATAGTGATGATATTGCAATATTTACCTTTGCAATGAACTGCAACAGCTCCTTCAGTCTCTTCAGATTTCTTCAGGAAAATTTCCATTATCCTATCATTAGGTGTACCACCATCAACGAAATAAAGATCTTTGTGTTCAAAACCTGCTAATACAAACTTAGTAGCATCATAGACTCCATAATTTAGACGGACGATGGTGGTAACATTGTTCCTTCGGAAATATCCAAAGTAGGTTTCTGGCGAATGTACATAATAACCATTATTGAATCTTGACTTTTGGTGAGGTCCACAGAATGCTATGAATTTATTAGGAACAATCCAATTTAAATCTCCATTCTCCACTTTCTGAAAATTATACAATAAGTGAATCAAAATACTTTCAGAAGCTTAACCATTGCTTTAAATTTGACAGTATCACAATCATTCATTGGCGCTCTAACAATAGAGTGTTGCTCTTGAAAATAACTCCTAATTATTTTTAAACACAAATCAAAATTCCTGATAATATAAATATTTGTTTCTCTGTGCTTCACCCTGAAAAAGGAACAGATTGGAAATGAATCAATTACTTTAATGTATATAGTGTAAACTTAATAATAGTACCTCATAGTATTCATATTCATTAAAATCGAAATCATCGAAGTCAAAAAAGTTGAAATCATGGGCTTTCTTCACAGCTTTCAAACATTCCAGAAGAGACAAAGTATGTGGCTCTCCACATGATGCATCACGGAATTGTATATATGGTTTTTTATTTTCTCTCATCAATATATCATGAGCATGCACTGGATCAAACTGCAAGTACACTATCTGTAAAAAAAAGTGAGTCAAAATTGTACCAAAACTGTCCAAATATCTAAATAAATAATGTGAAACCTGCTCTCAGGATCTTGCCAGATATCCCACATATTAATTTGAAAACAGTTGGCAGGGGACAGATGAAGAAGACAATCAGGGAAATCTTACATACCGAGTAACATCCAATAAGGAATGCTGCATTAACCCTATCCTCCTCAACAGGTCCTGTGTAATGAACAATCTTCTTATTCTGATGGCTTACACTGTTCAACTTTTTTTGCACCTTATCACAGTAATGATATAGCATTGATAAATTCAAAGGACCAAAATCTTTGTAAAATTTTTCATATCTGAATTCATTATCAACACTAAAATAATGTGTTGTTGTGCCTGACTTTGGCTTAGTCGATGTATTCAAAGACACAAAGTATAATCGACCTGAAATAAAAGGAATCAATATGGTGATACTACACTCCAAACATAATATTCCTGTAGAGTTCATTCATCATTATAATAAATAATATGTTATTTATTCATACCTAATTTACTCCGTTAAGTATGTAATGTGCCAAATATCATTGTAAAGAAACTGCATTACGATTACCTACCTTTTATGAACTCTGAAGCATTTACCAAGACATTTGGAAAATGTTCCATACTTGCATCTCTCCTTCTCCTCTTATTTGAACTGAAAATAATGCTTCATCAAGAACCTCCAAAAGAGAGCATATGCTATCAGAAATAAGACATAAGTACTGCCTATGTAAACAAAATCAATTCTGATACTGGAATATATCACAGGTGTTTCAGATTGGAGGTCCAGAAGATCAATGAACGATGTTTACAGCAGCAATTTACATGCATTTCAATTGGTGATATCGAAAAATTTTATATAGAATCATTTACTTTCACTATTCTTGGAAAGAAATCCGGTAAGTGATCGGATACAGAAAAGTTGGGAGTTGGGGCTTTGCTTTTATTCATATTAGTAATAATCACTTCACCTGGAATTCATCCTGTGTTCATTTAATAAAGAGGATAATAATTTCAAGATATCGTATGAGAGTGAATGCAGAAATTGAATTTAGTATCTGTTGGTATATTCAAAACAACTGGAATTTATATTTGTTGAATGTTGATATAAATACGCACAGAATCATAGCATATTTACGTCATTACCCGTTCTTCCAATATTACGTTCAAATTTTAACTCACCAAGGTTACGCGTATTTTGTTTGGTATTTCCTGGATCCGTTGAAACAAGTAATTAAATTCACAAACATTCAAAGGAAAAACACTTATTCAATCCACTCAGGGTATACTATCTCATTTTGTATCGATAAAAACAGTACAAATTAAACTTGAATTACTATGGTATTTGAAAATTTTCGAATAATTCGTTGAGTTATGACTTTTGGCCATAGAAATGTCTATGCTTTTGACGTAACAAAACAAATGAAGGGATTTGGACCACAGAAACAAAGACAGTAGAGACCACAGCCGTCTTCATTATAAGCCATGAAATAGTATGAACTGTGGAACAATGCAAGAGATGAGTGGAGTTCATTTTTGATAGAACCATGTTCGAATCGACGGTGGAATTCTTCTTACCCTTCCACATCCCGGATCTAGGGGAGACAAGTGAAGGTGCTTGCCTTGGGCGCCAGCTCAAGTGGGCGTCAGATATCAAGTTATGAGAAATATTGAGTGGGTTTGTCACGGTTTGTAGGCAGATGCCCGGAACTAAGAAGACCTCAGAGTCTCTTTATTACTCTGGAAGGAGACGCAGGCCAGGTTTTGTGAGATAGTCGATAACTGAGTAGCGCCCAGGAGAGCAAGGCCCCTCACACCAGAGACAACACTCACACACTGACACACATCCTTGGGAAGAGAGATTCGGCTGTAGATGGATTCCCTCTGCTAAAACAAAAAAAAAAGAGTCATTTTTTTAGTTGATAAAGAGAAAGGGTGGCAAAATTTATGATCTGGTTCCGAAAAATTATGAATCCCAGATTGTATTCATTTGCAATTTGAATAAATTAATTATGGAAGCGATAAAACAAAAAAAATCTTGGCTTATATGGGACGCATGGCATATGGTAGGGTTTAGTTTCAAAATGTAGGTTTCAATCATTGACGTAGAATATTCTACGTCAATTCGTGGGCGTTGAATTCATGGAAAATTAATTAGGAGCTCGATTCGGAAAAATATGTTCTGTATGTTTTCAAGGATAACATTGCCCTGCATGTTGAAAATTTCAATAAATGGTCTAAAAGTCCATTATATTTAAATTTTGCAACCAGAAATCACCATACCAGTTGGTTCATAATTATTATAAACATTTTCATAATACTATAATCCACATTGTTGAACCAACAAAATTAGTTCTCATCAACTGTTTCGTTGTATAACTTTGAAGATTTTGTTTACACCAATTTGATTGGTCTTTCGATTCGAAGTTCGGAAATGGAATGTGATTAATTTCAATTTTAGTTTTTGTAGTTGAAAAGATCGATAGTATTGCCAATTTCATGTTGTTTTTTTGTTTAGAATGTTCTCGAATATTAATTGAGTTTGAAGCGCATATCCTTGTTTGTGTTTCGAATAGCAAGTAACAATAAGCCCTAATTGCCCTAATAGTCGTCACACAGACGTTCAAGAAACAATTGATTCAATAAAGCCATCTTTCTACTGAGTCATTTCGTCTCAATTAGTTTGTGACCGTACAAAAGTAATGAAATTTGTAAGCCAAATAGAAATCGTTTTGAGTACACTGGTTCTCATTGTTGCAATTAATAATATCTTTCTGAATGAATAATTGTTGTCATCACTATCGTCTTGGCTCATTGCAGCAAGAAATAAGATACGAACTTTAACCTCCTTATCGCATCATTTTCTTCAAGCTCATGGTTTAAATTTCTGAAGAGCTCTCATTTCATTGTCTAAGGGCCAATAGTGAAGTCAGTGATGCTAAAATGCGTGAAATAGTTCTGTTGCTTTTATTTTGTGTTTCGAATTTGGCTCTAGCCCAAAACAACAGTAAGTTTTCGTATATTAGTTTTTTCAGCGTAAGGTACAATTCCAGGTTGAGGGGTGGAAACTATCTAATATCACGTGGCAAGTTCATACGAACAACGAAAAAATTTCAAATCTTTTATCAGAATATGTAGAAATCTGTCTATCTGAAAATTTCGGAGAAATTTCGATGTTGCCCGAAACCATATCATAGGTTATCAAAATAGTTAACATTTTATGATTCAACTAGGATATTCAGATTGTTTTGCGTACGGCAAATGAACCTAAATTTCAATGATATAAACAGGATGTTCCTGAATTGGACATACAAATGAAGAGCGGAGATTCCGTGCATAATTTTAAGAAAGAAAAGTCCGATAAAAATTGTACATGAGTATCATTTTTCGATTTACAATGAAATCATTAAATTAATAGGGAAAATACTTTCGGGCCTATTTTTAACCCTTCTTCAGGAGCATCCACATTGAATCAATCGTCATAACAGCCAGTTATTTATTTCAAAAAATTACTTTTATGATTTTTTTATTATATATGGCATTTCTAATCTGCCACAACCACTAGTCTAACTTATTATATTCTTTGGGGGAAACTTTACATGAAATTGAACTCTTTCAGATCCTTTTAGAGATCCAAACATCTGTGGAAAACCAACATGTCCAACTGGTAAGGAAAAAAATGCGTGTATCATTGATAACTTTCTGACTTGTAGTTATTAAGGTTAAGATTATTTTCTCAAAGTTTTCATTCACATGAAAAAGGTTTTCGAATAAGAGGTGTTATTTTGACATTGAAAGGCAAATCCAATAACCCCGCCAGACCATAAGCGCACCAAACAGTCACACGTTGAGGATAAAAAGGCTTTTCATTGATAACTCTTGGGTTTTCCGAGCCCCAAATGCGATAATTTTTTTTGTTTGAATTTTCGATGGAATTTCGGATCATTTTCATGATTTCAAGGACCCAATCAGCAAAGACGCGAAGTTGTTGATAATCGGACGGCTTAAGTTCTTGTGTTAACCGAACTTTATAAGCCTTAAGACTAAAATCTTCATGCAAAATACGGTGTAATGACGTTTGTGGAATGCCTAATTCCAAAGAACTTCTGGGTTTTCTTCAACACTTTCGGCTACAGCAGCAATATTCTCGGCTGCTTTTGGGCGACGTGCAGCACAAATTTTTCAACCAATTTCTGTATTGCGGTTCGACAAGGTGCTTCACGACGACCCAAAAATGTTCGAGTTTTTAAAACCGTCTCTGCCAAATTTTCACCGTTTTTATAGTGAATTTCAATAAGTTCAATGCGTCGTTGAAGCGTGTATCCTTCCATTTTCATTAATGGCGTAGTTTCTACTTATTGAATGTCAAAAAATGACAGCTTCGGAAGTGACATCTACCGAGATAGCGGGCTATTCAAAATAACACCTCTTAATGGTTTTCACCATTATGTTTCTCGAAAAAAAATTCTCGGAGCTGCCTTTGTCGTGAATCAAATTCCGGCCTTACTGTACATTCCGTTTTGTATTCACAAAAATGTTGTTGTATCTCAGGTAAGATAACGTTGACTTTCTCCTGGCTCCATTAGGTATAAAAGTTTCAGTTTTGAGATAAGAATATCTTCCTTCGAATAATATTTCAGTTATGTAGAAGTAGATAAGATATTAATGAAAGGAAAGTCATATACACGTTAATGAAATGATTTTCAGACGAAGGGAAATTTAAATATGGCCCAAATTCACAACAGGACTATCAATATAGGGTGGATGTGAGAAGTATTTTTAATGGAACGAGCAAAAACGAATCGACACTGTCGATACAATCGGTAGTGAAGCTGGAATTCATCACGCCATGTGAAGGAATCTTATATCTACGAGATTTGAAATTGATTGAAGGTGGCAGAACCCACACTCACTCGAAGGAATTTTCCTCCGCTGTGAGCGAATTCTCCTTGAGATTTTCGTACATTGACGGACTCATATCGGAACTGTGCCCAAATGAGAACGAAAAAATATGGGTTCTAAATTTAAAACGGGGAGTCCTATCGATGCTCCAGAATTCCATGACGAGATTCGACTTGGATACGAATGAAATCGATGAAGATGACGTGAAGGGTAAATGCAAAACGAAGTACATGGTTACCGGCACCGAAAAAACGAGCCTGATTATTGAGAAAGTTAAGGATTTATCTTCTTGCACCAGTCGATCTAGGCTTCACTCATCTATCCAATCGGTTCCATATAGTTTCAGATCGGTGAGATCGAATTCAAATTAAATGAACATTTTCGAATGTATTCACTTTTTTTTGTTTCCAGAAAATCCAACCTGAAAAAAGCCTGCTCGAATCTTCTAGTCGATGCGTATTATCAATTGACCATCACATTTACAAATCGATAAAATGCACGGAATCCTACTTAATGAAGCCCTTTGCAAATCGTGGCTCAGGAGTGACAACAATCGTGAAGCAAGATTTAATATTAGTCGAAGAAAGAAACGCAACTGCTCCAGCTAAAGGAGAAGAATTCACGAAAAGAGTACCGATATTTTTCGATCATACACCATCTGCCGGTCTTGTCAACGACAATGTTCAAAATGCTAGAACACTCATCTTGGAAATGTGCAAAATGGACGCCAATGATGACCACATTCAATTTTCGGACATTTTCACTGATCTGGTCAACTCTTTGAGGCTTCTTACGTCACAAGCCCTCAGCGAAATTTTCGATCACTCTGGACCATTGTGCAGCACGGGAAAGTAAGTCATTACATCCGGAGACGATCCAGTTTTTGTATTCCCTATTTTTTCAGGAAAAACGTGATAGATGCTTTACCCTACGTTGGAACCACTGGGGCTTTCACTATAATGAAAAATATGATCATCAAAAAACAAGTACGCCAATCTACAATAAACGATTGGATGTTTTCGGTTTCCCTCACTAAACATCCTGATGAAGAAATGATGAAAGTTGCCGCTGATCTCATCCAAAGCACGCCATTCGAACCATCAATTCTTCTCAGCATAGGCGCTCTTACACATACATTTTGTTCCGAAAACCCCAACTGTGAAGAAAATGGTGGAGTGCAAAGTATTCTCGGCCATTTGGAGAAAACGGCACTAGATTTGTACAACAAGGAGATTGGTGTTCGAGAAAATCATGAAAAGGTAGTTATAGTTATAGCTAGAATATAGAGAACAATTGAACGGATTTTTCAAATTCCCTGTGATTGATTGATTAACTGACGAACAAGGGACCGGGTTAGCCCTTGGCCTCCCTGTGACACTGCGACCAACTTGGGTCTATTGTATCACTCTTTCGTCAGTAGTTCCTCACGAGAATAGGTTTGTGTCCTTTATCAGGTTCAGTAGCCTTTTTATAAGGTTTTTCGGATTCATTCCCGTTTCCGGATTGATTTCTCCGAAGATTCTGTGCCGCCTTCTTCCCAGGGCGTCGCATTCAAAAATTATGTGAGAGGCTGTTTCTTCTTCTCCGCCGCAGAGGCTGCAATCCACGGGTTCTCCAAGTATTCCTATGGTGTTCAGATATTTTCTAAGGCCGCAGTGTCCCGTCAGTAGACCTACTATTATACGTGCCTTTGTTCTGTTTAGATTCAAAAAGTCAGCCGTCAAGGTTTGGCTTGTGTGTCCTACCATGGCTTTGCTGTGTGTTTGCCCGTCGCTCTGTTCCCAGTGTTGTCGGTGTCTTTGTTTTATCTACTCCTCAATCAGTGTTCTGCATCGGTTTTTGCTGATTCCAAGCATAGGTTCTGGCCCTGTGAATGGCGTTTCAGATGCTTGTCTTGCTAACTGGTCTGCTTTTTCGTTGCCCGCTATTTCCTTGCGACCTGGCACCCACATCAGAGTGACCTTGTTGTGTTTCGCCAGCTCCAGAAGGTCCTGGAGGTGGTTTTTCGAATGAGTATAGGGGTTGCATGTAGTCTGAAATCATATCAAGCTCGGCTACGTCAGCTACATGAGTGATTCTGGTGTGCCAAGTTGTGCTGGGTCTCCAGTTTTTTGTTTGTATGCACCCATCCTGGGCCTTTATTCTTGAAAACCAGGGAGTAGAACGATCGAGAGAACGGCGACGTGGCCGTACTAATCAGTAGGGCCACGTCGCCGTTCTCTCGATCGTTCTACTCCCTGGTTTTCAAGAATAGAGGCCCTGGCCTCTCTCATGACATGTATGTCAAGGGGTGAGAGGTTAAGGATGACCTCCATAGCAGCTGTTGGAGTTCTATTCATTGCACCCGTGATGCAGAGACAGGCAAGCCTTTGGATTTTCCCAAGGTTGGTTTTTGCCTGTCTTTGATTTGTTTTTGGCCACCACAGGAGTGAGCCATGAGTGATTCTGGGTCTTATTACCGCTGTGTAGAGCCAGTGCATGGCTTTCGGTTTGAGTCCCCAAGTTTTTCCAAAAGCTCTCCTGCACATCATAAGTGTCGTTTTATTTAATTCCCTGTACTCTACATCTATATTTATGCTTCAATTTGGTGTTGTTTTCGCAGATGGTGGTCATCTTGAAAGCTTTAGGCAATGGCGGTCAGTTATCATCGACCCTCAAAGCATTCCTTTTGCGACTGATCGAAGATGAAACCTTGGATATGGAAATAAAAATTGCTGCAATTGAATGCCATCGGAGAGTACCATGCGATGAATCTAAGGATTATTTCGAAGTTCTGTACAGAGATTCTCAGCAAGACTCTGAGCTACGTATAGCTGCTTATTTGCAGATAATGAAATGTCCAAATTACTTAATGATGAGGACTATTCGAAGTACTTTGGAAAACGAAGAGGTTAATCAAGGTAATTTTTATCTTCATTACTGGAAACATCCATATAATGTATTTTTCTTGATTTTAGTTGGTTCTTTTGTTTGGAGTCACTTGAAAAACTTATTAAAATCAGCAGTACCGAGTCGCGTAGAAATTCAAGGTTTACTATCAGATAAAGACCTCGTGAAGAAGTTCAGCAGTGATCTGCGGAAATTCTCGCACAATTACGAAGGATCGATCTTTTTCGAAGAGTACAACATAGGTAATATTCAACGTAAAACCCTGTAGATGAAATTATAACAAAAATATTTTTAAAGGAGGAAACTACGACAGCAATCTTATTTTTTCAACGAAGTCTTACATTCCATCATCAGCTTCTTTCAATTTTACCGTTGACCTCTTTGGTGAATCCATCAATGTCTTCGAGGTGAGAAACACTAGCTCGACAAAAATGAATAAAAATTATTGAATACTCTCTCTCGCAGGTTACAGGAAGAATAAAGGGTTTCGAGAACTATTTAGAATCGCTATTCGGACCGAAAGGACCATGGAGTTACTCAAAACTCCAGGATAAACTACCGAAGATGAGATTTGCTAGAGAAATCGGAAATGAACTGTTGAAATCTCAACTGCAAAACATTCCAAACGTCATGGAGAACGAATTTGGTGACCCAAAGGTAGGAAAAAACTTTTTTTCAGATGACAGAAGCAAGGGCAGATATAGGTTTTTTTCATGGGAGGTGTAATAACGATCATGGGAGGGGTAATAACGATCATGGGAGGGGTAATGATTGCATATTCTTAATCTTGAAATTTTTTTCTCAAAATACGCGTAATTTTCTGAAATATGGAAATTTTGCCGAAATATCATGTTCTCCGATAGCCACCAAAGTTACTGTATTTACTAATTCGAGGTCGTAGATTGCAAATCTGTAATTAATTTCTTCCTAGGTTGGATACTTCTGGAAATTATCCGCCCTTGTACAGAAGTCTGGTAACTTATTAAAATACAGGGTCTTTCTCGAGGAACCTCACCCATATTTATACGGGAAACTACTGAACGTATTTTCATGAAATTCAGCACTTATAAGTATTTCACGATGCTGATGAAATCTAAAATATTTTCAAGGCATGAGCACCTCCGGTTTTTCCGGAAATGACGTCAACTTCCGTTTTTCAAATTAGAACACCATTTTTTTATTGCAGAAATAGATTCCTTAGAAAATTTCAAGTTATTTTGATGTAACATTTTTCAGTTTTGGTTGGAAAATTCTCTCTGAGCGGGAAAATTCAAAAAAAAATCGAAAATAGAGCTCCGCTGAAACAAGAATAACTTCGAGGTTTTTGGATGGAAAATTTTCATTTTTGAGATTTTTCAAGATGTAAGATTGATGTATCCACTTTGAAAATCGAAATCGCGATTCATGATACAGGGGGTGAAAAAATCGCTTTCAAAGTTAGGGATGACAAAATCGTGAAAAATCAGTTTTTTCAAGTTAGAACCCCTTTTTTTTATGGCAGATATTGAATCTACGTTAAAAAATAATGTGAGTGTATGCATCACACCCTTGCCCTAAAGTGGATATTTTCTGAGTTATTCACAAAAAACTGTTTTTCGTCTTGAATTTTCAGCTATTTCTTTTCCCTTCACGCCAAAAAGATGAAATTTTCAGGAACTGTTACTTAAACCATGTTTTAGATTTTACTACCCTAATATGCAAGAGAAAAAAGTTACAGGTTGTTCCTAAATAGATGGCGAATTTGGATTCGAATTTGTATCGGAAACCTCTTTATTTCAACTAATCGGCCATCGGTTTTCTCTCCAGTGATAAATAAATAATTCCTTATGAACCATATGCAAAAACTTACCATGTTCTACATTCTTTTTTTTTAATGATAGATATCATTAATTACATCTGCCAAATTCCTCTTTATTCAGTAGCATTTTGTGTTTACTATTAATTTGGTGATAATTCGTATTAAGTTATAAAATCGATCACTATGCCTAATTTTACCAATGAAGATTATTTAAATCTCATTCTACTTCATGGAGAATGTAATAAAGTTGTAGATAGAACGATTCGACTGTTCATTGAGAGGTTTCCTGACCGACCCAGACCAACGAGAGATACCATTAACAGAACCATGACAAACTTGAGAAATGTTCCTGAAATTTCATCTTTTTGGCGTGAAGGGAAAAGAAATAGCTGAAAATTCAAGACGAAAAACAGTTTTTTGTGAATAACTCAGAAAATGTCCATTTTAGGGCAAGGGTGTGATGCATACACTCACATTATTTTTTGACGTAGATTCAATATCTGTCATAAAAAATGGGGTTCTGATTTGAAAAAATTGATTTTTCACGATTTTGTCATCCCTAACTTTGAAAGCGATTTTTTCACCCCCTGTATCATGAATCACGATTTCGATTTTTAAAGTGGATACATAAATCTTACATCTTGAAAAATCCCAAAAATAAAAATTTTCCATCCAAAAACCTCGAAGTTATTCTTGTTTCAGCGGAGCTCTTTTTTCGATTTTTTTTTCGAATTTTCCCGCTCAGAGAGAATTTTCCAACCAAAACTGAAAAATGTTACATCAAAATAAATTGAAATTTTCTAAGGAATCTATTTCTGCAATAAAAAAATGGTGTTCTAATTTGAAAAACGGAAGTTGACGTCATTTCCGGAAAAACCGGAGGTGCTCATGCCTTGAAAATATTTTAGATTTCATCAGCATCGTGAAATACTTATAAGTGCTGAATTTCATGAAAATACGTTCAGTAGTTTCCCGTATAAATATGGGTGGAGTAAGAGGTTCCTCGTGAAAGACCCTGTATAATTTGACACCACCCCCATGCGTATTTTCCGATATATGACAAATCAGAGTTGTCAAGTCATTCGACTCAATTTTTGTATCTAATTTTCCAGATTTCCTTTGGAGTGAGAATATTCGGAAACGACCTGAAATACACCACTTACAATGGATACGACGAAATGAAAGAAGCTATAGATAATTTGAATCCAATCCATTATTTCCAAAGATTCATCTCTAAGAAGGTAACAGACCAATCCCTCCTTGACTTTGTCAAAACTACATATTTTTCATTACAGGAAATAGATTTTCATAAAGCCATGATGTTCCTGGACACCAAATATTCTATTCCCAGCGGTGCTGGACTTCCAATTTCGTTATCTGCAGTAGGGACATCTTCGATAAACGTGAAATTATCTGGAGATTTGAAAGCTGAAAACTTCTCGAAGAACAAGGAGCTAGACGTGGAGGCAGACATAAGACCGACTCTTTCACTGGATCTAACAGGAAGTTTAGAAGTTGATGCATTCTATACGAAGACCGGATTGAAGGTGAAAACCAGAGTGTATTCCTCCACTGCCATCGAAGGGAATGTTAGTGTTAAGGGTTTCAAATTAGCCAAAGTGCACATAGCTATTCCCCAACAAAAACTCGAAATTCTCAACTTGAGGTGAGTGTCAATCTTGGATTCATCCCAATATGAATTCTGAAACGATTTTTTTAAGATCTGAGCTGTTAGTGATGAAACATGGAAGAGAAGAAATACAAAATGGACTGAGTGAATATGTCGTGAACAGATCCATTTGTTCATGGCCTGTCATTGACAAAACCCTCGGTATGAGATCCTGTCTTCAATATCACTTTGTGAACGTTACCAAGATGAGACACGCCCCATATTTCGTCTTGGCTGGGCCAGCAGGGTTCAGAATTTTCCTCGAGAAACTCGACCGTAAGGCGAAAGATTTCATTTTCGAATATAAATGGGTTGACATGGCTGACACCAGCGCTGTATCTATGACTTTCGATGCTCCTGGATCAAGTTTGGGCAGGATTGTAGCGGCTAATCTCACCATCGACAGACACACACGAAATTTGACAATGATCATCAAGACTACAGAAGGGACTGCTGTTACTCGAGGCAAATACAAAAATACCCCTGACGAGAAATATATACAGGTGGCAGTGGACTTCAATAATTTCAATCATTTCGATGCTAGTTTGTCCCTTTCTAGAACACAAATCCAGCATGGATACAAATATTTCCCTAAATTCTACCTCGGCGTTAACAATGAGAGAGTGGTTGAAATTCAAGGTAACTTAATCAAAATTGAAATTGAAAAAAATTACATTTTCGGTGTTTTAGGGTCTGTCGAGTTCGTCAACAAAAAAGGCGTATCTCAATATCATGTAGACATGAAATTTCAAACGAAGCGAGTATCAGCCAAAATGTTCGGATACATTTCGAAAAAACAAGTGACGATCGCTGCACAACTAAGGTTGTTGTACAAATTCCCAAAAGCTCCGGAACAAGGTGTCGATCTGTCATTCTCATTGGCGAATAGGTCCAAGAGGAATTTCATGGACATCCAAGGATCGGCCAGCTTTGAGAGTTCCTCCTATCCACAGTACGACTTTGATTCGAAATTGAAGTTGTTGGTAGGTTGAAGAAACATCTTCATGTTTATGTCTTTACAATATTTTTTTTTACAGAGAGGACATGCACA
This sequence comes from Adalia decempunctata, assembly GCA_951802165.1. NCBI lineage: Eukaryota > Metazoa > Arthropoda > Insecta > Coleoptera > Coccinellidae > Adalia > Adalia decempunctata. Next base: position 7,093,416 of record OX637704.1, on the reverse strand, counting down.
TAGTGAAGGAGCCTTCAATGTGACATTCAATCATAAAGATGACCCCATGAAATGGACCAGTGTGGGAATTCAACTTATCGATAAATCACTCGATGATGGTACCAGACTGATCAACGCTATATTATCATTGTCCAAACCAACCAAAAACATCGATGTCAATGCAGATTTCAAATACCACTCAAAGGGACCTAGCACGAATGTAGATTTGATTGTTGATTATGCTAAAGATAAACGATTCTCCACTGCTGTATTCTGGTACCATAACAAAAGACCTTTGCTCGACTTCAAAATGGAGCTAAATGTCACGGTACCAAACTTCCATCCCATGATAGCAAATTTCAAACTTCACGAGAAACAATCCTCACATTTTGACGTGAGTATTCCTCAAGCCTTTTCTGGTCTTGTCAAGCTTGAGATGTTTGTTTTCCAGGTTTATTTCAATGGTACCTGGTTCAGCAGCCACAGCCTCTCGGCTTATGGCGTTTATATCGACAAGAGCACCTTGAGATCCTATGACTACCATGCTAAGGTTCTGGTCAAGTCACCGAGTTTCCAGGACGTTTTTTGTAATTTGAAGTATCATCGAGACAAGAATTCCTTCAAAGTAACCATGAAGGTGTGTTTAGTCCTCCACTTCTTTGTGACCTCATGTCTTATAACACTCCTGTTTTCAGTTCGATCAAAATAACACGGATTATTGGTTCCTCATTAAACATCTCAATGTCTCCCCTGAAGACTCCAGCACTATGGCCGAAGTCAAATACCAAAGTAAAGTATTTTCCATGCTGACAACAGTGCATACAGGAGACCATCAGAATGTCAATGTTGAAGTCCACATCGATGAGTGAGTACATTGGGTTGTGTCTCTAAGTTGTGATTGTATTACATTAAATTAATTTTTCCAAGAATGCGAGATATCCACTTTGCTGCATGGGCTCACAACAAAGTATCGTACAAAGCAGCTGGAATCGAGTTGAAATGGGACGCTAACAGAGATCCCAATCAAAAACTCGTCCTTTCTGGGAATTTCACCAAGGTAGCTCCATTCAACTACCTTGCAAATCTGCTCGCATCTTACCCTGGAAGAACCCTACTCGGCAACTATGAGTTTGTCCTAAAACGTAAGATGAATCCACATGAAAAAGTGAGATTATTCAAACTCTTCTGTTTATAGCTGGACATTTGAACACTCTGGTCAGACTTTCTTGGGATGACTACCAAAGTTTCGCTGTTATCTTCAATTCTGACTTCAACTTTGACACACAAAAGTACCTGATGGCAGATTCAGAGATTGTGACGCCTTTTGAAAATTGGAAACAGAGTTTCATAAACCTGGGGTAAGGCTCAAGTTAATTTCGAAGGCCCAGTTCTTATTCGATTTTTGCAGATTCGAACATAAATTGAACATGTACAGTCTGAATGGAAGTATTGAATGGGAAAGGAATCAACATATTTCTATAGATTTGTTTGGAAACTACACGAATGATGATGATTTCCTCGACTGTACATATCGGAGTATTTTATCTAGTACTTTGAAGAATATACCTTCCCTGAGTGCTTCTTTGGCTCACCTTCAGAATGGCACAAATACCGATACACTTCTGAGATTACAGGTAAGGTCAAGTTCAAGTGAAATTGAGATTTTTTTAAATGATAAGTTCCACAGTATGCGCCAGAAGATATCATTGATATCAAGAGCAAGTGGGAGGTAGTAGCTGATGCGAGAGGAAAGAACTATACAGGGACGGTTTTAACCAGTACACCATTCTCAGGATTCAATAAAGGATATCTCATCAGCAAAGTAATGATAACGAAAGACAGATATCTTAGAGGGGTCGCTGATTTAGATTTCGATTTCAAGAAGTTCTCTATAAGTGCAGAAGGTACAAAATTAAATGTTAGTTTGTCATCATCAATCATTCATACTATATTTTTTTGATAGGTCGACTTAAAAAATTAACAAACAGCATGCTCACCGTTAATATCACTACACCAATCGAAAAATATAGCACCATAACAGGAAAATTCGGGTTTATCGAAGACCAAAGATACCTGGTAGCAATGGTCACTTACCCCTCCAAAATGTTAGGGGTTGAAGTACTTTTATCAGTTCAAAGTCTGACAGAATTCGACACAAAATTCATGCTTGGAACGCCACTGGAGGTCTTAAAGAGAGTTGTATTGATTGGAAAATTGAAACCAGAATGTGTAAGTTGAATTTGAAACCAACTGATGAAATAACTGATTAAATGGTTTTCAGGCTGATTTCAGAGTAGGTTGGAACTCTCTCCTTGGTGGATTCACTGGGAAATGGCATTATGCTAATAGGCTGGACTTCGAATATTCATACATTCTGTATACTCCTTTGGAGGGTTTCGAAGAAAGCAGCGTTATTTTGAAGGTGATAGTGAAGGAAGGTATTGATGTAGAGACTTCAGTCAAATTATCAGGCCAAAAGGTAATTCAAATAAATTTTATCGATGGAATTTGGGAACTAAAGTTCATAAATTTTAACAGCTTGGAGCGAAAGTTTTTGGAGAAACTAAACCAGCAATCCTCAAGGAATTAGGCATAAAGCTTGATGAAATATACGGCAAGAAAAATAAAACGTTGTTATCTAGCGACAAGGAAGAGTTTGATGATGAGCTATTAAATTGGTCCGGCTTAGTTGAGATAGACACCCTTGTCAACCCTACAATCAAGGGAACCTTGGATATAGATAGGAAAGGACCTGTTTATACCATAAAGTCCAAACTAACAATGCCAGATGGATTGGCAGTTATTAATGATAGACTTGAATACTACGTATGTGCTCAAATTATTATGAAGAAAGTGCAATATTTTCTACTATATTGTTTTAGGGACCACTCACTATGAGAAATAAACTCCAAATTTCCACGCCTTACGACAGTTTCAAAAAAATCAATTCAAATTACGAACTGGATATATCCCCAGGACAAAACTATATTTTGAGTATCAGTTTGAGTTACCAGAACGGAAGTGAACTACTTCATGTAAGAATTAAAAAACATCACTGAGTCCCAAGCAGCTATCTTAAATTTTGGTTTCAGAACGAATTGACCGGAAAATATTTAATACAACAAGGAACATCCAACTTGGACAAGACTCACAACGTAACAATTCACACAGAAACACCAGCAGTAACTTTTCTCAATATAGATGGAGGAGGATTTTTCAGAATCCAAAATACGAAGCTGGACAAAAGATACACTGGTAACGTGTATCTTATCGCGAGTAGCATAGACGTGGCCTCTGAGGCAGAATTAAAGGTATGTATTCCATCTATGAAAGGTCGAATATCTTAATAACCGAATTATAGGTAAAAGAGGGTACTATAAATGCTGATCTCTATCTACGCGCCAAAACTGCTTCCATTTATGTACCTCCTGTGAGTCTGAAATACATGAAGAGCAATCGAGGTAGTGATAACACTGTTGAAGTTCACCTGAATATTCCAGAAGTGTTCAAGAATGAGGTAAGTCCTTGCAAATTTAGAAAAAGATTCGGTAACATTTTACACAATTTCTTCCTCTAATCAAGTTATAATAACTTTCAGATTTACGTACACTCAGATTGGGCTTATATTTCTGTGAGGCAGTTCAATATGTACCTCAACGTTCAAACACCATTTGACGGATTTGAAAAGTCCATCCTAGGTATTCAGGTAGCTCCAAAGGCAGACGCTCAAGTTGGAAATATAGTCATCGATATAAATCCAGTTGAAACAATTATAAATAATACATTCAAAAATGATGTATTTACTTCAGTTGCTCAACTGAAAATGAATGGAAAGAGGTGAGTGAGTGCTAAATGAAGAACTTCATATATTATGATGCCTGGTTTTCAGTATTCCCGTTTATTTGGAATGCAACGTCATCAAATCAACACCTCTATCCAGAACACTCGAAGGAACTCTTTCGATTGCCAAAAGACACTTTAACATAACTGGAAATATCGAAATCGCCGACAATCTACCCATGGGTGCTCATGTAGAATTGATACCAAAAGAAGGATCAGATGTTGCCATCCTTGATTATAAAATAACTGCCAGTGAAGAGTCAAAGTACAAATTCGTTGGTTCCATGAAGAATATGAAGAACTATTTGAACTTGAATGTGGACACTAAGGTCTTGAGCATCGTTGACTGGGATGCTGAAGCGATGGTGGGTTATTCATTAATGAAAGACGAAAAGTTTATTCAATATCGATATTTTTCAGATGAAAACTTCTATCGAACAGTATAAACTGTTCACTGTTGATGCTTCATGTAAAAAAGAAGCTGATACAAAAACTTTGAAGCTAGAAGCTCACACACCCATAAAAAAGTTGGAGAACATGAACATGGAAGCTTCATTAAAGTGAGTATTTGCTTCACATTTTGTTCTCCAATATCTCAATTTTTCTCTCAATTTTTTAGAAATACTAAAGACGATAATGATCTGCAAGCGACCTTCAACATATACAATAGTACAGGCAGTTTGCACCTGAATTGGTTATGGATCTACCTAGAGAATATGAGAGTAGATTTTGCATCTCAACTGATAAGAGCCGATACCGAGAAAACAACTAACTTCAAAGGACACTACGTAAATCCCAATAAAGAGAATAAGGAGGTTCGAGTAGGAGCCGACATCAGTTTAGATAAAAAATGGAGCACTGGGTCCAACATTACTCTAATCCTCCCAAACATACAAAATGTCTCATTGGATGGAACCCTGAAGTTACCCTCAAAAGAGGTGCATGCAGCCAAGGGCAAACTCATGTACACTACACCAATCGACCAAGTTGAGTTTTTGGCCAAATACCAAACTGAACTCTCAAAAAAGAATTATGCTGTGAACGGTTCAGCCTATGTAACTGTAAGTCAATTCGATATATTTTTGAGATAGATCAGTTTCAATTATTTTTTTACAGTCTGAAGGGGAAGACAATCGCATCAACGGAAATTTAGGTGTGGAATGGGCTCTAAATAAAGCCTTGAATAACATTATAGAATACGCAGAGGTCGGGGAAGGATACGATGTGAAATACAAACTGTCTACACCGAAATATAAGAATAAGAAGGCTTTAGTATTCGATGGCAGTTACAGGAGATCAGATTTCTACCATAACCTAACGTAAGTTGAAGACATCAGCATATACTTCATGATAGTCTACATCAATCCTTATTTATTCCAGATGCAAACTCTTCAAACCAGAAGATACTGCTGTAGGATACGGCAAGATTAACTTCAAAGAACTAGCAAATATGAATGGATTAGTCAATATAACGATACCTTATGAACATATGAATTTCGCAGGAATGAATTTCTCTACAGAAACATCCGCTAACGTTTATAACCGCTATTTGGAGGCATTCTGGCCTGACAATTCCGCGAAAATAGACGCAAAATGCGACATAACAACCGGTGCGACACTTCTACACAGGACAAGAAAAGGCTCCGTCGTTATTGAAATTCCCATTGCATCCAGACATGTTGCAGACATCGACTTCATATATCAGGTAAATTTAATTGCCGTAAAAATAATTCTCAACTCATTTATCCCAACGGGGAGATTGATTGACAAGCTGACAAACAAGAGACCGGGTTAGCGCTAGGCCTCCCTGTGACACTGCGACCAACTTGGGTCTATTGTATCACTCTTTCGTCAGTGGTTCCTCACGAGAATAGGTTTGTGTCCTTTATCAGGTTCAGTAGCCTTTTTATGAGGTTTTTCGGATTCATTCCCGTTTCCGGATTGATTTCACCGAAGATTCTGTGGCGCCTTCTTCCCAAGGCGTCGCATTCAAAAATTATGTGAGAGGCTGTTTCTTCCTCTTCACCGCAGAGTCTGCAATCCACGGGTTCTCCAAGTATTCCTATGGTGTTCAGATGTTTTCTAAGGCCGCAGTGTCCCGTCAGTAGACCTACTATTATACTTGTTCTGTTTATAGATTCAAAAAGTCAGCCGTCAAGGTTTGGCTTGTGCGTCCTACCATGGCTTTGCTGTGTGTTTGCCCGTCGCTCTGTTCCCAGTGTTGTCGGTGTCTTTGTTTTATCCACTCCTCAATCAGGGTCCTGCATCGGTTTTTGCTGATTCCAAGCACAGGTTCTGGCCCTGTGAATGGCGTTTCAGATGCTTGTCTTGCTAACTGGTCTGCTTTTTCGTTGCCCGCTATTCCCTTATGACCTGGCACCCGCATCAGAGTGACCTTGTTGTGTTTATCCAGCTCCAGAAGGTCCTGGAGGCATTCCCAGACGAGTCTAGACTTTATCTGTGTCGAGTTGAGGGCATTGATGGCGCTCTGGCTGTCAGAGAGAATGTGGATGTGTTTTCTTTGGTAGCCACTTTCCAGGTTCTTCTGTATGCATGTCCTAATGGCATGTGTTTCAGCTTGAAATATCGTGGCGTGTTTGCCGAGAGGTATTATGTAATCCCTTCTTGGCCTCAATCCATGTATTCCCGCTCCTGTTCCTTCATCTGTCTTAGAACCGTCTGTGTACCACACTATTTCTGCAGATGATTGTGATTCTATACTCGAGTCCCATCTGTTCCAGTCGAGCTGTGTTTTGAATGGTTTTTCGAATGAGTATAGAGGTTGCATGTAGTCTGAAATCATATTGAGCTCGGCTACGTCAGCTACATGAGTGATTCTGGTGTGCCCAGTTGTGCTGGTTCTCCAGTTTTTTGTTTGGATCAATCTGTATGCACCCATCCTGGCCTCTCCCATGACATGTATGTCAAGGGGTGAGAGGTTGAGGATGACCTCCATAGCAGCTGTTGGAGTGCTATTCATTGCACCCGTGATGCAGAGACAGGCAAGCCTTTGGATTTTTCCAAGGTTGGTTTTTGCCTGTCTCTGATTTGTTTTTGGCCACCACAGGAGTGAGCCATAAGTGATTCTGGGTCTTATTACCGCTGTGAAAAGCCAGTGCATGGTTTTCGGTTTGATTCCCCAAGTTTTTCCAAAAGCTCTCCTGCATATCATAAGTGCCGTTTTACTTTTGTTGATTACATGATGTAGATGTGGGTTCCAGGTTCCAGGCTAGTTTCTTATCGAGAATCAGCCCAAGGTATTCTACCTGTTCTACAACTTGTAATGTTTCGCCGAAGAATCTGGGAGGTGTGAGATCTCCCATGTTTCTTTTGCGAGTGGAGGGAATAAGTGCTGTTTTGTTCGGATTTGCCCTTAGGCTATCTCTGTTGCACCATTCCTCTACAGTCCTCAGTGCGTCAACGGGGAGAACACATTGCCATTAATATCCTGCAATAAGCTCTGAAAATAAATGAGAACAGACATCAAAATCAAACCGAACAATTAACAAAACCGCACTCATTCCCAAGCTAAAAAGGAGCAGCTAGACGATTTTAAAGCTCCTAGTCTCTTCCATACACGTAGTCGCGCATAATCTCATTGGAAAAGGTTCCAAGTTGGAACTTCAAACACCTTCCGGATGATCTGATGAACATCAAAGGCAACCTGCTTCCATAAGGACTATCACATGCCTTTCCAAAGTACTGTTAAAAATATACTCCTCTCCTCACCCTAGGCACTCCTGTCCTTATACATACAATCTTTCCACATAACAATGAGACTTAGAGGCTGCAATTTTGTTCATCTCGCCCTCCTAGTGCCTCTGCCTCAATCTACAAATCCACATCCTTTTCAGGAATCCCCATTACTGAGTCTCGGAAATGCCACCGTGGACTACAACGGAAATAAGATTCTGGATGGCAAATACAATTGCAAATCAACATCGAGAGCTGGATTCGAGGAGGAAAACACCCATGTTGAGCTCATCAACAGTTTCGTTCCCATTGGAGTAGATTACATACATGGTTATGAATACGGAGCACCAGAAGGAGGTGTCGTTGCCCCTTCCAAAGTAAGTGTTATCAAACGAAGAGCATTCACCATATGAATCAACTAACTATTTTTTAGGATACCAAGAACATCAAACTTTACCATTTGGTGAATCGTACCAAATTCGCAATCGAAGGTGATCTGGTTATTGGTACAGTATCCACTGGACAGCAGTTAGGCTTAAGGGTGAAGCATCTGAACAAAACTGTTAAATTCAAGAGTGACTATGACATTTTGGACCAGGAATATAGGCAACATAGCCGATTGGAATTGGCACCAGCCACTTGGATAGAATACAATGTCAGCTTGAAGAACGAAACTGTGGTGAGTATTATGCTTTCGGAAAAGGAAACTTTCACATTTAATTACTGCACGTGAGAAGTTACCATACGAATATCATGTAGGCAATTTACATTTTTATTGATGATTTGCATTTTAAGGACCAGGACTTCGATGCTCAGAGGTTACAGATCGATGTTCAGTACCCATTGCGCAATTTCACAGCAATTGGTTCTTACAAAATTGGAGAAAACAAGATATCCTCTGATGTCAAATTGGAGTGGGACGTAGAAAATAGATCTATTGATGCGGGTCTCGATTGGATCAAAGTTTCAGACAAACACGAACAGGTTTTGCTTACTTTTAGACATCCAACATTCGAAAAGGTAACAAAACCTTCACCTAATTCTTGATTCATTTGAATCGTAAATTCCTGGATATACCATTGCTTTCGATTTCAGGATGTGACCCTTCTGAGCGAATACGAATATGATGCCACTAAAATTGTCGATACTCGCGTCAAGTTCGATTACGCTTTAGATCCTGAACAGACGTTTGTTATGGGTGGAAGACTGGATGACCACTCAAGTACCAACGTTTACAATTACACCTACTACTTATACGCAACACATAATGCCACCAACCTGGACCTACAAGGTCGAGGTGACATCTTTTGGATGCCCGATGTTTATAAAACAAGCCATTACAGGGAATACAAAAGATCCTATCTTCCACCTCAACCTTCAGAAGGACTCATCAGGTTGGACCTCATACGAAACGAAATCGAACTGAAAGTAATAAACTTTTCTCCTATTGTCAAACTTCAGACTACAATATAACAACAAAATTTTTCAGAGGGACAGTCTGGGTCAGCTTTCGCACCTCCAAGCGTCATATGGCGCTGATCATCCCAAATATACCGGAAACTTATCTATAACCCACGATTACAACGATGCGATTGGTGATTATTATCTGAATCTAGACGAAAAAATATTCCACCTGGATTACAATATGACATCAGGTAGGACACAATTTAGAATTTGGAGAATTCACTAAATTATTAAATATGAATTTCAGATGGCCGTCAAAGTTTGCATATGTATGGAGATATTCCAGACGCGAGAAATGCTAAATTCAATGCTTGGCGAGATTATGACGATATAAGAATCATGGATGTTACCTACTATTTGAGGATGAACCACTCTAGACTTATTGTTTCCAACCTCATATGGAGACCAGCACTTCTTCGTGAACTACAGGTAATTAATTTATTATAATTGTGGAATTATGAGAAAATTCTTAATTATTTTTTCAGTCGGGCTTCCACGAAGGTCTGCATTCAGTCTATAACTACGTCATACAAAATATAAACGATACACGACATTATGTAAGATCGGAAATAAGAGAATCCATTTCCGGTATTTGGTCAGAAGCAGAACCCCATCTTCAAAACTACTTGAATGACATGCGGTAAGTTAATGAAAATACACTGCGCAAAAAAAATTAACGCACATTATGGAAATCTATAATTTATTCTACAACTGAAGGTGTTCTCAATGATAATTATTTTTATCAGAATTATGCATGCATATGTTATCCACTTTCAACATTTTTCTTCAATACAGATGTTTTCTCCCAGCAGGAATAAAAAAAGATGATATTATCAGATTTTGAATGTATTGGCTCCATTCTAAAATCAGTTGTTTTCTTTCGTTTGATTTTCGCTATGCAACGCGAAACACGCAATTTGACCCAAGAGGAATGTGCCCAAGCGGTAGTTTTGCGAGAAGAAGGGTGGACATACACAAGAATTGCAGAAAGGTTTGGAGTTTCCCATACAAGTGTGTCCAGAATGTTGCAGCGATTCAGGGAGACAGGTATGAATGGCCGAAGACCAGGACAGGGTAGACCACGGGTAACAACTGCCATTCAAGAACGTTACTTGAGAGTTTCTTCGTTGAGACAACGGTTTGCAACCGCTCGCCTCCTTCAAAATCAGCTTGAGCAAACTCATGAGGTGCAAATTAGCACTCAGACAATAAGAAATCGCCTCAGAGAATATGATTCAAGGCCTCGTGTCGCGGCAAGAGGCCCAGCTCTTACCCCAGCCCATCGAAGGGCGCGTTTGGATTTTGCGAGAGAGCATATCCATTGGGAAGAGGCCGATTGGGAAAGAGTTCTCTTCACAGATGAGTCTAGATTCTGCCTCTACCATTGTGATCCACGTTCCCTTGTATACAGACGTCCACATGAAAGATATGCTCAGTGCAATTTCCTGAATACTACTGGTTTCGGGGGAAGGATCGATTATGGTATGGGGTGGAATATCTTTGACTGCTCGCACAGACCTAGTGGTCGTTGATAATGGAGCTAAGAATGCTGGTAAGTATATAAGGAACATATGAAAAAGGATAATGGGAAGTAGGACAGCCAATAAAACACAACCTCTTACTTCAGCAACGTTTCGTCCATATATTTGGACTTCTTCACAGCTACAATATGTACATTGCGAAGGACGTGAAATGGTTGATATATATAAGGAACATTCTTGAAGAGCATGTAGTGCCATTTGCTCCATACATTGGTGAAAATTTCATTGTTATGGACGATAATGCCAGACCCCATCGTGCGCGCATCGTTCAGGAGTACCTTGAAGAGGTTGAAGTGAAGTCTCTCGAATGGAATGGCCAGCAAGAAGTCCAGATCTCATTCTGATTGGGCAGGTTTGGGACAACCTCAATAGAAGGCTGAGAAGTTCAGAAAATAATCCAGCTACTCTTAATGACTTAGGAATCCAACTCTGAGAAATCTGGGAAGGATTAGATCAGAACATTTTAAGATCACTCATTTTGAGTATGAACCGTCGTTGCCGAGCTGTAATTAACGTAAGGGGTGGAAATACCAAGTATTAAATCACTTATCAGCATTTCGGTATTTTGCAAATTGTTCATTTCTCTTCTTTCACATAAGATTCGGTGAAATCCTGAATTTTTCTTCCATTTAATGTGTCTTGTTTTGTTCAAAGCCTTCCCGAGAGAACATAAAAAATAAGTTAAAAAGTCAATGTAGAGTTAACTTTCATTAAAATTGAGACTTTCAGAATGTGCGTTAATTTTTTGCGCAGTGTACATAAACTTCCAAAATGAGCTCGATCTTTTCAGTGAACTGAGGCTAATCGAGGAAGACCTAGAACATTTAAAGGTATTCTTAAACAATTCCTACCATGCCAACGACTTTTACATCAAAACTATAGTGGGCTTCACTTCGTACGCATTCGACGAGCTGGCCTTGAAGAAACACTTCGAGTCCGTCCCTGCCATCATTTCCGAAATTTGGGGTATAATGGGAGAATCCGGAAAGAAAATCCAGAAGAGCATCGAGTGGGTTATCGAAAAAGTAAGATTACACTTTATTAATCCACCATAAAGGAAGGAATGTCAACTGGCGTTTTACAAAAGTATTCGTACTCACTTGGTCGTGTGGTTCTTTTTAGATCAAGACATATTACAAGAACATCACTGTATTCACCAGGCAGTTGTTGGATGGAGATCCAATACAACATCTATCTGACGCTTGTTCGAATCTCTTGGAACAGTATGACGATTTCATCAGAAAACTGCACGTGGCCTTCATTCAGTACATAGAAAAATTGTGGCATCAGACTTACAACTTGATCGTGGAGAATTGGCACAAGATGTTGATAGCCATAGAACCAACATTCCTAAAATTGGTCGCGTATGCCGAAAGCATTGCCTGGTCAACAAGTCAACAGTTCCTAGGTATGGAAACTCTTTCTTGAACGAGACAACCATAACAACGCCTTTTTCCGTTACAGATTTCCTCTACATCCGAAAGAACGAAATAATGGAGTCTCCCTACTTCGCAAAATTCACGAATTTCACCCATGATGTCGACAAATTCTATAAGGATATAACTGGAAACAACACGTTGTCCAGCATGGTCAAATATACGAGGATCAGTTGGAACTTCTTACGAGAAAGGTACATGGATAAATTGCCGTTTGCTAAGGAATTAGAAGCCATAATTCGAGAAATAGTTGGGGATTTGAATGAGCTGAGAAAACTACCGTCCGTAACCTTCGTTGAGGAAAGACTGAATCATATATGGGGCAAACTGGTTTGGTTCTACGAATATTTCGATGTGGAAACGAGACTTCAGAATTCCTTGAAGGTGCTGCGTAGGAAAGTAACAGATTACTCGCAGACTGCTCTACAGGCTGAGAATAGGTATCGAATACCAAAAACCAAATTCATCTTCGATCCCAACAGCGGAAAAATGCAATGGGAACAGAAACTGCCAATGTCTTGGCACGCATTCAACGAAACACCTAATTTCCATGTAAGCTTTTCACAGTCTACAACATCCATTATAATTCCAAATAATCTTAGAATGTTAAATTCATTACATTCCTTTTGCAGGAAATTCCTGAAATTAAAGCTTTGTATGATGTCCAAAATTTCTTCGTCTCATCCCACACCAACTTCTGGACCTTCTACTATGATTACAAGCCTTACACTGATCCATCAGAATGGTTCCCACCCTTCAAAGGTAAGTTTATGACCACAATAAGAAAAACTGAGATATTCAAAGTTATTTTTCAGCACAAGCCCTGATAATCGGAAACAACCATTTCATCACCTTCGACAAAAAGTACTTCGACTTCAAAGAAGACTGCTCTTACCTTCTAGCGTCAGATATGAAAGACTCCAACTTCACTCTGGTGGTTTCTTATGGACAAGATATAAACGCTCCTGAGCTTTTATTATTAGTAAATAAAACTCTGATAAGAATCAATATTTTTACTGATGTAAGTAGACAGAATAATATCAAACTAGAAAAATTCAAATCCTCATTTTCATTCAGGTTATAAAAGTAGGCGATGCCCCTCGTTCACAACTTCCTATCGAAATAGATGATACCTTCATCCATAGAGAATCTGGAATAATAACAGTTGAGAGTGCTTCTGGATTTGTCCTGGAGTGTAATACAAAATTTAAGGTTTGCACATTCGAGTTATCAGGTAAGATTTATATTTTTCATTTACATCGAAATGCTAGAATAATCTTTTCTTCAGGCTGGTATTTCGGAAAAACAGCAGGACTGCTTGGAACTATAAATAACGAACCAAGTGACGATTTCTTATCCTCAACCAGACAACGACACAATGAAACTAACGTAACACCTTTCGCCAGAAGCTGGGCACTAGACCAAAAGTGTGCTAAATCAATTGCACCACCCAAACAAAAAAACAACGAGATCAATAAATACGTGGCTCAACTTTGCGACGACTTATACGCCAACAAACTATCCCAGTTTGAGTCTTGCTTCGAGAGAATTTCAAAACAACCCTTCTTAGACATGTGCATGAGTAGCTCAACAACAGAGGAGGCTTGCAGTTCTGCTGCAGCATACACCACCCTGTGCTCCTATGAAAACACACCTTTGAGAATGCCAGATTCGTGCATTATGTGAGTGAGGTTTTAACACATAAAAAACTCGAATTAATGTGTTACCTATTTTTCAGGTGTCATCTACCAAATAATTCTCTGATCTATGAAGGAGAACTGGTTAGATTCACACCAGAAAACACACAGCCCTCAGCAGATGTCGTTTTCCTTATTGAAACTAAACAGTGCAATGAGAACTTAACTTCTTCAAAGAATATGAAGCTTTTAATCGATTCCCTAGACGAAGAGCTAGTCGCCAATAGTATAATGACGAACAGGTATGCATCAAGTTAAAGCGTCAGAAATGAAATGTTAAAATATTATTGTTTTCAGATATTCAGTAGTACTGTTTGGGGGAGACGGTGTATACGGAGAGCCAAGAGTTCGTTCTCTCAATGGTCAGATTTTCACGAATTTCTCATTGGTGATGGAAACATTAGCTAATATTCCAATTGGTAAGAATACCTTGAATTATATGCAAACAAAATTGTATTAGCAGATTTGTATCTGACGCATACGCAAACCCCAAATGCAAATACATTAAAATAACAAATTTTAGGTAATGGCAGTGCCGATATTTTCAACGCAATGGTTTACGCATCAAGACTCAATTTCCGACCGGCTGTTTCGAAAATATTTATATTGTTACCATGCTCGGAATGCCACGAAAATAGTATGAAGGTAAATATATCAAGAATACTTCCATACAAAAAATATCTAACGAAAATCTATTTCAGTACGACTACCCAATACTGCATCAACTACTTTCCGAAAATGATATTTCTTTGCATATATTGATGAAAGAAGATTTCAACCAGAAACTAAGAGACAATAAAATACCGTATGGTGAGTAGAGTACTTTGCAATTTTACGCATATTTTAGTTAAATTTCTCTTTCGAAAGGTATCGATAGTACGCGAGCCTACACAAAGAAAGACGCCCGTACTCTAAAGGGTGATGAAGTACTGCGAAACCACATAAAACTGCCTAAAACAACGATGGGATTGTGCATGCCTTTAGCTCTTGAAACTAACGGTATGTATCCATCTTAAATCTTCAATAGATATCATCAGTGAAATTTCTGTTCAGGTACACTATTCGCATCCAAATATGTGAGAACTGGCAAAGATGATTCTGTTAAGAAATTCATCTCAGTATTCACAAAACGTGTGGCAGCAGGTGCGCACAGGTTGGATTGCGTAGATTGTGAATGCACTGGCTCGAACAATGGACTATCTTTCATGGAATGTTCTTCATGTCACTCATCCAGAGCCACAATAGATTACGTAAGTTAAAAGCGAATTCCCATTCACAAGTTTTCAATAACTCTGATATTTTCATAGGAATTCGAAGAAGATGAGCTCCTGCTGAAACTCCAGCCAGGGGAAAATATGTTCTAATATTAATGGTTCCTCAGTAATTTATTGATTCGTGTTTCGAAAAATTGATTGTACATAAACGAATTTTTTCTTGAAAACTATTTCATTTCCCTTAACCTAATGCTAATAAAATTAGGCGTGATTGGTATAACTTATGGAACCGAGTGAATATCTTTAAAAACCAGAAGATTTTTGTTCTTTGCATATGAACTGAAAGATTTTCCAACAACTTGGATATTCATGTCAGTCCAGTTTTGCATTGCCCCATGTTAGTTTGAGGATTGAATGTGCGTTACGTCATCGAGTTCAATTTTATCCGACAATAATTTTGCCCACGTGTATATGGGTGATATCTTCTTATCTTGGACGAAAGTCATTAATTGACCATATTCACCGTCGCCATATTGTTGTGCGACAATACCAACTACCCAGGGTTCTCAACATCGAATGACGAAAGTCACTAATTTCTTAGGACCGCGAAAGTTTAAATGGAAATATTTTGATGTCAGTTTTTTATTTTTAGATCTATTTCTTGCCGAACAATTACTGACACAGCAACCATGGCCTCCACTATACTGATATCTACCCATATTTCCTGGATTTTATCTCAAAATACTTGACCAAAGTTTACCACCAATTTTATATAACCTCTCATACCACACACCATACCAATAATCTGATAGTATTTTTGATAAACTCAATATTTCTCCGTTGGGAACACTGGGTAGTTGGTATTGTCGCACAACAATATGGCGACGGTGAATATGGTCAATTCCAATGTTCATGACGGATACGTCAATTAGGGTTAGTTTTTGGAATGATGACATAAAATACAACCTTATTATCGGTTGCATGCATTAATAATTAATGGATGGAGAAACCGAGGTTAAAAATAGTTAAGAATTCAAACAGTTTTATTAAATATATCTGAGATGACATTCAACAGCAAAAGAATTTATTCAAGAATATTGCAGAACATCTGAAAACTATAAAACAATGCCTGATAATATCATATATACAAAATACCTTTGTAACACACCAGATTGAACATTTTGAGAGTTAAAATACATGAAAGGAGTATAAACAAATACATGATCGGAACAATTCTTAATTCGCATAAGTCACAAGCCTTGAATTGAACAATCTCCAACGAGTTTTCAATTATCAAAAAACACACAAGTTCACTCTGGAGTACAACCTTCCAAATCATAAAATCATTCACGAGCGCACCATTTAATATACAGGCCAACATATTGTTGGAAGTTTATTGTATAAACTTCAATATCAATTCGATCCTTTATTATATAAGCGAGGAAGTACTCCCTTTCAAAACACTATAAATATTTAGTTCAATTCTAAGTGAAACAAATGACCATGAAATTCAAAACACTGGTCTTAATCCGATCATTCAATACTCCCGACATTGTTATCTGACAACTGTTGACATGTATCATCAAATACTTACTTATACTCTTTGAAAGTCCAATATATTATCCATTAATAGCAGTAAAAAATCAAGTGAGAAACAAAAACATTCTAGATAAATAGTCTGAAATATCGAGTTATAGTTCTTGGTTTTGATGTAAATGCTTTCAAGAATAATAAATTGTCGGATGAATTCGAAAGACATTCGAAATGCCTTCAATCACTTTCTAATATTGTCAAGAATAAGTAGATTCCACACATTTTGGATCCATTAATGAAAGACTAGGTTGCACACGAATTGAAAAATTATATATATATACAAACAATTTAAAAACACACTACCTTTAATAATTGAAAATTTGAAACAACGATCATAACAGTTAAAATCGAACAAATAAAATTGATAAATAACATTAAGTTTCCGACTAGCTGAAATTCATTTATTTTTCAGAAATATATTAGAAAATGATCACATCTGCACGATTTCGAATGCCAGAGCTTTTGTACTTGCTGAAAATTTATATTCAAATAGGAATAAGTTAATAAATACTAAGAAAAAAGTTGTTAATTGCTGCCCCGCTATCGAATTCAGAATAAAAAAGTCATTCTAGAAATATGAAATGAAAAACTAGAAAGAATCAAGAATAAATACAATCTAGCAAATGAAAAAACTGGAGGGGAAACTTTATATTCAATATATATTGAGAAACATTTTGGCAATTAGAGGAATCTATACAAATTATATGGCAACATCACCAGTTATAATGTTTCTTCATATTTACACAACTATAACATGCAACACATTCACGGGTTTACACTTCACATAGAGAATTCCGCGGACTTTTCAGCTCTATCTTCTATGAAAAATCAAATTTCCATGGCTAGAAAGATGACTCAATAGCAAAAATGAATGAATTGATAACGATATTAAACAGTGAATATCCAAATCAATTCACATCTGAAAAAATAGGACCATGTATTGAATCAATAAGTTCAAGATAAAAACAACATAAACTTGAGTACTTTTCAAGTTTTTCTTCAACATTTATGCATTGGAAGAAAATTTTAAATTAATCGTGAGAGTGACTGCCGTTGAAACTCCCATTTGTGAGATCAATGGACTTGTCTCACGATTTTTAGTTCGTTCAACAGTATTTTCAAATTGGTGAGGGCACATTTTTTTACGATTTATTCACATGATATTCACTATTTAAATCTGAACTTATTTTCTCGGAATTGACTCAGAGAACTTTCTGAATAACACATATCTTTTCTATGAATAGGGATGTTGACTATTTTTTGGAAATGATTTTAATTTGTAGATAAGCCCTATACAAACACGAAAAAAATATTTTCATGGAAAAAATATAGCAAATACCAATAAAAAATGCGTAAATAAAAATAGTTTTCAAAATTCCCGCTGAAACGAAGTGATTATGATGACGTCACTATTCGGTAAACAGACTTAGCCGTCTGTCAAAGCGAACTGATCTTGTGTGATTTCTTGCGAAAGAATCGTTTGCGTAATAACAAATAATTGTAAAATAGTTCGCTGGTGATACGTTTTACTCTCTTCTGTTCTTCGTAAGTTCGTACTCGTTATGACAGTAAGGTTATGGGTTAGCTTGTTTACAGAACAGTGACGTCACGTATTCTCATTCGTGTTTGCAGTCACGTGATAAACGGTAATAGATTACACATTTTAAATCTATTTTATTTAGTTAAATGAGAGTAATAAGATCACTAAAATATTATTATAGTATTTCAAAAACTACCTTCAATGTGGAAAACCTCAATTTATATGAATTTGTAACATGTGTCAACATCCCTATTATGGTTGATGAAAGTTTTTGTTAAATCCGCTCTGCGTCCTATAGAATATGCCATGATCCATGAATATCGAAACGATTTTTGATACACTCGCAATATTTATATTATTTTTTCATGTGGATAGAGCGGGACAAGTCCATTATAACGCAATACCGAACCTGTTAAATCATATATCAATTGCTTGAATCTGATTTTGTTTGAAAACAGTAAAAAATCGATGGATATTTTAAATCAGTAGAAAAATATATATTTCATGACCAACTTGTCATTTAGAAAATATCTCACAATGGATAAATTTTGAATTCAAATTTGAATTATTCTCTTCGATATAAAAAAATTCGCTTCCAATAAATCTGATTATTTGATTGCAAAATATAAAACTATCTTGGGATGGACAGATTGAGATGTTTTTCACATTAAATGTAATAAAAAAGTATCTGACATCGGCGATTTTCACCTGAAAGGAATTATTTTTGCAGATCCATAATGGGTACTATTGATAGAAAATGTCAAAACTTTTCAATGTTACGCAAATTTCACGTCCGAAAACACCTACTTTTTTTCAAAGTTCAATCAATACTAGAGCGAAAATTAGCACCATCCAAAAAGATATCTTGATTTCCAATGCAAATCAATTCAATGAGAGGTAAATGAATACCATTATCACAAAACAAATAGTCATTCAATCCCCTCCCTCAGTTCGGGCAAATAAACTTGGAAAAACAAAAAACTTGGATTCCTGAAATGAAACAAACTATATAAAAAATCACTTCTACCCCATGTTGAAAAAATTAAACAGAAAACTCAAATGGTATACACAAAGCAGTTGAAGAACATTTTACTCAATATGTGAAAAATGTTCTTACAATTTGCTTTTTTCAGAGGTCCATGAAAATTTATTGATGATATGTCAAATTAATAACTTTCTGTTAAAACTTTTCATGTGTAGAAGAAATTTTGTATTGAAGAATGGGATAAATCAAAATATAACTGTAGAAAAGTGCCGACAAAAAAAATAGTCAAGTCGTCTGGTTCTGTAAGGGTAGATAACAAGAAGGATACTTACATATTAAATTACAATATTCGTTGTTTGAATCAAGATTATGAATGAAAAGTAAGACAATTTTCTGATTGTTGTTATTTTGGAAAGGTGCTGTACTGAAGAATTGTTATCTAGAATGCTTTTATCAACGGAAGCAATGTACTTATCAAGTTTTCATATTTTGCATAACAAAATATTTAATCAGATCTCTAGAACATATTTTGGCGCTCTCAATGGTTACCACAAGAGCGAAAAAGTTTTCTCTAAACGCCCACTTCATGGAAGCGGCAGAAAAAGGCATCAAGCCCATGGTAACTGGTTTTTGCCCAATCTACACTAAAACTCCATCTCTCTTTAGTACACTATCACAGTCATTTTTTCCTGGTGTTTGATGTTCATCAAATTCAACTTTTGTTCGTTTAAATATATAATACAATTCTGTTCCATATGAATTTGTTAAAGTTTGTAAAATTATCATCACAATTCAACATCATGGAAATATAAGTCACAGCAGCTTTTTATATATCACAAACTCTTTGAAAGTTGTACATTCGGTGAATTGGATTGGAATAGAGGGCCCCAACAGGATATAACAGTTTGGTCTTTAAGGAATCATTATGTATCTCCAATGAATTTGTGGCATAGTGAAGAACCAATTCCTTCAAATTCGGATAAATGTTATACGGCTCGGCAAATCCAAAACCAGCTTTGGTACGTTGAATGATACAATGGTTCACAACTCCATTGCAAGAAATTGACAATGCATATTGGTCCGTGCTTGATTTTCGAATTAAAAAAGTACCATCGAGGGTATTGGTCAAAACACGCTCCGCTTTTTGCCTTGAAAAGTCTAGCATGAGCCAAGTACGCTCGTCGCTATGTGGGCAATCTTCCAGATCGACATTCTCTGTTAACAGCCCATTTTCAGACCGATTCAGTTTCTGGTTTATCTTGGTCAGCGGCACTCCTCTCTCCTGTAACCAACGAATATACTTCTCCTGATCCTTTATCAAACTCAGAATAATTAATTTTTCCGATGTAACCTCCCTATCTAGGGTCTTGTTGTATGCAATACGTTGAAGCAAGTTTTCAGTCAGTTGTTTGCAACTTTCCTCGATCATTGCGCATCTTTCCTCCAATATCCTCACATTTGATTCCAGTCCTCTTGTCTCGTCAGACTGGCCATCTTGCTCACCGACAGACTTCTGTATTTCCACTTGGTCCTTCAACACTTTCAACAATTCTTCGAGGGCTTCCTGCGCATAACGTTTGGTGGTTACTTCGTGTTTCGTTTGAGCGAATGCTTTCGATAATTCAGCCAATTTCCTGTTGTTCATCTCCAATTTATTGGTAATTTCATTCAAATTGGCCCAAAGTTTATCATCGTTGTCGTATTTAGCTGCTTCGTCATCTTGGTTATATTTAGATAGAGGGTAGAGCAATTTGACATCTAGAGAAGCGTTGTACAATGACAGAGAACAATGACGAAAATGATTAACTAGTTCTATCACTGAATCGAATGTGTAAGGTTCCGTAAATCCGTATTTTCCGTTTCTATGGCATATTTTGATTAATTTATTAGCACCGCCTTTTCTTAGAGTGAGTGTGTATTCGCCGCATTTGCTCGAAGCATCTCTTACCAAGAACGTACCATCCACTGTGTTTTGAAGCTTTTCCGTAACTTCTTCTCGACTTATGTTTCCCCAATACCATTCGGAATCCTGAAGCGAGGGATTGCCGACACTGGGTACTTCTTTAATAGCTGCTGATGTACTAGTCAAATTATCAGCTCCCATACTCATAGCCGAATATTTCCTTGGAGGAATAGCGGGTGCGCACGCGAACTCTGGTAACGATTCTCCCCAAGAACAATTCAATAACAACAGTTCCATAACTCTGTTATGACCTTCCGTGTTGTACACTATCTGGATGATTCGCTCCCAAGAAGGACGCATTATGATGTAGCACAGAACTTGGATGAGATTAGTTGGCGGACTCTTGTTGCCCCTCTTGAATTCCATCTGACACATTCTGCACAAATGTTGCATAAAGTATTTCAAGGTCGATTTGTGGTCAAGAGGAAGCTCTTCGACTAGTTCTCGGAGGGAGTTGGCACATTGTTCGTTACTCCGGATTTCTGAAGGGAAAAAAATACTTAATGCAAATTGAACAAACTACACGGAATGAACGGTGCATGACCGTTCATTTATAACTTGATTCCACAGTTAATGAATTCGAAAGGGTGAATTTCGATATATTTGATAGAAAAGCATTTTTGTTAGTGCCGCAACCAACCAAAAATAGGAATAAAATCAACCGCAAGTGTGCTTATACAGTTTCAAATGTATCCACCTGACGGTTGAACGTCCTAAATTTTCCATGCAAATTATTTGGAATCTTGAAAGCGCACGGAAACTGCTTCTCACGAACATAGGTATAATTGAGTGAACTCACTTGCTGCCTCCAAGAATTTATCGTACCACTGTACTGGAATTAAGGGATCCGGTAATTCCCTCAAGTACTTTTTAAGGATTCCAGTCAGTAAAACTGCCGAACGATCAGTGAGGTCCGTCTCTCCAAGGCTCTCGTCGGTGGACTTGGCGAATTTGAGAAGTTCTTCTGCAGGGGCTGGTGTACAGTACATGTTGTACAGGCTCAACCTCAAATCTTCTTGCGCTAATTTCTCCAGCTGTTGACAAACTCTGATCACGAATCTTGGTGCGTCGTTTTCGATCAATTGGCCGCACAATGAAGCTCCGAAAAATATCCTGAATTGGTGTTGCTGACAGCTAGATAACCCTGAAAGAAGTGAAATACCTTTCAACGAGTGTAGATGAGAATCAACGGGATGGAGACAGGATTGAAAGAAAAGCAACCGCATATGTTTAAAATTTCAGCTTCCGGAATTGCTGAGTACCAAATTCATGGAGACAAAATTCGATCCCAATGATTCAATTGGAATAAGGAATTCATCATAATCCTTTTCAATATAAAGTTCAAACGCATGTAGCCAAATCTGAACTAAGGAAAGTTTTCACATGAGGGCAAATCAAAAAACCCAAAACTATTCTGATAAATTCAAACCGTCAAAAAGGGAAATTTTGGGGATGATAACATGTAAGGACGTTAGATAAACTCACATATGGTAAATTCTTCGATATGTTGTTCCGTAAAGTCAACCATCGTTTTTACTCATGTGCCTCAATTCTTATCAGGTTGAGGTGCTTTAGAGACTGGCACTATCCGACTGCTTCACTTCATAACGATGATTTTCATTGATAGTCAGTGGTAGGGTTGACCCAATCAGAAATCGAGGTTTATGTCTCTGATAACAGGTGACTCGAAGACTTAATGAAATTTTTCTTATTGTTTCTTATCAATTCATTTAATACCATATCTCCAAATTATGATTCAATATCCAGAACCTTCATAAGCAAATTTTTATGACTTGATCATTATTGGGAATAAACAGTAATTTTACATTTTTATGTTCTTATCTAATAATATTGCATAATTCACTGTCGTGTCAGCTAAAAACAATGGGGTCTTACGCTTTTACGAGAACTGCCCCGATAAGACTTCTTATTAATTCGAATTGAGCACATTATGGTTTTCAAAAATTTATGCGATATTGGCTCATTACCTTATGCTCTCCACTTACTTTTTGCATTCCAAAAATGATCACATTTATTGTATATTCAGGTCGTAAGAAATTGCATATTGTTATATTTCAAATAAAATAGGGCAACAGTATCTCTTTGAGTTAGCCTTAACCATTCGTTTTTCAGGAAAATGCCGAGACAGGTAGTTCAGCAACTCAACCACCCCACCCATGACTTCCAATGAGTTTTTCTCATCGAAACAAAAACAAGTTTTTAAGCATACTCATAAATGGAATTGCCAAACCCTCGACATTAGTTTCCCTCGTCCACTATTAATAATTAAGATTCTTGAGAGGGTGGCTACCCCGCTAGAGGAAAGATCCTACACCCAAGAATTAGCAATCAATAGATACCGAAGGAAATAGACTGTTTGATGTGGGTCACCGTGTATATGCGTCATCTCACCTATAAATTGAGTTGGTGCATTGAGATTAAAAATTCTTTCAAAGCTTGTACATTTTCAACTGATTAGCAAACCTATTCGTATTCTGTATGGATTAAAAAAAAGTGCGTCAACTCTCATAGATTTCCTATGCACATATGTCGAACATGTGCCAGATGATACTGAATGTTTTCTATAATGCAATAGAACATGATCAAAATATTAGGTTACAGGTCCATAAACGTCTTAAAGTGCACCTAAATTATCGTAAAACCAATCGAAAAGCATGTGAATTTTGACAGAGGAAGTGGATTTAATATAAAATCAGGATACAGGTTTGATATGATGAATATGGAAACGGAACACTTCATCTGCTCAAAACGGGAGAGAGTTACCATGGTTACCTTCCAGATACAGAAATATCACTGCGCAACGTACCGAAGATGTGTGTATTCATCACGAAATAAAATTGAATATTGATGGAGTAAAATCGGAAGCACACTCACCTGTAGCAGCACAGGCCTTATGAGCTACGAGTCCGCAGCCTGTGCACATAAAGCCTTGATGTAAAATTCCTCGCAAAAATTTTCCGCATTTTTTACATTTTTCCAATGTAGTAAAAGTATGTTGTACTAAACAATGGGACGGTCCGGACTCTTCGCGATTCAGTTCCTCCGTATAGCTGTCTGGGGACTTGACCAGTTCTTCAATGCAATTGAGTATGGCCTTCTGGTGAAAATCGTCTTTTATACCCATATTCTGCAAAATGAATTCCTACCATGAAACTATAATTGAATAAATATTTGAGATACGCGTTAAAAAGAACCAGGCTTTATAATCAACAGATAGAAAAAAATCGTATCAGTGGAAGAAAAACGTAGTCACCTCTATTTCCATACCGCGAATAGATTCATCGGGCAACATTGCATGGCGCTCTATGATTGAATGTATTGTTTATGCTGTAATTATAGTTTCCTCAATTAAATCAAGAGAATGAAGCTGTTGAAATTATTGCTAAGAACTTCTGCTGAGTTAAATAAATAATTTTGAACGATTGTGGGCTTCTGTTCAAGTGGAAATTAAAAGAAACCAGGTATATTCTGAATCATGCATCAATTGGAAAGATGGAACGATCGTGAATCATAGAGCTTGACCAGATCTTACCCCTTTGGGTGAATGCAGGTAGAAATAAGTTTTGCACTACCGAGAGCTTTCAGGTATCACAGATCAAGTATCTCAATAATTTTCTGTACTCACTGTTAATTTTTCCCTATCCATTTCCATAAGTTCGGAGCCCCTGACGTCTTTGCATCTGAAGACATCCGTATATGAATACATGTTTAAACCAGTCAGCCATTCTATGACATTTGAGTTTGTCCATTTTGATATTGGCTGGAAACGAAACACATCAATAGGACAACGGAAAAAACGAACGGATCATAAAATCTACTATAAAATAATAACCCGGAATCACTCCTGCCAGGACATTACAAATGGATTCATTTGAAAGGTCGATTATAGTCTAGTTGGAAAAGTGAGAAATTACCATTCTTCTGAAGAATTTTGTGAGCTATCAGAAAGATATCGATGGATAATCTAATCTGTCGTGTCCATCGATGTCCTTTCATCTTCGAAAGCGAATCGATCAAAGAGAGACAGTTAGCAATCAAATCGGCAATCATCAGGAGTTGACAAATGAGCGTACGAAAAGCCCTACAGTGCACCTGATTCGAATCTCAATGATGGTTGTTTAAATGAATGAGCGTATGGAAGCTTCAAGTCGTAACCAAAACCGAGTAGATTTCATGGTTATTAAAACCTTATCAATCGTCTGAAAGAAGTTAACAGTAATAAATTCAAAGTAGCATATTTTATGAGCTATAAAATTCGCAATAAAATACGATGGAAAATTAAGAAGGTTACACAACTTGCGCTATTGTTGTATGCAATTGCAAATACAGCTGACCTGAAAGTAACACGACATTGAATTGCGGACTTTATCGTTTTTATTATGAATTAAGCACCAGTCATTAAGTGAATTCGATCGACTCACTATTATTTTATCGTAACTAACTAATGGAATTGATAGCAATAGCGAAGATTGAAATTTTGCATTCATCGGTTTCAGATGCGCCTTAGACGATACAGGCATTTGCTTTCTTCGCAAAAATGCATCCTAGTAGGCGGTCGTCAGTTTTGGGGCTTCATTTGCCAACGTGGTAGTCTGTGGAAATCTCAAATCTCGAAATGAACGAAATTGTCGAAAATCAGTAAACCCAACAAGAAATAATAAATTGCTTGATAGCTTCGAGGCTCACATATGAAAAATCCTGTGGGTCTGATCATCACACAAAAGGAGGATTATAATTACTGAAATTTTCGTCCATTTGTTTCAAAATGAAATACGGAAAATCATAATGGATATCTCATTATTTAGGAGATACTATAGTTAATTTCACGTATATTCAATAGATGATTATCAGGCGAGATGAATAAATATAAAATGAGAAATACTGAATTAATTATATGTTTCACACTGATTTTGAGGCTGAAGGCAATAATTTTCAGTTATTACATCAATTCGCCGTCAGATTTTTCTCCGCATAATTTTCAAAAGAAATTTATGTATTCTCTTCTGACAGTTCCATCTGATCTTGTTGACCTTTCATCGTTAATTGACGACGTTTCGTTCAGACGGTACAATACATTTTCAAGGCTCGAGATCAGATCGAACTGATTTTGTCCATATTCTTGACGCTAGTTTTCACGGAACGATTTACCACTGTTATGATTTGCATACTCGTCAGTTTCACTTTTTGTCCATTTCTGCATTCAATGCGAAGATATTTGAGCGTGACATCCGACATTGATATTTTAAAAGCTGCTTATGCGCGACCGAATCGATATGCTTCCCCTTTTTTGTATTGACAAAAGGCTGCAATGTAGGTGGACTTGGTTCATATTCTCGAGAATCAAAAAACCATCAGGATACTCTTGTTCCTAATTTATGAAAACTATGGTCTATTTCATCACTTTATTTTCGTTTTAACTTTTATTGAGCTGATCGAAAAATCTAGAAAGTTGTTTAGGAAGTGACCGGTAGGAATGATCAGAATTTTCGAAAAAAAAGGACAAAAATCTACGCCTATGACGATGACGCATCTGTTTATTTCAATAATCGAAGAATTCTGAAATGGGTTCTGCATTATTCAGTACCTGAATATGAATTTGGTTTGAACAGTTCCTTCTCTCGGCTTTTGGTTGTTAAACCTTCGAATCTTGAATAAATCTCTATGACAAAAGAATAATGAGTTGACTGACTGGACTGTTACATAGATTTCTCTCTCATTCTCTCCCTCTATCTCCTGCGAACTGAAATTTGTTGAATTGGAATGAATAAGAATGATTTCTTAATCGAATTTTCTAATCCTCTTGAGAGGAAGAAAACTTGAATTCAACCTGGTTAACAAGCCATATTGGTATGGTCAAATTTTGTACAATACCATATCGGATATGAGCGAGTTCGTTCGTCTATATTATAATTGCTCAAATGTGACCTACATGAGTTGATGCCGTCAAGGTTATCGGCTTGTGGCTATGGCGCACAGAGTTGCCAACGTTATCGAACAACTTTTATAATGCGGAAATGAAGGTATTAGGTACACCATGCGATCTTCGTGACTACAAAATCGGATATTTCACCAAGAAGACACGCATACATCTTCATTACCATTAAACATTCAGCGAGGGTTGCTACTTCAACATCCGGAAACGGCAACCCTGGTGTTGCTAGGCGCCATCTCACATTTCCAGTTATTCGTACCTGTAATTTCACGCTTTTAGGACGTCCGTCTAGCAGAGATTCTTTTGATGGTGCAAATCGTATAGATTCCCACAAAATATGCCTAATTGCAGCTAGATACATAACGATTTGTTGTTGTATAATATGCTGCACATTCGTCTGATCAGATCGATCTGCGCAGATTTATGGATTAATGAATTAACTGTCGTATATACTAACAGACAAAGAAACTGCAACACCCAGAAGGAGCCGTTTGAATTTTATTTTTTTGTAAAACAGAGAGTATAGCAAGGAGTAAATGGTTGAAATTTGGAGAAATAACGAAGGGCTCACAATTTTTTTTTTCATAAATTTGTTAATAATGTGTTTGTCCACCGCGATTATCTATGCACACCCAACACGTCTTGGCATTGATGCATCAAGATGGTCTATTTCTTCTTGAGGGATACTATCCCAAGCTATCTGTACTTCATGTCCCAGAGCTGCCAAAATCTGTGGGGGCTGGGGTAAATTTCCAAGCTTTCTACCCATTATGTCCCAAACATGATCTATGGGCGGAAGATCGGGGAATCTGGGCGGCCATGGCAAAAGATTCACATGGGTCGCTTCAAAAAAGTTTAAACTAACTCTGGCATCATGAGGTTGAGCATTATCTTGCTGAAATATTCGATTATCTGGCCGGTTAGGGTAAGGGAGAACATATGGCTCCACTATTTCTTAAAGGTAACACAGCGCAGTCATGTTACCTCGAATAAAGACTAAAGGTGATCTACTGATCTAGTTGCATGTGCAATAGCACACCATACCATAACGCCTACTGTCCGGTGTACAAAACGCTCAACATCAAACTGAGGTTCACGTCTTTCTCCCCGACGTCGTCTAACCCTTCTTGGGCCATCATGTGCACCAAAGGAGAATCGAGATTCATCAGAAAAGACGATACCATTCACCATTCCAATGTTCTCCTCAACACTCATAAGCCAAAGATCGAGTGGTCGCAAATCGGTCTCTAATGGCCATAACTCTCAAGGCCTCTTGCAACGATAGAGAATTCTCGCGAGAATTTTCTGTCAAATTCACTGACCGAAAATTATCTGCCATTGCATACTACTTTCGGTAAAATTCTCTGTGGAATTCCACAGAGACGACAGAATTCTCGCGAGAATTTTCGGTCAGTAAATTTGACAGAAAATTCTCGCGAGACTTCTCTGTCGTTGCAAGAGGCCTTTAGATGTCGATCTTGAACTTCATATGTGCCCTTTCGACGTCCGGTGCCTACTTTCCTTCGATTTTGGGCATTATCAAACCACGCTTGACAGCATCTCAGACCAATAATTCCACCTCTTTCAAATTCACTTAGCTGGCGAAGAATTACGCGTACAGGTGCTCTAGGCATTTTAACAATAACTAAACATCGACTTTGGACCTCCTCGAGCAGCTGGTTTTTTGTAAAAATTATAAAATTTGCAAAAAACTACTACAAAAATGTTTACACAAAAAACCTTCGTGATTTTTGTTGCAGTTTTTTCGTCAGTTAATGAATAATGCAACAGAAGTAGTTTTTCAAGTGAAATTTGGTAGGTCTGAAAAATATCTCTTCTATGCATCTTTCTCATTCGTCACGTGGTCCTGAGAATGGTAGGTGAAAAAGTATTCGTGCTGCCCATGTCTGGACTATTGACTCAGTACTGAAAACTGACTTTGTTTTTCTTATATTCAGAAGTGGCACATACGTGTCAGCCAAACAATTTAACGACAGTTCGATATTTATTGTTTGCTATAGTTAAACAAACCATAAAAAAGCTATTCAAAGTCGCCTGGTCGAAACTAAATTAATGGCCCTGCCTCAAAATCGAAATAAAAATACATCCATCCAGAGCTGACCAGACGTGACGATTTTGACGCTTCAGAAAAACTCGGCCTATTGTTATTATTCAACAAATTATGACCGCATTTTCGACAAGGGAGTTCGGTCAAAACAACATTTTACTATCAGCGCATGCTTGCCTTATTTTTAAGTCAACTTAAGCAGGGAAAATCACTGTAGATCTCGTTCATCTATAGCTCAACCTATTCCCATGATGCCAACATCAGTTTTATTCCAACCATGTACATAAAAAAGGAAGATTTTTAGCGGCATGCAGACAATTTTTGAAATTCCGGAAAGTAGGAGACGCAGGTTCAATTCCTGCACGGTGTGTGACTTTTTCCGGAATTTCAAAAATTGTCTGCATGCCGCTAAAAATCTTCCTTTCTAATTGAATTCACAGACGATAAAATCATTCATAATATCATGTACATAAAGTTAGCAAAACAACTTTCGCGAATCTAACTCGGAATAGCTCAAAATTTTGCCGTAATTTATCCGTGAGAAGATAAATTTTGCCGCTCTTATATTTTAAAAGATATGAGATGTGTCGCTAAGTTGATATCAACTTAGCGAAACAACTATCCGAGAAACTTTTTCAGCCGAAATCAAACTAGCTCATCTTTTTCAATGATTTATCCGTAAATTATCCGTGAAGAAAAAAACGTTTGATGTTTCGCTAACTTGATATCAACTTGGCGAAAAAACTATTCGAAAAATGGTTTCAGCACAAAACAAAATAGCGCATCTTTTTAAGTGATTTATCCGTAAATTATCCGTGAAAAAAGAAAATTTGTATCATTCAAGGTTTCGAAGAAAAATAACAAAATCTGATTGATCGATCAGCAGCCTACGGAACATGATTTATGCATTTTTCTCGAAAACTACGCAAGCAATATTTTGAGAAGAAGATGTAGCTTTTCATCTTTGATTTATCCGTGGAGAAAAAAATTTTGCCGCTCCCGTTTTTGAAAAAATATCTCGTGCACTGGTACATCAAATTACCAGGTGACATATTGAAGAAATGATTTCAGCAATCAACAGATAATGCAATTTCTTTTAATGATTTATCCGTAATTTGGTAATTTGATGTACACTTACCAGCGCACGTGATATTTTTTTTAAAACGGGAGCGACAATTTTTTTTTCTTCACGGATAAATCAAAGATGAAAAGCTACATCTTCTTCTCAAATATCAACAATATTGCTTGCGTAGTTTTCGAGAAAAATGCAAAAATTATGTTCCGTCGGCTGCTGATCGATCAATCAGATTTTGTCATTTTTCTTCGAAACCTTGAATGATACAAATTTTCTTTTTTCACGGATAATTTACGGATAAATCACTTCAAAAGATGCGCTATTTTTTTTCGTGCTGAAATCAGTTTTCGATAAGTTGTTTCGCCAACTTGATATCAAGTTAACGAAACATTCGATATTTTTTTGAATACAAGAGTGGCGATGTTTTTTTCTTCACGGATAATTTACGGATAAATCATTGAAAAAGATGAGCTAGTTTGATTTCGGCTGAAAAAGTTTCTCGGATAGTTGTTTCGCTAAGTTGATATCAACTTAGCGACACATCTCATATCTTTTAAAATATAAGAGCGGCAAAATTTATTTTTTCACGGATAAATAACGGCAAAATTTCGAGCTATTCCGAGTTTGATCCGCGAAAGTTGTTTTACTAACTTTATGTACATATTCCAATCAGTGAAAAATTCAAGAAGGATATTATAGTATATAAGCCCACAGTCGTGGACAACGTCGATGGTAGAACTGTTTACTGTATACATATAAGATATGTGGGATGTGAAGGGGATGAGACTATCCACTTTGCACCACAGACTGCCACAGTTCCAGTTGGTTGAAACGAAGTGCCACAGGTAGACATCGACCATCTCATGTCATATACGCCTGCGGCATACGAGACAGCTAACAGATTATTAATGTGTTAATAGCATCGTTTCATTCGTGATGTGAGACCACCACATTGCGAAAAAAATCATACCTTCTGGGTGTAACACTTCTAATGTCACCGAGTATATTTAAAGCGTCCCCTCATAACCTCACGTTCGTTTATGGAACTCAACATTTACACGAATGGTTTTTTTAGGTATTGTTTCAATTAATAATTTTGCTATTCGTCTGTTTCAAATTGAGTATATTGCTTTGGTGAGGTTGATCGACAGCCTAGATTCGATGCGAGCTGGCATCTGCACAAGGGTTTATGATGTGTAAACACATATCACAGTAACCATGATATCAGAGTTATATTCTTTGTTTCAACAGCACCATGAAAAATTGTAGGGTTGTCGAATACAGCTGTCGATCTAGAAGGTTCGATACCATCGTTCATTTATTTTAATAATAAAATTCGTAGGTGAACCAGTCCTTTGAAAACGTTCAGAGCATCAGGTCACAATAAAATGATTTCGAGTATATTTAAACCCAAGGTCGAGAATTATTCAGTTCTTTACGTTGTTGCCATTCGAGTTCGATAAACGCGCATATAAAAATTGAAGAATCCCGATGAACATTGAATCGCAATGCTGGAATTTGAATAGGAGACCGGTCAATCAGAAATGGGAGAGAACATTTGTCACGTACTACATATATTGTAACTCCAAAAATCTCATGCGGTATTCGAAATTGCTTGGCGGCTTTCAGTATTCATTTTGCGGTATTGGATCTAATTCACTGTTATAATCGCTGATCAAGCTTTAATTAGAGGCTTATCGAGTATTGCTAAAGGTCATTTTTGGTGGAGGGAACAATTAATCGTACTCAATTCGTCTCTGTTTTCAAAATCACTGAAGAACGAAGAAAATTCATACAATTTCCTCAATGACTAGTAGTTCCTTGAAGTCATTGCCAGAACTTCTCGAAGAATTCAAGATTCTAAAAGATTCACCCTTAATTCAGTCAAAATTTGATGATTTTTTTATTATCCATTGTTAGTGCTTCAGTGTGTCGAAGAAATTCGCGAAAATACTCGTGTTTACTTGGTCTCGAGGCTCGATGATTTTTTTCTCAGGAAACACTGAGTATTTTTTTTGTGGAAGAACGAACGTGAAATTCTTAGTTTGGCACACGACACCGGTAACTCGAGCTAGACAAGGACAAAATTGCATTCTGTATATTGGTCGTAGTTACACCTTGAGCAAAATGCATGTCCGCTATGCATAATTTAATTTCCCATAAACCGTGAAACATTACACCAATGCTGACCTATTTAACGAGACATGATATGAAAAGTTGGAAAAACTGAAAATCAGCACGTTCGTCATATAAATTTTACTACGTGAAACAATGACAACATAATGAAATATGTGCATGCAGAATATTGCCACTTTATTCTAAATAGATTATCCATAAAATTTATCGCGTCTGGTTCCCTGTAACGATGCATTTCAACTAGGTCAGATTTTCCGTCTTAAGCAGTAAAATATTTAAGAGTGCATTATATCAAACATTTTAAGGGAATTAAGTTGGATCTAATTTCCGTTTTAGCATTAATAAAGTCGGCAACGTGACATTTTTCGAATGACAACAGTGCAGGCTGCAAGCTTCATGGTGTTTGAGCGGTTTTGGAATTATTATCAGACACGTAGTTTCCTGTTATATCTCCCATTTTCTCCATCGTTCACACCAAACAACCTTCTTTACGACAAGTTGCACTCATATCACACAACAATTAAACCGGATCTAGCGAGAATCTAATTCCAGGCTTAGAAATGGGGTAGTTACAGTCTTCATTTATCGTTGAACATCTCCTTTCCTATTACAACATGCCATTTGACAATGGCCAATCGAATGGAATTGCAAGCCAATCTCGTAGAATTAATCCGGCTTTTCACACGCCTGCAATCTTGGACTTAGAATTGAACGTTTCAAAGCCCTGCACATTTGATAACTCTCATCCCTTATTTCAGAGGAATTCCAATTTTTGATGAAGTTGCTCTTATGAAACTAGACAAGACTTCTAATATTTCTTGAGGAATTCCAATTTTTGATGAAATTCCTCTAATGAAACTAGTCATGACTTCTGATATTTCATGAGGAATTTCAATTTCGATACTTTCTCTCTGGATGATTTCATACATTGGCTTTGTATATGCTGTCTACACAAAAGTTTCGTTGGACAATATCGCGACTTGAAGCGCCTTGTGGATCGCATATTGTGCTGTAGGTGGAACCATCTCGTTAGTACTTTTCGGGTCGATGGTTTTTCTTGAGAAAGCGCTAGTCGTGAGCGAACATATGTAAATGATTATGAAAATCTCCGTGAATCCAGTCGATTTCAGCAGAGACGACACGTTTGTTAAACTAATAAAACAAAATTCAAAAAAGTTGCGTGGGCCGTTTTTTATGGTTGTAAAATTGAAATCTGACAATCTTCTCGAAATGAAAAAATGTTGTATTGATTATATATTTAAATGATGAAAAGTAGCATAACCGAGGTCTGGTGATCATCGCCGAAGAATGATGAAATAGCCTTCATAAAGCGGGCTCACACTCGCACTCAAAATAAGATTTGCGGATCGCGGACGTATAATCTACACTGGTGTTATTTTTGCTATGTCAGCGTTCGGTGCGCGAACGAGAGCTGTTGAGAAACTCTTACCGATTTTATACAGGGTCTTTCTCGACGAGCTCACGAGCTGAGTCGATAAGTGACATGGAAAACTACTCGTACTAGTTTTCAGAAAATTTTCGAATCGGGGTTTTCGGATAACATCTTATCAGCTGAAATATTTTCAGTTCAACTTCCGGTTATACCGGAAACATGCCACAACTTCGTTATTCCGAATGGAATATTCGACAAATCCAATTATAACCTCTTCAAGATATCGTCATTTTCCAGTTTTCATTGGCAAATGTAGCACTCTACAAAACACACTCAGTGAGTAGCTACCTCGCAGTTTAGTATTCCTGTACTTCAGGCATCGACAAAATAAGATTGTCGGTATCTCATTGGGAACACATCATTCTAAGCCTTAAATTTCTTGGATGACAAAGTCTATGGTGGTCGGTACAAGGTTGACAAACTTCTCCCGGTCACATCGTTCGATGGGATATAAATCCGGTGAACAGGGTGGAAATGACAAAGCATTCACGCCCGATTCCATAGTTTGACGTCCAATATCGGGACATATGGACGTCCCCCTATATAAGGCAGTGAAGTGGTTTGAATGACATCAGTAACATGACTTATTTTAGGATCATACAACTCGACTCAATGAACAGTTCCTCCATATCCAAATTCGAGCATCCCAAAATCAGGTTAAGCGGTTGGCCACTTCCGAAATCAGTTCGATCCAAACAATGAAGTGGAAGTTGTTGAGGGTTCGTCACCTTACAAAAATTGAACCGCAGTTGAACCTCAAAATGATATGATGATACCGAGACCACAGCCTTCTTTACTTCCAAGCCGTGAATTAACATGTGGCGGCAATACAGAATTCTCCATATTCAACCAATAAACTCTCATTACAAATTGATAATGGCTGTACCTGAGTGTTTGGAATTAAGGGGCAGTATCACCTTTTGAATCGTGGTAAATCTCCATTCAAAAAGTGGTCTCTTTATTTCACGAGTAAGTACCCTAATTAACGATGTAGAGACTTGATTTTTTTTTTAAATTGAAGTTGAAGAACGTCCCGAGGGCGAATAGTTTTCTTTTTTCGATTTAATCAGTTTTTCAATAAAAAAAAACCAGGGTAATCGTTAGATCTGGGGTTATTGAATATGTTTTTCGTACAAGCTATATTTTTGAAATAATCATCATGAAAATTTTTGTAGTTTACAGAAGATTAAATTGCCAAGGGCAAATAGTTGCGATTTTTCCGATTTAATTAGTTTTTCAATTAAAAAAAGACAGGTTTGACTTCAGCGTTTTGGAAACTACACTTAATGATTTTTTTCCGACGGTTATTCATCATTTTTTGGAAAAAATCGCAACTTTTTACCCTCGGCAATTGAATCTTTTATAACCTACAGAAATTTTCATGATGATTATTTCAAAAATATAGCTTGAAAAACGAAAAACATATTCAATAACCCCAGATCTAACGATTACCCTGGTTTTTTTATTGAAAAACTATTTAAATCGAAAAAAAGAAAACTATTTGCCCTCGGGACGTTCTTCAACTTCAATTTAAAAGAAAAATCAAGTCTCTACGTCGTAAATTAGGGTACTTACTCGTGAAATGAAGAGACCACTTTTGAATGAAGATTTACCACGATTCAAAAGGTGATACTGCCCCTTTATAGTTATAGTTATAGTGAAAAGGGGTTACAGTCCACTGCGACCTTAAGGTCTATTGTGCCCCCTGACAGAGCTGTCATCATCGCGCCTCCTACAGCTCGCCCTCCAGTTCCAGAGATTTGATGAAATCCAGTATCTGGGACGGCTTCAAGGAGGATAACTCCATACTTCTACAAGTTTCTTGTCCAAAGCTATCTTTCCTTTGGCTTACAATGGCATAGCATTCCGTAACCAGATGAATAGGAGTTTCTTCCTCCTCCCCACAGAATCTACACTCATCAGTGTCCGATAAACCCATTCTCAACAGATGCTTCTTTAGGCGACAATGTCCTGTGAGAAAGCCAGTGAGTAGGTGAAGTTGGTTTTTACTGAGACCCAGATATTTTTTGGATCTAGCAGTTTCAAAGTTCCGGAGGAACTTTTTGGAGTGATCCATACCTGGGAGATTCCGCCAGAGTTTTTCTCTTTCGGTTTTCTCCTTCAGCATAAATTCCTTCTTATAGGTGCATTTTCCTATACCACAGAAGGGTTCTGGGCCAGTGAGTGGCGTCTGTGCGCCCTTTCTGGCCAGTTTATTGGCCTCTTCGTTTCCTACGATTCCCGAATGACCGGGAACCCAGATTAAAAAGACCTTATTCTTCTTGCCTACCTCATTGAGTTTGTTTCGGCACTCCCAAATCTGCCCCTTAAACCATCGACCCAATAAACCATGAAATTCTATTCAGGTTTCATAAATATGGAAACTGAGAATAAATAAGTGATATTCTGATCATGACCTATAATGAACAGAAATTTACCAACACGCTTAATTCTAGGGGCCAAAGATGTAGCGAGTGTAATTGAATAAGGTAGGGCAAGATCATTCACTAATTGAGACCCATTATGGAACAGATACCAGTGAAAAATACCTCCAAATAATTCCTAAGTAGATCACACTTCATTGAGAGGTTTAAAAGAGTTATATACTATTATCTTCGGTGTCATTAATGAGATTAATCAGTGCCTAATAAAATTCTATTAAATTAATAAAAAAGCAATTTAGATTCAGTTCACGCCTCCTTAGTCTCCATACGAACGACATTTGCATCACAAGATGGAGTTTTAT
This sequence comes from Adalia decempunctata, assembly GCA_951802165.1. NCBI lineage: Eukaryota > Metazoa > Arthropoda > Insecta > Coleoptera > Coccinellidae > Adalia > Adalia decempunctata. Next base: position 7,057,040 of record OX637704.1, on the reverse strand, counting down.
TAAAGTAGTAATAAACCCAGTAATATGTGTCGTGAAAATAAAACTCTAGGTTTTGTATCACCAGTATATTTCACAATTCTGAATATTTTACCCGGTGGTACTAGTGGTAAATTTCGATTATAATTAGTCGAAATTTTGTTGCTACCCACTGCGAACTCAACAGTTTCAAATATAAGGAAAATAAAGAAGGGACAAATATTATTCGTATATGTTTGAATAGCAATATTCTTTTTGCCGGAAACCTAACCGCATAATTGTGAGTAAATAATTAATTGAAAAATGTTTATGATTCGTTAACAGATAGTTTATCTATTGCCCCAAATCTGTAAAAATTCTGAAAAAAAAACTCCCATTTCTAGATTAATGAAATTAAAAAATATCGAAAGGACAGTATGGCTTGGCCTAATACTAGTCGGCTGACACGATTTTCGTCCCAATGGGCAATTTCTTCGAATAAATTTTACATGGTTCGTAAATTGAGTTAGGGGGGACAGGCTCCAACGTTCGTGAAGTAGGTACGCACGTATTACGTTAACGTGAACGAAGCTTCCGCATTTGCCGGGTCATTCGTGGCAACTGGAAGATATTGAGAACGTACGCCGACCACAAGAAATCAGGCAGGTCTTTATAAGAAGAACTGTACGTGTGCCACCGATCTGTTGGGATTTCAGGTTCTCAACGGACAGACCCGAAGATGAACAATGCAAATTCTGCATTTCATTTTGAATCTGCCCATTTTCGGTACCCAATATGAGTTTTTCATTTAAGTTTCGCCTCTTAATGAAAAATATGCAGAACACATTGCTTTTTGAAGAACATCAAATGTAATTTGACAATATTAAAAATGAGATCAAAGAAGAGACGTATTTTCAATTAAGAAATGAAATATTTCATGAGCGGGACTAATATTCGTGAATGAAGTATAATTTTGATAATAATTATACCTTCGTTGTAGATAGAGAGAATGCGTGCGTTTTTGGTTGAATCTAGATTTTGTTAGCGTGTCAACTTAATAGTGTTATGAAACGCCTTTCACATTTCAGTATCTACTAATAAAGTTCGTTTTCTTTACCTTGCTCTATTCGATAATATTATATTTGAATACTCAATGATAATGTTAAATACTTATATCATTCAATGTTGAATTTGATGGATTGAATACAATTATTACAAAAACGAGATATCTAAAAATGCTATCGCCATTTTTGTGTTTGAATTGATCTAAGCTATCTTGTTGCTAGCCATAATGATGGTTTGGTTCTATTTATATCTTAAGTGGGCCACACACCACCGCATTTATCCGAATACACATATTGAGAGCTAGTTCTGAAAATTCACCATGAATTCAATGTTTGAAATTTCACACCATCACTGAAAAAAAAAGTGTGAAATTGAATACCTCAAGAAATAGCCGCCAAATGGATTATGATAACTGGAATAGAATTGCCAAATTTTGAAATTCCCGAATATATTTGACTTTGATCTCGAAATTTCGTAAGTTTCGTGCATTTGCCATTCCAGGAAAACTCAAAAAGATTAAAAATGGCGACCTCTACATATTCAATGATTTCTTAATAATTTTCGGTTACAATAATGCGATGATATATAGGGTGTTCCATTTGGAATAACGAAGTTGATATCCATTTCCGGTGTAACCGGAAGTAGTAGAAAGTTGCCGAAAACCATAAATCCAGTAGCTGTAGTTTCCTAGATACTAGACCCTAATGTTGATAAAATTTTAATGGTAGTGAATAGCGGTATCTTCAGACATCTCTTTAGATAACGATAAGAGATAATTTCCAACAGTCTAGTGACACCTTTAATAGAACAGAGAACTGAAAAAATTACCACGGAAGTGCTCAAATTAGATTCTTATCATTTCGAGATGAAGATGAAGCGAGACACAATGAAGGTGGATAACACTCAGAATTTGCAACATAAAAATGCCGTTATCTAAATTCCTTCGATAGAAATAAAGCAACTGGATGAACGATATCTATGTTTAATCTTATCAGGGTACCAACATGTCTACTTGCGAGATATATTCGTCTCTGCGAAACACATACCCACCGAAAGCAACTCGATTTTAGGTCTCACATTTCAGATCATCTGACAAAATTCGAATTTTTCACGTAAAAAGTTGAATCATTGAAAACCCTGTAATCTGGGAAGCAAGATCGAGTATCATACCGAATCAATATTATTTTTAGGGTGCCTACAGTCACCAGTGGATAAGAATAATCACAATCCAATCGGTGATTATCATATTCCATATACTGTATCAATTTGACTAAGCAAAAATTGAATAATAACTTCCACTTCAACACGTCGACGATTTCAAAAATAGCAGGTCAGTGATCTCGTGAGGGAACCATATGAAATTAATTGTATAATAAATCGTAATATCAAATCATTCGCTCGAATATTTGGGGACGCCACATGGGAATCCTTCGCGAAAAAAATTACAAATAAATTGTCCATACTTCAGAGAAGTGCGACATAGTAGAACGATTCCTACTTGGGTTCAATCTTTGTTTTAATAATGAGAATATTTTTCATTCCCACAATCTTCACTGCATGAAGGTATTGGATGACAAGATCTACTTATTTTCACATTATAAAATAGACGGCAGAGTAACAACTAACTAACAAGTGCAAAAAGTGTTAATTTTTTTTCTCAAAATACATAGTTGCTTCGTATATTGAAAGAAACCTCAGAAAAGTGTTTTTCCACTTTTTTAAAGTCTAGAGGTGCCAAACATAGTTTTTTCGGGTACATGCACACATGAATAATGTTCCACTGCATGGTCAATGATTTTTTGGTGTTGCATTCATAATGAATGTTCTGCAGATACCACAATCAGAACGAGAAGAGTGATATTATAATCAGTAAAAAATATGCTAAATAAAAAACGATACCGCAATACGATACAGCAACCCTAGTATCGATTAACGTAAATATCTTTTTTCCATGTCAGTTGCATTCATGAACAATATCAGCTATGAATTGCAATCTGTGCCGAAACTATCAAGTATGCAAGCTAGCATATGGGGATAATATGCATTAAAATTGTTCATTATTGCATCATAGATTCATAGCTTTTGATTATTCGACATGAATTCCACGAGATAATTTGTAAGCGAAATCCCTACCTATTTCAGTCGATTATAAAAAAGTTATCATTATTTCCCTTTATTTCATTTGAACACGAAATTCTCAAAATATTTTTTCGGCAAACTAAGGGTGTATTTAGATCTTAACTATTATTTTCTAGCGATAAGGAGATGTACATAAAGTTAGCAAAACAACTTTCGCGAATCAAACTCGGGATAGCTCAAAACTTTACCGTTATTTATCCGTGAAAAAAATAAATTTTGCCGCTCTTATATTTTAAAAGATATGAGATGTGTCGCTAAGTTGATATCAACTTAGCGAAACAACTATCCGAAAAATTTTTTCAGCCGAAATCAAACTAGCTCATCTTTTTCAATGATTTATCCGTAAATTATTCGTGAAGAAAAAAAGTCGCCACTCTTGTATTTTAAAAAATATTGGATGTTTCGCTAACTTGATATCAAGTTGGCGAAAAAACTATTCGAAAAATGGTTTCAGCACGAAACAAAATAGCTCATCTTTTTGAGTGATTATCCGTAAATTATCCGTGAAAAAAGAAAATTTGTATCATTCAAGGTTTCGAAGAAATATAACAAAATCTGATTGATCGATCAGCAGCCGACGGAACATGATTTATGCATTTTTCTCGAAAACTACGCAAGCAATATTGTTGATATTTGAAAAGAAGATGAAGCTTTTCATCTTTGATTTATCCGTGAAGGAAACAATTTTGCCGCTTCCGTTTTTACGAAAATATCACGTGCACATCAAATTACCAGGTGACATATCCATATCGAAAAAAATTATTTCAGCAATAAACAGATAATTTAATTGTTTTCAATTATTCATCCGTGAATTATTCGTGAAGAAAAAACATCTCAAATCTTGTATTTAAAAAAATATTACATGTTCCGTTGACTTGATATTAAGTTGGCTAAACAACTATTCGAAAAATGGTTTCAGCACAAAACAAAATAGCTCATCTTTTCAAGTGATTTATCCGTAAATTATCCGTGAAACTAGAAAATTTGTATCATTCAAGGATTCGAAGAAAAATGACAAAATCTGATTGATCGATCAGCATCAGCCGACGGAACATAATTTATGCATTTTTTTCGAAAACTACGCAAGCAATATTGTTGATATTTGAAAAGAAGATGTAGCTTTTCATCTTTGATTTATCCGACTCAAATGAAAAATTTTGCCGCCCCCGTTTTTGAAAAAATATCACGTGCACTGGTAAGTGTACATCAAATTACCAGGTGACAAATTGAAAAAATAATTCCAGCATTCAACAGATGATGCAATTTCTTTTAATGATTTATCCGTAATTTGGTAATTTGATGTACACTTAACAGCGCACGTGATATTTTTTTAAAAACGGGAGCAGCAAAATTTTTTTCTTCACGGATAAATCAAAGATGAAAAGCTTCATCTTCTTTTCAAATATCAACAATATTGCTTGCGTAGTTTTCGAGAAAAATGCATAAATCATGTTTCGTCGGCTGCTGATCGATCAATCAAATTTTGTCATTTTTCTCCGAAACCTTGAATGATACAAATTTTCTTTTTTCACGGATAATTTACGGATAAATCACTTCAAAAGATGCGCTATTTTGTTTCGTGCTGAAATCAGTTTTCGAAAAGTTGTTTCGCCAACTTGATATCAAGTTAACGAAACATCCGATATTTTTTAAAACACAAGAGTGGCGATGTTTTTTCTTCACGGATAATTTACGGATGAATCATTGAAAAAAATTAAATTATCTGTTGATTGCTGAAATCATATTTTCAATATGTCACCTGGTAATTTGATGGACACTCACCAGTGCACGTGATATTTTTGTAAAAACAGGAGCGGCAAAATTTTTTTCTTCACGGATAAATCAAAGATGAAAAGCTTCATCTTCTTTTCAAATATCAACAATATTGCTTGCGTAGCGAAAAAAATGCATAAATCATGTTCCGTCGACTTCAGATCGATCAATCAGATTTTGTTATTTTTCTTCGAAACCTTGAATGATACAAATTTTCTTTTTTCACGGATAAATCAATTGAAAAGATGTGCTATTTTGTTTTGTGCTGAAACCATTTTTAAAATAGTTGTTTCGCCAACTTGATATCAAGTTATCGAAACATCCAATATTTTTCAAAATACAAGAGTGGCGACGTTTTTTTCTTCACGGATAAATCATTGAAAAAGATGAGCTAGTTTGATTTCGACTGAAAAAGTTTTTCGGATAGTTGTTTCGCTAAGTTGATATCAACTTAGCGACACATCATATCTTTTAAAATATAAGAGCGGCAAAAGTTATTTTTTCACGGATAAATTACGGATAAATAACGGCAAAATTTTGAGCTATTCCGAGTTTGATTCGCGAAAGTTGTTTTGCTAACTTTATGTACATGATAAGGAGGAATGCCCAATGTTTGCAATTGTTGCAATTATAAGGTTCCTATTTTACCATTCTAGTTCTATCTATCTTGATGAAAAATACCCCAATAATGAATTACTTCAGTTATCCCGATAAAAACTCATAATTTCTGGTATTGTTCCCTGCCCGATCGAAATCATTAGCATGGAAAATACTTTGGTGTTGATTTAAAAGTGATGAAATACAACGAATTATTCAAATAAGTCATTTGCAAATTACGATCAACTTGTTCGACAAGGAAATGTATTCAAGATGGCGGGCAGTTTTCATTTCGAGATGGAAATGATGTTTACTCACTCATCGAGTAGATTGGAGATTATTTCGAAACACATAGTAGTGGATCGGAACTCCCCCCTTGGAAGTTCTCTCTTCGATCGTTTCAATTTCTCTCGAACTCGAACTAATTTGCAGGCTTCGGAGTGGACCGATCTTCTTCGACACCAATTTGCATATTCATTGCGGAATTTTGAATGTCCTTGTGAAATTTTCATCAGCTACTGGAGCCTTTTTCGTTTCAGGGGGAAACCGGGGACTCTATTGACATATTTCAATTAGGAAACTGTGTTCTGGCTGAAGGAACGTTATTGGATTATGGGAAAAGATGAAAATAAGTTTCCCCTATAAAGTTAGCAGAGCTACTTGCAAGAAAATCAATTCCATTAATTGGCGAGAACTTGTGGAGCAGAAAAAATTCGTCGCGCTCTTGTTTTTTCAACTTGACGTTCAGTCAACACTCTGAGGAATATGGGGAAGGATATCGGGTGGCCTATAAATTCAAAGGTGTTTTAATTTTCTTCATGAATTTTCCTTTTCGGAGTTGGTATGAATGTTGGGAATCACGAATAACGAGAGAGTTTTCAGAAAAGTTTTTAATCATTTCGGATTTCTCCTTCGTAGTTTGTCGTGTTCAAGACCTATTTTGGGCTAAATACAGGCTTTTCCAATAAGGGATGTTATTTTGAATCGCCCGCTATTTCGGTAGATGTCGCTTCTGGAGCTGTCACGATGATTTCCTATTATCTAATCTGTAAGGTTTATATTGGAAAAGAACCAATGAGCTAATATCGAGTTGCTTGCTACGCCCAACTCACGAATTATGGAAGGTTCGTATTTTCATTTAGATCGAATATATTGCCACATTTCCTCGCCTTGGAAACCCGAAAATAACTTCGAATTTCAACAACATCTATAAACTTCTAATATTCGGAATTCACAGAGCGATTTTCCATTAATGAATACATTTCCGTCAATTCGAATTCAGCGGTTTATACGGATAGAAGTTGGCGCGAAGAAGGAAATTGCCGGATGATGATTTTCGTCTGTTCGGGAAACGAATTTTCGGTCCCAATCTACGACGGCGAGATAATCGAGAAAATTTCCGACTCAAATGAAAACGTGGCAACTCATTTCGGATTGACATCCAAAAATTGCTACTTGAGCGAAATTACACAGTTCATTTCCATCTCAAAACTCATGAACCTTCTGGATTCATCTTAAAAATTAACCTTTGGAAATGCGCCAGTTTTTTCTGAATGATTAAAATTGGATCTTTGTAACCAAAGCGACCAGTTTCACTTCCTTATCCTTCAGGATAATCTCCAGCTTTGTAAAACTTGATATCGAATATATCAGTTAACTCTCCATACGTTTTTTTTTCCACAGGGGTTCTTAGTCAAGTTGAAGAAAGAAGTGAAACTAAACAAATCGATTTGATTATTTTTCCTCAAAAAATATACATATATCCGAGAATATTATTCACAGAGTGAATTGTTAGAGTTCCTCGATTTGTTCCAATGCCATCGAAAAGATTGGCTAAGGTGTCCATTTTCAAATTTCCAAAATAGCCTTCATCGGGTGTACGGAACCCTTTAAATAATTCGAGAACGAATTCAATACCGAATAAACGGCCCAGGTATTTGGAACAAATGCACGTATATTTTTAAAATTGTCCATAATGGTAATAACGATAAGTACAAACTGGTAATTCAATTTTCAATCGACCCTGAATTGAAAAATAGAAGAAATCGTCCGTGCGCTACTACACGTACGTGGCGGAGATCGTGTTATAATTTTCGATTTCCCGGAATAGAGATCAGATTCGTTCACCGGCCGCTGTGCGTTTTGTACAATATTTTTTTTATATGATATTCACAATGTTTCCCAGAATTTGCGTGATACCTTAATCAGGAAGCTTTGAAATTATCAGAAAAACAACATTTTATCGGCCATATTTACAAAACCCCTAGTCGAACTATGCCGACGGACTTCACTGCTTCAAGATCCAAATCGTTACTGAAAATTTAACAAATGCGTACATACTTGTTCTAGTAGAACAAGGGCTCAGAAATGAAAACACCAATCTCGATTTCTTCTTTTGAAACAAATCCACTAACGAAAACGAATGGCTGTTTTATTATGTTTTCGAGGTGAAAACAAAAGTTCGATTTGTCTACTTTCAAACAAGTGTGAACATCGTAGTTGTTTTCGAAGTGAACAAAATAAAATTGAGTTGGGTTATGCGAACCTACGATAATATCCTTAAATAGCATTAAAATTTAATCTGCAGAAAAGTTTACTTTCCTTCGAAATGGTTCTTTCGAAAATAGCACTTGAAATAAAAGTAGCCATTAGACGGGTATCGTAAAAATTCCAATAAACTCTCAACTACCTACCTCAATTTTAATCAAGTTTATCTTCGATTGTAGTAGTTATACCGAAATTTGAGAATCTATTGTATCCGAAGGTTATTTCTGATTGCAAATTTTTATGCACAATTTACGACATCACCGCGAATACAAAATTCCATTAGAACATTCGATTGTTGGGTTGTTACTTCAGACGGAATTTCACTCGTGCTAGATATGAGATATGCATTTGAAAATTTTCAGATACGTTTCGTCACATTCGGAAATGCGTAATATGGAAGACACACCCCATAAATGTACAGGATGTCCCAACTAAAACACGCCAATCTCCTCCTGAATTTTTTCGCATGAATTTAGAAACACCCTGTTCACGTTGAATTTTTGCTCCAAATACAGGGTGGCCAAGAGATTGACGTCGAGAAGGAAAAAACAGGTCCCTCGTCTCATGGGCTACAAGAATCACCCCCATGTATGTTATGCTATTTTTGACGGTTTTCGAGTTATGAATTTTTTTATGAACTTTGAGGGTTTTCGACTTGACCATCTTAAAAAAGATATTAAAAAAAGTACAAGACTTCTCTGTGAAATTCTTTTTGTAACTCAATATCCATGAATTGTTCTTTTATACATAAAATAACCAGATTAGTAACTTTGATAAAAATTATGGAAATTTTGGTCCCAAATGAAAAAGTTACGTAAATTGGATTATGATCTGAATTTTCGAATCAAAATTAAAAATGTAAAAAGGCTAATTCACGGTTTCTTAGTATGCTTAAGAACTGCGCTCAACAGTCAGCTTTTAGAATCATTGATAAAAAATGGTACTTAACACTCTACTTTTGCTAGAATTAGCCTTCAGAGTCATCGACGTGGAAAAAAAAATATTTTTTGCCATTTTAAGATATTTCTGATCAAGTTATGATAGAAAATGCTGAAAATTAATGAAAATTAGCTTCAGATGTTGGTCAAGAAAAGTTCTAGATAAAAAAAAGAAAACCGGTATGGCAATAAATCACACATCATAATGTAAATAAAAAGAAATTTATTTATAAAATTTACAGTAGGTGTTCAATGTGGCCACCTCCAGCCTCAATACACATTTTACTCCTTCTTAGAAAATTTTCTTTCAATCGCATAAAACCTGCCCTGTTCTCTCTTAGGACACGTTCGGCTTCTCTTATCTTCAGTCGCAGCTCGTCTTCACTCTAACATTCTCGGGCGTGAACAATTTCTTTGAAATAACCCCAAACGAAAAAATCGATGGGATTAAGGTCAGGTGAACGTGGGGGCCCCTTGATTGGTCGACTGCGTCCGATCCATCTGTTCGGGTATCGTTCATTCAAGTGGTTAATCAAAAATTGTTCTCGAAAATTTGAATAATCCCGATCGGTTTTTCATTGCTGCGCAGCGGACCAATCAAGTGGCCCCCACGTTCACCTGACCTAAATCCCATAGATTTTTTCGTTTAGGGTTATTTCAAAGAAAATGTTTACGCCCGAGAATGTTCGAGTGAAGACGAGCTGCGACTGAAGTTGAGAAGTCGAACGTGTCCTAAGAGAGAACATGGCAGGTTTTATGCGCTTAAAAGAAAATTTTATAAGAAGGTGTAGAATGTGTATTGAGGCTGGAGGTAGCCACTTTGAACACCTACTGTAAATTTTATAAATAAATTTCTTTTTATTTACATTATGATGTGTGATTTATTGCCATACCTTTTCTTTTTTATCTAGAACTTTTCTTGACCAACATCTAAAGCTAATTTTCATTAAATTTCAGCATTTTCTATCATAACTTGATCAGAAATATCTTAAAATGGCAAAAAATAATTTTGTAGTAAATGTCTAGTTCTTTGATTTCTTCCACCTCGATGACTTTGAAGGCTAATTCTAGCAAAAGTTGAGTGATAAGTACCATTTTTTATCAATGATTCTGAAAGCTGACTGTTGAGCGCAGTTTTTAAGCATTCTAAGAAACCGTGAATTAGTCTTTTTACATTTTTGATTTTGATTCTCTTGGCCACCCTTTATATCGATTCCATCCTAATCAGTGGTAGAATCCGGCAAATTATTGGGTTGTTAAGTTTCTATGAATTGCATTCAGTTTACTATCATTGAATAATTTTCGTTGTATGTAACAGAAATAGTTATATTTTATGATGACTGCGTACCTTGAAAACTGGACAACCTATTTATAACAAAACCATTTGAGTTATAGAATGCTAGGTACTAAAATATGCTGATTAAATTTACTTTTAATAAGCTTATAAATTATAACAGTAAGTACCAGTATTCAATGCCGAAGGCTTCCACAATATGAATAAATACAATTTATTAACTCGACGACTTATTTTCCCTCTTCATTTCATTCATGCGCTATAAGTTTTTTGGTAAATATCCAGTCTTTTGTAGTAGGTGGAAAACAAAATGACGGTTGTTTTGATTTATTTATGTTTTTGTTTGTCCATTTCGTATGTTGAATGCTTAGTGGCACATCTCATCGATTAGTTCGTTCATATAAGGACCATTAGGTCATTTCCCACAATGGGTACTTTCTTTGCATATCAAAAACGAATCCACTACCTGCATAATTGACGTCTTAGGCGTACATTTATGCTGAGCTGTTCGACGTACTGAATTTTCGAGATAATCTCCGACCTCTGAATGAAATTCGTGATAAAAACTTATTTGCATCATAGCCGGATTGAACAAAGAATGTTATTGATTATGCGAAAAAATCACCCATCATTAATGGCCATTATCGAGAAATTGGCAGACGCTGGATTTCCGTGTATCGAATTCAAAAACGATTAGACTAAATAGCCATTTGAATTTGTATCATTGAAGTGCCGACGTTGAAAATAGTTTTAATTGTGTCTCCAATTTTTATAATCCGAAACCAACTCGTTCTTCCACAAGATCCGATGGTGAAGGACCAGCAGGCAAAGCTGACATCTCTGCAACATTTCCAGAACCAGCTGTATAGAGATAAATTCTCGGTGGCCTTCATCGCGTTCGGCTGCCGAAGATCGTTAGATGCAGAAACCGCTAAAAGACGGTAGGTTTCGACCTTGGCCGGTTAGCACTCGATGGTGCCGGCTAGCGACCAATGCGACCATAATACGGGTAAATCTTCGGTAACGAACACCTCTCACGTTTCTAAGGCTCTGCAAAATGCGAATCCTCGAATCTGCATTTAAACTATTTAATGACCACGCCTCCTCTTCGAGTCCACGCGTGATCATCGCAAACCGTGAAAATTTCTTCCGCTTGTACGTGTGCCTGCTCATTACCACAAAGTCAGAAACTTTCCTTGTGGGAGGTGAGCCAGAAAAGGGGAGATTACAAGTAGGTTTAGTCGGTGTATAGGCATTACAGGAATGTTTCGAGATATCGAAAAAGCCATGCTCTCGCCAGATCCTCAAATATTTCTGTCATCATGAAGAACACAATGATCGACTAGATTAATTTTTATGTATAGAACCGGAAATTCAAGAAAGGCATATCGATATTTTTGGGATGAGGAAGGATATGAGATGAAATACCAATTTCTATTGGTTTGAATTGACTGATGTACATAAAGTTAGCAAAACAACTTTCGCGAATCAAACTCGGAATAAATTCTGCCGTTATTTATCCGTGAAAAAATAAATTTTTGCCGCTCTTATATTTTAAAAGATATGAGATGTGTCGCTAAGTTGATATCAACTTAGCGAAACAACTATCCGAAAAACTTTTTCAGCCGAAATCAAACTATCTCATCTTTTTCAATGATTTATCCGTGAAGAAAAAAACGTCGCCACACTTGTATTTTAAAAAATATCGGATGTTTCGCTAACTTGATATCAAGTTGGCGAAACAACTTTTCGAAAAATGGTTTCAGCACGAAACAAAATAGCGCATCTTTTTAAGTGATTTATCCGTAAATTATCCGCGAAAAAAGAAAATTTGTATCATTCAAGGTTTCGAAGAAAAATGAAAAAATCTGATTAATCGATCAGCAGCCGACGGAAAATAATTTATGCATTTTTCTCGAAAACTGAGAAAGCTATATCGATGAAATTTGACAAGAAGATGTTGCTTTTCATCTTTGATTTATCCGTGAAGAAATAAATTTTGCCGCTCCCGTTTTTACAAAAATATCACGTGCACTGATAAGTGTACATCAAATTACCAGGTGACATATCATATCGAAAAAAATTATTTCAGCAATCAACAGATGATTTAATTGTTTTCAATTATTTATCCGTAAATTATTCGTGAAGAAAAAAACATCGCCACTCTTGTATTTAAAAAAATATTAGATATTTCGTTGACTTGATATCAAGTTGGCGAAACAACTATTCAAAAAAATGGATAAAACGGATAAGTCAAAGATGAAAAGCTACATCTTCTTTTCAAATATCAACAATATTGCTTGCGTAGTTTTCGAGAAAAATGCATAAATCATGTTCCGTCGGCTGCTGATCGATCAATCAGATTTTGTCATTTTCCTTCGAAACCTTGAATGATACAGATTTTCTTTTTTCACGGATAATTCACGGATAAATCACTTAAAAAGATGAGCTGTTTTGTTTTGTGCTGAAACCATTTTTCGAAAAGTTGTTTCGCCACATTGATATCAAGTTAGCGAAACACCCATTATTTTTTAAAATACAAGAGTGTCGATGTTTTTTTCTTCACGGATAATTTGCGGATAAATCATTAAAAGAAATTGCATTATCTGTTGATTGCTGTAATAATTTTTTCAATGTGTCGCCTGGTAATTTGATGTACACTTACCAGCGCACGTGATATTTTTTTAAAAACGGGAGCGGCAAAATTTTTTTCTTCACGGATAAATCAAAGATGAAAAGCTACATCTTCTTTTCAAATATCAACAATATTGCTTGCGTAGTTTTCGAGAAAAATGCATAAATCATGTTCCGTCGACTGCAGATCGATCAATCAGATTTTGTTATTTTTCTTCGAAACCTTGAATGATACAAATTTTCTTTTTTCACGGATAATTTACGGATAAATCACTTAAAAAGATGCGCTATTTTATTTTGTGCTGAAACCATTTTTCGAAAAGTTGTTTCGCCCACTTGATATCAAGTTAGCGAAACATCCGATATTTTTTAAAATACAAGAGTAGTGACGTTTTTTTCTTCACGGATGACTTACGGATACATCACTGAAAAAGATGAGCTAGTTTGATTTCGGCTGAAAAAGTTTTTCGGATAGTTGTTTCGCTAAGTTGATATCAACTTAGCGACACATCTCATATCTTTTAAAATATAAGAGCGGCAAAATTTATTTTTTCACGGATAAATTACGGATAAATAACGGCAAAATTTTGAGCTATTCCGAGTTTGATTCGCGAAAGTTGTTTTGATAACTTTATGTACATAATAGACTGGATATGTTCTGAACGGGCTCTGAAAATTGTATTCCTTCAGAACAGCAAACTTAATCTATGTTAAGTGGAGCACGGTCTTGACCAATAGGTCCGCATATAAAATTGTACTAAGCAAAGGATACCGCCAAATATAAAAAAAAATGTGTTCTGTAGGAGCTCGTTATCGCTCATCCAGATCTATGGATCGTTGTGAAAATCACGAAGAATAGTCCCATATCTGGCAGCTGAGGGCAATCAGATTGACAAATGCAGAATATTCATTGCATAATGAAAGAATGGACGTTCATAAAATTCTTACAGGGGGTGGTTCTCAGCTGGCAGGAAGAAACTTTGAAGATATGAACTTGGCTTCAAGGAAGTTACATCCTCGCTTCTACAGCTATCTAGTTCGAAGCATTTTTGCGTTGGATAGTAACAGCGAGGCAATTTCTAGTTTCTGCTGACAAATTTTCATAGTTGCTTCCAGACTTGGCAATGCCTTGTAATGAATCCAGTGAGTTGTAGCAAATATCAACTCAAATGGAGTTTCCAAAGGGATGGGATGATCCAGCCCTAGTAGATTCTGCCAGAATGTTTCTCAATTGTGTTCTCCCATCCACAGAAACGTTTCTCGGTCAATAAAAAGCTCAGGTGTTCCTCTTCTGGAAAGTGTATTGGCCTTCTCGTTTCCTTTGATTCCCTAGTGACCAGGAACCCAAACTAAATATGGGTAAATGGTGCAATATGGGCGACTTAATATTGGCGATGATTCCAGTCCTTATCAAATTTATCGAGGTAACAATTCCCCTAATCGAGAATATGCATTTTTCTGCATCCAACTGAATGATCTCTCCGTTTATATCTTAAATTATTTATCCTATTAATCAGCCATCTCTGAGTATACTGGTATCGTTGAGGAAAAACGTACTCGACAATCGACATAGCCATATTTGGATGCCTATGACAAGCGTTAAAAAAAATTGGATGTCAAGTTGGCACTGATAGTGCAAACTTGTATCAAATGAATGAAAACAAAATAAATGTAACTGAGAGTAAACTCTCGGATATGGTACAAACTAAGCCCCACTTTCAAAAGTCGCTTGCCTTCATGACCTCGAATTTTTCTGAACGGTCGTTAGTTAAAATCAACTCTCCAAATTGTCGAGCATCTCTTTCGTCGCTTATAAAACGGATTTGGAGCGACTTAGACAAATCCACCGGTTTTATCTTTCTCGGAGTGAAAATGCGCTAGGCGGAGAGAGGGAACTAGTTCTCGTTGCCGGCACATGGACACAGCCAAGACTTGACGGTGCCGACGAGCTGGAGATTTTTCGTAGAATTGGACCAATTTCACAGAATCACATTGCGCCGTAATCCATACAAACATTCAAACTCACATGCCATGTGGGACGCACTAAGCGATAAGTACAGAGCACATAATTCACAAAGCCAAAACAATACCGATATGATAGGAACATTTTGTAGAGGATTGGCAAAAAACACGCTGAATTTATATCCCTTTTGGTTTGAATCATATATAAACTTGAAATATTTCATTACTATTCAGCAGCTCTACATCAAGAGTGGAAAGTTCTAACTCATATTTCTTGTTTCAAAAATTCAATACGTATCTTCATATTTTTAAATATTATCTGAAACAACTACTACAACTTTTTGTATAAAAACTCTAATCTACAGGCCTTTTCATTTCCCAATTGATTTCCGAGTTTTGGATCCACTGAACCAAAAGAAGATAAGATCCTTTCTTTCTTTTACTTCTCCAAATTTTCTATGTTTCCGCAGCATCCAGGGAATAGTTTTTGGATCGCACCGCTCGTTCATTCGTATTTTCGACATGATCAGAAGAACAAACTTTCGAACGGCTATATTTATCGAACTATTCATTAGTCCATTGACGACCTGGACGAATGGACAGACTCGAATTTGACCACGGTTTCATCATCAATGAGTCAAACTTGAACTGGCGTTCAAGTGGACTCAAAAAGCCATTTGAGTCCATTTCTGGCTCAAAATTCGAAAAAATAACGACATCGTGGCATAAATAATAAAGGACCGTGTACAAGTACAAAGACCGCTTAAAAACAGAAAGAAATATTGTATTGGCAACAATGCAACAAATTCAAAACTGATCACAATCATACGTATAATATACACAGGTTCACAATTTTTGAGTGAATCTGAACCCTATTCTCAGGAACATCTTAACTAAGCCTTAATCTATGTAAGGATTTTTTTTCAGAAGAGAGAAAGAGAGGCTTACGAAAATAAATGAGAAACCAACAAAACAAAAATTCCACTACTGTAACATTAGAATTCAAAAAGCAATATCGAACTATCAACATCATAATTACAAAGTTATAAAATATAATCGGACATCATGTGAATGTGTACGATATTGGTAAATATGTTGATATTACGTTTTAATGTCTCAATTAAGTGTATGTGTTGTTGCTTTTGCCTATGATTTGTTAACCTGTCAAAAGACGGAGTTAAGTTTACTACCACTTTCCTGGTTGTCTCTTCTGGAAAAAAAAATACACAATTTGACCTTTTGTCGAGTAGTACCTGTAGATGGGGTGTAACTAACAGACCCCAAAACCGGTCGTTCTCATTAGAATTTTAAACAACGATTGTGAAAAGGACCTATTATAATGACAGTTTCAACGGAAAGTAACACATACTGTTTAATCAGCAATTACGAAAAATTATTATGAATTTGATTGAGCTGAAATGCTCAAAATTTCAAACTGGAGAGTGATCAGAATTCAGAGCACAAATTACACAGAGGAGGCAACAAAGCTAAAGTCAGGTAGCCGGGCTATCAGGCATGGATCTTCAATCTACATAATAATCTGAAGTCAAAATTATGTAGATATATTTACTATATTTTTAGCCCCATATTCAGGGGAGTTTCTCGAGAATTATAATTTTGATCTAAACATATTCCATACATAATGCTATGTTTTTATAGAATCGGCAGATTGATCGAACACCTGGTACATGGCAATAATATTCTACGAGAGCAAAAAACGAAATATTACACGAATCTCCATTCTCTGAAGGAATGATTTCGAAAAAATTGCGAGCATTCGAATTACGAGTTCTTGTATATGGAACAAAGTGGGCGAGAAGCCCTCACCTTGCCGGTAAGATCGTGTTTCAAAGTCAAATAAATGAGGTAGTATTTTACGTACGTGACCAAACTTCGAAGCAGTTTATGTATTCGGAAATGAAATTTACAGATAGGAAACGTTGAGAATTGAGAAACATTGAGAGCGTTGGTTATGGAACGTTCCTATCGAAGAGACTTGATCGCAACCGGCTGTAGGATGCTCGACAGCTAACGATATCGATTTTAGCAGCGGGGCACTTGCCTTTGTTCCACACCGGTCAGCTGGTACAGACCATTCGTGACAGAAACCCTTTACGGAAAAGAGGAAAACGATGCAAGATGCGAAAAACGACAGTGGTGAAGCAACTCCGGTTAACTCACCTTATCAAAACTAACAGCAGGAGTTTGGAGTACGTCAGGGTTCTTCTGGCACAGATTTGAGGACCTCTTGGTGCAGAAATTGTGGAAGCAAGCGTGGCAATCTAAAGGGCAAAGAGAACCGCACATACAGCAGCAGGTCACATCGCAGTTACAAAGTGAAGAGTGAAAAGAGAGTAGACGGCCACAGTTATCGGGTCCTGGTCCATTATCGTCATGTTGTAAATCCTGACCAGAGGGTCCGAGGTTGCTGGTGGCACCTTCGCGTACCAAAAACACATCCAATTCCCCATCGGACCTTCCAACCCCGCGAAGCATGTAGTTTTCCGCGTCCACGTTCACAACGTACCGGCGAAAAGGCTTTCCGCCTACGCCACTGTTTTCTAAGTCGGAACATTCGCGTTCTTGTACGTTCATCTTGTCATGTTATCTGCCCGGATACCCAGTGCGAAAGAGTTCGCACTTGTTGAACTCTCTCCGCAACCAACACTAGACCCCTGCTCTTCAAATGCCAAACTGAAAGTCGGTGTCCGGTCGAACGGAGTGCAGGCGCGTTGCGCTCACTCGAATATTGCGAACACTGAGCGAAGCCTGAAGCATGCGCGCCATCGGTTGGGGATAGCATAGTTTTCGCGGCAAGGTTGTCGAATCCTTTGAAATATCCTAGGAGGGATTCCCGAAAAGATTTTTTATTCGACCAGGATCACATTGGCTTGAAGGAAAAACGCGACAACCAAAAACTGAACAGATCTGCCTTAAAAGTGAGGCTGCATATTATCTGAGTATTCAGTGTTTCCATTCGAACAGGTGTAACGAAAAACTCAACATTGTCAGAAACTCGCCAAGCTCTTCAAGTGATCCTTAATAAAATTCAGAAATTTTCAATTTTGCACAAGATATTTTTCTGTAGACGATTTCAAAACCTTTGAATGACGTACCACCTGCATTGTACGCAGTTTACCAAGGGTTGTCAACTCTCGTATTGCATCAAAACATGTCCGCCTTAAAATTGTTTAGGAGTTTTTGCCGATCTCTCTAAAAATGTCTCCGATTGCCTGTACTCGCATCCTCCAGAAACGTGTAGTAGGCCAAAAAACGACACTTTCGGTATTGCACCTTCCTTAGGTTAGAAGAAAAAATCAGTCTTGTCCCAACTGTGCACTCAAAATTATTAGTACATAGCCAACTGCAATCAACCGTACCGAAAAAAAAAACTACATAATGGTAAAACTACGGGCCCACTAGTACTAATAAAAATACGAAAAAATTTCCCGCAAACATCCTTTTCCTTTTCACTTCCGAGACGCAAGATGTTATGTCGAGTTTACAAGGAGCCAGTTGGCAGTCCAGCAAACTGGCGCCAGAGGATTTAATTGTTCCAAAGCCAGTGTTATGGACCAAATTTTTGACACTGGGCGCCAGTGATAGTTACACGACGCCAGTTATTGGCGCCAGAGCAACTGGCATCGTGCAAAGGCGGCATTTTAGTCGGAAAAAATATATAACCCCTTCTTTTGCAATAATTCCAAAATGTCTGCAGATATTTCGATGCAACTCAATACTAACTTTCAATGTTCCCCTTGGACCTCGAAATTGACAATAATCCCTTTATTAGTAGTCCTATAACGTTGGTAAAAAATTTCCAACTGTTATTGATGCCCCCCCTCCCCTGAAAGAATTCATGGCTTTCATGCCCCCCTTCCCCTGAAAAACTGTCTGGATCCGTCAGTGCCCCATGATGACCACAAATCCCAAAGCATCTGACCCACTGGCGGATCCAGACCGTTTTTCAGGCGGGGGGGGGCATGAATTCATCCAGGAGGGGGGCATCAATGGACAGAAATTTTTTACTAATGTTATATGACCATTAATAAGGGGATTATTGTCAATTTCGAGGTCCAAGGGGGGGGCCATTGCCCCCACGGCCCCCCCCCTGTATCCGCCAGTGATCTGACCTCCATCGAAAGATCCCATATATGATTATCCGTCATGGCACAAATGCAAGGTACCTATGCCTAATATTTTGGATGGTTCAGCCACAGACACATCAGTCTTTGGTTCAGCACTATTATTCCATTCCGTATAGAAGTTCAAAGATTAAGGATCTCCGCTAAAGTTTTTCTGTAAACTAGCTATGGGTTGTAGCAAAGAGGAACGCTACAAGTCTTTGGTTGTAGCGTAGAGGCTCAGCATCTTCGGATACGCCAATTTTCGAATACCTTCCTCTTTGCATCTCGCAAACTTAAAAAAAGTTATATTTCCACATATTCCTGATATACTCTTTTGTGAAATTTCAAACTGTAATCATGTTCGTTTCACAAATGGATATAATTTCAGCATGTAAGAAAATTGGTAACATCAATAACGCCCCGCGGATAAATATTAAAAGCAATTCATCATTCCAGCTTTATGACTCGTACTCCCGTGCAACTTGAGAGTGAAACTTCAACACCAAACGATGTGGAATGATTAATTGTTTTACAACCTTCAAACACAATTAATTTTAATGACACTTCCATCCCTTTAGAGCTGCCGAATACTGTATGGTTGTATTAACACAAGAACAAATTCAATCTGGGTAAAATCATTTGGACACCCTAAATATCGAGCACAGGTAGCAACTATTTTTTTCTAATTATAGTAATAGTAGAGTCTAGCAAAGATTTTAATGATTGCCTATTTTACCAAACGACACCCCGATGGATGGCACTAATGGCAGCCCTCATTGATATGCCGCAATTTTTCCGCCGAGCGATCGTTGCAATTTATCTTGCGCGAAATGTGAGCCAAAATTTTTTTTGTCGACATTGAATAATGCCCTTTTCGATTGGACAATTCAGTCAGTGTAATTTTGAGCGCTCAACTAGTCTACATCTGAAATATTCAATACTTTTATTCGCGATCTATGGTTGGAAACAAATATGTACTCTGTGGTTAGATTAACCAATCAAAATCACACACTTATCAATCGATATGTTTTCAGATTTCGGTCTGTACTTTACAGAACGGTAATAGCATTGTTCAAACAATAGTAATAGTTTTCAAAAAGGTTTTTGGTGGGCAATAAAGATCGAGTTAGAATTTGTTGAAATAAAATACGTAAAAACTTTCAAGGTGGCGAAGTATCTCTTGAAGTGGAATGAGAAGCACAGAACATATAATAGATGAGAAGTACAGCTCTGATCCTGACAAGCGCGCAAAAGCTCCTCTTAGGTTATAAATTTATATTCATGTGACACTTTGAAATATGACGCAGAATGCAGATCGAGGGAATCCAAACTATACTTCAGACGAGTTTCAAATAGAAATATCGTTTAATAACAATGTCAATAATTATATATATATATATATACAAAAAATAATCTTTCGAAAAAATTTGATCCTAGCTCTAAATTTCATCCTTGGAAGACTTTTTAATAATTATAAGACAATCTGATGAATCATCATCCCTGTGATCTACTCATAAATGCAATTTGGATAAGTGGACAACTTGGAGAATTATTCACTTCTGCGACCATTTCAAAACACACTCCCTTTGTTCCGAATTCCATAAGGCATCTGCTAATTTTCCAGTGGTAGCATTTTTACCATTATTCCTTATCCAATCTAATAAAAACTGATATATGACCTGAAATACAAGGCATTAAATTCACATTCTATCATCTCTCACACACAGATCCCGAAGGATACAATGCTTTCCTTAAAAGATTCATGTTCTTTGGGTAAAACCATAGTTATAGCCTCCAACCATATATGACCATGTCACTATAGTGGGTTGATTAGAATATCTGATCACTCTCATTCATTTACTTATTAATCAGATGAAACAAACCTCTTTCAAACCATTGTTGATAAAATCACAGTGGAATTGACTGATCTGGCCTTCTGAGTAGTCCAGTTTTCTGGCAGTCTCCATCCACATTGAGTCAATATGTTCAGCTAAATATTGGATGTCTTTCTCTGTTACTCTTTCTTGAGAATCTAGCAACAAGTTGATTTTTTCAGTCTTAGGTATATCTTTATTTTTCTTCAAGGAGTTTTGCTTTGAGTCCTTGTTAGAATTAATATAGTAGGTATAGTTGGATCCTATTTGTATACCAGTTGCATTACTTATATTGATAACACTTGCATATGCTGAAATGGAATATATTGAGTCTTCTTAGACAAAGGGGAGTTTCATATTGATTAGGCAAGTCTTATTACCATTAGGTCCATGATATCCTTCATGAGATTTACTACTGAATCTTCTTCTACCACTATCATTACAACACTTCCTAGCGTTTGATGGGTCGCTATCATCGCTATCCGAGCTTTTTCTATTTCTATGTGAACTTTTGCTACTGCTATCAGAATGTCTTCTTCCATTATTTGTTTCATTTTGGGATGCTGGATTTGTTTCTCCTACATCCTCTCTTGGTGGACTAGGAAATGCATCAGTGGTTAAGTTGTCTTCATCTGCGGCGGACATTTTCAGAAATTCAACCTGGCGCTATATTCAATTCACTCTTTGCTGTGTTTACCAACTTGAAGCTTGTTACATTTTCAAGAACAAAGACAATTATAACTCCGTATTCACAAATCATAAGTGAAGTTTTTGAAGTGACATTGAACTGACGGTGACAGTTGAAACAAGCAATAATTATGGGACATATTTGTTTACTTCTGTATTAATTAGTTTATCTGTGGTTCCAATAATACAAAACCAAAGAGGAACACAACAAAACACAAAAAAATAAAGGCCTTTAAAAATGAAAAATCACGGAACTGATTGAAGATGGCTTGCTTTTGGAATAGTTCACAAGAAACCACCGCTAAAATTCCCACAACCCTGGAAAAAGACGGTGTAACTCTTTATGAAATAAGAATATCGGTGGGCGATATATTTTGGCTGGTAACCCACCGCTATAATGACTTTTTTGAATTACACACCAAACTTGTGAATGACCATGGGGTAGCCAAAGATATCCTTCCTTGTAAAAAACTGATTCGAAGCAAATGTCCCCAATTCATTGACACAAGAAGAAAGGGACTTGAAATATATCTGCAAAAAGTTCTGAAATTTCTTAAGTTAACCATGCCGAGAGTATTTCTGGAATTTTTAGATTTTCATGTATATGACGTTTACTTTCTTCTTCAAAGCCTGGCTTTCAAATTTTATTCAGAAGCTGAAATCTGTCTATCTTCTACAAACAGCTATAATTTCACAACCCTTCAAGTGAGTGTGGCTAGGTCCGTTAGAATATATTAACTATATTTCAGTTTTCTAGATGCATGCTATGAGTAAATGCTGTAATACCCCACAACCTGCAGAGTATAATCCAGACAAAAGATATGACTTCACACATGTATTAGACTTCTGTTCTCAACTCAAAATACTAGACATTAGTGGTCAAATAGGAAATTACTTAAGGAGCAATATAAAACCTAATGATCTCCTCTTCGATTTCCGAAATTTCAAGGTATGCTCAATATAATTAATCATTGATATAAGATGATTGAAGGAACATTTGTGTTTTCAGAAAATCACCAATTTATCATTGAGAGAAACTTGTCTGGATTGTATTGAAGAGTTAGGACAGCTTCGTAATAATTTGGAAACATTGACCATAAACCGGTCAAATATGACCAGTTTATGTCAAATTTTACTATGTGATGTACTCCATAAATATAATTTTGAAAGTACTCATGTGAGTATAGTATGCTTTTAAAATTTCTATATATGAATTTCGAGAATGGTTTCAGGTTTGGAGTAATTTGGTGAAAATGGATTTAAGCTACAACTGTTTAACTGAAATTGATCAAACCATTAAAGTGGTACCAAATCTGAAAATTCTAATTTTAGACCAAAATAGATTTTCCAACATTCCCAACCTCCTTGAATTAAAAAACCTGACTTCATTAAGCATATGCGGGAACCTGGTCACAACTTGCAAACAAGTTCATTTAAATTTGGGCAATATCTCGCACCTAAATCTGTCTCAGAATAGCATATCAACCTTGGAAGGATTTACAAAACTCTATTCTCTGGAAAGCCTGAACTTGACTGGAAATAACATAAACAATATTGAAGAAATCAAATATTTATCTAATCTTCCATGTCTGGAAGATCTGAAGTTAACAGGGAATAATGTATCCACAATTGTCGACTACCGAGTGAAGGTTCTTGAATATTTTGGAAAAAGAGCTGAAGAAATCTGCCTCGATAATGAACAACCTCTGCAACCTGAGTTAGATAAGGTTTCAATTAGAAGAGCTTTGAAAATCTTGAAGGAGGGGGAGTTACCAGAAATTCTTAGCACTCGCTGATGATTTATTTGTATCTATGTTTTAAGTTTGTAACTACCAAAATGTATGTGATATATTTCTACTCATTTAGATGTTAATGTTGGATGATTTCTGGAAATTATAATATATTATTGTTACTGCTCTCTTGTTTCACCTTGCACACGAAAAATTGTCAGACTACCAAGAGTACCAAGAGATTTTTCAGTTGCACTGAAAATACGATTCATTTTTCGCATCGTGATCGGTACTGTCATCTACTGGTCATCTTATTAAATGCATAATACATTGTATCATTGAGGATCTAAGAATTTATGTGAATACTTAATGATTAAACATTGCTGTGCCTCAACCGTTGTTTGAAGTTGTCTATATTCAGTGCCATACGGAAATGAAATTCAGCTTTGAGTAAAGAACCAAAGGATTTCAGCAATGACTAATGAGTAGTGTCTACTCTTTGATTTCAGTTAGGAGATGGCGCTATTATCCATACATAGTGCACTGTGTATGGATAATAACGCCATCTGCTGACTGAAATCCTTTGTAATCCGCTGAGATAGACTTCTATCGTAGAGTAACGTGTTAATTATTTTCGTTGAAGTGGGCTGGCATGAAATTAAACGTCAAAACTGACAGATGGGGGAGCCATATATCAAAACAAAAATCCTTGGTTAGAATTGGGGCATAGGATGAGATAAATAATCAACTGCCAATTTCCATAATATCGTGCTTTCACTGCCACTGAAGGAGTTTTGATAGATAACAATCCTTTTTCCAGTTTCATATAAAGTTTTCTATACGAATCAATTTAAATGACGTAATAACGAAAATTGTTTGAATAGTTAATGTATTGGTGCACTTGTCATCAATATTTACTATTCTTTCTAATGCAATAATACTCCAGCTTATGTGGATTTAATATGTATAATGCTGGATTATATTCTCTCTGAAGCAATAACAGTGATTGGCTCTTAGCAGTAGTAGTTTTTAGTGGGGACTATAGACAGATGTGCCTTCTTTGCAGGAGAGGGTATAAGAATTTCATCTTTCAAAGTGCCATCCATGAAATACTATGGAATTCGATTCGGTTAGCCTAGATTCAGATGAAGGAGTTGAATTGTCAATCAACGGTAAGAGTAAATTAATCTCTCAGTTAACGACAAAGATTTAGGATCATGGACATGAACCACTCCATTTCAACAATAGTCTCTCATAGTTTTGGTTCATTCTCACCATCCCATAAATATATCAATAGATTCATATTTTTGTTTAAATCTATAGAATGAAAATATCCTGACCATTCTTGCTGTAGCAATGATTTCAAGTGATGACGAAGAAGGGGCACCTCATCAAAACATTACATTTTATGATGAAAACTACTACTAGTCCAATTCTGATATATTACATTTTATCCCAAAAAATGTTTCATAACGTGAAATGGTATAGACATTATTTTGGCGAACATTCTTATCTTTGCTTTATCGATAACAATCAATTCAATTCAGCGAGCTCATCATTATTGATCCTTTGTATGTAAATCCTATACCAACATCTTGAAAGGTCTCCAATTGATATCAGTAATAGAGTTCATTATGGCTTTTGTATCAGAAGTGATGGATGACCTTTATATTGAAATGATTTATCAAGTTTTCTGCATTCTCAAACTGATAATGATTGAATAATGGAAAATTTTATTTGAATCATACCCAAAATATCTTTGTCTACATAAATAAAATCGAATGTCGAATACTCTAATAATTATGTGTTCTTTATCGATGTACATGAGAAATTTCAGCTGAATTGGGCGATTTGTTTGGGAGTTAATGTATTTTGCTTGAAGTTAAATTCAGGCAAGAATTCTTGATCAGCAAGTCTAACCTAATCGAAAAATACCATTTTCGTTTGAAAATTCGAAATTAGTATTCATTATTTGGGAAACGTTCTCGTACCACGGGACAAGCGCGCAGATGTGGATGTCATTTTCATCCCCAAGAGAGCGCCTCAAGAGCATCAGAAAAAAAAATTTAAAAAAAACGGAAATTTAAAAATATCGAAGCTATTCTTCGAAAATTATTTATTCATTTTTTCAAGATTATGATGGTGCTTTGGTGTTATCACTTCGGTATTGCGATCTTCATTTGTCAGATTGATAATGGGGGGCTTTTACTACTAGGTATATGATAAACTTGTTATCTGCTGCAACAATTCATTAACATCGCCCCCTCTTATGTTCTATGTATGTTGACTAACTGTTAATAAATAAAAGTCAGGACTACTAGATAAATATACTGTCAGCATTACTCCATTAAAGTTAAGGTTTTATCAATGTATTGATTGAAAAACACATGCATTTCAATATATGCCTCTGTACAAGAACTATCAGAAATACGGCAACCGCTTCTTTGCAGAACATGGGTGTTACCCAGGAGATTTTGCATACATGGAAGAAGAAAACCAACAGATTGTTCTGGAGGCCAAAACTGTTTATCTTCTTCTTCCAAAAAACGTACCCGTATCGAGAGCTGCAAGACTGCAGTGGCTTTTGAATCATCTTAATTCTATCGTAACTATGCCGACATTGCAGAAATGGGTGAGTTATACACATAATTTCAACGATATCCCATGAAATTGTAAACGAATATCTCCATTAGATATACGCTCGAATTTTGTATCGAAATGTAGGTTTTTAAATAATCCGAAATCAATGAAAATCTGTCATCATTCGAGTTTTCAACAATCGAAATTTCCAACTGTCAACTTATCGCAACCACTCTTTATATATATACATATTACCCATAAGCATTGTCCGAAGTATTTCTGCGAATTATGAGCGATTTCCAAAAATTCAACTCTTGGGAGAAAAATTATTAGGAGGAAGATCGCCTAAATACATCAACTAAAGGGACGATCTAACGGTATTGTTGAAACCATCAGAATCATTCATAATAGCCATTTTGCGGATCAATTATACCCTTAAATCAAGTGAAACATACTCAAAAATTAATTATAGAAAAATACAAGAAACAACTTTTGGCGTCATTTTTTCAAAAATGGAAATTTCAAACTGTCAGTACCAAAAGTTTAATTGAGAATCTGTTATTCATCAGCGAACAGGTATCCGATTCTATTGAGTATTGCGTTGTATTCGCTTTCTATAATTTGTATGCAAATAGGTAGTGGAATATGTTGATAAATTGAGTAATCTGACTAGTTTTCCGTTAGCATTTCGCCTTGCCGTAGAAAATACAAGTATTTCTTTCTCGTATCCAAGATTTAAGCTTTACTTCAATATACAAAGTGATCCAATGAAAACAAGGGTTTCCGAAAAGAAAAAAAATCGGTGAATCGTATAGGTTGATTTTTTCCCCAACGAGGAAGATTTTTTTGGAATAAAAACTAAGACAATTTCATTTCACCTTCCCCATCATTCAGATTCAGGAGCCCAAAAAAAAAACAAAAATATTGCCTAATTTACAGAACGACTCAACCGAAATCGAAATAGTGTCCATAGTACCAAGGGAGCAACTGATAACAAAATGCAATAAATTCCAAATAACTTGTCGAACCGAACTGAAATTTCTAGCTCATTCTTATAGAATAGTTTATTGTTTGGACATGAGCCCATCTCAAGCTACTATTGACATTCAGAAGGCAGAAGTATTGTTCGACGAGATTTTCGACTGTTTTAAACATAGCCTTGAAGGCTTAACCAAGCAGGTATATAATCTACAGAATTTCCTGAAATTTTCCAAGAATATCTTCGAGGCGAAGTCACGCAAATGGATATCGGGATAGGTTTTGGCTGAAAGATGAGTTTCATCTCCTTATGAACAAGGGCGAAGCCAGATACCTTCAGTGACATGTCATACTTCATTTTGCAATATATTTGCATCAAGAAGGATCAACTTCCAGTATTTCCGAAATATTTAAATATTTACATCACTCTTCTTCAAAAACCAAAAATTCAAAACCGTTTTCCAGTGTCTATATACTTGCAATGACCGGTTTCCTCGAGATGTTCTTGGAAAACTACATATTTATTTGAACGCGAAATGAAATAGAATATGTTTTCTAGTTCACAGTACCTGGTAACACTCTGGCTTTCCGACCAAGCATATATTTAACTGTGATTGTAAACACTCCATTTTTTATGAGTCCAGCTCAACAAGTTCTAGTCAAAGGGGTAGAAATTACGAATGCAAAGTTGCCAGAAATAATTAAGTTTGTAGGTGATCAGTTCCACATTATCGAAGGTAAAATAGCTGAAGTTGCAACTTTTGCCAATGATGAGATGGATAGTCAAAGAGTAAGCAATAAACCAAACAATCACTCTCATCCGTCTTATCGCAATTCTTGAATTCAGGCTCAAAACGACAGCAATACCTCAAATATATCTGATTCTGAGAGATATGGTTTGAAAGTTCCTATGGTGTCACCTGATGCCAATTTCGTGAATATGTTGAGATATTCTATGTTGGCCATTTCTCTGCTGCCTGAGAATAGCATAAGTCGTAAGTATAAGTTTTCAAGACACAGACAATATAAATGGGAATCAGCACTTCTGAAAAATTACAATCATTCTTTTCAGATATTTTGGTAATAACAGATGGTGTGGTGTCTATGCCAGATGCAAACATATTAGAGTCACTGCTATTTCAACTGCATTACGACTGTATTTCCGTGTCTTTTCTAAAAGCTGGTTCACCATTCCATCCACATTCTAGCTCAGGCTTCGTATCCTACACAGATTTATTATATTTTTTTGCTCACTCTACTCTTGGTACCTGCTTACAATTAAGACACCATATAGTAAGTTCTTTATATTTGGCTATTATGGTGTTCTTCATTCTTTATGTTTTCACAGACTCAGCCTTCTTATATGGTAATGAATATTTACCACGAATTTTTTCTATTATGGAGTTTCCATTCCAAAAATCGATATGTGATATCTCCGAACGACTGCAATGTATGGGGCTCAGAGTAAGAAAAGAAGAGTCATGCAGATTCCCTTTTTCATGTTTCCATTGTCATTTCAGAAACGAAATTTTTTGGGGTTATAGAAAACCAAGTTTGCTAACAAAACGCCAGGTTGAAGAAAAATCAAGTGCTTCCATTCTGCTCTTATTGTCAAGGCGAATGAGAGAAGGATTTACCATAGATGTAAGTTCCTTCGACCCGTTTTTCGAATCGCATATTAACTTATAACTTTTTAGCATATCTCTTATATAAACGGCTTATTGGATGTGAAAATGAGTCTGGAGTGGAAATCATCCATTTTTATTTATTTCAAACTAGCAACTCAATGGCCAGTTACCAAGGGCAACAGTACTTTGTATGAAATTTTCATTGCAGGTAGATACTGAATCTATCTGAATTACCTGATAATTTTTTAAATCCTTCATCTTCCAGCTCCATACGAATTTTTACATGATATAACATGCCTGATGAAAAAAGAGAATAAATCTTCCTACAGAATAGCCATTATTGAAAGATTTTGGTTGAGGTTGTCCCAATTAACGAGGGAAATCGGTTTTGCTCAACAGCTGAGTACATTTCCAACATCATCACTCTGGCATAATTTACCAGACAGTGCGAGAAGTGGAATTCCTGTATTTGTAGTTAATAATCCTCTTGGTCTAGACAGCACCAAATCATCCCTGACTCCAAGGTAGCACATTATTGAAATTTTAATTCATTTAATCAATCTAATGCTCCCTAGTGATGTGTCCTGTCCAAAATTCAATCATCTTTGGCAACCAGTCTGTCAAATGGAAGGTAATAATTGGAGGAAATGGTTTCACATGCATAAAATATCTCTCATTTTGAAACATGATCAACTACTTCCAAAGGGCTTGCACCTTAACCAGTCTTCCAGAAGATACGAAGTAAATTTATTTTCCTCATCAATAAATTCCATGTTATGAATTTGGCTTTTCCAGACTGTGCAATGCAGACAAGCTGCTACTGCATTGTATGGGTTCCTTTCAGAATGGTCAACTTTTATATTGATAGATAATAATACATATCTGAAAATCTTGAAAGAACCAGACAAACCACCAGTGTCTTTTTGTATAGTAAGAATTACTTCGAAATTGCCGTGTGCTGTTTTACATATTGGCTTCTTTACTCCCACCCCTGGCACTCTTCGAAAAGAGGTAATACTCCAATTCCAATTTTTTCAAACATATAATTCAAAAAATCATTCCAGGTTCTGGAACAGTTGAAGACTGATATTTCGCAACTGGCTTATACAACAGGTCCATTGCGAATGAAAGAAAATACCATCTGTGTCCTGTTTGAAAAACCACTTGAAAAAGTTCTAATAAGGTAAATGTAGTTATATTTCGGCAAAAAAAAACTGTGGAATGTATTTTTCAGGTATGAACGCATGCCGCATGATTTTTCTACTGTGATATTTCCTGATGGTACTCAACCTCCACATTCAAATCTAAATGTCACTCCGCCACTCACTAGTTCTCTATTCATCACTTTATCTCGATATCTCTTCCATAAGAGATGTATATGGGGAGCTAGCTATTCCTTCAATTCTAGATTGTCTGACACTGCTCTTTCATGGATTTTGAATACAATAACGAAGTAAGGATATCATGGGGGATATTTTTTATTCACAACATAACTTCTACACTTTTTTGTAGAATAAGACTTGAAGAAGGTTTTCATTTTGCCCATTCTTCAGCTGGAATCATAACAATGGTTATGGAGTTATGGATGGAACCATTGGCTAGCTGTTTAGTTCAGTATGTCTTGTTTCCAGTTAATTTTAGTGAGAACAATGGATTAGGCGAAGACAGTAACAGTTGTTCTGATGATGATAATAAAGACTGTGATAGCGAATCCGAATTACAACTTGTTACTGAAGTTTGGATAGAACCACAGTTTGGTAAAGTGCAAACCACCAACGAGAGGATAGCATATTTCAATAATAAGTACTACTATGAAATAGCCAATATGGTAGGTTAATTTTTCCATGAGTGGAGAAAGAAATCTGACATCAGGAATAGTCAGAAAATTCACATTACAGATTAGTCATATTGATCACCAGTGCATAAATACTTTGCTCACAATGGAGCATCTCAGTCTAATGTGCCAGGAAAAGAATAGAGCCTTCAGCATAGGATCTTCAACAAACTTGTTCAACATTTCTTGTGCTAGTCAAAAAACAGTGAGGAAAAACAGTAGGGGAATTCACCACCATGATACAAATACTACAGATTCGATTGAGTACGACCAAAAATTCGCCCCTTTTGTACGTTTTTTTTTAGATACATTTTTTTTCAGTACTCCATGGTATCCAATCATAGCTCCACGGATTGAGCATATTCCATTTAAATTCGACCCCATAGCAATTTTGCCATTCTGTCAACAAACAGAACTCTTATTTTCCTTATTCATCGAAGGCAGTGAGAAAACGATGTATTATCACAAATATGACATAAGCAAAGCGAATAAGTTGCTGATGGATAATATTCACGATCACTTCCTGGTGCTGCATGATTCGGAATTGGATTTAACCAAGGAAGAATCTGACGTATTCACCAAACACGTTTTTGAAAGAAATAAAAGTAGGGATTTTTGTCCAATTTCAGACGTCCATAAAACAGGTAGTTCCGTATGTACTCCTTGAAGTTCATTGTTACTCCGATTCATTTTTAGACACTGCAGAAAATTCTGAGGAAGTGTCCCAGTGGCGATGCCTATTAAAGGGTATATCCCTCTCCCATGTTATACTTACATTTTTACCCGCCACATTAGATGATCTCAGGGCACTTTTGCCTTCGGAAAAATTGAATAAAACAGCTGATGAACATTTGGATTACGCTGATAGACCCGGCTCAAAAAACAGTAATATTAGTGATGTCCCAATAAATTCTTCAAATAGTTTGATATTGCCAGTTTACGTATATGACTGTCCTCTAGGAGTGTTAGTTAATGCCCAAGTGAAAAATCTTGAAAACAATTTTGCCCACAATAAAGATGTTTATGAAGATCACAGATATAAATTCGCTGAATTTATCCATCAGGAGAGTTTGAGGTAAAATGAATGCTACTAAATCTGTAAATGTGTTATTTCTTCAAAAAGACCCTTTTTACAGATTGAAAGAGAGCAGTATTCAGGGTAGTACAGAATCTAAAAGCGAAGATTCAGACTCATCAGATCCAAAGAACAATGCTAAAATGCACTGTAGAGCCTTAGTATTAGCACATTCTAAAAGCTTTGTTCTATCTCTTTTTGTAGCCCTTCATTTTGATTCTTATATTCATGCTTCTGATATACAAGCGGCTATGGATCAATGTGAGGAGAGCATCACTGAGATTGATATAACAAATTACATGATGGTTAGTATACTAACCCAGAATTGAATTCTTCAACACTGTCGCATTCATTTCCTTTGGCATTGCTTGCACTTTTTTATTACTGCATGCTTTGCACATTATTTTCCATTTACTTTATTGGTTTCAGATTTACAGATTGTAGTTTCTTTAATGATGTGTTATTTCTAGACTGTATGTGGCCATGTGAAAAACCTTAAAGAGGATAAAATCGAAATTAATCTACTCAGCCAATCAACGCCTTGCAGTGACATAAAGCCACTACACAGTTTGATAAAGGAAAAATTCTTTCAACTCATCAGTCAATCTTTCAGCTCAGTTCCGACAAATAACGAGTTTTACTTTTGTCGAAGTGTGAACACCTCTAGGGTTGATACAAAGCAACATGACAGTGATGATGATGTATCAAATCTATCTGAAGTAGTTGAACCAAAACCTGACAAAGATGTCAAGTCTTATTTGGACAGATCCCAAATTCTGCAAAGGATGGAAAGTGGTTTTTCTGGTGTAAGCCAAGTTCACATGCCTGACGTTTACCCATTATTTTTACAATTAATTTGCACTATTCGATACAACAATAGTGGTAATACTAATGTATCTGTTAGAGTACTACCAACTTGCTTGGGTAAGACGAAATCTAAGCATTCAGGTTTGGTGAATATGACATCTCAATCATTCTTTCAGGTGAAGTTGTTCAAAACATTGAAACTGAGATAGAAAGTTTAGATAAATCAAAACTACATATTAGTCTAGATATATTATGCCTTACCCTTCCTAGCAGAGTTCAGAATGTGATAACAGAATATTCTTCAAAAGGTTTAAGAACTACATCATTCTGCTCGGATGGTTTTCAACCAAGTTTCGGAAGTCCAGCATCAGAAACGAGTTTCACAGAGTAAGCTTTGAAGAAAACCCACATTCACAATGCTAACATCAATTATTCCAGAATACAAGACCCAGAACCATTAGTAAATCTTCCTGATTATCAGAAGAAAGCAATTGTTCAACTTAGGGATGAAGTGAGATATATTTAATGAATGTTTCAGAAATATTATTTTTTTATTTTTAGATTAAGTGGCTACTCAAGGATGAAATCGCCACAGCCTTATTGGATGTTGAACCAGTCACTTCAACTACTTTGAACACCATTGTGAATCATGTCAGTCACAGCACAGGCAAAACATCATGTGATATAGACAAAATAAATCTGAATTTTGTCTATAATAGTACCGATAGTTACAATAATTTTGTTGAGGTACGTTAACGGAATGTTCGAAATTAATGTAACTAGTGATTTTTAACATTTAAGGAGTTCGCAAAAATTGTTGTGCCGCCTTATAAAATATGCAAGAAGGAAGATTTTTACTATTTAGTGAAAGAAACTTCACTATCAGATGTGAGTCCTGATGTGATTAATTTCACTTCAAGTATCAATGACCGTACTGAAATAAATGAAGAACTTGATATATGCACATCTCCCAGTTACCAGGATAAGGTGAAGGATGAAATAGCTTCCCAACCAAGCGACATTTCAAGTGTTAATGGTAGTGTTTTAACAGATGGAGGTAATTTGAAAATCCTCAAAACACTTACAAGATAGATAATTATATGTTTAAGGTTATGAAGAAGATGTAAGTGAAGAATATGAGGACTATGATTGGCTCACAAATTTTGATATGAAAAGACCTAATTTACCGAATTTCTGGCTGATAATGAAAGTTGACCATGATGTGATCATTTACTTCCATTGCAGGCATGTCTTACTTTTCATCATGTTAGAACAGTTCGAAAACTAACTGTTTCAGGTTTTTGGAATTGCCTACACCAAAGGTTGGTATCTACCTAGAAGTCCAAAGAGCTGTCAGAGAAGCAATCAGAGACCTTTGTAAGAGAGTTAACCAGGCATTACTACTGCAAACGTTGTGTGAAAGTAAAATATGTGATTCCCTACTGGAACCAGATGACAACTTCAAAGAGTGGCATAATGAATTATCATCTCCTAGAGGCACTGCATATAATCGTTTGAAAAGTGTCGAAGGTAGAAATATCAATACAGTTACGATGAAAAATAGTTCAATTAATTTTTCAGGTTTAATAACGGAAAATAATGATGACAGTGAAGCATCCAAACTGAAATCTGAAAGTGATCCACAGTTTCAAATTGGGGAGTTTAGTTGTCCTGTCGTTTGGCAAACTAATTTCATATTACATCCAAGATTGAAAACTGGAACAGGAAAATCAATTATATCCAGAGGAATCCTTGCTCTAAAAAATATACTAGACAAATTTTCCGTTTCTAATAGAAGTAATATGTTCGTCTATAAAGATCAAATGAAGAATGTATTCTACTTGAGGTGAATTAATTTGGAATATATTGTCTCTTTCTTCAACAAAATCGTTAGGTTACAGGAAAATATGCAGTTGAATTGTGGAAAAAATTCATCTATGAGGCCTAATGAATATGAGACAGCCTTGGTCTCCAGAAGTCCTTCAATTGCTTCATTACCACTTGGGCAAAAAGGCACTCTGGGACAGTCTGACGCTAGTATATCCTCTAGTGCATCGGTAAATATCATTGCTCACATATAAAAATTAATGTCTCACATCAAAATCCTTTATTACTACTTAGAGTGAGATAAGACCGCGTGTAAGAAGCTTTGGTGAAAAAGAAAGCAAGAATAATCCAAGTGAAGATACTTTGATCTTGAAAGTTCATGGAATCACAGCTGTTGGTCGGGATGTGCAGTATGACTTAGTTCAAGTTTTACAAAATAGACTTGATGATGCAGTTCTAGAATTTCTCTCCATTACACTTGCACGAAATGCCATGTGTCCTTTAACACCAGAAGATGTGCATTTTATC
The DNA here is from genome assembly GCA_951802165.1 of Adalia decempunctata. Taxonomy (NCBI): domain Eukaryota; kingdom Metazoa; phylum Arthropoda; class Insecta; order Coleoptera; family Coccinellidae; genus Adalia; species Adalia decempunctata. The sequence goes on along the minus strand of OX637704.1, from coordinate 7,022,461 downwards.
CAAAAACCATTTAGGCCACCTGAAGTTGTGATAAGGGTATTTTTGCTATAATTTACTCAACATTCTGTTTTCATAGTATTTTGCAGCTTACTGTTGAGGAATTTGCAGTAGGTTACTTGGAATCATTTATACATTATCTCAAGCAGAACCTGTTACAATTTTTGAATATACCAAAATACACTGATCTCAGATCCCATTGTCACTTCCAGGTAATTAACAATTGCTCACACTGGTATACCCTTCATATAACCTTTTTTTTAGAATTTTCCTGAAAATGCTTCTCCCAGCAATATGGTTACCGAGAATAATATTTTCATTTACAACCAGAGTCAAAATCCTTCTTGTGGAAATAGAGGAATAGCATGTATAGTATTTAATTTAATCAACAACATGAATGAGCAGACCATAGTATCGGAGAAATTCAAAACTGATTTAGAGAATAGAAAATATAAAAATATTATCTCTACTAAAGTAATAAAGGATGATGGTAAGCCCTTTCTATGAATATTTCTTCATTATATATTTTTCATTACAATATATTTGTAGAACCTTTACCTGATGTTTATTTGGAATTCAGACTTTGGAAGCAGGGTAGAGTTAATATCGATAATCTAATTAAAAAATTGAACTCAACAGTTTGTCAGTCTGTTTGGGATTTAGTAACTGAATACTTTTTACTCACAGAATCTCTATGCATTCAAGACCAAACCAAATCTAACATTATACCACCTATTTGTATCGATGAAATGAACTTGGATTTGTCCAAAGAACTAGAATTCAATGTTCTGATTAAAAGTAATAAAGATAGTAATCTCAGAACCCATGGATCAAATATCACTAAACCATATGCACACTCAAGGAACAAAAAAAGGGCTTTAATAAAACCAAATAGAAAAACTACCAGATCCATAACATTTGAAAGTACTACAAAAGAAAAAGGATCACAAAGAACTGAAAAACCAATGTTAAGACCCACTATTGAGTTGAATGCTTTGGAAAATGGAAATGATGGTATTTTATCTGATACTTATTCCAAATATCTGCCAGATTGGTTAGAGTTTGGGGTTAGTCTTTCTGTACCGTCAGTTAGAAAACACAGGGTGACTTTAACTAATCGTCATTTGGTGTGTGTCAGCATTAGAGAAGTGTTGCATCTGATACAAGACAATCCTAGGGCATTCACTGCCGTTCCAACAAATGCTCTCAAAGTGGATGATCGTTACAAATATGTGGTATATGTTCCCTCCAATTCAGTTCAAAAATGTGTAATTATATCGAGAAATTTCGAACATTGGAAAGCAACTATTTCCCACAAGGACAGGCCAGAACTATTGGAAATTATTAGTCCGCACATCTTGAAACATACTCAAAAGTTTATACCTTTAGCAGCAAATGTTTTTGTTCCACGACAAAAGATTTTATGGGCATTTATAGAGAATGACAATGTGAGTTAATATAATTTTATCATTTCCGAAGTCAAGTTTCGAAATTCCAGATTTTAATTTATACCTACAATTGGACCAAAGAAAAAATCGATAAACTAGTGTCAAACTGTACAAACTTGGGCTTATGGTTGAGTGTACGCTCCTGTTTTTTAAATTCATTGACTGCTCAGAAATTAGGGCTCTTCTACAATCAGCACTTGGCTAGAAAAAATTTTGTGAGTATCTGATTTTATTGAGTAATTTTTCACAATCAATTCCTCAAATTGAGCATGGATGCATTGTTTCAACTGATGTTCAATAATGCTGAATGAATCAATTTTTACAGTTGAGTTCCAGCAATCCATACTTATCTTACATAGGAAATGTGGAGTATATGAGGGAATTGCCAAAAGACATACCAAGGCGAACCATAGCAAATGCGAATCTGGCCAGGTCTTTGGAAGTGTTTAGAGATACCTTCCAAAAGATCAAGTACCCATCTAACGACATTGTTGTTATTTTAACAATAGAAATGCGCGAAATAAAATCATGGGAGGAAAAATGGAATGAAGAAATGAAAAAATTACACTCAATGTACCAATCAAGAACCAGCTCCACCACAGTTCCTTTGATATTTTTACTGATGCAGAATTCACGAATTATTCACTACTGTCATACACCTCTTCTATTTTTACCTAGATGGCGATTGAAATCTGCTGCTACAAGAGACCACACTTTGTATCCTAACATGTTTGCTGATCAAATAGACATGCCACAAACAGAACCTTGGCATAGCGACCTCTGCTACGGGTTCTTCTGTGAGTATCGTCGATATCTACAGACTTTAGGTTTTATGCCATTGCAATTTGACAACAACAGCAAGCCTGGGTAAGTACAGCATGAAAATAGTTCATAATTCATTAAATAAAAAATAACATTTAAGGATGTGGGCCAAAGATAGTTCATCGTATAACTCAGTGTTCTATATCCAAAAAACCATTCTTGGTGGCATCCTTCTCTTCACTGCTGAATTTAATGAGCCGTTTTTTGCCACGAAGCTTCATGCCATTGAATGCAGCAGGCTTCAAAACATCAGTTCAAGAGCGTCAATCAATAGAGTAAGGATGGCTTTCTGTAGTCTGATGAAATTTCAGAAGAAAATGTGAAATGGAATAAAATTGTTTTGACTTGAATCTTTTGTAGTTCACGTTGAGTTTTTTGGACGAATGCGATAGAGTGAAGATGTTCATGCATTTACATTCCTTCACCTATGATTATCATTTACGCTCAGTTCACAATTATATATCAAATATCTCAGGGATAAGTAGATTATGTGAAAATTACAACTTAAACCAGTTTTTGGAGGACTTTTTGAAATATTATAACAAAGCACCAAACTTCGCCAGGAATTTAGTACATGAAGGTAAAATGAAAATATTTTCGCATCTATCAACAAGTATAGAATATTTTTTCGCTTCAGATAATTTGACAATAAAGGATCTTCTAACTGAGGGACGACAACTATATGATTATCTGCTGCAAAATATTGATCAGTACAATTTCAAAGCTTTAAACATGGAGAAGAGCAATGGAGAATTAGAGCAAATCCTTGTTCAAGTAACCACAACTTCTAGAGTGCATTATACTGATTCTCAAGATTGTCACCACACGGACGATTTTAATGTAACTTTAATAATTTACAATACATGTTCCCCTTACAGTCCAAACGACAATGTCTTGCATTTGAAGTATTATCTTATTTTGACTTCGAAAAGGTAAATTCAACAAAAATCAAGATGGTCTTTCGAATAATTAACTAATTTCTTCATAGAGAACTATACCCTGCTGTTGGTCGGGAAGAAAAACTAGGAAAATTCAGAACAGTATCATCTGCATCTAGAAGCATTCTTGGAACAACAACAGAAAGACATGAGTGTGTCAAAACCGAACACTTTGAGGATGTTTTATCAATTTCCGAGACAGAACATGAAGATAGTGAATCAACTAATGAAAAATTAGAATCATCTTATATAGAAATAAGTACAGAAAAAGTTAATTATTTGGGGTACTATTCTTCTCATGAGGAACTGATGCAAAAACTTATATTAGAAAAGGCTCAAACCACACACACTCTCATAAAAAATATGGTTACCAAAGGTATGTATTTCTTTGGGGTCTTGGTTCTTGTAATAATGGCATCGCCTTTAGGTATGGTTCAATGTCGAAGTGATTTGTTATGGAATAAATTGTTGTCAAACGAAACCACTCTGACATACAATGAATTCATTGAATTGAAAACTTTATCCCATCCTGAGTTGCTCAGTAATATACATCCACATCTTGGTTCTCTATTGAATCAGCAAGTATCATGGTATGAAGGACTTTCAAAGCTTCTGCTTGTAAAGTATAATGACCATAAAAGGACTTTTATCTCTCCTGATGGAAATGTCCAGCATTATGTGATTCTGCATCCTAATTATTATGGAGCATTTATGTTGTTGTCGATTGATTTGCACATGGCTAGAGGGGTAAGTTGTTCATTTTGAATGATTTGATTTTTTTAATTACAAAATTTGTATTCTTTAGGATTTATATGCTGTTTATCGCGAAGTAGGAAAAAATGAAGACATAGATGTTTGTCGTGCGTATCGAAAGCAATTATTAGACGGATTTGTTAATTGTATTGCATTTTATTTATGGTCTGGGATGATTTGAAAATAATTGTTAATCTGGACATTATCAGACTGGTTTCAAGGAACATCTTTTTCGCAATAAATTAGTAATGTTTGGTTCATACAAATGCAATTTATTGAATTATTTTTACTATATTTTAGTAGGCAAGACTGTTATTCTATTACAAAAATTATTATTGATTGTTTATATTCGTGATGCAGATAAGTACCTCATTGAAACTGAATATTTGCACAAAGTCTATATAAGAGAGTTATTTTATTTGTTTTACTGTCTTGTAGAGAGAATCCAATTTATATTTTTTTATTATGCTATATGCATCCCCAACGAAATTAAAATGTAAGTGTGGTTCTAGTGATAATGCATATGAACTGAAATTATTTTTATAATTCAACAACACTGTGATAAATGTACCTCCGTTTCGCAGATGAACTATTTCATATTTTTTTATCAGCGTGTGCCATTCAATAAAATATTTGAACAGAATTATGTCTATTTATTCCTTCCGTCCTCTTCACTACCGATTTTATAGTATAATTTGGGTTTATCAATTCCAACAACGAGCTTTCCGAAAATAAATTTCATGATTTATTTGCTGATATTAATCGAATTGGTTGAGGTAACAATACTGTCGTTATAGTTCGAAACCTTGCATTTCTTATCATTTAACAGCGCTTAGTCAGCGTGTTTCGAAAAATTATCGTTTACCTGACGATCTGCCAGAGGAACCTCCACTTTAAAGGTATGAAATCTGATTTGTCAATTGTAAGCGCTAGCGGATAATGATCTTCGTGGGAATGGACTACATAAAGATTAGATATGCCCTTTCAAGTAGTTCCATATTGCACTTTATTGACAATACGATTAGAATTGCTGATTATTGTAATGCAAAAATAAATTGCTAGGTAACTGAATTGTGTAGCACCTCGGAGAGTGGAACAGAGATTGCCTATTTTGGACATCTTTTTCGGATGTAAAATACACATGTGGAAATCATGAAGATTCCGATCAATGCTTTAGGGACCAGGAACAAAAAGGCTTTTTCCCACTAACGGATTCAATAGACAGTAATTTTTTGGAGATTGCAGTAAGCTGGGAATACGAATTCGAATTAATTGACAAAATCATTTTAATGAGGAAGTTCATCATCACATAACTAAAGAATTGTTCAAATAAAATAAATTGGCTTTTTGTTCTTATTCCAACAGAAGCTTGCTCAACGACGAGGTCGTCCGTCTAGATTACCACCTGATCGCCGAAGTTTAGTGATTTGGGACAATCCGAAAATTCTTTCTGGTCGCATTTTGTTTAACACTGTTTAGAGATCGAAATGAACGTCAATGTTCTGATAAACAAAGTCAGATTGCAATTTCGTCCGAATCATTAGTATAATATATATTCTCAGTGGCGCACCCAGAAATTTTATTCGGGGGGGCTGCTCAAGAGTAATCAGTTTTTTGTAAGTTATATAATTTAAAAAATGCACCGCAATCGAAAACCTTCTTAAGTAATGGCATTCGTTATTATGCCGGGTGTTTCATTAGTAAAACAACATACGGTAACCTGAGCTAGAGCTACCCTAGGCGAGTCCAAAAAACCGATATATGATAGGTCTAATCAATTCCATAACCGAGATACAGAGTGGTTTATGTATTCACCAAAAATTTCAATTCTTCATAACTTTTTAACCAACTAGTATAGTCGGTTGATATTTGGAACGTATGATTCACTTCTACAGGTCGATCGAATTACTTTTGAATTTCCAAAAAAATCCAGGTCCGTATTTGAAAAATATGGGACTTCTTCCAAGCTGAGATTCAACACCCTGTATATTGAAATTTTACGATTTGATTGAGATATTTGAAAAGAGAAGAAAATTTTCAATGGAGTTCAGTAGATTTCATTGTCCCGCACGTCATTTCCAATTGAATATTGGAGTTCCACAAAATTCTCAGAAAAATCGTACATTATGATCTAATTGAATTTTTTTTGTCCCACTAATTGCACGTTCGAATTTCATAATATTCTGTGGAATCATTTGGAATTATTTCCGGAAAAACATTATTCATCGAGAAAAATTTAGTTGAAGTCAACAAAGATGAATCAATAACTGAAGAAACATAAAAACTCAACGTGAAATACAGAAAGTGCTTGATGTACCACCATTTTGTTCAATACACATTCTTGCCCTCTTCAAAAAATATGTCTAATACTTTTTTTGATCCTGTCTGGATTATTACGTATTTCATTGCACAATAAAATTCTGTTGATCATTCTTTCATTTCGTAAAATCCAGCTACTAAAGTTAGTTCTTCTAATTTCATCACTTGGATCCAATCGTTGTACCTTCTGGAGATCAAAATTTGATCATAATGTACGATTTTTCTGAAAATTTTGTCGAATTCCAATATTCAATCGGATCTTTCCCTTAAGCTCTCTTTGAGCAAAATGACATGCGGGACAATGAAATCTACTGAACTCCATTGAAAATTTTCTTCTCTTTTCAAATATCTCAATAAAATCCCAAAATTTCAATATACAGGGTGAATCTCAGCTTGGAAGAAGTCCCATATTTTTCAGATACGGACCTGAAATTCTTTGGAAATTCAAAAGTAAATCGATCGACCTGTAGAAGTGAATCATACGTTCCAAATATCAACCAGCTATACTAGTTGGTTCAGAAGTTATGAGGAATTGAAATTTTTGGTGAATACATAAACCACTCTGTATCTCGGTTATGGAATTGATTAGACCTATCATATATCGGTTTTTTGGACTCGCCTAGCTCTAGCTCAGGTTAACGTATGTTCATTCACCAATGAAACACCCTGTATATGTATATCAATCCCTATTTCTATCTGTAAAGGAAGTTTCCATTCTGTTCTAAAATAATTATTATTACTTTTAGAAAAACAATAAGATGGAAATATTTGAATTACTTTTCTTTGTCACAGCTCGGGGGGGGCTGCAGCCCGACAGCCCCCCCCCTCGGTGCGCCACTGTATATTCTTATCTTATGATATTAATACAATAAAAACCCACCGCACAAATCATGATGTCATGTCTATTTCCGTATCAGTATGGTTTGTTTGGGGACAGATGTATACCGGCCGATTAAAAATAGTAACACCGAGAGAAACCGATTTGTAAAAAAAAAGATCTGAAAATATCAGGCTAACTCGAAATGGCCTTGTATATTTATGAAATATGCTTGTTTACCAATATACCACAAAATTGGGAAGGAGTACGATCCCACAAGCTGCGCAAATTTGGAGGTCGTATGTATCCATTGAATAGGACAACCTGATTTAACACAAGGTTTTGATTGGTGATTGGCCTCAAGAATCGAATATTTTCGAACCAAAAATGGAAACGCAACCTTGCTTTGAAGCATTTTCCAAATAGGCGAAATCTGCGCGAATAGGTTTTTATTGAAGGATTCAAAAGCAGTATCTTTTAACCATAAAAGACAACTCCGCCATTCTTGACATTAAATGCATTTCAATCGTTTTCCTGGGCAATTATAAATCGATTTAAACATCTTTACGGGAAGTAGTAACTTTTTTCATGAATCAGAATCGAGATTAACGATGTCGATTCATTTATTTACGGCTTTCCATTACCAAAACATCTACCACTTTATCTTAAACGTTTCATATATGATCAAGCTTAATCATGAACGAGTTTCACAAGAATAATACTTTTTAACGAAGGAAATAGGTTCTTTTAAATTAAAAAAAAACCCTTAAATCCACCTACACATCACTGAAATAGTGGAAACAAATATTGAATAAAACAACAACCAAAATTAACAAATATAATTACGCAAATAAATCTACAATAAAATTCAATTTATCAAATTTATAAATAACCTTATGTACATAACAAGTTATAATTTCTTAATAGAACGTAATCGTGAATAAAGACGTGTGGGCCAGAGCGAATATCCACACATGTTACAAAATAAAAGGAATTCATATTAAATTTATTTTTTACAGCAGCTCTGATTAATTCTCCAAGTATCTACAAGTCCATACAAAAATTATTGTACTAAAACGTACAAACTTTTATCACAACACACATTCATCAAATGAAATATTCATCAGTTAATTATTAGGAAGAGTATCATAAAGAATATCTTTTGCAGATTGAGTGAGATGGTCTGGGAATTTGATATCAAAATTGACTATCAAATCTCCTTTCCTGGAAGGTTCTTTAGGAAGTGGAAGTCCATACCCTTGGATTCTTTTGACTGTGCTAGGTTTCACAATTTCAGTTGTGAAGTGCAGTGGTTTTGTAACCCCTGGAGTCATACTAGGAACTTCAATTGTACATCCACAAAGTGCCTGGAAATATAAAATTGTTAGAACTCATGTTTGCCAAAGGACCAATGTTAATGATAATATTGATAAGTTATTATTAATCCAATTCCTTGGATGACAGCATCTTTAAAAATAGACCAAAGGACTAAAGGATCTAAAAATATTCTAATGCTATGGATAAAAATACAGATATGAAAGACTTACCTGTTTCAGTGTAATTTTCGCGGTATATCGAATATCGCTACCCTCTCTTTTGAAATGTGGATGAGGTTTATCCCTGATGATAAACACAATGTCTGCAGGAATTTTGTTCCTTCCTTGGTCCCCCTCCCTTTGGAATGTGATTTTAGTTCCAGCTTTCCATCCAGGTTTAACATTGATGGTCAACACCTTGTCTTCTTTTTTAGTGCTACCGTCTGATTGAAGTACTTTCCTGCTGATTTTCATCTTCTTTGTACAGCCCTTAGTGATATCTTCTAAAGAAACATACAGATCATGTTCTATAGGTGGATCTTGTATTTTATCTTTGGACCTATTCGGCGTATGAACATTGAAGGAATGACTTCTAAAGGCACCTCCCGGTCCACCTCTTGGTGGACCTCCAAGCCCGACAGAAGCAAACGGGTCATCAACGTCCATATCTTCGTCATGAAAACCAAACATTCTATTAGGTCCACCCATGTCAAAGAAGGCGTGGAAAGGACTGGCATTGCCGAAGAACTGTGCAAATGTAGCCCTTGGATCTCCATGGAAGGTGTAGCTGAAGTTGTTGGAACCTCCAGTTCCTGCATTTCCAGGCATTCTACCTTTGAGTCCTTCTTCCCCGTAGGCATCGTAAATATCCCGTTTTTTCTTATCAGACAAAACTTCATATGCTTCAGCCACTTCTTTGAACCGTTCTTCTGCTCCTGGTGATTTGTTCTTGTCTGGGTGATATTTGAGCGCTAATTTCCTATACGCCTTCTTGATGTCATCATCACTGGCACCCTTAGATATACCAAGGATTTTGTAGTAATCTTTGCTCATGTTTGATAGATTTCGTGCACTGATTAAACACTAGAGTTCGAATCACCGTCACTTATCTAAATATACACAACACACACTTATCCCTCGGAAAGCTCAATTGCAATGGCGTCCGTGAAAGCAAACGCTACTTATATAAAAGAGGTAGGAGTTTTCTAGAATGTACTAGAAAATTCGACGCGCGTTGTCAGATTGTAGACGATTTTCTCTGGTACAGCTTCACTGAGCCAAAGAATAACGTTAACTGATGGAATGAGAGCGCAACAGTTATTTGTTATGATTCCAATAATACTCTTAAACCTAAATTTTGTTCCTAGAAATTCTGTTTAATTTGAACCACACCTATCGTTGATAATAACATCTCGAATAATAAAAAATTTCAATGATTCAATCTCGAGTGCTCGTATACACGTGAATTGGAAACTGGCTGACAATTTTGGAAAAGTTTGCTAATATCTACTGATGATTTTCGGAGGATAAGAGAAATGCCACAGTGTAAATTAGAGGCCTTAAAATTCAAAGTTTTTCAGAGGGGGGCCTTAATTTTTTCAGGGGAATTGGGGAAATTTCTACCAACAAGTTAAAGACAATGAAATTTTTTCATTGGAAATATTAGGGATCGATAGAACTACTGTAAAGGGATTATTATCAATTTCGATGTCCAAGGGGGGGCCATGCCCCCCTGTATTCGCCAGTGAGACCGTTGAGGGTACCGTTTCTGAAATTATTTCTAGAAAATTCATGTGAAGGCAAGATTTTATGAATATTATCATAATTGCCTCAAATTCCTCACAAATTGTATTCGAAATTATTAATTTCTTTCTGCTCCAGAAGTTTTATTTCAAGATTTACTTTCAATACGAAATTTAACATAATCACGAGATACATTATTATGTTTACCAGTGGACATTGTTATTTATCGGATTAGAACGGTCTATAAAGGAGCTTTCATGGGATTATAAATGATTGCAATGCGTTGATACAAACATATAGGTATCAATTGATAAAAAAGTATCTCACAATAACTTGAAAGTGTCTTAAACTGAAATGTCTGTCATCAGTTGATTAACTGATATCGGGCAAATTAAAATTATTTGAAAATAATGTCCTGTTAGTTCATGACAGGAGAGGAAACTTGGCAACATGCCATGGCATAACTCCTCCCATTGAACAAGTGAACTGTTATCCCGAAACTTCTGGAATATTCGATTTTTGTCCTGATCCTTCGATGATAAGGGATGAAAGAGGTTGAAACTTATGATTTGATTCATGAACTGCTAGTAGTATTTTATTGAGCCTGGTGGCTAGTTTCACAATGATACATTTATTGCGAACTCCATACAGCTGCTTCACCAAAAGAAGAAAATGTACCTATATTTATAAAATAAAACATTTAATACGATGGTTAACATTGTTTTTATGGTGCGTTCTCTTTGACGAAATGTTGAGAGCCCTGAGACTAGATATTTCCGCGATTCTTCAAACAGAATAATATTTTTTTAAATCTAACCTCAAATAGAAGAATAAAATTTGAAACGAAAGATTAATAAGGAAATAATTATGGGACACATTTCATAATATAAATAAACTTGTATACACAGTATATCTTATCAATGTAGCTGAGAAGGGAATAAGTATGCGTGAAAAATGATCTCGTATGGGCGGAAATCAATGGCGTATCCGAGGGGATGAAGCATTGGGGAACAATTCACTCATTTTCTGGACCAGCGAAAATATCAGGGGTGATAGTCACCGCCAGTATCCCCTCACATCGAAACTACTGATTTTCGTATATCTTCTGCAATATGCATTCAAAAAATATTTTTTGTCCTCACTATGAGAGCTTATTTCATATGATGTGCCATATATGGCACTTACACTTCGCAACTTTTCAATTATCTATCCAGAATTTCCCTTGAAAATCAAAATTCGTTTTTTATGGATATGCATCCAGTTGGTCACCAAACAACATACACAATTCCCAATTTTAAAGTAATTTCTGCCAAGTAGCTCAATGAAGATCGGCGTCCGAAAAAGACAGTCGACCCTGTGGGAAATTGGCATTAACGAAGAAACACATTGAGGAAACCATTCTCTATTTACGAAAATCCTTAAGGACGCCCATGCTAATGAATGGTGGGCGAGGAGCTGATTTCTGTATGAACTTCGGTGGTACGCATGTCATATAAGGGACCTTGGGTCATTTTGTGATTTCAGTCACTATATAAAATTTGTGCCTATGCCTATCGTCGAAATAAACAATGAGTAATAAACGTTGATTATCCAACACCGCCGTTTGGACTGTTTTTTTTTTAATTACCCTAACAGTTGAAGAAGCAAACCTCAAAATGGATCTTAACTTTAGTGTAATCCAAGAACCAAGGGGTATAATGAGGATAACCCATTTTGTAAGTCTTATTATTCTCTTGGAACCAAACCCATGAAAGTAATTTTTCTTCAAATATTTCCTTCTCTTCTAGGTTTTCTCAATATTCGCTTTTGTGTGTGTCATGGAATACACCGGATACCTAACATTCCACTGTAACGGAGTAGATTATCCTTTTGCATACAAGTATCCTTATGAATTGGAATACAACAAGACTCTTAATTGTGGACATACATATGAAATTTATGGTGATTTTTCTGGGGATGCTAAATTTTTCGTTTGGACTGGCTTTTTAGCCTTAGTCTATTCAGTCGCAATCACCGTAATCTATGTTAAATATGATCGAACATATCTTCAAAATCCAAAACTACCTCTTGCTGTAAGTGTTGAGTTTGGACTATTAAGAATAATGAAAATAATGTTTTTACTTTATTAGGATTTCATTGCAACCGTTGTTGTGGCAGTGTTTTGGCTTTCCAGTAGTGCAGCTTGGGCTAACGGTCTCACAGGTTTGAAATATGTGACAGACGTGGATACATTTGTGAACCCTTGTCATTGTACAATAACCCAGAGTAGCTTCACAACACTCAACATATCCGTTGTAAGTAATCCAAAGTCAGTAAATAGATGCTGCTCTAAATTAATATGTTTGTGAGCTTTTTATCGAGATGTAATCACAATTTTCAATGATTTCACAGATCTTCGGGTTCTTGAATTTCTTCCTTTGGGCAACTGATTTATGGTTCCTCTACAAAGAGACATCATGGTTCCAAGGAAATAAATTCCATTCTACCAATGGTGTTTAGCGTGTCCCCAACACTTGAATCTTTATTATTATCCCATAATGATGGGTAGTAGTTATGCATATGTAATTGATTTTATTAATAACTGTATTGTATTTAATCCGTCCTTTCTCGTTGTTCAGGGAACTCAAATAATTTTTGTAGGAAAAATTTCTCCACTCCAAAAAGTATTATTCGCATAAAAATCAATTTGTCAATTCATACAAAGACTGATATTCGAATAAATGAGCAGCTTGGATTAAACTTCCTTAAGCTTGTATATCATTGCCAAAAAACAAACTCAATAACTTTTTCTTGTTATGATTATTACCAAATTTTGATATTCATCTAAAAAAACAATGTATTTTTATATACCTATACCCAAACTTTCCATGACTTTAAATGTAAGAGAAAAAGATTTTTATATCCCTTTTAACAATCCTCTTCGCTTCGTTTTATGATATGATTTTTATAAAATATATGTGTTACATGTTTGTAATGATTTGTTTTTCTATCATGCACATTAGTCTAGCATATTTTCTTCTCATTTTAGGGTTATATATTTTATATCGGTATGTTTTTACATGTTATATTCTACTGATATATGGTATGAATGATTGTTGAAATTCATGTTGTATATTAATCTATTCCAATAAACGTGAAAAAAATCCTTAGTCTTTTTAATTTCATGCAAAACGTATCTTTTCACATGAAGAAAATTCTTCGAAATTATACATGCTAACACCAACAAGTTATTGAAAAAACAATTATTCCACTGGTAGATTTTGATACGCCATCATTACAAATTGGAAATTATATTTTCGGGAAAAATAATAAAAATCCTTAGGAAGTCACATTGCGACATCAGGCTCAGTCTGAAGCCTAAATCAAAAATGGTTAATCCCTCTTGCACTGTTGGAATGAAATATTTTCATTTCTGACAATGTGTGAATATAGGAATGACAAAGAAAAAAAATACTGTTCTAGTCATCCACACAAAAGTGATTCGGTAGATTCATTGAGAATATGTAATATTATATTCAAAGGTTCAACATAAATACACCTTTCTGATATACCATGACTTGGTTGCGATATAGGGTTTCCAATTCACTTCATTGGTTTCATTAGAAGTATCGATTGCCACTTTTCTCAGGTATCTACTACAGGTCTGATCCAACATTTCAGAATTGAATACAAGTGAGATCACCTTGTTATTGTGGTTCAAAAGTGTTCTTAAGTGAATATTGTTTTGGAATAAGATTTTCGTGAGTATAATTGGAACAATAAATCTGAGTGTGATTCTAGATATTTTTGAAAGATATAAACTTGCTTGATTCAGGACTTATTAGGTTCAATAAAATGGAACTATCTGAACTTTCGTCGTATTTCGTCATATTTTTTTCTCCATTACCTATATCGAGTACCATTTTTTTTAGCATAGTTTAACGAAAACCTTTGAAACCCCTAATAAAATACAAATCGAAGATGAATAGCGGTATACTCAGGAATGATTTTAAATTTTCAGTCGCAGTATGCGCCCATCATTGGGAAAACATGATAGGATATCGGTCAATGAGACACAAGTTACGTATATTATTCCTCCAAGTTATAGAAAGGTCCTTTCGAACTGAAAGTCCTACGGGAACAAATAATCCGATCAGCAAAACTTTTTTTGGACGCATTTCGATTAATCGTCTTCAGCTGAAGCCATATGAGAGGAATACGAAATTTTTTGATAGAAAAATCGGAGGAACAATTTTAAATTTCAATCAGGCTTTTATCTGTTGCAATAGTGTAAAAAATGAAGTTAGAACAACTTATCACTGATGTAAGCACTTTAATCGACGAGAATAAATATTTTCAGCAAGAAAATCTTATCATGACATTTCACAAATGATTAAATAGAAAATTGTGGTATCGCAGTCATCCTAGAATAAATGTACCTAAGTACAGCTTTAATTGAATGTTTGATGAATAACAATGAGTTTAATGGAAATGTTTTAGCGAGTGTTGTTCGTAGATGAAATGGCTGAATCTGACGAAAGACAAAGACTTTTGGCTAACGAAAACAGATCACAGTACGTCTTCAATTCGAGCTTAGCAAGGGAAAGAAAGAAGAAGATCAAGCAGTTTCAATGCGTGTTATGCGGTACATTCCTGTAAGTACCTAGGTATTAGACTGAGGGTAATGGTTTTATCATTACACAGGGAATTTTGCCTAAAACAAGCAAGTGTTTAGGTTTTTCCGAGAGTTAAAAATCGTTAAAAATAGAATTGAGATTTTCAATTTATGTTCCCGATTTTCAGTTGCTTCGTCATCCTAGCCTTGATTATGAGCATAATTTTCTCCATATCCATGGAATTCGACGATGAACCAAATTCAAATGGCACCTCAACAAATGAAACAGCTTCCATCGAAATGATAAACATCTTACTTTCCAATACATGGCCGTTGGAAGGTAACAAAACTGACAACATGACATCCCAAAATTCGACACTGTGGGATGCTGCGATGCTATTCGCGAAGGAATCACTGATCCTCAGAGATGATTTAGAAAAAAATGTCCCTCCATTACCAGTCGATAGTCCCAGTTTTAGACATCAAACTGTTACGTCTACTTCTGGAAGAGCCATCGAGCTATCCAGGATAGGGTACATGCAGGAATGTGGAACCAAATTCCTGCACAGGTAAGGAATTATGATATTTGAGAAAAATTCAAGTTTGCACTTATATTTTTTAACAGAAATGAGACTGGAAAAGACTTCAACAAAATATGTCCTAATGGAACAGAGACGATGATGGAACAGTTTTGCGATCTTGATACGCTTCCTTGTAATGTATTTAAGAAGTACAGAAGTTTCGATGGTACCTGCAACAATCTGAATAATGCAGCTTCGTATGGAACTGCGTTCAGGCCATTCCGGAGGGCGATTCCACCAGATTATGAAGATGGTAAGACGATCTCGTTTCTGATTCGGTTTAAACAGCTTTTACATTTCCGACGAAATATTCATTAGCCTTGAAAGACTTATTTTACGAATTATAAGAAAATAACCAAATTGGTATTGATGCAGCAAGAAGAGAAAACATTCTAGTGTGTATTTCGTTCCAGGAATAAGCAAACCAAGGGTATCCAAGTCTGGGGCACCTCTCCCTTCTGCCAGGAACGTCAGTCTGATAGTGCATAGGCCTTATTATCGTGACGATAACAAATTCTCGGTCATGTTAGCGGTTTGGGGCCAATTTCTAGATCACGACATAACAGCAACGGCATTAAGTAAAGCCGCAGACGGCAAAAGCATTTCATGTTGCATCAACAGAACCATCGTACATCCCGAATGTTTTCCAGTTATTATAGACGGAAACGATCCTTTGAAAGCTGACAATGTGACTTGTATGGAGTTCGTTAGATCGGCACCAGCTCCAACATGTTGTCTTGGTGCCAGAGAGCAAATGAACCAAGTAACCGCCTTCATCGATGGCTCTGTAATATACGGAGTGGAGAAATCGTTAGTCGATGAATTGAGAACGATGGATGGTGGCCTCTTGAAGATGTACGTTACCAAGGATAATAGAACGCTTCTTCCCGTATCAACCAATCTGAATGATGGGTGTAACAGGATAGAAGCCAAGGAGAAAGGAGAGTACTGCTTTGAAGCCGGTAAGACTTATATTGATTCATGTTTCCAGTTAAATTCTTCCTATCCAACAAGATATTTTTTTATAATGCTGTTTTTCTTCAAGGAGATGCAAGGTCGAACGAGAACCTTCATTTGACCAGTATGCATACTATATGGGCACGTCATCACAACAAAATTGCAGAAAACCTTTCTAGAATAAATCCCGATTGGAACGACGAGAAGCTTTTTCAGGAGAGCAGGAGAATCGTTGGGGCCGAAATGCAACACATCACTTATAAGGAATTTCTACCGATTTTACTAGGTAAGAATTCGACAAAAAATATCCATATACACTGCGCAAAAAAAATAACGCACATTCTGAAAATCTCAATTTTAATGAAAGTTAACTCTACATTGACTTCATAACTTATTTTTTATGTTCTCTCGGGAAGGTTTTGAGCGAAACAAGACACATTAAATGGATTAAAGATTCAGGATTTCACCGAATCTTATGTGGAAGAAGAGAAATGAACAATTTTCAAAATACTGAAATGCTGATAAGTGATTTAATACTTGGTATTTCCACCCCTTGCGTTAATTACAGCTCGGCAACGACGGTTCATACTCAAAATGAGTGATCTTAAAATGTTCTGATCTAATCCTTCCCAGATTTCTCCGAGTTGGATTCCTAAGTCATTAAGAGTAGCTGGATGATTTTCTGAACTTCTCAGCCTTCTATTGAGGTTGTCCCAAACCTGCTCAATCGGATTGAGATCTGGACTTCTTGCTGGCCATTCCATTCGAGAGACTTCAACCTCTTCAAGGTACTCCTGAAAGATGCGCGCACGATGGGGTCTGGCATTATCGTCCATAAAAATGAAATTTTCACCAATGTATGGGGCAAATGGCACTACACGCTCTTCAAGAATGTTCCTTATATACTTATCTGCATTCATAGCTCCACTATCAACGACCACTAGGTCTGTGCGAGCAGTCAAAGATATTCCACCCCATACCATAATCGATCCTCCCCCGAAACCAGTAGTATTCTGGAAATTGCACTGAGCATATCTTTCATGTGGACGTCTGTATACAAGGGAACGTCGATCACAATGGTAGAGGCAGAATCTAGACTCATCTGTGAAGAGAACTCTTTCCCAATCGGCCTCTTCCCAATGGATATGTTCTCTCGCAAAATCCAAACGCGCCCTTCGATGGGCTGGGGTAAGATCTGGGCCTCTTGCCGCGACACGAGGCCTTAAATCATATTCTCTGAGGCGATTTCTTATTGTCTGAGTGCTAATTTGCAACTCATGAGTTTGCTCAAGCTGATTTTGAAGGAGGCGAGCGGTTGCAAACCGTTGTCTCAACGAAGAAACTGTCAAGTAACGTTCTTGAATGGCAGTTGTTACCCGTGGTCTCCCTGTCCTGGTCTTCGGACATTCATACCTGTCTCCCTGAATCGCTGCAACATTCTGGACACACTTGTATGGGAAAGTCCAAACCTTTCTGCAATTCTTGTGTATGTCCACCCTTCTTCTCGCAAAACTACCGCTTGGGCACATTCCTCTTGGGTCAAATTGCGTGTTTCGCGTTGCATAGCGATCGAGTGTAGAAAATCAAACGAAAGAAAAACTATTGATCACTAGAATTGATCGAGAACAACTGATTTTAGAATGGAGCCAATACATTCAAAATCTGATAATATCATCTTTTTTTATTCCTGCTGGGAGAAAACATCTGTATTGAAGAAAAACGTTGAAAGTGGATAACATATGCATGCATAATTCTGATAAAAATAATTATCGTTGAGAACACCTTCTGTTGTAGAATAAATTTGAGATTTCCATAATGTGCGTTAATTTTTTTGCGCAGTGTATGAAGTCCAAATGTGAGCTGAGATCTTCACCGCAGTATGAAGCATAGGCGAAATCTTTTCATTGTTGATTCCAGGTCCCAAACTTATGACCGAACTGGACTTGCGGCCCCAAGAAGTAGGTCATTTCCATAAATACAACGAAACAGTTGATGCCTCAATCGCCAATCACTTCGCTAGTGCAGCTTTCAGGTTCGCACACACAATAATACCAGGCCTTATGAAACTTATAGCGAGCGACAAGTCCAGTCCCGAATTTATTCAGATGCACAAAATGCTGTTCAATCCATTCAAATTGTACGAACCTGGGGAGATGGACAAAGCAATGAGAGGCGCTATGAACACCAACATCGAAGCAAATGATCCTTATTTCACCAACGAGGTGAGAAAAGCAATTCACTGAGGATCAATCATTTTCAAGCTTGATTTTCAGCTGAAGCAGCATCTTTTCGAGAGGGATAACAAAATTAATTCTAAACCTAAGAAATATGGGCTAGATTTGGTTTCTCTGAATATTCAGAGAGGAAGAGACCATGGTTTACCAGGATACGTGGAATGGAGACAGCACTGCGGTTTCAAGAATCCAGAGACCTTCGAAGATCTCTCTGATGACATAGATATTGACTCCTTGAGTAATATTCAATCCCTCTACAGGTAACGAAAGAAAAATATGAACGAAAACATAATTTTCCAATTCCCCACTATTTTTCAGTGATGTAGCTGACATAGACCTATATACAGGAGCTTTGAGTGAAAAACCATTGGATGACAGCATATTAGGCCCCACTTTAACATGCCTCATATTGGACCAATTTGTGAGGCTCAAATATGGTGATCGATTTTGGTACGAAAATTATGATGAACACACGGGCTTCACACCTCAACAACTGAACGAAATTCGTAAAATAAGTTTGGCCAAGATTATATGTGCGAATTCTGATAAGGTGACTCATACACAACCTCGGGTCATGGAGAGAAATAGAGAAGGTAACGAAATTTTGCCTTGTGAAGATTTACCTATGGTGGACCTCAAGTATTGGAGGGAACGAATGGAAAAGATTCCCATTGGCGGTGAAGGAATTGAAATCAGAACGCCAGCCTCTGCATAAGTGCAACTCGAATTTTTCGATTAAGAATATCTTTATGTCATTACTCAGGATCATTAATCCTTTTTTTTCTGGAGAAAAGATATCCTCTAATTTGAAAGGGTATCGAAGTTTCCTATTGAGTGCTTGTAATTATATTTGAAATATAAGTACTCGACTATTTCATGCAGATATATATTTTTTTTATTCTCATCTTTATAAGTTATTATTGATTAAATAAATAATTATGAACAATCAGATTTTTATTCATGTTCGAATGGAAAATCCGTTGATTTTCCACCCGTTTTTTTTACCGTGGTGGAAAGCGTGCGATCGCTCGTTGGAACTCGTCACCTTCCGCTGAGAGCAGGTGCGCATTGGTGGGAACGAAAAGGATCTGGTGAAGACTGAAGAGACGGCTCCGGCACCATTTCAAAGTTATTTAATGTAGACTTATTACGTATTCTTTGTAATCTGTAATGTTATGATCGAGGATTATCAACAAATGTGATCTTGATGATCCTACTCCGACGAATGATTTGTAGATTGTAGTCGAGAAAAGGCCGCTTAGGAATTAATGCTCGATCGATACAGGATTGTTTATTATTTGCATGAAGCTTTGCTTATTTTTGTTTTCTTCTTCATTGACATTTTCAACTATTCATCGAGGTTTCTTTTATCGATCTGTTAGTTGAAGTGCCCTAAAACCGCTAAGACTCACCTTGTATACCATTCACTTTTATAATATATCCCGGTTAGCCAAGATTTTGGTTTATCAAGTATTGTTACTTAAAACTGACTCAGAGACGTTGCCAATGCTAATTTCTATTTACTCTTTTTCTAACTTCGTAAATGAAGTTAGTTCTGTTGAGGTTTAACTGTGGCACAGGTTTCGTAGTACTACTACATTTTCACACTGGAGTATTTCAAGTTGTAGAAAAAGGTATTTAAATGTCTTCTGTATGCTTATTTCTTGGGAATTTTGAAACGTGGGGAATTCCATAGGTACGTCTGTTCGTTAAGAAGTTTTTCTGTCGGGTTATTCGAGTACTTTTATTCTTTTTTCGAATGAACTACCATAAAGTAACGGACTATTCTGTACAGGGTGGCCAGATTTCGATGGTTTAGTACTAAATCTCTTAAACTATAAGAGATAGAGAAAAAGTAATATACATGTCATTTCCTCTTTTTTCGAGAAACATAAATTGCTGAAAACCCCAAGTTGCTACGGCGTCTAGTTTCCGAGCTACAGGGTGATTTTGGTATTTGGGACATTTTTATAATCGACTATAACTTCCGCATTATAGGATCTACGCTCTCGAAATGAACACATCTTTAGGACACTTTTTTTACTGCTTTTCAGTGGTGCTATTGGATTTTTTGTATCTGCTCAACTTTCGGAGCCATAACAAAAATTTTCTTTTTTCAAATTGGTATTTTTTCAACGCTTTCAAAAATATATATCATGATATACTTCCGAGTCCACTATATATCGAAAACTTCGAAAAAACACTTTTCGTTCAACAAAATCCGAGCAGGCTTTGATTCACTTACTTCAAAATTGAGGCGGTCATTCAATTTCATTTCTTATTTATTTTCACTTGCAAAATTCAATTCTGTTTCATCATTGTTGTATCGTCTGGCTCTTCTAAAATTCTTATTTATATCACATCATTAAAACATGCAATTTATGTATTCTTTCGAATTGACAACGATACGAACATTTGTTGTGAATATTATTTTTTTCAAATAAACCTATATTTTTTCTTGAAGGAGATTTTTTGTCCCTCATGGAAACATGCATTACTGTTTTCAACGGGTTACCTGAAACTTTGTATTATTGTCATCATCAAATCATCTAAGTATTCTAAGTATTCTAAGTATTTAATAAATGTTTCTCATTTTTCAATTTAGCAGAGAAATCATACTGAAATCAACAAGTTTCGCGAAGCCCCTCTATTGGTCTGAGTAATAATAAAGCTAATATTTCCTTAATCAATTTGGCAGCTTACAATAATGGTGAGATATCGAATTCTATGACCTTATAAGAATTTTAGAAGCGCCAGGCGATACAACAATGATGAAACTGAATTGAATTCGACAAGTGAAAATAAATAAGACTTGGAATTCTATGACCGGCTCAGTTTCAAAGGAAGAGAATCAAAGCCTGCTTGGATTTTGTTGAACGAAAAGTGTTTTTTCGAAATTTTTGATATATAGTGAACTCGGAAGTATATCATGATATATATTTTTGAAATCGTTGAAAAAGACCAATTTGGAAATATAATTTCCCACTATGGTTTCCATTTGAAAAAAAAAATTTGTTATAACTCCGAAATTTGAGCAGTTACAAAAAATCCAATAGTACCACTGAAAAACAGTAAAAAAAGTGTCCCAAAGATGTGTCCATTTCGAGAGCGTAGATCCTATAATACGGAAGTTATAGTCAATTATGAAAATGTCCCCGAATACCAAAATCATCCTGTAGCTCGGAAACTAGACGCCGTAGCAACAAGTTTTCAGCAATTTCTGTTTCTCGAACAAAGAGAACATGACATGTAAATTACTTTTTCTCTATCTCTTATAGTTTAAGAGATGTAGTACTAAACCACCGAAATGTGGCCGCCCTGTACATTATTTTTCATTAAAATTTTAACACTCGATTCTTGATTTCCGTAAAAAAATAGCATAACTGAATCTTCGAACCATGTTTATATACGTGAATTATTTTCAGTATTACAAGAGAAAAAAGTTTCTTCAACATTCGTCAGGTCTTTGGAATCATTGAATTCACATAATTTTTCTCAAATTCATTATTTTCCCCGAGTGAATAAACATTTTGATGAAAGCGTAATTATTACGATCTCTATGTAGAAAGGACAACGTTGCTTAGTCATCAGACAGGAAAATGACTATAATCTAACATTTTAAAATTATATACGGTGAAATGTCATGGCCAACAGGGATACTTCATAAAAGTGAATGGAGTATAGGTTTAGTTAAAATTTGCGTTCATGAATTAATTGAATAAAGTAAAGTTTGACATTTGTAGTCTAAACCGAACCTATACAGGGTCTTTCACGAGGAACCTCACCCATATTTATACGGGAAACTACTGAACGTATTTTCATGAAATTCAGCACTTATAAGTATTTCACGATGCTGATGAAATCTAAAATATTTTCAAGGCATGAGCACCTCCGGTTTTTCCGGAAATGACGTCAACTTCCGTTTTTCAAATTAGAACACCATTTTTTTATTGCAGAAATAGATTCCTTAGAAAATTTCAAGTTATTTTGATGTAACATTTTTCAGTTTTGGTTGGAAAATTCTCTCTGAGCGGGAAAATTCGAAAAAAAAATCGAAAATAGAGCTCCGCTGAAACAAGAATAACTTTCGAGGTTTTTGGATGGAAAATTTTCATTTTTGGGATCTTTCAAGATGTAAGATTGATGTATCCACTTTAAAAATCGAAATCGCGATTCATGATACAGGGGGTGAAAAAATCGCTTTCAAAGTTAGGGATGACAAAATCGTGAAAAATCAATTTTTTCAAATTAGAACCCCATTTTTTTATGGCAGATATTGAATCTACGTTAAAAAATAATGTGGGTGTATGCATCACACCCTTGCCCTAAAATGGATATTTTCTGAGTTATTCACACAAAACTGTTTTTCGTCTTGAATTTTCAGCTATTTCTTTTCCCTTCCCGCCAAAAAGATGAAATTTTCAGGAACTGTTATTTGAACCATGCTGTAGATTTTACTACCCTAATATGCAAGAGAAAAAAGTTACAGGTTGTTCCTAAATAGATGGCGAATTTGGATTCGAACTTGTATCGGAAACCTCTTTATTTCAACTAATGCTCATGCCTTGAAAATATTTTAGATTTCATCAGCATCGTGAAATACAGTGCTGAATTTCATGAAAATACGTTCAGTAGTTTCCCGTATAAATATGGGTGAGGTTCCTCGTGAAAGACCCTGTATAGTGGGCTGTAAGGGTTTTCATTATTGTCACTGAACAACTGAACTACCATGGCAAGGTTTAGTTTATTTATTTATTGGAAATAAATGCTGTTAAAGAACAACTTCGCAAGAGGAGGGATATATTTTTTTTCTTGGAGTTCGGTCAATGTTTTGATATGGTGACATATATCAAAAACAAAACTTGACTTCTTTCAATAAACAAATGAAAAAATGGGAGACCTGAAGCACTGACGCGTTCGTTCATTCACCTTGTGTGTAGATTCGCATTTGCCAATTCGAGAAAGCATTGCAATTTTTTTCTGTTTGTTACAAAGAAGATATGTAAGGTTTCCGATTTAAGATCAATGAGACCATCCTATTCGATTGAGACCATTCGAGGTTTTAGTTGGGATTTTTTCCCTAATACAAGCTTATCAAGCTTTGGCTTTGGGGGATGATTCTCAAAGATATTTCAGTTAAAACAATTCATAAAAGCAGATGTGCTGTGTTTGGCTCTGAAAACACTTTTTCGAGATCTCTCACAATCCCAAATTTCCCATTTCCTTCTCTTTCATTGATCCTTCGCCATCTTCTTGAACTTTTCCAATCGAAGACGTGGTGATTCTGTGGTGCTTTCTGTGGAAACCCAGCAGTCGGTTTTCTCGGAAAACCTCAGGTTCGAACCCGAGGAAATCGCCTACTCGCGTACGGAGGCGTGAATTGACGCAAGATCACCTTGGTGGAAAGTGGAGGCTCCCGAACGATCCGTGAGCTGCCGCTACTTCTCTATTCTATTCTGATCCTCATCGGTGTGCACACCGTGGGAAGTTGCTATAGGTTAAGTCTATTCACTTGTTCACTTTCACTCCGGCGGTTCACGTATATTTATTTACATACATGTGTTTTTGACAATTGTCCACCCGATCTGATCCGTCCATGAGAAAAACGCGTTCATCGAGCACAGAGACGTCGAATTATGAAAACACCTGAGAAAAATCATCGAGTCCTCTTATTTATTTATGTGAAAATTAGTAAACAATTGTGTCATCATGCTAAATAGTATTTAATCTTCAAATAGAGGTAGGTGTTTGAATCAGTTGAGTCTGTGGACACATGTGAATCTTGTTGTGCTTCCTCAATCTTCTTAAACGAGATGGACGAAGAAGATCTTACGGTCAGAGTGGCTGTCAGGTAAATATTCATGTTTGTTTATGATCAGTACTCGTTTTTTTTCGAAACTTCTTTCACCTTTCGAACAACTCGGTTTTTGAGTAGGTTGAGCCCCCAAGCTTCAATAACATAAATTTACGGCACATTACTTTCAATCCGTAGGAATGTGAATGGGTATCGCGTAGCGGTTTGTTGATCAACATCTTCCACTACTTGAATTTTTGTAAACCAATAATAATTGTTTATTAACCCTCATTTTCTACTCTTATTCCATTTATGATTGATTTGAGCAAAATCATTCCAGAAACAATTAGAAAACTTACGAATTAAATAATGAGTGGGAGAAAAAAATCATGTTCAGTTCAATTCCGTTAGAACCAAAAAATTTATATTCCACGAAAATGAGGTTATCCAATAAATCATAATAAAATTCCTCATTCTAATCAACACAAGTAATAGGGAGAGATACGTACAGACTAATGTCAAAAACAGCATCCACGTTTTTAGAAAGAGAATAGCCAATCGAAGAAAAATAAGAATATATATAATCGAACTGTGCTTAGTACATCAATTCTCTTCCCTTTAGAAAATATGTCCACTGCTTGTAGGAACGATTTCATAATGAAATAATAAAATTGGTACACACTGTCGTTATTTATAGTAATCGCCCATAAACTATCAGAATCATGAATTTCAAATTGCAAACCAGAAAGCCGTAAAATTTTCATTGCTTCCTTATAAACAGAATTTCCTTCTTTATTTTCGGCAATTACTTTTGATTAGGTACTTTATCTCATATTGCAGAAACTATTGATTAGAGACACTCGAAAATTCTATTATTTTATCAACTAAGTACCAAGAGCAGAAATTGTTCATAGCACCTACATACTGTGGAAAATACATTCCTCACGAACATTAATCTTTATTATCCGAAATATCGTTGATAATGAAAAAAAATCTACATCCCAGTCATTACGTTGTTTGTATGTACTCAGGAGTATTGAATGCGGCAATACAGAACAATGGATATTATCTTCAGAGTAAAAATTTAATTGCATTTATACAGGAGATATCAATTTGTAATCTTCACAGTATAAACATTCTGAAATGTCCAGCCAGATCGTTATCGGTATTTGCTCATCGTTAATGTTGCTTTTGGTCGTTAATTTTTTTTTCACCATCGATATCTGTACGATTCCTCGTGAACTGTTTGCGACTCATTCCGAGCGCGTTTTAGGGTTGCGAAAGGACTTTCATGTGGAAAACCTATAAACCACCCTCCGTTTCTAGCCAAGAACTTGGGGTGGCCGTATCTACCCTTCCCGTCATTGATTTTCGAAAGAGAATGCTGCAGTATTCAGCCGACTTGTTTCTGCCAATTTCTCTAATATCTCATGTGAACTTACCACGCGAAAATGTTCCCTAGGGAAATCTTACGAATGAGGATTTTTCTTATAATTGCCAGTTGAGTAATTGCTGTACTTTATATACATATTCCTGTAGTCTTATTCTCCCCTCGATAATGGTTATTATACGATAATTAAATGAAGGGAAATGCCTACATCCGCTGAAAAAGAATCGGTTTGTGTTCTTTCTAAAGAGTCAATCTATCGCCCTTATCGTTAAATTAGCTGTTACAAAATTATAAATTTGATTAATTCTGTTGATCGTTGCGAATATCGGCTGTGTCGCAATTTATTTCTCACTGTGACGACAAAAATCATTGGAACTGACCGAACAACGTGGGTAGAAAACTAGTTTCCGGAATATGACATTTGAAATCATTGAAGAATACACGTTTTCTACCTCACGACCAAGATATGAATTATTCGCCTGGAGCAACAACGATTGAGGTGTTAATTATCCAATTATAAATCACATATCCAATTGTTGCAACCGAGGTTGCAAGCCATAAAGATCCTTTGAGGAGAGCTCGTAAAAGAGTTGAAAACAATTTTTCCAAGAATTCTTTTTATAATAATTATAATGAAATGGCTATTCCGTTTGGAAGTGAAACTCTAGATCTAAAACATGGACCCCCTTAAAACAATGACGTCAAGATCCCATTTGCGGCAAGTTTTCCCGTATCTACGTCCAGACGGACAGAATTGAATCTGACCATCAGTGAGGCGAACCTCATCGACTATTCGCGGCTGGAACTTTGAAAATTACAGACATCTTGACCTATCTTGTAAGTAGATCGAGTGGTCGAAAATAACAAGTTTATTAGTTTCATATTTTCGAAAAAATCTGTAAGGTACCCCATCTCGCCCACAGTTAATGAGCAACCATCGATGTACATAAAGTTAGCAAAACAACTTTCGCGAATCAAACTCGGAGTAGGAGTAGCTGAAAATTTTGCCGTTATTTATCCGTAATTTATCCGTGAAAAAATAAATTTTGCCGCACTTATATTTTGAAAGATATGAGATGTGTCGCTAAGTTGATATCAACTTAGCGAAACAACTATCCGAAAAACTTTTTCAGCCGAAATCAAACTAGTTCATCTTTTTCAATGATTTATCCGTAAATTATCCGTGAAGAAAAAAACGTCGCCACTCTTGTATTTTAAAAAATATTGGATGTTTCGCTAACTTGATATCAAGTTGACGAAACAACTATTCGAAAAATGATTTCAGCACGAAACAAAATAGCTCATCTTTTTAAGTGATTTATCCGTAAATTATCCGTGAAAAAAGAAAATTTGTTTCATTCAAGGTTTCGGAGAAAAATAACAAAATCGACGGAACATGATTTATGCATTTTGCTCGAAAACTACGCAAGCAATCTTGTTGATATTTGAAAAGAAGATGAAGCTTTTTATCTTTGATTTATCCGTGAAGAAAAAAATTTTGCCGCTCCTGTTTTTGAAAAAATATCACGTGCACTGTTGAGTGTACATCCAATTACCAGGTGACATATTGAAAAAATGATTTCAGCAACTTCTTTTAATGATTTATCCGTAATTTGGTAATTTGATGTACACTTACCAGCGCACGTGATATTTTTTAAAAACGGGAGCGGCAAAATTTTTTTCTTCACGGATAAATCAAAGATGAAAAGCTTCATCTTCTTTTCAAATATCAACAATATTGCTTGCCTAGTTTTCGAGAAAAATGCATAAATTATGTTCCGTCGGCTGCTGATCGATCAATCAGATTTTGTCATTTTTCTTGGAAACCTTGAATGCTACAAATTTTCTTTTTTCACGGATAATTTACGGATTAATCACTTATAAAGTTGCGCTACTTTGTTTTGTGCTGAAACCATTTTTCGAAAAGTTGTTCCGCCAACTTGATATCAAGTAAGCGAAACATACGATATTTTTTAAAATACAAGAGTTACGACGTTTTTTTCTTCACGGATAATTTACGGATAAATCATTGAAAAAGATGAGCTAGTTTGATTTCGGCTGAAAAAGTTTTTCGGATAGTTGTTTCGCTAAGTTGATATCAACTTAGCGACACATCTCATATCTTTTAAAATATAAGAGCGGCAAAATTTATTTTTTCACGGATAAATTACGGATAAATAACGGCAAAATTTTGAGCTATTTCGAGTTTGATTGGCGAAAGTTGTTTTGCTAACTTTATGTACATCAACCATCGACTCCTTCGGTTCGGACAATAATAGGGTGTGCATATATCAGCACTTCTAAAATATGCGCTGTAGAACCAGTAATTTAAACCCGAAGAAAATGATTGAAAACCTACGGATTTTTTGATGCAACACTTGGGTCAAACTCCTCAGATTTCTCTTCTAGAAAGAATTTTTAAGTCATTATTTCTCAATTCCCTTCAGATATTATCGACCGTATTATTACAATACAGGTTTGTTCCAAGTGAGTTCGACTTCCGAGTTGCATTTTGCCTTTTTCTCGTTCAGTTTTGAGGGATTAATTCGAAAGTGAATCTACGCTATTCACTCGTCCATTGTTCAAAGCGTACCATGTTGGACTGGGCGTGACAGCGAATAAAAGAAAAAAGGAACTTTGGTCTACTCGCTTTTTGTACTTCCTGTTTGCGCAGCCGACGAGAGGGAATTATCGGCGCGAAATATCTATTTTCTACGGAAATTTGGACGGAATACCGTCCAAATTTCCGTAGAAAATACCTGTGTGGCACTGATCCTCCTACCGTTTATTAAAGAAAGAAACTTTCCAAAATAATTCACGATGAAACGTAAATTATCATACACCGTCGAAAAAATATATATTCCAACACCCGAACGATGGGCGACAAGATATCCGGCAGCATATTTATGGGCTCCCACAGGGGTGCATTAGCCCCCCTGGGATTTCTGGAAGTATCAAAATTCTACAACAATGTGTCGTGAAACCCATTTGAAGATATGGCTCGAAGTATGGTTAATGTCGAAAGCTATTTAAAGAGATTGAAAGCAAAAGAAATGAATGCTGAATTAAAAAAGGAATATACTGGAAGTTGTGAAGAGAATATACGAATGAACCTGTACAGGGTGTCCCAAATTCGATGATCACTGAGAGCATCTCGAGAACCTTAACGGTTAGAGAAAAAATGTTCAAGAACTCCCGGTCTCTTTTTTCAAAATAATCAATTGCCAGCAAACAGATCCGAGATATCTGAATTCATTCTCGAGTTACAGGGCGTTTCTGAAAAATTGCGGTTTCAAATATTTCGCTATATCTCGTTTTCTGTAGGAGATATCACGAAAATTCCAAAAAGTTTTCTTTTGTAATTTCTATTACCTATACGGAAAATTATTCGCCGTTCAAGTGCTAGAGAGAAAAGTTTGTTTTTCAAATGGGACACCCTATATTTTCCATCATTGCTTCTTAGCCGCAGATTCACCGAGTAGGTATCATCCTGTAACCGGTTTTTCGAAAATCTGATCCGATTCAAAGATATTGAGTTTTTCGTCTTCACTTGAATTGGGACAGCCTGTATATAAAGATTTTTCTTTCATTTGGAGATATTTTATTTTTATTTTTTGTCTAGTTTGTTTTTTTGAATAAACCGATCTTCTTGAATGAAAAGATATCATAGAAGAATACGATATTTCCTGAAAATTTGGATTCTATGAAATGAAAAACTTCATTTGTAAATAAATACCTTCTGTATAAAAAGTACCCGGAATTGTAAAAAAAACACATAAATTTAAATTTAATCATCAATATTTATTTTGTCTCCTTCAAAATAGTCCCCATTGCTTACAATACAACTATGATATCGGCGAACCCACTTTTCCATGCACCGCTCATACGCCGCCAAAGGTATGGCCTTCAGTTCTCGTTGCGAATTTGTTTTGATGGCTTCAATGGACTCAAAACGCGTTCCACGTAGGGGCAATTTGAGTCTTGGGAATAGAAAAAAGTCGCACGGAGCTAAGTCAGGTGAATACGGCGGTTGTTCGATGGTATTTATTGAGTTTTTGGTCTTGTATTCCTTAATAATTATGGCTCGGTGCGACGGCGCGTTATCATCATGCAAAATCCACGAATTGTCTTTCCATAAATCTGGCCGTTTACGACGAACATTCTCACGCAAACGCCTCAATACACCCAAGTAATACTCCTTATTCACTGTCTGTCCTTCAGGAAGAAATTCTGGGTGCACAACACCACGATAATCGAAGAAAACAGTGAGCAAAACTTTAATTTTCGATCGACTTTGACGTGGTTTTTTCGGACCGTCTTTGAATGATTTGTACCAATCGTATGCTTGTGTTTTTGACATACAATTATCACCAAAGGCTTTTTTTAACATTTTCAATGAATCGGCACAAGAAAATTCGTTTGCAAGACAAAATTTGAGGCAAACTCTTTGATCAACTATTTTTTCCATTGTAAAATTCGCAGAGCACTTTTGAGGTCGACTGATACTGACAGCTGTTGTAAACACACTAGTTGACAGATCGCGCTCAAATTTGGCTTGGTAATAAAGGAAGGTCCTACCAACTTTAAGAAAAAAAAAATTACCGATTCCTTTTTGGCGGTTCATTTAAATAACATTTTCCGGGTACTTTTTATACAGAGAGTATATTCCATCTAATTCAAAATTTAATTTGTCCTGTGTGAAGTGAATAATTTTAACCAAATGATTATCTTGAAAAGAAGAAATCAGAACATTGATTGTAGTTTTTTTTCAGAATTCATTCGTATTTAATTTTTTTTTCGATTAATGTTAGTTTTTCATAGAATAGGAAATAAAATACCTCCAAATAAAAGAAAAATCTTTATATATTCCCAATTCAAGTGAAAACGAAAAACTCAATATCTTTGAAACGGATCAGATTTTCGAAAAACTGGTTACAGGATGATACTCGGTGAATCTGGTGCTTAGAAGCAGGGATGAAAAATATAGGGTGTCCCATTTAAAAAACACAAACTTTTTTCTCTAGCACCAGAACGGCGAATAATTTTCCAGATCAGATGCAAGCAGCCTATAGGCAATAGGAATTACAAAAGAAAACTTGTTGGAACATTCGTGATATCTCCAACAGAAAACGAGATATAGCGAAATATTTGAAACAGCAATTTTTCAGAAACGCCCTGTAACTCGAGAACCAATTTAGATATCTGGTATCTGTTTGCTAGCAATTGATTATTTCGAAAAAAGAGATCGGGAGTCCTTGAACATTTTTTCTCTAACCCTTATGGTTCTCGAGATGTTCTCAGTGATCATCGAATTTGGGACACCCTGTACATTTATAATGACCTAACCTGCACCTACATGCGAGAATATTCAAATTTTGAGAGCGAAAATAAGCATTCGTTTTTCTCCAAAGATCATGGCAAATTACAAAAGAAAATCTGAAAAATTAATTGAGAAAATGAGCAAGCATGTTACATTTCCTCGGACTCGAGCTTTGTCTCTTGAGATACCTAATACTGTGGGTCATTGGATACCTAGAACTAAATAGAAATCGGTTGACTCGAGTACAAATTATGTTGTCTTAGATTGATGGAAAAGTCAAGGGTAAAAATGGCGGGGTGTGGGTATATGAGTTATATGACCTACTTCTCTTTCATAAACAAATCGAGTATTTATTTCAAATGCATCGTACCAAACGTAAAACAATGATTGGAATTACTGGACTTGAAATGAAATGTTATCACAAATTTGTTTTCGAAACCTCAGCTCAGGAAAGAATGTTTAAGATCCCATAAAAAAGTTTTTCCGTAGAAACATCACGCAATGAGGAAGTTATCCAAAAAAATATTATTATTCCTCTCTCTACTCGTCAATTTGACGTTTGAATAGTGAACGTCTTCTAGGATCAGAAGTGAGCCTAATGAACGGAAGCGCAGTGCCGTGATAAATGACTGGAAATAAAAGAAATACCTATCATAAAGTTGACATGGCAATGGCGACAGCCCAGGTTGTCTGGGGAATGTACAAATTGTTCTTTCTCTTAATTTAAGAGTTATTCCTCCTCAAGTGGGCGGGACACTATCATTCAAGTTGAGGGAATTTGTCTCTAAATTTATTTCATAATTAGAGGTTCAGTTTATTTTCGTGTATGCCTAATCATGTACAGCTTTCTTCGGGAGCCGCTGCGTAAATCAGGATTGTGCATCTTTGATCTTCGTGTTGTTTCCTTGATTACACTATGAGAATCTCCAAGTTAACCTGACGTATTACATGCACGTGCCCGATTCTCTGGGAGATTATCCTCATTTTCGGAAATGCGATAAAATTTCTAATTCTGCTCTACCTTGTCTGCGTACGCCCATGGAAAACGAGGAAAAGAAATTTTTCATCTCGAAAACTATGAAAATTGGGTGAAAGGTGTTCTCCATGAAAATCAACTCAAAATTAATTGGAAAACCCAAAAAAAGTATCAATCGAATTTGGCAACTCTGCCTTTTCAACAGTTTCTTTAGCCCAAATGGTATTCATCTTCAAGACCTTTGGGAGAATTACCCTTTTTCACACCCCCTTGACACGTCAATGGCGCGAGAAGTTCTGTAATTATATAATTTGTCTTTCTGGAGCTGAATTAACGGTTCTATTTGTTTGAAAAGTTGAACAATTTCAGCTAAAACCTTTATGGGTATTATTATCTTCGGCTAAAAATAAGAACAGTACGGGAAGTTGAAACACCTCCGACCGAATCATATTTCATCTTTCAGGTATGTGTTCCGTGTCCGAGAATTTCAGACGGCTTGTCGGATTGTGCATTAAATTTTGACGTGCTCTAGTTACTTCTGTATCATCAAATCGATTCGATTCACTTCGGGCTTTAATGAAAACCGTCGTAGAAACCGTATTTATGGACCAGTAAAGGTTTCCGAATAGAGGTTGGGAACGGAGACAGAGTATTTTGAACTCTGCAATCTTATATTGATATCACCAAAATCAATATCCACCCACGTTTCCACATTTTGTCAGTCATTCTCATCGAATCAATGATTTGATTTATTTAAGTAGGCACACGAAATATGAGTCGAGAACTAATGTACCGTAATCACTTCCATCTTCTGATTTTTGTTAAAAAATCCACAAATTAGGTTCAATGTTCCTTATTCGACGAATCAGTGAACGCAAACTACAATTCAACAGAAGAAACATTCGAATCCCATTAGAAATGCTACACCAAGTCCATAATTTGACGAGTGATATGGCGTGCGTTGTCCTGCCGAAAATGAACATGTGGATTGCTCTCTATTGAAATTGTTACTGTGATATGATCAACAAAACGTGTCATACTGCCTCGAATGAAATATATCGGATTCCATAAATTGAAATCGAAAAATTGAAAACAAAAAACTGAAGAAACTCATGTCAAAGAAGAGCAATATGGGACAAGTATGGAAGCTTGTGTTGATATTCGATCGTGAAATTCTTCTAACCATTCGAATCATTCAGAGTATCTTTTTTGCTGTTCCATAAAACCTGAACTCTGCAGACCCTAAGCATCCGAACAAAAGTAGAAAATGAGAAATTGAAAACAAAAAACTCAAAAAATTCATGTCAAAAAAGGGTCATATGGACCAGTTTGGTATCAAAAGTTAGGTTTTCGAGGACGCTGAATTCAATACAAAATATTCCGAGGCTCTATCTATCATAGTTTAGATTTTCACCTGTCAAATGGCATTTTTTCGAATTTCAAATCGTCATAGCTCCCGCTCCTGTCGTCCTTTCCACTTTTGGGTCGTATATTGTTTATCATCATTTTCCCAAGTATCCATCAGCATAATAAAATCGATTTCGAAAATACCAACTTTTTGGGTGAAAAATACGTAAGGGGTAGGACCCCCCAAAAACACCATATTCGTCATCAACACGAAATCCCTGGGAAATCTAGTGTTGATATTCGATCGCGAGGTTCTTCTACCCATTTGAATCTTTCAGAATATCAATTTTGCTGACCCATAACACCTTATCTCTGCATGCCCTGAGCGTCTGAACAAAACTCGAAAATGAAAAATTGAAAACAAAAAACTCAAAAAATTCATGTCAAAGAAGAACTATATGGACAAGTTTGGTATCAAAATATAGGTTTTCGGGGACGCTGAATTCAATAAAAAATATTCCGAGGCTCTATCTATCATAG
This sequence comes from Adalia decempunctata, assembly GCA_951802165.1. Classification (NCBI taxonomy): domain Eukaryota; kingdom Metazoa; phylum Arthropoda; class Insecta; order Coleoptera; family Coccinellidae; genus Adalia; species Adalia decempunctata. The sequence goes on along the minus strand of OX637704.1, from coordinate 6,988,575 downwards.
TTTAGATTTTCACCTGTCAAATGGCATTTTTTCGAATTTCAAATCGTCATAGCTCTCGCTCCTGTGGTCCTATCCACTTTTGGTTTATATATTGTTTATCATCATTGTCCCAAGTATCCATCAGCATAATAAAATCGATTTCGAAAATCCCAACTTTTTGGGTGAAAAATACGTAAGGGGTAAGACCCCCCAAAAACACCATATTCGTCATCAACACGAAATCCCTGGGAAATCTTGTGTTGATATTCGATCGCGAGGTTCTTCTACCCATTTGAATCTTTCAGAATATCCATTTTGCTGACCCATAACACCTTAACTCTGCATGCCCTGAGCGTCTGAACAAAACTCGAAAATGAAAAATTGAAAACAAAAAACTCAAAAAATTCATGTCAAAGAAGAACCATATGGACAAGTTTGGTATCAAAATATAGGTTTTCGGGGACGCTGAATTCAATTAAAAATATTCCGAGGCTCTATCTATCATAGTTTAGATTTTCACCTGTCAAATGGCATTTTTTCGAATTTCAAATCGTCATAGCTCCCGCTCCTGTGGTCCTATCCACTTTTGGTTTATATATTGTTTATCATCATTGTCCCAAGTATCCATCAGCATAATAAAATCGATTTCGAAAATCCCAACTTTTTGGGTGGAAAATACGTAAGGGGTAAGACCCCCCAAAAACACCATATTCGTCATCAACACGAAATCCCTGGGAAATCTAGTGTTGATATTCGATCGCGAGGTTCTTCTACCCATTTGAATCTTTCAGAATATCCATTTTGCTGACCCATAACACCTTAACTCTGCATGCCCTAAGCGTCTGAACAAAACTCGAAAATGAAAAATTCAAAACAAAAAACCCAAAAAATTCATGTCAAAGAAGAACCATATGGACAAGTTTGGTATCAAAATATAGGTTTTACGGGACGCTGAATTCAATAAAAAATATTCCGAGGCTCTATCTATCATAGTTTAGATTTTCACCTGTCAAATGGCATTTTTTCGAATTTCAAATCGTCATAGCTCCCGCTCCTGTGGCCCTATCCACTTTTGGTTTATATATTGTTTATCATCATTGTCCCAAGTATCCATCAGCATAATAAAATCGATTTCGAAAATCCCAACTTTTTGGGTGGAAAATACGTAAGGGGTAAGACCCCCCAAAAACACCATATTCGTCATCAACACGAAATCCCTGGGAAATCTAGTGTTGATATTCGATCGCGAGGTTCTTCTACCCATTTGCATCTTTCAGAATATCCATTTTGCTGACCCATAACACCTTAACTCTGCATGCCCTAAGCGTCTGAACAAAACTCGAAAATGAAAAATTCAAAACAAAAAACCCAAAAAATTCATGTCAAAGAAGAACCATATGGACAAGTTTGGTATCAAAATATAGGTTTTACGGGACGCTGAATTCAATAAAAAATATTCCGAGGCTCTATCTATCATAGTTTAGATTTTCACCTGTCAAATGGCATTTTTTGAATTTCAAATCGTCATAGCTCCCGCTCCTGTGGCCCTATCCACTTTTGGTTTATATATTGTTTATCATCATTGTCCCAAGTATCCATCAGCATAATAAAATCGATTTCGAAAATCCCAACTTTTTGGGTGAAAAATACGTAAGGGGTAAGACCCCCCAAAAACACCATATTCGTCATCAACACGAAATCCCTGGGAAATCTAGTGTTGATATTCGATCGCGAGGTTCTTCTTCCCATTTGAATCTTTCAGAATATCCGTTTTGCTGACCCATAACACCTTATCTCTGCATGCCCTGAGCGTCTGAACAAAACTCGAAAATGAAAAATTGAAAACAAAAAACTCAAAAAATTCATGTCAAAGAAGAACTATATGGACAAGTTTGGTATCAAAATATAGGTTTTCGGGGACGCTGAATTCAATAAAAAATATTCCGAGGCTCTATCTATCATAGTTTAGATTTTCACCTGTCAAATGGCATTTTTTCGAATTTCAAATCGTCATAGCTCCCGCTCCTGTGGTCCTATCCACTTTTGGTTTATATATTGTTTATCATCATTGTCCCAAGTATCCATCAGCATAATAAAATCGATTTCGAAAATCCCAACTTTTTGGGTGAAAAATACGTAAGGGGTAAGACCCCCCAAAAACACCATATTCGTCATCAACACGAAATCCCTGGGAAATCTAGTGTTGATATTCGATCGCGAGGTTCTTCTACCCATTTGAATCTTTCAGAATATCCGTTTTGCTGACCCATAACACCTTATCTCTGCATGCCCTGAGCGTCTGAACAAAACTCGAAAATGAAAAATTGAAAACAAAAAACTCAAAAAATTCATGTCAAAGAAAAACCATATGGACAAGTTTGGTATCAAAATATAGGTTTTCGGGGACGCTGAATTCAATTAAAAATATTCCGAGGCTCTATCTATCATAGTTTAGATTTTCACCTGTCAAATGGCATTTTTTCGAATTTCAAATCGTCATAGCTCCCGCTCCTGTGGTCCTATCCACTTTTGGTTTATATATTGTTTATCATCATTGTCCCAAGTATCCATCAGCATAATAAAATCGATTTCGAAAATCCCAACTTTTTGGGTGGAAAATACGTAAGGGGTAAGACCCCCCAAAAACACCATATTCATCATCAACACGAAATCCCTGGGAAATCTAGTGTTGATATTCGATCGCGAGGTTCTTCTACCCATTTGAATCTTTCAGAATATCCGTTTTGCTGACCCATAACACCCTATCTCTGCATGTCCTGAGCGTCTGAACAAAACTCGAAAATGAAAAATTCAAAACAAAAAACTCAAAAAATTCATGACAAAGAAGGACCATATGGACAAGTTTGATATCAAAATATAGGTTTTCGGGGACGCTGAATTCAATAAAAAATATTCCGAGGCTCTATCTATCATAGTTTAGATTTTCACCTGTCAAATGGCATTTTTTCGAATTTCAAATCGACATAGCTCCCGCTCCTATTGACAAGCCTCTCAAAAGCAAACCCAATATCACGTTGCCCACCACGGCGGCGCTTGACCCTGGGATTCCACCTCCCAATGCTACGGTAGTTCTCTGCACAAGTTCAAACATTGGCGACATGGGTCCGCAGTCTAATAATCAGCAATTGCAAGCAGCAAAACTGTCATAGACCTCATTGTATGAAGTCTTGGTTGACCAATTAGTCTTCTTAGTATTCCTCTACTTTCTTCTGTCCACACATGACACACCCGCATTACCTGTCGGTAATGCATTACGATTAACACGACGAGCAATTTCGCGATAGGGTATAATTCTACCCCTGTCAAAGTCTCAAACATGGAGATTACTTTGACGTCTTCGATTAGAAAAAATTATTCCTTCTGGGGGTAAGACCTCGAATGTTACTGAGGAAAATACTGAAAATAAGGTTTTGAATACTGGTTCACATAACTATGGAGCATATTCCCAAAAGGAAAAATGAAAATGCACAAGGCTTTTAAGGGCAAATAAACGCGTTCAAGTGCTGGTTGGATCGCAAAAAAGTCTTTCTTCATACCGGTAACGAATAAAAATCAAGGAAGAAAGCAAGAGAGCCGGTTTACTGACGTGAATGCAAGTGAATAAATGACTTCTGAATACGTACAATAGGATATTTCCTAAAGAGCGTGTATACAATATCACTCAAGGTAGACATGTATACGAAGAAATAATCAACCGTAGAGATAAGTGACAATTAAATCACCTTTAATTATTACTACAACTACGTCGTATAATTTGCGATAGTAATTGGACAGTATTTCACAGGAGAATCCATTAAAATCGTTCGGTTGTACCCAGACGAAATGGAAAAGGTATGACAAGGTTCAATTTTCGATCCTATATTTTAAAATGGAAACATCTTAGCCAAAAGTTCAAATGATAATAATTTCCCAAATCTGATTAAAAACAGCATTTTTTACATTTCTCTACAAATATGTCAATTCCAATAAATTGGCCTCAAGAAAGAAAGAAGGAAATGTTATTTCAGTTTCTGTCGTATAATCATTACCGATGTAACTTATCATTAACGTAATACCGTTGATTTTAATCGGCGATTTTTATTAAACAATTAAGGTAGCGTTGGAGCAGATGGTTAAATAAATATCAGCATCAATGGCACCGCCTGATCTGATTCGACATGCAGCTGAACGCGAATTGATGGTAAAAATTCACCTGCAATTACTAGAGTGATTCATACGATTTAATGGACACTTTGCAGCCCAGATAAATGATTCCAATAACTCTATTGCTGTCGGCTTCATGTGCGTAACCTAATTTGAAACAATGATCGTGAAAGCCGATGCCCGTTTTGGGACACCGAAATTTGTTTATTTCATACGAATTCTTTCCATAAATATTACTTTTTGCATGCAAAAATTCGGAGAAGCAGTTGTGTCCTGTGTAGACTTCTTTACTGTGTCCTCACGCCACTGTAGACACAGCACTGTTAATTTTTCACCCAACAGTGAAATGGTGGCCGAGGTGTGGCCCCTACCGGGGCTAGAAAATTTCATTCCTTGCTCGGTCCAATATTTCACCATCTATTGTTATTATGAGGGTTCCACATATCCGATCAAAAAATTATAAAAAACCTTATCTTGGAGATCACACAGATACGCAAGGACAATAAAGAAGGACTTTAATTAGACTATTCTACCTTCAATTTCATCATCGATCAATTTTAATACATATAATTTGAATTTTCTGTGATGTGAATATATAAATGCACCAATGAATACGAGTTTTAGGTCATGGCTACATTCTTTCCAGAGCATCCGAATTAAAGTAGTTTATTCTCTATCCGTTTCCATCATCGTCCGATGTTTCGAATTAAGATTGCGTTTGCCGTGTTTTCTCTTGAGAAAACATAGAAAATTACAGTAACGTGTATGTCAAATTCATTACCATAACAGAAACACTAAACAGCTGCGACATATCTGTATTCACAACTCATTTGCGTGTCACGTAAGATCGAAAAGGTAATGATACGTCTTTTGTTTATTCATTAATATGTACCGTAGATATTGCTCAGTCGAGATTTTTCTGAGGTGAAGATACACAGCAAAAAAATTAACGCACATTCTGAAAATCTCAATTTTAATGAAAGTTAACTCTACATTGACTTTATAACTTATTTTTTATGTTCTCTCGGGAAGGTTTTGAACGAAACAAGACACATTAAATGGAAGAAAAATTCAGGATTTCACCGAATCTTATGTGAAAGAAGAGAAATGAACAATTTTCAAAATACTGAAATGCTGATAAGTGATTTAATACTTGGTATGTATTTCCACCCCTTGCGTTAATTACAGCTCGGCAAAGACGGTTCATACTCAAAATGAGTGATCTTAAAATGTTCTGATCTAATCCTTCCCAGATTTCTCCGAGTTGGATTCCTAAGTCATTAAGAGTAGCTGGATGATTTTCTGAACTTCTCAGCCTTCTATTGAGGTTGTCCCAAACCTGCTCAATCGGATTGAGATCTGGACTTCTTGCTGGCCATTCCATTCGAGAGACTTCAACCTCTTCAAGGTACTCCTGAACGATGCGTGCACGATGGGGTATGGCATAATCGTCCATAAAAATGAAATTTTCACCAATGTATGGGGCAAAGGGCACTACATGCTCTTCAAGAATGTTCCTTATATACTTATCATCATTCATAGCTCCATTATCAACGACCTGTCTGTGCGAGCAGTCAAAGATATTCCACCCCATACCATAAACGATCCTCCCCCGAAACCAGTAGTATTCAGGAAATTGCACTCAGCATATCTTTCATGTGGACGTCTGTATACAAGGGAACGTCGATCACAATGGTAGAGGCAGAATCTAGACTCATCTGTGAAGAGAACTCTTTCCCAATCGGCCTCTTCCCAATGGATATGCTCTCTCGCAAAATCCAAACGCGCCCTTCGATGGGCTGGGCCTCTTGCCGCGACACGAGGCCTTAAATCATATTCTCTGAGGCGATTTCTTATTGTCTGAGTGCTAATTCGCACCTCATGAGTTTGCTCAAGCTGATTTTGAAGGAGGCGAGCGGTTGCAAACCGTTGTCTCAACGAAGAAACTCTCAAGTAACGTTCTTGAATGGCAGTTGTTACCCGTGGTCTACCCTGTCCTGGTCTTCGGACATTCATACCTGTCTCCCTGAATCGCTGCAACATTCTGGACACACTTGTATGGGAAACTCCAAACCTTTCTGCAATTCTTGTGTATGTCCACCCTTCTCGCAAAACTAGCGCTTGGGCACATTCCTCTTGGGTCAAATTGCGTGTTTCGCGTTGCATAGCGATCGAGTGTAGAAAATTAAACGAAAGAAAAACTATTGATCACTAGAATTGATCGAGAACAACTGATTTTAGAATGGAGCCAATACATTCAAAATCTGATAATATCATCTTTTTTTATTCCTGCTGGGAGAAAACATCTGTATTGAAGGAAAACGTTGAAAGTGTTAAGTGGATAACATATGCATGCATAATTATGATAAAAATAATTATCATTGAGAACACCTTCAGTTGTAGAATAAATTTGAGATTTCCATAATGTGCGTTAATTTTTTTGCGCAGTGTATTTAGTTAAGAAGAGTTTACTCTTCTATTCTGAACCCAATGCCAGGTGAGGATTCGATCATGACACGATCTGATATCCAAGATGTAAATCACTGCTTTCGTTACAGTTAAATTCGTCATTTCACATCTGTTTTACATTCGCAAACGACCTACGTAAAATACAGGTAGTAAATTTAATAGGGATCATTTATGGATTCGGAGTTACCCACATATCGTCCCACGCTTTGGACATCCCGTGACAGAAAATTCCAAAGAGTTGACAATAACAAAGTGAAGAAGACATTACCAAAAAAGACAACACCTGTGTAAACTAGATACTCATATTTCTTCGCCATAAAAAACTAAACGAATGTCCAGTTTTAGTGCCTTCTGAGGTAAAGAGCACGATCAATATTAATCTAACTAACATTTACACTCCCCTTTCACCATCAACCCTTATTAAAATCTTGAATGTCAACTGAATGTCGTCCTCCAATTCAAGCATCAGTTTTTCGGTTTATGGAATCTCATGAAATCATAATACATTGACTGCCACTGGTAGTAGTTCAATGGGTTCAAACTCTGCAGCACTCGAAAAAATAGTTTTTCCACTATAAAAACGTAGATAAGTAATCTTCCCTTTATTGATCCAATAAATATGGATAAGATAAAATGATACCAAAACCGTAGATGTTATTACAGAGTATAAACTGCAATGTTAATATTGTAATATTCATTATGCAACTGAACAACAATATGCGTTCATTGGATATTCTCAAGCCCACACGCTCACATTCTGCATTCAATGGCAGATGTAATGGTAACAATAATTCAAATACATTCAAGTCAAGCGTTCAGAAAGAACATTAACTTATCCCTTTCGTCACATGAATAAATCTTTGCTCAATGATACGAATACATTTGCGAGTACACAAGGCCGTAGCCAGGGGGGGGTCCGATGGGGTCCGGACCCCCCCCGAAATTTATTTTTTCAGAAATGCCAGATAATCATTTCACCGAAAATTCTTCGAATAAATTTTTTTCCAGCTACGGCCTCGGACGGACCCCCCCCGAAATTTTTTTCTAGCTACGGCCTTGCGAGTACACATCTAACTGTATCGTGAAAAGACTGAAAAGGTGAATTGAACCTTGTCCAAACTTGGAATAACGAAGAACTTTATTGCTCCTTTGGGAACCAACTCGAAGCCATCATGGTATTGACCTGCGAGAGTTGGAAAACATACATATCGATGTTATCTTTTCCGACAGTCAGGTACCACTTAATGCCACACATGTTAATATAATATTGATTCGAAGGATCCAGGCCCTGAATATGCCACCATGTAATAGGATACTGTATACCAAATTTGGTTTGGATATCTCTAGTCGTTGATCTATACTAATATTATAAAGAGGAAAGATTTGTATTTTTGTTTGTTTGATACGAATAGACTCAAAAACTACTGGACCGATTTCAAAAATTCTTTCATCCTTTGAAAGCTACATTATCCCTGAGTGACATAGGCTATACTTTTCACCCGAAAAAATTACGGATACCTACTATAACTTCAATAGTTACAAAAAAATCAGCCAAAATCAGCTATTTTCACGTGCGCTGCAAAAACCGTGAGACGTGGATACAATGTATGACGGAAATGTACCTCTTGAATATTTCTACGAAAAAGTCCGCGATAGCATGTATCTATCCCTCAAGATTGACTTGCTATTACCTGTTTATGGTAATCAGATGTTTTCCAAAATTATGCACTATTTGGGAGTGTGTTTTTATGAATTGGGTATTGATCCTAATCCAACCTAATACGTTATTTATCCCCAGTATTTAATTTAGAACAAAATTGCCCTTCATATCATACAATTACAACGAGTACATCAAAAGATATGGCAGGTTGAAGTTTTGAAGATGAAACCGCCGCGTGAAACAAATTTCTACTCGGGCGAAGCTGGGACGGCCTGCTTGTGTGTTATAAGGAATAAACGATAATTTTTTGAAGGGTTCAGAGCCCTATATCTTCAATATGTTATGCTGCTTTTACACGCTGCTAATAGATAGTCCAGCTGACTGGCGCCAGTGGACTCAACTCCTCAATCCAGTGCACTATAACGACTTTTTTACACAGGGCTGAAATAATCCTGGGCGCTAATGGAGTTAACTCGATACCAGTTAGTGGCGCCAGTCAACTGGCTTCGAGCAACTGTCCGTAACAACTGGCATCGTGTGAACGCGGTATGAAGTCGTTCTAGTACAAAGTACTGCACTCAGTATGAATTATTCTCTTAGAAAGATGTCACAACCATAATTTTATTCATCACAATAATCTTCAATGAAAAATTATTGTCAACAGTTGAATATAGTGGAAAAAAATAATTACTCGATGTATCGGGTGTTTTTCTTAGAGTAATAGAATTTTCTATAGAGATAACTGCGATTTGGCAGAAGGTAGAAGCCATGTTGTTTTGACATTTCTGTTCAGTAAGCATTGACAAATTATCATGGAAAGACTGACGCCGCAACAACGCTCACAAATTGTTGAAATTTATTTTCAAAATCAGTGTTCTATTCGCCAGACTTATGGAGCAATTCGTGAAATTTATGGTTACATAATCGTCCATCAGAGCAGCTTTTTCGTCCAACTATAGATTTCGGACAACATTTTCTCTGTACTCGAAGCAACAACAAGACAAAGAACTGTACGTACAGAAGAAAATATCGCTGCTGTAAGTGATAGTGATAATGAAGATCCAGATTTGTCTATTCTTCGACGTTCACAACAAGTTGGACCCTGTGCATCCTCCGCATGGGAAATTTTGCGTGAAGATCTTCGTCTTCACCCATACAAGATTCAACTGGTTCAAGTAAAGCCAGTTGATCATAATAAGCGTCGTTTGTTTGCTGATTGGGCCCTAGAACAGCTTGAAGCTGATCCACTTTTTTATCGAAAAATTGTGTTCAGTGATGAAGCTCATTTCTGGTTGAACGGCTACGTAATCAAGCAAAATTGCCGTATATGGACTGAAAACAATCCTTAAGAAGTTCTGCAGGCTCCATTGCATCCTGAAAAATGCACTGTATGGTGTGCTTTACACGCTGGAGGCATCATCGGTCCATATTTCTTTGAAAACGATGCTGGAGATTAAGTTACAGTGAATGGTGCTCGTTACAGATCGATGATTATTTGTTTCAAAATTTGAATGGTATCGAGCCAGAAGTGTTTTGGTTCCAACAAGATGGTGCTACACCTCATGCTGCTACCGTAAAAATTTATTTATTGAGAAATGGTCGTATTAATTGGCCTCCAAGATCATGCGACATGAATGTCATGAAATCATCTTTCAAATAAAAAATTTAGCTCTGAATAAACGCTCGATATATTCTACGTGTTATTCCCCAGAAATAGGCGAAAGAATATCTAGGAGAACACAGATTTCAACCTTCAGTCAATTAGATATTGGGTAAACAAATGTATACAAATATTTCAGCCAAACTTGTTGAATTCTTGTTCAACTCCTCATTAGTATTCTGAAAATGTTTAGTAATTTCCATAAACTCACATCTGAAATGTGCAAAATTTAATCGCGGATAGAAGCGTACTAGTATCCAGGTGTTAAGCCTTGAATATGACGTTTCATATTCGGTCGAGAATTAATTAAAGAGTTTTTCTGTACTCAGCCTGCAAATACTCACTAAAATTAATTCATATAAAATCGTTTTCATGCTTCGTTTTTTTCACTGAAATTTTTTGGCTATATCGAACACATAACAACGTACAATTTTCAAGGATATGAACCGTCCGTCTCATTCAATGTTATTGTCGATTGGATTAAACAAACAAATCTTTTCATAAACATTACTGCGGTGCTAAACGTTCGTGAAGAGTCTTTTCATAATGAGCCTTCAATGTTTCTCAGAAAATAAGCTTAGTCTATAACGTACCTACTCCAAGTACAAAAGTACAGTAGGCATAATACATATACAGGGTGTCCCAGAAGTCCCGCACTTCCTTGAGGGGATCGAAAGTGAAAAATATTTTAAGCCCAAATATCCATGTTTGAAATTTTTTGATAACGTACTTAATTAGTTATTAATTAATGAAAGTGACCAATCAGGAGCGCGCTACAGAAGAATAACTAGGCAGTGGGGCCAGTGGGGGCGCGAGAGTGAGACGCCAGAGCTGCTGCCGGCTTTTCACGCAGGAAACCGAGACTGGCGTTCTACTCTCGCGTGCCCACTGCCTAGTTTTCTTCAGTAGCGCGCTCCTGATTGGTCACTTTCATTAATTAATAACTATTTAACTACGTTATCAAAAAATTTCGAACATGGATATTTGGGCTTAGAATATTCTGGGACACATTGTATATACTCCATTCCCTTTTATAAAGTATCCCGGTTGGGCATGACATTCTGATACTGTCAGATATCTAGGCAACGTTGTCCTCTCTGCATAGAGGTCGTAGTAATTACGTATTTATCAAAATATTTATTTACTTTGGGAAAATAATGATTTTGAGAAAATATTAGGTGAATTCAATAATTCCAAAGATCTGGCGAATGTTGAAGAAACTTTTTTCTCTGTTAATACTGGAAATATTTCACGTATATAAACATGGTTGGAAGATTCAGTTATGCTGTTTTCATGTACGGAAATCAAGAATCAAATGTTGAAATTTTATTGAAAAATTGTGGACAGAATGAGAATAATCCCTCACTTTGTCATAGTTCATTCGAAAAACCAATAAAAGTACTCGAATAACCCGACAGAAAAACTTCTAAACAAACGACAGACCTATAGAATTACCCACTTCTCAAAATTCTGAAGAAATAAGCCTACAGAAAACATTCAAATACCTTTTTGCACAACTTGAAATAGTCCAGTATGAAAATATAGTAGTACTAAGAAACCTGTTCCACAGTTGAACCTTGAAAGCACTAACTCCATTTACAAAGTTCTTGGGAATGAGGCACTGAATTGGGAAGAACCTTAGACGATATACTATACTATACAGGTTCGTAAATATAAGTTGGAAACATAGCCAATTCAGCGTTAAACGAGTGGGTGAATGTTGTTCAGTGGACCAGTAAAATAATCAAAACCCTCTGCGCGATACGACAACGAATAAATATAAATGATAACCTCACTCAATGGCATATAGGAACTGTATCGAGACTCGAGAGAGCCCGAAGCCCCCACTCTATTATGCCTTTGAGGGAGGTCAGTCATTTATTCATTGCCGTGAGGCGTCTAAGGTTTTGGAAGTTGTTAATAACGATGACAGCCTGCCGAATTTTAAAAAAACAACATTTTATAAATTATTGAAAAAAATGAAATTCAAATTCAAAAAACGTGGTCGTAATAGTTTATTGATTGATAGAGACGAAATAGTTGTTTGGAGGAGAAATTATTTGAAGAAAATTCGAGAATTTAGGGAGCAAGGCCGAAAAATTTATTACCTTGACGAGACATGGATAAATGCGGGATGTACAAAAAATTCAATATGGGTCGATGAATCGATTGGGTCCAACAGACAGGCTTTTCGAGAAGGTCTGTCAACTGGTCTCAAAAACCCAAGTGGAAAAGGAAAAGGACTGATTATATGTCATATAGGGGCAGAAGACGGATTTGTAGAGAACGGCCTATGGTTTTTCGAATCGAAAAAATCCGGAGATTACCATCAGGAAATGAACGGGGAATCGTTCGAAAAGTGGTTCTCAACAATTTTGCCAACTCTGGATCATAACGCTGTCATCGTAATGGACAATGCCAGTTATCATTCGAGAAAAATGGAATCGATTCCGTCTTCAACCCGCAAGGAAGATGTCAAAAATTGGTTGCTCAGTAAAAATATTTCCTTCGAAAATGATCTTTTGAAGGCGGAACTTCTTGCTCTGGTCAAGGCAAATAGAGGGAGGTATGAAAAATTAATTATAGATGAAATGGCCAATGAGACGGGAAGAACAGTATTGAGACTCCCACCATATCATTGCGAGCTGAATCCAATCATTTAAAATTGCTGAGGTTCGTAATTTGTTTCTGGGAGCTATAGGCTCGATTGGTGCTGAGAAATGGAAGAAATGCATACATCATGTTGTAACTGATGTCGAAGAAAAAATGTGTCAGCTCGATAATATCATGGAGTCAACAATAGAGCGAGTGCTGGTGAATCTGGATGAAAGTGACACAGAAGAAGACCAACAAAATTCGGAATAATTTTTAATAGGGTAATACATAATATATTATTTTGGACGCTGCATTATTTTTTTCAAACTTATGACATTTGTAATTTGAATATGTTGAATAAATGAATTTGAATTTGAGTTTATATGATTGTGTGAACTATCCTCGATCCGACCCTGGAGCCCTGAAATAAAGTCTCTACCTGAAGGAAGCCCATCCTACCTCTGCGCGACTTTGTTTATTTTGATGTCTCTTATATTTGAACAGAGTATAGGGTTTGGATTATTTTACTGATCCACTAGACAATATTCATCCACTCGTTTAACGCTGAATTGGCTATGTTTCCAACTTTAATTTCCAAACCTGTATAGTCTAAGGGAAGAATATATTTCTAACTGGGATGCAAATAGAATTGGCAACGTCTCTGAGAATTATTTTGAGATTGCCGACATTTCACCAGTGCCAACCTGCATCAGTTTTAAGTAAAAAAACTTGATAAATCTAAAGCATGGGCAACCGGGATACTATATGAAAGTGAACGGAGTTTACTCTTTTGTCTTCTCCCGCAGAAGAGCTTTAATGCTGGGGCGGTACAAATCATTGGGCAAGCTTTCCAGATCTGTGTATTTTGACGCTAGCGGGCTTGTATCCCTAAGAGTCATGGATATGCTGCAACAGATGAGATAATTTTCAGCATATCTAGCTTTTGAATAGTGTACAAGAATTATGGTATTCAAGTAAACTGGTCTTTTTTCAGGATTCGTCCGCAAATTCCACGGGAGATCATTGATATGTGCCATCTCTGCACGACTGTTACACCGGGAGAACCACAAGTTACTTTGGGAAACGACAAGTCTTTCACATACGACTACGTCTTCGACACGGATGCTGGTCAAGACGAAGTGTATGAGAAATGTGTGGCCTCTTTAGTCGAGTCATCCCTCGAAGGGTAAGTGCTCGAAAATTCCTTTTTTCATTAATTACTTAATTTTTCTCGATTAGGTACAATGCAACGGTATTAGCCTATGGACAGACGGGTTCCGGAAAAACCTACACAATGGGTTCAGGGTTCGACGTCGACCTTGGAAAAGGCCAGATCGGCATAATACCAAGAGCCATACATCAGCTTTTCGACAGCATCCAGTCTCGGATCCAGCAAGCTCGAGAAAATGGTGTTGTTGCCCCTGAATTCAAAGTCTCAGCCCAATTCATGGAACTGTACAACGAAGAGGTTATAGACCTCTTCAATCCAGGATACAGCAAAGTGAGTGATCGCACTACAGGGTGCTTTTCTTTAGACAGGTGATAGAACTCATCAAAATAAGTGTTTTACCGAGAATTTCTTATATGAAATGTTCAATTTAAAAAATTTTGGGCATCAATACCTTAATACTACTCTGGCCTGCATTTCTCTGTTCATCATATCTCTACATCTCTGCACCAGGTTTATGAACATCCGCGAATTTGGGTGATTTCTTAGCGGAAATCTTGTTCTGTACAACTTATACGAAGAACTGGCATTTTGTTGTGATTCACCATAAACAAGTTCATTATTTGAATAAAAGTGCGGCATTTTCGAAACATAAAACACTCGTACCCCTTCCGTAACACGATCGAAGATTACTGATCACAATCGATATTCTGAGTCATGTATGATAAGAAGACCAAAAACATGCAGTTGCGATTTGCCCTATTAGGCAGTGCCTCACCAATAAACGTCGAAAATTACACGTATAAATATCATATATTTATTAATTATTTATTCAATCAATTAAAATTGTTTTCATTATCTTCTTCCATACGCATTTATATCGAAATTTCCCTTCATTATATAGCAATAAAATGCGTCTCCGGTTGGGTCTAAGTTTCCGTATCTCACGATTTCTGGGTATCCAACTCCCAGTAAACGGCAGAGGCAGGCCTCACACTGCCGTTCTTTACGCGTCATTCTACATCATACGGAACGGACGGCAGGCGAGAAAACCGCACCCCTAAACGTCAAATATTACGTTGAGTCTGAGGCTAGCCTCTCCTCTAGTCTTAATATTCTCTCGCGAAGAGCAAACTGTAATTATTCTGCACTATTCGGGAATTAGTTCTTTAATCTATGAACTCGGGTCAGTTTTCTAATTGGGTTCGATTTGTAAAAATAGTTTTATCTGTTTTTCGTGTAGATTTAGGTTTGTCTCAGTGTTCATATGATGTCTTTCAATCTTATTACTGTATTCAATTTCCATCGGAGACCCGAAGGCGAAATGTATTTAACGGGACCGATGGGACGTCACGATTTCCCCAGTTAGATGTAAACGCTCAAAAGACTTGTGATTTTTTTGGATTTTTCAGCTAATCAGCAAAGTTTTTGGCGTAATTCTTATGGGGATAAATCATATACAGTTCAAAAAGTAAAGCGATCTATTCAGGATTTGAGTGAATGTCTTGAGAATATTACGCAACTGACGAAGAAGAGAGTTCACTAGAATTAGTTATTTATAGGTATATGTACATATACAGAGTGTCACATTAGTGCAATGAAGTAGATAATCTCATTACTTACGTCAGTTACCGAATAATTTTACTGCAAAAATGGTTGCTCTTGCACTGATATATCAGCCTAAAATAATAGTACCGGCCACAGGGTGTTCGTTCGAAGCGGTATTACTGGTATCAGAATTAGGTCGGTTTGTTCTAATGGTAACCACTCATTTCATCTCTCAGTGCCAAATTAGTATTTCTATTCATTGGCATCAACATTTTTCTTAATTTATCCGGCGTGGCTGACATATAACGAAAAAATTATGGGAAAGTGGAAGATTTTACTTCATTATCAGAGTGACATAAACCTCAATATTCTCAATGTTCTGGTTAATGGGTGTTTCAAATCTTGCTTGTAGAGGATATTCTTAACAAGGTCTAAAATTGAAGAATTTCAATAATGATGCTCATTTTCTTCAACTGGCTTCAAATTACTTTTTATACACACCCTTTAAAATGTTTAGATTTCGAGTAAGATAATTCTTCATCGCTAGAAGTAAATATTTT
This sequence comes from Adalia decempunctata, assembly GCA_951802165.1. Lineage (NCBI taxonomy): Eukaryota > Metazoa > Arthropoda > Insecta > Coleoptera > Coccinellidae > Adalia > Adalia decempunctata. Next base: position 6,972,772 of record OX637704.1, on the reverse strand, counting down.
ACAGAGCAAAATGTTTCTCGAAAAAGATGACCTTGAGTAGGCTAGCGATGAAGAATTATTCTAATCATCAGTTTTGCAATAGCCTTTTTCACGGCAACGCCACGGCAGGGAATCTTTTTTCTCCGATGTGCCTCACCACCTTAAACTGTCACGAGCCGCCACTGATAACATGTTGATGTCTACGGAAGAGCAGGCCAGGGAGCAGGTTCGGACTGAGGAATCAGATCCACCTAGAAACTATTCTAGTCCCATTTTCTCGAAACCGGGGCATAATTCATATAAAAAATTTTTGGTAAAATGACTTTTTGATGAGTTCTACCATCTGTCAAAAAAGCCTCACCTTTAAATGCACCCTGTATATTGATGTAAAACCCTAATTTCCCTTTTTTTCCCAGGAAAAGGCATATAAAATACACGAAGACCCTTGTGGAGGCATCATCGTGAAAGGTGTAACTTTCAAAAACGTGGTTTCAGCGGACGAAGCACTACAGTTTCTTAGACTCGGGGCCTTGTCCAGGACAACGGCCAGCACTCAGATGAACACGCAGTCTTCGAGGTCTCACGCCATCTTCACCCTCCACATAAAACAGCAGAGATTGGTGCCAACCGCCGACAGTAACATAACCGAATTCGAAACTTTCACGGCGAAATTTCATTTTGTGGATCTGGCAGGATCCGAGAGACTTAAAAGGACCGGCGCCACAGGGGAGCGGGCGAAGGAAGGAATAAATATTAACTGTGGACTGTTAGCTTTAGGAAACGTTATTTCTGCGTTAGGTGATAAAAGTAAAAAAGCTTCACACGTTCCTTATAGAGATTCCAAGTTAACAAGGTTGTTACAAGATAGTTTAGGTGGTAATAGTCGTACTGTGATGATCGCTTGTGTTAGTCCAAGCGATAGGGACTTCATGGAAACATTGAATACATTGAAATACGCTAATAGGGCACGAAATATTAAAAATAAAATTGTTATCAATCAAGATAAGAGTTCTAAAACAATTTCCTTGCTTAAACAACAAATTGCACAACTACAATTGGAAATTGTTGAATACAAACAAGGCAAAAGAATAGTAGGGCAAGACGGTACTGAAATGGTAAACGATATGTTTTACGAAAATAACATGCTTCAAATAGAAGTGAATAATCTTAAGACGAGAGTGAAGGCAATGCAAGATACAATAGATTCCCTAACTCTCAAAAACACTAATTTATTAGCTGAAAAGGCTACAGGAGCTTGGATAGGAAGTGGAAATGACAATGACGTCGCTTGTATGGTTCAGTCTTACTTGAAGGAAATAGAGGAACTACGAACTAAATTGATGGAATCCAATAATATTTGCGAACAATTAAGAAAACAATTAGCGAGAGCACAGCACTCCCAACATCAAACATCCTTATTGGATTCGTCTATAGAGGGAAACAGCATTTTAATTGAAGAAGCCAAAAAAGAATTACAAAAAGAAAAAGACATTCTGAATAGAACAAGACGTTTATCAGAAAGAGAAAATTTGGACAGTGAAGAAGAAACTGAGGAGAACGAATTCGATACAGATAGTGAAGGAAAAGATTTAGACACCGAAATAATGAAAGACGAATTGATGAATATAACTCAAGACATAGACATGAAACAAAAACTGATCGATGAATTAGAGTTATCTCAAAGGAGAATGCAGATAATGAGACAGCACTACGAAGACAAACTACAACAACTTCAACTACGCATTAAAGACACCCAGGAAGAAAGAGACAAAATCTTACATTCACTCGGCCCACAGACCGAATCCAACGATCGAATTAAAAAAATCAAAGACGATTATACCAAAAAATTAACAGACATGCAGAAAGATCTGAAGAAATTACAAGCAGCTCAGAAGGAACATGTTCGGCTAGTCAGGAGTCAGAGTCATCATGAGAACCAATTGAAATCTTATAAAAACGAATTATTGGAGCTCAAACGTGCCAAAGTGAGATTGATCAATAAAATGAAAGAAGAATCACACAAGCATAAAGAAGCCGAAATGAAAAGGCTAAGAGAAATAGCACAATTGAAAAAAGAATCGCGAAAGAATGCCAGTATGATCAAATCTATGGAAGCTGAGAGAAAAATAAAAGATCAAGTTTTGAAGAGGAAACAGGAGGAAGTTTCCGTTCTAAGAAAAAGTCAAAGGGGCATGTTGAGTATGAAAGCAGCAGGACTCATTCATAAAAGTTTCACAGAAAAAGCTGCTAAGCAAAGGTGGTTACGGATAGAAAAAGCGATAAATAACATCGCTTTGAACAAAAGAGGTTTAGTAGAACAAGAGGTCAGAATGGAACACTTTTTGGAGAAGCGAGAAGCATTAGGTGAGGAAATTTTCTTCCGCATAAGTTATTATATTTATGTGAATACGTATATTTTATGTTATAGGAAAGGAGTTAGATGTTCTAGAAGCAAGACGGAAACAGGCTATTCAAAAAAATCAGGATCTTTCCCAGCTAGACAGCTACATAGAAGACATTAAAGAAAATATCAATTACGTACAGGAAACGATAGCGGAAACGCAACACAATGTTATGGAAATTGAAGAGAATCAAGATAACAGTGATAACCTGGATTTACAAAACATTGTTGAAACAATATGTGATATGGAAGAAGCTAAATATCTTCTCAAAAAACTTTATCTTATGACCCTCAGTCAAAGCCATGCTGTAGCACAGAGGGATGCGAAATTGAAAGAAAGTGAAGCCACCTTACAAGAAGTTAGTATCTACTGAACATCCATGTAATGAGTGTTTATGAATATTCCATCCTAACCAATTTTTTTGCAGCTGAAACAAGAAAACAATGTCAAAGGTCAGCTATTAGATCATGTACTCCATAATGAAATTCCCATATTTGGAAAAGAACTCATCACTAGTGTATCGAGTAACACTAATGATACAACCAGTTCAACTGCTTCGACTAGGTCTTCATCTCCGATTGACTCACAGTAAGTAACAAAGAAAATTGCATATCAGAAATAACTCTTGGAAATGAACAATCTATGTAAAATACGAAATATTTTTTATTGAGTATTCATATAACAAGAGCAACAACAATTAGGCCGAAATGAGTCTCAGTACCTTGTGCATTCATAGATGTCACCACTGGTTCTCAGTTCAGACCATAATTTCCTAGTTTTGAACAGCGACATCTATAAATTGATAATCAAATAAGGCTTTTTTTAGCTTCATTTTGTTGAACTTGGCTGTATAAATACCCAATAGTTATGTATTAAGAAACATATATCTTAATTTTTTTTCAGAATGCTTTACCCACAAGAATCTCAAGTCAAGCCTAAAGTTAGAAGAAGACAAGCAAACACTGCAGAACTTCTTTTTGGATCTCAAGAACCAAGTTCCTTGAGCGATAGCTTCCATTCCAGTATTCCTAGGATTTCAACAGGTTTGAAGTGAGTATTTGAAATGAATATAGAAAAGCATATATTTGAATTCTTTTTTTTTTTTCAGATTGAATTTATGATAGATGACCGTCTTGCTCTGAAAGCTAATTTTTGCCCAGATGAAACTTGTACACAAATGCCTAATTTCAATGTAATGCATTGTCTATGTGAATTTACCGTTATTTATTACAAAGTATTGTTGCTATTTATAGTGATTTTATTGATTTTTATAATATTGTTGACGTATTAATATAATTAATTTATTTGCATTCAACTAATATATGTATTTCAATTTTCTAATGAAGAAATAAAAATGTCCTATCATAATTTTGTTTTACTTAGAAATTACACAAATTTTATCCAGAATTCCACAAAGGGTGAACTTGAAATGAAAGAAACGGAAATAAGTTTGGGTTATTTATAAATACATAATGCATATCAAACAGATATATGTATAAAAATATTGGAGAAAATTCTTACGAACTACAAGTCATCAATTTTTCTTCTTACGACTAGTTTGAGTCACAACTGGGGTATTTTGTACAGCATATACTCTTTGGGAATACTTATTAATGTAATACAAAGCGCATCCTGAGATAAGCAGGCTAAAAAAAAAGGTAAGTTAGATCCATATTCACCAAAAAATATTTGATTAGATCAAGAAAGATGAATTAACTGCTTCACATATCTAATTCAAAACCAAATCTCCTTAAAAAAGGATGATGGGTGAATTTCTAATAATTCCTCAAGTGTTGAATGTTGACTTACCAGGTTGTAGCACAAACTCTATGTATCATACCTGAGGCAAATACAGCCAACAAAATTGAAATAATAGCTGAAAGTAATGGTATTATTCAATCTCATTTCGCTGGTAAGATTTATGATCCTTCATTACCTTCTGGAAACATTTTTGATTGGTAGGTTTTTCCAAACACACAGTTTTCCAGGTTGCCTATGGCAGTTAATACAAATGTAAAAAATAGGGAACCCAAATATCCCCCGAATACTGTATGGATTTGTGATGAATTTAACCAAGGTCTGTACATTTGCATTCCAGAAAATATCAACACAGCACTTATAGACGATATAATAAATGAAATACTGGTTGATACAACTGAAATTGAAGAGTTTCGATTGGTTATATGGAGATTGTAGCAAAATAAATAACTTACCCATTTTGATAATTTTTTATTTTTCTTTATTTTATTTGAAAAAATCGAAGGAAAATCTTAATTACTGGTTTACCATTGCACTAAAGCACAGTTCGATAGAATTATAGACCATTTGGATATTGTTTATTCCATACAGCTCTTTAGCGGCGTTTGACAGCTCTACTAAAGCCCTCTCTACCTCAACAGTCAAATTTCACGTTATTAGACCGTTTTTACACCGACAGAAAACCGCAGATTGCACTCGATTTATTCGGTCCGTTCGGCACGATTTTTTCAATTATTCAAAGGTATCATTCATATTCGAATAGAATTCTTTCATTAAGATTTAACCAAAGCACAGAAAAATTAAAGGTCGAGTAAGCTGGCGATCTTTGATAGTCTTTTAGCCACCGAATGAAGGTCAGTGTCTGGAAATTCTAGCTGATTTGAAAGACAAGCTATACTTTCAATTACAAAATTCGACAGCCTACTCGAATTTTTTCGAATGATAAATATTGAATATATTTTCGGTGTCATCATTTTTCTGATCACAGTTTTGTTCATATGTTTCTGTCACTTGACATATCCCCAGAAACTTTAAGGTTATGTTTCCGATGACAGTTAAGTTGGCAATTCTGACATTTGTCAATTATTCATATTCAATTATCTGTAATTCTCAAATTATAATTAAATTGCAAAACGTTGGATTGTTGGAGTTTGAATTTTATTGAGTGAAGTTCTGTATATATTTCGCAATTTTTGCATAAAAACTCTGGGTAGTAATAAATCTTTGGGTGAGTGTTGCTTCGAAAATCTCGTTTTCATAATTTTACGAGCTCTAGGGGATATTTTGAAGTATCATGTTCATTGAAAATCGCAAACATTTGAACGAAAACAATAATACTTTTCATATGGTATCGATTTACGAACTGAAAAACAAGTTCACGCGCTGTTTTCTTCGTTTATTCTCATCTTATGTAATAATTAAGTACGCATATCGCAAAATTTCAAATATTCCAGTTATTGGTCCATTTATTGCACTTCCCCTATAAGTTTCACATTAAAAAATTTATCACACGCTTCATCCATAAAAATATTTTATTCCGCGTAAAAACAATGCATAAAAATTTTGATGAGATCTATCTAATGGTTATCTTATGGTTTGGATTTAGAAACAAAATAACGAAGAATTGTTGAGTTATCCTGTTGCTTAATGCCCATGGAAGAAATTGAATATTTTTTTCGTCGTATGTTCCATTGAAGAAACTAGTTTATTGATTTGAAAGAAATAGTAGCAACTTTAGACGACGAGATTCGATCAGCTCCTGATAGGTATCATGTGAATCAGTTCTGATAAATAGAATATTATCTGTTCAACTCAGTTTGAAATCGCTCGATTCTCAAACTTTTTTGAAATTGTTTTTATAACTTTTATAATTTTTCAAATTAACGAATTCAATGGAAATTTTTGAGACTAAATTGAAGTGAAAAGATTTTGTCGAATGTATCATGTGACACATCAAAACACTAAATAAATCAAACATTGGCATAGTTCAGAAGATATGTAAAATCTCCGTAAAATCTGAGCACAATTTTGGAACATGTTCGATTCTCAGACTCGATTAATTGGAACAAAACATGAATTTTTATCTTTTACGTACATGATTTAGGGGGAAAACCAATTAATGTGTGATATTCGGATGTGACAATTCAGAATTTAATATGAGGATATCGAAATTTTATTTCTCCCACGAGATAACTAATGGTATGTGTACAGATTACATAGCCTCAGTATTGCATGCTTGTGATATCGGTCCATTATATCAAATTACAATTATTAATATGTAGCTGTTCGAGTTGCTGCTCAATGTTACTCAAATTGTAGTACTATAGTTCAATGCAATAAATCGTATAATTGATTAATCAATTTACTGGCCATTAGATTTCTTCTAACTAGATCAAGTGAATTTTTCAGCTATCCAAATGAGAATCATGTATAACTACTCTCGTCAAGATGTATTTTTCAAATTTTGAGCCATGAATTATCTCAAATGATTAGGTCGACTCACCGATGACGAATCCGTGGTCAAATTTAATTCTGTCCGGCCGTCCGTAAACATTGAATTGAGGATGAACGAGCGCCCAAATGCTCCTCACTTCTCGCTAGTTCTTTTTTTATTTATTTCAGTAATATTCAATATATTGGGGAATTATGATCGTTAAAAATGAAGTTCTACGGGCGACTTTAGCGACAGAAAAAAAATAAAACACTACAAATAAAATCACTGAAATAATGATATCCCCTAAACTACTGAAAATCGCATAACACACATGGGTTGAGTCGGCTACAACTCAATATAAAGCATTCTAGTTTCCGGTTTGGATGTAAATTCTATATACAAAATTTCATTTTCAGATCATTCATTTTCAATCAGAAATGAAGGTAATAGCAAAAAAGCTCAATATTTTACAATTTCTGTTCAAGATCTGAAAATTTCTTCGGTCTTCTTTGCAGTTGTCCTTTTTATACGTCATTCACTTTTATAACGGTTGGCCATGACATTCTGATACATTTCACCGTGTATATTTTGAAAATGTTAGGTTATGGTCATTTTCCTGTCAGATAGCTACGCAACGTTGTCCTTTATACGTAGAGGTCGTAGTAATTACGTATTCATCAAAATGTTTATTCACTTCAGGAAAATAATGATTTGAAAAATTATTATGTGAATTCAATAATTCCAAAGACCTGGCGAATGTTGAAGAAACTTTTTTCTCTGTTAAGACTGGAAATGTTTCACGAATATAAGCATGGTTGGAAGATTCAGTTATGCTGTTTTCTTATACGGAAATCAAGAATCGAGTGTTGAAATTTTGATGAAGAAGAAAGGACAGAATAATCCGTTACTTTGTGATAGTTCATTCGAGAAAAGAATAAAAGTACTCGAATAACCCAATAGAAAATCGTCTAGACTACCTAGACGATCAGACGGACCTATGGAATTCCCCACTTTTCAAATTTCTCAAGAAATCAGCCTACAGAAGTACAGAAGACCTTTGAAAACCTTTTTGCACAAATTGAACTACTCCCAGTATGAAAATGTAGTAGAACTACGAAATCTGTATCACAGTTTAACCTTAAAACAACTAACTCCATTTACAAAGTTGAAAATCTATATCTATATATATAAAAAAGAAAGATGTTGGTTACACCATTTATAACTAGAGATCGGATGGACTGTTTGTTATGAAACTTCATTTATGGAATCGTCTTCGGTCTGGTTATTATAAAATACAATAAAACTTCGAAAAAATTGATGAAAGTTTTACTTATGCAGGAAATGCTTTTCCTTCTTTTGAATAAGGCCACTAGGTGTCGCTACCGTTGATGCGTAGTCGTACAGTGAATAGACAAGTCACTGTACATAGTCGTAGGTTGATATTACCGCTGTTAGATGGCGATATGTGATTCGCATAGAACTCATGGTAACATGGAAGTCAATTGCCAGATCAAAAAGCGGGTAAACTTATCTCAAGTTGGTGGAACAGTGAATTTTTAACGAAAGATCAAGTATCTGATTTTGACGATCAGTTTCGAACGTGAGTTGGCCATCTTCATCTTTTTTCTTTATTTTTAAAATGCTTTCGAATTTCTGTTTGGGTAATAGATATATTTGCGGAAATAACTGAATCCAAAATTGCCCATAATTAGTAATTGACATATTATATTCGTGTTTCTGTTCGCACAGAGACAGTATTGTAAGCGTCAATAATTTTGAAACGTTTGCTCATCGGGCTTTCACTTATGATATACAATAATGTTTCATGGGTTGCCTAATCTGATCTGGTCGAATGACCATCAATAAATTTGAATATGAGTTCAACATAATTCAGTGTCGACAATTTTGCCGTGTCGATCGTACTATCGACATTTTAACATCTCGATTTGTCTTCTAACGAGCTTGATATCGTCAACTAAATTGAACTAATTGAAGAGAGATTGACAGCTCATATCCATGGAATAATGAGAATCGCGCTGTTCCACCAACTGAGATGTTTACCCATTATTTTGAGCTTAGCAGAATAGCTAAGATGTCTAAAATAATGGTGTGACCACTGATTAGATTTTGAGAATATAAGAAATGTTTTGTTTTTGCCACTTCAGGTTCGGCTATTAACAAATGACTGATTTTTTAATTCTGGTCGACGGGCTGTGTTAATAGTCGATAGTTCCATTAAAGGAATAATTTTTGTTCATATTCTTGACATTTTGATTCATATAAGAGGAAAGGTATAATATGGATTATACTCCTGCTATTCACAGGCACATGAGGTACTGCAAAAAGAGAACTGTACAAAAAACAAAAAGTTATATGTTCAAGTTCAACATTCAACAATTAGTTACCGCTTAAATAAAGAGAATTCTTTTCATGTGAATTACAAAATTATTAAAATTTTGTATATTTTGAACTTTAATTTTGCCTAATTTTTTTCCTGCTTGAAAAAAGCAATGGTAAGTTTATACAACTTTTAAGTATAATTCAGGCGGTACAAAGTTCGCCGGGCCAGCTAGTAAGTAAATAGAAATTAGCATTAGCAACGTCTCTGAGAACTATTTGACATTTCACGAGTGCCAACCTGCGTCACTTTTAAGTGAAAAAAACTTGATAAACCTAAATCTTGGCCAACGTATACAATTTCATATTACTGAGACTGATATTGTGTATCGAGCGGATATTCACGTAGCTGCTTTTTCCCGTTCGACCCCTAACAATCAAGGAAATTGAAAATAACGTGCACCCCCACATATTGCTATAGCTATATGTATAATCCGTATCCTTGACCACCACACGGATCGATTCTTACCCTATCGAACATTTTAGATTTTGTGGATGAAGTGAGAATGCAAATTCGAATTCCTCAAGATTATCGGGTTACTACCAGGGGCGCTTCACCAAGTTCCTGAGTGAATTCCATCCTTAGATGGATATCTTTTCCTCAAAAAAGATTGCGCCTTCGGCAATTCGAAAAATTCGGGAGCAGAGAACAGAACTTCGCAATATATTTTTTTGAATTGATTCAATTGATATTAAGAGTTCTCAAACGGTCTATTTAGAAAGAAATTTCCCTTTTTGTTCCATTTCTGACGGAAAATATTAAAACAGAACGATTTTCCTTCATCACAGCGCGTTTGGGGGCTTATTGCTGGGAGGGAATCGGTGACCTTTAGAATTGTTCTGCCGAATCTCCACTTGCGTCAGATTAGTGGATGCAGGGCATGGAAAAGATGAACGACAAGTCGTGATCGAACTTATGAATTTTCTTGGGTTTTTCTCCGAGTGGCGCCAGACCTTCTTTCCAAAGTTTCGACGCTTTTTGGCAATGGTTTTCGACGCCGACCCTCTACGGCATATATAAGTATCGATGTGTGCGCAGTAAACGTGCGCCAAATATATTCAATGCCCAAGTCGATACCTCGCTACAGCTCTTGCGAATGTATTTTACTGAATTCCAGCAAACCCTCGTGACAGTTTTGTATATTTAGTGTCTTTTACCGGGCCCTTAAACACTCCCGATCATCCGGTATGTAAACTTGTGCATGCTTGCAATTTCCGCGAAATCGTTTTTCAATTTCATTTATCCTTTTATACCGTATTCATACCGTTTATGGTTCATTCATAAGATACTATCGATAAAATTCATCTTAATAACTCATGAAATAGGTTACATTGTTGATTATTGTCAATTTCAATTTCCATTCCCTCTAGAGTTATTCTGAATTTTTTTTAAACAAAAATGACGAACATTTCAGTTATGCTTTTAAAAATTTTCCGGTTGCCCCTAATGTAGGGGATATGATCACGCCAGTAATTTGGTTGACATCATTCAATTATCCGATAATGGAAATTGTTTTAGTGAGTGAAACCCATTCATTGAGGGGAGAGATCATTTAAACTACCAACATGTAGACATTGATTTCAATATATGTGCCAAGGTCGTTAGAATTGGGTCATGATAATATTGAATAATAGCCTTCATGATCATTAAAAATCTTCTTTTTCGATTCTCCCTAAATATTACCCTTGTTTGTGTAATATTTTTCCTCAATAGGAATAATCCTGTATCATTTAATACTGTCGAATTCAACTAATTTATAATTTACAGGTGATGCATACATTTTATTGAGGAAATTCAATACTTCCATCGAAGGAAGCAATTTTCAATACAAAAGTGAGTTTTTTATGTAATATGTGTTAAGAAACAGATTTCCGTAACTTTTATTCGAATGTACTCAGATGAATCGAAATCGAGGAAGCATTCGGGTTGTGCAAAATCATTACAAAATGAACATGCTGATTAATAAGTTCATCTTGTAGTTAAACTTGAGATTAGCCTTCGAGTTTATACGCATTGTTGAAAATTGAATAAGTTTTCCCAGGATATTTCTGTTGAGAATGCAGGGAAAAATCGTTACGTCATTTGAATCGGTAAAACTTTTTTCGATTCTAAAACATTCATAAATATGATACAGTCCTTTCATTCCACAGTTTTAGAAAGTTTACGTTTGTCAGAAAATGGATGAGAATCTTATCTAATCTTTATTTTTAGTTGAACGAAATTAAGTATCGTTAAGGAAAAATCCTTCAAAAATCTCAAGGAAGTCTTAACATAATGCTATAAAATTCAGTAGTTGCGGTAATGACAACGATCGCGACTCAGCCTAAACAAGCAATTCATTGTTTGCCAAAATATTTACATTGATTGCGTACATCTAGAGTAATTATTATCTTTAAAATTGGAACCTTGATTTCGCACAGCATTCAGGTGGGTAAATTTTGTGTTTACAAACTGTGCCTGCCTGATTAGACGACTTTTTCAAGGATTCTGCGATATGATATTTTGCCATATCCGATCTCCCGTTCGACCATTATTACTTTCTCAATACATACTGAACAAAATAGTATGTAGAGACATAATTTTGAATTCACATAAAAAGCTTGACGACTGATCTGAAGTTTCAAAAGGCTAATAGAATAATAAAACAAACAGCGAATATACCTGAAATGAACCACCACCTAAGACCCTAAAAGTTACTCACATCGACGCTCAAAGTTCTTGATTTTTCGGTCTTGCTCCATCGATGGCCAAAGCTGGGAAAGGACCAAAGTGTTCTCTAAGACCTAGCAGGTCTCAAATCGCTGCCCAGAACCATTTGTGGAAACTGAAATATACAACTCAATCAGTTGATCCATGTAAATCTCTAGTTCTAAACTATACTAAACTGGTTATCTCTAGTGGAATAAAGATAAATTCCCTAAATAATTTACATTTGGGTTCCAAAAAAGATACCACTAACTTAATAAAACAGCTCTTGGACGCTGCAGTTGAAATAATATACCAATCACATTGACAATTAAATCCCTTTCTTATTGTTCTTTCTCCACTGCTTACCAAAGTTGAGATAAATTCCAGGAGATCCAATATATCCTCGAAGATTCTTCAATCTATCCTTATCTTCGATCAAGTTGGACACTCATAACTGCTCAAGACCTGTTTTGGGAACTAAAATTTATTTTCATCTCCAAGTATTTATGATATAGTAAAGATTCAATACTTCACATACTTACGTTCGACGTTAATTTTAAAAGAATGTCACTTTCACTGTTGAGAATTAAACAAGGATTAAAATTCAAAGAGCGCCCTAGGAGACAATAGAAATGTACTGATATCGAAACCAAAATTCTTACTGAAGACTGAAAGAAAATACGAAAAGAATCTTTCAGATAAGACGCTGAAAAATTCGATTTTATTGATTATCGCGGACAGCAGCAAAAGTGCTTCTGCAATTATTAGATACGCAACTATATCCACCTGGAGTGGATCGTTCCTCATCATCACCGTTGTGACAACAATCAGTGAATATACCTGAAATTAACCACAACCCAAGACCCTAAAATCACTCACATTGACGTTTAAAATTCTTGATTTTTGGCTCTTTGTCCATCGATGGCTTAAGCTGGTGATATCCAGAAGATCCCTTAGCACCCCAGTCCTAAAACGACCAAAGTGTTCTCTACGACTTTTCAATCATTCCGTTCTTCGATCCAGGAGGTCACAAATCGCTGTCCAGAACCATTTGTGGAAACTGAAATATAGAATTCAATCAGTTGATCTGCGTGAATCTCCAGTTATCTCTGATATAATAGAAATAAATTCCCTAAGTAATTTACATTTGGATTCCCAAAGAGATACCAGCAACTACATAAAACAGTGCTTGGTCGCTTTAATTGTAATAATACACCACTCACATTGACAATTAAATCCCTTTCTTTCTGTTCTTGCTCCACTACTGACCAAAGTTGAGATAAATTCCAGGAGATCCAATATATCCTCGAAGATTCTTCAATCTATCCTTTTCTTCGATCAAGTTGGACACTCATAACTGCTCAAGACCTGTTTTGGGAACTAATATACTCAATTTTCAATTTATTTTCATCTCCAAGTATTTATGATATAGTAAATATTCGATAATTCACTCACTTACGTTCGACGTTAATTTTAAAAGAATATCACTTTCACTGTTGAGAATTAAACAAGGATTAAAATTTAAAGAGCGCCATAGGAGACAAAAGAAATGTACTAATATCGAAACCAAAATGCTTACTGAAGACTGAAAGAAAATACGAAAAGAATCTTTCAGATAAGACGCTGACAAATTCGATTTTATTGATTATCGCGAACAGCAGCAAAAGTGCTTCTGCAATTATTAGATACGCAACTATATCCACCTGGAGTGGATCGTTCCTCATCATCACCGTTGTGACAACAATCAGTGAATATACCGGAAATAAACCACCACCAAAAACCCTAAAGTCACTCACATTGACGTTTAAAATTCTTGAATTTTCGCTCTTTGTCCATCGATGGCTAAAGCTGGGAATGATATCCAGGAGATCCCTCAGCATCCCAGTCCTTAAACGACCCAAGTGTTTTCTACGACTTTTCAATCATTCCGTTCTTCGACCCTGGAGTTCTCAAAATGCTGTCCAGAACCATTTGTGGAAGCTGAAATATAGAATTCAATCAGTTGATCTGCGTGAATCTTCAGTTATCTCTAATATAATAGAAATAAATTCCCTAAGTAATTTACATTTGGGTTCACAAAGAGATACCAGCAACTACATAAAACAGTTCTTGGACGCTTCTATTGAAATAATATACCACTCACATTGACAATTAAATCCCTTTCTTTCTGTTCTTGCTCCACTACTGACCAAAGTTGAGATAAATTCCAGGAGATCCAATATATCCTCGAAGATTCTTCAATCTATCCTTTTCTTCGATCAAGGTGGACACTCATAACTGCTCCCTAGACCTGTTTTGGGAACTGAAATACTCAATTTTCAATTTATTTTCATCTCCAAGTATTTATGATATAGTAAATATTCGATAATTCACATACTTACGTTCGACGTTAATTTTAAAAGAATATCAATTTCACTGTTGAGAATTAAACAAGGATTAAAATTTAAAGAGCGCTCTAGGAGACAATAGAAATGTACTGATATCGAAACCAAAATTCTTACTGAAGACTGAAAGAAAATACGAAAAGAATCTTTCAGATAAGGCGCTGAAAAATTCGATTTTATTGATTATCCCGGACAGCAGCACAAGTGCTTCTGCAATTAGATACGCAACTATATCCACCTGGAGTGGATCGTTCCTCATCATCACTGTTGTGACAACAATCAGTGAATATACCTGAAATTAACCACCACCAAAGACCCTAAAGACACTCACATTGACGTTTAAAATTCTTGATTTTTCGCTCTTTGTCCATCGATGGCTAAAGCTGGGAATGATATCCAGGAGATCCCTTAGCACCCCAGTCCTAAAACGACCAAAGTGTTCTCTACGACTTTTCAATCATTCCGTTCTTCGATCCAGGAGGTCTCAAATCGCTGTCCAGAACCATTTGTGGAAGCTGAAATATAGAATTCAATCAGTTGATCTGCGTGAATCTCCAGTTATCTCTAATATAATAGAAATAAATTCCTTAAGTAATTTACATTTGGATTCCCAAAAAGTTACCAGCAACTACATAAAACAGTGCTTGGACGCTTTAGTTGAAATAATATATCACTCACATTGACAATTAAATCCCTTTCTTTCTGTTCTTGCTCCACTACTGACCAAAGTTGAGATAAATTCCAGGAGATCCAATATATCCTCGAAGATTCTTCAATCTATCCTTTTCTTCGATCAAGTTGGACACTCATAACTGCTCCCAAGACCTGTGTTGGGAACTAAAATACTCAAATTTTCAATTCATTTTCATCTCCAAGTATTTATGATATAGTTAATATTCAATACTTCACATACTTACGTTCGACGTTAATTTTAAAAGAATATTATCATCACTGTTGAGAATTAAACAAAGTTGAGATATATTCCAGGAGATCCAATATATCCTCGAAGATTCTTCAATCTATCCTTTTCTTCGATCAACGTGGACACTCATAACTGCTCCCAAGACCTGTTTTGGGAACTAAAATACTCAATTCTCAATTTATTTTCAACTCCAAGTATTTATGATATAGTAAATATTCGATAATTTACATACTTACGTTCGACGATAATTATAAAAGAATATCATTATCACTGTTGAGAATTAAACAAGGATTAAAATTTAAAGAGCGCCCTAGGAGACAATAGAAATGTACTAATATCGAAACCAAAATTCTTACTGAAGACTGAAATAAAACACGAGAAGAATCTTTCAGATAAGACGCTGACAAATTCGATTTTATTGATAATCGCGGACAGCAGCAAAAGTGCTTCTGCAATTATTAGATACGCAACTATATCCAACTGGAGTGGATCGTTCCTCATCATCACCGTTGTGACAACAATCAGTGAATACACCGGAAATAAACCACCACCAAAGACCCTAAAGTCACTCACATTGACGTTTAAAATTCTTGAATTTTCGCTCTTTGTCCATCGATGGCTAAAGTTGGGAATGATATCCAGGAGAACATTCCTTTCTTCGACCAAGGAGGTCAAACAGCTGTCCAAGACAATTTTTGGAGCTGAAATGCAGAATTTCCAATAAGTTCTTCGAAAACCTTCCTTCAAACGTTATATGTATAGGTACTAATGATAGAGATGAGGTGAAATTGTAATAAGATTTTTGTGACGGCAGTCTGAATAATCCTGGGAATATTCAAAGTTATCTAATTTCACGGCTTCAAAAGTTCAAAGTTATGTTAAAAAACGAGAAAAACAAAAATGTCGCATTTTGAATACAATGAAATTTGTTGATCCCGGCCAATATAGTTTCAGGAGAGATATCTTTTTATCGCCCATCTTGCTCAAACGGGAAGGACCTGTCTGCAAATCTGTCCCCGAAAACTGTTGCACATGCTGCATTTGTATGTCACATTTATCAACAAGAACGTTTCCTGTGTTTGCGTAGATAATTGTCCGGGTTTTGTAAAACTTTTTAGCAGTGTGAGTCCAGAGGTTTATGAGTTGTGATCGCAATTTTTTTTCGTTACAGGTAAAAGACACAAATAACCAAAATGGCCTTCGCGGGTTTGAAGAAACAAATCAACAAATGTAACCAGGTGAGTGGATATCATCAGCGCCGGCCCTAGCCCTTGATGAAGGCAGAGCGAGATTGTCTTTCGGCGCCAACATTAATTCTGGTTCATGTAAAATAAATAATAATCACAAACTTTTTCAAAAATAACTTGAATTTAAATTGACTACTCTAGGGCCGCTGCTGTTAAGTATTGAAAAATTTCATCCATGATAATTTATAAAAAAAAATTCTTGAGATGGCAAAGGAGGAAAAAGGATTTGCATTTTAGTCTTGGGGGATAGGGAAAATAAACTGCTCCACATGAGTTAGGGATATTGACTTAAATTGCAAAAAAAATATAGTTAAAATAAGACTTTTGTGATGAAAATTCATATTAATATGATTACAAGTTGCAAATTAATTTTAGCCTGTTTAGCGAAATTTTATTCCCAGAGAATTCAAGCATTTTAAGACTATCAATATAATGTATGACCTCCACGGGCATCAATAACAGCTTGACATCTTGTTTGCATACTACGCACGAGGTTGTTGAACATTTCTTGAGGAATTTGGTTCCATAAACGGGGCAGAAGCTCTCTCAGATCATTTAAGGATTCTGGGGTAGGTTGATGATTATCTAATCTTCTTTGGAGCATATCCCATGCATGTTCAATGCAATTCAAATCTGGTGAGTGCGGAGGTATTGGTGAATGTGGAATACCAAGCTCCTCGCGCGCATTCTCAACTATGGCTGCACGGTGCGGTCTAGCGTTATCGTCTAGAAATTGAAAAGTTTCACCAATAGCAGCGTGGAAATTTGGCACAACATTGTCAATGACATGCTCCCTATAGTGTAAGGCGGTCATATTCCCAGGACAAATGTGTAGATCTGTGCGCCCGTTGAAACATATCCCGGCCCATACCATAACACTACCCCCTGGGAATGGATGGACTTCTTGGACATAGCGACGATTACGGGGTATGCGTGGGATTGTCCATACCCTTATTTTTCGAGAAACTGAAAATCGTCCATATCTGGATTCATCAGGGAAAATGACACTACGCCATTGATCGTTCCAATTGATATGTTGCCTTGCCCATTCCAGTCTTTGACGCTTATGGTCACGTGTTAATGGAACTCCTCTTAATGGACGTCTAGAACCTAGATTCACCTCTCTCAAACGTTGTCTGATGGTTTCGATGGAAACTTGGACCCCATCTGCATTTTGAAGAGTATTCCGTAGCATTCTACACGTAGATGTAGGGTTTCTTCTCGCCGAAACGGCGATGAAACGATCCTGAGCAGGTGTTGTTTTTCGTCGCCCACCAAGACTTGGTCTTTCCAACACGGAACCTGTCTCCCTGAACCTATTCCAAAGTCGAGATATCACACTTTGGCTGACTTGGAGCCTTTTCGCTACAACAACCTGAGTTAGGCCACCCTGTAGCATTCCGATAGCCCTTTTAGCCTCAGCGTTTGTTAATTTACGTCTTGGCATTTTCAGAAAACTCGTTTCAAATCGAAGCCGTTGATAAACTGACTTCATTTCAAAATAAGAACATTCATGGAGCATATGCAAAGAACCAAACTTCAGAAAAAAGGTAGACCAGATTGACGAAATGTCTCATACTGATTTTTATTAGATAGATTCAAGTTGTTATTGAGTTTTGAATGATTTTACAGCGATTTTCTCGAAGATTACATACTTTTAAAATCGATTGAATACGATATCCCTAACTCTTGTGGAGCAGTATAGTATAAATCAAGAGTATCAGTGTGACGTTCTTCATATTTAATTTATCAACTTTGAATTATATCGACAAGGTGGCTAGTTGGCTATGTCCATAGTCCAAATTTCAGGAAATAATATTTTGGGTGCCCTGAAATCCCTGGTCAACCTAATTTTGTTTATCCTCATGACTCATTCGAAGTTTATTGTTCATTCTTCCCGAAATATGGTATCAGAAGATATTCGTGTTAATTTTGACCAAAAAAATTGACATTACATGGTTTGTCATTTGAATGAAATCATCAACGATGAATTGAACGCAGTTTTAACAAATAATGGCATCGTCCTTGACGTTTGTAATGTTTTCTATAGGAAACCGGTTCTTTTCTCAATTTTCCAGAAAACCTCAAAAGATACAAGTTTCTAATTGAATAAAAGGGATTATTGAAGACGCTACAGAAAACAATTTAATCGGATAATAAGGTCAAAACGTTGATAAGGTCGTACAGGATAGTCCCTATCAAAAAGCTGTCTCGTGCTATTTTTTTACATTACTGCCCACGCTAGGCGATCCGATATCCCTTTAGCTTTTCCGTGCCTTTCCGTTTCGACGAAATGCTGGATGAAATAAAATCGAGGGTCATCTCTCGACTTCCTTTCACGTCAGTGACCCTTCTTTCATAAATGACGTTCGCCAGTCACGTGAAAAGCTTTCCCGACGGACTACCAACTTCTTTTGTAGTCCGTCAGACATGATTAACTTGACAACGATAATCTCAACTTTCTAGTTCCAATGGATTCACCACACACTTTTTATTCCGAATTTCAATGCATAACCTCAAATTGTGCGGACATTTTCGACTCCAGAATAAATTGTCTATGATCCCGAATATGTCGTCACAGAAATATTGGGAATTCAGGGAATAGCGCAAATGAAAATTCCAGATCCATAGAAGGCAGATAATAAGGGTATCGTTACAATTTAAATCGGAAATTCAATTTCAAACGCATTACGGGTGATCTGTCGAATCATAAACATTATCCAATATCGGGTGTATTGAGTGCTTAACAAGGCCTCGTCAAATTCAAATCGTTAATGAAATGCCAATGCGCTCATTATTTTCAACCGCCGCACTAACCGTTAAACAGGACGATGAATAAAATTTGATTCCTTCATAAAAATTGATCATGGATGTATGTCGTTTGAAGAATAAACTCTCGATAAGGAAATTACTGGAAACCGCCTTTTGGATGATGAAATGATTGAAATGATGGAATAAATAATTAATAAAATACACTGCGCAAAAAAATTAACGCACATTATGGAAATCTCAAATTTCTTCTACAACTGAAGGTGTTCTCAATGATAATTATTTTTATCAGAATTATGCATGCATATGTTATCTACTTCCAACGTTTTTCTTCAATACAGATGTTTTCTCCCAGCAGGAATAAAAAAAGATGATATTATCAGATTTTGAATGTATTGGCTCCATTCTAAAATCAGTTGTTCTC
Organism: Adalia decempunctata; assembly: GCA_951802165.1. Lineage (NCBI taxonomy): Eukaryota > Metazoa > Arthropoda > Insecta > Coleoptera > Coccinellidae > Adalia > Adalia decempunctata. The sequence goes on along the minus strand of OX637704.1, from coordinate 6,953,367 downwards.
GATCAATTCTAGTGATCAATAGTTTTTCTTTCGTTTGATTTTCTACACTCGATCGCTATGCAACGCGAAACACGCAATTTGACCCAAGAGGAATGTGCCCAAGCGGTAGTTTTGCGAGAAGAAGGGTGGACATACACAAGAATTGCAGAAAGGTTTGGAGTTTCCCATACAAGTATGTCCAGAATGTTGCAGCGATTCAGGGAGACAGGTATGAATGTCCGAAGACCAGGACAGGGTAGACCACGGGTAACAACTGCCATTCAAGAACGTTACTTGAGAGTTTCTTCGTTGAGACAACGGTTTGCAACCGCTCGCCTCCTTCAAAATCAGCTTGAGCAAACTCATGAGGTGCAAATTAGCACTCAGACAATAAGAAATCGCCTCAGAGAATATGATTCAAGGCCTCGTGTCGTGGCAAGAGGCCCAGCTCTTACCCCAGCCCATCGAAGGGCGCGTTTGGATTTTGCGAGAGAGCATATCAATTGGGAAGAGGCCGATTGGGAAAGAGTTCTCTTCACAGATGAGTCTAGATTCTGCCTCTACCATTGTGATCGACGTTCCCTTGTATACAGACGTCCACATGAAAGATATGCTCAGTGCAATTTCCTGAATACTACTGGTTTCGGGGGAGGATCGATTATGGTATTAGGTGAAATATCTTTGACTGCTCGCACAGACCTAGTGGTCGTTGATAATGGAGCTATGAATGCTGATAAGTATATAAGGAACATTCTTGAAGAGCATGTAGTGCCATTTGCCCCATACATTGGTGAAAATTTCATTTTTATGGACGATAATGCCAGACCCCATCGTGCGCGCATCGTTCAGGAGTACCTTGAAGAGGTTGAAGTCTCTCGAATGGAATGGCCAGCAAGAAATCCAGATCTCATCTGATTGACCAGGTTTGGGACAACCTCAATAGAAGGCTGAGAAGTTCAGAAAATCATCCAGCTACTCTTAATGACTTAGGAATCCAACTCGGAGAAATCTGGGAAGGATTAGATCAGAACATTTTAAGATCACTCATTTTGAGTATGAACCGTCGTTGCCGAGCTGTAATTAACGCAAGGGGTGGAAATACCAAGTATTAAATCACTTATCAGCATTTCAGTATTTTGAAAATTGTTCATTTCTCTTCTTCCACATAAGATTCGGTGAAATCCTGAATTTTTCTTCCATTTAATGTGTCTTGTTTCGTGCAAAACCTTCCCGAGAGAACATAAAAAATAAGTTATAAAGTCAATGTAGAGTTAACTTTCATTAAAATTGAGATTTTCAGAATGTGCGTTAATCTTTTTGCGCAGTGTATTTGTCGAAAAAGCAAATCTGAATGTGACATACCCATTAATATTATGACATTTTTCACAGTATGTCACAGAGAAAATGGGCGGTGCTGAAGGCACCAAACTGGACCTTGATTTCATGGATATGGAAAGGGTAAGGGTGGTATTGATTCGTACATACATAAAGTGAAAAATACCTCATCTTTAAGAAAACCGACGTGACATACGAGTTGGTTGAGGAACTTCAAATGAAAACGAAAGAATTCCTCCAACCAAATCCAACAGCTAGAGCAAAAATGGCAGCAGTGAAAGGCATCAGCAAATTGAGCGGCCAAGCTAAATCCAATACCTATCCACAACCTGAAGGTGTACTAGGGGATTGCATGCTGCTTTATGGCAAAAAACTAGGGGATGACAGCATGTTTGGGCAGGCTCTAGTAGAGATGGGTGAAGCCTTGAAGCAGATGGCGGATGTAAAATACTCACTTGATGACAATATCAAGCAGAACTTCTTGGAACCTCTACATCACTTACAAACTAAGGATCTTAAGGAAGTTATGGTAAAAACCATTTTAGAATGCTATTCCGCTAAATTAATTATGCTTTTAAATACAGCATCACAGGAAGAAACTTTCCGGACGGAGATTGGACTTCGATTGTAAGCGAAGACGACAGGCGAAAGGTGAGTTAAATTGAAAACAAAAATAACAGAGCACGAATCTGAAATTGACAAGCATGATTTATATCTAACAGTTAAGTGCCAGTCAAGTCCTTTGAAAACGCAGGGACATGGTGTTGGTATGTTGTAACGAAATTTTTATTGAAACCCTGCTTATTTTGACGTAATTTTTTGTGTAGCCCTGGTAGAATAATATTCTCATGCATTCCTGTTGCAGACGAAAACTTAGGGTCTTTCTCATCCAGATGGGTCGAAATCTATATGAGAAACTACGAAAATACACCTCAACTTAATTATTTCAAATGCTACACCCCAGAAGTATCACCACTTCTTGTATAACCCAAATTTCGGTTTTATCCACTTTTTGTGAGAGTCGATATTAGGGATAGGGTTGAAGTCCCTATTTTTCAACCTAGAATCTAGCCTTGTTGAAAAAAAAAGTTGGCTCGCTTGGGCCTCAAAGGAGCAAATATTTCGTGTGATGCGAAAATATACAGGGTGGCCATTTGAAAACGAAACAGACGAGATTACAGACGAAATAAATTTTTTCGATAGAAATGCTCGGACAGGTCGATTTCTGTTTCGAGGGGGACAACTTAAGATGTAGGTTACGGACGCATAGCGCTTCAACCCTTGCTGTTACAACCCCCACCCCCAATTTTTGAATAGGGAAGATGGGGTGATACCTCATTTGAAAGGTATTTTTATACTGATTTCAGCACAGTAATTGTTTTTTCATTTTATGCATTAGTTCTCGAAATATTCTTAACTAAGTATTTGAAAATGAAGTGGTGTTTTCATGGCACTTGTAGTGTTTTTTTGTGAAAAATCGACATCTTGATTAAAGATTTCTATGTCAGTGGATTGGAGGAAGGAAGCCACAGTCATGGTTGTTTTGAAGCTCAAAATGTCGATTTTTCACAAAAAAACACTACAAGTGCCATGAAAACACCACTTCATTTTCAAATACTTAGTTAAGAATATTTCGAGAACTAATGCATAAAATGAAAAAACAATTACTGTGCTGAAATCAGTATAAAAATACCTTCCAAATGAGGTATCACTCACCCCATCTTCCCTATTCAAAAATTGGGGGTGAGGGTTGTAGTAGCAAGGGTTGAAGCGCCATGCGTCCGTAACCAACATCTTAAGTTGTCCCCCTCGAAACAGAAATCGACCTGTCCGAGCATTTCTATCGAAAAAATTTATTTCGTCTGTAATCTCGTCTGTTTCGTTTTCAAATGGCCACCCTGTATAGGGGTTCCATTTGAAAAAATGAAGTAGAGATCCATAGTTGACCATATACATATCGACTCATCTCGAGACCCCATTTAATGGATGCTTTTTGTCGTTGATATCTGTTATTCAGTTTACTTTTCATTGAGTATCTTATCTTAGCTTCTATGAAGAATCCTGAATATGTCTCAGAAAATGAATATGACATAAACAACATTTTTGTTTGAGCTAGAATTCACCATGTTATCAATCGTTTTGAATTATATGTAAGTTTATTGTAAGCATTAATATAAAAATAATTGACCATTTGAATCCCTCATTGCATAAACTATATTTTAAGTTTTATTCTCATTCCTCTCATCAGTAAAAGCTGTCAGGAAATATGCTACTCAATTCAGTACTAGGATAAGAGCAATGTTCACCTGTTTTTTTTTTGCTATGTTTCAGTAGTTTTATTTTATCAGTTTTCAAAATACATATCTTTTCGTAGATATATATTATATTTTTAGTTTTTTGCCAGTTTTATGCCATATTTCAATGTTAAAATTTATGTTTTTTAATTTCAATTTGTACCATTTTTTTATAGACACAGCATGAGCATTAATTTTGCATGAAATATTTCCTACATTGACAGGTTCCCATATTACAGATGAAGAGATTAAGACTGCTGAAGATAAATTTGCAGAATCACTGCATCTAGCTCAAATGGGCATGTTCAATTTATTAGAGAATGATGTAAGTTTCAACATCGAAATTTATTTCATCTTTATTTTTAAGGGTGTTGAAATTTGTATATTATTTTTAGGTTTTCAATAAAATTCAAAAGTTACTGGATTTGTTGAAATTGTTTTATTGAAAACGATAATAAAGGACATTTCTGCCTAATTTTGACAATTTCATGGATTTTGTTGCACTGAGGTGATGTATTATTTGAGGTTTGTCAGAAATATTATTTTTTTTTTAAGTTTCTCTTTGAATCTTATTGTTTGATGAAAATTTAGGGTGATTTGTGATTTTGTTGTGCGTACATTTGAAATGATTTATAGAACCAATTATTTTAGAAAATATGAAAAAATAATTCAAATTTGAACACCCTTTACCAAACATCAATATTTTTACCATTCCATTTTCAGCCCTAATTTTTTCTATGATTTTAGTGGTACCTTGAATACAAGATACCAGCCTGTCTGAATACTCTCTGAATTTTAGGTAGAACAAATATCTCAGTTAGCAACATTTGCGGAAGGCCTTCTGGATTACCACAGTCAATGTACAGATATATTAAAGATTCTTACTGAAACATTACAAGAAAGGTGAATGAAAAAATAACCCTTAGAATGTTTTCGTTCATATAATTTATTTTATTAGGAGAGAAGAAGCAGCAGAACGTCCAAAGGTTGAATTTGTACCGAAATCGTTGGCAGATTTGAATATAGAAGGCGTCTCGGATGGAGTTAATGGTACACATCATAGCAATACAAGTTTGAATATTCAAAATCATAATTCGTACAATATTTCCAACAATCAGTTCAAAAAACCTGCTGTACCTAAATCTATTCCCAATCGTATACAACCAGATCCCTTCGACCCCTGGAGCTATTCCCAAGGTATTTTTTTTATTTTCTTTATTTTTAACGAATCAGTAACCTTTTAGATTAATTTTTTTTATTTAATGTCTCGAGTTTGATTGAAATTTATTTTAGTGACAATAGATTCTTTAACATTTTGATGTAAAAATTAAATTTTTGTTAATAACTGAATATGATTTTTGGTTACTGGTTCTTTCACTTATCTTAATTCAATTACATGATTTTCCATGAGAAATAAAAAGGGTAAGTTTTATTTTATTCGGTATCAATATTTGGAGACAGTTTTGATTATTTTGTTTATTCTTCTTTTTACACCTTTCCCTCTTCCAGCATTTCTTGGAACTTCATCTAACCCATATAAAATTATACAATTGTTCATTATAACTCAACTCCTAACCACTTTGATTGTTTTCACTTGTTTGTAAGTGTCACCTTTCTTGCTTGAAAACAACTTTGCTTATACCTATCTTTCAACAAACAGGCAACTGATTCAATTGAATAAATTTTCACATGTGTTTTCATAGGGTTGAGGTGGATTCAAGAGAAACTTTGCAATATTTGGCTGAGCTCACAAATTATATATTTTCATTCAAGTCAGTTTAGATCATTTTGTCGTGCAGTATATGTGTAATTGATTACTCCAAAAGAATCTGGCGTTAATCCAAAATTTATTTTGGTTCCACCTCTCACCACAATATGAATCCCTCCTGATATATTCAGTATGAAAACATATATTATGAACTGAACTTCGTAGTTGTGTACACTAAAACTGTGCCTTTGTGATTATGTTTCTTAATTGCTTGAGCTGTTGTTCTGACAAAGATGTGTTGTTAGGAACTTCACAAGCGTCTTCTCCGCAACATAATCCACATCATCTTGAGCTAATTCCTGGACAACAATCTGCTAATGGTAACTTTCTCTAAAGAAAAGCGATTCAAAACAAAAACTATTGCTTGAATCATTTTACTTTTTGCATCTCTTCATTACTAGTAGAGCTTTTTGGATAGTTACCTTTGATATTTTGGTAAATATAAATTTCAGCCAATGATTTTAGTTTTTGTTTTACGACATTGCCATCTCTAGTGACTTCATGGATTGTAGAATCGGAAAGCTAACGCTGGTTTTCATATTGGAACATAATCCAGTATTAAAGTAATCATTTTGCTTTTTCTGGTAAATAATTCGAAGATTTTTATCTCAAATTCATCTTGTGACAGATCAGTCAGTCACTCTGTTCAACTTCTATGAAGAAGCATTTTTTCATGTTTGGGATGAAAATGGTCGAATTCAATATAGGCAATTGGTTTGTTTATTTACTTTTTGGGCATGAATAGACAGCTTATCATTTTGACTACAAAGAGCTTCCATTTTCTTTTCTTCAGCTTTGGGCTCAATGTACTCAAAATGATACTGTGTTATGTTGAATGCATTTTTGATTAGTCTTCCATCCATGTTTGCATCAGAATAATCATTTTCTGTCTCTCCAAATTCATTTGCTTGCGACACTACATACCTTGAATGCTCATACTGATTTAATTGTAGCGTCTCCTTTGCCGTCCCCGATGAAATCTCCTGCCAGGACACCAATGATTAAGCAGCCCTGTTGCACAGCGCTTTATGACTTTGATCCAGAGAATCCTGGAGAACTTGGATTCAAGGTGAGCACTTTCATTTTTATGATATCATAGATTTCTGCATCAGGAACTCAACAATTCTGCAATAAATTATCGTCTGAGTCCTCGGGCAAAAGATCTCAATTCGATATATTCACCTCGGTAAAAACTCGACCTCCAAGGCTTCATAACCTTTTCATGTTTTCAGGAAAATGATGTTATCACTCTTCTGAATAAAATCGATGAGAATTGGTTTGAGGGCAGCGTAAATGGCCGCACAGGTTACTTTCCAGTGAACTACGTCAGAGTCGATGTGCCACTACCATGAGTTACGGGTTGAGAGTAATAAAAAAACCCCAGAATATATTATAATTTCGACTCTGCATGTCATTAGATGTTTGTATTCCGTTCAGTATATTGAGTTGTTCAACTGCACTCAATGAATTTTGCCAACCTAAAAATACGCCAGTGATAAAAATGCATTTAATTATTTAAAAGTACTGAAATTATTAAAGATCTTCCTTTGCAGAGTGAAATGATTTTGTAAATTAATGTATATATTAGTTTTGAAATTTTATTCCTAATTGAATGAAGAACTAGTGGTGCAGTTGGAAAGTAATTTGTATTATTCAATCAACGTTTGATTTAGAGAGAAATTTATGTACAAGATCAGCTTTAGTTGTAAATATTGTATTTTAGCTTAGTTATTTTAATCCAAAGTAGTTTGTTAGATCACAATCTTCAATTTATGCTGTTAAATATTATATTGTTTATATGATACTCAATACTCAAAAAACATTTAGAAAATTATGGCTGCTTATCATCTATTAAGCGGACTAGCATAAAATGGATATTGTGAATGTTAATATTATTCTTGTTACTCTACGATCTAGAATAAAACTGAAGAAATTGTGATTGTTTAAAATCCTATTTTTGAAAATTCACTGAAACTAGATTGATCATTTACAACTTCAATAATAACAATAAAAAAATTACATGTGTAGCTTATCATTCAGAAAACATTCAATGGATATGAAACCAGTTTTGTATCTTGGTAAATCTAATTTGACGCACTACAATATTTTTTTCATTTGTTAGCAAGAATGAAGCATTTTTCTATTAACATTATGGTTCACTTGAGATTTATCAACAAGGAAGCTTCATTTATGTGGTTGTTTGAGCTATGGAAATAGCTCAAAGGATTTATTGAATACAATGTTTTGGACAGACAACTTGTAATAAAACGATGGATTCAATATATCCTATGCAGTTGAAAATAGTTCAAACGGCTATGTAAAAAATATTCCATTGCTATCATTGAGAGAAAACTCGTAGAAGATATAAGGATCGAAAAATATGGTGCTGACAGCATTTTCATATGGTTCTTTTGAGCAAAACAATATATAAAACTGAAAATAGCCCAAAAATGTTATTGCATGACATGGAAATTCAATGTTGGTATATAAATTAAGAGAATTTTTGTTGATGTTTTAATGTACATTCTAAATTTCTGCTGAAACTTTATTGCATTGTGAATTCGAAGCCTGTTAAGATAATTGGGGGGATATATTTATCAACTTCATATTGTTATCAGAAAAAATATCAATCTCAGTGTTAATGGTGCTGTGAAAAATTATGTATGATGCTACAAATGTTCAGGTAGATCTCATGAAAGTAAATAACATGATTCTGAACAGCTTTCTGTGAAAATAATATTGATAAAGTTTTAGCTGAAATACTAAGAATTAATTAAACGTTGTCATTTGACATGCTATAGATGTATTCCTTATAATTGTGTAAAACACCAGATAACATTCATATGCATTTTGCTCTATTTTGACGAGAACTTCTGCAAAAAGAATTCCTTGGTCTTAAGTCAATATTGACAAGTATATTCATAGCTCAAACATTGCTTTCTCCTCATAAAATTAACTTACATAGATTGGAAAATTTACTTATAATGGTAGCATGCATGCAGCAACTCAATGTAGAGCAAATTGGTCATATAAATATATTCAATATCTGGTTCATGACAATACATTAGAATTAAAGTTGAATAAGTATAACCAATTAAGATATTGTTATAAGGTTATAAGAATAACATCCAGCCAGACCAGAATAATATCCATAATCAAACTGAATAAACTAGGATGATGACATTTTCGATCAAAATTGTTATTCGTTCCAGTTGATTTCAAGATTAGAAATTAAAAGAACTGGTATATACGTTGGGGAAGAAATTCTCATTTCAGATTTTATTGACCTAGTTTTCTATATAGTGCAGGTAACGAGTGTTAGAAAAAACATGGTTATGTATGTGTTCAACATTTGCATTATTTATCAATTGAATGAATACAAATGCCTGGTCTCTAGCAGATATAGCACCCTCTGAGCTGAACTTTCAAAAGTCGATAGCCTTCTTGGTACCCTTTTTCTAATGCTCGTTATTTCACTCTGGAATTTGAAACTCTGAATAGTATATCAAATTCTATGTACCCATGATATTTTTATCAATAGTACTGATCTCCAAACTACGCAGTGTGTTGCAATATATTGTTCGAATAATGATATATACCATAGTTAATTTGACACAGGAATCGTTTGCATTACACTATTAATTTATTAACCGTTCTTTCAATTGCACAGAGAAATGAAAGGATTTTGTTATGATTTGCCATATTTTTTTAAATGTAGCATGTTACCGAACCAAAATATTGTTAATACACATGTATACAATTTGAATGTTACCGTATTTGTGCATTAATAAAAATGTGTCACATTGGCTCATAGTTTCCTCTTCGAACATCTTTACTTCGATGAGTTATGAAATAACTGACTAGGGCTAGATACAGAAAGGAGTATGTAATAGACGCCATTTCCTTACCTTTATATATTTCGTTTCTGAACATTAAAAAATCTTGATAGAATACCAAATTATATTCTAATGAATCAGGGTTTCGAATTATTCCATGAACTCAGCTTACCATTCTCTACCAAGAACGAGACCTCTCTAGAAAAGAAATGACCGTAAATCCAATATATGATATTTTATGTTTTTAAGATAGATTGCTGATATTGAGATTAAACAATCCATAAAGTCATTTCTATTAAACATATTAGAAGTTGTATTCGAACAGTTCCACTTACATTATTTACAAATTCATTATACCCCAATGCCAAACATTTCGCGATTTTCTGCAGGAAATAAAATGGAGGCAAATTCAAAGGTAACTTCGATTAATAAAAATTCGTTAAAAATCTGATATTCTGATGTTTTTAAACTATCCTAATTGCGCAGGCGCAAAGGATCCAAATATTTACATATTTGAAATTTGGCGGCAGATCAAAAAACAGTTCTTTCAAATATTTGCAATAGAAGATAATACATATAAATTATTATGCCCTACAGGATATAAAGCAAAAAAACTGAAATTTTAAAGGTAGAATTACTATAAATGTTGAAACTGATGTATCATTTTGGCTATTCGCATCTAAACTGACGGAAAACAGAAATAACATACTAAAGTATTGTCCTGAGTATCGCGTTAGTGGAATTTCGCCTGATTAATAATCCTGAAGATTTTAAATCCGAAGTTTCAAATTCGAAATCGTTCAACTCTAGTAGGCAACGAGCGTTAAAAAAATCGAGGTCTCCTATGCTTACTGCGCTCAACTTTTGAATACAAAATTTCAACTTTATAAAAGTGCACAGGCGTAAGACCACTTGTTGTCTATTCTGTGGTAAGACGTCGAAATTTCGGGGTCTAGTGGGCTTTGGACTTTTACTGAGTGGAAGTTTTGTGCACGAAATGTATGCGCATTAGGATTTCAGAGTCCTCTTCTAAAGCTCTAGCTTTGCATTTTTTTTAAACGGTCGTTACTTCCTGCGTTCAAAATGTTCGATTCTGCGGACAATTTTTGCATACAAAACTTCAACTCAGTAAAACCAGTAAAACTCACACTATAAACCTATGAATGGCCGTTATTTGTGTACATTACCATTCGTACATTTATTAGGTGTTCTGTGATGTTCACCTTTTTTTACTCACACTCAGAGAACATCAAATCTCATTTTTAGAGCTTATGATAAGCAACACAGAACACAAAATATAAGCAAAGACTCTGCGAGAAAGTACTCTTTGAATCATAGCATAGATTAACCTCTTAGATTTTAACTGATTTGCAACTCTATGATCCGATTCTGGATGAGCATACCCAAATAGTTGGATTTTTTTGTACCGAATTTCAAACATACTCATAGCACAAATAATTGACAAATAAAAATGGCTTTCCGAATTATAAGCAAAAAAGGCAACACTATAAAGACTTTAATCTGTAGGGTAAGTTTTACGTTATGTAACTTATGCAAAATTAGTTCTCACATATTTTTTTTGGTAGAATCAATCTTCAGCGCCTTTGTCAGCGTTCGAAATTCAGCACAAAACTCCAGTGATCAGAAAAACGGTAAGTACATATAAGAGTTATCGTGGAATATTGAGATACATTAGTCTTTTAAATGATTGCAGACCCCTATACCAGTTGCACTCTATGGTGGAAGAAATGCTATCACCATGCTTCCTGGGGGTGGCATTGGTCCAGAACTGATGTCTTATGTTAGAGAAGTATTTAAGCATGCTGGAGCTCCTGTAGATTGTGAGGTAATAGATATTGATCCTAGTGAGGAGACGAAACAGTTTGAGTATGCACTTACCTCAATCAAAAGAAATGGAGTTGCTATTAAAGGTAATACACATTGATAGTTTGATTAGTTCCTTTGAAGGATTTACAATGGTGTGACGAATTTTTGAGTGATTATACATCTCTACCTGTATGATGACCATGTGTTCTATGAAGCATCAAAAATATAACATGAAATTACCAAATATTATTTTGTCATTCTGCTAGTTTTTTCTGCAAGGTTCTACTTTCTGCAGTTAATGAAATTATTATTACAAAATCTGGTTCTAAAATATAATGAGTAACTGATTACTTTCTCTAAAAAAGCATGCAACCAATAAATCTCATTGAGGGAACATCACTTCAGTGGACAATAGTGTTGGTTACTTGCATTTTTGGTGTTTTGCCCAGTTCATGGGAGTTCTATTATTGAATAAGTGATATCCTATAAAAATTATTGAGCAAATATATATTTCCTAGGAAATATTGAAACCAAAAGTGAAAACACAGGTGTTATGTCAAGAAACGTGGCAATCAGAAACGAATTAGATTTGTATATAAATGTTGTCCACTGTAAGTCATTTCCGGGTGTACCAGCTCGACAGAGTAATGTGGATGTCATGATCATAAGACAAAATACAGAAGGTGAATATGCCATGTTGGAACATGAAAGTGTTCCTGGTGTGGTTGAAAGTATGAAAGTGGTGACGGAATCAAACTCTGAAAGAGTAGCAAGATATGCTTTTGAGTTTGCCAAAAGGAATGGAAGAAAGAAGATCACTACTATCCATAAAGCAAATATCATGAAAATCTCTGATGGACTCTTCCTAGAAACTGCCCGAAGGGTAGCTCTTGAGTATCCGGAAATCGAACATAATGATATGATCATTGACAACTGTTGCATGCAGATGGTATCCAACCCTCGTCAATTTGATGTGATGATGATGACTAATCTATATGGCAGTATTGTATCTAATGTTGCTTGTGGTTTGATTGGAGGCGCTGGCTTGCTATCAGGAAGAAATTATGGTGATCATGTAAGTGAATGATAATTTGACATTGTTCTCTCTATAGAATTCAATGTATCACTCACATTGTCATTCTTTCATGTTATGGAATATTATACTATTTCTTATTTCAGTATGCCATCTTCGAGCCAGGCACTAGAAACACAGGTACAGCAATTGCTGGAAAGAACATTGCTAATCCTATTGCCATGCTGAGTGCATCTGTTGATATGCTTGAACATTTGGGGCATCAATTACATGCAGACCTCATTCGAGGTGCAATGAGTAAAACTATATCTGTAGACAGAATACACACTCCAGGTAAATTATTCAAATATACAGTCAGGGTGCTATAAATTTCATTTCTAGTAATTGCAGTACTCTTGATTGTGTTGCAAGAATTCAATAATTAAAACATATTTTTCAGATTTAGGTGGAACTGCTAAGAGCACTGACATAATTGAAAGAATCATTGACCACATCCATAAGTCTGACATCAGACCTTGGTATAAAAGATAATTTTTATTTATTTTTTTGGCTACTACTAATTTCCTTGTGGGATGATTGTGCTGAAAACTTGGTCATCCATTTCAACCAAGAAATGTTGAAGTTGATCTATTGAACTTGCCCGATCTCTTATTTATTCTCAACGAGTGAATAATATTAACATAAGACTGATCATGTTTCTTTTTAGCTTATTTTTTTTATATTGATCATAAGTTTGGTTAGTTAAGTGTAGAATTTATTCAAAACCTTTTAATTTATTTTTGATTATCGTAGTTTCATATTTTTAGATATGAAAAACATTCCATTTATTTTACATTTACACAATGATACTCAAATGATCTCATTTAAATTATTCTGCATCATTTTTAGATTTTGATGTTTGTAGTTAATGAAGTCAGATCTTCAGCTTCAACGATTTCTGAATTAATTTATGCTTTAAGTTTTTTATCATGCTTGTGCATAAGATAACCTTTCTTTTAGGCGTTTGTATGTTCATTTCAGAGATCACGACCTATATGAATAGATTAGTAATTTAATAATTATTAAATTTTTTTTTCAAAATATTCTCCAGATGATGGATGGACATGGACATATAAATGCCATTTTTCCTCAATGAGTTCCTATTTTTTTAATTTTTACTACTAATGTATTTTCATGTTCCTTTAATAACATTGCATTATGAATAAATGCCTTTAACTCTTCTTATGTCTATTGCTTTTTCTCTTCAATTAATTTTTTTGCTTTTGCATTATTCCTATGCTTTATTGCAAGTGAGTGAGTGTGTCATTTCATGATTTTCAGCTATTTATTTATCTTTTTTCTTTCAGAATTCAGTTTGAGTTTTGATGGGATATAAAGTGTAAATAAGTCCATAATGACCGTTCTCTGAGTATTATTTATTGGTGTTTTCATTAAGTTTGTTGAGAACGTTCCAATTTGACATTTATTTATTCATATGGAACAGATTCATTTGTAATATATATATATATAATGTTGAATAAATTTTTTCTCTCTCTAACAATGCCGTTGAATGTAGAAGGGTATTTATATCTACTTATTGAATTTTTCAATTTCACTATCATTTGAATTTAAGTGCATTATGATATGGTTCCTGGATACTCCTACTGATTTGTTAGAATCATCAGAATTGTTGAAATGAAAGAATTTTTTCTTCAGAAATCGGCACGTTTATTATATACATATATAAAAATAGACAAGTAACATGAAGAGATGATAAGGTGAAAATAATAAATACATCATTAAAATAATTTATCTTATTTTAGGTAATTTTTCAACCATCTATAGATATCTGCGTCATTGTTCCTCACCCAATTCACATTGAGTTTGATGGTTTCTATGCTCTGTTCCAATGCTCTTGTGGCTGAACCAACATTCATTCCATTGAAATACGTTGTAACCTGAAAAATTATTTCGAAAATGTTTTTCTCATATTTGGTGATTTCTCGAGTTGGGTTTTTATTCAGGCTAGCTTTCATTAGGATAGCATCATTGTTTTCATTACTCACCTCATATAAATCGTAAGGAGTTGATAGATGTGTTGTTACTGCAGAAATCAGACTTCCCATCATGAAAGTAGCGTTACCAAATGTAGACTGCATCATTGGCCAATATGCTTTCAAGTGCCTCCAAGCCAAAAGCCTTCCTTCAGGATTAGAAGCCACAACTGCTAAAACTATCTTCATGTCTTGTGGCTTCACCATATTTCTATCCAGAGAGAATAGTAAAAACCTGTAAATTGGAGGTATTGCTATATTGTTCAAGCGAAAGTTTGTTGTTCCACAAACCTTTGTAGAATCCAAGGATCTGAAGACACACCTAAAGCTTTTAACATTAGTCGTCTTTCACTTGGTATATTAGTGGAATTATAAACATTCCAACAGTGTTGCCATTCTGAAGGTCCACCATATTTAACTCCTGCTGAGTATACAACTTCCTTGAAATCTGGATTTACTGATTTGTTATCTTCCATCCACTTTTGAAATTCTTTTCTAGATCTTGATACAGTGTCATTCAATCCATACATGACTGCTGTTGCGAGAATATTTGAACGCATTAATCTGAAAAAGCATTTTGATAAAATCCTTCATATTTCGTATTTTATTTATTTACTTGTCTAAATGAGATCCTTTATTCTCCCAGCCCACATGTTCTACAATGGGAGCAAAAAGTTTCCTCATGTATTGAAGAAAGAGCTTATATGACAATCCTTCCGACAGTCTTCTACTCCATGCATGGAAATGTTCAATTGCTGTAGACCAAGGAACATAATCTCTCTCATGAACTAAGTATGATGATAGTTCCAGTGGAACACTTGAGTTCAATAAACCAGCTCTGAAATGTTTTAATTTACGTAATTGTGGATTATTAAAATCAAAGTTTACTTCTACCTGCATAATGTAAAGGCATCGTCTATCAGATTTGCTCTGTCTGCTGGGTTTAGGAGTGTATGATTTGTTTTTAATACATTTATCAGTTCCTGCCACATTGAATCTTCGTACATCACTCTGTAAAAGCCTGACTGGTTCACGTTAGCTTTTATCCATTTTACATCTGAACTCAGTTCAAATCGTGCTGCAATATTGAAGTTTTATTCCAAACTGTCGAAACTGATTTGACATTCAGTTTTTTTCATGGGATTAACAGGCAATCAATTTTTTGTGTGACAAGGAAGAATTGTACCGACCATTCCATATTTCAAAAATAGTGTGATGTGGATACTCACCATCTGACATGTTCATCCAAACGATATTGGTGAGCTCTGGGTTTGAGTCAGTGTAATAAGTTAGTGGAACATACCATTTGTAATCATACTTGGATTTTGGAAGAGAACGAAGTGTTTGATTTGTGCTTTCAGTTGTTAAAAGAAATCTTTCTTGAACTGCCAATGTTTCGTTACCTTCCCTTATTAAAGTTATCAATGGAAAACCCATTTGGTTGGTCCAAGTATCCATTATGTTCTATAATGAATATAATTTAGATGTGCTGAAATTGAAGCTAAATATCCTCTACCTTAACTTCAAGAGATTGATTTGTGTTTTTGCTGAAGATATTCCAGAAATCTTTGGTCTCTGCTGTATTGAATTTATAAGTATTCAAATAGTCATTGAGGCTGTTTTGTAAAATATCCATTCCAAGAAAATTGCTCAGCATGTGTAAAATTGAAGCACCCTAAAATATCGTTCGTTATATCACCCTCAAATACATACTTCCAATTTATTAAGATATTTACCTTACTATAAGAAATCGTATCAAAAATAGCTTTAATTTCGGCTGGATCATCTACCAGAACGGATATGGGATGGCTACTACAAAGAGCATCTTGGGCAAGAGCAGGTTGGGTTTTATCCAAAATGATTTGTTCCAACATCTTCCATTCGGGAAATAAACTGTCAACTCCCAAATATTCCAAAAAACTCGCAAATCCCTCGTTTAGCCACAAGTCGTTCCACCATTTCATCGTGACCAAATTTCCGAACCACTGATTCAAAGGGAAATTGTATTGAATTGTCTGATGAAAAAACATAATGTCATACCTGATGTGCAAGTTCATGAGCAATCACTACTGCGATCCACTGATGTGCATATGTTGATGTTTCTACGGGGTCATATAAAATGGCAGTTTCTCTGAAAGTGATCAGGCCCCAGTTCTCCATCGCACCAGTTGCGAAGTCCGGTATTGCAGCGAAATCTGTGAAAACCAAAGCAAAGAATACTTAACCTGACAGCCTTTCTAAACTCTCACTAGAAATTTCCAATTCCATCCTTAGTGTTATATGTATTCGCTAATATGATTCTCAAGGTTAGGCCAAAATAAGGGATCATATTTCCTGCAAACTATTGCGGCGTACTAATGTTTGATGTCTTAAAAATTGTAAATGCATACCTTGTTTCGGTAGAGGATATGGTATGCCGAAGAAGTCTTCGAAAAAGTCCATTATGTGAGTGGCTGTTGACAGTGCAAAAGAGGCTTGAGAAATATAAGGCGGGGGTGTGTAGACAGATACAGAGACCCCCTTTCTTGTAGTGTTACTGATATGGTCGAAGTCACATATGATGAAAGCCACTAAGTATGTACTCATTTCAACCGATTCTTGAAAGTCGTCTTGCAGCTAAAACGACGAGATGAATCAAAAAAGTTTCTCCAATATTTTTTATAGGCTCATAACATACCAATCCCTTTCCTACGTAAAATCCAGCTTCTTCAGTATCTCGAATGGGCATATTGAACAAAGCAATGTGATGCCTGTCCCTCAATATCGTCATTCGGAATCTTGCTTTGAAATGTGGCTCGTCAAAACAGGGAAAAGCTGCCCTGGCGTAAGTTGGCTCGAAGTGAGTAGTGGCGAGATATCTGAAATTATTGTACCGGTTTTTTTTGGGATATTTTGATTTTATTTTTAAGAGATAATTCAATTGTGTGGATAAATTTCAAGTATTATATAAAATATTCGTACCTTTTTTCTCCTTCGTTGGAGATATAACTTGATATATAAAAACCTTCATATTCTGTACTCAGTTTAGAGTTGTACCTAAAGAACAATGTATAATTGTGTTTCTTTTTGAATCTTTCCCGTGTTTCGAGGTACAGTTGTTGAGCTCCAGTATATTCTAATAATCTTGTAACAGTCAAGTTATGCCCCCTTCTGTCTTGGACCATGTACTTCGTAATAGTTAAATTTTGGCTATTCAGTACTATAAAATTAGTATCTTTCTCCACATAAATCTCTATTGTAATATGTCCTGAAATAGTTCGAATAGTTGGTTTGTTCGGAACTCCACAAAACGGTGAAGTCATTAAAATATTCATTTTGCGTTTGATTATGCGCAAAAAAATTAACGCACATTCTGAAAATCTCAATTTTAATGAAAGTTAACTATACATTGACTTTATAACTTATTTTTTATGTTCTCTCGGGAAGGTTTTGAAAGAAACAAGACACATTAAATGGAAGAAAAATTCAGGATTTCACCGAATCTTATGTGAAAGAAGAGAAATGAACAATTTTCAAAATACTGAAATGCTGATAAGTGATTTAATACTTGGTATTTCCACCCCTTGCGGCAACGACGGTTCATACTCAAAATGAGTGATCTTAAAATGTTCTGATCTAATCCTTCCCAGATTTCTCCGAGTTGGATTCCTAAATCATTAAGAGTAGCTGGATGATTTTCTGAACTTCTCAGCATTCTATTGAGGTTGTCCCAAACCTGCTCAATCGGATTGAGATCTGGACATCTTGCTGGCCATTCCATTCGAGAGACTTCAACCTCTTCAAGGTACTCCTGAACGATGCGCGCACGATGGAGTCTGGCATTATCGTCCATAAAAATGAAATTTTCACCAATGTATGGGACAAATGGCACTATGCTCTTCAAGAATGTTCCTTATATACTTCTCAGCATTCATAGCTCCATTATCAACGACCACTAGGTCTGTGCGAGCAGTCAAAGATATTCCACCCCATACCATAATCGATACTCCCCTGAAACCAGTAGTATTCAGGAAATGGCACTGAGCATATCTTTCATGTGGACGTCTGTATACAAGGGAACGTCGATCACAATGGTAGAGGCAGAATCTAGACTCATCTGTGAAGAGAACTCTTTCCCAATCGGCCTCTTTCCAATGGATATGCTCTCTCGCAAAATCCAAACGCGCCCTTCGATGGGCTGGGGTAAGAGCTGGGCCTCTTGCCGCGACACGAGTCCTTAAATCATATTCTCTGAGGCGATTTCTTATTGTCTGAGTGCTAATTTGCACCTCATGAGTTTGCTCAAGCTGATTTTGAAGGAGGCGAGCGGTTGCAAACCGTTGTCTCAACGAAGAAACTCTCAAGTAACGTTCTTGAATGGCAGTTGTTACCCGTGGTCTACCCTGTCCTGGTCTACGGACATTCATACCTGTCTCCCTGAATCGCTGCAACATTCTGGACACACTTGTATGGGAAACTTCAAACCTTTCTGCAATTCTTGTGTATGTCCACCCTTCTTCTCGCAAAACTACCGCTTGGGCACATTCCTCTTGGGTCAAATTGCGTGTTTCGCGTTGCATAGCGATCGAGTGTAGAAAATCAAACGAAAGAAAAACTATTGATCACTAGAATTGATCGAGAACCACTGATTTTAGAATGGAGCCAATACATTCAAAATCTGATAATATCATCTTTTTTTATTCCTGCTGGGAGCAAACATCTGTATTGAAGAAAAACGTTGAAAGTGGATAACATATGCATGCATAATTCTGATAAAAATAATTATCATTGAGAACACCTTCAGTTGTAGAATAAATTTGAGATTTCCATAATGTGCGTTAATTTTTTTGCGCAGTGTAGTTCGAATAGTTGGTTTGTTCGGAACTCCACAAAACGGTGAAGCCATTAAAATATTCATTTTGCGTTTGATTATGGCATTTGTACAGAGTGTCCCAATGAAAAAGATGTATGTCAAATTACAGGAAAATACAAAATTTTTGCGAAACGTGTCAAATTTATTACTCTATTCTCTCAATATGATAACTATGTTGCTGCATCACGAATTTTGAACGAAGACCATATTCAATCGCAAATATCGTTTTTTTTTAGAGTGATAGAACTTTGAATTGAAATTTGAAAGATTTTAAAGAAATATGGACCGATGATGCCTCCAGCGTGTAAAGCACACCATACAGTGCATTTTTCAAGATGCAATGGAACCTGCAGAACTTCTTGAGGATTGTTTTCACTCCACATACGGCAATTTTGTTTGTTCACAAAGCCGTTCAACAAGAAATGATCTTCATCAATAAACACAATTTTTCGATAAAGAGTGGATGAACTTCAAGCTGTTCAAGTGCCCAATTAGCAAACAAACGACGCTTATTATGGTCAAGTGGCTCTAGTTCTTGAACAAGTTGGATCTTGTATGGGTGTAGACCAAGACCTTTATGCAAAATTTTCCATTTGGTGCATGCACAGGGTCCAACTGGTTGTGAACGTGGACGAATGGACAAATCTGGATTTTCATTTATACTATCACTCACAGCAGCGATATTTTCGACTGTACGTACAATTCTTTGTCTTGTTATTTTTGTTGCATCGAGTAGAGAAATGTGCGAAATCTATCGATAGTTCGACAAATAAGCTGCTCTGATGGACGATTATGTAAACTATAAATTTCACGAGGTGCTCTATAAGTTCGGCGAATAGAACACTGATTTTGAAAATGACTTTCAACAATTTGTAAACGTTGTTGCGGCGTGAGTCTTTCCATGATAATTTACCAATGCTCACTGCAGAGAAATGTCAGAACAAATCTCAGTTATCCCTTATCCCTATCGAAAATTCTATCACTCCAGAAAAAACACCATTATTTAATGTGAAAGTGGCGCATACCATGAACTTCCAAAGTAGTCAGATTTGGATGGATTGTTATGTTATACCGGAAAGGTTTCACAATGCTAGGAAGACGGATATTGTTCCAAGGAAATATTTGACCGTTTGTAGCCCTCGGCACGAATATTTTAGTCACGTTCCAATGCTCTCCCACGAAATTTTCCGGTTTTCCTCCTGCACAGGTGCAATCTGAAGATGAAATGAAATAATATTAGACCAAATGTCAAGAAGCTACGCTTGAATATACCACTTTGCGGTCCTGTGAAAGCGATGATGACTGCAACAGTGAACAGAAGGGCAAAAACAACAGTGGCGATACATAGCGCTCTGTTGTGGGAGCATGCCGCCACTCCATTCTTCTCATACAAGCTCTTTTTGATTGCACCATCTGGACTATCACTTCTTGCAACGGCTCCTGAATCACAGGGGTTATTTATGAGTAGAGGTGATGACTGTGAGTGAGATATGGAATGGGTGATTTTGGAGCTAACTATGGTACCTGTAAGAAATGCGACATCGTCAACATCTTGATCGCTCATCACTCCCCTTCTCCAGACAACCGCCTCGACGCTGTTTCCACCAGTTACTACGGAAAATTTCACCAACTGGTCCCTAGCTATGACACCCTCCACAGTTAGTACACTTCGCGCGCAAAATAATATTTAAGGGCCATTCTCTGGAACTTTCAATTATGCCACATTTTCTTCACTTTTATTCTCTCGACAGTAATAACGTCAGTGGCGTAGTCACTTGCTCACTAAATATAAAAGAAAATCAACCACTATGAAATGGGATCATTCATTCGCCTATCTCTCTCAAGGAGGATGAATACAGTCCGATCTCGGAATCTACTTTGACTATTCAGTATTTTTATGAGTTATTTCCACATATTTCTAATTTTAGTCTCGTGATTTAATTTCTAAACCCGTATCGTCAAAAATGCTTGAATTTTTTGTTCTGTTCTCTACATTCATTTTTGCAGGTTAAACGTTTTGAGGATGCTAAATTTGTTAACGATAACCATTCCATATTTGATGATTTCACTTCTATGACCCGAAGCTGCCTTATAATCTCAATACATTCGAGAACAACTTTTTCTATACTAAATTCTAGTTAAGGTAAGCTTATCTTTACATCTACATTGAAAATCATCTACGCCACTGAGTAGTATCTGCAGATGAGGTATATGTGAAAATATCTGAACCAGTATAAGTTAAAATTTTCAAATTCTCAGTTAAGAAAAGGTACTTCAAAACTCCTTAGTTCTATGAAAGAATAGAGGGTTTAAATTTTCAAGCCAGCTGCGGACCACTCTGTATTACTTCGTTGATGTTTTCCGAATTGAGTAGATCAAAGTATCTTCGTTGTGGAAAACAGACTTTTCAGTTTGGTCATGTAGATCTGCAGATATCTACTCCAAACGCGACAAAGCTACTCTAGTAACTCACCCAAAAAACGAATCTCGAAATATGCTTTTCACTGATGATTTATTCGAAAACCTGGTTGAGTCTGCGAGTTCGAAGGTTGCAGAGAATCACCCATAAACAAAACAATACACTGCGATCAAAAATTTGGGCCACAACACGTAACACCGGATTGTGTTTTGATTTACATTGATAAAAGATTCTTTGAACTCTTGTATCGGTTATCTGAGTTGTGTATCGAATTTCGGAAGTTTTAATTTGTACTTTGTTATCACTTCTCTGCCTTAGGCGTTTGAAAAAAAGAACAACGAAAACGAAACTAGACCAAGGAGGCTTTAGTTTTAGTCGCAACCCTCGGTAACGATCATCTGAGGGGATTGAAATGCGCTTGTGCGGGTGAGAGAAAAACTATGAGCGCTAGCGCCAATTTTCCTTCCACGTGGGTTCGTTAAGAGAAGATTTTCTGCATGCAAATAATCTGGACAAAGTGCAATTAATATATAGGTCGTAAATTGTTGCTTGTCCAAATCTAATAAGCGACCCTACAATTGCTAAAATCGTCTTACGTACCTTGATCGGTGCCCCTCACATTTCCGTTCTGGTTTTGCCTCAACCTTCCCAGAGGTTCTAAGCGGATGCAATCGGATGTTGATGAATCTTGAGGCATCCTCTACACTTCCGTAGAATCTACATAGCAACTGATCTAGCTTCAAATTACAATAATGTAAATAACTAGCTAAACTACTTATCTACTTGAACAAAGTTGGTTGTCAACAACGCCAAATGTGAAAGCATGCGACCCATGTGACTTATACCTGTTGGCAATTTATCCGTGATTTAATAGAGAGCAATATTTTACGTCACACACTCTTCCAACCAAACGACAATCAAAGTTTGTTTTGAATTTGAAGCGCACTAGACTGCCCTATTCAAAAACTGCACTGACATCTCATTGGGGCAGTTGTATTGATTTTCCATTAAACAAAACTAACTGCATCTCACCCCCTATTCTACACCCCATAGAACACATCATAGGGATTTGCCAATATAAATTTTCACGAGAGGGATGATGAAACACCCTCCACTGCACGTGAAACACTATCGATTCAAACTGTAACGCATGCGTTCGTGTTGGTCGCAACTTCTAGGACAGCTGTATAACTTGGTTATATCCTTTTAGGAAAGGGGTTGAACGCTGGAAAATTATACAGGGTGATTCATCTAACTGGGTTGTGTTTTTCTGTTTTAGAAAGGATATATGTTCACTTCAACTCAACTTTGCATCATCGCTTGTATCATTCCCTCAGGTTATACGAAATCAGTACTCAAACAAATTCCGCTCACTTGAACGAATTCCGCCAAGGGAATATGAACGCGATAGTTTATGCACCCGTTTTCACACCACCCTGTAGGTAGAGTGCTCGGCGCGTTTTGTTTTTAAGTCGTATCCCCAGTAGACCTACTCCACTTTTTGTCGAAAGGCGCCAAATTTGTTTCTAATAATCTGTTAGTTGACAAATTAACCTAATTAGAGGATCGCGGAAAGGAAAAGTTTCAATTTAGTTCTAGCCTACGATTCTTCTCAAAGTCAAACAGATACGTACAGTATATGTGGGATTAGAGGAACCATGCCATGCATTACAGCCCCTTATGGCCGAAAGAAAATCGGAGATCCAGGAAGAAATATAACTTTTCCTTGTATTTTTTTTATTTGGCGAACTTCGACAGAAATATTGTTTGTTGGCTCACTTTTGTTTCCGCATTTTTTGGCGCATACTTTTTTCCGCATTATTCTTTTGAACGAATTCCACCAAGGGAATATGAACGCGATAGTTTGGTCGCAACACTCGCAACTTTGTTTCCGCACTTGTTAGCGCAACTATTTTTGGCGCATACTGTAACTGTAGCGACACCTAGTGACCTTACTCAAAAGTAGGAAAAGCATTTCCTGTATGAGTAAAATTTTCATCGATTTTTTCAAAGTTTTATTGTATTTTATAATAACCAGACCGTAGACGAATCCATATATGAAGTTTCATAACAAACAGTCCATCCGATCTCGAGTTATAAATGGTGTAACCAACATCTTTCTTTTATATATATAGATTAAATCCCCGCCGGTTTCTAGAGCGATTTAAAAAAAAAACCGAAACAAAACTAAATATTTCATTGAATCCAATTTGTATTTATCTTTTCATTAACTTATTTATTAATCTTTGGTCCTCCTTTTATGCAACAAGGATGAATGAAAGAGCGAGTCATCGCTTGATGAGTTTATCAAATGGTTAAATTTCTTGTTTTAATTCTACATCACGCGGTGAGTGTATCTAATGTTCAAATTTCTTGTTTTCATTTTTCCCTTAATTTTGGAAAAATGAATTATTTTCAATTGTTTCGAGATTCTGATTATTTTTCTATCGACAATAAAGCCAGAGTGAAATGTTATCATACATTTTAGTATGAAAATTTTAAAATATCAATACAAAATGAAACAGTTCATAGTTAAAAGTCGAAATAATCATTAATTCAGAAATTTTCCCATTTAATTCCGCAATTAGCCAATATTTTAAAATTTCTTGTTTTCATATACTGCTCAAAAAAATTAACGCACATTATGGAAATCTCAAATTTATTCTACAATTGAAGGTGTTCTCAATGATAATTATTTTTATCAGAATTATGCATGCATATGTTATCCACTTTCAACGTTTTTCTTCAATACAGATGTTTTCTCCCAGCAGGAATAAAAAAAAGATGATATTATCAGATTTTGAATGTATTGGCTCCATTCTAAAATCAGTTGTTCTCGATCAATTCTAGTGATCAATAGTTTTTCTTTCGTTTGATTTTCTACACTCGATCGCTATGCAACGCGAAACACGCAATTTGACCCAAGAGGAATGTGCCCAAGCGGTAGTTTTGCGAGAAGAAGGGTGGACATACACAAGAATTGCAGAAAGGTTTGGAGTTTCCCATACAAGTGTGTCCAGAATGTTGCAGCGATTCAGGGAGACAGGTATGAATGTCCGAAGACCAGGACAGGGTAGACCACGGGTAACAACTGCCATTCAAGAACGTTACTTGAGAGTTTCTTCGTTGAGACAACGGTTTGCAACCGCTCGCCTCCTTCAAAGTCAGCTTGAGCAAACTCATGAGGTGCAAATTAGCACTCAGACAATAAGAAATCGCCTCAGATAATATGATTTAAGGCCTCGTGTCGCGGCAAGAGGCCCAGCTCTTACCCCAGCCCATCGAAGGGCGCGTTTGGATTTTGCGAGAGAGCATATCCATTGGGAAGAGGCCGATTGGGAAAGAGTTGTCTTCACAGATGAGTCTAGATTCTGCCTCTACCATTGTGATCGACGTTCCCTTGTATACAGACGTCCACATGAAAGATATGCTCAGTGCAATTTCCTGAATACTACTGGTTTCGGGGGAGGATCGATTATGGTATGGGGTGGAATATCTTTGACTGCTCGCACAGACCTAGTGGTCGTTGATAATGGAGCTATGAATGCTGATAAGTATATAAGGAACATTCTTGAAGAGCATGTAGTGCCATTTGCCCCATACATTGGTGAAAATTTCATTTTTATGGACGATAATGCCGGACCCCATCGTGCGCGCATCGTTCAGGAGTACCTTGAAGAGGTTGAAGTCTCTCGAATGGAATGGCCAGCAAGAAGTCCAGATCTCAATCCGATTGAGCAGGTTTGGGACAACCTCAATAGAAGGCTGAGAAGTTCAGAAAATCTTCCAGCTACTCTTAATGACTTAGGAATCCAACTCGGAGAGATCTGGGAAGGATTAGATCAGAACATTTTAAGATCACTCATTTTGAGTATGAACCGTCGTTGCCGAGCTGTAATTAACGCAAGGGGTGGAAATACCAAGTATTAAATCACTTATCAGCATTTCAGTATTTTGAAAATTGTTCATTTATCTTCTCTCACATAAGATTCGGTGGAATCCTGAATTTTTCTTCCTTTTAATGTGTCTTGTTTCGTTCAAAACCTTCCCGAGAGAACATAAAAAATAAGTTATAAAGTCAATGTAGAGTTAACTTTCATTAAAATTGAGATTTTCAGAATGTGCGTTAATTTTTTTGCGCAGTGTATTTGCCTTAAATTTGAAATAACGTTTTTTTTTTCAATTGTTTCGAAATTCTAATTGTTTGGCCATAAAGCCAGAATGAAACATTATATCATACATTTCAGTCTGAAAATTTCAGAATATCAATCCAAATAACGATCTCGTTTTTCCTTAATCGCAGCAAACATTTAAAAAATTCCTAGTTAAAAGTAGAAATAATTATAACAATGTCCAAACGAGTGCTATATCATTTCGTAACAATGTTTGCATTCAAATTCCATTCCAAAACTGCACTTTTCACAATTTTCATATCTATGGGTAAAATCACAAATTTTTGAAGACCCTGTATATACAAGATAACGAAAATTTCCTTGGACATATGAATAGTGGACTATAACCAAAATTTCAACTCATTCGTAAGAACGAATGCAAGTATGTAGGTCTCCAGCAGTTTTGGAGCTCTGTTAATTTCTGGAAATTGGCATTATTTAAAAATAATCAGAAGCCATAACGAATCGAAAAAATCAATAATATACGGAGTGTTTCATTCGACAAAGTTGTTGTAAGTAATTTTGTGCCATCGACTTGGGTGAGTGGGTGACCCTGTATACGTATACCTACTGACGATATGATTTACAATGGGGTTATCTATTTGTTATGATATCAAGTCGCACTGATTAAGAATTCTCGACCAGTCATGGAAATTCTCAAATCATCAGCTTCCTATATATTTTTTAAATTATTAATTTTCTTGTGTTTGTTACACACTGTAATTAATACGAATTGCTCAACCTTGAAACAAGTTCATCTGGTGAGTAAATATTTTTTGCCACATAGGTACCTACTCGCTGTTACATTCTGAATTGGATAAATGACATTAAACAGTAAACGAAAAGTAGAGAATATAACGATTTATTTAAACACCGAACAAAATAATTTGATGTCATACGGTGTAGTAGAGTATTGAGAATCTATTGAACGTCATGACAATAAGTGAGCGTGAGAGCTCAAGTACTGGGTGTGTCGTTTTTTATAACTCAGTACGTTGAACCGATTCTCGGCTATACCAAAGATATTCTACAATAGAATATTGTAGAATATCTTTGGGTTCTACATTTGGATCTGACAATTGTTTATATCTCGATTCGTCGATATTTTCGGAATTTAATTTTCATTCGGTACCTAGTTTAGATTGTTTCTGGATACTTACATGGTGGATACCGGTAGCTAAAACTGCCTGGTTCCAAGAGTCGAAAGCTATTTGAATATGCCAAGGCAGTAGTCCTTTTTTGGCTTCATTTTATTCTGATGTTGTTTCTTTTCAAATATCGAATTGTGAATACCTTAGACTATATATAAGTCTAATTCATATATATAGTCTAAGGTGAATACCTCCTTATCTATCACTTTATTCGCATTGAGGCTCTTGTTGAAAATCTCCCAACCAAGCATAATCGACCGAGATTCACATACTTTCTGAAAATTTGCACGTTTTCGAACTAAACTGACACTATTCTAGTAGAGACATAATCTTATTACAAAATGAACTATTAGCGCTCAGTCGTTGTATAGTGAAAAAATAAATTTGGAATAGAAATACTTCGAATTGTGTTTTTCGTTTTCCAATTCATAGGTATTCAGACATGGCGAAAGAAGTCCCTCATTGGTTTACCCAAATGATCCCTATAATTCGCTCTGGACTGATGGATTGGGATCCCTTACGAAAGTAAGTGAATAGGTATAAAATCCAAAGACTGAGTTCATTGGAGGTTTTATTTCACAGAGAGGAAAACTACAAATGTATAACTTGGGTGAGCGAATTCGAAAAAAATATGTCTGCTTTTTACCGAGTTACTTTTCCCCTAATGACGTGAAAGTTCTGAGTAGCTATTCAGACAGATGCTTGATGAGTGCTGAACTATTCAACAGTGGACTTTTCATCCCAAAGAATGAAGAGATTTGGAATCCTGATTTACTATGGCAGCCGATTCCCATAAGCTACAAACCTAGAAACGAGGATAATGTTAGTTTACATTGAAAAATCACAACCAAGCATTTACTAAACATTATGTTCCAGCTTATAGCCGCACAAAAACCGTGCAAAAATTTCGAAGATTCCTATAAAAACTTATTCGACACACCTAAATACAAAAAAATAATGGAGGACAACTCTGAACTGTTTGAATATTTGACAGAGAAAACAGGAATGAAAGTTGATACCATAAGAAAAGTAGAAGAACTGTACAATACTTTAGAAATTGAACAGTTACAAAACCTGAGTCTGCCAGGTTGGACTGAAAAAGTTTTTCCTGAAGCAATGAAACCCATTGCCATACTCTGCTTAGCATCTTTCACTGAAACAGGATTCATGAAAAGAATGAAAGGAGGTAAATATTCAATATGCTTCAAATTAAATTGCTCTCGCCTGTTATCGATTCTTCTTTTTCAGGTCCATTTGTGAAAAAAGTTTTGGCTGATATGAAAGGAGTAGAAGCTGATAAGGAATCTCCAAGGTTATTCTTATATTCTGGCCATGATATAACTTTAATCAATATTTTACGTACACTTGGTATTAGTGACATACTCAAACCAAATTTTGCAGCATATTTTATAATTGAACTCCATCATGCACCTCATCCAGAAGTCAAGGTATTATTCATTGATCAAAGCCTAATATTTCATTAAAACCTTTTTTTTAAACTGTCATCCTAACATTACATTTGAAATATTATCTGTTTTGCAATTTTTCCCCCAAACTTTTAGACATATTCAGTGAAGTTTCTTGGTATTTTTTCAGTTATACTATAGTGACTGTGGTCATTGTGCAGAAAGGGAACTGAAGTTAACTAATGTTGGAGATACTTGTACAATAGAAGACTTCGAACGACTGTTGAAACCTGTGATACCAGACGACTGGCAGAAAGAATGTCAGCAAATGGGGATCAACGAAAATACTTAATTTTGAAAATATTTTATTGAATAATTATCACTTACAAGATTTATAGTACAGCTGCTTTCACATTATGAAAAAACGTTAGTTCAAATAAACACTGTACAAATAATTTCATATACATTTATATGTATCTTATTTACATTATTACAAAAAGGCCTCTAAACATGCTAAAGAACAATATTTGTTCATTTATGATATGTAGATATTGTCTCAATTAAAAAAATATAATGTTAAAAATTGTTGGAGATTCATTAAAAAAACTTAAGAACTCGAAATATAAAATACTGGGATAAATTAATCAACAATAAAAAAATGGGTAGGCAAAGTTCACATTATTCAAGAATATTGTGATGTCATTCAATGTCATCAATATTGATTTCATTTGGAATACGAAATTCAACTTTACCCCAAATTCACATTTTTTGCCAGCTGTTGAGAATACAAAAATATTATACTAAATGTTTAGTTAGGTTCAATATTACGAGTTGTGAAGCACATAATGCACGAAGAACAATATAAGTTTGTTTAACCGCCGACTAGACAAGTAGTAGCTCCGAACTACCAAATGGTAGTGATCGTTATAAAAGATTTGAAACGAATGTGCACAGATTTCCCTACATCAATGGGTGGTAAACACTACCACTATCTAGAGTATATTTCAGATCTAGTTAGCCACTTCCCATGGAAGATAATATGCATATTTTAGTCAATTACATCAGTTGAATCTTGAAGAAGCCCTGCCACTCAGTGATGGCTCATAGTTCAGTGATGTTCAGTTGCATTGAACTTTGCCAACCCATATAATGTCATACACTGGAATCTTATAGACAATCTCTATATTTAAAGAAGGTGCAAATATAGTAGCAGGCATTCAGTATAGCTGAAGTCAGAAAGCGTATCATAAATTCAACAAGATAAATTTCAAAGAACTATATGCAACATATCACATAGCATCTTACATGTAACAGATTTTGAATCAACACAGAACACCTACAGAGCCAATGGCACAAATGCATAAAACCTCACAGCCAAATTTCATAAATAAATTTCTCAAAAACCGAATTTACAATTTTTTTCAAGATTCCATGAATGAATAATGTTTGTGGACAATGTAGGTGCTATGTATAGACCAGTTGAACGAGTTACCATCTTTTTACTCCACATTCTTGTTTTAATTCCTTATAATGCATTCAAGTTAACAGCCAATCTAATATGGTAACAAATTTAGAATCTCAAACTGGTGATGAGAAAGAAATTACAAAAATGTCTAAAAATATGTACAACGTTAATTACACTCTTATAATAC
This sequence comes from Adalia decempunctata, assembly GCA_951802165.1. NCBI lineage: Eukaryota > Metazoa > Arthropoda > Insecta > Coleoptera > Coccinellidae > Adalia > Adalia decempunctata. The sequence continues at coordinate 6,923,610 of OX637704.1, read as the reverse complement.
ATAAAATAACGTACAATGTACGAGAAGCACTGAATATCAGTTGAGAAATTTGCGGCATCTGCGAGTTCCACATGTACAAGGGATTTTGTCTTCTTCAAAGGGAAATTTATAGTCATATGTTAGTTCTTCACTGTATATAATTCGCCTCAGTGCGAATATGATGATGTGCTTGTGACCAAGAATTTCAACCACTTTGGAATAACAGTTTGGCTGAAATGAATTATTGAATAAAGATCAGGAAATACTACAAATTATTATCACTCCTACAGTAGAATATTCAAAAAATAAACTTTGTATATTATTCAACAGAAATTGATATGACTTACATCACAAGAATGATTGATGAATCTCGCTGCATTGCCTTTCATTGTGGCATCAACTACCAAATTATCGTCGATTCTGAACATGTAACAACCTATTCCTTTCTGGTTGTATTCCTTTTCACGTTTATCACATAAAATCGACCGAATCACCTAACAAAACATAACATTAAATAATACAATAAGTAAATATGTACATCAATTTACCTCTCCTGCATATTCTATCACCATCTCTCCAGCTTCAATGTCTCTCAGACAAAACAATCCTCTTCCATGAATATTGGAACGGTATACTCCCACTGAATACCTCGATGTCAACTTCAATTGTCTGAACCTCATAGCCATTGGTAAATTGTTTATTGATCCTCTCCTATAAATAAGGAAATATAAAATCGAACCAAGTAATGTGAAGGTTAAACTCTTACCTAGGTAGCTCCATATCATAGATGATCGTGTTCTCAGGTCTACGGTGTTTGGAAGATAACCAACCAAACATATCATATTGATTGTATCGTTTCAAATGAGGTGCACATCTGACTGATCCAAAAGAGTGACCAACTGTATATTCATCATCTAGATCGATGTTCAGAGTTGAAAAATGATAACTAGGTTTATACTTTGAACATTTGGAAACTGCTGGTAGCTGCTCCAATAAATATTTCAACCCATTGTGTTTCAGCCCCAACACATGTAGATCATTCATGACATTTTGAGACTGTTCTGGTAAAGGAGGCATGTTATGAGCTGCTCTTGCATTCTGGACAGTTTCAAATACTTTAGACCATAGGTCTGACACTGATGTGGATGTGTATCTGAACCCGTCTTGAGTTTCGATGGTGTACAAGATGGAATCGTTGGCTTTCTTCTCTTGTATTGTTGGTTTTATGTCAAAATTAGTGACAGCTTTCTTTTCCTTTTTTATATATTTCGGGAGTGAAGAATTCATACGGTTATTCATTTGGGACAGAGGCACTGTAGGATTATTCGATTTGATGGGCTTCAAAGGAGCAACCTGAACATTTGAGTTCTTTGTAACAAAATTGTTACTGATTTTATAAGTTCCATCTCTGCTTTGTTTCTGAAAAACAATCCTCAAGGACTCGCTTTTTGTGTCAATATTTTCTTTCTGTAGAGGTTTAATGGCAGGCTTTTCAGGAAGATGCAACTTTTGATCTTGAATCAAACTGTTGAATAATTCATCAGCAGAAAGTTTGGTTTTGTTCTCAACATCCTTTTCATTTTCCATACCAGAAGGAATTTCTTCAGTCTGCATAGGAGTAGACATCTCCTCTTTGATACTTTCGATAGCTGAACAATTTTGAATACTATTTTGAATTGATGTAATATCATCAACCTCCATGGCTAGATTTTCAAAAATAGGAGTCTTGTTCAGTTCACACTGAAAATCTTGAATATCCAAACTGGGCATATGAATATCTACTGTAGATGAGGCGGAAATTTCTTGTGGATTATTCAATTTTCCAACAGAGGAATGGAGGGTATCATCGGTTTTTTGTATTTCCAACAGTGGTACATCAGCAACAATAGCTTTCTGAATTTGCTGGTTTTGGCTGACTACCGAAGACTTTTGGACCTCAATAAACTGATTTTTTATATCAGAAAATGAATTCTGAACATCCAAAAATGGTTTTTGGATTTCTGAAAATGGTTTCTGAACTTCTGGCACGGACTTGGATATATCTATGTATGGTTTCTGGATTTCTGAAAATGGTTTCTGAACTTCTGACACAGACTTGGATATATCTATGTATGGTTTCTGCATTTCCGAGAAAGGCTTCTGCACTTCTGGGCATGATTTCTGTACATTGGTGTAGGATTTTTGAATATCAATAAATTTCTCGTGAATATCAACACATTTCCGGTTTTCGCCAATTAATTTCTTGGCTTCCAAATTTTTGTGACTTTCAATAAAAGATTGAAGATCCATTTTAGATTTACGAATTTCCTGAAGTTTTTGAATATCAGCAGGCTTGTTAACTTGTTTGTCTTTGATATGAGTAGTTTGCATGGGCAAAACTCGGTTCATTGGCCGATTCTGAACTTGAACTGGTTTTGGAGTTGGAGTAACTATATTCGTTGGTATACCTTGTTCTTGAACAAATGGCGCAGTTGGAAGATGTATACTGTTAGTACTGACAGGCTGCTGAATGATCTGCTGTTGTTGCTTATTGGTGGGACCAGTTGAAACAATGGAATATTTGACAGGTTGTGTCCTATTTCTGTCATCCATTGGAGTGGTTGCTGACATAGTCTTTATAGGCTGTGAATATCTTGGTATTTCAACAGAAGCCTGAGATGTAATAAGTTGTCCTGGATTCACTAATACAAAGCTATTGGAAGCAACATCTAACATGGGTTCCAACTTGCTGGTTTGAAATACTTGTGTAGTAGTTGAATACGAACTATTAGCAGCCAGAACTCCAGGAACTGTCGTTGGTAAGAACTGCTGAGACTGCATGACAGTATTCTGAACTATGGTTTCAAAGCCATAATAGACCGGTTGTACTGTTTGTGGTGCCTGAGCCCATGAAATTGTTCCATTACTGTCCATTACCAACTGGTTCTCAAGAACTCTTGGCTGTTGGATGATTACAGGCTGCATACCAGGAACAAGACTTATCAGATTATTTTCTGGCTGTATTTGGACAAGTTGACTCTGAATTGTCTGGTTGATTTGTGGCGTGATAGTAGCAATATATTGTACATTTTGTCCAGCTTGTTGCTGAAAAGTATCTACAAAAGTTGGTACCAAATTAGTGGATGGCAAATGCTGCAGAATCACAGGAGTAGAAGTCTGTGCATTTATCACTATTGCTTCGTTATCACCATAATTTTTCTTCGACATAATTGTTTTGGTTCTAGGCCTAGCTTTCACATATTTTTCTTGAATCATTGGCTTCCCCATGGGTTTAATCCACTGATTTGTAGGCACATTTACTGCTTGAGTAACTACTGAATTTAATATGTTATTATTGGAAAGAATTTTTCCATTCAAATTAATAGAGTTCTGGGAACCAATATTGATGATAGGTTGATTTACATTCCCTGTAAATGGTACCGATTGCAAAGTTACAGGCTGTTGATATTCTACAGACTGTTGTAAATTGGGCTGGCCAATCTGATTTAAAGTGATTGAATTCAGCATTCCATTCGAAGATCCAATCAATGAAGGCGTCTGATTAACAGTCAATGTATTAGACTGCAAATGTACAGGTTGATTAACACATAAAGGCACTGCTTGGTTCATACAAAAATTATTAGGAATTGTTAAAGACTGATTACTGGAAACAGAAATAGATTCATTCATTGGAATATTCTGCTGTGGTATCGTGTATGTATCATTATGATGTTCATTCATACTAGGTTGATTTATAGTTATTGGTGTCATAGAATTCAGGTGTTGAATATTGCACTGGGTTGGTATGAGAGTAGGAAGTATGGACCTCTGATCTAATTGTGAATTTTGCATCATCAATTCTGAGTTATGTTGTGGCGTAGTAATAACTTGTGATGACTTTGACTTGACAAAAGTATTCAGGACAGATGTATGAAGATGATTTTGATAAGATTCATATGAATTTATCATTACAGGTTGTGAATTTTCCATGACAAATGAACTGTCAACTTGAGCATTAATGCAAGTAGCAGTTAACCTAGTTTCTTGAAAAGAATTACTCTCAACCAACTCAGAATCACTTTCACTAGTGCATAATAATTCACAATTATCCAAATGCCTTTTGTAACTTGCTTGTGTTCTATATGTACACTGGCATTTTTCACAAGTCACAGGTTCTTCTGATGAAACCATCTGCCAAGCAGTACCTCTCAACCTAGTGGGTGAACCACATTCACTTGCACTATCATCAAAATTTCCATCGACTTGCAACAACTTAAAATAGAGATTATTTTCATGAGAAGGCACTACTTTTCGTTTCTTCAACACAGGAGAAAGTGACCTGTCCAATTTACAACTAAGAGTTACACTACAAGACCTCTGATTAGTTTTGTCCTTGGCAACTTTCTCAAAATTCTCATTCATTTGCGAAAATAATTCGGATTTACTCCTTTTCAGTTCTCTGCTAAATCTTTGATCAGACTCCTCTATGTTGCTTGATTCACTATTACTAGTATCAATGATATTCGGTAAGTCTTCGAAGGGCATCAATTTTGGAATAATGTCCTGAACAGAAATTCCATCAAGAAGATCATGGGGTAATTCTTTCAGAATAGCATCTGTGAGCTCAGGAGATAGAATGTCTGCAGTGTTTTGGGGCTCTTCATCTTCTTCGATATCCATTACCTCACTCTTCCTCTTTTCCAGATCTTTCTGCCATATATTGAGTTCTTTGAATTTCTTATCGATAACTGGTTTGGGCAAGGTGTGGTCAATAGTGAAATTTTTGTCAGTCAAAAAAGTATTGGAATTGTTATTGTTTGGAGATGTTGTGATGTTATAACACACCAACTTCCAAGGTTCCACTGTTGACCAAAATAACCGAGAACAAACAAATCCAATTGGAATGATAGCTTCATAACTGTCAGATAATGTTGGATTTATTTTTCCCAAATTAGTAACACATAGAGATCCTGCCATGAAGTTCACTTTGTCTATTTCACAGAATTTTCCTTTCTTTTTATCTAACTCTACATAAACTGATCTCCTGATGTCAAAATCGTGTGATGAAGTTATTACATTACTATTTTTTGGCAATTGATGTGATGCACAATAAACAGTTTTGTCATGTAAGAAAAAGCAGTTCGCCTTTCTCGCACAAGTGAAATGGTATGTCTCATAGCAACCTTTAAAACAACAACCAACACTAGCGCCTTTCTGTTTGCAATGAGCACACTTTATTGAACGGCCCCTAGATAAAGCACCATGAACATTTTGAAGAGAACCGTCTATCTCTTCATATACTTCAGAAGACCAAAGTGCACAATTTGCATGGACCCACTCATTCTGGCCGCAATATAACAATCGAGATTCTTGTTCTCCCAAGCCATCTCCAACAACCTTGCAAAATCCACAAATCCTAATATCATTACAAGATAGTTCAATTTGGGGCAAATAGTTTATTTCGATATTATCACTGGAAACTACTTCGTTAGTTTTTTCGACTTTGCTAATTGAAATGTGCTCTGTTTCTTCACTATCTGAACTTTCATACCATGGGAACACGTTATGTAATATAGAACGATATATACTAACGATCTCTTCAGACTGTGTGTTATTTAAGGCTTCTTCCATTTCCATATCATACTCTCGCACAGAATGATACTCATTGGAGTTCAATTTATTTTTTATATCCAACATAGTCCGAATGTTCACAGCGTTTGTTGTGACTTGCTTAGTAGGAAAAACAATTTCTATGTTGTTGTTTTGTATGTCGATCCCAGTACTGGTGTCAGTATCGCCAAACTGAATTTTTTTAACAGTTGTTATTGTTTTATGAGACGAAGTACTATTGTTCAAAGGACTCCACTTAAGGAGATCTCTGGCCAACTTGTTCTTGCTGAGCAATCGAAGAACATTATTGAAACTGGCCTTCAGTTCTGAATCTACTGCTTTACGCCACAGGGGAGTTGAATTTTTTGAACACAACATACAAATATATTCAATAGATTCCGGAAGGAGACTCAGAATTTGATATTGTTCCTCTAATAATCCTTCACATTTGGAGTGAACCCATTTGTTACAATTTGCACACTCCATCATCTGAAATGATACAAGTTTTCAACAAATGCAAATTTAAAATCAATTCAATCACTTACCTTTGAACAGAAATCATTTTCATAATAGCATTTTTGACAAAGTGGACAGAAATTCCCTTTTTTTCTGAGTTTCAAGCAAGTTAGACATAATGGCAGATTACCCACAAATTTTGTTATATTTTCAGTTCCACAACTTTTGCATCTCAAGCATTTTGAGCATATCTAGAACAATAAATATACATCAGATTAGACATGTTTAAATGCTATGGTTTGATCTACTTGAGAATTCGCTAGGTTACACATACATTGATAGGAGAATTGCTATCAGTTGACGCTTAGTTCTCTGATCAATGTTTTAAGAAACCCAGTGTTAGTGATTCTATCGTATATTCCAAACAACTAATATCATAAGATTTATTATAATGTATACTAACAGTTGGTTTCTCTTCAGTAGACCACTTTGTGTTGAATCCATAATTTAAACATTCCAAATGGTACGATTTGTAACATTTCTGACAGTTAACCTTGGTCCTGTCACTCTGATTACATGAAGAGCACACAGTACATTTTGGACAAAGCCACATGGACTGCTTTATATTGTAACTATCTAACTGGGGTGCCTGCTCCAAACAAAAAGAATGATAAGGCTCACAGCAAGCTGAACAATGGAGAAGAGCCTCCAAACCTGCACTCCCACATAGAAAACATATGGATGGCATCGGAAATTTTTCACAGGATATCAATGAAAATCCATTTTGAGTTATATCGTCAGGATCATAATTTTCCCAGAAATCTATGGAAATGGAGTGTTGAATTTGACTGGATACTTTATTTTTCTCATTGGATTTATTCTGAAAATAAAGCATGCACTCAATGAAGTTTCCTGTATTTGAAGTAATGTTTGCGAATACACTCAATTGGAGGTCTATACCCGAAGATGTGAAATATTTTTGAACTAGGGGTAGAAACTCCTCTTCTGTCCCCTAAATGCATGGACGAAACAAGCAGCCTTCAAATGATCAATATATTGTAAAATACTGCTAGGAACTCTGAGACAATGCAATATCATTACACAATCTTTCAATATGATCAGAAGAAGTTCAACATTATTATATTCAAATATTGTGAAACATAATCAACTTAAAAATTGATCGTCTACAGGCTGCTTGACTCAAGTATGAAATTCAATACTCTACTCACAATATGTTATAGATCACACTCGATTTACCAAAAATGAATAACTTACCTCAGCTAAAAATTGTGATGTTATTCTATGGCTTCTATCTTTTCTGGACGAAGAAATTGAAACGTCGCTCACAGAAGAAAATTTGTATTTATCACTATCTATAGATTCAGATTCACTAGAAATCAAATCCGATTTAGGCTCCTTACAAATAATACTTTTACAGGAACCCACATTAGTTTCAATAATGGGCTTTTCATCTGATGAGACATTTTCCTTAACAGGTTCATTCTTTTCAGATTTGCTTTTATCTGTTTCAGAAAAAGTTGCAACAGGCTGTCCTAGAACAATTGAAGCACTTCTACAGACATGTTTGACCCTTGGCCCCTTCAGATCAACTTTCTGTCTTTTAATTTCTGTACTTGTGGAAGGATTATTATTTGATGCGGTAATACTGTTATTGCTTCGGAGAGGCCTAGGCGTGGATGATTTTTCCTCTGATACAGAAGGTGTGACAGCTTTGTTGATATTCACATCAACAGATCGGATACCTGATGACCAAAACAATGAGTTGTTTCCAAACATAGACTCAGGTGTTTGCATGAATGAGGGCAAGAGTAGAGATAGATTATTTCTCAAATTCACAGGCATTTGGAATGAACGAAGGCACATTTTCAACCAACACGCTGGGCATCTAGCCCTATAGGCACATTTAATCAGTTTCCACTGCTGACTCCTTACAATAGGGGGCACATGACATGTTCCTTCTCCTTTATGGCATACTAAGGCATTGCCCTTATTATTGTATGATTGACGTTTTATCATCTTTGAAATGAACTTTCGACAAGATTCACAACTATAGATATTAAATTTTCTTGCTTGCTTTATGAACCGGTAAAATCGCACTGCACCGCACACACCACACGTAACAGTACCTGGACCTGAACCATTGTTTGATGTACTTGAAAAGGGTCCTTGAGAGTTTGATGGAAATGAATGAGAATGAAACTGTAACCTAGCTTGTCTCAGAATGATCCTTCGATTAGAGCAGTTAGATGGGGATGCTTCTTTACTATTATTCTGGCTACCAGTACTGTTGCTTGTCCCTTCTTTACCATTTTCTTGTTCACGATCACTACAATGTCTCTTAAGAATTTTTTGTTTATGTGTGAGAGATTCATTCAAATCTAGGAATCGTTTATTAGGTTTAATGACCCGTGATGAGTGTACACTTCTGCTTGGAAGAATAAATTTTCCCAAATTTCCTGATTCCCTCTGGTTTCCACGGGAAACACTTTTGAGGGTATTGTAACATTTTCGGGATAAACCTTTTCCATTTTTTGTTCTATTCCTCTTTATAGAAATATTTCCTTTCATAACGTTATTACTGCACATTCTCGAAATCAAGTTCCTCTTAACTGTTTTATTCCTCAAATTGGAAGCCTGCAGATTTCTTGTCAAACGCCTCTTCAATGAAATATTTTGAACAATCACATCGTTTGGGGGACTAGCAGTTGTGTTGCTATTGGAAACCTAAAAAAATATCCATGTCTAACAAAAAGTCATCAACAAAAATTGCAACCAGACAGAATAAACAAATAAATGTTTACCTGTTTATCCTCAATAACTGTCACCTTATCGTCGTTGCTGGGAACTTCCCCATTTGGAGGAAGAACATTTACCCTTTTCCTATTTACGTGCTTTGAGGGTTTTCCAGGAAATTTCGATCTGACCATTTTTAAATCGAGTTTTAGTTTACATTTTCATAAATTGTTTCGTAGACGCATCACGCATACATTGCGAATAGCACCATCGACCATAGAATAATGGATCAAATCTGTCAAATCAAACTTCATTTCTACGAGGTTGCTGTCAACGTAGAGCTTTCTGTTTCTGTATGCGATGATACCACAGACCAATTTTATATGTTCTGTGATACCAACGGAAAGATTGGTCTCTGCTTATATTTTACTTGTTTCACATTCGCACTATGAAATGTTTTCCTGTGCGAATGTGGAAGCATACTTTTCAACAAGAATTTTTTGCTGACAAATTGTCAGAAAATCAATCCATATGCGCTTTTGTTGTTCTGTGAGCTGAAGCTAAGCCATAGAACCACTCAGTGACATATGTTTGGTTATATTTATATTATTTGGAGAGAAGAAAACATTTCCTTCATATTTTCAATTATTGCTAAAGGACGTGTTTTCATGAACGACACTGTTTAATAAGGAATATTTAGATTATTTTTCCCATATAGTATTCATTTGGGTACTACATTCAGTTGATTTGTACACTTCTAATGAGTGGAAAATATGTTGCAAGGAGTTTTTAGTGTTTGTAATTCAATAAAGCACATTACTAACTAAATATTGATATGTATAATAATGAAAAATACAGTTTTCAGCACAAAACTTGTAATTGATCGTACATAATAAAATAAGCCCATAATTATTACATTAAAATGTATCAGTTAACTATTAATAGTTAGTAATAAATATACATAGAGCACCTATACACTTGTAGCAATGCTGAAGTTGAATTATTAACTTTCATTATCACTACCTAAAAATTCAACATGAGTAAACGGAAAGAAGCCAACTTTGCCATTAAGTTCTCCTTGCCATTGACCATTTATATTTGTCTGGGTAACAGTTATGATATCTCCAACTTCTAACTTCAACTGAGTTTGATCGTAAGCATTGGGAACTCTACCTTGTTTCACTCTTGCCTTTGCTGGTAATTTTCTCTAAAAAAGATAAACAACATTGTTATCATGGGTATCAGACTGAGTATGATTCATTATTCCATTAAACTTTTTTCACCTGTATCTGATTTTTTTTCATTGCTGCTTCAGCCTGCTGTATCGTAGAAGACTCTCCAGAATTAGGTCTTGATATATCATTTGATGGCTGTGATTCTACATACTGAAAAATTTCTGGTTTAGTCAGCTCATGAACAAAAAATGAAACAAATACACATACTTTTTCAACGTAAGGTACTGGAATCGATCCTTTAAGACCTCTGCTATTTATTGCAGTCCACCACTGATCTTCATCCTTAGATACTATCGTTAATATATCCCCTTTCTTGAAATCGAGATCATCAGGATCCTGAAAATTAAAATGTACATTCAAACAAATCTCAAATCAAAAGCTGGGAGAATAGTCATCTTTTTCCTATAGACATTTTAATGTAGCAGAAATCTTTGGATTACTAAATCTAAATAAAAACATTTCATACCTGACCAATGAAATCATATTTAGCTATAACTTTTTCAACTCTTCTAGAAGCAGTCCTAATCAAAGGTGTGGTATCTAAGTAATGCAATTTGTAAAAAGCAAGTAACTCTGGCAAATTAGCAAAGTCTTGATCTCCAATTCTATAAGTAATTCTATCATCATGTTGTAATTTATTAATAATATAATGGCTAACACGACTATCTTCCCTGCAAAGAAATGGTGTATTATTTCCACTATCAATGTAGCAATGAATGGTATCTTACTTGACACAAAGCACAAAGTCTCCAATGCATGTAGAACTATCTCGGACAAGAAAAACACCTCCTTCTCTCTCAGCCTCAAGCAAATCATTAGCTTCCTGCCGAGACATGTGGCCAAAATACCAACTAAAATGTAAACAAATTAAGACATACCTCTTAATTAATGTTATCAACGTTAGTCATACAAATAGAAAAGAAAACTCACCTTGATTTATCTTCAGGATCAAATGAACCAGCCATTTTTTCTAATATTTATATTTCCAACTTATTCACATATTTCGAATACGCGTCCTAAAGTTAATGTTCAATGCAGAACTTAATCACACATACTTACTCATTAATCTGTTTATGTTCAGTCTGGTAGATTTAAATTAACTCTTTAATTAGCACTTAACCTTAATTTCTACGAGGCGAATATGGAAGAATATGTACAGCAAATTCGTTTCAAGCAGCCTACTTTTAAATAATGGAAATTTTGGATTTACATGGAGTTACTTCATATATTTTCAATTATTTTGCGAAAATAAAACTCTGACAACGAAAACATGGCGCAGCAGTTTTGACAGTTACCAGACTTTGACAACCTCTAATAGTTTCAGTACTGCCAACTACGTGGGAGTAGTAGTCGGATTCATAGACTAACTATGGTCGGATTTACTCGGGGAAAGTCGGTGAGTGATAAAATTCAAAATTGTATCATATCATGCCAATATTTAGCAGGAGGAAATGATTTTCCATTTCCTGTTCTTTTTAGAAGAGTTTAGGAATATTCGGTGTTATTTGAATGGGGAAAGAATTAATGTATCTTCAAATAAACAATGATTTATTCAACTGGAACAATAAAATCATAAATTTGTAATTATTTACAAAGAAGCTGTAGCTTTGTAACGTCTATATACTTTTATAAGAACACTTCCTTTCTTAATGTTTTTAAAGAATTGTACGGCCTCAAGGTGGGTCATGTTTTGAAATGAATGTCCATTTACTGATAAGATTTTATCTCCTGCAAAAAAAAAGATTAGAATGAGAACGAATAAGCTGTGAATTTTTTTTACCTGGAAGGAGTTTTCCACTTTCAGCGGCCTGTCCATTTTCGAAAATGGACTTTACAAATATTCCTATGGGTCCTCTAACTGAATCTTTTCCTCCAACGATGGAAAATCCTAAAGATTTCATTTTTGGCCCCTTTGTGAAAGTAATTAATAAATTCGAATTATGATCCTCATGTTCTTTCTCTATGGTGTAATTCAATTGGCGGTCACTGTTTTGCAATTGAATTTTTCCTTGGGAAGTCTTTTTATCTCTCTCTTCACAAAATGTAACTCTTGTCTCATCGTCTTCTAAATCTACTTTACACTTCGAAGTTTTATAACTTCTGTTTGTTGGTTTTCTAAAAATGAAAAGTTCGTTTTCTGTTGTCGATCTTTCTATACTATCGCCGAACGTTACTCTCGTTTCATTATTATCGAAATGTGTTTTATTTTTGGGGGTTCCAGAAACGATAATATCAGTGAATTTTCTGGAGTGAGTTACTTGTTCGTTAATATTCCTGTTTTCATAAGGTTTCTTATTCGTTTCTGTTGTATTTAATGATTCATTTAGAATATCACCTAAAGAAATCTTCTTTTCAGTTTCTACTCGATTGTCCAGATCTGCGCATTCGATTTTACTCAATCTATTTTTCTCTTCTCTTTTAATGTTCGGACTTTCTAACTGTATAGAGCTACTCCTCTTCAAACTTCTCAAATTCTTCTCCGAAGGACATCTGGTAATCAGTAATTCTAACTCTCCATTTTTGGGGTCCAACACTTGTTCGGGTGCTTGAGCTGTCAGTAATTCAGTGTGTACACCATTTATTTTCACAATTTCGTCGCCTACCTCCAACTTTCCACAGCTGTAAATAAAAATTAATTGGAATTTTTCAGTACAATTAAAAATTAAATGTCAGCTTCAGTGTAACAATTTATGTACAATATTCTGTCAATATACTGTAAGTAAGAGATACTCACTTGAAGGCGATTGAACCCGGTACTATCCCCTCAATGTAGACAGTGGAGTCTTGACCACTATCATTTTTGTATTTGATATTGATTCCTATTGATTTTTTGTCGAGAACTTTCAATCTGACATACTTGAATTCCCTGTCTTTAGCAATTTTCGAAGCTTTTGTGATGGACAAGTTGCTAAGTTGATCACAGGCGTCCGTCATATCTCCTGAATCCCTATTGATACACGGTTCAATTTTTTTCCTGAGGATTCTTTCATTTTTTTCAGGCTCTCTAGTTCGCTTGCCAGAATGAATATCCTCCGTGTCGTTCGAGAAATTCGATTTGAAAGGTTTGAAGCTGAAGAAACCTGAGTCGATAGAACTTCTGTCTGATTTATCCTTTTCTACTCCGGAAGTTATACAGGGTGTGTTTTTATTTTCAGTCGTCAACACTGGGTTTTCTTCATTTATTCTATTTTTCGTGTCAGTCTCATGAAATGAACGGGAATACTTGAGATTGCTTTTTTTGCACCTATCCAAAGAAGAAATACTCAAAATGGAAACATCACTATCGTATTCGGTATCGCTCGCTGTGAATAAAGATGAATTTGACGAGTCGCTACGCTTGTAACGTTTATATTTGAAAAAATTTGAAATATTCGTTAAAGTTCCAGTTGAGGAACTTTTCGATCTCAATCTTTCACTTTCGTCATCCGATTCGGATTTACTTGACCTTCTGGTAAATATGTTCAACATTCTGCTAAAATGTGACGTTTTCTTTTGTTTTTTCTCTTTTTTTTCTCCTTCTTCCGAGCAAGTTGTCAGCGAATCTACAAAATTTTTGAATTCTTCAGTATCAGGCTGCATTATCATAAGATAATCCATGAGCTGCTTTTCGCTGAGTTGGTAGTTCGCCGATAGCACATTCTTATTTCTTTTCGTATTTTCTTTACGTAAGGTCATGGTCTTGCTCGGTTCCTCATTGTCAGTAATAGCTTTGTACTTGTCGTATATACCCCTCAAATCATCCTTGGAACAACTATCACCAAATTTGTCGAATAAACATTGCAATTCCATTTTTCCGGCAGATTTTCTCTTGCCAGCTTGATTCCTGTTTGGACTGGGAGCATTGAAAACGGCTTCCGTGGATTCGTGCTTTCTGAGCTTGTCTATTGTTTTTCCAACTTTGATACCCCATGTCGATAAATCTGAAAGAACATTACTCAGCATTATAATAATATACAGAAATAATAGCTATAGAAGCAAAAAATTCCATTCGTCAAAATGAACCATTTCACGAAAGATTTCCCACATAAAAGTTTCAAAATAAAGAAGTTGAAAATATCAATTAAATTGATCTTAATACGCACGAAGCCGGACCTGAACTAAAACACTTCGAAGCATTCGTGACCTTCACCGCGTCGCGAGATTTTTACAAGTGGGAAACAGGCCCGGATTTCTTGATTTATAGAGTGAAAGTTCTTGATTTTTTTCTGAAATATTTAATTTAATGACTTTCTACCTTCTGTTAAAGATGAAGATTCATCTTCGAAAACACCCTGTGCATAGAAAACAAAGTTATAAATTAATACGATACTTACTTGTATTCAAATCCATGCTTGACTGGAATTAAATATTGAAGAATTCGCCCTTCTCTTACAAATGCCTACGTATACCCTAAAAAAAAATAATTTTTCGATTAGAATTGATCAGCTGACTAATGAATCAAATCATGACTGTCTCAACTGGTTCTTTTTCGATAACAAAAAGTCCATTTGGCTGCAGTTGCCTGAGCACAAGTTAATATCCTCGGTTGACCGTATTTGGATTGGGTTGAAGAATGCATGCAATGATTCATCTGAGCAGATATTTCGAATACAAATAGGATATATTTCTGCGAGTATATAAATGGGATTTAAGGTACCTCCTTTTCAACAATATACCTATAATACCAATTATTGAATAGCTAAGTTCATTGAGGTAGGTTCACATCTTGTAATCTTTGTTTCACAGATAAGAGAAGCTTAAAAAGACGTTAGGGTCGTTAAGTTAAATCCTTAAGATAGTTTTGTTTGATATAACGTTTTTTTAACTGTCACTATCCGAATATCCTCCACAATTTCTGTCATGCGCAATTTAAGAGGGTGGTGAGAAATATCGTCGATTTTTAAATTCTTTGACATATAGAGCGTATTTCACTTTGAAAGGTAAGTAGTTATTTTGGATAAAAAGCTGGGAAAAATATAAATAGGGTAGGAACAAATATTAATTTTATTACCTGTAAGAAGGAGCGCTCGATAATGGTGCAATTACACATTTCCAATTTCTAGGGAAATACTTATACTACGTTTTACATAATCCTCCTTCGCGCGACGAGATCTACTCGCACTCGACAATTTTTTTCTAAGTTCATAAGCTCTTGATTATACGCCAAGAAATAAAAACAGATGCCTAATTCGTTTATTTACTAGAAATACACATTTATTCACAAGAATTTCTGGCGTATGATTAACACTGGAATGAATCATATCAATTTCTCGTACTGCCCGGATTTAAAATTTAAATTTGATATTCCTACTCTTCGTAGGAGAACTGCGAATTTGATTCATTTCCGGCAACCGGAAGCGGTCTATAAATAACGAGCGTTCAAGAAGAAAACGTGATCGAATAAGATATATCGGCTTTTGTTAGTAATTTCTTTCATACTTTATTTATGCATAAAGTAATAAAAGCCGAAGTGGTGTAGGTATACCAGATGAAAAACATACGTTGGAGAGCTAACATTCTTCTTATTTACAAGGTGAGTTGTTAAAGATTCAGCATTCCAATAAACCTACAGTTTTGATTAGTTTATTTTTGAATTGATCCATTCTTTCAATCACTGTTACATGTGGTAATTAGGCAACTACAAACATAATTAATAAAAATATGGATTATTGAACGTACGAAATCAATAAATGGGACCGCAAAAAATGTTTCCACAAGAACAACTGAGTTTATCTGCTAACTGAATATCAACAGTGGTAGGAAGTTTGTGTAGGTAGTGTAATCTGGAATTATTAATTTACCTGTCCACAATATTCACGTTTATTTACCACTCTTGACTCCACAAATGCGAACTGCCACATGTTGTCTATCAGATCGAACGACTCGACACGATATGTTGTTTTTCTAATTGAATTTTCCCCGAAGGAGATTATTATCAGGAGAGCGCGGCCTCAGTTTGTATTTGCAGGATGAAATGGGGTATATGGAAAAATCGCCACCTCAATGCTCCCACAGCTGACAATATTTTGAATTCTCTCTTTTAGTGTGAAATCTTTAATTGACGCTCTTTTCGAATAAAATTAATATCTACGCCGTATCGATTTTATCAGGCAAATGTAACATTTCGGAAATGAGACAACAAACGTATCTGCTGCAAAACCATAACATAACCATTAATTCATTACTCCCTCCAGGAATATATGACACTCCATACTGGACTACTTCCTACGGAGAGTTTAAATTGCAAAACACCCAATAATTAATGAATGTATTGAATTTTTTAATGTTTTCTTAACCTTGTTGCATGTCTTATTCCTCGTCGAAGATGTGGGCAATATAAAACACAATCATTAACAACACCAACACCATGCCCGTGTGTGAAAGTATAGGTGCACACTGCGGAAAAATAGGAAAATATTGATGCAAGTCTCTTCTTATAGTCGGATTGAAACAACATTAATTCAATTGAATCTTATCATCTTTCCTTCGGTAAACCTACGAATCAAATCCCAATTTACGATTAGCATTGCAAACATGATAAGTTATACTCATATTCCACAATTATTGCTACAGAAACAAAATGTATGTTTATACTATGATCTGACTATTTCAAATAAATTTGTGCATTGAACGTGCGTTTTGATTTCCGAACTATAAAATGTTTCAAAATCGCGAGTCCGTAATCTTTAAACCTTTGCAACTTATGGGATTCGAATCCTGACCTCATCTTCATCTTCAACGCTGTACTGAACATTTTGTGGAAAAATTATGAATATAGAAAATGAGATTTTCTCGTTGTTTAGGTATTTCCTTTCATTACGATTAAATTAATTCTGTATAATGTAAACAGTGGAATTTCATTGAAAATGTTAAAGTTTGGGTGCGCTTTCATTAAAATCCAAACATCTAATCGATTGCTATTATAATTTTGTGTAATGTGTTATATATAACAAGGGAGAACGAGTCAATTTCGAGAATGGTCAGGTAAGTCAATTGGAATAAATTTCAAAATCAGATAAACCTAAGATGATCACTTTAAGATGAAATATGATTTTGGAAAATCATGAGATTATATGAAAAATCTATCAAGCCGTTTCGGCTGTAGGTACATAGTGAAAAATTGGCATACATACACTCCATAAACATTACCCTCCCACCGCAAATATTATTTCATGATATATTTTGTAAGCTATGAAGAAATAAGATGACTGCATTACCTATTTTTTTTTCAAAAGTTAAAAAATCGGTAAATATAATACGGCGTTGCCGCTATCAATTTTGTGGCTTGTTATATGTTGAGGTCTATTCCTCCATAGAAATATCCACAGAACACAAATATAAATATCTATGGTTTCATATATATATATGTTCTGTGGTTTCACATTTCTCCTCACAGAAAAATAATATTACCACAGAGCAGGTCTGTCACACAGAACATATGTTTGAAGTCGATCACAGAACATATATATCGGAGCCATAGACGTACTATCCATGATAAGTCTATGATCGGAGACAAGAAATGTTTTCTGTGTTACTCGCTCTACTCTAATAGGCACAAACTAAAGATCAAAACGCCCCCTTTCGGTAAACATTCCAAACTAGAAAATGAGTACTGTTTTGAGATCTTGTATATTTCGCGTGCTTTTGAGCTATAATATTTTGTTTCATATCCAGGTATTCTTGAGGGATATTTAGAAGTTTTTATCGTGTTCTGAGCAGATTAATTAGTGTTGAAATAAAAATTGTTGAGAAGGTATTTATCTGGTGTAATTCATTTAAAATATTTTTCACAAAGTTATCATGTTTCAGGTCGTTTGAGTTTTATACTCTGGTGCAGTTTTAACTGATGAGAAAGGTTAATACCATAAATATCAAGAGTGTTATGAAATTGATCAGCGTAATTCAAGATACTGAGCTGCGCCTTTATCATTCTGTAAGAGAGAAATAAACTAATAAAGTGAGGTGAAGTATCTGAGCGAAGTGATTCATGTTTTAATGCTAATATTACATATAATTTTAGGCCTGTGCATTGATTATAGAACCATGAGTAAGCTATATAAGTACTAGTTCTGACAAAAACTGTATTCAATTGTAACTGTTGTGATTTCAATTGCTCTTCAAGGAAAAATGAACACCGGTCGGTATATACGTTTTCATGAATTTCCTAATAGCGACCACTCACGTAGAGTCCAGAGCCTGGCAGCCCAGGCGTTTTATGACCTTTTATGACACTTTCGCACCCAGCATCCCATGGACGCTCGCAAAGAATCTACGTGAATGGTCCGCGGGCTTCCGCTTGAGCGTCCGAAGACTCCGAAGCGTTCGGGATTCCACGTTCTTGGACGCCGGTGATTACAAGGAAACACCATACACAGATCTTCATATTTGTCATATCGCATCAGAACTTATTCACATTCAGATCATAGTTTATGGCAGATGTAAATCTTTTTGTGTTGCTATTTTGTAGTATATTCCCATGAAAATAAAGAACATTCAGAATAATCATTTATTTCCATAATGTTCATCGAATTCCTCTCGAAATATAGATCCAATTATAGGGAAAAAAGCCAATTTCTACCCCAGAATTTTATAAACTCGACACTGCATTGTCAATATACATCAATTTACAGAAATTCTTCACAAAGTCATAACGAGATAAAAAAAAACACTTAAAATAATCTGTTTTACATATCAAAACAACTTAGCTTTTTAGAAGAGTACTCGTTTTCCTCCATGTTTGTTTACAGTCAGCAGCGCCCTCATCGGTGGTTTAAATCGCCAGGGAGATGATGTTCTATGATAGTATCTATGAATCTTTTTTATCTATGACCATAGACATAGATTGAGACTCTATTTCTATGTCTATGACATTATATGTAGGTTATGGATTCGTAAAAAAATTAACATTTTTTGGGAGTAATAAAATTTGAAAATTTATGAAAGAAATGTACAAAATTATCACAACTTCTATCCTTGTTTCAATTTTAGTATCAAAGTCTTATTCAAACGATGTACTTGGATGTGGTGGATTCGTCAAAAGTCATGTTCAAATTGATTTTTCCAAAGTAGAGGTTAAGTTGTAAGAAAGTTCTTGAGAAATTTCCACGTATCATCGTTTCAATCTACATATTTCTATTCTCAGGCTAACGAAACAAGGAATCTTGAAAGATCAAACCAGTTGTGCTCCTAACAATGGATATTATTTCCTCCCTATATATGATAAGGGCGAATACATTATTCAGGTTGGTGGTAAAGGGCAATTCAAGTATATTTAAATTTTATTCTTATTTTTCCTCAGTTAAATCCTCCTCCAGGATGGAGTTTCAATCCAAATAGTGTCGAGTTATTGATCGACGGACTGAATGATGCTTGTAGCAAAGGAAATGATATTAATTTCAGCTTCAAGGGATTTGGCATTACAGGAAGAGTAAGTCAGGTTTTGATTTCTTGAAAGAATATAAGAAATTTTATGAGATATTTTGAGGTTGAAAACCATGGAGATGCCACTAATGGACCAGAAGGGGTTATAGTTGAATTGAAATCTGAAACAGAAATTAGAAAGACTGAAACAAGTGAAAATGGAGTATTCTCATTCACACCTGTGTATCCTGGAAATTATAAAATCCAAGTAGAACACCAAAGGTAATACTTATAATTTAAAAGTTTCCTGTTGTACATCCAGATGTTCTAGATGGAAATTTTTGAAGAAAGAACTTCAAGTTAAGGTCACAGAGGGAAACACTGAACTACCTGCAGGTAGTTTTATAATCCATGGTTACAGTGTTTCTGGATATGCAAGAAGTAAAGAAGAAGCTGTTGCAAACACTACTATCCTATTATTTAATGAAAACAAAGAGGTAGGGACATTTCCAAATGCAATGCATGGACTTTTTTAGAAATTTTTATATTTTCAAGGTTGATAATGCAGCACTCGGTTGTGATAATTCCTTATTGGATGAGTGGGGTCAAACAAAAAAACCAGTTTGTGCAGTTGTAACTAATTCATTGGGGCGTTACATTTTTCCATCTGTAGTTGTGGGAAAATATTATGTTGCCCCATTTTATCAAAACCAAAATATGGATGTGGAACCATCTAAGATTGAACTGATAATTTCACACACAGATGTAGAACTTGAAAGAAGTTTCGAGGTAAATCTACTATACTTCAATAGTGTGAGGAAATTGTGCTTGATACTCATAATTATAATTTCTAGGTCATTGGTTTCAGTGTATCAGGAAAAGTAATTCAGTCTCACGATCAAGCTCACGGATTACCAAATGTTGAAATCTATATGAATGACAGGTTAATAGCTAAGACTGATGCAAACGGTTATTACAGATTAGAAAAACTGAAAACTGGAGTTATCAAAATAAATGCAAAAGTTGGTACGTTGTAGACTAAATTTAGAAGACACAATCTAACACATCAACAAAATCTTGACAATTTATGAGTCATATTTATTTGGGTTCATATCAAAATATGGGCATAATTTGCTGTGTGTTTGAATTCATATTATTAGCCCATTTTACAAATAGCCATCTTTTGAATGATAATCAAAGTTTAAACCTTTCAACCTCAAATGATAATTCTTTTTAAATTTATTATTGTTATGTATCGGGAGCCCTTTATCAACTACAACAAAAAAATCGAAAATTATTCGAATAGAAATTTATTATTCAAATGTGACGTTTTGTATCTTCAATAATAAGAGAAACAATATTTTCACTCTAATATGCATAATCAGCATCTTGATATTGAAGGATTTAAGTCCAAATAAGATGTAAATAGCAATAAAATGTTTGAAGAAATATAATGCCATTTTGTGAGGTATGCATATATTCAAAAAGAATTATTGTTTACCCAGGTTGGTTTTCTTTTTCTATCAAAGAAGCTTAAAATCACTTGTCATATAAATAACAGAATTGTAATAAATTTAATCTTTGTGATCTGCCTTCAATTCTCATGCAAAATTGAATTTTTCCAGAAAGTATGTTATTTGAAGAAATTTCAATCAAAGTGAGTCCAAATATTCAAAACCTGCCACCTATTGCTCCCTCAGCTTTCAAAGTCTGTGGTAAGGTAGAAAGTATTCAGTCTCATGTGGTCACAATAGTGAAAGTGGGTTCTACATTTTTGAAGAATGTGCAGAGTGATCCAAAAACTGGTAGATTCTGTGAGTATTTGCCAAAAGGAACATATGGAATCCAGGTTCAAGTAAAAGATGCAGATAAAGAAAATGGATTGCAGTAAGTTGTACAAAATTAATGAGTTTTTGAGTCCAATGAAAGTTTAAATATTGCAGATTTCATCCAACATCTCACAATATTGAAGTATTCAGGGAAAATAATGAAATTATAATTTTCTCACAGTTGAAAGCAACTGTTTCTGGAAAGTTACAGTTATATCATGATAAGGACTACCAGAGTTTTAAAGTATTTTTGAATCCATTACAGAGTTCTAACAAAAAAACAGTTTCAGTAGAGTTGAAAGGTGCAATTTATGAAATTAATTTTTTTATATGTAGTGTCTTATTATTGTCTTTCAGGACAAAATTATAAATTCACTGATGTGTATCCTGGTTCATACAGACTCAGTTTATCACCAAATAGGTTTTGTTGGGTGAAGGACACCAATGATATCGTCATAAATTCTATCAGTGTAAATGCTCCAACTTTTACACAAAGTGGATACTCTGTCAAGTTCATCTCTTCTCATAATACCAAGGTAAAAATTTGTCATATTTGATTGTGCCAGTCTTCATTTTAACAAGAGACCCTCTTTGCTTTTTGTAATTTCGAAATTTGAGCCCAAAATGGTCTCGAACAATCACTGATGAAGAATCTGTGGTCAAATTCAATTCTGTCCGCTTGGCCAGCCATTAGAGGAAATTATTGATAACATCATCTTGTTTGCAGATATCTTATAAACTTTTGGAAGATTCAATAAAAGAAGATATAGAGATCAAGAAAGGAGAATCAACATATTGCTTGCCTAAGGATGGTTCATATTCATTCCAGTGCTTGGGTTGTCATACTTATCCCAAAAATACCTTCACCTTTAATACTCAATCAGAAAACAATGAGATTAAATTAGATGCTATATCTCATCTTAACAGCATATGTATTGCCTCTACAGTTAATCATGGCCCAGTGACAGTTTCAATTGATGTTGAGGGTGAAAAATTAATAAGGGGGCCTTTACCATACGAAAATGGTTGTTACATGCTTCAAATTCAACTTCAGCCAGAAGCAAATGCCGTCATTTTGCCTCAATCGGAAACTTATTATTTTAAACCCCAAATGTTTTCAATAAAAGGAAAGAATGATTGTTTCCAATGGGGTCAAATTTTTGAAGCAATCAAGGGGCATGTTTTTAAAGGAAAAATTGTACCACCTCTTCCTGGTACATTGATCTCTTTAGAAGATGAAAATGGTGAGACTTCTGTAACTGAAACTGATGGTTTAGGTTTCTACAAGTTTCCACCAATGGAAACGTCGAAAAATTACAAATTATCTGCTAAAAAGGATTCTTACCAACTTGTGGGGCCATTGGAAAATGGGGATTTCACTGCTTATAAATTGGCTCAAGTAATTGTGACTGTTTTGGATGAGAACAAATCACCACTCCAGGTGACCTAATATTTTATAATCGGTTTTCTTATTAATCATTAGCTACAACATTTCGATGATTCTTATTCTATATTTCAGGGTGCTCTCCTGTCTCTCTCAGGTGGCCTCAGTTATAGAAGTAATTTGCAAACAGATGAGCAAGGCATAATAACTTTCGATTCATTAAATCCTAGCGAATATTATTTGAGACCAATGATGAAGGAATACAGTTTTCAACCAACATCAAAAATAATAAATGTCAATGAAGGAGAAACTATAAATATCAGTTTGATGTAAGAACCACAAGTTGTATTCCAACTTCAATTCATTAAATTTATCTTTTCAGTGGAAAAAGGATTGCCTACAGTGCTTTTGGTATTGTGACATCCTTGAATAAAATTCCAGAGCAAAATGCTGTGGTAGAAGCAGTAGGTGTTGAAAATTGCAGTCATCTTACAGAAGAAACAAAAGCTGAATATAATGGTAGATTCAGAATCAGAGGTTTGCAGCCATTTTGCACCTACCATTTGAGAGCAAAAGATTCTTCAATTGAACAGGGCATCCCTGAATTCATTGAAATGAAGGTGAGTGTAATGTACACATTTCTTATTCTTTGCAGCTTTCATGTTTGTGTATAACAAGTGTTCAGAAAAATCGACGATCATTGTGTCGAATCTAGTCGTTTCATGATAATAAATGAAACTAGTGAATATCTAATTAACTAAGCCCTACTTTCAAATTTTAGCCTACTTGACCTCAAATTCCTCTGATTTTCCCGAAATTTTTTCAGTCTCTCTATTCTGGTATGCTTAAATGGCTTTCATTCTTTTTTCAGAGCATTATTGGCGATGTTATGGATGTACATCTAATTGTCCTGAGGTCTAATAAGCACACAAAAGTGCTTGTGAGAATTAATACAGATGTCCCAGAATACTCGAAACACCTGAAATTAAATGTGTACCTGAAAGGTTCATTATCAACGCCAGTCTTCAGTTCGAAGTTGGATATGAGCAAATTAATATCGGATTACAATCCTGGAATATTTATATACCTTCCACCACTTCCCAGAGATGGAAAAACCTATGTTATTCAAATGGAGCCTGCAACTAATCAAAATGTGAAATGGTTGACTCAGAGTGTTTCTTTTGTCACAGATTCTTCATTCAAATCTATGCAAATGGAATTCTCCATCAAATCAAGCAATACAGAACAGCAAATCAAGCAAACTTCTGTTTGGAGCCTAATTCTTATTATTGTTACTCTGCTCATTGCATATAACATTGACATTGTCATTAGATTAGCAAATGAGAAATTTAATCTGAAGTTGAATTCCTTGACAACTTTCTTGAAACTGAAAATTCCTGCAGCTACAGATTATCCAACGACTGAAGTAGATATTGACCAAATTGTTCAAAATATTAATTCTGTGAAAAAGAAGACTAAACGTAGTTCTTAATTAAGTTATTTTGAAATGATTGTAAAACCTTTTTTGTATTTTAGTTCAAAGGCATATTTTTTCAATGTGTACCTAGCAAGCAAATGATTATTTCTCATTTTAGACAGAGAATTGAAATTTATTTCATTAGTTGTCTTATCAATGATTCTATTGAATTTGTTTTTGAAGCCAATCTCAAATGTGATCAGTTTCAGCTGAATAAAATGAATTTATTCTTCCAGATTGTTTGAATTCCCCCGTTCTTATTTTCAGATGAGCAGACAAACAGTGTAATAGATTCGATATACTGAATGGCTAGTAGATTTTGGCAAAGCGGGGTTGTAGGACTTTCCAATTTTAGTCTAGTTTATTGGTGCACCTGACACCGATGAAAGTCATAGAAAGATAACTGAATAATGTTCAAAGATATTCTATATCTTTGATAATGTTCTATGTGTAGGATATCAATTTTCTGTGACTTTCGATATAGACTCAGAAAATGCTTTTCGTAAAATCCCTATGGCGTTTGGAATCAACTCAAGAACATTTGTGAATAGAGTATTCTGTTGCCGACATTTCAGTGAAAAAATTATTCCTGCCGTAACTCAAACAACCTAAAACATGATAACTTTGTGTAAAATATTTGAAATGAATTACACCAGTTAAATACCTTCTCAACAATTTTTATTTCAATACTAATCAATCTGCTCAGAACACGATAAAAAGTTCTGAATATCCCTCAAGAATACCTCGATATGAAACAAAATATTATACAAAATCTCAAAACAATACTCATTTTCTTGTTTGGGCTTTTTTTATTATGGTCGCACCCTGTACAAATTTTCGAATGTGGCGCCACCTAGTGGCAGGATCCCTAATCTAATTTACACGGGTAGAGGAATCTACTTTACCGACATCGGAATAAAATTTAGTTTGACTTTTGACCGCTAGATGGCGCCACCTGCGTAATTTTTGCGAAAAATATTTTTCTCCAATTTTGGCGAGGAATGTTTCTATCGACTCTTTAGCACTTTTAATGAAAGAAAATCATAAGAAAAGGTCTCTATTACGAAGTTTTCCAATTTTAAGTCGATGAAACTCGTCTGAAGATTTTTCGACTTTTTTGTCAAAAAAAAGGACGTACGAGTGTCTATTTTCAATATAAATGTAGCTTTCAAGATCTTCTACTCTTGGAATCCAAATTCCAAGTACAACAAATAAATGTGGTACAAAGATCGGAAGTAATTACTATTGCTCTAGACACATATAACATTTTCTCGTCAACAATTTTCCTTCTCATTAATCGGAAAATGGATGTACGAGTGTTTTCTTGGTGTTTGTGGGTAGCTCTCGAGTTCCTCTTTCCGTAGACACCTCATTCGATGTATTTCTGAGAATTTATTTTTTTTCGGCATTTTTGACCAAAGGCTAACCTATGGGATTTTTTCGAAAAAATATTTTTCTCCAATTTTGGCGAGGAATGTTTCTATCGACTCTATAGCACTTTTAATGAAAGAAAATCATAAGAAAAGGTCTCTATTACGAAGTTTTCCAATTTTAAGTCGATGAAACTCGTCTGAAAATTTTTCGACTTTTATGTCAAAAAAAAGGACGTACGAGTGTCTAATTTAAATATAAACGTAGCTTTCAAGTTCTTCTACTGTTGGAATCCGAATTCCAAGTACAACAAATAAATGTGGAACAAAGATCGCAAGTAATTACTATTGCTCTAGACATACATCACATTTTCTAGTCAACAATTTTCCTTCTCATTAATCGGAAAATGGATGTAGGAGTGTTTTCTTGGTGTTTGTGGGTAGCTCTCGAGTTCCTCTTTCCGTAGACACCTCATTCGATGTATTTCTGAGAATTTATTTTTTTTCGGCATTTTTGACCAAAGGCTAACCTATGGGATTTTTTCGAAAAAATATTTTTCTCCAATTTTGGCGAGGAATGTTTCTATCGACTCTTTAGCACTTTTAATGAAAGAAAATCATAAGAAAAGGTCTCTATCATGAAGTTTTCCAATTTTAAGTCGATGAAACTCGTCTGAAGAATTTTCTCCTTTTTGTAAAAAAAAAGGACGGACGAGTGTCTAATTTCAATATAAACGTAGCTTTCAAGTTCTTCTACTCTTGGAATCCGAATTCCAAGTACAACAAATAAATGTGGAACAAAGATCGCAAGTAATTACTATTGCTCTAGACATACATCACATTTTCTAGTCAACAATTTTCCTTCTCATTAATCGGAAAATCAAACTCAAACAGCCTAAAACATGATAACTTTGTGAAAAATATTTGAAATGAATTACACCAGTTAAATACCTTCTCAACAATTTTTATTTTTTCAATGCTAATTAATCTGCTTAGAACACGATAAAAACTTCTAAATATCCCTCAAGAATACCTCGATATGAAACAAAATATTATAGCTCAAAAGCACGCATAATATACAAAATCTCAAAACAATACTCATTTTCTTGTTTGGACTTTTTTATTATGGTCGCACCCTGTACTAATTTTCGAATGTGGCGCCACCTAGTGGCAGGACCCCTAACCTAATTTACACGGGTAGAGGTATCTACTTTACCGACATCGGAATAAAATTTAGTTTGACTTTTGACCGCTAGATGGCGCCACCTGCATAATTTTTGCGAAAAATATTTTTCTCCAATTTTGGCGAGGAATGTTTCTATCGACTCTTTAGCACTTTTAATGAAAGAAAATCATAAGAAAAGGTCTCTATTACGAAGTTTTCCAATTTTAAGTCGATGAAACTCGTCTGAAGATTTTTCGACTTTTTTGTCAAAAAAAAGGACGTACGAGTGTCTATTTTCAATATAAATGTAGCTTTCAAGATCTTCTACTCTTGGAATCCAAATTCCAAGTACAACAAATAAATGTGGTACAAAGATCGGAAGTAATTACTATTGCTCTAGACACATATAACATTTTCTCGTCAACAATTTTCCTTCTCATTAATCGGAAAATGGATGTACGAGTGTTTTCTTGGTGTTTGTGGGTAGCTCTCGAGTTCCTCTTTCCGTAGACATCTCATTCGATGTATTTCTGAGAATTTATTTTTTTTCGGCATTTTTGACCAAAGGCTAACCTATGGGATTTTTTCGAAAAAATATTTTTCTCCAATTTTGGCGAGGAATGTTTCTATCGACTCTATAGCACTTTTAATGAAAGAAAATCATAAGAAAAGGTCTCTATTACGAAGTTTTCCAATTTTAAGTCGATGAAACTCGTCTGAAAATTTTTCGACTTTTATGTCAAAAAAAAGGACGTACGAGTGTCTAATTTCAATATAATATTCTATAATCTTCTACTCTTGGAATCCGAATTCCAAGTACAACAAATAAATGTGGAACAAAGATCGCAAGTAATTACTATTGCTCTAGACATACATCACATTTTCTAGTCAACAATTTTCCTTCTCATTAATCGGAAAATGGATGTAGGAGTGTTTTCTTGGTGTTTGTGGGTAGCTCTCGAGTTCCTCTTTCCGTAGACATCTCATTCGATGTATTTCTGAGAATTTATTTTTTTTCGGCATTTTTGACCAAAGGCTAATAACCTATGGGATTTTTTCGAAAAAATATTTTTCTCCAATTTTGGCGAGGAATGTTTCTATCGACTCTATAGCACTTTTAATGAAAGAAAATCATAAGAAAAGGTCTCTATTACGAAGTTTTCCAATTTTAAGTCGATGAAACTCGTCTGAAAATTTTTCGACTTTTATGTCAAAAAAAAGGACGTACGAGTGTCTAATTTCAATATAATATTCTATAATCTTCTACTCTTGGAATCCGAATTCCAAGTACAACAAATAAATGTGGAACAAAGATCGCAAGTAATTACTATTGCTCTAGACATACATCACATTTTCTCGTCAACAATTTTCCTTCTCATTAATCGGAAAATCAAACTCAAACAGCCTAAAACATGATAACTTTGTGAAAAATATTTGAAATGAATTACACCAGTTAAATACCTTCTCAACAATTTTTATTTTTTCAATGCTAATTAATCTGCTTAAAACACGATAAAAACTTCTAAATCTCCCTCAAGAATACCTCGATATGAAACAAAATATTATAGCTCAAAAGCACGCGAAATATACAAAATCTCAAAACAATACTCATTTTCTTGTTTGGACTTTTTTATTATGGTCGCACCCTGTACAAATTTTCGAATGTGGCGCCACCTAGTGGCAGGACCCCTAACCTAATTTACACGGGTAGAGGTATCTACTTTACCGACATCGGAATAAAATTTAGTTTGACTTTTGACCGCTAGATGGCGCCACCTGCGTAATTTTTGCGAAAAATATTTTTCTC
This sequence comes from Adalia decempunctata, assembly GCA_951802165.1. Classification (NCBI taxonomy): domain Eukaryota; kingdom Metazoa; phylum Arthropoda; class Insecta; order Coleoptera; family Coccinellidae; genus Adalia; species Adalia decempunctata. Next base: position 6,895,226 of record OX637704.1, on the reverse strand, counting down.
CAATTTTGGCGAGGAATGTTTCTATCGACTCTTTAGCACTTTTAATGAAAGAAAATCATAAGAAAAGGTCTCTATTACGAAGTTTTCCAATTTTAAGTCGATGAAACTCGTCTGAAGATTTTTCGACTTATTTGTCAAAAAAAAGGACGTACGAGTGTCTAATTTCAATTTAAACGTAGCTTTCAAGTTCTTCTACTCTTGGAATCCGAATTCCAAGTACAACAAATAAATGTGGAACAAAGATCGAAAGTACTTACTATTGCTCTAGACATATATCACATTTTCTCGTCAACAATTTTCCTTCTCATTAATCGGAAAATGGATGTACGAGTGTTTTCTTGGTGTTTGTGGGTAGCTCTCGAGTTCCTCTTTTCGTAGACACCTCATTCGATGTATTTCTGAGAATTTATTTTTTTTCGGCATTTTTGACCAAAGGCTAACCTATGGGATTTTTTCGAAAAAATATTTTTCTCCAATTTTGGCGAGGAATGTTTCTATCGACTCTTTAGCACTTTTAATGAAAGAAAATCATAAGAAAAGGTCTCTATCATGAAGTTTTCCAATTTTAAGTCGATGAAACTCTTCTGAAGAATTTTCTCCTTTTTGTAAAAAAAAAGGACGGACGAGTGTCTAATTTCAATATAAACGTAGCTTTCAAGTTCTTCTACTCTTGGAATCCGAATTCCAAGTACAACAAATAAATGTGGAACAAAGATCGCAAGTAATTACTATTGCTCTAGACATACATCACATTTTCTCGTCAACAATTTTCCTTCTCATTAATCGGAAAATCAAACTCAAACAGCCTAAAACATGATAACTTTGTGAAAAATATTTGAAATGAATTACATCAGTTAAATACCTTCTCAACAATTTTTATTTTTTCAATACTAATTAATCTGCTCAGAACACGATGAAAACTTCTAAACATCCCTCGAATGTGGCGAAACCTAGTGAAAGGACCCCTAACCTGGTAGAAGGACGTACCAGAGTTTTATTTCAATATAAACGTTGCTTTAGAGGTCCTCTACTTTTTAGAACCCCATTAAATGTTTATGCGATCACTTCTGGGATCATTTGATTCTTCGATATATAGCCAAATTGAAAGTCTAGGTACCGAAATGTTCATGTATGGGAACTAACTTTACCGATAGTAGAAAGTAGTTAGGCTTTTGGCTACTATATGGGGCCATGTTTGACTTACTGCCCCATTTGTTTGCTAGATGGCACCTCAATTTGTCAAGTTGTAATTCTATACCAATTATTTAGACCAGTGTATCGCTACCAAATATGATGACTTTAGGAAAAGAAATAAAAATAAATCGCTAGAATAATTTATTATAAATCTGTAGAATAACATTAAGGTGCCAATACTATCACAATGGTCAATGGGTATAATCTTTTTTGCCCTAAAAGTGCGCAAAGTGGTTCATAATTTGTTTTGAGATTTTCTTGACGAAGAACTGGGACATGTAAACCAGGAACTGCAAATTCGATTTTCTAATTTGGTTCCTTACTTACGTTGTCATCTGTTGCCAATGGAGTTTCTCCCCAGAGTCCAGAGTTGCTATAAATCGTAAACAGATTTGTATGAGGAAGAGGCGTACCTGAAAAATCAGAGAAATACATTAACATATATGTATAAGGGGAACGTATTATAAGCATATAGCTTATTGCTGAGAAGAATTAACTGGATAAGTCTACGTTTCGTCCCGGCTCCGCTCTTTGGACTCATCAGATTGGTCAATAATTGAGCGGAGACTGCCAATGACGTAGGAGTTGCCATGCTCTCAGCGAGCGAGGATACCAGAATCGTATGTGAGGTTAAAAGCAAAATAAACCCACGCAACTGATCACGTCGGGATTACCAATTTAGAGCGGGTTGCTACAAAGAAAAATCAGGTTTATATTTCGTCTCGACTCCGCTCATTGGACTCATCAGATTGGCAATTATGAGCGGAGCCTGGTGTTGTCCTGCAAAGGACAACAAATATTCATATCCCCGAAACTATTGGGCCTTCATGTATAATTTTTTCAGCGAAATGTCGATAACGAAATACTCTATTCAGTATTCACACACGTTAACGAATCGAAACATTTAGACGTCAGGATTTCACAAAATCGAAATGATCAGAGGTTTTTTTTTCATTCTACCTTAGACAAAGTCTAAGCTTCGAACAAATATTCATATCTCCGATATCGCCGTCAGGATCCCACAAAAAGAAAAAATCTGAGGTTTTTCTCCATAAAAGAAACAAATTTTCACTTTGAACAAAAATTCATATCTCCCTAACTATAAGGTCTGGATAAATAACTTTTTCAGCGGAATGTCGACAACGAAATATTCTATTCACACACATTAACAAATTGAATCAGTCAGCGAAATAATCAGAGGTTTTTTTCATAAAAAAAATTTCTACTTCCAACAAATCAAACTGAATCATCTGCCAAATATTGAATTCTGAAACAATTGCATCAGGTGTTCCACGAAAACCAAATTTTTCAAATCCGTTTCTGATTCCAGCTATTGTTTGCATTTACCATCCTTTTTCTATTATGGCAGCAACGTTTCTGAATCCAAAGAGCCATAAAAATATTTGTATGGCAACTTGATTCGTGCATCATACACTTGTTGAAAAGAAAGTATTCATTTTCAACAAGGCTTTCCGTCAATTCTGTTTTCTGGGCAAAAAAGCATGAATTCATTTAAGAAAAAATGAGATCTCATGTGAAAATGAACAACGAACTGAATGAGAATGAAAACATGATACGTATTTTTATAAATGTATTCCTAAGTATTCCAATATACAATTTGCTGTATAATCTCATCTTCGAAAATCTGCAAAAATAAATCAAACACTGGTCATGGTTACATATTAAAATGGAGACTAGAAAAATACATGAGAAATATTATAAATATTAATATAATATCTCAACAGTTTGTTGGATGGTATCTCCAATCTTCCCTACTATACATATATTGGAAGTACCAATGTGCTTTATTTCGTTTGATTTTACGAAAATTTACTCTGTCAAACCACCATCTGGCTTTTTCATTGTTTCTTCTGATTTCAGTTCTTCCGCCAATTAAGTTTGAATACCATTCACCAGTAATTGTATTATAATCATCGAGAATACTAGTCCTATTTTTCCTTTGGCTATGACCAACCTCAATAGTCTTCATTTTATTCAAACGAATTTGACTTCTACCTTTTGATGGTCTATTATTTTCATTTTGGAATTTAGATTGAACATCCTTGTTTTTGAACTCCTTAATTTTTTTTTCTTGTGATGATTCAGACTCATACTTCTTTCTAAAACGTCCCATATTTTTATATCTATCAAGTTTAATTTTTTTGTAATACGAATCATCTTTTCTTTTGAATTCACAAGCTCCATATAAGGAATCTGATTTTTTTTCTTGAAACACTTGACGTTCTCTATCTACTAATTCTGTTTCCCATTCCTCCAATCTTTCCTCCTTTTTCGCTAAATTTCTTCTCCAGTTATTCAGTTTCTCTCTCTCCATCATTAGTTTTTCTTGATATAATTTTTTTGCTTTATCGTTATGCTGACTTTTTCTCGTAGAATGGTTGTATGTTTCTTGTAAAACTTCATTCTCCTTACCCATCTTTAGATTTGTGTTATTGCTTCTCTTGTCAAACTTTTTATTAGAATAATGTTCATATTTCTTTTTGAATTTTTTCTCTTTGTACTTCACTCTTTTGGATTCATGAGTTTCTTTGAAAATATTATTAGTGTTAAACCTATTTGAATGGTGATCATTTGATTTTACATTTCCGGCAACAGAATTTCTGTGCTCTTGTTTTAAATTCTGAATTTTCTTCATCCTTTTTATGAATTTTTTCACGCATTTTTCTGTAATATAATCTTCATTGAAATTGGAACTTTCATAAATGTCTAGACAGTATTCATATATGGTCAAATTTTCCATTTTATTTGTTCGTGCTAGATCCTGACCATCAAGGTCCAAATTTTCTTTACCAAGTGCACTATCTTGATTATTGAATATGAAATATTCTAACAAAGTAAGGGCAATGTAAATAACATTCAATTTGAGATATATCATGATTAAACTCCGATGAAATTTTTCATCCTTGTGTTTATGTGCTATTGGTTTTTTAGAGAGTTTGTTAGTCGAATCATTGGCTTCTTTAGAAAAATCTCTTGGGGCCATGTCATCATTTTCACTAGTGGAAGGTGCATCTTTGTCTCTGAATACAAATGAAAAATTTGAAACATCCCCATCCGATCTAATATTTTCCTCACTCCTACAGTCCTCATTGTCTTCAGATGTAAAATTCAGAACTTCCTTAACATCCCTAGGATTATGAAGTGCACTGGGTTCATCGTGTTGTATAATAGACAGTTCTAAAGTTTGGAAGCTGTCTGTTGTATTTTCATCGTTTGAATTGATGGAACCATCTTCATCACTTCTACCATTATAAAATTCACTCTCACTAATAATGCTTATGCCATCTGATTCAGTATCTGATTTCGTATAGCTGCAGTCACTCATATTTTGGATGATATCTTCAAAGGGATTCGAAGGAATTGCTTGTTCCTGCTCTTTAGCAATACATTTAGTGGTCCCTGATTCAATTTCATCCTGCACTTCTTCAGAAACAGTGGGCTGAGTGGCTTCCTCTGTATCAAGTAGAACCCAAGAGCTTGTGATGTTGATTTCGGGATTTTCGTTCGAGATGTCCATTTCCTATGAGAAATCCAATCAGATTTAGATATGAAGATTTCAATTCCATTATTCAGATATTTTCTCCATGAGAATTCAATAATATTGAGAGATCTTTGTTTTTTGTGGGTGTTAATGAAGAGCAGTGCAAAAAGCAATGCATAAAATTAATTAGTACAAAATTTACTTCCTCCTTCATTTTTTTTAATTTCCCACTAATTTTTTGTTTTCATGAATAGAATCAAGTTGCAATTTAAAGGAAATGCAACAGTCTTGGCTTCAGTATGTTTATGTCAGACTGCATTTCTAATTTAATTTAGGAAATACTATTGGCATCCATTCAATTCAATCTGGAATGTTAAATTTGAGAGAAAAGATCGACATGCATGACTTAGCAAAAAATTATTTGCAATAGGGTTGATGTTACTCACATCCCTGGAGCTTTCTTCCATTAGATTCACTGAAATTCTTGTTTACAATAAATTCAAATTTTCAAATACTTTCTTCACTGGCACAAATTCATGCAATGTCGTCTCCGTTCATGGATGATTATTTATAGCAGTTTGTGTGAATGTCTCCCCTTTGTTTAGTTTGATTTTTGACAAACAAATCACAAATATAGGTACTGGCGTTTCTTAAAAAGAGACAAGAAACATCCTTTTCGGCGACATCAAATTGAGTGTCTTTGTCCTATTCCTATCCTTGCATGTTATCCTATCCTATGTTATGATCCTACGGAAAGGGTGACATCTATAGTTGAAGTCCGAACTACTTCAGTGGTGATTGACGAATTCAGTTTGTACATTTTATGAATTAGTGTTTCCTTTGAGGTTGAACACAAATCATGGGAAGTTTTGTAAAATATCATTTCCTTGAACATTTTCCCAATATCACAATCTAATGAGCATAGACTGAAAGCAGATAATTCCTCCAAATCTATAAAAATTTGCTCTGTATCTCCATACTCTTTAATAAATAAATAAATAAATTTACTAAAGCAAAAGGTGAGGAGTTTCTGTGCTTGTTCAAATTCATAGCAGGCGCGGTCACCTATTCAGGTACTGAATACACCAAACACTGCTTGGCTTCCAGTTAAAAAAATTCTTGATGTTTGATTCTTCCTTTAATATCTCAACCGTTCAATTTCAAAACATATAAAACCAGAAGGGAACCGAGTACTTCGCTCCTATAAACTTTGTATATTCGATCCTGATGAGAACTAATAAGGACGAAACCATGGTTGATCGATACCTGTGGATATGATAATCGATATCTGTGGATATGCTAAGCATCTGGCTTAATCATAGGAAAATATTGCAGAGTGTTTAGAAAAATCACATGAATAACAATTGAATTCTCTTCCACAAAATACAAAAAAGATGCTACTTCCACACGAGTCAACTTTAGGTATATAGAGACGAAAGGGAATATTTCATAACATTATAGTGTGTTGAATAATATTTTCGACTCGAGGGTTTTTCCAAGCACGTTCCCGTAAATTATAAGTTGCAGAAAATGAAAAGGAATTTAATTGTGGAGGGTCCCAAATTGTTGAAAAGGAACACCCATCCATAAACAGGTAATTATAGGGGCAATTCCTCAAAAATCTTGCCAAACGACACGAAATCGAGATGGACCCATTAATTTCGAAGGTAGAAGAATCCGCTATAGCATCCGAATGAACATTCCTCGAATTTTTTATTTCGAAGGATCTTAATTCCTTCTGACCATACATCCACAGTTGGATTGATCGAATTTTCAGCTTTATACGGAAGTGAAGTATTACTTTCATTGTAGAATTTTTTGTTTCAAAATCACCATTTCGACCTCATAAATATGAGTCCTTAAGACAACAATTTCGGGAATAACCTTATGTACATTGACTAAATTTATAGTCACCATGGCTTACCATTGTGAGAAGCTCCAATTGCCTCTGCTGAAGCTGGAACTCTATTGTTGAAATCCACTCTTTCCCACTAGATGGCAGTTTAGTATGACCAAGCAGCAAGTTTGTAACCACCTATGTAATCTACGTTGCCTATCTGTCCATATGCATGGGGTACAATTATGCATTTTCCACATAAAGTGCAAAGTATATAGGCATAAGAGTAGCTGGTGATTTTTCCTAAGGCCATGAATATATTTCTGAAAGAGAAATAATTAATAGAATATTTGTCCGAAACTTGATTTTATTTGGGTGGGCAATTAGTTCATAATCCTCAACACCTACACCAATCCTAATAGGTAAATTTTTGATTTAAACAGTTGTTATACTTTGATATTGAAGAAATCAAAGCTGTTTCAGCTAATAATCGTCTTCATTCAATAAGGATACTTATTTTCTAACGTCTGTACAAAGAATGAAAATGTTATCATTTCAATTGTAGGTATTACAATTACAAACCTATTAGTAAGTCACTCTGTATGTCAAGGTTTTTCAAATAAAATATACCTGAAGAAAATAGAGTTTTCCTTCAAGAGTACGTTGGGCAATTTTAAGGGATGAAAAATATCAAGAGTGTATCAAGTAGAACCCAAGAGCTTGTGATGTTAATTTCAGGATCATTTATATTCGAGATGTCCATTTCCTATGAAAAATCCAATTTGTTTTTGATATAAAGATTTTAATTCCTTTTTCAGATATTGTCAGCAATAATATTGAATGACCTTTGTTTTTTGGTAGGTTTTAATGAAGAGGAAGAGCAGAAAAAAAAACAATTTATGAAATAAATTAGTGAGTACAAAATTTACTTCCTCCTTCATATAATATACACTGCACAAAAAAATTAACGCACATTCTGAAGATCTCAATTTTAATGAAAGTTAACTCTACATTGACTTTATAATTTATTTTTTATGTTCCCTCGGGAAGGTTTTGAACGAAACAAGACACATTAAATGGAAGAAAAATTCAGGATTTCACCGAATCTTATGTGAAAGAAGAGAAATGAACAATTTTCAAAATACTGAAATGCTGATAAGTGATTTAATTCTTGGTATATCCACCCCTTGCGTTAATTACAGCTCGGCAACGACGGTTCATACTCAAATAGAGTGATCTTAAAATGTTCTGATCTAATCCTTCCCAGATTTCTCCGAGTTGGATTCCTAAGTCATTAAGAGTAGCTGGATGATTTTCTGAACTTCTCAGCCTTCTATTGAGGTTGTCCCAAACCTGGTCAATCGGATTGAGATCTGGACTTCTTGCTGGCCATTCCATTCGAGAGACTTCAACCTCTTCAAGGTACTCCTGAACGATGCGCGCACGATGAGGTCTGGCATTATGGTCCATAAAAATGAAATTTTCACCAATGTATGGGGCAAATGGCACTACATGCTCTTCAAGAATGTTCCTTATATACTTATCAGCATTCATAGCTCCATTATCAACGACCACTAGGTCTGTGCGAGGAGTCAAAGATATTCCACCCCATACCATAATCGATCCTCCCCCGAAACCAGTAGTATTCAGGAAATTGCACTGAGCATATCTTTCATGTGGACGTCTGTATACAAGGGAACGTCGATCACAATGGTAGAGGCAGAATCTAGAGTCATCTGTGAAGAAAACTCTTTCCCAATCGGCCTCTTCCCAATGGATATGCTCTCTCGAAAAATCCAAACGCGCCCTTCGATGGGCTGGGGTAAGAGCTGGGCCTCTTGCCGCGACACGAGGCCTTAAATCAAATTCTCTGAGGCGATTTCTTATTGTCTGAGTGCTAATTTGCACCTCCTGAGTTTGCTCAAGCTGATTTTGAAGGAGGCGAGCGGTTGCAAACCGTTGTCTCAACGAAGAAACTCTCAAGTAACGTTCTTGAATGGCAGTTGTTACCCGTGGTCTACCCTGTCCTGGTCTTCGGACATTCATACCTGTCTCCCTGAATCGCTGCAACATTCTGGACACACTTGTATGGGAAACTCCAAACCTTTCTGCAATTCTTGTGTATGTCCACCCTTCATCTCGCAAAACTACCGCTTGGGCACATTCCTCTTGGGTCAAATTGCGTGTTTCGCGTTGCATAGCGATCGAGTGTTGAAAATCAAACGAAAGAAAAACTATTGATCACTAGAATTGATCGAGAACAACTGATTTTAGAATGGAGCCAATACATTCAAAATCTGATAATATCATCTTTTTTTATTCCTGGGAGAAAACATCTGTATTGAAGAAAAACGTTGAAAGTGGATAACATATGCATGCATAATTCTGATAAAAATAATTATCATTGAGAACACCTTCAGTTGTAGAATAAATTTGAGATTTCCATAATGTGCGTTAATTTTTTTGCGCAGTGTATAATGAATGAAATATAATCAGATCAAGAACGGATGAAGATAGAAAGAAGAATATTGAAAAGCCGCTCTATACACAACGTATAATTTTTTGTGTGGTTTTTGGGCAAGAAGTATCATGGAACAATATCGTTTTGAAAATTATGAGCTGGACCGCAATCGAATCATGGTTAAAGAAATTTTATGGCCAGATTTCGAAAATATGGATGTATATTCCAACAAAACGGCACAAAACGGCATACGAAATAGAATACTAATCTGCGAAAATCCAATGGAATCAAAAGATTCTCTAAGTGTCCACATTAAAGAGTTATAATTTTCCCACCTGAAGAAAATAGAGTTTTCCTTCAAGCGTAGGTACGTTGGGCGATTTTGAGGGATGAAAAATATCAATAGTGGCTTTCTGGAATGTCGGTGATCTTAAGGACAAAATATAGATTCAGGGCATCTCCACGATAATTCATTTATTTAGACTTTATATTGTTTATGGCGATTTCGAACATTTTTAAAGAGGCTAGTGGTGTGCTGGGCGTGGTAGTCTTTAGCCATCGTTTGCCGACCCAGGCAAGCCTATGATTGCCCTCGCCATCTCCACTGGCAGCTGGTGATCTATTCTCCAGCGATAATGGCCTTGCCAGGGCCGAAGAAGAATTCACTGATGTCCTCGAAGATTTTTCGATATCTGACCGAGATTCACGATGCTCTCGGGTTTTTTAATGTTTTCAACAGTGAACCATCAATACCTCAAAGTTTGGAGTCAAATCTGAAGTCAGAGTGGTCACACATTCATGTATACTCAATCTGCTTTGTTTAAATATTGGGATAATGAAATTAGAATTAAGAATTTCGAAACCACTGGACGTAGGTCTCTTCTTTTGAAAGTTATCTTGTTCACGAACTGCTGGACAAAATTAAATTTCTGAACATTAGAAAGTTACATACATTGTGTCAAAATAATAACAGTCTAGTAGTCCTCACAAGAAACCATGAAAAAATGTCTCCACAATCCATGTTGACGGATATTCAAAATAAGTATTTTCCTTGTCGATGAAAAAGATATTTTTTTGAATTTTTTTAATTAAATTTATGTGTCTCGACTGCGTGGGCCATTGACACGGTTACAGCCTATTATTTACAATATAATGAACAATTTATAATTTTTCAAATCTGACTATACAGATGAAAAGCCTTAAGGGGAAGTATCACCTTTTGAATCGTGGTTAATCTCCATTCGAAAAGTGGCCTCTTTATTTCACGAGTAACTACCCTAATTTACGACGTAGAGACTTGATTATTTTAAATTGGAATTGAAGAACGTCCCGAGGGCAAATAGTTTTCTTTTTTTCGATTTAATTAGTTTTTCAATAAAAAAAAAGGTTGAACTTCAGCGTTTTGGAAACAACACTTAATGATTTTTTTTCGACGGTTATTCATCATTTTTTGGAAAAAATCGCAACTATTTGCCCTCGGCAATTTAATCTTCTATAAACTACAAAGATTTCCATGATGATTAGTTCAAAAATATAGCTTGTACCCATGAAAAACGCAAATATTGCAGAGATCTAACAATTACCCTGTTTTTCTAATTGAAAAACTAATTAAATCGAAAAAAATAAAACTATTTGCCCTCAGGACGTTCTTCAACTTCAATATAAAAAAAAATCAAGTTTCTACGTCGTAAACTAGGGTAGTTACTCGTGAAATAAAGAGACCACTTTTTAATGGAGATTTACCACGATTCAAAAGGTGATACTTCCCCTTAAGAAAATTCATTAGATTTTGTCTGAATTGAAATACCCATAATATGTGAAATGGGATTGTGTTTTTCGTTTCATGAACGAAAAATTTTTTTCAAACCAATTTGAAAATTTTGGCACAGATTTCATGCTCGAGCTCGACATTTTACCTGTCCCCAGTCCAACCCTGTATTCGACGGCAGGGTTGGACAACGACTGTGAACATAACACAAACTAAATTTAATAACCGCCTGTTCATCGTCGCATGTTTGTGTTCATTATGTCTTTTGTTGAATCGCTCTCTTGGACTTGCTTAATTATGGATGGACGATCCATTCTTTGATGGTTCTTTCCTCCTCGCCGTGTACCAAAATATCTGCATTATATCTTAGGTTAGAATGAGATACCATATTCTCGACTCCCCATATCATCTCTGATCCAATTGATCAGAAGAGTTTGTTTTACAATTTTCTATCCAACCATCGTGGCATTGTTTTCTGCATTCAGAGAATGATCTCAAACGACATTCAAAGAGAAATCCTTCTTTTAGTTTCAGCTCTAGAAGATATCACATGACTTGGAAATTCATAAGCTGTGACTTTCCTTTCTGACTTTGCTTTTTTCAATTATACTAACTGGCAAAGAAACTGCAATACCCAGAAGGAGCTGTTTTAATTTTAATTTTTTGTTTGGTAAAACATAAATGATTAAAATATGAAAGAGGTCGAATTACGAGAGGCGGGGTTGTCATTTTGAGAAATCGCTAACCGTACGAACAGAAATCCAACTACTGTTATGAGATGTTTTCAAGCGTGGTTTGATAATGCCCAAAATCGAAGAAGAATAGGCAACGGACGTCGAAGGGACACAAATGAAGTTCAAGATCGACGTCTTAGACTTATGACGATTAGAGAACGATTTGCAAAAACTCGATCTTTGGCTGATTAGTGGTTAGGGGAACAAGGCGATCCTGTAACTGTCCGAACGGTTCACCGCTGGATAAGTTCTTTTGGACTGCAGCATTATCGACCCAACTTTGTGTTGCCTCTGACGGTTGAGCATCGCCGGCAACGATTACAGTGCTGCAGAGAACGACAACATTGGAATGTGGAATGGCATCAGATCGTCTTTTCTGATGAATCTCGATTCTCCTTAGATGCATATGATGGCTGAAGAAAGGTTAGACGACGTCGGGGAGAAAGACGTGAACCTCAGTTTGATGTTGAGCGTCATGTACACCGGACAGTATGCGTTATGGTATGGGGTGCTATTGCACCTGCAAGAAGTTCACCTTTAGTCTTTATTCGAGGTAACATGACAGCGCTGCGTCACCTTCAAGAAATAGTGGAGCCATATGTTCTCCCTCACCTTAACCGGCTCGAGAATCCAATATTCCAGCAAGATAATGCTCGACCTCATGTTGCCAGAGTTAGTTTAAATTTTTTTGAAGTGACCCATGTGAATCTTTTGCCATGGCCGCCCAGATCCCCCGATCTTTCGCCCATAGTGTTGGATCTATATTATGATAATGTTCATAGTTCATATTTAATCTAGTTATATAAAACAATTGTAGTTGTCAGTAGTTGTCAAATAGATTTATAAAGTTTAAACAGTCATTTCTTTCCTTGGTCCATAAAACAGGCCCCAAACTCAACAGGACATACCTGGACATATAGATTTAACATTTGGCGATCCTGCCAGGATTATGTTGCTTGGTTGGCAGTTAAAACGGGAAGCCCTGAGAACTGAAATTAAGAAGATATTTACTGATGTACGTTCCAGTTCTGGGACCAAGGATGAATACGAGAGTAGAATATGGAAAAGAACAATTGACGATAAGGCGAAAAGAATTTTCGAACTTGATAATAAAATAGAAGAAATTTTGATGTCGGAAGAACCACTTAATAGAGACGAATTAATAAAAGAATTCAAGGAGCAAGAATTATTACGCAATGAAATTATAGAGATCGAAGAAGAAATAAAGGAACTGCCAAATGTTTCTTCGAGAAAATCTACATTAGTCAAAGGTTGGAATAAACCAATTATTACTGGTCATCATGCTCATGATGATCAGTATAAAGCTTTTGTGGTGCCATCAGCAGAGAAGTTGGAAATGGTATTCACACCTGAAGTAGGTGAGGTAATCAAATATGAAGTCAGTACTTATATGGGACCTGGTGTTGCAATGGGAATGTTCAATACTGATGAATCAATTGTTACACATTCATCTTTCCAAGTCGCCTTGGAAAGGGGTTATCCAAAATGTTGGAACACTGAAAACACTATCCTCAAGAAATATGATGGACGTTTCAAAGATATTTTCCAGGAAATTTATGACAAACAGTTTAGGTTAAAGTATGAGGCTAATAAAAATTGGTATGAACATCGGGAGAAGCACCAACATGAAGGTGCAGAAAGAAGGCATAGGTCCAAAACACACCAAAAGCACCATTGCTACACTGAGAAGATATACGAAATCGACCAGCAAGATTCAGAAGTGAAATTTAGGAGTGTTGAGGGAAAGAGAAGTATTTGGAGTGGGTTCAGAGATTGAAGCAGTATCGTCGAATTTTGAAGGAACACTAAAGTATACACAACTTCCTTAGGCCGGAGGATGTTGGATCTATATTATGATAATGTTCATAGTTCATATTTAATCTAGTTATATAAAACAATTGTAGTTGTCAAATAGATTTATAAGGTTCAAACAGTCATTTCTTTCCTTGGTCCATAAAACAGGCCCCAAACTCAACAGGACATACCTGGACATATAGATTTAACACATAGAGCATGTTTTGGACATCATGAGTAGAAGGCTTGGAAATTTACCCCAGCCCCCACGGACTTTGGCGGCTCTGAGACATGAAGTACAGGTAGCTTGGGATAGTATCCTCAAGAAGAAATAAACCATCTTATTGCATCAATGCCAAGACGTGTTGGGGAGTGTATAGATAATCGCGGAGGACAAACACATTATTAACAAATTTATAAGAAAAATTGTAACCCGTCGATTTGTTCTCCAAATTTTAATCATTTACACCTTGCTATACTATCTATGTTTTACAAAAAAAAAATTAAAATTCCAACAGATCCTTCTGGGTGTTACAGTATTTTTGTCAGTTAGTAGGTGTTACTCAGGGTTCTGATTTTGGTCCATATTTCTGCTTATAATGCTTCAACCTTCTTACACTTGATCAAAACGTAGACAAAGAATTGAGGGTTGCATTGGGAGAATTGAAATAGTGAAAGACCAACATGCTCATTACATACAGAATGAAGCAGCATTTCAATTAAAATGATCATTGATGAACGCAAAAGGACATGTGAGGTTGGTAACGAATAAGAAATAGGCCTTCATCCAACTCCATCATCAATATGTCTCAGGTATTATTAACGTATAATTTTCCAAATATCTTTTAAATCGCGTGCTTGATTTTACCTTTCGGCCATCCTCTCCTGCTTATTACCCGCCTGTTCGCTCTGACTGCGCATTCTTTTCAATTCATAGTGTATAATTGTTCGGTCAATTGTTAAAAGCGTTTATACCTAATAATTGCTACCGAAGCTTTTTGTTCGAATTTTCTGTTTTTTGTGGCAAACTGTGCGGTTATAATCATTTTTTGATTAGGAGCAAAACGCCGGACCAATTTTCGTATTATTCACCCCGAATATTTCTCGAAACTGGTTATAGAGAAACATCAAATATTTCAAAAACCTATTAATCATTCCGCTGTCTTCTAAAAATTTAGAGCTGCTGCACGAAAACTAACGATTTCACCCTTTTTCGTTCAATATACAGGGTGAGTCCACGTCAATCCGAAAATGTGTAATCGATATCGATAGCCATAAAAAAATCGAAGTTTCGAAGTTTTAAATTTTGGATTTTCATTTCTAATCTGAATCAATGGAATAAATAAAATGTGTAACTCAAAAATCTTAAGCATCGTGTCATTATTAGACATTTTTCAAATTTGGAATGCAAACAGCGTTGGGCGGATTCAGTATCTAGGTGTTCGACCACTCTGGTTACGAATCGGTCATTACTTTGATCTGAACGATAGAAATCCAGAATATTTCACTCACCACGACTGCCTATTACAAGTGGGGTTCTTTATCACGAAGAGTCAACGTGGTAACTGAATGGACAATAAAACAAGTGGTCAAATAGCATTAGATGAAAGTCCAATAAAAACCTAAATTTGAAAGCATGCAAATTCAGAGCCCACCGGTGCATTTTATGTGAACTGTTTTACATAACGGCTAAATAAAATTAAATAAAGTACATGGGAGAGCGGGAGGGTTTTACCCTTGCGTTAAAAAGGATTCGATTCTTTAGCGACTGTGAATAATTTATTTTATCATATCACGATTCCAAGTCCGGAATAAAGTTTCTTCAAAAGAATGGTATCATAGGATGACACTGTAACTGATAAAAATTTGGAATGATTTAATTTGATGATTGGGAACCTTTTGCAACACTTTTTTGACGTTTTTCTTGTATTTTGCGGAACAAAAACCTTTGGAACTGGTCTCATTGACGCAGAGGATTCAGTTTTGATGTTCATTTTTGAACTCTGGTTCAAATTCTGTTAGGACAAAATTATTTCTTAATCTTTTTTTAGGGTTCCGTATTATATACACACATCGTCAGAAGTCTTGGTCCCCTAGGTTTCTAAAGAAATAAACAATTTATGTTCTGAAAATGAGATGAATATTTTCCTCTATTTCAACTGCAATATATTTGATAAAAAATCTGTGTTTGCTACTCTTCGCTTTATGCAGGATCAGACAAAATAGAAAAAATTTGAAAAAAATCTAAACTTATCGATTATTTCTAGTTATTCCACAACGATTCAGTTGATCTAGGCATCCCACGATTCAAGTCATTAATGAAATTTTCAGGCATTCTTCCTGAAGGGCTAAACTCAGTTCCTGAGAAGTTGAAGGTGGGTTTCGGAGATTGGATATTGCTCTCCCTAAGTAATTCCATATGTGTTCAATTGGATTCAGAACCGGACAGTTTGCTGGCCAGTTCATTCTCTTGAAAGGGCAGAACTTCCCGGGTGAAATTTAGTTGCTCTAGTATGCCTGGACGTCTATAAACTCTTTCTCGTCGACTATCACCTTGTAAACCGAATAGTGGCTCGTCCGAAAAAAGTACGTTGCGCCATTGTGGTAAAAGCCAGTCTTGGTGCTGTTCTGTCCATTGCTGAAGGGTAGCACTATGTCCAGGTGACCGCGGAGATGCTCTTGAACGTCTTCTTGTCTTTAAATTTGAGGAATGCAACCGTCTCCTTATGGTACTGGTTTGCGATATGGTCTTCCCTTGCAGATGTTACCTTGGGTCGACCAGGCACCGGTCTCCGGGCAACGCTGTTTTATATGTTCATTTGTTTTCGAGATATTCAATTCATCCAAAGAAATTTCGAAAAAGGGAGTCTCAAAAATGTACCTTCTTTCCAATTCTGTTCTGTTCATGGAAAGAAGAAAGCTAGGACCATTCAGATATTCCCTATCATCAATTCATGGCGAGGATCATGTGGTGAATAGGTGTACTATCCCTTCAGATGAAAAAGTAATTCGTCAATTTTATACTTTTGAATAGGGTAGAGTTAAGAATCGTCGGAGGACCCTTAGGGAATCTATCCTGTATCAACGACAAAGGAGAAAACAGATCGAGCGAGAAGGGAAGATCCGGGAAAGCGTAGCGCGTGATACATATACATTCTCATCAATAACTCACTATCGTCCTCGTGAAATATGGAATTGTGGCTAAAATGACGTATGGCCACTAGTCTCCAGGCCGCACAATAACGTATCCCTTCGTCCGTTCTGGCCCTTCACTGATTTATCTTAATTAAGATACTTGTACAGTATTTTCCCAACTTTGGCTACTTTTATCTCCCACATAGGGCGATCTTTCCTTCCGTAAACACACCGCCTACGTGAAAATACTCAAACTCGAGTATCTCTTCAAGACACCCCACAACTTCTTTATTTAGTAACTCTAGGGAAGATTCTAATTTCAACCCATTTTCGTCTTATGAATATATATATTCTTCCCCATAATGCTCCATGTTTACTAACTCCCATCTGTCAACTTTCGATCTGTCACGTCATAATCATGTGACCTTATGACTGTCAAACATGGCGGGCAATTCGAATCTTGCTGTGTTTTGTTTGAATGTCTTATTTTCACTCTTTCTTGAATAACTAATCATTTTCACTTCGAAGACGTGCCACAAAAAACAATACCGGCTTTGTTCTTATGTTCTTTACTATTGAAAGTACACATTTTTTCTATTTGTACTGTTTGATCATTTCTTAAAACAACAATTTTGAAGTTTTGACCCATTTTCAAACTTGTCCCATATGATCTACGTAAACCGTAGGTTTTTCAGTAATATATGACACTCTGGAAAATAATAATCGCTTAAAATATGTCTCCACAAACGACCAGAGTAGGAAAAAACAAAATGAAAAGCGAAAACTACAAAAAAAAAACAATAAAATCACCTAAACTAATGAAAATCGTATAGTATACAGGTATTTGGATACCACTCGATCTAAATTTCATCTTGGACATCCACCGAGCCACCCTGTATATCATTCGTGACTCTCATGCAGATTTGGATATTTTAAAAGTTTTTGCATTGATTAAAACCAAAACTCTAATCGATTTCATCGAGGTTTTTGAGGCTTCCAACCGGAAGCATTGTACTTTAGGAAGACGAAAATTGATAAAAGCATAATTATGATTACCTACTCATACTGGATGGCATAACCTGTCGTTGAATATCGGCATAGGTACAATGGCCACCCAAGATGAGATCCATGGTGATCTCGTCATTGCGATGTCAAACTTATCATTAATCTAATTCACAAAGCATCTGATTTTATTTGAACAAAATTCAATCCCTCATTATAATGAGACTGCTCTTCATCAGAAAAACCCTTGTTGTGTGCGTCACTGTAATTTTCTATTCAATTTTCAACAAACGACGGCATATTTTTAATAACATATACAGCGTGTTCACTACACGTTTTATTCGATTTGACTGATGAAAAATTAAAAAAGAGAAATTAACACCGAATTGATCGAATAGTTAAGGGCTTAATGTATCAGTGAGGCTCAAAATTCCTCAGACATTTGTGCAAAATGAAATCGCTTTTGTGCGTAGGAACAAGCCAAATTTTTTTAATATTCAAATGAGGGCAGGTGAAATTTTGGAGTAATCACAAATTAATCGTATCGAATGTATACAAATTGAATTATCCACAATGAAATCTGTCATTAGTTGTTGGACCAAAACAATATTTCTTCATGAGAAATTAAAACAGATTCAGTCAGTATCCAGTGGTGATTGGAAATGAATACGCCCTCCTGCTGAAAGTCTTGGGTGCCCCCCGTTGCAAGTCGCAGGGTCTCATTATTTACATGAGTTTCTTTATGAAGGCCGATCGGCCGAGTCCTTATACTCTTTGCCGCGAACTAGCTCAAAAATAGGCCTTCCATTAGTTCCCCACAAGATGAATGCTAGTCTACATTAAATTAAATAATACGCTCATAACACAATATGCACGACATGTTTTTAGAATCAAAGAAAAAGAATTATATTTTAGATGAAAGCAAATATTCATTAAATTCAAAGAACAATTTATGAAGATTATAATTTGAACAACACATCATACTATATTTGAAATTTCTGTTTTAAAAAATTAGGTGAACTGAAATCGAAATTGTCGGATAAATACATTTCCGAATGCCTATATAATTTTTTTAAAGGCTGAAAGATATAAATTTTTGTACCATATCGACTTCTTTAGAATTGACGTTTTCAAAAGTCTAGTGATAAAGCGTGTCAGTCTCCAAGATCGTTTTTTATATTGTAAGAAAGTTTTTATGATTCTGTGACACTTTAATAACACGGTATAACTACATTTTGACATGGGTCTAGGTATTTCTGAGAATATAGCAATTAAGAATTTGGGAAATTATATGTAATTTCGAAACCTCTTAAAATTAATAGTAAACTAATAACGAATCATTATCTGGACATTTTTGTGGGTACCTAAATCCTTAAAGGCATTGGATGGTCCCCTATCATTTCATTAGAAAATAGCACCTTTCTATCCTTTGACAATTTTTTACAGATGATAGATGATAGCGTGTTAATGTCTGATCCAAAAAATGCTGAAGAAGTTGTATGGCGAGATTCCTGGTATTTTACTCGAGATCTTATGTTTTGTTGGTTTATTTGATGGCGGCTTGACATAGAGAGAGATTAACAAAGGAACGAGCTCCTGGTAAATCTCTAGTGTTAAGGGAGGATGCAAAACATTAGAAGGTCATTTATAAGAAACCAATGACAGTTGAATCACACCTGTAATAACTTTACAGATACAGATTTTTTTGTTCACCTCCAGGCAGTTTGTTTCTACGTACTAATCTTAATAAAATACAAAAATCGAAATGTTTGTGTACTTACGTGATTTTGAAATCCTTTGATATCATTATAAATTTTCGATGATGGTTTTTGTCTGTCTGTTTCTGCGTGCTGATCTTGAGTAATTATGTAAAAAAAGGTATTTATACCTTCGAGAATTTCCATTATAGATCTCCGACAACATTGATGACTTTAATCCAATATTGATACCTACATCCTGTACTATATTCGTCATACATCAACTGAAATCAGAAATAGAAGATTTCATTTTACACGTTGTAATGAGGTTTGCCAAAAAATGGCCATTATTTAAACATTATTTAAAATTGATTGAGTTTGTTCGCGAATGGAAAAGGATTAAACAAAGTAATGGTCTTAGGTATAATATATCCTTGTGATTTCACATGGAAGATGCGTAGCTTTGTCGAGTTCTCAGAGTAGACCGCCAATAGGGTCCTCATTAGGATGTCTACTATAAACCATAATTCAAGTTTGATGTCAAATATGGCGCCCACAAAACGTTATTACAACATTTATGAGCTGCCAAGCTATTCCAGCGATAGTTTTCTGGTCTTTCGCGATGTATTATTAAATATCAGAATAGACAGTTGATTTTTTTATTAAAAAGTACTCTTCTTTTTATTTTTCTGTTATTGACCCACAAATTTTACTTTTACTTTTGTTATAACCTGAACTTTAACTGGTAATAATGCTTGAGCAAAACTATTATTATTATCTAGGATTAACGATATTGTTTTATTGAAAAGTTATTCTTTTATTTGAACACCAAATTTTCCTTTTTCAACTCTTTGAGGTAAGTTCTAATAGCGTTTTATTATATGGAAAAGGTGCAATAACAGTTTGGATCTCCTCAAGTGGATAATTTTTAAGTACACTTAACACTTTTATGTCTACAAGAATACAAAACTTGTTACAAATATAATTGAAGGATCAAATTTAATTGACCCATACATCTCGAGGACTCCTTATTCAAATACATCGTTGAACCTGCCCTGTTTTGACAGAAAGTTGATGCACTTATCCCCCTCACATTGAAAAAAAAAAGAAAAAGCCACAATCATTCCGATTTCCACATTTTCACCGCTGTTTATCTCCTTATTCCAACGACACCTTGCATAAATCATCCTTATGTTGGGGGATTCACTTTATGGAAGAATGATTCAATTCAGAATTTTTTTTGACAAAGGACACGACCTGGGGATTGCAAAAATCCCTATTTTCAACGCTGTCACTCCCCATTTCCTACACTCAACGTCTTTGCCGGACAAGTTGTAAGGTTCCCTTGGGAAGAATAAACTTGAAAGGAAGGTCCGTCCTGCAACCTTTGAAGGCTCCACAACTTCGAATTGATTTCGGTAATATTAGTGGAAAATGATGAAAAGTAGGCTTTGAACAAAGCACACATGTAGGTAAAATTGTTAGACTGATATTCTGAATAAAAATCTTAACGCGATGCTGTTGGAATAAATAAGTCGAAGACACACCCTGTATACAAATGTTTCATCCCATTTGACTTCTGTATTTAATGTTGAAAACGAACAAAAATCGAATGTTTTTCCGATTCTCTTCAACTATTAGAACATGTAAATGAAAATGGATGGGGGGATCAGAATGTGTAAAGCAAAGACCCTCGGCTAAGATAAATCGGTTTCCTATTTATATGCTTTTGAGAATAGTGTACAGTCATTATTGCCCTGAGAGAATGATGCATCAATATGCAAAGATCTGAATTCAAATCACAATTTCCTTCCCTCTTTGCTAGTGCAAATAGAGAGTGGTTACATAAATAATTATTATTATTTATTCAACTTACAGCATCCTCGGAATTGATAGTTTTTTTAAACGAAATGTGGAAAAAAGGTCTTTAGTTCTTCTCCCCTGTAGCTGCTTTGAGAGGGAGAGCAATAGCTAATTCAGAGGATGAGGGGTAAAAAAAGAAAATATTTTCAGTAAAGAAGTGTTACTGTAAAATAATGGGTGATTCCATATTACTTAGTTTGTATTTGCTGTATGTATTTATCTCTCTAATGGAAATTGAAATTGCAATATATCTTTTTTTATGCCGAAGAGTTCTAATTCAGAATTAAATCCAGGACAGTTTTCAAAACTTCTACAAGAAGAAATGCGAATTTCAACAACACCAACAGTGAAGTAATAATTATTTACTCGAAATCCTATTATATTTCTAGATTAGAAGGTGTTAAGAAATTGACATACAAAAATAGATGGCATGTAGAAATGGATATTGTTACCGGTTTTATGTATACGCTCTTAGCAGGGGGCTACCTCCATTCCTACTTACAAGGCTGCTGAGAAGTTCAACAATAATTATCCAATGATTTACGTTTGTGTTCTGTTCATCCACTATTCAAATTGCTCAACTCTACGGCTCGTTATGATCTCCATTATTTTTTTCGTGAACATTTATTTTTTGCAATTTAGATCATGGGTTTCTATGCGTCTCAGGTCAGAGTAGCACGCTCTTAACAGAAAGAAGGTCAAAATGCGCAAATGAAGAAATACATCGACCTCTATGAGCAGAATGAATTAGGTTAAACACCCTGTATATCGGTTGGGGATGTGGGGAACCGTCTACATTTAGGCTTTTGGGACCACTAGATATGAATATAGTAGCAGGATTATACGGGGTGGGCTCTGAAAGTATCTTATATTGTTATATTTTATACTTTCCGTATTTCGTTTTATTTTTTTCTTATTATGGCCGTTTGTGGAGATTTCTTTTCAGTACCTAGTTTATATGGAACGTGCACAGAATATGTTGAAAGATTCTTCGATTCGGTGTTGATTCGCAAGGGTGCAATAGCAATAGACGAGTCCCTTCATGCTGGCCAACTGTTTAAAAATACCTGAAAATCACTTCCCTTTTTTTCGCAATGATTCAACTCTTAGCTGAAAGCTTTAATCCCAATGAGTGTATCCTGAAAATATTAGATGTCACGAAGGTCTTCATCAAAAGCTATAAATTTTTGTTTTCTTATGTTTTCATTAATCGAAATCTATGACTTTCCAACCTAGAAAACGACTTGTTTATATGTTTACTTGCTCCTAAGCTGTTTTCATTGACTTAGAAATTAGATAATTAGAATATCTATTCTAAATCAATGGCTGTTTCAGGTATTCTTGAGGGATATGATCCTCGTAATTCGAGGTACTGAGCTGTGACTTCATCTATCTGTAAGATGGAATTCAGAAAAGGTGAAGTAGGTAGGTATCTATCTGCACGAAAAGATTTTTATGTTTCAATCCTCATGATATATTTGAATTTTAGGCCAGTAGATGATTCTATAACAATGTAAGCACAGTACTAGTACTGGAAAAAACTGTTCTCAATTGCTCTTCAAGGAAAAGTAAAAACACGGCTGTTCGTTTTGATAAATTTCCTGAGAAAGATGCCTCAACACCGAATATCACTAATGCCTTTGGCATATTGCATAAATTGGACTGGAGAAAAGCATGGATAGACAAACTATGGATGGGAACCTTGCTGCAAAGAATATATGAGTTTGTTCCCTTCACATGGACGATTATGTCTAGTTAATTTCAGATTTATATCCAGATTGAAAAATCCATAAATAAATTGCTCCAGAGAGATTAGTTTTAGTATTAATAAAACTGGAACTGTTTGTGAAGTAGCCATTTTTAAGGTGCGAACAATATTTTTAGTGAATATATTGTCTGTATTTATTATTTTGAGATGTGGTATACACTGGCCAAGTTCTGATGTTGAATTGATGAATTTACCACTTTACATATTAAGAATATACTATGATTTCAAAGTGATACTTCATTATAATGATTTTCCAGTACAATGATCCTAATTTCTCATGCGGCATCAGATCTCATTCACATCCAGATCATAGTCTATGGCAGTTGTAAATACTTTTGGGTTGTTATTCTGTAGTAAGTTTCCATGCAAATAAAGAACATTAAAAACAATCATTTATTTCCCTAATTTCCTTTGAATTCCTCGTAGAATTTCTATCCAAATAGAAGCGAAAACCCAATTATGCACCTATATTTAATAAACTCCACAATACAGGGTTAATAATACATTAATTCACTGAAAGTCTTCCTATGATCTCTACGAATTCAAAGAAAACACCTATAATAATCAGTTTTACATCTTGCAACAGGTCTTTATACGAGTGCTCCTTCTTCGGAAATTAATGAAATTTGAATTTGATATTTCTGCAGTATCTTGCATCATTTTTACACTGTTAATAGAAACATATCATTCATCAGAAAAGTTATAAAGAACAAACTCAAGCGAAATCCTCATTTGATTCGAAAAATTCAAATTCTCCATTCAAACATTTTGGTAGGGATATTTATTTTCCATTGATGAAACCTTAAGAAAACAAAAATTTATAGCTTTTGATGAAGACCTTCGTGACATCTAATATTTTCAGGATACACTCATTAGGATTAAAGCTTTCAGGTAAGAGTTGAATCATTGCGAAAAAAAGGGAAGTGAATTTCAGGCATTTTTAAACAGTTGGCCAGCATGAAGGGACTCGTCTATTGGTTCAACTTGTCAAGGATGTCCTCTATGCAGAAGATTAATAGAATATCAATATCAACCGAAGAATCTGTTTCATGCTGTACCCAACACATGAAGTCAGGCGTACAACTAATTAGTCTTATCTACAGATGGCATCTAAACATGCGAAACCCCGTAACATCTATCTGATCACGCTATTACTATTCCTAGACCAAAATAAATTGCAATCATACAAACTTCACGTACTCGTATGCCTCCGGACGTTGTTATTTTCCCTAATTACACAATCAGTCAAGTTATGCACTAGAAGGAAATCACTTCACTCTGTCCCAGAAAATGCCATAGTCCACCCAAGAGTAGAGCGTTTCCCAAGAGGAAAGATACTACGAATTTACCAGTGCACAGAAGCTCCTAAACTTAGGTTATTGCTTTCATATTTTTTTTCGTTTCATTATTGTTATTGCTTACTTATTTTTTTTCGTTTCATTATGGTTATTGCTTTGAATTTTTTTTGTTTTCGTTATTGTTATTGCTTTTTTCCGTTTCATTATGGTTTTTGCTTTAATATTTTTTTGTTTCTTTAATTCCAGTATTTCCAGTAATGAACACTAAATAATTATTATTATTTCACGTTGCCAGATATATGAGAATCAGAATGATAATTTTGTTTCAAATATTGAATTGTTGAAATTTCAGATTACATATTTAGTATATTTCCTCATTATTTAAGAATGAAATAATCCACAATTCGTCAATACTCATTCCTCGTGGAATGAGAAAATAAGATTACTAACAAGTAAATTTAATAGGCAGACAAAATTCAATGAGTTATTGGTAGAGGTCTTGGCTTTTTTTCAGAGAGTTGTTCCAATGTTTACACGATTCGCTATGGGTCAAAAATAAATGACTTCCACCTTGCAGAGCAATTCATTACATTTTGAGCGTTAATTTGTATTTAGTTACAAGGCACGGGTTTCCTTAAATTATGAGAGACCATGCTATATCAATATAAATTATAGAATAAGTTGCAACGGTCAGTAAATAACTGAAGTCTGAGGTAAGGCAGAAAGAACGAGATATCATCTCCGCTAAAGTCCTGTGTCTCTGAGTAAAATATGGCCCCATTTATCACACCATCTGATGACATCGAATTCTAGAGTTTAGTGGCTTAAATCCTAGGAGAATTCCAGCTCTCTTCTCTCCTTCTGCTTCATCATATCGCGGAATACACTCGGGAATTTTGTGCTGTATTTAATTTTTCTGAAATAACTTGTCTCTTGTCAAGCCATCTTTTGATATTGACTTCAATAAAGTGAACTAAATAATTCCAAAATGAATTGAGGATGACAAGATAAAAATTTCGACAAATTTGGACAGATCGAAAAAAAATAAAATTTTGAAACTAAAAATACAAAAACAATGTTGAAAAAAGAATGAATATTTTCTGAGAATAACCCGGCAAAAAATCAAACGTTCCCTCTTTATATACTTAGTAGGTATAGACAAAAATGTATACAACAAATTCTCTTTCAGTAAAATTCATCTCAAATTGTTCTACCCCTTTTGACAGTAATTAGATCGAATGCTACAACGAAATAAATAAAGAAAAAAATTCAGCAAGAACCATTTTGAATTGAAAAAAATATATTTCGGCTTGATAAACTGGTCGATATTCTACCATATTTGTTCCTGAGTTTTTTTTACGTAATGTTCCCCCCTAACCGCAAACTAGTGAAGTTGTACGACCGGAGATTTGTCTGATAAAACATTTAGCCTCGAGCAGGAAGACACGCTTGTCGCTATTTATTTCACCGGTAGAAAAATAATTACCTCACCAGCAATAAATAACTCAGATAATATCGTCATTTCGGCTTGTCAACAATTACCATTGAAGTGGTTCAACAAAACCTATGTCGCTAATTACGAAATGAATAATAACCCCTATAGCAACCCCGATCGGATAATTTTATTTTGAAGCATTAAAATTATTGTTTTTAATTAACCCGCTTGTGTTGAAGTTTCTACAGACCTTCCATCATTGAGAAATTTATTAACTC
Organism: Adalia decempunctata; assembly: GCA_951802165.1. Classification (NCBI taxonomy): domain Eukaryota; kingdom Metazoa; phylum Arthropoda; class Insecta; order Coleoptera; family Coccinellidae; genus Adalia; species Adalia decempunctata. Next base: position 6,869,439 of record OX637704.1, on the reverse strand, counting down.
CTTTTTTATGTCTTAGATCAATTTTTTCAATTTAATTCTTAATAATACCCTTAATTTCAGAATTTTAGTAAAAAAACCTTCAAATGGTTCAAATATACCCAAGACATTCTGATTTTTGAAGTTATATCGAATACGTAAAAATTAATACAAAATAAAAAATCATATGTCACAAAAACGAAAATAAAAAAATATCTAGGATCCTCCCTGAAGAATAATACATATTATAAAAGAAGGATAAAAAACACTTTTTTTGGAAATAAATATCATTTGATAATAATATGAGTTGCAATTTTTTCAAAATTAAAATAACATCAATAGTTCAAATTAAAGCGAAAAGCCCCTATTATGACAGAACTTTTCATTACATACATGGAATTCCTGATGAAAACCTTTTCACGATTTGTGGAAAAAAGCTTGTGGTGGAATTCCTTTCCGATCTCGTGATTCTGAGAGAATCCATCTTGATAAACTTTATTCATGGATTGCGTGTATATCTCACAAGATTGGACACTGCCTACCTACTCATTGCTATTTGTTACGATGTCTTTGTGGGAAAGGATGGACAAACCCATGAGTGATGATTATTGAAATAATCCTGAAAATGATCCTTGCTTCCATTGGTAAGTATGGGAACAGAGTCCGCATCGGCGGCAGTAGTGTATCATGGCACAAAATAATAATAGATTATTTACAGTATCTGTAGGATAATTAATATGTAAACGCGTATGCGTTAAATTTGCAAATCGTTCGCAATTTGACACGAAACGATTCACGTTTTGGTGAATGGAAATTTCTGATTTAAAATGTAGAACCAAATAAGTAGGTTGTAGAAAAATTTGCAAACTAAATTGCCCACGAAACTGACTTATTAATAACATATAATTGATTCTTCCAATACATCGGATCGGACGATAGCAATGCATATTTATTCAGAAATTCAGAAGGGCCTAATTTATGCTTTTGGTATATCACACAACACCCGGGATTCAACCGAAAATATGCGTTTTAGAACTTGAATATCGGCCATTATTAGAGATCAAAGCAGAAGGTCAGAACTATTTTTACATCCCTCAATCAGTGATCGATACTCAAAGTTTGTGTTTGCACCCGTGAATTTCAACTAACTGATCTTTCACATAATAGGTAGTCAATTTGGAATTTCCAAAAATTTCGAAGAAAAACTCTTTTTTATTACGGTTTATAATCAGTTGAAAGTTTGATAGGTATTCGAAAACAGGTATTTCTTCACCTATTGATTTATTCATTATTATATTATCATATTGCTCTCAAGCTCGGTTGTAAATTGAGTGTGAATAAATTATTATTATGCAGGATGGATCAGTTAAAATAAAGCAAACTTGGATGGTTTATATCCCTAGACATTAATTTCCTTGTAATTATTCAAATAAAAATGCTTGGATTGAAACAAAATTTTGCATTCCAATCAAAGTTGGACCGATTCTGTACTTGAAAGCTTGACCACTCTGGCTACGCATTTGAACAAGCGAGCTAATGCCTTAAATTTCAGGTTATTGCTGTTATACTTATTAGGGTTACGTTTCTCCATCGATAAGAAAGATAATATAATCTCAAGTGTAAGCACATTAGTTTAACCAAAATCCCATTTTCTTCTTGAAGAAAGTAGATTCAATCCGAATTCAAAAGGTGTCCCCCTCTAGGTGAAAAATGAAAGCTTTCAGGAAAATCTCATACCGGAGGAAATACCCAGCTCTACAGTATCACTCTGTATAAACAATTTCAAGAAAAAATGATGAAGAATCTCAAACCTGAATACTTCCACTATATGGTCTTTCTTCTTTAGGTGCTGTCTTCGTTCCGAAGTTTGGCTATCATCAAATCTATGCATATTTTTGTTACTGAAGATCTAAACAGTTATCAGTTGTTGAAATTGCACCATTCATATAGGTTCTTCAACCATGAATTTCTTCTTCTTCCTTAGGATCTTTTGCCCACGATTTTTCCATTGATGATAAGTTGTACTAACCGGTATATATCTCCCCTCATAATATGTCCCAAGTATTGCAGTTTGCACTAGTAAGTACCAATGGTCCAACTTCAAAATTTCAGGCACATTTTGGTATTCAATATAGTAGATGAGTAGATTTCCTGGCCAACCTGTATATTTGAGACAATAGAGGAATTAAACAGTTGAATTTCTGCGAGGAGTTTATATTGAAAACATAACTAATTATTGTAACTGTCACTGATTGAAAGATTGGCACAGTATCAAAACAGTATAATTCAATGATTGTTGTCACTTATTTTGTAAGAATAAAATGAACTTCTCTCGAAAAAATACTTTTCTCATTTGAAATCGATTAATTCGGATAGTTTCTGGTTTACCTCCTAGGTGTCGCCACAATTCACTTCAGGCATCGAGCATATACAGGTACGGAAGCAATTGAATATATTTGTAACGGGAAGGATATTTGGAAAACTTTGAAGAAGTCCAATGAGACAAAAGGCATCTCATATGTTTTTTTAATCTATTTCCAGAAATACCCTCATCTTTTTTAATTTCATTGGCATCTACTGCATATTATTGCATATATAGAAATATAAAAATTCTATATGCAAAAGTATGCAGTATATTTCATCCCATTGTAATTAAGAAAGGTGAGGCTATGTTTAATATACGTGAGCGAAAAAAAATGGCTCAGGTAATAGATATTCTTGTATGACTTTTTATTCCTGGAATACTTTTGTGGCCAACTTGGCTTTGAGAATAGTATCAAGTTGACCGATAGGAGAAGGAGGTTTTAAAAATGAAAGAAGATTACGACAGCTATAAGTTTAATAGAGCCCAAAGGCTATACATACGGATTACTGTACATTGGATATGCAATAACAAATAACATTGACAGTTAAGAGATCTCTATATTTTATACAATTCCCAACTTCTTAAGTAACTGGTTAAATTTGGTATAACAAATCTTGAATTTATATATGGGGAAATCAAGAGAACAGTGACCTTCGTATACATATTCTGGATAAGGACCGGAATTCCTTATTTAGACCTTAAATATATTGATTTATTTACAACTATACATTCATAGGCAAGATAGCTTTATTCACAGAGTTATTGCACATTGAATATACATAACTGTATAACTCCATATAGTGTTCAGTTCAGTTATTGAGTTTACAAGCAACATTTACTTCGAAGAGTAACAATATGCTTTACTTCGTTTAGCTATACATAATCTGGAGAAGGTAATCTGTGGAGTACTTATAAAAATGAGCAAGTTCTTTGATGTTGACAGTAATACGAAAGATCTAGCTATCAATCAATTTATGTACAATGAGTATTTTTACGACTGGCTACTATACATTTAGAGTTTCACTGGAACTAAACGATCTTTTTACAAGCGAAATAAATAAGGTAGAAACTGACTTCGAAAATAAAAATATCTATATATAATCACATTCAAGAAATAAATTTCAAATACTAATAATTAAATCACCACCATAAAGGAACAGCTCTCATATTCAGAAAGTTCGTTAAAGGTCACGAGGGCTCGATCATTTTTCTACTCGAATTCGTATGCAACGATTCGTTTTCGGAGTGAATGTTTCGCCTGGTCCTGGACATGAAAACTTTCGGACAGTTTGCGACGGTACATTTGAACATATCGGATAGGTGGTTTTTTTCACAATGCTCCTTCAGTTGGGTCGTGGTACCGAATGGCGTTCGGCATATCCGACAAGGCAGTTTTCCATCTTTATCTGCCGTCGGGAGATCTTCGTCAACGCAATGAACGTACTTGACAGGGCTTGGAGACGAATTTGGTGGCGGTGAACCCGATAAAGGGGAGCTTGGACTTGAAGAACGCTCTTTCTTCGACAAGTTGCCGTTGAAAGGAGGGAAGTGACTGAAGTTGCCCAAATGGAAAGGAAGACCTCCCAATGGAGGCAGTAATAAGGGGGGCGGAGGAATTCGATCACCATTCAACATTAGTTGATCTAAAGTCGGCGGAGCAAGGTGATGATTCTTCAAGGCTTCCTCGGCGTACAGTCGACTCAGAAAATCTCCGTGGAGCGCCGGATTACCTGAAATGGAAGCAAATGGAGATTTTTCTAATAAGGAACTGGCCGGATTATCAGAAGATGTCGACAAAAGTTTTCTGTGCAAATTCAGGTTCGCACTATGCCTGTCCCTACTTCTTTTCGAAGGGAATGCTGCATTGCAACCGTCTACGTTGCATTTATGCATCAATTTCAAATGAACATTTTGATAATGCGTTTTGACTCCGAAATGGTTCTGAAATACTTTTCCACAAGCCGTGCATCGCCTTGGGTTATCTTTATCTATCGGCACATCCATTGTACTTATGAACTGGCCATTGTCAAAATGTCCAAAAAATTGATTTTGGCTATTCTCATCCGCCGACTCATTACCGTTTGAGCTTCCAGCTGACGACGTCTGGGAACGAGCAGGACTTGGAGGTCCACCTCCCATCATGAATCCAAGAGGAGGAAATTGGGAACTTTGACCAGTTAAACCTAGGTGAAGACTTCTAGTCATGAAGTCACCGAAATGCCCATGAGACAAACTCTCCAAGTGCCTGAGCGCATTGGAAGAGTCAAACGATTCATCGCTCTTGTTACTTTCGACAGAACTGGCAGGTCTCTCTCTTTCCCCTTCGTAACTGTAGTCGTTTGGTTCTGCTTCCGAAATAGGCTTTTCCTTCTTCATTTTATCCATAGAGAAGAGAGGGGCGATGCTTGTTTTAATTTCGTTAGCTACATTCTTTTCAGGTTCATTGGCATTTTCATCAGCTGATCGCTTTTCTAAATTCAAAGGCGATAACCTCTCTTCTTCGGTTTTCTTCTGTTCACTCACAGCCATTTCGATATCAGTTCTTTCAATGTCTTTAGTTATTTTGGTGTTATTCGAGATTCTTTCGGAAAACACATCACAAGTTGAATCACCATCACTAGCTGTATCGTCCATCATCATAGGAACGGTACATCGAGTTGGATTCTGACTTTTTCGTTTCCTTTTGCTTGTTTGTACTTGAGCTTCATCTTTCACACTGACGTTGTCTGTTACACTAATCGAATCGTCATTGCTGTCGATATTATCCGTCATTTCTTCATCCACATCAGATACCGATGTTTTGGGTCTTTTCGATGGTATGCTGAAATCTTCGGGTTGATCGGATATTTCACTATTCGATGCTTCGTTTTTCTCGCGGTAATCTTCTTCGACACCACCCACAACGACAATTCCATCGTCATCTTCATCATCTTCTTCCATCTGTTGTCTTTCGTTATTATTATTACTGGCAGTGAAAGGCATAGAATCACACTCGTTGAGGCGATTTTTATGTTCTTCCATCCTCTGCATGCTCAAATCGAGGGACTGTTTGAATTCCATTGCCAAAGCTGAGTGATGCCTCAAATCGCCAGTTGGGTTGATGAGAGGGAATGGTCCAAATGGATTCAGAGAGTTCAGAGCAGCTGCTGCAGGAAGACCAAGACTTGTTTGGGGAGGTATAAGTATAGGATGAGATTGCGCACTACGTCCATCATGCGGTGATATTTTCCTTCGTAGATGGGGCGAATGGAGCTTTGGATTCGGATTTGCACTATGTCTATTGCGGGATCTTCTCGAACTGAACATCATATTGCATCCCTCAACGGTGCATTTATGCATTTCCCGTAAATGAACAGCCGAAAAGTGAATTTTGAGAGCACCTTTATCGCAAAATGTCTTCAAACATACGTTGCATTGCACGCGCTTCTTTCCAGTTGCAGGGTTTATAAACTGCGTTCCCAAATTCAGAGGAAGATTCGGCGAAGTCCACTGCCTCTTGGTCGGCGTAGACAACTTCCTACCAGGTACAACACGTGACGAAAGCTGATTATCTTTCGAACAGTCTCTATCTCTACTGAGGTTCAAAGCACTATGGGAGTTCTCATCCTTGTCGTCGTCTTCTTCGCTGTTTGTATTTCCACTGATCAAATCCGAGTTCGAAGGGGATTTGCTTCCAGTTGAAAGTCTGGCAGACATCAAACTAGGGAATGAGGAAGCCACGAAACTAGCTGCAAGAGGGTTCACAGCAGCAGCCATTGCTACATGACTCAAGGTAGATGTTGGAGGTGGAGGAGGAGGTAGACACGTTGGCAAAGAAGTGGACATCGTGAGATTCAATCCCATATTTTCATTTTCGGATGGTCTTCTTCGATTCATATCTGGGCTGATTTTGTTTTGGAAATTCGCTAGACCTGCGCCTAGTTTGCGGAAATCGAAAGGTTGCATATTCTGCAGACGGTTCAGTGGCGATGTGTGACTGTTAATACTCCTTGGAGGGGACAGAGATGGCAAAGGTCCGTTCGAAGAAGGCATTTTGAGAAAGGGAAGTGGGTATTTCTGATGGGGCGACATTGTTGGCATTCGAGATAGATGAAAAGCTGAAGGGGGTAATACTGGTGGTGATGGCCTTCGATTTGGGGACATCACCCGACGATGATTCGGTGAATGACGCTTTTCCAGCCGCTCCAGGTTGAACTCCTGAAGGGCTTGCTGCGCCAAGAGTAGTTGTTGTGTTATGGCTCTGGTTTCTCCGAATCTGAGGAACTGCTGGAGGACCAAAGGCTCCTCCTCAGGGCTGCAGATTGTCCATCGGTCCAGAGTGCTGCCGTGTGTCTCCTGAAACCAAAATCAAATTTTATACTCCATCCAAAATATCAAAATAAAAAAAAAACGATAGAACTAGTCGAAATAAATTAATCAAATTCAAGTCGTTATCCATAATGAATGTAATTTGTGTTTAAGACAGAGTGATAAATTCGATTTGATTGGTTTATTTTAATCCTGTTGCTTGGGCAGCAGATAGTACGAATTCATTTATCTGGTTGATATAAACAAATGTTCGATTCGAACTGATGTTATAACAATAAAATTGATAGTTTTTATGGACCACAAGACATATCGATAGCAACAAAAACATTTTTCGTTTATCTATCAGAATAAAATAGATGAGGAAATATAACTGAATGAAAACAATTACTTTTTCGAGGACGATTAAAATAAAAATCACAAAACCAATCGAAAATATAAAGTTCAACCTTTTGAGATCATGATCATAAAGTTTCAATCAATTTATACCGTCACTGATTGAACTCGCCATAGGTTATTTTGACAGAAAAAAATTTATGCGCCTTAAACATCGGTGAAAGTCTGACAGGCGACAGGGTATATATTTTATGAGCACGTAGGATAAAAATATCGATGCGAGTCTTGTTCTTGTTTAAAAACGATGCCTGCAGAATATCACCCACGTATGTATAAATAACTGGGGTGTGATAATCACCTGCCCTTCACAATTTATTCCCCAACAAACAAAACGTTAAATGAAAAACAAATCGCACTTTATACAAGGCCGTATAATGCTTCGTTAAAAGGCATGAAATTGTGTTCTATTAGCGGCGTTACCAAAACACGGGTGACAATTATTAGTTAAATCAAGGGGAAATGATGAAGTCTTGTTTGCCACTTAACAAAATGTTGACATAATGCTGAAGAAACCCTAAACTCTTGTTTGATCAGAGGTGTTATATTCAGTTCTGTAATTGCTTGAATTCTTCGGTATTGAAATTCTGTTCTTTACGGAAGCGTCGGACGTTGCGTTCATCTTCGGTGTCAAAAATTATAAGTCGAAGAAAGCCCTGGCAACCTTTTTGCTTCCAGCTAATAGAGATGAAAGTATCCACTTCATAAAATACCTATTTAAATATTTTAAACCAGACCGTGGTATGTCATTAATGCGGTGATTTCAAGACAAGCAGAAGAAGGAAACCTAATATGTACTTTGACTCACTAAATTATACCGAAACGAAATTATTACTTGCCACCAAAATGATATGCAAAATGCTAGGTAATTTTCTGTCTCTACCTCTCCACACATCATAGGTTGCATGAACCCTGAAATATATCAGCATTTCATAAGACCCAAATGCATTCGTGCCAAAAAACGATTGTACGAATCTTCAGGAGCTAATGAATCATTCATGCGGGGCTAAAATTAGGATCAATTAAATTAAACACAAGAGTTACCAACAATAACGGCAACTATTGCTATATTGTGGATTTTAAATCTGGCCTGATCTCCGAGGAAGATGCACCTTGGCAGCTCTTGGTATTGAACTCTGATAATGACTTTATGCGACGGCAACCAGTCTCAGCAGCGATTCTCGAGGAACCTTATCTCAAATCGTGTAATCTATTGAACCTATCGACAATGCTCGTTCAAATCAATTAATTGAATGGTGATGGGGAAATTCTCTTCATTCCCTTCAACACTTTTTGGAAGATTGTCCTCATAGCTCGAAGGACCAATGTTTTGATTATTCTCAAGATTCTCGGCGTTAGTGCTTCGGATTCTAAACTTGGAGCAGATATTATAAGGGCAATTCAATGATTCAGTTAAAGCTCAACTCTGCAAAGACATTCTGAGTGAGTTTTTTCTTAATTTGACCAGTTCGAGTTAAAGCATAGGCCACTGGAAGGAGGCAGACGCTAATGAAAAGGTGCATATTCCCTAAGGCTGTTTTTAAAAGACCCGATTCACAGACAAGGTTCACGGTGGTAGCTAACAGAAGAGCTGTCATCTGACAAGTTTGTCACCAACATACCTGCAGAATATATCCTCTAGCGTAGTCGATGGGCGTCCAACCAAATCCATGCAAAACTTGCACCACTTGATCCTTGTGAAGCACTGAAAACAACCGATCTAACAGAATTTTCAGTCGAACAGGAAGCGCTGAACAGCCGTAAAGAACTAAACTTGCAATATCGAAAGCGGCATTTGGCTGCACCGGCTCAGGAGCACTGTTACTGAATAGATGTCGCACTCCTAACTTGTCCAAAGCTGAAACAAAAGGGGGGATGAGTGTCGTGCGCATGGAGGCGGTGCCTAAGAGCTTTTTAGGAGAGGGGGGGAGCAAGGATGATACGAGCAGATGAGTGACGATACCTTTAGAACGTGAGTTAGGCACTTCGATATTTTGTATCTGCTATCCTGTAATATCCTACCTACTGCTATACTGACTATACTACGGCGGTCATAGCACAGCGACTATTATCCTTCATTATGTTGGATCCGCTATATTATGAATAATACGTAATTTGCCCCGTACGTTATGCTTTCACGGCATAATCAAATTTTGTCTCTTTACGTGAAGTCGACAAAGAATCGAGTGCTTCCAGAATTCACTTCCCTAAGGCTTTTCCAACTTGTCGATCAAAAATTCATTATGCAGCTCCAATAGTCATGAACTTGAATCTTCAAAAATAAGCTACTAGCTACTACAGCTACTATACTTCCAGCTTCACTGGAGAGAGCCTCCTCAACTTAAATTATCTTAATTTCTTTCAGATGTAAGGCTGGCCAAGAATTCTTGCTTATGGGCCTATTTTCTGGCCAATTGATGATAGACAGGGTGAAAGGGTACCCTGTCATTTTCTCTCTTGGGCATAGTAACTCGCACAGGCAGGCGACAAGCTCAGAAGCTTGTAGCTTCTGAGTAGTCTCATCAGGAGACCTAAGAGTTATCAGTATAATCTTAATTATATACTTATACGACTTCTATATTTGCATTATGTGGCAACCAGAGTCAATCGACATCCAGTGTTTCTCGAATGTTCTTCTTCATGCTCAAACAAAAGCGTTTGCACCTCATCAGGAAATGGAGACATGTGTTTGAGTTTAGGCAAAACGTGTGAAATCAAAAATTTGGAGAAATTCTTGCTACGACATTAGGCATAGAAGCCGAAGTAGAAATGGGGATTTATATCTCCTGATGTGCTTGTTGTCCATCTCTCGCGAGATATATTCGCTCCAGCGAAGCTTTATGGAGGAGATCGAGTGGAGATTTGAAAGCTGGGGCGATGAGAATGACACTGCAATATTTTACAATTGCCGAAGCTGACGAATGTAGCTATCTTGATCGCTCCTTAAGTGGGCGCATCATGTATTTGTCCCAAATACATTTATATAGAAGAGCTTTTAGCGCCATTTCAATATTACCATAAGAGCAAGTGATCAAAACATCTCCACTATCGGAGATCAAAAGGAACGCTTCCTCAGGTTCACGTTCCTTTGACTTTTCCGACCGATCGTTAGATATCGGCACCTCAGAAAGGCTTGATTGCACCAGGAGATTAACAGATTTTTCCAAGGGGACGCCGATAAATTATTTTCGGCTATATTTTTACCCCTATCTAACCCAACAAGAGGAACGCAACGAAGAGGGTACTTTTATTTATTGAATTCAAGTAGGAACACACTACTTCTTGGTCCATTGAATTTCGGAAAAGAAATAGAACAATATGGTAAATTGTTCAACGAGCATATTATTATGGCCATTATTCACGTGACTAGATTAAATCGACATCGATAACCCCTCCAAGTGAATAATAGCCATAATGTGCGAGTATAATTTTCAACTTTGTCCACGGCTCATGAATTATTTTCGAAATACTTTGGATATTGGATTTTTTCAGTAACTAATTAATTTCGTCCTGTATAAGGATCTAAGCAGCTATTATTCGCAGAATGTGATAAGATGATGGCAGCTCTATATTTCTGAATGTTTGATACATCAGATTAGAAACAAGTGAAATGTCACCCACAGCTATCAAACAAGATACCAATGTTTTGAGTCATTAGGGGTACCTCTTCTATATAAGACACTTACAACGTAATGTCCACTATTTTGGTCACACATTTTTCAATGTTCTACCACCTTTTCTAAAGAAGGTTAATACAAGGAGTAAAAAAGTAGAAGAAGCTTGGCGCAGAATTATAATTTGTTTGTTTGTGTCTTCAGTTTGAGGTGCCTGTGGTGTTTTTTTTTTCATTTAGATTTTTTTCTTCTACTGAATTAGGACTGTAATGCCGACAAAAGTAGTTGCTGTTCATCTTCCCTGGCCCTCCTGTAATCATATGATTTTTTTTCTGGGTAGTGAATGATGGTTTTCTTTTTATTATTATTTCTTTCTTATTCATGTTGTCGAGTTTATTCAATAACTACGGTTAACTGTGTGAAAAACAAGCTTGTAGCTCAGGTTATACCACGATATTTAAATCACTACCTATTAATTGTATTAGATGAAAATGAATAAAGTTCATTATGGAATTCTGATGTGTCACAAAAAACTTCCAATTGTTTATTTCAACTTTGAAGTGATTTTTTCTGTCCGCAAAATTTCTAAGGTTCATTATTGAATGGCATGAGCCAAATTGTGTTATGAATACATTGCTGTGTCTGTTCTATCGGTTCGTTCATGAGCGAGAGAGAGAATAGAAGGGGCGCATCTTCTTTCACTTTCTGTTACCCTGATTCACTGGTAACTGAAGAGGACGTATCTGTGTACGATTTGACCGAAAATTGGTAAACCTGGTTTTTCATTGAATAAAGAGATTTATTTTTCACGACAAAGACTGTGATTTGAAAAATTTTGGAAAGGACAAATTCATCCCCAACATAACTTGCAAGGCTATTCCTGTGGAAATGAATTTCTAGCTTACTGGTGGTGCCCAGTTTTTAACCGAACAGAGTGAAGTTTCTCAAGACAAAATAAATGGAGCCACAGATAGAAGGGGTGGACAAAAAAGGGTTGATTTAATTAATGCGTGGAATCCATTAGAGGCAATCTTTTCATATTCCTTTTTAAATATATCACAAGGGCCATCTAATGTCGGAACAACATTGATGCGAACTGACTTTTCACGACACTAAAGGGGTGGAAATCGATTTATGCGAAGTCGCTCTATATCCATTAAACTATTTCACTCATTCCACCAGCCAAGAAGCTTTCGCCGAGTCATTAAGCCTTTTCGGCATTATGAACACACAGTGGACCAAAAGAACTTATCCTATTTAGTCATATTTTATCGAAAAATGTATTCAGTCGGAGGTGGTTCGATTTAAAATTCACCTACTGACAAGAAGCTCTTCTGGAATTTTGTTCTTCATTTGGAATTGTTTTTGTGTTCATGCAACTTTAATTTTCGTGATCGGTTGATTCGAAAAATAGATCTGGCGCCTCAAAACCCTCGAGTGAAAGAGATTCTTTTGTGGTGCCATTCATGGTCCTTAAGAATAACAGAGCAGTCAATTCTACAGTCTGTTAAATGCTTAGCGCCGATGAGCTCGGCCATAACTAAAGAGATGATTTACGCCAAGGCAATTCAAGGAAAGAATTCAATTATCATAAACCCTTCTGTAGTAGACGTGAAAAAATTCGAATCAGTTCAAAGGATCTGCTTACACAACGTTGACATTGAAGACGTAATGAAATCTCTGGATGGTTTTTATCTGACCAGTTTTCGTTTAATTTTGTTGGTTCGTTAGTTTGGACAATAAATCAATGGGAGAGCAGGATTTTAACACTACCCATCTAAATATTTGATAATAAACTGTTTGGACTAGATCAAGAATTAAGGCCTTCAGTAAGGCTGATATTTTCGTATCTGGATCCTCTGATACCTAAATTTTTTTGTGCAGAAGGAACAATTATTTTTCTTCAATATTGAAAACCATGTGGGGTATCTCCCTCCTCAGAAGAAGGGACAGGTAATTGAATCTAATAGTTACCCTAATTTCCGAATGTACCATCTCAGCCGAAAGAACAATCGTGGAAAAAACTCATGTAAAAGCCGGTGGTAATGTACCTCCGAAATGTCAAGTCTTGACGTGGGTGGTCGGCCGCCAAAGAAAGTTAAATCCATTAGATCCCAATTGTTTAGTAGGGCTTCCGAAAGCCAATAGTATTCATACTTCTAACTAGCATTATTGGCAAATAATAGGACTGCTACACTTGTCCCGAATTAACCATGAACAGTGCAATCAGGCTTGTAATTCTAATCTCGTCTAAGAAAGGGACTTTGCGAAGTTAACTCCAATCGGTCCTTGCTGGCAAACGACTCGAAGTGCAGCCAACTTTGAAATTATAAACGTCTTCCAGGCAACCTCGAACGTCATCTCGAATCAATATTCACCCTTCAAATTATCTGAGTAATAATTTTAGTGAAAAGGCATAACAATTCTGAGGTAGGTCATGAGTATTTGTTTAGGGACAGCTTGAGAATGCTACTTGCGTCGGAATGAAGAAACACAAGAGATAATCGGTTTTGACAGAAGTAATGTTTATATTTGTCGTTGTTATCTTGGTGGTCCAGGGCATCATATCAGGATTCTGTAGGTAGTCAGAATGCATATCTATATACCTTCTATTAGAATCGGTCCACAGGAACTTCGAGATGTGCCCCAAAAACAGTTTTTAATCGAATTGTTTAGAAAAAATCAAACAACACTGTATATAGATATGACCCTGTATATATAGTTCGAAAGTTTGGTTTCATTAGAATTGATGGAAGTTAAGATTCTGTGAAGATGTAAAGGAGCGTTAATTATAAGAATCCTTTCTATCAGAATTTCAGAGAAAAAAAATAATTGGTTGAGTCTTGATGGAGCACGAACTTCTGCAGAAAATTGTGGAAATATATCATCATGACCTCCCACAAAGCAGAAGGAATCTTGGAGCAAAATCTCTTGAGCAATACAGTCACTGAAATCAATTCCTTCATCTTCAACATTTTGATTAGAGATAGGTATATGTAGATAAATCATCTTAATAGCTGCTAATAGTACCGAGTTTATATTCTATCTGTCATGACGTGAATGAAGAGAATGGGATTTAATTCTAGCGTCGTAATTTATTGAATCGACACATAGAAGACCTTAATCGGCTCTTCTTTTCGCTTGCGATACCCATACTATCGAATTATAACAGTTAAAAAATTACATCATAAATCTGAATGAAAAATTGCAAGGAATCGTTACTTTCATTGTTCACCAGCGACCTTCTTGCATGAAGACTATGCCAGATTCGAATTTCTGATTTCTATAATGAAATCAGGAAGGACCATAGACTATTGAGAAGGTATTTGGGCAATTTGATTCACATTAGACAATAGGGATGTTGACACATGTCACAAATTCATATAAATTTAGGTTTTACACATTCAAGGAAGTTTTTGAAATACTAAATAAATATTTTAGTGATCTATTACTCCCATTAAATTGAATAAAACTGAAACTAAAACTGTGTAAGCCAGTGCAAACCTTTTGCAATAAAGATAGAGAACAATAGGAAGCAGAATCTGATTTTACCAATACTTATTTATAGTCCTCCTTACACAAGTGGTAGTTAGTGTACTGGACTCAAAAATTTTATACAGTCATCATGCTTTCTGATTCTGCTGGTTTTGACCAGGATCATCGTTTCAGATTCAAATCCAACAGCCACCAATTACTCAATACTTCTTGGTAGAGCTTCGAAATCTTTTGGGGTATTGACAGAACCCTCCACTTTTTTTTTTTTAATGTTGTGGTTTTCACGAAAAGGAATATCCTGTAATGTTCAGAGAACATCGTGAGAACAAAGGGAAGCAGGTAGGAATTGGTGTTCTTCTTGAATTTCTGGAAGTTATATGCCTCCGGGAACACCTCCATAGGCAATGTGTTCCAAAGCCTCGCTGTTCGTTGGATGAACGAGTCTTTGAAGAGAGATGTTCTGCAGGTCTCCAAAGTTACCACGAAGGGGTGTGAAGACTTAACTTGACGGGTTAGTCTGGAAGGGACTGCCAGAGGGGGAACGATTGCTGATAATTCAGAAGAGCATCGCCCATGGAAATACCTATAAAATAGAGACAGATCGCCCACTTTTCTACGGTGTTCCAGAGAAGTGAGCGAGCTTGTAAGCGATGTATCACCGACGAGACGAATTGTCCTTTTTTGTACGGAATCCAAAAGTTTTAGGGTGTGTTTATGTGCAGCAGTCCAAATATGAGAACAGTATTCCAGGACAGGTCGAATCTGTGCCTTATAGATCATAAGCAGCTGACCTGAGGTGAAATAGCTCCTGGCACGAAACAGAAAACCAAGTTTTTGGGATGCACTTTTAGCAATGGATCTCACGTGATTCTCCCAGGAAAGGTTACTGCCGACAGTAATGCCAAGCATCGAAATGGATGACTTCAATGGTATGGTCACTCCCGACAATTTTATGCTGGGCACAGTAAGATCGGCTTTTCTAGAGAAAAGACATGCTTGTGTTTTGTTTGCGTTGAATTCTACCAGGTTATTATAGTCTGTTCAAATATAAGAGAATGTAAACAAACAAACCAAATCGCTTTGTTTTGCGCATTACTAACATATGATTGGTGAAACGGTCGGCTGTATAATTCTTTTCACGCCCCCAAAAGACTGCCAGGATCGTACTTAAAGCTTAGAACGATTTCACAGTTATCTTTTCCGGACAATAATGTCGAATTCAGAAACGGACACTGCATCTGAAGGTGGTATATTGGGCCCACCACGAAAAAGAACGAAACGTTCACATTTGTCTATTCAAATCATGTGTATTCCATTCAGAGAATAATATCAAGTTTATATGATTGTGTGAACTATCCTCGATCCGACCCTGGAGCCCTGAAAGCAAGTCTCTACCTGAAGCAAGCCCATCCTTCGTGTGCGCGACTTTGTTTACGTCGTAGTCGCTTATATTTGAACAGAGTATAGATCCCCATTCAAGGATTGCTGCCAAGTCCATATTTATGTTGTTAACATTTCTTCCTCGTTCGTTTTTGATTTGGCGAGCTGGTATTGGAGCCCTAGAAGAAAAGGCGGTATGGAGGGTACTATCATCCGCGAAGCTGTGCACTGGACACGAAGTTGCTTCCAGCAAATCGTTGATGTGAAGTAGAAATAGTGTGTTGGAGCCAGAATTGATCCCTGCGGAACACCAGCATTTATGGGTAGAGAGTCAGACGAAACTCCATCGACCACCACATGGAGAGATCTGTTTGATAGAAAACTAGCTATCAGAGAACACAGCTTTGGGGGCACGCCATAAGATGGAAGCTTGGCGAGGAGTCCCTGATGCCAGACTCGATCGAATGCCTTGGAGATATCCAGTGCTACGGCTAGGGTTTCACCATATTTCTCGGTAGAAAGCTGCCATATATGTGAGACGTAAGCGAGCAAGTCACCAGTGGATCTCTGATGACGGAAACCATATTGTCTATCGTTGATGATTCCTGAGTGTTCCAGATGTTTCATGAGCTCGAAGTTGATGGCTTTTTCCATGACCTTTGAAATAATAGATAACAGAGCGATAGGTCTGTAGTTGCTAGGTAGGGTCTTTTTGCCTTTTTTAGGTACAACCACTCTTGCGGTTTTCCAATTGGATGGAAAAACACCCATTTTGTAAGAGTGGTTGAACAATTTGCAGAGGACAGGTGTTAGTTCGGGGGCACATTTTTTGAGAACAATCGGTGGGATTCCGTCGGATCCACTGGCTTTGTTGGTGTTGAGACCCAACAGAATCTTTCTTTCCCATATTGGCAAATAGAAAAAAGAGATCGCCTAGCTAATGGATTTATAGAAGTGTTCGTTGGTTACACTGTGCTGTTTCTCCAAGCAAGGTCATCTCTAATACTCATCATGCTCCAGAAATAAGAACAGGTTTAACCTAAAAATTGAAACCTATAGAACATTAGACTTAGAATACCAAATGGTTACAAAAAAAGTATTTATCTTTCAATTCGACGTAGAAATATCTTCAACACGCTCAACGACCAAAAATGGATTGCTACCTGGCGAAGATTAGTGTAGAGCAGTCAGCATTTCCTTCCACAAGTTGACCAAAAAAGAAGTTTTAATATAGTGTGGATCTCCAGAAATTGACGAGCCCATATTTGTGGCCGCAGTTCAGGACCAGCCTGTATATCATCACCTACCGTAATGCAAGTCTGGCCGGCTCGCATGAAGCAGAGGTAGCCAGGGAGCGCACACAAAAGACAATGTTTGATGCATTATTGGTATCGTATTGAGGAGCGTGAGTCTGGGAAGGAATCTCAATTAGAATTTTGAGATGAGATCTAAGTAAAAGAGTGAAGCATATGCGGGGACGCTATCGGGGGCGGGCAGGTCTGGGGTCGAGGCCGTGCGGTGGCAAGTGACAGGCACGCAGGTCCGACGGTCCGCCCTCTCTGGCGGCGCGGAATTAGTTTGCGGCAGCGGTAAAGCTTTACCTGGGCTGATAACTTCTATGCATGACAGTGACGTACCGGTCCTTTCGAGAAAGATTCATCCGGTCGCCTTTCAATACGTGCCGAGTGCAGCGAGACTCAGATGCACTCTCACCGACTCGCCCATTCACGGCTCTGCTTCACAGAAAAAGGAATTTGATCCTATTTGCCAATTTGAAACTAATGGGAGGAAGCACTCGCTCAAAATCTCACTGAGACCTAAAAATGTTTCCTCCCTTGATGGTCCCACTGTCCAGTGCTCGAAAAGTTCGCAATTCTCTAAAAGAATATAATGCAAGAAATTGAGTCCATTGTGACCAGTACTGGTACTGCCTTAAGTGCCTTATTTGCTTAGATCCAGTCTATTCATGGGTCAGTGATATTCATAGGAAACTCTCTACCAATCTTAGCCAGTGTTTTCACCTATTTCTCAATGAGCTGCTTGATTCCTCAACGCCTGCTTCTGCTAGACCTCAATGAGGTAGGCAAGAAAGAAACTCCTATTCACCTAGCCACGGAATGCCTTGCCTTTGCAACCCATAGGAGAAAATCCTTCGGGCAATAAACTTGCAGGAGTGTGAACTAGCCTCATTGAAACCTTCCCAGATATAGGATTTCATTAGATCCCAGGAACTGGAGTGCGAGCTGTAAAGTGGTGAGAACAGCTCTGTTAGAGGGCACTATAGACCTTGAGGTCGCAGTGAACTGTAGCCCCTTTCTGACTTTAACTATAGATAACCATCGTTTTGTCTTGTCGCTCATTTGGACCTGCAGAAAACTGAACAAACCATGTCTGTGTCAATCGAGATAGTTCCTTGCATTGAGAAAG
Organism: Adalia decempunctata; assembly: GCA_951802165.1. Taxonomy (NCBI): domain Eukaryota; kingdom Metazoa; phylum Arthropoda; class Insecta; order Coleoptera; family Coccinellidae; genus Adalia; species Adalia decempunctata. Next base: position 6,851,484 of record OX637704.1, on the reverse strand, counting down.
CTCTCGAAAAGATCATGAATGATAGAGGATTTGTTCATTATCGTATTCAAGATGGTGCTACGAAGAATTGTCTTTAAGCCCATCCATTGATCTGGTTTATAGAGAGTTGAATGTGGTCGGCGTTTGGGTACGCCACTGCGGTACCATAATATATGTATGTTTCGAAATTCATTGTCTTGGCAGCATCATTAAGCGATTCAGAACGGCGACTCGATATTTTATAACGAATATAACGAGACCCTGGTCTTCGCCTAAAGTAATAAGAGGAAGATGGCCACTATCTAGAGACACAATGGTGCACACTGACAATAATACATACCTTGCTTGATTAAAAACAAACCATTAATATCTGTTCTTCAATAAATATATAGAACAAATTTCAGCTTGCCCAAAGCCTTAATGATACCATGCTAAGCGGTGATCTATCTACCTTTATTTATGTGAAAGAGTTCTGATATCTCATTTGAAACTGGACGAATTTGCAAATTAATGTTTTCGACCATATAAACAAGTTTGAAATTGATATCCTGGAGCGGTTGACTGTCGGAATCACCATTCGACTTGTGTTTACAAGGGTGGCTACCCCCGAGGTGGAATTATTCCCTTGAGACAAAACTCTCTAGGTTACTACTTGGCCCACAAAGAAGAAAGTAATGTATGCACCCATAATTTTCCATACGGAATAAAAAAATCTGCGGGTATAATTGACATTGTTTTTTTTTAATATTAATTTGACGGCATCGACTGCTGTGGTCATTAGCCGGATATCGGTTTTCTCACTTTAGGTGATTGCGAATCTCACATCCGAGTTTTCCATGTAAGGGAACAGGTGATCCCATCCAATAAAGAAGCACACATAAACATACAAACATAAGACACACACACAAAACGTCCATACTAAACAAAAATAAAATGATCAAATAAATAAATAGGCGAATAGACAAACAGATTATAAATAGATAAACAGATAGAATAAACAGATGGGATGATAGATAAAATAAATAGATGGAATAAATAGATAAAATGAATAGATAAAAAATAGATAAAATATGTGAAGATAAAATAAACAAATAGATACTAAATGAATAGATGAGTGTATAAAGACATTCACAAAAATAAACAACAGAATAAACCAGTCCAAAAAATAAGTGAGTAAAAAAACTACACGAGAGAAAGAATACTCAGGTAAGTAGCAATGATCATTGTTCTTATTTCCATCTTCTATATGATTCTGTTTCAATTTTCTTAATTTTTCAATAAAAATCCCTTTTGACTTTCCATCGCCAATTTTCGAAGAATACTTAATGTTACAATATGAAATATCCTTTCTATGTAACTAAAAATGTTTTAAACATACAAGAAACAATGGCTGTTTTCAACTGCATCGATATATCTTCAGCTTTAGTTGTCGAAGGTCATTGAACCAAAAACGGACCAAGAAAAAAATGAAACAATAATTTTTCAGTATAATACTTTAGGGACCTGCCAATTTTTGTTCGAAGGATTGACTTTATTATAATTATTGGAGAATTTTGTTCGGTGAAATCGAGAAAAAAATTTGGAATTATAAAGGGGTTCACCTAAAAAATTGTTGATAAATAATACATTTTCTGTTCGGTGTTTCTCCAAGCTTTAGTTTTGTTTCATATTATAATCGTGATTCATAAATTAAATTTTATCGAGATTCTTCTTATTGTACGTCTCGAATAAATGAAAATATTGTTTGAAAATTTTATTTGATCTCATCATTAATTTAAACTAAAGAGAATCAACTCGTCGACTGAAAGAAGGTTCTCCGGTTTAATATTAAAGGTTGATTTTGAGTTGGAACTGTAACTCCTGTCCCTGAAGAGCAACAACAATGTAGGAAGATGAAATTGTCAAATTCTTTACGAGACAATTCGCAGCGAGTCAATTTGAGGATGGTGTTCAAATATAAATACAATATTCCTTCTTTATTACGAGGGGCGTTGAATCAGGTTTGGTGAAAAGGTAGGCAAGGAAGGTTTGCTGCGTTTATTTCTAGTCTTCCGTCCCACAAACGACCTATCCTGCTGAGAAAATGCTCGTAAAGATATTAACATGATTCTACGTATAATAAATTGTTGGCGGGGAAAATAAAAGAAAAAATCGGCCTCGTATATGCCGCCTGGCTTGGTTAAACTTCACTTTATCCCATTTCCCTGCCGTGTTAAATGCTCTGACACAACTGCTTCCGACCATTACTCTCACTTTGAATTCATTTCTTTTCCTTTCCACAAAATGTTTGAAAATTCATGCAGTAATAAATAGTTTTCCTTTAATCTTCATACAGCGAATTTTGTAGACGCAAATGAATTTCCCTGTCGATTTCAAAGATAACAATAAAAAATCAGAAGCGATTCCCTGTTTTTTTGATGAACTTGACTGAAATATTCATGGGGAATGTGCATGAGTAGTTTGCAACATTGTATCGATTCCCTCCGGTTAATTTGTTGATTGCTTTCGTTATGACAACATTCAGCCAAGAACTAAGTGATTGATTCATAATTTTGTTTATATTTGGATGAAGCGTTTATAGCTTAAACTCTGGAGTGATTTGCATTAATGGATTGCATTATTAATGTGACCAGATTGAGTTTCAATGTCTGAATCCCAAACCGTTCGTCGCCAATTGAATGGACGTTCACAAAAACATACATAACAAAGTAGGCATGGTTTGAATATTTTGTTTCTTTCGAAGTTATCCCGAGGAAAAAAAAAAGAATTTCCGCAATATAATTATTTTTTCGATTAAAATGAAGGGTATTGTACAAGCTTCCATCGAAACTATGGCGTTTTGCGGGTGTAAAGCAAGAATATCCTAATTATACTGATTAAAATTGTGAAATCTCTCTATGAGGAACTCTGGAGATCTGAACGTTATAAAAGCCTGTAAATCATAGTTTACTGTTCCAAAACAAGTTTTGGATGGATCGTTAGGCCTTAAGTAAAACTAATTTCTAAAGGTGGACATCAGGAGAGTAACCTATAATTATAGGCAATCTCTACTTTATCGCTTTATGACACCGCTGGTCCTGTGGCATTCTCGAAATATATGTGGGACCTTTTTTTTCCTCATTTTTGATTCCCATTTTGTGACATTTTACAATGCCTTACTCAATTAGTCGGCCATATTTTATGTGAGAACCAACAATAATTATTATCTATAGTGTCGCGAACAATAGAAAGGTTTTCCAGCCTAGATGATTCAGTTGTTTTTTCTTCAGCATAGCCCGGCTAGAGTTTGGACAGTTATAATGAACTTTGGGGACTTGAACAACGGAATGGTCGATATATCGAATGGGATTTGATTTATGAAGTTCTTCCAACCTCAATGTGTAATTAATCCAACTGTAAGGGTCTCCAATAATAGGTAAAGATCGCTCCAGATTAAAGAAATAGATCGATAAGAAATTCAGTATCTGAATGGGCGACCGCTCTGGTTACGAATTGAATAATCGCGCAAAAGCTCTTATAATTTTTCCTTGATGATTTTATAATGCTCTACATATTTCAAATCAAAAATTTTCTGTTAACAAACCTAAGTCGATGTTTTTTCCTTAGAAACAAAATTAACAACAGGACGAATAAATAAATATCTAGCGGAGAAAATTTGATGATCCGTACTAAGATTTATAGACAGGTGTCCAAGAAACATATTATCATGTATCCCTTGTCACTTGGTTCTCAAAAATCAAGAAATGACCGCGGATATTCTAAGCGCGCCAAGAAGAAAAATGTCACCTATATAAAACACCGAGAATACCCTAATTTTTCAATAAAAGTGTATAATAACGAAACGTCCGGAAAGATTTGTGTCTGATACAGCGCTTCTAAAAGGGATAGAGCCTCGTGTATACTATATGGCATTTTGTGAAATTGGTGACAGGTACAGGGGAACATTGTCTTTTGTCACCCGTGTCGTTTGACTGCAGGAGTCCAGCATTCTCTGTAGGAGTGAAATACCTTTAAGTGCCTCTTTGACAAGACCGACAGACAAAAAACCAGAATATTCATTCGCTGCGAAATACTTTCAATTTTTAATTTGGACCGGCCGACCTTCCAGGTCCGGCACAGGTGCATTGTTTTTTGACCACAACCCAGATTTTTTCATGTATCATCAACTTCTTTAGAAGTTTAATGGGAAGAGACAGTTTGATATTTGAACATGTGTTGAATATTAGTTTCATTATGAAAAATAACAACGATTGATAGTTTTAAAATTCCACGGTATTGTTGGATATAATTAATCACAATCATAAACTCCAAAATGCCCGAATTCAAAATTCAACCCCCTCAACAAAAACTGATGGCTTCCAACAATCTATATACCTACATGATTGCAGGAAAGGACTATATGGACAAGTTTGGTATCACAATATAGGTTTCTCTTCATGCTCAGCATTGTCCACAGTATATGTGAACGAAATAGATTCCGGTTCGAAAATTCCAACTTTGTGATTTAAAAATGACCAAGGGGTAAGACCCCGCAAAAACACCATATCATCATCAAGAAATCTCTGGCGAATCTGGAGGCGTTTTTCGATCTCAAAAATCTACAATCCATTCGAATCATTGAGAAAACCCATTTGACTGATCGATATCACCTATACTTTGAGTGCTCTGAGCTCCTTAACAAAACTCGAAAATGAATTTTGGAAAAAAAACAAGAAAAGTTCTATTCAAACATGGACTATATGGACAAGTTTGGTATCAAAATATAGGTTTCCGAGGACGCTGAATTTAATATAAAATAATCCAAGGCCCTATCTATTATAGTTTAGATTTTCCCTGCGAAATTGCTTTTTTTCAAAAATCTAAATTTCAAAGTATCAAAACACCCGTTCCTTTTATCGTATCTAATTTTCATTTGTACATTGATGATCAGCATTGTCCACAGTATATGTGCATGGAATGAAACCGATTGTAAAATTCAAAGAAAATTGATAGAAAGATGATTTTTAATTCAATTTAAGATACTTCATTATAAATATAAATTTTGTTTGTTCGATGTCGAAACTTGAGCGTTGAAAATGATACTGACTCTCTTCAGTCCTGTCCTGCAGTTATTATGATGGCCTGTGTCCTCAGCATCTAATAAAAGATCACTTCAATATTTCATTAATCTTTCGGGACAGCTTGTGTTTTTCGTGTTCCGCAGAATACAAAATGTCCCCTGTATAAATTACTAGCGAGAAAAGGACCAGAATTAAATTGGTTTTCTTTCTTTGAAGAGCCCCGGTCCATCCTACATAGGCGTAAGATGTTATGCCCATTTTAATACTGTCTCCATCCCATAAATTTATTATTACGAAGGACTTTATGTCCGAAAACTCATTTCAGGAGTTCCTAATCATCCTCTTGAAATATGGGATAGTCTAGAGATGATTGAGTTTTCATGAGTTCACATAATTAGGTTTGTTATTTTAATGGAAATTTTTTGGATTCTTCACTGGTTCTTTTGGTTTCGATCTATTGTTTTAGCCCACCGAAAAATGGTTTTAGTATCAAAACTTGCTGAGATTATTTTTCCTTTTTTTTAAATTACAAAGAGTTTTCTTTGCAAGTAGCTGCGATTATATTTCTAACGAAAACAGAAAATATTTTAACATCGAACGCGAAAGAATACTAAATACACTAATGCGAAAAAATTATAATTGAACTTGAACTGTTCATACTTCAACAGAAACGTTAATTAAATTACCTAATATCACAAAGAAATTCAACTAGGATAAAAACAATTCTCAACGACGTGTGCCCGCACGAATTATGGATCGACAGAACTTTTTGTGCATTTAATTTGCATACCTACTTAATATACTTTTCAATATTCCTGAAGAATAAATTGAACCTGTTTATAACGTGTTTCAGTAATATGTTATCCAAAGATACGTAAATTATATGCATACTTTGATACGAAATTTCTTTATTAAGATCTATTATTCATTTATATCTTGTTTGTACACTTGGCGATTCCATATCTTTATTTTATACATTATGTTTGATTGTTTTTTTTTTTGGCTTTGCAGTGGCTTATTGATTTTCATTATTGTGTTATTTTTTATTTTTTCTTCCAAAATTCTTGAATAATTTCTATGAAACAATTCACGAAATTGACATCGTGGGTTTTTTATTATGCAACTACCCTTTCATATCACGATATTATACGTCATATTTGTAAAGGGTTGTCAACAGAAACATGAAAAAAAATTTCGAGGACATTTTTTGAAAAATCTAGGATAAATGGCATAGTTAGTTCAGTGAGAAAGTGATTGAACATTTGAAAAGACTTATTGAGCTTTATTTAGACGCTGAATGGAGACGTATGCATGGGGAATATTTATTATTTCTCGAGTGGTCGATATGAGAGAAGGCTCCATTTTTATTAATACAGCTACCTTCATTTCTGATCGTTGGACAACATCATGCAATGGAGTGAAGTGGGCTGTCATCCCAAGAGCCAATATTTCATATTTAAAAGAGGGGTATACCCTAAATATTTGTACCCTTGATGAATAATGGCCAACCCTTTGTAAATACGTACAATGAAAGTTTTCATCATGTCTGGATTATTCATGATTCGATGACCGCTTTATCTCTGGATGCTGCTGATACACTGGGCTTTGAATCAGGCCCGGATATAGGAAATTCGCCCTCAAACAATCGGTCAAGTTCACATCAGAAAATGGCCATAATTAAATCCTATTATTATTTACGGAAATGTAATTGAATACCAATTTTTATCATAAGATTGTCACCGAGCTCAATGTACCTTCGCAGTTTATATTAATTCAAGAGAAAAATATTGCCCCAGAATTGTAACCATATAATATAGATAGACATGAAACCCTGATGAAGTGGAATATGATTTTTGGCATACTTTCAGAATATTTCTTGGATAGAATCATACAACCCTGTGAAAGTATGCTCCAGGACAAAACAGCCTGCTTAATCCTTTTCTTATGAGTAGCCCATAGGATGTTGAGTATCAAATATCCTCTCAATAACCCATCCTACCTGGGATTAATTATGATCTGAACAATATGAAATATTCAACGATAATATTCGTTTGACTTGGTCACACTACAATTAATAACCCTTGAAATGATGAGGCTGCAAAAAAGAAACAGTAATTTAGTTTGGGATCACTTGAAACAGTTTCCTATCTCCTTGTACTGAGGGGGTAATTTTTTGAATAGTTGCAGGAAGACGTATGGGATTTCTCCTCACCAGTGAGTTTCCCACGTGAAAGGAGTACCCAGAAAAACTCTTCCTTTTGAGGTTTAGAAAGTATATCTGAAATAACGACTAGAATGTTCCTGCCAAATTTCACTGACTGCATCAGAAATCTTTTAGATAGATTGGGTAGAATCCTATCTCTATGTATGCAGTTCTGTGGTCTCTGAGGATTTTTCTACCAGTTTGCTTGAATTGAAAAAGATGGAAAATTCCATGTCGAAAAAAAAAATCAATTTAGAGAAATTTGACCTAGAAATTCATTTTCCCTTGATGAGTCTGAGAGCATTTTTCCACTATGAATACGCGAATACGCGGTGTGGTGAAATTGAGCTTCCTTCAGATGACCAAACAAATGAATAATTGCGGTAGTCATCACTTGTCAGATGTGGGTAATTCGCCAACAATGGACAAAAATATTTGCTACCTGATTGGGCAATTATGAGAAATATGAAGCATTAAACGTTCCCTGTAATTCGATACAAAGTCTCCCTATGTCGTATGGTCCGTTGGGCAGGACTGAACATAATTATTATTTGTCCTTTTATGCCATGGATTATAATAAGATGTGTACCAACCATTGATATGTTTGAGATCCGTCCTCTATCTATATAAAAATGGGGCTGAAGGACCCAGTTCTCAAATATAATATTCGTCCTTTCTTCTGTCAATCATTTTCAATAAATAACGTCATTTCAGTTCGATGGGTATTTGGAGAACAGTTTTTCTGAACAGTAGCGGTAACTTAGATCCGGGCTTTTGGAAAATTACCTGAGGGGGTAGGATACCTTTGCTATTGTGCCGCACTTGAATAGAAAGGGGACAGTCCTAATCATTGTCATTCTCTGGAACGGATGCTCATTGGCTAGGATTGTCACGTAAACCAGCTACCATTGGCAAGTGAACATCCTGCAATTGTCGTATGTTCACAATAATTGTCATTTCATGTCTGGTTCCAATGGCCGATTTTGTCCTTGCGGTGACAGCGAATCAGAATTCTTTCCATCATCTTGAACATTGTTGGGGGGCAATTAGGTACTACTAATGTGATATTGATGCTGATGGGCTTTTTTATAAGCGCGTGGATTCTGAATTATTTTGTTCGAAGACTTCTATATTTTCTTTCAAATGAAATAACTTCAGTAACAGTTCATATGAACAAAATAGTGATGAAGTGGAGAAAAATGTTTGGTGGGACCATTAATAATGAATTTTAATAATGATAAGATCGCGAATTGGTAATCGAGAAGCCCAGATCGATAGGCCGAAGACCAGAGAATGCATTCACGTAATAAATGATAAGTCTCGAAATGAATTAATGATAGTGGCCATAAAAATAGAAATTGCCATGAGACCACGATTCATATAACGTCGAATATCGGTGTGGATGTGTAAATTGCCTCATTCCACATTGTTCTAAATTATAGGATTGTTGGACAAGTTGTAATTTGCTTCCGTATACTACTCCAATCATACAGGCTGAACTCGAATTGACATGGTTCATTTAACGTTCGACGTTTAAAATATTCACATTACACGCCGACCAAATGGGTACCTACGTACGTTTAAAATTCCGAATATTGCGACGTATTTTCTACTTTTGCAGTAATTTTAAGTCAATCTCGTCACGGTAATATGATACACGTTATTTCGTTCGATTCCAGTTCACTCAGGAAAGCTGAAATCCTCATCGGAAATTATAAAAACACCAACAAGAAGTTAGCAGCTTTAGTGTGCTTACTCAAATTCGTAGCCTGATCTGAATCTGTCTGTGACAGTACTTGTCTTCCTGATCTTCAACTGAATTTTTTGTGTTCTTTCAGTACTCTATCTGAATGTTTTAAATTTGAAAGCTTATCCCTTCGTTTAGGAAAAATCAAGAAATTTGGGATACATAATATTTATTGCTGTTCTTCGGAGTTCGTTTAACGAATGTGGCATTAGGAGATTCTTTCTAATAATGTGAACAAGGTGGAACAATTAAGATCCACGTGAGATGGACTATAATCAGAACAACAAAATATGCCTTGGTTCGAAACCGAGATTAAAAGAAGATCAATCTTGTTTCTCTTCCTTATGCATCAATGTGGAACGGAGTGTAGTTATGCGTTCTATTTTTTTCTGGCCACACATGGAGCAATCCTTGCCACCATAACTATCAATGAATGGATCATTGGCAAATATCCAACTTCTTTTCGTTATATTCTGCGGTGAAGTTTACAAACAAACAGCCGGGTTTCGGAATAGTGAACTCGAATAACATAAAACGGACACGGATTGGACGCAGAATTGAATGATTTGTTGTGAAAACAATCAACATATACATCGTCGATATGGTAACTCAAGTCATTTACGAAATAGTTGTTTAACACATGAGGCGACCAAGACTAGGTGAATTATAGAAACACGACCCAAAATAACCCATTATAAAATAGGAAATTGTGGAAAACCATCGACAGCACTCATCACGAACATAGAGTATGGCCCATCTCTTGACTTTCAAGGCTGAAATTTAGATAACTCATAGGGAGAACTAATAAACTGCTCCACATGAGTTAGGAATATTGACTTAAATTGCAAAAAATATAGTTAAAATAAGATTTTTGTTATGAAAATTCATATTAATATGATTTCAAGTTGCAAATTAATTTTAGCCCGTAGGTCTGCAGCGAAATTTTATTCCCAGAGAATTCAAGCATTTTAAGACTATCAATACAATGTATGGCCTCCACGGGCATCAATAACAGCTTGACATCTTCTTTGCATACTATACACGAGGTTGTTGAACATTTCTTGATGAATTTGGTTCCATAAACGGGGCAGAAGCTCTCTCAGATCATTTAAGGATTCTGGGGTAGGTTGATGAATATCTAATCTTCTTTGGAGCATATCCCATGCATGTTCTATGCAATTCAAATCTGGTGAGTGCGGAGGTATTAGTAAATGTGGAATAGCAAGCTCCTCGCGAGCATTCTCATCTATGGCTGCACGGTGCGGTCTAGCTTTATCGTCTAGAAATTGAAAAGTTTCACCAATAGCAGCGTGAAAATTTGGCACAACATTGTCAATGACATGCTCCCTATAGTGTAAGGCGGCATATTCCTAGGACAAATGTGTAGATCTGAGCGCCCGTTGAAACATATCCCGGCCCATACCATAACACTACCCCCTCGGAATGGATGGACTTCTTGGACATAGCGACGATTACGGGGTATGCGTGGGATTGTCCATACCCTAATTCTTCGAGAATCTGAAAATCGTCCATATCTGGATTCATCAGTGAAAAGGACACTACGCCATTGATCGTTCCAATTGATATGTTGCCTTGCCCATTCCAAAGCGACGATTACGAGGAATGCGTGGGATTGTCCATTCCATTATTCTTCGAGAATCTGAAAATCGTCCATATCTGGATTCATCAGTGAAAAGGACACTACACCACTGATCGTTCCAATTGATATGTTGCCTTGCCCATTCCAGTCTTTGACGCTTATATGGTCACGTGTTAATGGAACTCCTCTTAATGGACGTCTAGAACCTAGATTCACCTCTCTCAAACGTCGTCTGATGGTTTCGATGGAAACTTGGACCCCATCTGCATTTTGAAGAGTATTCCGTAGCATTCTACACGTAGATGTAGGGTTTCTTCTCGCCGAAACGGTGATGAAACGATCCTGAGCAGTTGTTGTTTTTCGTCGCCCACCAAGCCTTGGTCTTTCCAACACGGAACCTGTCTCCCTGAACCTATTCCAAAGTCGAGATATCACACTTTGGCTGACTTGGAGCCTTTCCACTACAACAACCTGAGTTAGGCCACCCTGTAGCATTCCGATAGCCCTATTAGCCTCAGCGGTTGCTAATTTACGTCTTGGCATTTTCAGAAAACTCGTTTCAAATCGAAGCCGTTGATAAACTGACATCATTTCAAAATAAGAACATTCATGAAGTATATGCAAAGAAACAAACTTCAGAAAAAAGGCAACCAAATTGACGAAATGTCTCATACTGATTTTATTGGACCGATTCAAGTTGTTATTGTTTTTTAAATGATTTAACAGCGATTTTCTCGAAGGTTACATACTTTTAAAAACGATTGAATACGATATCCCTAACTCTTATGGAGCAGTATATTTTGTATTTGATTATGAAAACGTATCGTTCTTATTGAGGAACCCGCTACGCATTTTTATGTGGATCACTTCAGTTCGTATAGAACAGGATGTCACCCAACCGAAAATTGTCGATAAATTACAGGCTAGTTAATGTGTCCCTGTATAATATCCAGAAGAACGGGTTCTAGATTGACAAGCATGGCGGATGATAGAAAAGATGTACTCCAGAATGCGAACAAAACAGATTAGGCCGGATGAAAAGCTCGAGCACGTTTTATTTGTCAAGTATATATGGGGCACAACATCTGTCACACTGCTATTCCCATGCTGAAGGGTCGACCCTTTATTTGAGCTGCAAGTGCCCAAGTATATGGTAAAAGGGAGATTCTTTTGCCAATCAAAAGGGTACATTTTGTGGGAGGAGCTGCACTCAAAAACAACAATTGACCAAATGCAGCAAGATGGACCCTTTAACATTTACGGATTAACGGCAGCATGCGAGTTGTTAATGCCTTCCAGGCAAGAAGCAATCACGGCCACAAAATGAGATGTTATTGCTAGTTTCAACAAGGATGATACTATTTAAATAGGAAGCAAAACATGCGGAGTAGAAAATGGGAAATTTGCTGGGAAATGTCGAATGTGCGGGGTCGGCTGGTGGAACTGGGGACTCAGTATATGATCCCAAATTAGAGGTTATGACGTACGATCGTGCCATGATAGGATAGGAGGTAACCCCGAAAAAGCCAGGTCTGAATTCTATTTATCATTTTTAAATATTTCGTCGTGCCGTATCAAAATGGCATCTTCGAGGCAGAAAATAATACAGAATATTACGAAGGCTAATTGCCGGTTGTCAAGGTGTCGATTTGTAGTCTGTTAGATCTTATCAAAAATAAATATTACGCGTCGGCATAACGAAATTGGCTGTTTCAATCTTTACGACGCGTCTGAAGAAAGCTTATTTAAGGGTCAAATTCGAAAGAAGGTCGAAAGCGATCTGATAAAATTGATTGAGAGATGCCAAGTTCCGATTGCATGTCACGTTTCTCAGCGGAAACGGAAAATATACAGATGGCATTGTTGTAGGCATTTTACATGCACACCTCAGGAAGCGAACGCCTATTCCATCCCCATTTGACCAATTTTTCATTCGCGTCTTCTGGTGTCCACCCCCACCGGAACCCTTACGCAGATAGGAGGTGTATTTGAATTTTACGGTCGCCAGATATATCTCCCCAGCACGACACGATCCAGCTATATCCCCTTTCTCCACCAGCAGGGTCAACCTTTGCGAGATGGATTAGGGCCCATCTAAGGAACCTTCAACATGGTCGGATTTTCATAGGAAGAGAATTCGCTTCAGAGCAAGAGTACAACCAGTCCCTAAAAAGGCAAAAAGACCCTACCTAGCAACTACAGACCTATCGCTCTGTTATCTATTATTTCAAAGGTCATCGAAAAAGCCATCAACTTCGAGCTCATGAAACATCTGGAACACTCAGGAATCATCAACGATAGACAATATGGTTTCCGTCATCAGAGATCCACTGGTGACTTGCTCGCTTACGTCTCACATATATGGCAGCTATCTATTGAGAAATATGGTGGAACCCTAGCCGTAGCACTGGATATCTCCAAGGCATTCGACCGAGTCTGGCATCAGGGACTCCTCGCCAAGATTCCATCTTATGGCGTGCCCCCAAAGCTGTGTTCTCTGCTGGCTAGTTTCCTCTCAAACAGATCTCTCCATGTAGTGGTCGATGGAGTTTCATCCGACTCTCTACCCATAAATGCTGGTGTTCCGCAGGGATCAATTCTGGCTCCAACACTATTTCTGCTTCACATAAACGATTTGCTGAAAGCAACTTCGTGTACAATGCACAGCTTTGCGGATGATAGTACCCTTCATACCGCCTTTTCTTCTAGGGCTCCAATACCAGCCAGCCAAACCAGAAACGAACGAGGAAGAAATGTTAACAACAGTAACCTTTCTTGAGAGAATCACGTGAGATCCATTGCTAAAAGTGCATCCCAAAAACTTCGTTTTCTGTTTCGTGCCAGGAGCTATTTCACCTCAGGTCAGCTGCTTATGATCTATAAGGCACAAATTCGACCTGTCCTGAAATACTGTTCCCATATTTGGAGTGCTGCACCTAAACATACCCTAAAACTCTTGGATTCCGTACAAAAAAGGGCAATTCGTCTCGTCGATGATGCCTCGCTTACAAACTCGCTCACCTATATAGAACGCCGTAGAAGAGTAGGAGGTCTGTCTCTATTTTATAGATATTTCCATGGGCGATGGTCTTCTGAATTATCAGCAATCGTTCCCCCTCTGGCAGTCTCTTCGAGACTAACCCGTCAAGATACATTCCTGGGAGTTTCTTCAATTTCCTCCTTCTCCAGAAACTCTTTCTTATAGGTGAATTTCCCTATCCCACAGCAAGGTTCTTGGTCTCTTCGTTTCTTTGATTCCCGAATGACCAGGAACCCAGATTAAAGAGACCTTCTTTTTCTTGCCCACCTAGTCATTGAGTTTTCTATGGCTTGACTATCCGAGTGAATAACTACATAGCACTTCTCATAGTTTCTTTCTGTCTAGAAATCCCTTGGTTGTATCATGGAACAGCAAACGATATTTGGTTATGTTATTTCAAAAACCCATCAATCAATTATTCAATTTTCCTATTGGTGTTACTGGTATTAAGATCAGTGGTGGAAACTTTTCTTCGAGTGAACTAATTGGATCAGTTGTTATGTCATTAAATGTAGCTTGCAAAAACTGTTGGAGATTGCAGCGACTTCTGAATTGAATGAATTCCCCTTTATCATCCAAGAGGCGGAGCAGTGATTTCTTCTTTGGGCGCCTGATCCAGTAGAAACAAAGAGAAACCACGTTATATAAGAAGACGAATAGGTACCTACCTAGTATGTCAATCATGGTAGAGAGGAAAAAGTACGGCGCATAGAGGAGATTACCGGCTGATATTACGGTCTGAACTTTATAATTAACGGAACGTTACACTGATTAATAGAAAACTGTGCTCAAGGAGCATACCGTCCGCAAGAATCATTCTCCGGAACTCAGGTTTCCCAATCCACGACATGTCATTGTATTGTATGCAGATTTGATCACCAAGTGTGACAATCTTAATCTCGGAATACATTTCTCACTGTGGACCCACCTGTTCTTTCTCCTCTGTCTTCCCTCCTTCATTAATGCCTGCCAGACAAATGTGTATTCTTTCAATTCATTCTTTGAACCACCATCGAGTTCATTAAACAACCGTTCCCGTTTTTACTGTGGACAGCTCCCGCGGAATTCTAAGAAGCTCCTCTGCAATTTTTTATTCTCTCAGCGATTTGCGCGTGGGAGCGAATTTATTGCGATCTTCATATTTTACAGTGCCATCATTATCCGGGCACATTGGGCACCATAACTCTGAGTCAATATGGGTTTATATGGTACCTCCAAAGATATCCCAAGGTGGCTCAGTCGGACAGTGTTAAAACCAAAACGTAACTCTGACTTTTTCGGAAGGACTATAGTCCGTTCAAATATAGGAAGGAGCTTTGTAAACAAACAAAATCGTCTGGTTTGCGCACAATAAAGCTCCTATTGGTCAAACGGTCATAACCACGCTCCGTTTTAACGCCCTAAGAGATTGCCAGGATGGTACTCGGAACGGACTGTAAATGGTACTGGATAGGAATGATTCAATAATTTGAGTCAGCAATTCCCACATTAGAACTTTTTTCCTCAGAAACTCTAGTGCAAAATTTCTGTTATGATCTACAACTGTCATAAACATTTGATATCCGACGTACCCTATTTTTTTATTTTGTTTTGTTTTTATATTATTATCTACTAAATAATTTCTTTTTCGGATGCTCGAGATTGCGGCAAGGTAATTCCAGGAAACACCAGAGTTTTAGAGATTTGGGTCGGAATCGTGCAAGATTCCGACAAAGTAAATCCGGGAAACACCAGATTTGGGTCCTTTCCCTTAATGGGTTGAAGCCATCTTGATTTGAATAAATATCGAAGTTTTCAATTGACAAGACTAGTTAAAATACCTAGAGCTACTGTGAAGGTCTAGCTGTTCAAAGTGTTTATAGATTTTGTTGTGAAAAGTGTATTGTGTTGGAAAATCTTTTGACAAAGTGTATATAGTGTTTATAGAACAATGTCGAATTCGGAAACGGATACTGCATCTGAGGGTGATATGTGGGGTCCACCACGAAAAAGAACCAGAAGGTAGCCTTCTCTGCTGAAGAGAAAGAGATAATTTTGAACATTTCTCGAAAAGAATGGGAAGAATATCCTGATTTATAGAAAAGAGACTTAGTAGGAATTGTTTCAAAATCCTCAGGGGTGAGTGATTCAGCTGTATTCAGAATTCTCAGAGAATATAAAGAGAATAAAACATTGACGCCACCTAAGAGGAGAGCCCAGTCGTTAAAAATAATCGATTCGGTTGACGATTTCGATATGAACCTTATCAGAAGAATTGTCCACGGTTTTTTGTTTCCGGAATGAAATCCCAACGATTTCTAAAGTCCTAGAAATCGTGAATGATGACGACAGTTTGCCAAATTTCAAAAAAACAACGTTCTATAAATTATTGCAAAAAATGGAATTCAAGTTCAAAAAACGTGGTCGTGATAGTCTACTGATAGATAGGGATGAAATAATTGTGTGGAGAAGAGATTATTTGAAGAAAATCCGCTCATTGAGGGAACAAGGCAGAAAAATTTATTAGCTGGATGAGACATGGATAAATAAACTGAACGATTGTGTGAAATCTCCTTGATTCGTGCCTGGACGGAAAGTAACTTTACGAAGGCCCTCCTACCGCTGCGCCAAACATGTTGTTATTGCTCCTTCCTACATTTGAACAGATATAGAACAGATCCCTGACATGGAGTGGAAAATTTGTATTGCTTTGTTTTGCCCGAGTTGATTGAACGTTTTGCATACGTCCTCCTATGGTTGTTTTTCGTATAGAATCATTTTATCCATCGGTGGACATAAACAATAGATAATGGGAACTTCGACGGCGTTACTGCTCATTCATTTTCACAATCAATAATTAAGGTAATAATTAATAACAAATGGATTTCACATCATTGCGAAGAAGTGTACCGTATTGTAATGTATGTAATAAAAACAAAATGATAATACTAAAAGGCAATTTGTGATGTTCGGAATGTTCATAAGGAGAATAAGACAATTGACTCGAATCATTTCTGTCATTAGATTCGAGTTCAGTATAGTGGGAATTTGTTGGAGTTTATGTTCTTATTGTCTCGAAGAATCTACGTGGAGATTCAGCCACGAAATTAGGCTCATCCATTGCACATTCAATTCGTAATATACAGAGTGCCCCACATAACAGTCCAGTCGACTCAATTTCTGTAATAATAAAAAATCAGATTTAAATGTTGATTTATGGGCCACTTTTATACTGAAACAAAGAGGAAGACATCCTGAGTTAAAAATAAAACGGGATACATAAATTGATATAGGATTTCACGATAGTTGAAGAACAAGTTGTGAAATCGCCAGATAATTGATTAAAATAAAAAGTTTCCGTTCGTTAATGGTTGTGTCAATTTAATTTATTAATTGTATAGCAGAACTTTTTCATTACAGATTCGAGGGTATATGGTATGATTATATATCTGCGGACTGTGGTTCTGTTGTCGTGACCAATGTTCATCAGATATGAGGCAGCTCATCCATCAAAAGTTGAGTGTGAAAACCTGATGCAGAAGATAACGAAAACATTTTGTAATAACCTTTGTCTAAAAGACCTTTTACAAGGATCTACGAGGAAAAATCATTCATCTTGACTAAGGGTTGCTATTACTTTTAATAGCCGCTATCTGATTTTAAATACCAGTTTCTAGCACATATTGTGTCCCATGCAGTGGTTCCTTCCATCGGTCTGTTTTATTGCTCCACACTTTTCGTAGGCCATCTAAAGTCCAACGTGTCATTAACTTAATTTGATAGTTTTCGGATTTTAGGCGATTGCATCACATCTGCTGATAGCTTCAGAACACTGGTTAACAATTAAGGCAAGCTGTTTATGTTTTGGCATTGTTATTTACGACCATCAATATCTTCTCATTCGCAAAGCTCCCAAAAATCGGGAGTGCTAAAAAATGATCAACCATAATTTAAATTGGGATTGAAACTGACCGAATTATCTTAAAATTATGCATACGATGCCAATAGATTCCAATCACCTTGTTATAAAAATCAATTTGAAGATAAATATTCGATAATTCAACATTTCACGTGAAGAAGAAAATCTTGTCATGTCTTGAGAAACCACAGAGAGGCAAATTCAATTAATCCCAAGCTCGTTAAAAGGATACCTCGATGAAGCATGTCACTTATTAATATTTAACGGAATTAACATAGACCCCGACAAAAGGAAATAAAATATTGGCTTTATTACTTCCTGAGCATATGGCTCCATCGAGTTTATACCTGACCTTGTTATATTTTCTAGAAGAAATTGTTAACAGAAAGTGGTTAATGGAGCACTTTGTCCCGAAGATGACTGCTAGGAGCGATTATCAAATTATGAGAGATGACATATGCTGAGTATGTCGAAGGGCAACCCACTGCGATCCTCCAATCAATTCTAAAAAAAAGGTTTACGTCGAGGTATGAGTTATGCCTTTGGAAATTGTGTTTCGGAGAGAATTTCGAATTATTGAGAATACGAAGGGGATGAGGATTGACATGGTCCATTTCTCATGAAATTAAGCAGATGACACTCGATTAACAACCCAAAAGAGTTTGGTTAAAATAGCTAAAAATTACGTAAACCAACAAAACATACTACAGACCGAATTATGTTAATTTCCAGAAGAACGAAAAATGTAGAACACCAATTAATGGTGATCAAAAGTAATGTTTTTGGAGTGTTAATTTTGCAGCGTTTTCAAGAATGTGGTGGACGTGAAAATGATCCAACCCCTGCGCTGTTCAAACAGCGGATCCGAGCTCAAATTATTCTATTTTCTTTTGTCGATCGAAAGATCGTACGCCATTAAGGAAAACCCATAGCTGACGTTGAATGTTTGTGGTATATTATTACTCTCTCGCTATATAATTTTGATGTATATCAGAAGTAATTTTACGAAGGAATACGTGATGCGATATCCAGAGCTGAGACATCAGTTTGAATATAGTGAAGTAGAGAAGTGTATATTTCTAGGTAGAGTGACATGCTTTGCGCGTATCTTGTCACTTGTCTCTTGTCCGAACGCCTAACATGACAGCTGAATGCCTGTTATGACAGCACGATGGCAACAAAAATAACAGTTTGTCACTATTGTTTCCTGCACAGAACTTAGACCTCCGTTATTTAACTACTCCCGCATGCTCTCATACGTCTAATATACAAAAAGGCTCGACGTGTGAACTCTAGGTCATCCAGGTAATTTTATTGCCACACAAAAGAACTCATGCCGCACCAGAAAAGGGGGAAATTTCTCTACTTCTTCACGGGACAGCGATTGAACTGAAATGTTCGCAAGTTTTAGTATTCGATTCCTTCTATTATAATAAATGATAAAAAAATATTTATGTAATGGAAAAAGCACCGTTTCCAACATAACCATTTATTTTTCGGATAGAAAACCATCTCTTTGTTCTGTTTCCATTTTCCTTGACATCACAGGACCAAGACATATTGAGCATTTCGATTTCATTTGGAGTTTTCCTTGAGATGTGAAAATTGGTAAATAAGGATATTTGATGAAGGTTCCTTCTGCAACACAAATTCTAGTGAAAATTTAGTTATGATATGTGTTGTCAAATATTTGTTCACATTTCTGAATTATTTTTTCATTTGATTTAGTAAATTAGCAAATGCGAATCTGCCTACAAGGCGAATGAACTAGCGCCACAAATCTCCTGACTTCTCATCAGTGCTTTTTTCCCATATTTTTTGAAATATAAAAACCGAAATTTTGAAATATCCTGTATATTGACTACAGTATAATATTCTTGTGTGCGATGCAATGAGAGAAACCCGATCCGGTCCTGGCACAACAGGATGCGATGTCAGTGTTGATCTGTCCTGGGGCATTTCAGTTCTTCGACCGTCCATGTATGAAAGCTTGGACGTATAATTATTGGGGTGTCTTGGAATTATAACATGTGAAATATGTTTATATACTCCGCTCGGAGGACTCAGCCGACGACAATAACTTGTTGGTCTCGAAACTATTCTAGGTGACCGGTCTGGACTATACCCTGGGTAGTAATGAAGGAAGGGAATGATGACCGTGTCTCCTCTGCTATGGCCAGTCCTTTCTTCTCGTTTCTATACCACGCACAATTAATCGGTGATCACAAGAATTATTAGAACCCAAGGATGGGTTCGCCTATTACCACTGAGCAATACAGGGTCTTTATACATACAAGATTTTGACATCATAATGGCCGGTGACATTATATTGTCTGTCCATCCCTGTGGATTATTTTTCCGAAATAATCTTTACCTAGAAAGATCAACTATGAAGTCTTCGTCCATCATGCTTGAAACCACAAAGTTGACTGCGGATGGACTATGTCGGTAATTAAGAAGATCCTGACCTCAGTGGTTAACCCATTCTCTTCCAACTCTGTGGTCTACAGTTTTCAAGCCAGCATTGACCGTGACTATCATTCTTTCAGTATTCACAAGGGCGGATATAGCACTTTTTCATGGGAGGGGTAATTACGATCATGGGAGGAGTAATGATTGCATATTCTTAATCTACGCCCTCGCATTAGTATGACAATAACTTGTTGGTCTCGAAACTATTCTAGGTGACCGGTCTGGACTATACCCTGGGTAGTAATGAAGGAAGGGAATGATGACCGTGTCTCCTCTGCTATGGCCAGTCCTTTCTTCTCGTTTCTATACCACGCACAATTAATCGGTGATCACAAGAATTATTAGAACCCAAGGATGGGTTCGCCTATTACCACTGAGCTATACAGGGTCTTTATACATACAAGATTTTGACATCATAATGGCCGGTGACATTATATTGTCTGTCCATCCCTGTGTATTATTTTTCCGAAATAATCTTTACCTAGAAAGATCAACTATGAAGTCTTCGTCCATCATGCTTGAAACCACAAAGTTGACTGCGGATGGACTAGGTCGGTAACTAAGAAGATCCTGACCTCAGTGGTTAACCCATTCTCTTCCAACTCTGTGGTCTACAGTTTTCAAGCCAGCATTGACCGTGAGTATCATTCTTTCAGTATTCACAAGGGCGGATATAGCACTTTTTCATGGGAGGGGTAATAACGATCATGGGAGGAGTAATGATTGCATATTCTTAATCTACGCCCTCGCATTAGTAAATCCAGCAACTTTGGTGGTGATCCGAGAAATTTTATTTATAATATGGTAAATTTGCCGAAATATCATATTCGCAGGTAGCCACCAAAGTTACTGTATTCACTAATTCGGGGTCGTAGATTACGAATCTGTAATTAGTTCCTTCTTAGGTTTGATGCTTCAAGAAATATTACTAATACTGTTGCCCGATTTGTCATCTGAGAGATACAAGTATGCAATTTCTTTCTCCTGGAATTACCCCATATTTTGGTGGCTGTCGTTATTCTTTGCGACGTACAATTGAAAGTAATGTACCAGGAAACAGAGGTGAAGTACCCTGAAAACGGTGTGATAAACGATAATTTGCGTACAGTTGAATTGTTAATAAAGCCATAGCAGACAAAATTAGGGTGGGAATATTGCATATGAAGGAAACTGTGTCGCTATATCATGGACATTTGACATAGTCATAACATTCAACTGTAGGATCGGTCGCCATGATGGTGGATTTGATAAGTTGGAAGCTGGCCATTATATAAAGGATTATGATCTCCCGACCGAAATAATTAGTCTCGAGAACTCAGAACGAGTCCATATTAACCCTTCCCATGAAGGGCTCGCCTCCACTTCCCCTTGGGCCGGAGTTATGTCAATAACCACTATGAATATTACGAATTAAGGCAGATTGTGGCCGAACTTCCTCTTCAGTTTACTTCGGCTATATCCAACTTATCAACAGAAACCTCACATCAAACGCCAGCAACTATTAACCTCACTTAAAGCTGTATTACCTGGGTTGAACACTGGAGAATCTGATCTATTTGTCTAGAAGATGATTACCATAGGCAAACTACAGAAATTGCCGATCAATAAAGTTTTTCGATGACTAGGGACCATTAATTTGGTAGCCCTGATCCCTGTTTTCGAAACTTCCTGTCTCCAATGACCAACGATGTACGAAATAAACTACTCGTCGAAAGTTGGGGATAGTGAATCGATTTGTGTTTCCAGAATCCCAATTTCCTTCTGAAACATGTATATGTTGAGTTTTTCAGGTTTTAATAATAAGATTTCGAAGAATAAAGAAAATAATAAAAATACAAGTTGTGATCTGTGGGCATCAAGGGTCCTTTCAATTGGTACCAAGCTACCAATTCCATCGGATTGAGGTTTGGAAGTTATGCTCAATGTGGAATACCTCGGTTTTCTGTCGCAGTAATCACCTGGTGGTATCATCTACTCTGGGCAAAAAAATTAACGCACATTCTTAAAATCTCAATTTTAATGAAAGTTAACTCTACATTGACTTTATAACTTATTTTTTATGTTCTCTTGGGAAGGTTTTGAACAAAACAAGACACATTAAATGGAAGACAAATTCAGGATTTCACCGAATCTTATGTGAAAGAAGAGAAATGAACAATTTTCAAAATACTGAAATGCTGATAAGTGATTTAATACTTGGTATTTCCACCCCTTGCGTTAATTACAGCTCGGCAACGACGGTTCATACTCAAAATGAGTGATCTTAAAATGTTCTGATCTAATCCTTCCCAGATTTCTCCGAGTTGGATTCCCAAGTCATTAAGAGTAGCTGGATGATTTTCTGAACTTCTCAGCCTTCTATTGAGGTTTTCCCAAACCTGCTCAATCGGTTTGAGATCTGGACTTCTTGCTGGCCATTCCATTCGAGAGACTTCAACCTCTTCAAGGTACTCCTGAACGATGCGCGCACGATGGGGTCTGGTATTATCGTCCATAAAAATGAAATTTTCACCAATGTATGGGGCAAATGGCACTACATGCTCTTCAAGAATGTTCCTTATATACTTATCAGCATTCATAACTCCATTATCAACGATCACTAGGTCTGTGCGAGCAGTCAAAGATATTCCACCCCATACCATAATCGATCCTCCCCCGAAACCAGTAGTATTCAGGAAATTGCACTGAGCATATCTTTCATGTGGACGTCTGTATACAAGGGAACGTCGATCACAATGGTAGATGCAGAATCTAGACTCATCTGTGAAGAGAACTCTTTCCCAATCGGCCCTTTCCCTTCGATGGGCTGGGGTAAGAGCTGGGCCTCTTGCCGCGACACGAGGCCTTAAATCATATTCTCTGAGGCGATTTCTTATTGTCTGAGTGCTAATTTGCACCTCATGAGTTTGCTCAAGCTGATTTTGAAGGAGGCGAGCGGTTGCAAACGAAGAAACTCTCAAGTAACGTTCTTGAATGGCAGTTGTTACCCGTGGTCTACCCTGTCCTGGTCTCCGGACATTCATACCTGTCTCCCTGAATCGTTGCAACATTCTAGACACACTTGTATGGGAAACTCCAAACCTTTCTGCAATTCTTGTGTATGTCCACCCTTCTTCTCGCAAAACTACCGCTTGGGCACATTCCTCTTGGGTCAAATTGCGTGTTTCGCGTTGCATAGCAATCGAGTGTAGAAAATCAAACGAAAGAAAAACTATTGATGACTAGAATTGATCGAGAACAACTGATTTTAGAATGGAGCCAATACATTCAAAATCTGATAATATCATCTTTTTTTATTCCTGCTGGGAGAAAACATCTGTATTGAAGAAAAACGTTGAAAGTGGATAACATATGCATGCATAATTCTGATAAAAATAATTATCATTGAGAACACCTTCAGTTGTAGAATAAATTTGAGATTTCCATAATGTGCGTTAATTTTTTTGCGCAGTGTACTTCATCTCCCAGAAAAACTAAATTTCCGCCAAAGCTGCCTGAGTTTGTGGGACGTTGATAACTTCATCAATGTCTGAGACTCCAAGGGTCTCACAAGTACCTATAAGTATGTTCTGCTTTTATTGTGTCTCCTCGAATAGGTTGGAAATTCTGAATTCCATTGTTTTTCTTCGAGAAGATTTTTAAATTTCGGCTGACCCGTGAATCAGAGCTCAAATCGGACCTCATAGTGAGGACTTCTATTAATTTTCACACAAAGTCTTCAGGCACCCGTCTCCTGGTTGGCGGCTGCATGAATCGCAATATTTCGTATAGACATCGCCTATCTATATGTGCTACATCTGCCCGTAACATCTGCTTCTACCGATCACAACAGCCATTCCGTTTTTCGTGGGTCCATCATAGCCGAACTCAATTCCTCGGGCATTTGGACATTTGTATCGGAATTAGAAACCAATAAATTAATTATATGGTTGATTCTCTATCCGTCACATTTGCTCAGAAAGGTACCAATTTGTCAGATGAAGCCGAGCACAACGACTCTCGATGGCATCTCATTTGCGATCGATACGACAGGTAAAGGTATAATTATTGAAAATATTTGAGTTTCTTTCTCGATTACGATTGTGAAATTGCCCGTTGAAAAAGTTGGGACATAATCATATGAGCTGTTACCGAACGACCCTATAACCTTTCGCGCAAATATGTCTTCAGATTTCATCGTTGACCAACTAAAAAATCCACACCGAAATACGTGTCTATATTTTTGATCCACAACCAGTACTTCCCTGGTTCTTATCGGAAGATCCGATAGAAAGAGATTCCTTTGGACATTGTTCATTGATGGTAATCGTCATAAGAAATTGAGGAGGAGCATTTCTCACGGCGGATGCTAAAAAATTAATTTATTGATGTATTCTACGAATTAACGACAATGCGACTTCCTCTCGACATAAAATATTCTAAGCCCGTGAAATGCATATGTATTTGTTCTTAATTAAAAATTCATTTGTATCTTGAGTAGTTGACTTATTTCCATATCTGATTCGCTATGTGACCACCTTAACGACATGATTCTTATCTCTGGGAAATCTTGGAATTGAATTAAGTAAACGCAAGGTCTTTGATGCCTAAGTATGGCACTTAAATAATTTACACTACACGTAAATCGTCTATTCTTTTTCATCTTCACTACACCTAGAATCGCCTCTTATGAGACCCAAGTAATTAAGTTTCAAATTGGGTATAAATAACGGATGCGGCCTTTATTATTATGGCTTATATAGCAGGACAGTCATCCACTGTAACTAATATATTCTCTATGAAATCTCTTATATTTATGTGCCTTGGATCAGTCACCATAAGAATGAATATTCAGTTGTAAATGTACGAAATTAGATTTCAACAATTATCAAAACCAGCCACCACGCACTCTCCTCGTAATTATTTCTGCTTTTCGCAGGTAATTCGGAGTAATTAAGATGATTTCTACAGATAAACCGAATTATTTTTGGACCCGATGCCGTCGTGACAAGCACTGATGAATATCAATCACAGGGCTTGTTAAACATGCGATTTTCCGGCCACCAAAAAAATAGAGGATCCCCTATCACGATAACCAGACCCTATAGTTTTCCGCTCGACATAGTCGCCTTCTCTGATATAATGAAAACTCCAGGGAACGCTTCCGAATAAAACTCCACTGTCAGTTAATTTTTGAAAGAAGCACGCATTTCACACATAGAGTTCAAGAATCACTCTAATGTCGCTCTAACGCGACGCCAGCTGGAAGGCCAGTTGCCCATAGCTGGCATCTTGTGATTACCATTGAAGTCTAGAGTTAAGTGTTCGTCCAGGAACTCGAGGAGTAGGTTCAATGCCGCTTCAACTCGATTCCAGTTGGGAGACCAGTTGCTCGAAGCACGTGTAGTGACACCAATAACTGGCATCGTGTGAATACCACTCAAGTCTAGAGTTAAGTGTTCGTCCAGGAATTCAATGAGTATATTTGATTCCTCTTTAACACGATTCCAATTGGAAGACCAGTTACTCGAACCACGTGGAGTGACACCAATAACTGGCATCGTGTGAACATCAATAGCGTCCACAGACATCCCAGTCTAGTGTAATATTGACCATTCAGAGACATGGGGTGTAGGATTAATGCGGCGCCAACACAATGCCAGTTGAAAAATCAGTTGCTTGAAGCCAGGGAATTGGCAGCAATAACTGGTATCGTTCGAACACAACTGGCATCCACTGACATCCGGGACTAGTGTTAAATTAAGTTTTATGCCGCGCCAATACAATGCCAGTTGGAAAACTAGTTGCTTGAAGCCAGCAGACAGGTGCAAATAACTCACATAGTGTAAAGCCACTGGCGTTCACTGGCATTCCAGTCTAGAGTAAAGTGCCCACCCAGGAACTCGAAGAGTAGATTTATTGCAGTTTCGATACGCTTCCAGTTGGAAAACCAGGTTCTTGAGGCAGCACACTGGTGCAAATAACTGACATAGGGTGAAACCACGGGCGTCCACTGGCATTCTAGTCTAGAGTTAAGTGTCCACCCAGGAACTCGAAGAGTAGGTTTAATGCAGTTGTAATACGATTCCAGTTGGCAGACCAGTTGCTCGAAGCCAGTGGAGTGACACCAATGGTATCTTGTGAACACCACTGGCGTCCAAAGACATCCCAGTCTAGTGTAATATTGTCCGTCCAGAGACATAAGGTGTAGGATTAATGCCGCGCCAACACAATGCCAGTTGAAAGATCAGTTGCTTGAAGCCAGGGAATTGGCAGCAATAACTAGCATCGTTCGAACACAACTAGCATCCACTGACATCCGAAACTAGTGTTTAATTAAGTTTTATGCCGCGCCAACACAATGCCAGTTGGAAAACTAGTTGCTTGAAGCCAGCAGACAAGTGCAAATAACTCACATAGTGTAAAGCCACTGGCGTTCACTGGCATTCCAGTCTAGAGTTAAGTGTCCACCCAGGAACTCGAAGAGTAGGTTTAATGCAGTTGTAATACGATTCCAGTTGGCAGACCAGTTGCTCGAAGCCAGTGGAGTAACACCAATGGTATCTTGTGAACACCACTGGCGTCCAAAGACATCCCAGTCCAGTGTAATATTGTCCGTCCAGAGACATAAGGTGTAGGATTAATGACGCGCCAACACAATGCCAGTTGAAAGATCAGTTGCTTGAAGCCAGGGAATTGGCAGCAATAACTAGCATCGTTCGAACACAACTAGCATCCACTGACATCCGAAACTAGTGTTTAATTAAGTTTTATGCCGCGCCAACACAATGCCAGTTGGAAAACTAGTTGCTTGAAGCCAGCAGACAGGTGCGCAAATAACTCACATAGTGTAAAGCCACTGGCGTTCACTGGCATTCCAGTCTAGAGTTAAGTATCCACCCAGGAACTCGAAGAGTAGATTTATTGCAGTTGTAATACGATCCCAGTTGGGAAACCAGTTTCTTGAGGCCAGCACACTGGTGCAAATAACTGACATAGGGTAAAATCACGGGCGTCCACTGACATGTGTCCACCCAGGAACTCGAAGAGTAGGTTTAATGCAGTTGTAATACGACTCCAGTTGGAAAACAAGTTGCTCGAGGCCCGTACACTGGTGCAAACAACTGACATAGTGTAAAACCACGGGCGTCCACTGGCATTCCAGATTAGAGTTAAGTGTCCACCTAGGAAATCGATACAGTTGTATACGTTTCCTGTTGGCAGACCAGTTGCTTGAAGCCAGTGGAATCCATGAATCACTCTAATGTCACTCTAACGCGACGCCAGCTGGAAGGCCAGTTGCCCATAGCTGGCATCTTGTGAATACCATTGAAGTCTAGAGTAATGTTTCCGTCCAGGGACTCCTAATTGTAGGTTTAATGCGGCTTCAACTCGATTCCAGTTGGGAGACCAGTTGCTCGAAGCACGTGGAGTGACACCAATAACTGGCATCGTGTGAATACCACTCAAGTCTAGAGTTAAGTGTTCGTCCAGGAACTCAATGAGTATATTTAATTCCTCTTCAACACGATTCCAATTGGAAGACCAGTTGCTCGAAGAACGTAGAGTGACACCAATAACTGGCATCGAGTGAACACCACAGACATCCCAGTCTAGTGTAATATTGTCCGTCCAGAGACATAAGGTGTAGGATTAATGCCGCGCCAACACAATGCCAGTTGAAAGATCAGTTGCTTGAAGCCAGCAATAACTGGCATCGTTAGATCACAACTAGCATCCACTGACATCCGAGACTAGTGTTAAATTAAGATTTATGCCGCGCCAACACAATGCCAGTTGGAAAACTAGTTGCTTGAAGCCAGCAGACAGGTGCAAATAACTCACATAGTGTAAAGCCACTGGCGTTCATTGGCATTCCAGTCTAGAGTTAAGTGTCCACCCAGGAACTCGAAGAGTAGATTTATTGCAGTTTTAATACGATTCCAGTTGGAAAACCAGTTTCTTGAAGCCAGCACATTGGTGCAAATAACTGACATATGGTGAAACCACGGGCGTCCACTGGCATTCCAGTCTATAGTTGAGTGTCCACCCAGGAACTCGAAGAGTAGGTTTAATGCAGTTGTAATACGATTTCAGTTGGCAGACCAGTTGCTTGAAGCCAGTGGAAGCCACTACTGGCGTCCAGTGCATTGACTTGGGGAGTCAACTGTCTACCGTGTGGGAGAACGAAGAAAATTCCTATTAGTAGATCTTAAGGTAGCAATGCACCATAGCCCCTTTATGCAGTGTGCATCTACAAGCTACCGCCTTGGCTGGTGAGCGAAAAATCGAAGCAGAATGGGAGGCAAGGTCGAAAAAACGAGTATGGGGAGTAGACGAAAATAAAGGACCTGAGAGCAACTGCATGAAAAGTTCGCGAAACAAAATCAATCGTTATTTAACTGGTCCAGAGAACATTGGGCAGAAACTCAGGATCCATAATTGATATAATAACGACCCCTAGAGTAATGAGTCAGTCGGCCAGACGGACTTATTGGATATGCTTGACGCGGCCGCGTGCCCCGCAAAATTATAAAACTTCGGGGGCGATTCTGTTTATCCACTTTGGCTATTGCGGATCCAGTGCCCTCGGTCTCGACCTTTTTTTCAAACACGTTTACATCTATATTCCGGTGCAATCCCGATTGGAATTAGGCTGAGCTATATTAAGTACCAATATCTCATTTACGACTCCCTCCAGTTTGTTTTTTACGCTTTTCAATCCATTCGTTTGGAATCTTGAAAATTCGGGCTGCACTGGCCAGGGGATGGATTGATCGATTCGACGAGCCAGCGCTTCGATGTATCATTAGCCTGAAAATCTGATTCATAAAAGGGTATCTAGAAGCTGATTTCCTTCAGATCGAGGACTATTTTCGCAAGCGTTTCGAGAACCACATACAAACAGTTAATTTCTCCAATTTACTGGAATCGGACAAGAAGATCGATTCGAAGTTTTATCCCGGCTCTTCCCAAGAAATAGCACAGTTCTTCAAGACGAGATTATCAGGAGCACTGACGGATCCATCCAGTTTTTCAGGGGGGGCCATGAAGTCTTTCATGGGGGGCCATCAATAGAAATTTTTTTTTGCCAACGTTATAGGACCACTAATAAAGGGATTATCGTCAATTTCGGCGTCCAAGGGGGGGGGGCATGGCCAAATTTTTTGGGATGCCGTCTGGGACTTGAGAAATCCGAAAAATGACCCAGCAACGGTTTTCCTTCAAATTAAAACCTTCATATTTTCCAGAGATGAACGTGTTCAAAAAAAAATTTCTTGTGGAAGATGTGTTTTAGCATGCTTTACAAGATACTTTTCTCCAAATTTTTCGGGATGCCGTCTGGGACTCGAGAAATCCGAAAAATGATCTGGAAACCTCCATATTTTCCAGAGATGAGCGTGTTCGAAAAAATTTTTTCTGTGGAAGATGTGTTGTTAGATTCTCTACAAGATACCACCTTCCAAATTTTTTGGGATGCCGTCAGGGCTTGAGAAATCCGGAAAATGACCCAGCAACGGTTTTCCATCAAATTAAGACCTTCATATTTTCCAGAGATGAGCGTCTCGAAAAAATTTTTTTTGTGGAATATGTGTTTTTGCAAGCTCTACAAGATACCACTTTTCAAATTTTTTGGGATGCCGTCTGGGACTTGAGAAATCCGAAAAATGACCCAGCAACGGTTTTCCTTCAAATTAAAACCTTCATATTTTCCAGGGATGATCGTGTTCGAAAAAAGTTTTGTTGTGGAAGATGTGTTTTTAGATTCTCTACAAGATACCACCTTCCAAATTTTTTGGGATGCCGTCAGGGTTTGAGAAATCCAGAAAATGATCTGGAAACCTCCATATTTTCCAGAGATGATCGTGTTTGAAAAAAATTTTTTTGTGGAAGATGTGCTTTCAGATTCTCTACAAGATACCACTTTCCAAATTTTTTGGGATGCCGTCAGGGCTTGGGAAATCCGGAAAATGATCTGGAAACCTCCATATTTTCCAGAGATGAGCGTGTTCGAAAAAAAATTTTTTGTGGAATATGTGTTTTTGCAAGCTCTACAAGATACCACTTTTCAAATTCTTTGGGATGCCGTCTGGGACTTGAGAAATCCGAAAAATGACCCAGCAACGGTTTTCCTTCAAATTAAGACCTTCATATTTTCCAGAGATGAGCGTGTTCGAAAAAATTATTTTTGTGGAATATGGGTTTTTGCAAGCTCTACAAGATACCACTTTCCAAATTTTTTGGGATGCCGTCTGGGACTTGGGAAATCCGAAAAATGACCCAGCAACGGTTTTCCTCCAAATTAAAACCTTCATATTTTCCAGAGATGAGCGTGTTCGAAAAAAGTTTTGTTGTGGAAGATGTGTTTTTAGATTCTCTACAAGATACCACCTTCCAAATTTTTTGGGATGCCGTCAGGGCTTGAGAAATCCGGAAAATGATCTGGAAACCTCCATATTTTCCAGAGACGAGCGTGTTCGAAAAATTTTTTTTGTGGAATATGGGTTTTTGCAAGCTCTACAAGATACCCATTTCCAAATTTTTTGGGATGCCGTCTGGGACTTGGGAAATCCGAAAAATGACTCAGAAACGGTTTTCCTCCAAATAAAACCTTCATATTTTCCAGAGATGATCGTGTTCGAGGAAAGTTTTGTTGTGGAAGATGTGTTTTTAGATTCTCTACAAGATACCACCTTCCAAATTTTTTGGGATGCCGTCAGGGCTTGAGAAATCCGGAAAATGATCTGGAAACCTCCATATTTTCCAGAGATGAGCGTGTTCGAAAAAAAATTTTTTGTGGAAGATGTGTTTTTAGATTCTCTACAAGATACCACCTACTAAATTTTTTGGGATGCCGTCAAGGCTCGAAAAATCCGGAAAATGATCTGGAAACCTCCATATTTTCCAGAGATGAGCGTGTTCGAAAAAATTTTTTTTGTGGAATATGTGTTTTTGCAAGCTCTACAAGATACCACTTTTCAAATTTTTTGGGATGCCGTCTGGGACTTGAGAAATCCGAAAAATGACCCAGCAACGGTTTTCCTTCAAATTAAAACCTTCATATTTTCCAGAGATGAGCGTGTTCGAAAAAATTATTTTTGTGGAATATGTGTTTTTGCAAGCCCAACAAGATACCACTTTTAAAATTTTTTGGGATGCCGTCTGGGACTTGAGAAATCCGAAAAATGATCCAGCAACGGTTTTCCTTCAAATTAAAACCTTCATATTTTCCAGAGATGATCGTGTTCGAAAAAAGTTTTGTTGTGGAAGATGTGTTTTTAGATTCTCTACAAGATACCACCTTCCAAAATTTTTGGGATGCCGTCAGGGCTTGAGAAATCCGGAAAATGAACTGGAAACCTCCATATTTTCCAGAGATGATTGGTTCGAAATTTTTTTTTTTGTGAAATATGTGTTTTTGCGAGCTCTATAAGATACCACTTTTCAAATTTTTTGGGATGCCGTCTGGAACTTGAGAAATCCGAAAAATGACCCAGAAACGGTTTTCCTTCAAATTAAAACCTTCATATTTTCCAGAGATGAGCGTGTTCGAAGAAAATTTTTTTGTGGAATATGGGTTTTTGCTCTATAAGATACCACTTTCCAAATTTTAAGGATGCCGTCTGGGACTTGGGAAATCCGAAAAATGACCCAGCAACGGTTTTCCTTCAAATTAAAACCTTCATATTTTCCAGAGATGATCGTGTTCGAAAACATTTTTGTTGTGGAAGATGTGCTTTCAGATTCTCTACAAGATACCACTTTCCAAATTTTTTGGGATGCCGTCAGGGCTTGGGAAATCCGGAAAATGATCTGGAAACCTCAATATTTTCCAGAGATCAGCTTTTTCGAGAAAACGTTTTTTGTGGAAGGTGTGTTTTTAGATTCTCTACAAGATACCACTTTCCAAAGAGTGGGTCCTATGCTGTACTTGGGTGTGAAGCAGACACTTCTTTCCGAGATATCCTGTAGATATGCAGAAAGATTTTGTCTCTGCTAATGGTCTCCGTCTACCCTCTTCTTCTCGTCCACGGTTCTCGAGATAGGTAGACCTGAGAGATTAAAGATCGCTCGAGAAACTGCTGGATCTCGCCGAAAACCATACCGACCGGTGCCGGTAACTTTGCACCGCTTCAGGTGCTTGATGACTTTTTGATTGATTACTGTGTCCATCATCTTCTATATTTAAGATGAAGATTGTTGTAGGACGGCCGTTTTCTTTTTGTTTTGAATACACTCAGTACCAATAATTATAGCGGAGCCACAACGTTCATCAAATTAATTCGGTCATAGATAAATCAACTTTTTACGTCGGAACCATTCGAGAACATTAAGCATTTTACGCAGTGTGAAAAGTCCGTTTCAGTTGGAATGGAATCGAAAAAACGTTTTCCATTGATTCAATTTTAATGGAAGAGAGGAGAGTTATGTGCAGACTATCCAAATTTAACCACAATTTCGGGTTCAGTTCTCCATGAAACGACATGGGAGCAAATTACACAATACGATTTTGTATGTGGAAATTGTCCAGGACCAAAGCTATTCAGAAATTCCCATTCGCAATAAAATGTTGACATTAAAATGTAAATGTTGATATTTCAAAACGCCAAATGAGCAAACGTTGGTTTCATGCGCCATTTAGGTGACTTATGGTCCTTGTATTATATAGTACATTACTCGCGGTCTTGTTGTCGCCTAAATGCTTCACATATTCGTAACGAGCCTGGGGAGCTTTACACTTCCCGATATTTGTCATATTTCCATTTAGATATCAAGAACCGGCTCTATGAACAATGTTCGTCACAAATCAACTCTCGCATCGTCAATAGTCTTGACAAATGTTCACTATCAGGTTTTAATAAGAAATTAAAAACAGGAACAGCATTCGTCAACTTATCATCGGCTTATGATACAGTTTGGAAAGATGGTTTAATTTTCAAACTTCTTGAGCATTTGAAATGTGGGAAAATGGTTGGTTTAATTGAGAATATGTTGACGGACAGGAGACTTCGTGTTTTTATTGATGGTGATAGTAGTAGTTTCAAGACTTTGAATAACGGACTTCCCCAAGGATCGGTGTTGTCACCCTTTCTTTTTAATTTATATTTGAGTGATATTCCTGATTCTTCCTCCGAGAAATTTATTTATGGAGATGATATTGCTCTTGCCTTCCGTCATTCTGATTTCAACATTCTTGAGAATACTTTAACTGAAGATTCAGAAATTTTGAGGAACTATTTTCTGGAGTGGTGTTTATGCCCGAGTCCCACTAAAACAGAGGTGTCGTGTTTTCATTTGAATAATCACCAAAAACATAAAACTTTGAGGGTTAGTTTCAACAATACAGTTTTAAATCATAATTTCACTCCCAATTATCTGGGAATAAAACTAGATTCTTCTTTGACTTTTAAGGCTCATTTGGAAAATTTACGTCTAAAGTTGAAGACGAGGAATAATATAATTCAAAAATTAGCTGATACATCCTGGGGTGCCGATGCTACCACTCTTCGTACGGCTGCTTTAGCCTTGGTTTTTTCTGCAGCTGAATACTGCTGTTCTGTTTGGTTGAATAGTTCCCATGTCCATAAAATTGATGGGCAACTCAATATTTCTACTCCATTAGCTTGGTTACCAGTTCGTTCTAACATAATACCTCCTCATATTCGTCTTGGGATAAATTTCATTCCTTTCCAAATTCATTTCCTATTATGAGTTATATGCCAGATACAAGACTGGCTAGATTGAAATCTCGAAAGCCTCTATGGATAAATAATTTTCTTTATTCTAAAAAAATCATAAAGAAATTTGGAGTTCGGAATGGACTTCATATGATTTTTTCAATAAAAGTTTAATTCTCGATCCTTCTGAGAAAGTTCCCGGTTTTCATCTGTCTAGGAAAAATTGGTGTCTTCTGAATCGTCTTAGGACAGCTCATGGACGCTCTAATAGTATTCCCTTCAAATGGAATGCCATTGATAGCCCGAGATGTGAGTGTGGGCATGAAGAGCAAACTATTGACCATTTGGTCAATAATTGTCCAATATATAAATTTCCAGATGGTATCAACTCTATTCATTCAGTATTTGATTCATTTTTGAGATGGGTTGGTACCTTCAAAACAATTTGAATATATTAGTGGATTTTGCTTTTCCTTTTTTTCTCCCTTTGGTTTTTGTTTCAGATTATTTAAAAATGCTTTGTCAACCCCTTTGAAGAAATGAAGAAAGAATCACATTTGAAGAAGATGCCCAATATGAATATTTGTAAACAAATCCAATATCCCTACACTTATACGGGGACACAGAGTTTTTGCTGAGGTTTTTATCTGTGCTCTTGCATCATACGCAGAATTGTATGGTGCCCCGTTCGACATTCCTCTGCTAATACTGAGATTAGGAGCGGGGAATGGATCAATATGTTTGTTTGAATGATCTGTTCCTTGTTGCCTTTTCGAGACACATGCCATATTTTGGAAACAAATCTGTACAGCTCAATTTCATAAGACTATATATACTATACTTAAATGAAAACAATAAACCAGCAAAAAAGTTTCTTGTTCTAGTTTCTCATCCGAAGAGTTTTCAGCAAATAACGAGAGTTGTAATATTGAGAATATTCCGTGGAAAATGCCGGGACATCCAAATTCTCAGTCTGACCAGGCAAGAATGGTAGCCCTACATCCAGAAGCCTTGTCGAACCACCAGATCGACAACGTTTGACTATTCCACGGACTTCAGTAAGACGCATAGTGGCCCTTTTCCTGGAAACCGGCAGCGTTGCCCGGAGACAGGTACCTTGTCGACCCAGGGTAACATCTGCCAGGGTATCTGTAACAATCATTTTATTGAGAACAAATAGACGTCTCAACCAGTACCACAAGGAGAAGGTTGTAGTCCTCAAATTCAAGGGTGAGAAGATCTTTGAGAGTACCTCAGCTATCACCTTGACATAGAGCTACCCGTCTGCAATGAGCAGAACACCACCATGACTGGCTTTTACCACAATGGCGAGTGATAGTCGATGAGAAAGGGTTTGGATAGGTCTAGGCAGACTAGAGCGACTCGAATTCGACCGGGAAGTTGTGCCCTGCAAGGTGGATCAATGTTGAAGTATGATATAGGAAAAAAGAGTTTGATTAGATGAGAAATCTACAGTTGGGAAAAGTGTACAAGTTAAAGACTTCTACTCTGCAGCTTGTGGTCGAACTTTGGAGGATATCCTGAGGAGAGGCGCCAAATTCGAATATGCAGATCATTCCACGCGCAAATGTTGTAGTTCAAAGATGGAACAATAATATGGCGAGGTATTTCTCAAGCTTGAAGACAAATTACGCATAATACATTATGGAGTGTGTAACCCATTGAAAACGCTTCCATCCAATAATACAAATTCAAGTCATGTTAATCAGAACAAGATTAATAGAATCGATGGTAATGAGTCGCATTGAAATTTCCGATTGTCCCACGACTGGGTAACTGGTAGTTCTCGGCAATTTGAATACCCACCAAAATGGAGGCTGATTTCTATCTGTTACTCTATTTTGAAGGTACAAAATGACGACAAATGATCAACATGATCATCTAGAAATTCCTCATTCCCAATTACGCCATTGTGCAGCGGTATGACGCAACACAGATCGAAATCCAATATGAAATATCATCGTTTTCAATGGGACATGATGGATGTCTAATACACGGGTCTTTTTTAATGTGCTGTAATGGGACAACAGCGGCTTCTTTTGTCACGTAAAAGGATGCTACCTAGCGTTTTTTTATCGACCGGTTCTAGGTTCTACTCCGATTCAATTTCCAGTCACATTTATGAAAAAACAATTTGGATTTATGAAAAATTGCGCCCAGGATGATGCTGCGGATTCTCGAATAAAGGACACGTTGATTCGTTCCTTCTGTTGAACCCTTTCTCGTCTGCTCCTGCTCAAAACGTTCCAACTATATTCAAACGACTTTTCCACATTCCCCACGAAACTTAAACCACGTACTCAAAAGATTCGATTGGTTTGGTACGAGTAAATTCCAGAATCGATACGAAGGGTCTTCAAATAGGGAACTTTTCGAACACTTGTCCATATACCTTCCTGAAATAGAGACCGATCTGAACCGAATGCACAATGATAAAGTTTTTATTGGCCCCAACAACAGAAAGGACTCGACAAAAAATTATGGTACATTTCCGCGGTTATGATTTAAAATTTAAAAAGAAATATTCGACGAACAAATGACGCTTTCGGAATGTTCGAGCGAGCTCCTATTGAATTCGAACCCTAGAGGGGAGAGACAAGAAAATAAAGCAAGGGTAACGATGAACAAATATCAAATGAACTCCAGTTGAAAAACGCTTTCTGCTTATAAAAGCCGAGGTAAGGTTAATTAAAAATCGGCATTCGTATACATAAAATACACGTGGATATTACTCTGACTCTGGAAACTAATTACAACTTCTAAACTTCTCAAAAACGCATGCTTGAGAGCCGTTAGCTCTCCAACTTTTCCAGATGATAAATATGGTTTTGATAGGTTCTCATAGTTGGCGAATTCGTTCCCTAAAAATATTTTCATTCACTAATTACGAACGGAATTTTCGAATCAAATGCGGAACGTATCATTTCAAGTTTTTCATGGTCCTTCTCTCCTCATATTATAAGAGGCCCCCCAGTTCACTCGGTTGCCTTTTTGCAGTCGCTGGCAACCGGGATAGATTGACATAATTCGTGTCAACTTGGGGGCGAAACTGACACTTATACGTTCGAAACGCATGAAGAGAAGAATTTGCATCTGATTGTGTTCAAAGTTGGGAAAGCGAGCTAATATTTTTCGGTTTCGGGGTTTGCGAAGTGAAAATGACGTTGCGACAGCATTTTGCATGACAAAGGACCACTTGACAGCCCTGTAAATATGTGAGGAATTATTCATGAAACTCTATGTGGGGCGCATCTCTGACATTTGTGGTAGCATTTCGTTACAATTTCAAAGAAAGGAGGAACACGTCGAATAAATATGGATGCACCCCTATCATATTTCCCAGCTTCGCCTGGTAATCTCTTCGACAGGGCACACTACCCGACACAAAATCGACTACAACGAAGAAAGATCCTCCAGCCAGCCAGACAAACATCATATTCTGAAGATATAGAGATAGAAATGTTACTGTAGATTAGGGAAATTTGTTGATTTGCTATTTATATTTTGACAGATATTTGGAAGTTTTTGAAGGTGAAGGGTACATCTAGGTCAATAAGATCGAAACGTAGAGGTTGGAAAATAAATTTTCAAAGGAGGATTTGTTGGAAGTACTTTATGGCCAATAAATTAATTTTTTTCATTTCGAAAAAATAATGTACGATATCTTTATATTTTGACAGAATTTCGGAAGTTTTTGAAGGTGAAGGGTACATCTAGGTCAATAAGATGAAAACTTTGCCTAGCTTGATGTAAAAAAAAATGTGGGGTTGGGAAATAACTTTCCAAATGAGGATTTGTTGGCCAATAAATTAAAATTTTTCATTTCGAAAAAATAATGTACGATATCTTCAAATTTTGACAGAATTTTGAAAGTTTTTGAAGGTGAGGGGTACATCTAGGTCAATAAGATCGAAACTTCGCCTAGCTTGATTTAAAAAAATGTAGAGGTTGGAAAATAAATTTTCAAAGGAGGATTTGCTGGAAGTATTTTATGGCCAATAAATTAATTTTTTTCATTTCGAAAAAATAATGTACGATATCTTTATATTTTGACAGAATTTCGGAAGTTTTTGAAGATGAAGGGTACATCTAGGTCAATAAGATGAAAACTTTGCCTAGCTTGATGTAAAAAAATAATGTGGAGGTTGGGAAATAACTTTTCAAATGGGGTTTTGTTGGCCAATAAATTAAACTTTTTCATTTCGAAAAAATTATGTACGATATCTTTATATTTTGACAGAATTTGGGAAGTTTTTGAAGGTGAAGGGTACATCTAGGTCAATGAGATCAAAACTTTGCCTAGCTTGATGTTAAAAAAAAATGTAGAGGTTGGAAAATAAATTTTCAAATGAGGATTTGTTGGAAGTATTTTACGACCAATGAATTAATTTTTTTCATTTCGAAAAAATAATGTACGATATCTTCAAATTTTGACAGAATTTTGAAAGTTTTTGAAGGTGAGGGGTACATATAGGTCAATAAGATCAAAGCTTTGCATAGCTTGATGTAAAAAAAATGTAGAGGTTGGAAAATAAATTTTCAAAAGAGGATTTGTTGGAAGTATTTTATGGTCAATAAATTAAATTCTTTCATTTCGAAAAAATAATGTACGATATCTTCATATTCCGACAGAATTTTGGAAGTTTTTGAAGGTGAAGGGTTCATCTAGGTCAATAAGATCAAAACTTAGCCTAGCTTGATGTAAAAAAAAGTATAGGTTGGAAAATAAATTTTCACATGAGGATTTGTTGGAATTATTTTATGGCCCATAAATTAAATTTTTTCATTTCGGAGAAATAATGTACAATATCTTTGTTGTCAATTTTTTTACAGTTAGTTACCTAAACTGTAGAAAGCGAATGAACGAGGGCTCACAGCTCCTGACTGTTGCCAGATGCTGTTATTGACTCTTTTTCATTTCATAATTTGTCAGTTTGTAGTGCATTATTATTTTCATTTATTTTATTGTTATTTTTGGAGGAGACATATTTTTCCTTTTCTACTAAATGAAGCTTTTGGTTCGTTTCACGGAGGTTTGAAGATCCATGAAATTGTGAGACGAGCTCCGAAATACGAGCACCATCCTTCTGTGAAGTATAATTCAAATTTGAGCAGCGATCGTGGGTCGGTTCGAATAAGTAATTTCAGAATGAGGCTCCCGAAGCTATGTTCGAAATCGATCTGAAAACGGAGAGGAGTTAAAACATTTGTATATCATTTAGGGGGGATATTTCGATCACGCTGTATTTGCGGATCTGCTCTATCATTACTGGAAGTGGCAAATAGCATAAAAGCAGTTTAGTTTGCCGTATAATATCGGGTCGTGTCTGGGCTTCGATCTTGTACGTAGTTTAAAAATGATTTGGGTCTCAATTTGACAGCAAATGGGATTGTCTTGAGCGAGTGCCTCGGGATGACATTAGCCTGTCTCGAACCGCAGTACAAAGGCTTCCAACCGTCCTGTCACTGCGTAATATATGCTAACATGTTTTTGCCAGAGGCACCGATCACTTTATGAGCCTTGACGTTCTTATGGAATTTGCGAATTCACAGCCTGATCCCATTATGGGAATTATTTCTGTACTCATCGTGCCATAGGACCCAGGAAGATCGAATACGTTTCGCCGTAATGGTTTATTGATTCCATTGTCGCAGGGAGCCCCACGTCGCACCTACAGTGGCCGACACAAACAATGCCCCGCTGATGATGAATTTCCACGTTTTCTCGCCTCATTCTGACACCCCACCGATCGGATCACGCGAACGGCCTTGAACTCAGGGAAACATAAATCCTAGAATACAATACACACATCGTCAAGAGCCTATAATTACATAATCAAAAATAAATAATAAATTAAGATTTTTTCTCATTTTTCGTATTTTGTCTGATCCTGCATAAAGCAGACAGTAATCACCAAAGATTTTCTTCTACAAAATATATTGTAGTTGAAATAGAGGAATATATTCATCTCATTTCCAGAACATAGATTGTATATTTCTTGAAGAACCTAGGGGCCAAGACTTTTTACGATGTGTGTATTTCAGACATCTGTATCATGATAGTCTAAGATACCATGCACCCTAATATCACATAAAATTTAAATTCCTGAAGAATGGTACTTTGAGTCAAAAGCTACCTCACTGGTTAGGTGAGGCAAGGACATATTCCTCTTGGTATGAAAGACATCAATTTCCGTATAGTTTCAGCAGATTACACTCGATCCTTAATTGAATAACCGTAGAGTGCCCTGTCTAGGATCGTTAAAAAAATCTAATCATTGAATTTTCATTGTGAACCAAACTTTACACAATGAGGAGTTACCTTGACAAGATTATAGATCACGACTCTTGGAGATTGGACCAAGAAACTCAATGGTATAATGACGTAAACAGAATACTCACTATCAGCGACCTTCTATTTAATTCAGGATTGTCGGCACGATGCAGTGATATACTCACCTGAGAAAGAAGATGATTAATAGAATTTTATCAGATCAGGAAATCAATGTTTACAAGAAGAACATTGACGCAGGGAAATCAGCAATCACAACCACGAATTCGAGGAAATGTCCAGTAGTAATTCAATTTATTATCATTCACTGATTTCTTTTATGCCATGTCAACGTAGTTCTTTTATGTCAGCAGAAAGAAATCTTCAGGAAACAGCCTATACTGGAGTGAAATTTATTTTTCTGATAATACCTGTGCTTTGAATATTAGAAAAGACTAAGACAAAGATGTCTTTGTCTAATCACCGGTTATTTCACGAGCAACACATATTCCTTCAATTCTAATTAAGTTACATGCCCTAGCTAGACAGATGATTTTACCGTTGTATATTCTACGTGCCTATTCTTTCAGTGACCGAATATTGCTCAAGGATTTCGTGAATCAACTCTGTACAGATTGAGAAATATGATTGATTGATTTTTCAATACAAAGTCTAACGAGTTGACAAGAATCTACTAGTGACAATATCTCTTCTAAGTCAATTAGACATAACCTTTAACCAATGTCAAGTTACGAAATCCTGGGTCTTGATGGATGTTGAATAGAACGTCCATATACAAAACGGTTACATGTGCCGAAAAAAAATAGGAAGATCGATTGAGATTTTCGAGATTTAGACGTGCTTGTTCTATTTGTCGGGTTATGGGCCTTGAAACTGAGAATGAATGTCCATCTTTCATTCGATTGGAGAATTCTTTCGGAGATAGCTGAATTAGGATAATATTGAGAATTTATTTAAAGGCTTTCTAAAATCATTCGTATAAACAGATTTGACTGTAGGTGTCTACATCTGAAGCCGCCACTGGAATAGAAACAACCTACAAGGATGTAATTCAAATATCCATTTGTCATTTGTCCCTTAAAATTGCGTTATCTTCTCGATGTCGAGTTTCCTATAATTAGTTTTGTATTATATGGCCTCTGGGCAATCATTTTCAATCCCTAGGTAGATAAAAATTACTGGCGATTGCATCACTTGTCTCTATAATTAAGTTAATCATTGAAGAGTTAAGTAGTTGTACGTGAAAACTTCTGATTTTGGTTGAACAGGCACATCATAAGGAACATATACTTCATGATATAATGCGGATGGAGCATATTCCCATAATTCACTGCTTCCAACGGGTTTCCCAACAAGGACGACATGATTTCAGATCAAATTTGACATGGTGAAAAGTTATTTGTGTGGTGTGACAATTTATTATGACGAAATACATGCTTGAACCTGAATTCTATAAAAATCTGCATGAAGATCATTGTCCAATGAAACACCCTGTAGCATTTTTATTTATCCTGCCATATCATAAAATTCCTCCCATTCCTTGATGAAATTGATGGACTGAGAGAGGTCTATCGCCTTCGAACGATTGACGTCTCCAAGTTGAGCTCAATAAAAGATGTTCAACAAGTTGGTAAATGTCAACATCAGACGACAAATTGGCCAGATAAAAACACCCGCAACGCTCCAAAAAGACGGGTCTGATCCCTGTGATCCGGCAAACAGGAACTTTAATGTGACAAAGATGCTGGGGGAAAATACAATCGCTCAATAGGATGCTGTGTTATGCCTTTTATACAGCAGGTCCCCCGGTATTGTTGGAGAATTCTGC
This sequence comes from Adalia decempunctata, assembly GCA_951802165.1. Taxonomy (NCBI): domain Eukaryota; kingdom Metazoa; phylum Arthropoda; class Insecta; order Coleoptera; family Coccinellidae; genus Adalia; species Adalia decempunctata. The sequence continues at coordinate 6,809,686 of OX637704.1, read as the reverse complement.
GGATGCTGGAATTCCTGCGGGGCAATATTCAACCTTCACATTTCCGGAAAACCGAAAGCATTTTTTAAATATGAGCCGGTGAAGAGAAACGTTTAATTTTTGAGCTCACTCCCACTCACACTGAAGAAAATCAATCACACACAAAAATTTGTTCAAACTAAACGCGACCTTATTAATTATTGTCGATATAATCAACACTAACAGACAAAAAAAAAAGAAGACCAAGAGAATATTGATGTTGTTAGTTTTAGAGAAGATGCAAGTGTGAGACCTCATAGAGTTCAAATTCCTGAATTGTTCTCAGGTAGTCATATTATTAGCAATAAAAGAACCAATCATTTTTCGTAATGTATATACATATTTCGAAATGAGAACATCTATCGTACGCGTATGACTATTGTATCATATAATGTTGTGGTTCACTGCAGGGCAGAGAAAAGTAATTCAATCTCATACTTTTGATTAAAATAATAACCGAATTTCGAACATAATAATCCTGCTAGGAGGCGAAGAATATTGGAAGAAAACCGCAAGCATCATCAGTGGTCATTATTGACATTTTACACAATCAGTTGGACTGGCCAGAAAAATTACAAGGCGATTGGACTTCACCAAGGAGTCATTGGACTTGCAGTCCACTACTATGCCAATTCTAGGTTTGTATCGAGGACGTTTTACACTTACGAGAAATTGAAAATCTAAAAAAGAGGTCATTTGTCATTTGCAGAAGTGATTAGATTAGGTTAGGTTAGATGGCCCATCCACTCTGTGGACAGACTCGTAGTTGCTAGTTCAAGAAACTTTTTTGACTGTTTAAAAGTCAATTTCTTATTGATATTCCGGTACACTTCCATTGAAATGTGCGTGTTCATTTCTTTTTACCCTTATTATTATCTAATACAGGGTGGCCAAGAGATTGACATCAAAAAGAAAAAAACAGATCCCTCGTGTCATGGGCTATTCGAATCACCCCCATGTATGTTATGCGATTTTTCACGGATTTCGAGTTATGAATTTTTTTATGAACTTTGAGAATTTTCGACTCGACCATCTTAAAAAAGATATTAAAAAAAAAGTACAAGACTTCTCTGTGAAATTCTCCGTGAATTGTACTTTTATACATAAAATAACCAGATTCGCAACTTTGATAAAAATTATGGAAATGTTGGTTTCAAGTGAAAAAGCTACGTGAATTGGATTCTGATCTGCATTTTCGAATCAAAATTAAAAATGTAAAAAGGCTATTTCACGGTTTCTCAGTATGCTTAAAAACTGCGCTCAGTAGTCAGCTTTTAGAATCATTGATAAAAAATGGTACTCAACACTTTACTTTTGCTGGAATTAGCCTTCAAAGTCATCGAGGTGGAAAAAATAAAAAAACTAGACAGTTACTACAAAATTATTTTTTGGCATTTTAAGATTTTTCTGATCAAGTTATGATAGAAAATTCTGAAAATTAATGAAAAATCTGGTTATTTTATGTATAAAAGTACAATTCATGGAGATTAAGTTTCAAAAGAATTTCACAGAGAAGTCTTGTACTTTTTTTAATATCTATTTTAAGATGGTCAAGTCGAAAATTCTCAAAGTTCATAACTCGAAAACCGTCAAAAATCGCATAACATACATGGGGGTGATTCGAATAGCCCATGACACGAGGGACCTGTTTTTTCTTTTTGACGTCAATCTCTTGGCCACCCTGTATATCGTTTGAATCTACTTCTACTAATATGTTATTGATTTAATTAATTCCTTTTCTTTGTGATACTTCGTATATTTTTCAGTTAGATTAGTTTTCTAATTGTAATTCATGTGCCATGTGCCACCTTGTATAGGAACCATTATTATATTGATACGGGGACCATCCTCGGACTCCAAACAATGGACAAATAATGAAATTCTACGAGCCTGTGAACGATGGCCCATAAAAAATATACCTATTCCACATGCCCTCGAAATATTAAAAAAAGATGGTGGGAGATCTTGATGCCGAAGATGAAATTCGGATGTCAGAATAGCAGCTGGCCCCCCTACAGGGTGCCATATCCAGCTAGAACTGCGGCATATCGGACCAAAGACCGACAGACAAGAACAACAAAGCGTTGTCCTTTATTCCTGCTGCGTTATCTAAATTGAAAACTACTTAAAGAGTTATAATGTGTAAAAATACACCACCATTATACCAAGCCCTATCCTTTTTATTATTGTCGATCGGAAATTTTTCCCAACATATACAGATAGCATTGAGCAGCACCTGCTTCGTATCTCCAATTCTACAGGTTGATACAAAATAACATGAGTTTTAGGGAGGACAAATTATTCTTCCGAAAAAAAGGATACTGACATTTATACAAGAATGCTTACTCTTTCTGTACAAGAAAAAGCATGGATTTGAACGATTCAAAAATCTGAAAGATATGAGACAAGAACACAAAATTATAATTAGTCCAAATACAGACTAACAACAACGAAACAACAAGTAGAAAATAGATTGTCGGTGGACATGGAACCCTATATTCTGATTTATATGGAAAACCTTAGGAATGCACTGTATATATTTTGTGTTGTGTTGATTTTTCTGTGTTATTCCTGTATGGACTATATTCGAGGTCGATTATAAATAAATAAGGAAAAAAGGAGTTGGAAATTGTTCTATATCTAGATAACTGCGCGCTTCCGATGGGACTCCTGCGGAATTCCACATCTGAGGTAGATACGGGAGAAATATTCCTCGATGATTTATTTGCATTGACGCAAAGTCTGATCCGCAGCATAAAATATCGAATTATCAGATGTCCTTCTGATGCCGTCGACCAGATAGGTTAGCCGAAGGCTGGTGGAGTAATTGCCAGGAAAGAATGGCCAGATAGATACGTCCGATTGTATATGTTTGACGCGAACGTTGGCTCGTGCCTCAAGCACTGAAACAAAGGACATGGAGATCAGAAGACATACAACATTACACTGTAGGATATCAAAGATCTAAGCTTGGGTTTGATGCATCCTCCCTTTGCCTGAATGTTACAATTATGTTGAAGTTTAATCATTCGTATAGCGATTAGTTCACGCTGGATGATCACAGGACATGACGCGCGGAATGTCGGGACCAGAGTTTGCATTAATACAATGCAAATTGTTGACGATTCCTCGGCCAAAAATATGATCAAAGCAAAAACAGTTGATTGTTTCCACTTTATCGGAATTTCATTTGGACATTCATCGTTGCCAGTCGACCGGAAGTTTCCACGGGTGTTGGTGTTCTAACAGTTTACTGACAGATTTTTTAATAGTTGCCCTTTTGAGGGCAGTCGGACCGCACGCTGCCAGAAAATTATCGCCTAAGGGTTCAGCAGGATTTCCTGAACTGGACAGCATTCAACAGCACGAGAACTCATGCATGCTCTGTATTCATCCTGTTATTTCCAAAAATTCACACTTTCTCCATAACTAACTCTATTTCCATTGATGATGCACCTGGTGAAATTGTCCGATTCAGTGAAAAAATGCGTAGTGTGATTCCTATTATTTTATTGCTGAAGAATAGTTTTCTGGGACATTTTGCGAAGTCGAAACCAAAAACTTCGGCAGAGACCAAAGTCCTCTGAAGAGTTGAGGAACATCGACTAGGTAGGCTGAAGAATGCTTCACATGAAGGGGAGTTAATTCTGGTACCTGTCGCCGTAACAAACTGGCCCAAGTTTGTCATCGACTGTCAGCCGAATACTAAATGTGTTTTTTATTCAAAACCGAACTGAGAACTGTTAGATAATCAGCAATTCTTCGAAACCAAGGAATACACTATAATTAAAATGGACTTCATGAGGCCGAAGATGAAGATAAGGTTCAAGAAAAAGTATTATTATTGTTTCAAATCGGGGACGAGTACAGATTTATGTTTGAAGATTACGGATTGGTCACAGAAGAGTTGAAGGTCAGATATCTACTAGCCCGATAATTTGACGAAATAATGCGGCAGTCGGTAAATTTGGACAAGCTGAAACACTTCGTGACCGGCCAGTGCCGTAGAAATAGGCACCTTTATCAGCCAATCAGCACCAGTCCTCTGCAGCATAAATCTTAGTACATCGATTCAAATTCTCTTCTCATCTGAATGAGAAAGGCTTGCCCACATTTCTGAAATTATTGGATAGAAGGAGGACCCAAATAATATGGAAATCGAGTAAACTGGTCTGTCATGCCCATGGAAGATTTGAAGAACAAGCTACTTGTAGGTCTTTGAAAAATCCACACAATCTTCAAGGGATCGTACACAGTGCCTAATATTATTTTAGAAATACTGCTTTGTTTCAGTTCTTGAACTGACTAATGCAAATCTGCCTATAAGGTGGACGAACAAAAGGTCCTGAATCACAGTTATTTTTTTTCTTTTTTTTCTGTATACTCAAAAATTTTCGAGGGGGATAGAATCTGGCGAAAGCCAAGGACGGTGTGGATTAGAATTTCCTTTCGCAGGAATAAATAGTTGTACGCCATTGGCTGTCAGTTTTAGGCAAGTTGATAACCGACTGGCCCTGGCTGGCTCGATCGTGACACTTCTTGACTCGGGACATATGCGCTAACCTATCATTACGTGTTGGAACCAAATTGTGGCGTATTATACCTTTAAGGTCGCTCACACAGACCAACTCTATCGCGGTATCGCTCCTTTGATTTAGGTCCCTTCACTGATGATTATTGCTCGGTTTCCATTCTTATTTGTTTTCAATTTACTAACCTATAGCACCCAATTATACCTAACCAGTTTCCATTGCTTTCCGTTTTCATCTCAGACGACTCAAGACGCGCAAAACAATCTGTTTAATGGCATACCATTTATTCACACCGGCTACTTCTACTTTTATAGGTATGATCGCTTTTGAACAATTTCACCATTTGGAATCTGAAGAAGCCGAACCTCATCTTCAGATCTTCCTGGATTGAATCACCATAAACGTTACTTATTACTATAATTCACGCAGGTGTTCCCCAGGGGATCATTTCGTCACAGTCAAATCAGGAATTTTTCCGATTCTAAAGTTGACAACAATAATCGCCATACCTGCAGTCCCACAAAAATATCTGCTATCCATGCACAGAAATGCAAGCATAATATGTACTTATAAGGCGTCGATAAAATTGTATGAAATGACTTATCCACTGATGAACCTTGCGGGAGTCTCTAATCTTATATCGGCATTCTTTAAAATGCATAAAAAATAATTGCACTCAATCATGATCTCAATAATTACGACGGAGAATTTGAATGAAATGTGAACAATTATAATAAATATGAAAGAATTACATTGTGAAAATAAATTGTATGTTGGAAGCAGGTATCATCCATAGTCTGTGGTTATATACGTAATACAAAATGAAACATCCGGTTTGATCGTTTGTCTCAATGTCGGTTGATCTGTCAGCATCGGTTTTACTGCGAAATACAATTTCTAGGATATACTATACCTATGACAAATTTCTCATCGGGTCAGCTTCGGGAATTTATTCATTCATTTCAATATCAGGATCGATGAAGAAAAATATTAAAACTGCTCTCCCTCTTTTCATTTTGAAAAACATTAGATCTTGGTTACCACTTCTTGTCAGCAGCTTTAAGGGCTTTATTATTATTATTATCCACCTTGGAGATATTCACATTTGCCAGTTCAAGAAACCCATTGAAAAAATATTTTTGGAAGCTGTAAGAAAAAATTACTGATCAAAGAAAAAGAATATAAATGATTACTACGAGAATAGCACGATAAACTGGATGGGATTCCTAATTAATTACCAGAATTACTCGTTTTTCTGTATCTAGTTTCTCTAAGCAGTGTTATGTTGAAAACTGCTGTTAGGAGCGTTCATAATAGAAACTATTGAATCATCCACCTTGAGCAAGTTCCATCTGCCATCATCACCACAAAACATATTCAAAGAACGATCGTGTTGAATTGGTATCAATAACAAATCTACTAATCAGCTCTTCAGCGCAACGGATGGCTGAACAGCTGATATAGCTCCGTTTAATTCTATCGCAATAAAGATTCAGCGCAACGAACAATTTCAACAAAAATCGATTCGTCGATTGGCTTTACCGGGAATTACTCCGTTTTGAAGTTTTTACATTTCGCGTGAAGATGAATTAAATCGATATTTAAACAAGGTGGTATTGTAAAAAATCTCGCTTGCTCAACTTCACATGGAGTCTCACTTCCCACAGAAGATCTCTTGGATAATCTGACAAGCGCAAGTTAAGGAAATAATTATTGTTAATAGCAGTTACTTTTTCTACTCATATAGTCTCAATTCGCGGTTTTACAAAGTAGGGTCATTATGAAAGGGGTGGGAAATTAAATTTCAAACATTACATCTGTGTTTATTTCACAGTGAGAGCTTAAAATGGTTCCTTGCGAAGCCTACATCAAGTTTCGATTTGAGGAAGATACTGTTGATTATTTTTTATGAAGTTATTTGGAGAGAAGGCCGATCGAAATGTTTTTTGTTGTCCGAGACCGGCTAGGTCGATGCTGCAGGAGGTATAACACTACGATAGATGAGTAATATCTTGTCGACAGTTTTAGGGTCGATTAATTTCAGGCACGGTGAAAACCACAATGAAAAGTAAACCGAAAAAAGGTTAATTATAGATAGACAGATAGATTTTTATGAGATATATAAAAGATAACAAATAGTACAAGCCCTCGAGTGTCAGAAAAGCATTGTGGAGCGCACAGTGGGGGCCAAGGCCCTATGAGACCTCTCATTGTGTCGCCGACCTATTTCCACTTATATTTCAATGTGTTTGCCCCAAAACAAATGGCTGTCCATTGTCGGCGCTTTTGACTTTCAAATGTCGATTTCGAATTTATTATGTGTTTTGAATGTTGAACGTCCTCATGGATTTATACCAAGTTAACACTCTATTATTTATAGAGGAAAGGAAATTTGCTTAAATACGTTTTGATTTTGATTTACAGACCCGATTTTTCTGATATTATTCTTGTACATTGTGGAATAAACTCACTTGTAGTGTCTGATCATCTGCCCATAATTCAATATCGCCGCGATGTATTTCAAAGACGGCGATGTGTGGGTGTGTCTGCTGATTCGAAATTTTATGCACTACCTACTTTCATGACAGTACAATAAATACAGTCACAAGAGTTATTCACCCGTGACGATTTTCAGGACTGCAGGAGCCACCCTGCCCAATTTTTCCAAATTCTCGAAGGAAACGTTGAAAATAAAAAAAATTGACAAGAAGATAACACTCTCGTTACTAGGACCAAGTTAGGTCAATCAATCAATCAGGACCAAGTTACCAAAAACGAAAAAATTAAATAGAAAGACATGAGCTTGGTTCAAACAGCAAACACACATCTTATAGGTAAAAACAGTTTTAAATCATAATTTCACTCCCAAGTATCTGGGAATCAAACTAGATTCTTCTTTGACTTTTAAGGCTCATTTGGAAAGTTTACGTCTAAAGTTAAAGACGAGGAATAATATAATTCAAAAATTAGCTGGTACATCCTGGGGTGCCGATGCTACCACTCTTCGTACGGCTGCTTTAGCCTTGGTTTTTTCTTCAGCTGAATACTGCTGTTCTGTTTGGTTGAATAGTTCCGATGTCCATAAAATTGATGGGCAACTCAATATTTCTATGAGGATTATAACTGGAACCATTAAATCTACTCCATTAGCTTGGTTACCAGTTCTTTCTAACATAATACCTCCTCATATTCGTAGACAGGTTGCTGCCATGAAGTCTTGGGATAAATTCATTCCTTTCCAAATTCATTTCCTATTATGAGTTATATGCCAGATACAAGACTGGCTAGATTGAAATCTCGAAAGCCTCTATGGATTAATAATTTTCTTTATTCTAAAAAAAATCATAAAGAAATTTGGAGTTCGGAATGGACTTCATATGATTTTTTCAATCAAAGTTTAATTCTCGATCCTTCTGAGAAAGTTCCCGGTTTGCATCTGTCTAGGAAACATTGGTGTCTTCTGAATCGTCTTAGGACAGGTCATGGACGTTGTAAAAGTATGCTCTCTTCAAATGGAATGCCATTGATAGCCCGAGATGTGAGTGTGGGCATGAAGAGCAAACTATTGACCATTTGGCCAATAATTGTCCAATATATAAATTTCCAGATGGTTTCAACTCTATTCATTCAGTATCTGATTCATTTTTGAGATGGGCTGGTATCTTCAAAACAATTTGAATATATTAGTGGATTTTGCTTTTCCTTTTTTCTCCCTTTGGTTTTTGTTTCAGATTATTTAAAAATTCTTTGTCAACCCCTTTGAAGAAATGAAGAAAGAATTACATTCGAAGAAGATGCCCTTCAATATGAATATTTGTAAACAAATCCAATATCCCTACACTTATACGGGGAGACAGAGTTTTTGCTGAGGTTTTTTATCTGTGCTCTTGCATCATACGCAGAACTGTATGGTGCCCCGTTTGACATTCCTCTGCTAATAATGAGATTAGGAGGAATGGGGAATGGATCAATATGTTTGTTTGAATGATCTGTTCCTTGTTGCCTTTTCGAGACACATGCCATATTTGGAAACAAATCTGTACAGCTCCATTTCATAAGAATATATATGTATATATATATTGGTAAAAACTACAGAAGGGCCACTTTTCAGGAAACCCTCCTCATGTTTATGTTCAGCAGTGATGCAGCTGTATCTTGCCCTTCGAAGCACGTAAAGAATTCTCGAATGTTCCAAATAATTGACTCAGTAGGGAAACTTCATCAAGGGTTAAGATGTCCTGCTGATACTCCTAAGACAGTGTTTTCGTCTTTCTGATTATGAATTTCCAATGAGCCGAAAAGGGTAAGACGAACCATATAAATCAGGAGAAGGAATATATTAGCATATCCAGAAATCGAGATGTTACCTGAAAGTATTAATATGATTAATATTTTCATCAACCTAGTGTCTTTCATAAACTGTATCGCTCAGTACATTGGATCGAAATAGGGAGAATTTCGAAGAAGATAAGGCATTTCCGTTCTGCTGAGAAACTCCACGACCCATTGGGCACGAAAAAAGGACATAAGTGGATAATTTCTGAAGTAGGGGGTGCTCGTAAAAAATAAACGACTGAAAACCTCAGCTATCGACAAACAATCTAAGACATTTATATGAAAGAAAGCACCTACATTTCGCAATATTTCAGAAATCTTAAATAATACACTCAATCATGCATGAAATATGTGAGGGTCTCGGATAATAAGACCCAGAAAGAGATTCTTCTGTTTATCAGTTCAAAGAGGCCGCATATTGGATACATCGCATACAATGCAACTTTGTATATTAATATATGAAATTTTGCACGCCTCGATACACTTGTTACTCCTTCAGCAATAAATATTGTCCTTTGTTCTGTACCGGAATTTTTACAGAAGTTCTGTAGCGTCTTCTTCCGATGAAAAGCAGAGGCGTGCAAGCTCAACAAGCTTTCGATTCTCACCAACGAAAAACTACCTCTCTTTTTGAAATTTTGACTCAGTAAATTAATTCCTAATTTGGTCATCTTCAATGAGGAATTTTCTAATAAGAGGGAATGAATAGCTGTTTAGCGAACTCAAGCTTTCAATTGAATACTACATTGAACTTTTTCTCATTATATTATTTAATCAGGAGTCCCAAATATCATTAAGACATTTAAAAAAATACCAAATTAAGACCTGATAAATAAAGGAAAAAGATTAAAAATTGTATGAGATTAAGTTACAACAATAACTATGAAACTTACTTAATGAAATTAAAAAAATCTGACTTATTGAGATTTATATTCTGGTGAAATATGAATTATTATGACGCATGCGTTGATGCCTATTGTTGGTACCCAATAATACTAATAACTTATCTAGTCAAAACAACAATTACAAAACCAATAACATCAAATATTAAATGGAATCATGAAACTAGTTCCGCACATCCCGTCTTGGCTCAATTTCCATGTTTACCTTTTCGCAATTCAAACCAATTTAGCTTCGAGCAAATGCAGTTCTCATGGATGATAATTCCATTTAAAACCAACTGGCTCATATCGTTACTGCTTCATTATTTTGTGGTTGTTCTCACCTTATAGCCACGTCTATGGCGACTGGGACAATTATTTATGTTTCGTTACAACCAGCTCAAAAAAGAAAACCAAACAAAGACGCACCGGCGCCTTATTTACATATAGCTGATGACCAGGGAATTGGTAAGGCACTTGGCATGCCTAACGAAATTGCTTTTTAAATATATTATTTACAGTATTCACTTCGAAGTATCGGATTTTATTAGCGCCCTTCAACGAGGGACTGGAAATGAAAGTATTCTCTGATATCGAGACAACATAAAAACCAATTTGAGCTCGAAGGACCAAAGTTTGATTCGTCTAAAACGATTCAGATAGTAAAGAATTGTTCCAACATCCACCTGCAGATCTTCATGGCTTTTTTTAATGAAAATTCAATTATTAAATTCGTAAATTATTCTTCAACTCTACAGGGTGTTCGAAACAGTAGTCTTAAAATCACAGAGTTTGTTATTTTGATCTCAGATAATCTCCAACATAAAAAATGGATGCATAAAGATATGGAATTCTGTAAATGCATGAGGCAGCCTTCAACTCATGAATTCATCATGAATGCGAAGTTGAAACATGAAACTACCCTCTAAACAATCCCAATTCGTAATTCTAGACCCCAAAATGGCATCTACTAATTTCAAACAATAAAAGTACCCCTGTTCTGGAATAAAAGGCAGAGCAAAGCGACAAACGAAAAACAATGAACTATGTTACAACACTGCTTAAAACACGATTTGTCTACAGAGCGGGACAACAAAAGCTGAGGCTGTAAAATGGCAAAGTGTATTTTCCTCTTCAATTTCAGAAGCCATTGTTTTGCATTATAAGCTCCATTCCATTCACATGCCACTACAAATAAAGTCGAATCAACTTCCCTGTTGTTCGGGTAGAAATAATGGCATTTTAGAGGAAAGTGGTTTCGTTTTATGATAATCTTCCCATATCAAAATTTAAGCATCCATTTGTTGAAAAGTTTATAATTCTTCATATACATTTTCATCAACCAAACTATTCTCATACTGAATTGTTGATATCGACTTCCTTTGATATTCGAAAAATATTGTATTATCAATTTTGAGGATCGTTTCAAATGATTGAAGCTAAGATGCGTATTTTTTCTATAAAGTCATGACCTTCAAGAAATATTTTGGTTAATTTTCCTGTGTGTCTCAAATCATGGCACAAAGTGCGTTTTGTTCAACTCCACCATATTTATTCCATTCTAAGTTACAACCATTCATAGCCGAATAGCAGGTCAGTGTTTTAAAAGTCATTTCTGTCATTAGTGACAGTGACATTATTGAAATGATATCATCTGCGTCTTATGTGACACATCACAAAGCTGAATACAAGGTCTTTATTGTCGGACGCGTTATAAAGAGGATATTGTTGGTTTTTCTTTGCCGTATGACATACTGAGACTGCTGCTCCGACTGGATCTAAGGAATTTACGAGTTGAGTACCACTTAAAGGTTTACATAGAGGGTCGGAATATCAACTTATGTCACCAATGATTCTACAAATTCATTGGTTATCTCAAGAAATCACCGATTTTGTTCAAGAAGGAGCAAGAAAATAATATGTTCACATACATAGGTTACGACGAAAATAAAAAATATGATCTTGCTTTCACCCTTGGAATTTTATGGATAAACAGCTGAATGTTTTATTATTCCAACAAGGTTGTAGCTGGTCTCATTTTGTCAAGATCTGGGACCATAGAAGATTTTTTTGACAGCATCTACAATTTTTTTTCAAACTCATAATTTTTTAATTGTTTTCCTGACGAATGCCTATCTACCGACAAGGCGGCTATATTTACATTTTAAGATGAAAGACTGCTCAAAAGCTCCTGACTTCACTTGACCCCTTTTTCATTTATTGTCATCCAGCAAAAGCATTGTTCTTCTTGTGAAGGCGAGATGGATAAAGTAACATAACCAACCACTAAGGTGAGCATGAAGAAACAAATTTCGGGGGAGATATTTGGAGAAAATTTTGGTGTTGCTTCATTCCAGAAGTTCATTAATGAAAATGATAACTTTGGGAGATTCTTCGAGTTTTAATTTGGAATTGAGGTGTTGGACCAGCAATTAAATTCGCTTGTTCGGCAGTCGGTGTTCTTTGAGAATTGAAAAATAAAGCAAGAGTCACAATATAACCCTTTTTTAATTACTGAAAGAAGGTGTAAAAAATATTATCTGTTAAATCTCGGTAATGATATTTATTAAACATTCTGAGAAATGGACGATTTTATTGTCGGCGGCACGTTAATTACAGTTTTTGACATTTTTTCAATGAGTCGGATCCGAGCTATAAACCCGAATGGCCCTCTAGTCCTTTTATTCTCGGTATATGACGCACCATCCGTCTTTTTCTAGTTAATTGGTTCTATCTACCTCTACGGAACGGTTGTCTGATTTTTATTCTACCATAATCGATTTATTGACGGACCTTTTAGTGTTGAAATATACAGGAGAATTAGTATCTGTCCTTTTGTAAAATAGAAAAAGCAATCAACAGATTTGCGACGATCTATTTTCTACCATAATTAAATAACAACCATCCTTTACATCCATTAATTACAACGTCGTTAAAGGTATCCTGTTATCCAAGAGTGCGTTGTTATTGATTGTCGGAAATTTCGTGAAAAATACAGCTGGTTATTCCGAGATGGAATTAGAACATTGAATTGTGAACACGCTGTGATGATTCCCACTGTAACTTCCCCTTTGCCTTATCCAATTGAAGCTTAGCGAATATAATAGTAAAAATTAAAAGAGTAGGTACTTGAAAAGTTTGAAACTAAATGAATTCGGAGAATGGTACTATTTTATGAATTTGGTTTCTCTAATAGTCTAATACGTAAACTCTTTTGCTCTACATACAGGGTGACAAGAACTTCGGACAAATTTTGATGTGGTCTGGAACAAAAATATTTCAGCCCAGCCAAATAATTTTTATTCTCTTGGTTTCTCTACACTTTCCTGTACTGATATATGAATTTTCAGTTTGATATAATTTCATTTCACAGAGTTTTAGAATGTCAAACAAACGTAGCGCGATTTTGGCGCTATTTCGGCAAGGTAGGCGTCAATGCGAAATTGTTCGTTTGCTCAATGTGCCTCGACAAACCGTGTCCGATGCAATTCGTTGTTTCAAGGAGCTTGACCATGATGGTCGTCGTCCAGGAAGTGGTAAAAAACGCACTGTTAATACACCTAGCAATCGCAACATCGTCAAGAAGCGAGTCAATCGAAATCCGAGGGTTTCCATGAGGAAAATAGCCTGTGAGAACGGTATAAACCGCAAATCAGTCCGTCAAATTGCCAAAAAGGAGCTCAACCTCAAGCCATACAAGCTCCAAAAAGTTCAACTCCTCACGGAGGAAAACAAGCGCGTACGACTCCAAAGGTGCCGCCAACTCCTTCGTCTCGCCGCCGGTCAGCAATGGGAGCGAATTCTCTTCACAGACGAGAAGCTTTTCACCGTAGAACAATACCACAACCACCAAAATGACAGAGTCTGGTCCATAGAGGCTCCCGGTACATCGGCCATCGTCGAACACCGTCAAAATCCGCAATCCGTCATGGTCTGGGGCGGAATTTGCGGCAGTGGTAAAACTCCCTTGGTTTTCGTAGATCAAGGGGTCAGAATCAATCAAGAAGTCCTTATTTTTCTTGCCTTCCTCATTGAGATTTCTTCGGCACTCCCAAATCAATGACATAGGAATTCAGTGCTTGACTATTCACTCATACATAAAAATGGCACAAAAGTTTGGTATTCAAAATGGAAGACCCTGTATATTATCTGTTTCGCTAAATGCTGAATGTGGCCCAAAATTTACCGAAGACTGTGATTTAAAAAAAATTGGTGTACATAACTAAATGGTTAAAGAACTTTAAAGCACTCATATTATCTGTATTAAAATTTAGAAAATGATCGTTCAACCCAATCCCAAATTGTTCTCCATAAACGTATAATACAGTTTGGTCCGACTGAAAGATCAAGATAGGACCGGATGTCATGGGAAGTGGGTACAGACAATGATAAACTACGAGAAAGTGACAATTGAACAGGTTATTTGAATATTGCTCAGATATGAGATCGAAGATAGTCAAGTCTGTCCGTTGATGAAACCCCATGAACTCTTTCGTTGCTTCATTGTTCTAATCCGAGGACAAAATTTTTGAATTTTTCCTTGCACTGATGAGGAATTTGATCGTATATTCATTGACCTCAAATCAGATCGAATCACAATGACAAACACAATATGGATCTGAAGGACCAGAAGGTTCTCCGTGACAAGGAATGGTAGACCATGGTTTCGTCCTCATAAAGACTCATCAGAGTCGATAAAAGCACAGAATTCAGTTCCATCTCTGGAAAAATTCGGAAAGAATAAATGTCATTTGTACCATGAATTTACGTTGTCAAATTTTCCTTTTGAAAGCATTCTAAGTAGCCCAGTACTTGGTATAGATTTCCTAATGAAATTCTCTGTCGCCAGTACGGCACTGCCTAATCAGCGAGAGTTCGTCCCAAAAATGAATTCCGCGAGGCATGCAGCATTTCATTTATTTATTCATTATTCAATTCGAAATAATTTTGAGGGGGTTTCACGAGCATTCTCGACGATATTTCAGGAATGTTTTAACGATATGGTCGGAGGGGTGTCTGCTCCATTTACCCTTTCTTATATCCAGAAAGAAATCCTCGGGGATCTCTAGATGTGCTAATTTTTATGTAGCCGGCCATTTTGAGCAGATATGCCGTTCCGGTGAGAGTAATTATAAAATTTATAAGGTCTCTTCATAAACATAAACAAGAGGAATAGTCTGAATATTAGGCACTCTTTCCGAACTTTAATCCTTGTTTTTACTGAAGAGGTAATCAGACAAAACAGATGAATTTGACAATGTGATGACTCCAATTGCCTTTAATTCTTCCCCACTATTTCTTTTTATTAACTGCGGAACCACCTAATTCCCAAGTCGTGTAGAAAAAATTGAAGAACTTTGAAGCACATTCAAGAGTCTATTGATTGTAAGTCAACAGTAATTGCCGGTAGTAAACAGTTCCATTCAATGTGAGTTATCATCTGTGTTCAGTATGGTTAGAAATAAACCCCTTAGATGAGTCTGCATCTTATTATTCACCATCTCAACTGTATAACGATTGACCGAACCTACCCTAGCGGACATCGCATGCTTGACTATTTTGATTTGCCGATAATTTACGTATATGTTTTTATGTTCAAATTAATTATTGATAATTTATTCTTTCAATTCGTTTCATTTAATTTCAATAGACAAATTTGATAGAAGAGTATGAATTTATGTAATTTGTTTTCATTGGAAAGAAAATATTTTGACATATTGATTTGTTGAGGTAGGTGTAAAATAATAATAGTACCAGAAAGGCTGATTCTTTTTTCGAGCAATAAACCGTAGTCCATTCGCGAAATATTCACCTTTATTATATTGTTCCTCTTGGTATCAATATTACCGTCCTGATCTGCACGAAATCCATTATCATAACGCTGATACGAAGTGAAAAGTTCTTATACCTCCAGGATCTAATGGCATCAAAAGCCCCCAGAAAATGTATATCCACCAAGAAATTCAATTATTTATTAACTCGCAGAATGTTAGTTAATTAAGAATATACTCCTATCCTCTGCGTTTTCTGGGAAACAAGACATATTTTGAAGGAGAAAGGAGAATGGGGAGCATAAAAGTCAAAGTCGGCTACAATATTCCAAAAGTTTCGCTAAGAAAGCTTTCTTGGTATAACAAATTCCCTACGGCTGAAGTCGGGAGTTTATGTGAAAGAGTTGTCAGCAGCATAAGTATGATCGATAAGATTGTATTAAAATCCAAAGTCGGAAGATCTCGGAAAATTTAATGTTTTCCAATAGAGCTGCTGGAAGTTATTCAAGAAATTCGCTTTTCCTTTCTCTTTCCCCCATCTCCTACCCTTCCACGAAATAGACCCTCCAATGGGGTGGAATCTTCCATAATTCTGTTTAAGAACCCCAACGATTTCAAGCTTTCGATTGCGATACTTCAGCCAAATAATTATGAATATAAAGATGTCAACAAGATTAAGAAAAAAAACAAGATTCAGAAAAAGAATTGAATAATGGCAAAACTCCATAAACACAAAGGAAAAATTGATTGTTTTTCGTTTTCACAGAACTACTACCCAGTAAGGTGTTTTCTTCTGATTCGATTAAAAAATGGGCGCCGCCTGATTGCTGGCATAACCGATTTATCTGATTTAATAAGATCGTTTTCAGTCAACTTAGGCAGTACAAACAAGGGGTGCCTAATCCATGAGTTCAAACAAGACGCAACGTACAATGTTATTACGTTCTGGAGACAAGGGTCCTATGTTGCCGAAGAATAAGGAGGTCCCAAGACACTGTACGTTGATTTTGCTGCATCGGCAAACGTCTTAATGAGACTAAAGGGGGATGAGACTGCCATAAAACCGTCTCCGCGATTTTCGATTACTCCGTGAATGTTTTATGATTTATGGAATTATGAATGTGCAGGAAATTTCTCAGTTACTGCGAGCTGGAATCCTCCGACAATACGTGCGAAGACATCTACGCTCTGGTTGCCACGAAGGCGAGAGAACAGTTTTATTTCTTCGAAGCTTTTTCGTCTGCATTGAATCTGTCCCAACTTTTGAAAATTTTCTTAATGAAGAGGGTAGATAATTAACAAGATGTTAGGATTGAGTAAGGGATAAGACCCCCTCAAAACACCATATTCCTCGTTCTCTAAAAAAACTCGGGCGTTCTAAAAGTATTATGGACTATGAAAGATGTTCTAACAGTCCATCTCATTCAGAAAAGCCTTTTTTGGGGCTTCTAAGACTTGTAGTTTATGTGCTGTGAGACGGCAAAGTGAACTCGAAAATGAAATGTGGAAAAAATAAAATATAAAATTCTTGCTATCAAATTCTAGGTTTTCAGGGACGCAAAATTCAATAAAAATATATTCGATGCTCTATCTATGATAGTTTAGATTTTCACGTTTTCGAAAATTAAAAATTTCAAACTGTCATAACTCCAGTTTTTGTGATCGGATTCACATGAAGATTACTAATTCTCAATCAGCATGGCTCAATGTATCTCGTTGCGAAATAAAATCTATTTCGAAAATCCCAACTTTTAGTGTGAAAATGAGTAATGAGTAAGACCCCAAAAACACCATATTTGTCATCGCCAAGAAATCCCTGGCCAATCTGAAGGCGTTTTTCAATCTGGAAGATCTACTACCCATTCGAGCCATTCACAAAACCCATAAGGACGATCAGTATCGCCTATACTTTGAGTGCTGTGAGCCTCTGAACAAAACTCGAAAATGAAAAATGCAAAACAAAAAACAAGAAAAAATCGGATAAAAGAAGGCCTATATGGACAAGCTTGGTATCGAATTATAGGTTTTTGAGGACGCTGAATTCATTAAAAAAGAATTCATTAAAAAATAATTCGAGGCTCTATATATCACCGTTTAGATTTTCACCTGTCAAATGGCATTTTTTCGAAATTCCAATCGTCATAGCTCCGGCTCCTGTGGTCGTATCCACTTTTGGTTTATATATTGTTTATCATCATTGTCCCAAGTATCCATCAGCATAATAAAATCGATTTCGAAAATCCCAACTTTTTGGGTGAAAAATACGTAAGGGGTAAGACCCCCCAAAAACACCATATTCGTCATCAACACGAAATCCCTGGGAAATCTAGTGTTGATATTCGATCGTGAAGTTCTTCAACCCAATGGAATCTTTCAGAATATCCATTTTGCTGACCCATAACACCTAAACTCTGCATGCCTTAAGCGTCTGAACAAAACTCGAAAATGAAAAATTGAAAACAAAAAACTAAAAAAAATCATGTCAAAGAAGGACCATATGGACAAGTTTGGTATCAAAATATAGGTTTTCGGGGACGCTGAATTCAATAAAAAATACTCCGAGGCTCTATCTATCATAGTTTAGATTTTCACCTGTAAAATGGCATTTTTTCGAATTTCAAATCGTCATAGCTCCGGCTCCTGTGATCGCATCCACTTTTTGTTTGTATATTGTTAATAAGCATTGTCCAAAGTATCTCTAGGCATAATATAATCGATTTCGAAAATCCCAACTTTTTGGGTGGAAAATGAGTAAGGGGTAAGACCCCCCAAAAACACCATATTTCGCCTTCTCTAGAAAAACTCGGCAGTTCTAAATGTATTATGAACTGGGAAAGGTATTCAAATCGTTCGTTTCATTCAGTGAATCCCTTTTTCAGGCTTCTATGGCCTGTGGTTTATGTGCTGAGAGACGGCAAAGTGAACTTGAAAATGAAATGTCGAAAAACTAAAATCGAAAATTTCTCGGAAAATAAAACGTATACGAACGAGTTTGGTATCAAAGTGTAGGTTTTCATGGACGTCAAATTCAATAAAAATATATTCGATGTTCTATCTAGGATAGTTTAGATTTTCACCTGCGAAATTGAATTTTCCTAAAATTCAAAATTTCAAACTGTCGTAACTTCCGTTTTTGTAGTCGAATTCGCTGACTATCAATCAGTATATTTCGAGGAAACTCTGCAAAATGTCATCCAAAAAATAAATGAAGAACTTATCATGTTTGGGCATCGTCATTTCTGAGGTCTAATGAAAAAATGTATGGTTCAACACCTCATAACTCAGCTATCAAAAAGTCAGGATACGGGAGCCTGAAAGTTCATCGCAGAAAGGGGTTTCGTAATTTTTCAAAATCAATTAGGCCATTGTTTCAGATTACTGTCACAAAGCGAATATTTGATGAATATCGCAGCAGCCCAGGCCCCGGCATTTTAGTAATTTTAATCGTACTTTTTCACCTTCCTCTTATTCTTTTTGTAGGAGTACATAAAAGTTGTTAATTATGATAAATATTCACAGCTTTTTCCTGAGAGAGCTATAGAACGGAAGGCTGTATTGTTATTCAGAGGGTAGCGGTGGCAGGAGGGAAGCTTCGTTTGTATTAGTGTTTAACCCTTGCCTTTTATCCCGTAACTTCCTGCTATCCTGCTGTCCCTTGGGAACTCGTCCTGAGAGCAGAAATCCTACAACGAAGCTGCTGTCCTTTGACTATTACTTAGTTAGATTCAGCTTCGGGCAACATCCCCAATATCGAAGGGTTGCTTATGTTAATTACTACCCTTCTTTTACCCTCATCCGCTCAAGGAATTGATATTCAGAAATGCATATCCTGCCAAACACATTCTCAACGAACGGCTTGTCCTGAAAAATATCAACACAATATTAAGATAATGTCCAGCCCTTTTTAACCTCAGAAAAACCCACATGGTAACCGTGCAGTGCTTACCAGAAGCTTCGGTATGCAAAAAGAGCAAACCTCCAGTGTTTTCTGGTTGGTTTCGGACCGGCAAGGCTTATAGATGGCGCCAAAGGTAGCGAGTATAAAGATAATAACTTTGAAAATAATAATCGGTTGAGAGCTATTACTTCTTACTGTCAGCTGAGTCTCAATGGACTCCGGATGCCTACGGTCACTTTTGTCCGGTCGTAAAGTGGGCGTAAATGGACAAAAGATCATTTTTAATTTTCACAGAGACAAAGAATTGATTGATCATCTTCGGTGCCTTGATGGTCCATTGTTCGCTCTGCAGTTTTTCATACAATGTTTGAAAATGATTGAACAACATGTAGTTTAGGAGTGAACCAATTATGGCCGGATAATGATGTATTATATTGGAAATAAAATGTCATTATCTTCGGAGTGATTCCCGAGAGCATTCAAGTCACTTCGAATCATGATTAGCCCTATTCAGGCTACGGAATACGCCTTGAGATGATAGCTGCACTGTTACCGGAGGAATTCTTTCATATCTGGATTCCTCCACTCCTCTGTTCTGCTTCAAAATGCATTCTAACTCCTGCAAAGAGTAGGCTTCACAGACTTCTTCAGTTGCAAACTTGACAATTTTCACTACTGGCTACATTGAGAAATTCTTTGACAGGAATCTCACATCTGACTTTGATATCATAAATCATAATTCCTTGATGTTCGACCTGAATGAACGATTTCGATTCTAACAATGTTCCTTGCACTGATTTGAATGGTGCAACTTCATTCATTATGCTGAATCGAATAATTGAATAAGTGTTTCTTCAGGGCATAACTTGGCGAAGTGAGAAGTTAAAACCAATAGCAATAATTGATTCCTAATTACTTCGCGATTTAAGTGAGCCCCAACTCACTAATTACAAAACCCTCGATCATGTCGATTTCAAAGTCTGATTTATCGGCCGAACAACTACTAAAAGATTTATTGTTGCCGATAGAATCATGTTTGAGTGGAGTGATACATAATGTATCAAGATTTCTCAGGTACTAGATGATTATTGCCTGTTTAATTATGGGGACACTATCATTTGAGTTATTGATATCTTGAAGAGGAACTTTTGAAGGTCCTTTTCAGTTTCAACAAGCATTTTTACTGAAATGATCCCTCAAGAACACAAGAATCATTCTTTGAAGACCCTTTCAGTCAATTTCAGTCAAAGAGATGCTTATTGTACCATTTTTCATCTTTGTTATACAAAATGATTAAAGAGTATCACACAAAATAATATCTCCGGTATTTAGTGTTTTGTAGATGATCCAAACTGAATAATCTTTCAAATTGGGGTGCGTGAATATCGAAGTTTCACTTTCACCCAAATGCAGTTAGTGCTCCATCCGGAATGATAGTAATTAGAGCGCTTTTCAAACGTAATTCGAGAAGAAAAGTTCTGATTAGTTCCGTAATTATGGCAACAATTTTAATCGACAAAGGCAAAGAAGAAGATCGCGCTGTTAATGCCTCGTCTTATAGATTCACCCTTCGTCGAGGTAATTGCCGAAAGGATTAAGTAATAGATGTGATCTTAATTATTCAGTCTAATCTGCGGGACCCTCTTGAACCCAAATCCCGAAATATATCACTTACCTGAGCCGAACCACCTACCAACTTATGATTATTCATATACTCTTACCCATTTATTTTTTTCATGTGAATAAATTTACGAGGATGTATTGATATCTAGTTAGCTTAGACCAGTTCCATGCATAAACAAAATATTGCGATACCATATCAACGAACAATAACTTATTAGAAGTGTCAGTGTAGAGTTCGAAGTCAAAAAAGTAAATCAGAGTTACGCAATAAATTTTAAAAAAATGTCCACCGAAATTGTAAAAATCGAAAAATTGGAGTATCGAGCCATCATCAAGTACCTGTATTTAAAAAAGGTATAAGCAGATTCACGAAGATATGCATAATACCCTTGGTGATCAATGTCCTTCGTATGCGACCGTGAAAAATTGGACTGCAAGCTTCAAAAGAGGTAAATTTTCCATTGAAGATGATGACCGATCGGGAAGGCCAGTTTCTGTGTCACTCCCCGAGAATATCGATGCAGTTCATGACATGATTTTATCAGACCGTCGAATTGGGCTAAAACGGATATCTGAAGCACTGAAGATTTCATACGAACGTGTTCATCATATAGTTCACGTCAATTTGGACATGAGAAAATTTTCTGCAAAATGGATCCCCAAATGCTTGAATGTTGACCAAAAGCGTGCAAGGGTAGAAGCATCGCGTTCGATCTGTGCTCGATTTGAAAACGATGTAGACTTCTTAAGCCGAATTGATACTATATATGAGACTTGGGTACATTTCTACGATCCAGAAACGAAGCAACAATGACGACACTCTGGTTCTCCAAGACCTAAGAAGTTTCGTGTCCAAAAATCTGCTGGAAAAGTTCTTGCTTCAGTTTTTTGGGATTGCTGCCATGGAGTAATCATGATTGATTTTTTGGATAGGGGAAGAAAAATAACTGGAGATTACTATTCGACATTACTGACCACTCTACGGGAAAAGATTAAAGAGAAAAGACGCGGAAAGCTATCCAAAGGTATTTTGTTTTTACAGGACAACGCCCCAGTACACAAATCTAATGTTACCATGCAAAAAATTCGTGATTTAGGGTTAGAATTACTAGAACACCCCCCTTATTCACCAGATTTGGCTCCGTTCGACTATCATCTCTTTCCTCAACTGAAAAAAAGTTTGAAAGATCGTAAATTTTCTTCCAACGAGGAGGTAATAAAAGCTGTGGAGTACCGGTTTGCAGAGCAAGAAGAAACATTGTTTTTGAGGTCTAGAGACGTTGCAGGTTCGCTGTAATAAATGTATTCAATTAAGAAGAGAATATGTTGAGTAATGAGTAATAAAATATTTTGACATTGAAATTTTGTTTGGTTCTATAGTAGGCTAAGAATTTTTCAATCCTCATATTAGTCCCATCTTGTCTCGATTGAATGGAAATTGTCACTATAAAGCTTTAACATTCGATAAAATAAGTTTGATACATGCGTAGCCATCCCCTACTCCATCCTAGACATCTCACGAATCCAGTCGGGCATATCGTTCCATTCTTTCTGAAGGCCTAAACTCAATTCCTGAAAAGTTGAAGGTGGGTTTTGGCGATTGGATATGGCTCTCCCTAAGTAATTTTATACCTACTCAATGGGATTAATGTCCGGTGAGTTTGCTGGTCAGTTCATTCCCTGGATATTTTTCTCTTGGAGTATGTTTTGAAGGGCACAACTTTCCGGACGAAATTGAGTCGCTCTAGTCTGCTTGGATCTCCCCAATCCCTTTCTCGTCGACAATCTCATTGTAAATCGAAAAAAGTACGTTGCGCCATTGTGGAGAAAGCCAGGCTTGGTGGTGTTCTGAGTTCTGACATTGCCGACGTGTAGCTCTATGTCCAGGTGATAGCCGGGGTACTCTTGAATGTAAGGATGTGAATGTGAGGAATGCAACCTTCTCCTTATGGTACTGGTTGAGACTTCCTGTCCATAGGTCCTCAAAAAATTACTTCAGAGGGCTGTTACAGATACTGTTCGATTCCTTCCAGTAAAATCTGTGATTTAATGGTCTTTCCTTGCAGATGTTACTCTGGGTCGACCATGTACCGACTGGTGGGCAATGCTGCCTTACTGAAGTCCGTGGAATATTCAAACATTGCGCAATCTGCAAGGCCTCTAGCTGTAGGGCTACTATTTTTGCCCGGTCAAACTTAGAAATTGGATGTCCCGGCCTTTTGCACGGAATATTCTCAATAATACAACTCGTTATTCGCTGAAAACTGATTTCGAATACACCTGTATTCTCCCGAACAAGAAACATTGTTCACTTCAGAATTGGGTTGAATAAATTAGAGAGTCAGAGGACTGTGTCTTGTGAGGGATAGGCCGTGTATGTCTGAAGACCCTGAAGAAGGCGAGGTATTCCAGAGGCAGAATAGTGTATGCATAATAAGTATATGGCATCAGGACCTTGATCGGAGGTAACGAACACGAGTCATTACTTGGAACTCGGGATGCCAGAAGCTGCTAAATAATGCAAAGAAAGCCACCATATCACTCAGTCCCCTTGCGCCTCTGGCATCCCATTTTTCGGCGTCCCTGCCACCCTCTCGGACCAACGGTCACGTTCCCTATTGTCTGTCTGTAATGTAAAAACACCGAAAGCAGTAAAAGATTAATAGCATCATTTGAATTTTTTACATCGACAGATGACCCCATCGACATCTGAATATTCCTCGGTATGATCCTTTTCTGGACGAGATTTATTTATAAACTTACTCAAGAGTGTCTGGTTTTTAACAGTTACTCCCTATATTCCACGAAATGATATATCAAATGGGTTTCCAAAATTACATGGAGACTGATGCCCCGCATATAAATAACTTCCAGATAGACGCTGAACAGATCAATTTCCTTCGACAATTTACCGGCCGATTTCACATTCCTTGCCAACGTCTCATTTTTGGGAGGTATACCACGGCCAATGCAGGACCCAAATTGATGTTGAGAGGCAGATTTGGACAAAAAGACTGAATGTCTGACGAATATAAAGGTGTTTTTGCCGTTTTTTGTTATCACGGTTTTTAAGATTGTATAAAAGTGTATCCCTGTTTTCATTATATAAGTTGGAGAATCTCTCAGAAGAGTTTGCTCGGACATGAATACAATTGAGCACGTATGGGATCACTTAGGGAGAGCAATATCCAATCGCCAAAACCCACCTTCAACTTTTCAGGAATTGAGTTCAGCCCTTTAGAAATAATGGAACGGTATCCCTGAAAATTTCATTAATGACTTGTTTCGCGGAATTCCTAGGTGTATTGGGCAGTTGACTGAATAAAGAGGTGGTAATACGTACCATTGAATTTGGATACAGTTGTGGAATAACTATAATTAATCAAAAATAAATAATGGATTTAGATGTTTTCTCATTTTTCCTATTTTGTCTCATCCTGCGTAAAGCAAAGAGTAACAAACAGAGATTTCCTTACAAATATATTGCAGTTGGAATAAAGGAAAATATGTATCTCATAGGATCCTGCCTGCGAATCAATATGGTTTTCGGCAGGGTTATAGTGCCACCAATGCTCTTCCTGATGTTACTGTGCTGACATATTGCAGTCAATGGATGAGGATGAGTCAAAGTGTTCGACTTTGTTTCTGCTGGATTTCAGTAGAGCATGCGATACTGTGAGGCATGATGTTCTTGTGGCAATTTTGGAGTCTTGTGGTGTGTTGAGTGGAGATGTGCTTATGGGGTACCACAGGGCTCGGTTCTTGGGCCTCTTCTTTTTATAATATACCCTATCCAATTCAACAAATTTGTCTTGCATGGCAGGGTTCACATGTATGCTGACGATTCACAACTCCTTTTCGATTTCTTTTCGAATGATATGAACACCGCAACCATACAAATAAATGGAGATCTGAGTCGTTTGGCACTTATAGCGGAAGAACATTCTATAATGTTAAATGCAATCATTCGCTATTGTGTTTGGGTCAAGAGCAAATCGAAGCTCTGTTGGGGAAAATTTTAGGCCTGTTATTTGTGGTGACACCATATATTTTGTGGAGAGTGCTCGTTGAGGTTGCGTGTTTAGTTCGGAGAGCTTATGGAGCCTTGAGGATGCTGTACCAGCATAGGTCTTATTCACCAATGGCTACATTTTTTGTCTTGACCAGGAGACACTCAATCGAATTCAACGTGTTCAAAACAGCTCTATAAGGTTTATACATGGAATCAGAAAATACAGGTCTCGAATAAGTTGAAGGAGCTCTGTTGTATGCCTATGGGGGTTTGCTTCGAGTATTATGCCCACTGTACCTGAAAAGTATCTCCACAGAAAACTGACGTATAGAACTGATATTCCTATAATTTGACAATCAGGCACAAAAATCTGCTCTCTTGTCCCCAGCACAATCAACCTTTCAGAGGAGTTTTAGGTACAATATAGCAAAGCTTTATAACAGATTTCCAAATGAATATAAGCCATTTACACCGGCTAGATTCTAGAGAGGGATAAAGGCTTATCTCCTTCACAATATGAGTATGTGATTTTTTAGCCTTCTTTTTTCAATATAAGTATAATATATTTTCTATAGATGTCTCCGCCAGTTTATCAATTCTCAATGTTTAAGATTATACTGTTTCTTTTCTTGTATTTTGTGAATTCTGCTCTATATTATAATAACCATTTTTGATTTCATTTATATCATACTAGCTGGCCCGGCGAACTTTGTTCCGCCCTAATGATACTTACGATGGATTTCACAAATCCACTCTGATTTTTGAACTGTCAAATGTTTCCATGGATATGAGCTATCACACAGAACAGATACACAAAAATAATATGTCATAATATGTCAATCACTAATAATGGCAATTTTGGATTCAGTTATTTCCGCAAATATATTTATTACCCAAACAGAAATTCAAAAACGATTCAAAAATTATGAGGAAAGATGAGAACGGACAATTCACGATTGAAACTGATCGCCAAAATCCGATTTACTTGAAATTTCGATAAAAATTCACTGTGATATTCAACCGCATTTTGATTTGTTAAAAACCTTTCATGGTACTATAAGCCCTATGTAAATTACACGGTAATTGATGTCTTATGTTCTTTTTTCGACCATTTCAAACCACGAGGATCGAAATGCTCGAAAAAAGAACAGATGACATCAATCGATGGCCGCGAAAGCCTCAACGAATTCATCGTCATTTAATTGTAATAATCTCAAATATAGTACCTTCACAATTACGTTATTTGAAACAAATAAAACTATACAAATAACTAATAATCATCAGTCATAATGTGTGAATAGCGCCATCTGAAGTGGTAAGAACGAAACTTTTCCCATATCTCAACAAAATCTAATCATTTTAGACATCTGTACTCCTACGCTAAGACATTTTGGTTTTGCCCAACAGCGCAGAGTTGTAGGCAACTCAAATTACACACCATTACAGTGACTATAGAGGGAATATAGTCGCTGTACACACTATCTGTTTATATAGCCATCTAACGCGGAGAATATCAAATGAAGTACCAACGAATAAGCGGTAGCGTAACTGTAACTGTAGCGACATCTAGTGGCCCTACTCAAAAAGCATTTCCTGTATAAGTAAAATTTTCATTGATTTTTTCAATGTTTTATTGTATTTTATAATAACCAGACCGTAGACGAATCCATATATGAAGTTTCATAACATACAGTCCATCCGATCTCGAGTTATAAATGGTGTAACCAACATCTTTCTTTTATATATATAGATTGTCATACTGTTGTTTTATGTGCTCACCCGAAGATGTAATTGGAAACAAGGGTTGAGTAATTGAGAACCTTGAGGTTTCACTTCTTTTTTTGAAATAAAGACATTATTATTTCCAGAACATAGATTGCTTATTTCTTGAGAAACCTAGAGGGTCCAAGACTCTTGACGATGTGTGTATTTTTCCTTGATAAAGATGTTTGGTGGTCATATGTTCAACATTTCTATTGGAGACATTCTCCGTGCTGACCAAGAATTATCCTTTTTTCCATACATTAAATACCGTGAAAGAAAAGTCGTATTTCAGCGTTCATCAGCGGTAACTCCCATCGAACTGTCCTTTTCCATATTCCACATTTTCGGCTCATGGAATCTGTCCCTTGACGATTGCGAAAGCCGATTAATCGATTTGCGGTAGTGCTCTTATCGATGTATCCAAAACGTGGGGGAATGAAAATAAAATTGATAATGAATTACAAAAGCCGAACTGCGGCAGGCCAATATTCAAGCGGAAGATAGAACGCGTGAAAGAGAGGTTTACGATAATGATGGATTAACCGAGTTTGTGCAGGGTCCAGCGGATCCGAATAGTGGCTTGTTTCATCACGCAATATGAACGAATAATTAAAAGCGAAATACAGGAATTGACATAATAATGGTTTTTTACCGAGGATTTTCCGGGACTTCGTTGCGCCACTCCACAGGGCGATTCCAGATGAACTGTTCCTAATGGAGGATATATTTTCGAATCCTCATGACAGTCATATTCGAAATGAGGTTTAGTATAATTAACAATTCAGCATGAAGGAATAAACAATTTGGTTATCAACCAGAATCATTTAAAATTCTAAGGAATGATCGAATTGAGAATCTACCCACAAGGTGCATTCAAGAGCTCCTAACCACGTTTGCCCAATTCCAGATTCACTCCTCTCCCTTCTGTCATCACTTCGAAGAACAAAAATGGCTGCTTATAACCAAACATTCGACGGATTGATATCAAAACCAAAATCTTTTTTAGCTTCCGTATTCCATGTTCATAAATCCCATTTGAGGCACAATTCTATCCGTTACATCTTAATGGCGTATTTCTGTAGAAAACGTGCCTATATTCATACCGGCTCCAGACACCATCAATATGAGGAAAAACACAATTGTTACATTCGAGTTATTGAACTTGACATGTACTTATGATGTAAATTACAAGTTATAATTAGAATCTCGGCAGAAAAGCCATCGTCTAGGATAGGTACGTTGAAGGTAATTAAAAAACCATTAGGCCAAGCATGTAAAGCATATTTTTATTTTCAATTTGGAATACATTAGGTACTGACCAGTATTACAAATAACTTACTGTTACATTATGCTCGAACATCGGAACACTGCTTTACATTATCATTAATTATCCCAGTAGAGATTTACGGCTTATAACACTGCTTTTTTGCATAATTTCGATATTACCCAAATATTACGAACATCTTAACAGTACGAATTTATGGCCTGTAACGAACGGCATTGTCGAAACTTTCAGGACTGATTCGAGCAAATTACGAGCGCTATTTCCTCTGCATCTGTCCAAAGAATTGTCATCAGAAATACACAAGGTCCTGCTCATGATTTGGCCGAAATCACTGTATTTTTAATGTAATACCACAAATTGGTGACAGGTATTCCTCTGTAACCGATAAAAAGAACCAAAACTCAGTGGTCTACAGCCATCGATGATAGAACCAGACACGAGAGTCAGCCCATTTTTCTCTGATTACCAAGGCGTAACAGTATTTTCCGAGAACTCTGACAAAACCGCACTTGTCTGCATTGATTTCGTCAATAATCCATCTTACTTTGAAACGCTATTGAAAGCACATCGCCTGCAAGCTTATACTGTGCAATAAAGTCATTCACTCAGATAATGAAGCCGCTATTAAGGCACTGAGCTTCTATGTCATCGACTCAAAGTTGATTTGGGAGTACCAATATGCTTGCCATGAACGCCATTCACTGGCCCAGAACCTTTCTGTGGTATAAGGAATGGCACATTTAAGAAAGTTTCTGGAGAAGGACATTGTAGCCTCAGGAAGCATCTGGTGAGAATGGGTTTATCGGACACTGAAGAGTGTAGATTCTATGGGCAGAAGGAAGAAACTCCTATTCACGGAATGCCTTGCCATTACAACCCAGAGGAAAGAATCCTTTGGGCAAGAGTGAGAGGAGTGACGAAATAGCCTCATTGAAACCTTCCCAGATATTGGAGTTCATTAGATCTCTGGAACTGGAAGACAAGCTGTGCGTGGTGAGAACAGCTCTGTTAGGTGGCACCATAGACCTTAAGGTCGCAGTAAACTGTAACCCTTTTCTAACCATAACTATACACTGCTGTTTAATAAGTCACATGATAAGATTGATATCATACTGTCCATTTCTTCTCTTCAAGGAAGCTCTTTAAACATTTATATAATAACCAAGGATCATGTTTCTTGAAAGGATAATCGCTTACACATTTCTCCGACTCTCAAATCAAGTTTCTCAACCTGATCTGTCAATACTTTATTGAGAATTAGAATACATCTTCACTTATCGAAAAACACGTTAACCTGGAAGAAATGACCTCGAGTGGGGAAGTTTTCCTGGACGAAAAACGGCAAGAAAACAAGGAATGATAAGGGTTCCGTTATACCCTCACGTGAAATCCCGAATTAGAGTTTCAATCTGTTACATTGTTTCAATGAAGGTTGGTGTGTCAATCTAGAATAATTTATTCCAAGGAAATCCCCTAAATCTTGAGCGTTAAATATCAAGAATCGGTAGAACCAAAGGATAAGTTCGGCGTAAAGTGGAGCAGACTAGCTATAAATCAGGAACAGGTAGTCGTCCCGAAGGAATGCGCCCAGAAATTGGGAAAGGCCGCAGTCTTGAGCCCCCTGGACCTCGAGATAGATTGAGTCACTTGCCTGTCATTGCTATTTCCAATCTCATCTTCAATCCTCATCGCCAACCGTGCTCCCTTGCGCCTTGACGGTCTCCTCCTTTGTTTCGCTGCCCGTTAATGAAATTCTAATTTGATTACAAAAAAGGTGCGTAAATTTTGAATAGTCCCAATATTGACGGCAGACGTTGGGGTTCAAACCTTCGTCCTGCTCCGGTCTCTCACAGCTCTCGAAAGGTTACAGAATTTTTCTCACTGAATTCTTGAGAATATTCGATCCAAATTATGGGTTACTGTCGCATTTTTTCTGGATCTCTGTCGTTGTGATTATCGTGATGGCGGATACAGGATGATCAAAAATGTCGAATCCGTTGTTCCCACAGCGATTCAGATCGAGGCATCCGAAGGAGGTCTGCTCTAAATGACAAAATTATTCCGCAAAGTCGGGTAAACAAATTATATTCATTAAAACGTTCAAGTTATAACACGGCGTACACCCATGTCTCTACAATGACAGTCTTCCCGAGGTAATTGAGGTAGAGTTAATTGTTGAGGCAGAGATCAGTTTGGCGCAATCGCAGCCACAACTATATAATTATAACTAACTCGTTTTATAGTTATTACACTACCTATATAATTAAAATTATTCAGAATTTTCTTCATTTCTCCTCTCTGTGTACTACTGTTAATCGAATTACGTCTCGAAGCTGCTGATGTTTCCATTCCGATCCGTAATGTCTGAAGGAGGCTGGTTTCGTCATGATCTGCAGGTTTGAGAAACGCTACCGTTCTGTTGGGGGGCCTATAAATAGCCGCAACTTCCGATATTAGGCCACACGGAAGTGTGTATGTTTCCCTCGAAATAATCGCACAATATGTCACATAAACTGTGAGTGCATTTCGATAAACATCGACATGTGATGGTCTTCGGATATTAGGAATATCCTGTGCAGCTTATTCTGGGTTTCAATGGGTTCGACACGCTAAAACCTAACCTAATCAACTCAAATACGAATCGACGTCAAGTCTGAATCCAAGGAGTTTTCCAATAAGAGTTTCTTGAATTTGCTCCTGCTTTTTTGCTGATAAAAATAACCACTCTAATCTATGGGAGATGATCCCCCGACATAAGGGGCCTGTAGCGTTCCTCGAACACCTGAAGAACAGAAGAATCATCACTTGGAAGATCGGACCTGATCGAAAGATCCTCCCGATCCAAGAGTTTTTCTTCTTTTTTTCTTGTTACAGATAGAATTTCAAGATATTTGCATCCAGATCGATGAAAAGGCTTGTTTTCAAGCACAAGAAGCTCTGTGTCATGGATAGCAGCATATTTTTTGAACAAATTCAGTATCACTACACATACACGAGGAGCCAGAGTTTTTTCAGAGGTTTTTATCTGTTCTCGTGTATCATCCGCAGAATTGTATAGTACCCCCTTCTCATTGCCTCTGCTAACACTTAGATTTGGAGCGGGAAACAGATTTTATTTTT
Organism: Adalia decempunctata; assembly: GCA_951802165.1. NCBI lineage: Eukaryota > Metazoa > Arthropoda > Insecta > Coleoptera > Coccinellidae > Adalia > Adalia decempunctata. Next base: position 6,778,447 of record OX637704.1, on the reverse strand, counting down.
TTATACAATCTGTTCCTTGTCACCATGTCTTCACACGTGCCATATGCCATATATTGTTCGATTTAAGAAAATATATTTTGAATAGCTATTTCGGTAGATGTCACTTGAAGCTGTCATTAATAAATATGAAACGATACACTCTTCAACAACGCATTGAAATCTTCAAAATTCACCATAAAAATGGTGAAAAACGTGATATGCACGTTGCTCAAGAACAGCAGAGAATTTTGCTGCTGTAGCCGAAAATTCCAGGTTTTGTCAACTCATTGTCGTTCTTTGGAGTTAAGCATTCCACAAACGTCATTACACCGTATGTTGCAGAAGATTTGGGTATTAAGGCTTATGGAGTTCAGTTAAGGGGCAGTATCATCTTTTGAATCGTGGTAAATCACCATTCAAAAGTGGTCTCTTTATTTCACGAGTAAGTACCCTAATTTACGACGTGGAGACTTGATTTTTTTTTAAATTGAAGTTGAAGAAGGTCCCGAGGGCAAACAGTTTTCTTTTTTTCGATATAATTAGTTTTTCAATTAAAAAAAAACAGGGTAATCGTTAGATCTGGGGGTTATTGAATATGTTTTTCGTTTTTCATGAGTACAAGCTATATTTTTGAAATAATCATCATGAAAATTTTTGTAGTTTATAGAAGATTAAATTGCCGAGGGCAAATAGTTGCGATTTCTTCCAAAAAATGATGAATAACCGTCGGAAGAAAATCATCAAGTGTAGTTTCCAAAACGCTGAAGTTCAACCTGTTTTTTTTAATTGAAAAACTAATTAAATCGAAAAAATTGCAACTATTTGCCCTCGGCAATTTAATCTTCTATGAACTACAAAAATTTTCATGATGATTATTCCAAAAATATAGCTTGTACTCATGAAAAACGAAAAAAAATATTCAATAAACCCAGATCTAACGATTAACCTGGTTTTTTTAGTTAAAAACTAATTAAATCGAAAAAAAGAAAACTATTTGCCCTCGGGACGTTCTTCAACATCAATTTAAAAATAAATCGAGTCTCTACGTCGTAAATTAGGGTACTTACCCGTGAAATAAAAAGACCACTTTTGGAATGGAGATTTACCACGATTCAAAAGGTGATACTGCCCCTTAACACAAGTACTCAAACCGGCCGATCATCAACTACGTCGTGTCTTTGTTGATTAGGTTCTGGGAAATGCATAAAAATGATCTGGAATTCCATCGAAAAACCATCTTGAGAGTTGAGGTCCATTTCCACTTCGGTGGCATCATCAACGAGCAAAATTGTCGCATCTGGGGCTCGGAAAACCCGAGAGTTGTTGTTGAAAAGCCTCCATATCCTCAACGTGTGACGGTGAATGGATTGCGCTATCGAGAGATGAATATTGATTTTTTTCTTCCAACAAGACGGCGATATGTGCCACACAAGCAACGAAATCATTGATCTTTCACGGAAAAAGCTTCTAGGCCGTGTTATCTCTCGAAGAGGTGATCACAATTGGCCATCGAGATCTTGTGATTTAACACCTTGCGACTTATTCCTTTGGTACCATGTGAAAGAGAACGTTCAAGACAAGATGGTATTCGTGAGGCTATTGAGAACATGGGGAAGCCACTTTGCGATTTGGTTATGGAAAATTTCATGATAAGGATGTGGTCCTGTAGTCGTGGTCGTGGTGGTCATTTGGCTGATGTTATTTTCCTCTTTATAATGAAATGAACATCCGATCATTTATCCAAAAAATGGCATTTTTCTGCGAATGTCAAAATAACACCTCTTATTGGAAAACCCTTTATCTAGAAGACATAGCATTTCAATCCAATCAAAGGCAAGGTCGTATTTGTCCATTGAAACAGAAGTGAGGGTGAAAGAGCAAGTAGCATAGTTTGTATCCGTAAAACATTCGAGCAGTCTCGGGAGAAGGCTTCAAGGTCCTAATGAGATACTCACTGCAAGGGTTTCGTACTCGTTTTCTGTGGCTAATCTTCTGGAAAGGCCATAACTCAAGGACTCGTTGACAGTCCCACCCGTATGTAAAGTACGTTTTCGGAAATAGAGCCTGTGAAATTGGGGAGAGGTCAGTACGTATCAGAGTGCACGAAATAAATAACATCTGAATGCAACAACGAACGAAACCCCCAAGCGTCAGGACTGTCCTTCGCACGAATGGAAAATCAGATAAGAGCGATAAAATCTGATCGAGGTCCGACAAATTTTCATTTTTGTACGCCGTTTATTATGTAAATCAAACCCGACAATTATCCTTTTATGAAGAATGACTTCCCCTGATAATTTTGGCTGCGACGTTGTGTTGTCAGACGGATTCCTGATCACGCCATGGTAATCAAGGAGGTAATGAATTGCTCTAACTGTTTTGTTACGAGTCATGTCGACTTCGGTGGAGATAATACGAAATTGATTTTATTTTAATTGACCACCACCGGGATTTCGATAAAGGCACCTATGCCGAGATTCTTAGACAGGTAAACGTCCGCCTCACGGTGTTATTATCCACGAGAAATGCTCTCTCTCGACATATTTCACTGAGTTCCATCATTAATTTTCATAACATTCAACATTCAGTTTCGAAATATCCAAAAACTACTGACGAGGAGTCAGTACATTCAGAACAATAGATTATTGAGGTCATTTCCGTATTCGGCTCACTTGAAAATACGGAATAACGAGAAAGAAGCAGTAAATAAATCAACTCCATCTGCTAGAAAACCCATTTCACGAAATTTTAACTCTGATCTTCTCTTCTCCAGGTGTTCAAGGAACGCTAGAGGCTCCTGGTGTTGAGGGATCATCTCTCATTGCACTTAAGTACTTTCTATCATTTCAAAATTCAAGAGCCTTCTGTCTGCAGACGAAATATAATATAACTTCCATAAAATCACGAATTGAAGCTCTGAGTTCCATCATTAATTTTCATAACATTCAACATTCAGTTTCGAAATATCCAAAAACTACTGACGAGGAGTCAGAAATTCAGAACAATAGATGATTGAGGTCATTTCCGTATTCGGCTCACTTGAAAAGACGGAATAACGAGAAAGAAGCAGTAAATAAATCAACTCCATCTGCTAGAAAACCCATTTCACGAAATTTTAACTCTGATCTTCTCTTCTCCAGGTGTTCAAGGAACGCTAGAGGCTCCTGGTGTTGAGGGATCATCTCTCATTGCACTTAAGTACTTTCTATCATTTCAAAATTCAAGAGCCTTCTGTCTGCAGACGAAATATAATATAACTTCCATAAAATCACGAATTGAAGCTCTGAGTTCCATCATTAATTTTCATAACATTCAACATTCAGTTTCGAAATATCCAAAAACTACTGACGAGGAGTCAGTACATTCAGAACAATAGATTATTGAGGTCATTTCCGTATTCGGCTCACTTGAAAAGAAGGAATAACGAGAAAGAAGCAGTAAATAAATCAACTCCATCTGCTAGAAAACCCATTTCACGAAATTTTAACTCTGATCTTCTCTTCTCCAGGTGTTCAAGGAACGCTAGAGGCTCCTGGTGTTGAGGGATCATCTCTCATTGCACTTAAGTACTTTCTATCATTTCAAAATTCAAGAGTCTTCTGTCTGCAGACGAAATATAATATAACTTCCATAAAATCACGAATTGAAGCTCTGAGTTCCATCATTAATTTTCATAACATTCAACATTCAGTTTCGAAATATCCAAAAACTACTGACGAGGAGTAAGAAATTCAGAACAATAGATTATTGAGGTCATTTCCGTATTCGGCTCACTTGAAAAGAAGGAATAACAAGAAAGAAGCAGTAAATAAATCAGCTCCATCTGCTAAAGAACCCATTTCACGAAATTTTAACTCTGATCTTCTCTTCTCCAGGTGTTCAAGGAACGCTAGAGGCTCCTGGTGTTGAGGGATCATCTCTCATTGCACTTAAGTACTTTCTATCATTTCAAAATTCAAGAGCCTTCTGTCTGCAGACGAAATATAATATAACTTCCATAAAATCACGAATTGAAGCTCTGAGTTCCATCATTAATTTTCATAACATTCAACATTCAGTTTCGAAATATCCAAAAACTACTGACGAGGAGTCAGAAATTCAGAACAATAGATTATTGAGGTCATTTCCGTATTCGGCTCACTTGAAAAGAAGGAATAACGAGAAAGAAGCAGTAAATAAATCAACTCCATCTGCTAGAAAACCCATTTCACCAAATTTTAACTCTGATCTTCTCTTCTCCAGGTGTTCAAGGAACGCTAGAGGCTCCTGGTGTTGAGGGATCATCTCTCATTGCACTTAAGTACTTTCTATCATTTCAAAATTCAAGAGCCTTCTGTCTGCAGACGAAATATAATATAACTTCCATAAAATCACGAATTGAAGCTCTTAAAATGAGAAACACTAAATTTCGAGTGGCCCCGACTGAGAAATCCTTCTTCCCCGAGAAACATATCGAGAAATCCACGAAATCGGATTGGGATAAGGCTCAAGACGTACGTGATCGACCCGTCGTCACATTGACCACAAGAAGCCACGCATTTAAAATTCCAGTAATATTTTAGCATCAAGCCAGCGAGGCGCTATGGTCAACTCTGCCAATTGATATTCTCAACTCGTCATGCAAGGAGGGTATAAATTTTATATGACAGATTTTAATACCGGACCCTTCAAATTTGCCGGCAGTAAAAGATGACTTAATACAGGAAAGAGACCATCACATGCCCATCTCTTCGATGCGTATAAAATCAATTTATTCGATTCGCCAATATTTTCGGGAAATATATGGATTCTGCTTTCAGCTGAGGTAAGACTTGGGATTACTTTCAGCATAACAAATGCTCATGTCCAATTGGATGGATTGCGATAGTTCGGGACCTTAATTTGAAAAGTGAGAAGGGGTTCTGTTTTTGATTTCCGACAGTCAGTATTGAAGAAAGTACATTATTTGTATTTACATATAAATAAAAATTATATTCCCTAAATATTCAAAATGTTCTTTCAAGATTAAGATTAACATAAGGGCTGTCTGATAAACTAAAAGGTATCTAAGTTTCCACTGATTTTGAGTACTTAGTTCAAGACCGAAAACTCCCTTTTTCATTGGTTTTGTGAACCATCTCTTGGTCATTTCCAGATTCTCAGGATTGTAAAGAAGTTGATTTCAAATCCACTTTGGGACTTGATTTCACTTTCATAGATTGGTCGCAAGGAATTCCATTTCATTGATCTATTGTCTCCTTCATGATAAACTACGATATCTCCTAGGCGAATCTCCCAGAAATCCAATATTGAGTTAGTGTCAAAACGTTATGGATCAACTGGAGCTCAGGAACCCCCAGAGAGGCGAACGGCTGTATTGAATTTGGGAAACGGTGAAATATGTCTCCATTAGCAGAGACACATAAACTGATATGGGGAAATCAGTAACATTTCTCGTGGTTGCCGTTCTATTCGTGACAAATTCTGGATATAAATTTCTTCGCTACAATCCACTCAATGAGAATTAACCCCTCTGGATATAACCTATTCGTGCCAATAAAAGGAAAAAATTTAACATTTGAAAAATGAAAGAGTTCAACTTTTTTATGTCGTTGGGTCCAGTATTAGGATGTAACCCTAGGCGTTCAATTCGCATTTCGTACAAGCCATAAAAGTTAATTTTTATATGCAGTCTATTTTTTCCGTTACGGCGCCTCATTTGTATTAAATTTCTTTTACCGTGGAAGTAGAATAAATAAGCTTCGAAAGCAATTACCCATTTTGTCAACGGTTTAGATTCAAACAGAAGACTTTGTGTAAACAAAAGCGAAGGTGGCCTGAATTACGTTAGTCTCATAAGTCGTAAACTTTTGAGGCAGCGGCGTACGAGAAATTTCATCTATAGTAACCACAAAATAAGTCAGACAATCCATTTAACTAACCGAGCATATTTGAAGGGTGTTATAAACGGGCATGATTCGACTTGCGCGCCATGTTTGACAGTCATGATGTCACATGATTAAGAAGTGACAGATCGAGAGTTGACAGATGGGAATTCGTACTGGTTCGGTTTGTGATGTGAAACACACCATACGAGCTAGTAGAGGTGGTTCCCGTGAATGTGACATGATCGAAGAGAATTCATCAATCGTATCCTATATCCTGAAGATTTAACAAAAAGAAACATTTTCAGTGATGGGACCCATATTCACCATATTTTGTTTCATACATAATTCCCAAATGTATATTTTCTGAATCAATAAATACTTAAATATTTTGCTACAGAAAAACATGTTTTATTGAACACCGACATCTTGGGCTCTTACTGAAACACCTTCGAGCTTGTGAGTGAAATATTCCATACCCGATGTGTAGAAGAACTGAATCTTTTATGATGAACTGAAGGTAATACACGATTTGAAAAAAATCTAACGAACAATCAGTTGGAGTGTATCGTGTATTCGATTGATCAAGTAATTGCCATCTATTAATTGATAGTGTACGATGTAATAATTCTGTATGAAGAAACCCATCAGAAATGAGTTACGTAAATAACCGAATAATAATAATCATGCGATTATTATTATTTGATGTTATTGACGAATAAATTGGATAGATATACAGTTGTGAATTTCGAGGTATAAAGATATCTTTAATCTATTCGTACCATTGTGTGAATGGAAAAGACAATTGACTCAGCTTTGCGTGCAGTTATCAACAATTGTTGAATAATTTCAGATGTGAAACACAGGTTATCCTGTTTTGAATTAAACGGTGAAGCATTTTATGTGTCAACAATTGTCTTGCTTATCATCGATCGATTTATTAATAATAAAATGTGAAGCGATTGTCACTATCTACCAGTCATTATTTTGACGATGTGATATTGTGATGACATAATACCTGCCATTCAGTCCGTACAATTCCCGTTCGAATATAGATAAACAGGCCATATTGAGAAATATCCAGAAGGAATAATCAATATTGAAGCAAACCAAAAATGGTTTTAAAATTTCTAAGAGGCTCGTTTGGAAACGTGGCCGTGCGCCACTGTGCCAACGTCGTAAAGATCGTACCGAACGTCCGTCGAACTGTTTACAGCGTCGTGACGCTTCGGTATAGGCACACATGTCGTTTTTGATAAACAGTTCGCGACAGCCGTTAACACATACATTCCAATTGCCTCTACTTTGAACGACAATTTCACTATTTATAGATCCAACAATAATATTTACTCTGGCATCATTCGTCAATTTTTTTGCAACAGAAGATGCCATTCTACTTTGTAACCAACAGGTTATGGGCTCCTGGCTTATTATTTTTACGGAACTGTGACTTTTATCGTCCTGTACGCGAACAAGTTTTTTGATCTTCTGTAAATTTAGTGCCTTTGAGGATTTTGTGTGGTTTCAGGTTATCGGTGCAACACGAAATGTAACAGACACTGCTCAAGCTGACAGAAACAACTTCGCCATGATCTGAAGGGGATTCCCGAAAGGCAGAGAATGTTTTCGAAGGTCCTGCCAGTCATTTTTGAAATGGCACAATCGCCATAAGCAGTCCTTTGTGTTTGGCAATCAGTCAAAAATTTCATCAAAATATTCCATCTTCCCACCTTCGTGAGGATTACTGTTCACACAATCGACCTTCTGTACTTGAAATTCCGTCATAGTCACTTTTTAAAGGTCGACATTTTCAATTATACATCTCAATCATCGGCAATTTCATCCAAGTAATAACTTACCGAATAGCCAAATGCCATATTTGAATTATAGCCAGAAAAGTTACAGGACCACGCCCAGAGACTTACATACAATTTACATTTGCTTACGAAACCTCCTGTCTTGGGTCATCTATAGTCAAATGTGCGACCAGTGACCGTTGTCTATGCATAGAATACGATGTCCCGATATCGAATGTTCCTCAAGGGAGTTACACACTGCCCGTAGATGATATACTGTATTGTCTATGTATTGAATTTTTATATGTTTATGCTTCCCCGGCTCCCTTTTATTATGGGCTCGGACCAAGCCTCTTTTTCTCTGGGGACGGTTCCTTTACCCAAATGTCAACTCTTGCTGCACCACTCTTATTTATAGAACGATGTTATGGAAATGGACACACGATTGATCAGAATATAACTTCACCCAAAAAGATATTTTTGAAAAAACAAGAATTCAATTTATATAGCTCAAAGGACCAATGTTTAAAATGTGGGAGATTTTAAAAATCTCAACTATTGGGTGAAAAATAATCAAGGTTATCCCCTGAAAACACCATGTTAGCCAACACGACAAAGATATGGGAAGTTCAAATAGTGTTATTGAATAGGAAAGTTCTTTCATAACATCTTGAGTGGTCTGTGCCAATTCTTAGATTTTCACCACCCTTGTGGAAATTGATAATTTCTTTTATGGTCAGTGTTGCAAAGCAGACATATTATTGAAAATGATGACCAAAAGTGGTGGGTCCGTTATCAGGGTACATTTATTTCTTAGATAGGCCGGATATCGCTTCCCAAATTGAATTTCCCTCATCTTCCGGCCGTTCCAATATTAAGATGATTCATGAATCCGTTCTACAATTAACCTAACAAATTGCATTACACGATTCTATTGCGAGAAGCAGAGAGTCACCTCGGCGGCAGAAGACGTAAGTTTTCATTTACCCTTTAGAATACGCTTTGCTGCATATCCTAATTCAATAAAGCACCCGCTACATCGCGCAAACATTACATTTTAATTTAATTTAAAAGTCAGGCCGACATAATGGCAATATTTAATCCTTTGTGAAGTCACCCACCGGTGTCGTGTGTCATTTCGAAGGCTCACCAGTAGATATTGCCTGAGCCCAGGGGTCTCCAGCCAGTTTACAAATTGTTGGGGTTGTAAATGAATACATCAACGTTATGCTCACTCTCCCTGACTGTTATTTTCGGTCTTTTGTCGCTATTAGCTAATCAGGGGATGCATCTTAGATCTCGGAAGGTTGTTATGGTCCCTTTTGTCATTAATCTGTCGCCGGTATTTGTGACTGTGGTCAATCGAGCCAGAAAATTACGGTGTGAAGATAATTTTGGGCAATTTCTGCCGGACCTTCCAGAATTGATTGAGTTACATCACTGTCCCATTGCGATACTATGCAGGAAAAGGATCCAGCATTATCCTCACAAATCTCATAAGAATCCAATTCTTTTTTTTTTTTTGACAAGACCTCATTGACCTTATTATCTAGGGCCTAGGCTACCGTAATCGAATCAGGTTTTGTATGGCCTACCCTTTGATGTTGTCGATATTCCAATTATTTAAATTAAGGTTATACTTTTTCTTTATTTCATTATTTTCCTTTATTATTCCCAACAGTCAATTTTTTTATTTGAAATCGTTTTGATTTGTCTGGACTGTCACAAGCGATTGGAGGAAACTTTTTCCTCCAGTATTGAAGAGTACATCAAAGATGACTCTTTAACTTACCATGTGGGACCCAGCCATGTTTGCAGGTTTCACAGTAACGAATTTGTTTGGTTCCTGGAACGAAGCAATCACAAGAACACTTTGGGACGGTACATTTGATGGCCTGCAACAAAAAAAAATAGTAATGAGATACTTTTGGAGTTTCCTAGCTGTAAAATGAAACTAAATTAGAAAAAACTTATTACTCTTCATTTGGAATTGCTTCTCTCAATCAGAAATCGCAGATCATTTCCTAATTTATTATCGGAATAAGAATAGATTTGGGATGACTTGCGGCGATATTACAATATTTCTTTCCTCCATCCCTTACAACTCCTCCAAGTCACCGTATTCTCATCGTTCAATAATACCCCTATAAAAATTCACGCTCCTTAAAATCCTTGTTGAAAATATTCAAATTGGCCTTTTTTAGAGGCCCCTAGGGACCTATTGAGGTTGACGCCAATTTCTCTGACATAAAACAATGAGACTGGGGCCATCGGAAAATGGGCTGTCTTAGGGGACCATTTACTCTTTCTTGCCGAAAGGGATTAGATTAATTTTTATTTTCCCTGAATTTTAATGAAATATCTTAGTTAACGCTAAAAATCTTCGGAAGTGAATATAAATCTTGGTATAACCCTATTCCCTTCCCGTTTTTATGTACTTCAGGGATACATAAAGATTCGAAACGCTAGAGCAGATTGGTCGATAACAAAATCAGTCTCTTTTTCACGGAGCTCAAAATCCACAAAACATTTTTTTGACATATGTTTTTGAAAACTATTCCTGTTTGTAATAATATTCAAATTTTAACTCGAAAATATTTGATAGGCAGGACTATTTTCGACTCTAGTCATTGTTCTTCACACTGTCTGTGAATCAAAATGTCTCTAAACTGAAAACCACATGAAACATCACTGCAAATCTTTCTGGACCCCATTTCAGCAAGCGAAAGCTGGACAGGACCAATATCGAAAAGCTCGGCAAATCGGTTGGTCCTGTGGATTATAACAATATGTTGTGTTGACTGAACGTACTGCATTAATCCATTAATACTCATCAATGTGATGACCCTGCAGATTATATACCCGTTGGGAATGTAAATTCGAAATCATAACAAGCGACAGCGTATGGAATTTACGTAGCTCACCCCTTTTCCACTCGTTCCTACCGGGTAAATATTGGAATGACGGGCAATTAATGTCCAGCTGACAATGGATGTTTCTCAATGGAAGAATTAACTTATCTTCGCGATATGACCGATATATTTCCAATTTTGCACTCGTATCGAAATATTGGTCCCCAAAAAACAGATTTTTATGACATTTTTGAAACATTGATCCAACCTTAAAAGCTAGGGTCACATTGAAATAGGATTCAAAGGTTATCCAAATCGGCCAGAACACTTTCGAAATATGTTAAATTCAAGAGTGCTTTCAATCCATTCTAAGCAAAATCGAAGTTGAAAGAAGGAAGAAAAGGGACATTTTAACTGGGTCGAAAAATTCAAAGTCTAAGACTCATCCTGGGTTTTTTCTCTGGAAGATGCAATCATACAAAATAGCACACACACTTCCATTTTTGAAAAACCGCTTTTCAAGTAGCATCAAGTAGTCATCTTCGCAAGAAGGGCTGCTTCTATCTTCTGCCTAGCAGGCCTTCATTGAAAACTAGAGTAAGGATGTTTAGGGCGGTATTCTGAGAAAAAGTCCTATAATTTCATGAGAAAGTTCACAAGCTCAACATTTGGTAACCATAAGGGGCTGTTAATCCATTATGTTCCAAAACAGGTCGTGGTAAGAGATTTTAAGGCTTAAATACATTTTTTTTTGGGCAATTAGAGTTTGGAAGATCCAACGGACGTTGAGAAGACGAATTTTTGTGAATATAACGGAAATAACAGTACTTACATTGCGTTTATATTTCACCGTGTAACAGACACTGGTCACTGTTTCGAAATTAAATGAAAGTGAAATGACCAAAAAGTGTCGCTCTCTGGAGTTGGTGATAATCGGACTGAATGAAAGAAAAATTTCAAGATGTAGATCATGGGAAAGAGTTTTTGAGGAACTTCCAGTCGATTCTGAACAATAACTCGTTTTAAACTCAAACAATTAGTACGGAAGTCATGTCTAGGTTGTTAGCAATGTGTAGCGTAAAGAGCACAATACCCACCTAACCAGAAGCGAAATAAAAAGGGCAATACTCGAGATAATGGAAATCAGATAAGACAGAAAGGAAAAATACTGATAACAATTCCGAATGAGACTCCGTATAATAGACTGGCATATTCTATGGCACATAATAGCGACGCACTTTTGTCGACAATATATACGCGGTCCTGCGTAATCAATCTTCTGAAGTGATCAATCAAAATCTGGGCTGGATGTCTGATTTGCATGCCAACAGGCAAGATGTTTATAAATGGATCGAAGACAGCCGCGAACCCATTTCACCTAACCACTTAACAGCTTCCCTCTCTGTTCCATCGCAGAAGAGACTGAGACATTTTGAATGTCACTCCTAGATTTCGTACACGTCAACCCTTCAATTCAACCCCCGAACACTCAAAATCAGTCCTCAATTCAGGCCGCAAATCAACATTTTCATATCAATAATTCATTTCCCATCCATTACCTTGCCCGTTCACTCAAAGTAAATGGGGTTCAACTCATCAAAAAATTAAGGACCCTGTCAACATCGATCACATTTCTGAGCTACAAAAATAAGGCGTTTTCTTGAGTTGTTGTTTTTGTTTGGTCTCCATTCAAAGAATCGATTTGTTCACACTGGTGAAGACGAAGTGCTATCCGCTGCTAGAGAAATGGTTCCAGTCAAACCAAAGAGATCATTCGAATAGCTCAAAACATGGGTGACAAAACTGATCCCTGAGGCACACCTGCGTTCAAACTGAAATGGCTTGAACAGGAATAATGCAGGGTCCAATTTGAAATCAACCTTCAAGAACAAGTGAAAAAAGAGCTTTTTCTACAACAATTCTTAGTCTTTCAGTGTAGCCTTTACCAAAGCATCTTTGAGGGCAGAAGCACTTACTTTCAGTCTCCAAAAGCATGCAATAAAACAAGGAGCGGATCAACAATATATCTTCAGCATCCCAGACAACTTGTGAATTTTGTCTCCACGCTGGTTCAAGCTGGGTTCACTGAATTGAACCGGGTGCAGGGAAATGGTTGAAGTGAGGTCATTTCTGCTGGTGAACCTCGACACCATAAACATAACCGGCTGACATGCTAACATCTTTATGGTGTCGTTACGGATATATAGCGTCAACCAAACCTGTATGATCAAAGACATTATCTGTGATGCCGAGGTGCACCGGCACAGAAGAGATTTTATTAATAATTGTTGATACAACCTTTTAAATTCCACAACCAGTTTCATATCGTGCAGAAGCGATTTTTGGACACCCACTTCGAATTTCGAGTTTCCCGAAATCAAAAACACATGATCCCTTCAGTTTGTTTCAGCGCAAAATGTATTCGGAATATTCGAATGGAATTTTTACAGATTATTCTAACCATATTTTGCTATATCAAGTTTTCCTGTTAATTATTCGAATGATTCGGAAATATGATGCATGGATTCTGCGAAATTTTTGGGCTAGAACTGTGGGCGTGATTGTTTGAAATATATGCAGAATATGCTCGAATATTGATGCACAATTTTAGGCATTGTCCATGTTTTTTGAGTTCCAGCCTGGTCAAGAGAAATGCGAAATTGACATCTATTCCAGTCTTTTTCAATGGTTAGATCCAGTCTTTTTCAATGGTTAGAAGTTCCAAACAACAGGAATCAGGAATAACTATAAAATCCACATGGGCTGATTGTGTTATTCTTCATCTGAATTCGAAATCTCATAACGATTGAATTCGTTGTTTGGACTCCTAGGAAATATTTCCATTTTTCATATGCCTTATTGAGGTCTTCAATCTTCATAGGATGGTATGAAAACGAATAAGATGACCAATTCCGATTCCAGACTTGCACCAAATGATTAAGCATTTTCCGGATCAGCATTACGTATGTATCCAACAGCATATTTACTGCCTGTGCATTTCTGAAAGAACAGTCTTATAGCAGCCAGCCAGCCGGCAAAGTGGGATTTATAAGACACACCCGCTATGAATCATTTTGACACTGCAATTCTTGTAAAAGCTTTGACATTACACCCTGAATGCTTTATTGTGACACGAATACAGGAAATGATGATCATTATCCCGTCGCAAGGTAGAATTTTTCAATATGGGTCATTCCTTAATCGGGAAGAATGGGACACACCTAGTGGCATCAGAGCTTAATGTCTTACGTCACGATACATGAAGAAATTGACGGCCGAATCATCGGAACTTTGGAAGTGATCATCGGAAAAGTTCCCAACGGAATCAGAAAAATTAAGCGTCAACTTATTATCAGCCGGACCCGCTTTTTTTAGGAGTCACGAGTCTTCGTGAGAAGGTGTGCTGCGGCAATTATAGGAGATTATTGATTTATTCCCAGTTATATTTCATGGGTTTCAATATTGAGACATGAAAAAATTCTCATCATACATCTATTTCATTCTGTTCGATCAATTCGAGAGGCGCAACTAATGAAAATCCACACCATTTCGTTTCTCTTCTGTTTATCTACCCAAATAATCTCTCTTGGGTGCAAGAATATCGAAATATACAGCCAAGGAAAGGCACTGCCAATTATCTCTTATTCATGATGAGGTTCCACAAGGAACTATTGTTGGGCCGCAACTATACTTTTGCAAGCATATCTAGAATTAAATTGATTCCGGAGGAAATCTATTTATATTTATTTCGATGAAGATTTGTCACCAATATTTTATTATGTATCTTCCTTAGTTCCTTGTTGTATATTCATTCATGTTACAAGCTTCGAAGCTTGTAGTTTCAGAGGGGTCTCCTGAGGAGACCTAGGAGTAATCAGGATAAACAATATATCATATCATGTAAACATCGCCATTCAAAACAATCCTGGTTTCCTGAATAATTTCAAATGGTAAATGAAGAAGAGCAATACAAATTCAATTTAACATACAAACAATTCGATATGAATTTGAGTATCGAAAAAGTAGTAGACAAAATTTCATTTGGTATCATACTCTGACACTTCCTGATAAAAATCTCAATGGAACAAGCCAGATATATCCCTGCTCGATTCCCAAATCAGATATGGGTAGTTTATTGCATTTATTATCATTGAGTGCAGCTGACAATAGTGGTACAGTTCTCATGAAATTAGACATTATCTGAAACAAGATCAGTAAATCACCTCGATTAAAAGCCGTGAAATGAAAAGGGTTAACTTGTTAATCGTTTCGGCAGTGATAAATAAACACAGCACGGGACACAGGTATACGTCTGACATTTTCCAATTAATGATAGTAGAGTCAAAATATCCAGTGAACGAATCACCCAGGGAAAAACAACCTAATATGACATCCACGAAATGAAGAAACACCCATAGAAATCATAATATATATACTTACTCTAGAATGCTAATTCCTTCTAGTTCCGCAGCGAAAAACGTGCCGCATAGGCAACTGATTCACAATGTGCGCATGTTCGCCATTAGGACATTTCACGTAGAACGATGCCAAATCCCTAAATGTTTTGTCGGTTCTATTTTAAGTTCAATATAATTAAACCATAAAAATATTCCATTGAGTAACAAACTTATTTTATAGCTCATGCGCGACCTCCTACGACTATTAGACACATCAGTGAATTGCAATATTTGTGGAATTGGTGAGAAAATTAGAGCAGTAATGTAGCAGGTTTTAGTAAATAGATATAGACCGTGCAACACCGCTTTTTCTTTCTCATGGCAAATGAATATGAAATGACCTTAGTGAAAGTCTAGGCAGGAATGGGTCAGTGTCAGTCTGCCGCCACAGTTTAGTTTGATGCATAGACAAACTAGTTTACTGGTGCTTAACTGTTATTTTCGTGTTTGATATTCTTCGTGTGCATTTTGCTTTTGTTGTGTGTTGTGTTCGATTTGGATTTTTTCGTATCCGATAAACAATGAACTGTATAGTGTTGTGGTGTCCTTGTCTTGACCTGTTCATTTCCCACTTAAGTATGTAAACTATGTGCACCTTTTCATTCATATAAACTGTTAACAATTCATGATTTACGCTTTGCTTTTCATTCGATTGACACATAACTATCCACTCGCACCATGAGATTGGTTCTTTATATAGCAAACGAACGCAATTCATTATGAAAAATCATGAAATCTTGTGAGTAAACCATCTTTTAATGGATAATTCGAACTCGAAAATAAAATATGTTGAAGTAAAACTTTGCAGTTTCATTCAGATAACAGATTGATTTTGGAATATACTCGGAACTCAAAAAGACAAATGACTCGAAGAATGAATGTAGGTATCAGAATTCACTCATGAAACGATGCAGAGTAACGCATTGGCAGATGTACAATACATTTTCATGTTTCCACTATTTTCAGAAACACCGAAGAATAGAACTGTCCTTAAGGGATATATTAGTATATTTTGCTCATTTGATTTTTTTTCTGTACTTTACCAAAAGATTCGTTGTTTGTTGAACAGAATTTGTCTTCCTTGATCCTTGAATTAATTTTTTTGGTTTTGGAATAATGAAAGATTTTCAGCTTATCTTCCAGTCGCCGATGATTCCAAATTTACCATTCAAATAGCTTTTGAAAATTATCAATATGTTCAAAACAACTAGTGTCGAATACTCATTATGTATTGATTAAATTCAACTGCGACAATAACAGCATAAAATTTTATTGAAGCCGACCCTGTTCAGAAACAACCTGATGGCATGCATGCGCATTATGGACCACACTGAAATTTTTACAACACTTCGGTCCAATTGATTTACTATTTAGCATTCTAGAGTAAGTATATATATTATGATTTCTATGGAAATACCTCGACACAGTGGAGCCCTATCTAAATCTCATATCGATTATTGCCATAATTAATAAATTGAGTGATCTAGAACTAGAACTTCGCCATCTATTAAGTTTTTGGTGAATTGAGTTATTTTGATGAATTCTTCCAACAGTACATATAATTTAAAAGTTGACTCTTGTATGTCAAGGTCAAGAATTTGAAATGTCACATTCGATTTTCCAGACAGTATTAAATAATTCCTGATATTTTCCTGTAGAGTACATTTAGGATTTTCTTTCTATAGTTTGAATTCGTGGATAGATTCGAAGAGGCTCTCGGCCTAGTGTGTACGTGATCTGAAGGATTTTTCAAGAGGCCGCTCCAATTAGAATCACTTTTTTGAAACAGCGACAACATATTGAACATGATTGAAAAGAGATTTCTAATGCGCTATGGGGGCCTCGAAAGAGATTTCCTGACAGTCATGCTCGTAAAAAATGCACTCAGCGGGCAAAAAACGAAAGAACGAGTGGATCAAAATCATGACATTAAGAGTAATGGTAGTACGGTTCGTCTTGTAAAAGATGGATAGTAAATAAAGTGTCCGATGATGATAGATTTATTCTGCGGTTTCCATCGATTTCTCCATTCAGTTTTTGTGTTGACAGTTACTGGAATAATTGCTAGAGGAATTCGGAACTGTGTGAATAGATGGTTTAACAACCTGACCAAACCTTTTTCTGGTAGCAGTGCGTGGATGTTTTTCGAAATTGTAATATTAACAAGGTCCCGAAGTAGCTGAAGCACCAAATCATCTGGTCATCCGAATGGTCACTTGATCGATATGTAAACAATGTTATTAAAAATAAAATATTATACCGATGAGACGGCGTTAACAAGGTTCATGTTGAAGAATAGTGAAGCTATCCTTTGTTCGGACCGCTCATGAACAACAGGCCGTAAATATCGAAGATAGTAGTAAAGCATATGCCAGTGACATTCGGAATAAAATGAGTTTGCTGAAGAATATTCGACAACGGTTCAGGTCTGTAGTCCGATTTTTTCGGGAATCGAACTCTTCTGCACTGAACTCAAACCTTCAGACCTCCAGATATCCATTCGTGGGGATATTTCAAGTCCTCTGCTATTGAATACGGGATCAAAAACTACATATCTCTTCCAGACAGATTTCAACAATACTGCAAAGATAGTATTCGAGAAAAATGCCTGACATACGTCTCGACGACCGTAGAATGATTGAAATCATAAGAACTGGATTTTGTCATTTTGCTACGAAACCCAATAAGCAATTATTTCAGTTTTGAATATGTGACCTGGTAATTTGATATCAACTCAGCAGAGCGCGACATATTTCTTCAAATTCAAAACCTTGAATAAGAGATGAGTTAGTAGTTGGGATGTCATAGCTTCTGATGTCTGTTGGAAGGAGAACAGGATGAAATCCTTTGAATACACCCCTGGAGAGGTGTGAGGATCCAGTTATGTACCTGAAGGCCTGTATTGCTCCTTTGATTTGTGGTTAGTAGTATTACGTCCTCACACACATGAAATTTAATGCCCAATCAATGGATACAATACCGGGAGATCAAAGAATACGAGACTGACTTAATACTCCTCCAAAATTGTGCCATCAAGGATTCTGATTCTAGATATTCAAAACATACGTCCTTGGGATTGAGACATTCACAGACACTGCAGGCTGAATAAAAGACTGATGTGTATTACGCGTATCTGAGGAAATTTTTTGTCTCTAATAACACATAACACTTTATTAACCACTGATCATCTCAACCTCAACCTATTTCAAACAATTCCGTTTCGAAATGACCTCCCGAGCATATTTGTCACTTTTAGGTCAATTCGCAGAACAATAATCGAAGTAATAAGCGTTACTGCCACGGTAAGCGTGACATTTGAAAAGTGGTTACCATTTCGATATAAAGATGCTAATAGCTCTTCATCTGGCGTTCATCAATTCTAATTATGATACTATTCATCCACTGTTTCAGAATGGAGTCTCCTTGAAATATTTCGTATTTGATTTTAATGAACTGTTGATCAATTCGCACGCTCTTTTTTCATCGCTTACTTAGCTTGCTAGGAAGTCTGCTGCATAGGTGCTGCGACATCTGATATGGGCCTAGAATGGATCGCATACGGACCATTTGTCGTGGGCTTGATGCGCTCAATTCAAGAAAAGCAAATGCATCAGACGACATACCTTCAGTCTATAGTCTAAACTCTAAAGGATACACCCCTGACCTTGATGGAACATTGGAAAGTCTTGAAGTCTCTTGAACACATTGTTAGAGTTAGCAGAAAAGAACTTCACAAAAAGACATTGCTTGAACAATTTAGTCAACAAGTATTATGAGCATTGGAGTCAACCAATACAACATCAAACGCCAATCACTGGCCCACTGGTATAGGGAAATGCACCCATAAGAAAGAGAGAGAAGGAAAAACCCGAAAGGGAAGCCTCAGGAAGCATCTGGTGACACTGAAGGGTGTAGATTCTGTGAAGAGGAGAAAAAAAACTCCTATTCACCTAGTCAAGGAATGTCTTGCCATTGCAACCCAAAGGAAAGAATCCTTTGGACAAGAGACTAGCAGGAGTGAGGAACTAACCTCTTTGAAACCTTCCCAGATATTGGATTTCATTAGATCTCTGGAACTGGAAAGTGAGCTGTGAAGTGCATGGAGAGACGAGCTCTGTTAGGGGTCGCAGTGAACTGAAATCGCTTTCTAACTATAACTATGGAGTCATATGAGGTCGAGGCCAATGGGTTCCCTTGCTTCGTCTCTCTGGCCAGCTAGATCTGATGGGGAATATACACAATAGTTGCCCTATGGCCAATAGATTGGGAAATCTGATGATGACATCAAACAGAATTGGACGAGCCAGTATCAAAAGTGATGGCCTCCCTCAAAAATCAATCGGCGATATCGGGCATATCAGGAATGCCTTTCCGAAAAACTTTCGGCAAACTGAAACGGAACGGAAGGGTTCGGAATTTGTACGGCAGCAAATCGGAATGCGAATAAGTTCGGAGGCATGCAACAGTTCAAGAGAAATTACAACAATACCTGATCAACTTGCGGTGATTTGTGAGAGCAGCATTCGAGGAAAGGGATAACTGTGTGTGGAAATTTGACGGCTATCGATTCACAAAATACTGAAGTATTCGGCGAATTCGTTCAATCATAGTTAACACCAACTTTGGACGCATTCGGGAGCCTGAGAATGCGCACCGCCACATTGTTCGACAGACCTCAGAATTACCCCTTCCCAAAACCCCCCTAAACAAATTTTGCGATCCACTGTAGACGGAAATCAAGGTGGCTGATTCTGATAGTGGCCTTCAGAATTCAGTTCTCAAAATGGCTGACCAAACTAGACTGTAGATTGCTACAGCTCTTCTGAAACTCTATCTTGTAAATGGATCGGCACATTGGAGCTTCAAATTGGGCAAACATTGGCTTATGATACTGTTTGGAAAGATGGTTTAATTTTCAAACTTCTCAAGTATTTGATATGTGGGAAAATGGTTGGTTTAATTGAGAATATGCTGACGGACAGGAGACTTCGTGTTTTTATTGATGGTGATAGTAGTAGTTTCAAGACTTTGAATAACGGACTTCCCCAAGGATCGGTGTTATCACCCCTTCTTTTCAATTTATATTTGAGTGATATTCCTGATACTTCCTCCGAGAAATTTATTTATGCAGATGATATTGCTCTTGCCCTCCGTCATTCTGATTTCAACATTCTTGAGAATACTTCAACTGAAGATTTAGAAATTTTGAGGAATTATTTTCTGGAGTGGCGTTTATGCCCGAGTCCCACTAAAACAGAGGTGTCGTGTTTTCATTTGAATAATCACCGAAAACAAAAAACTTTGAGGGTTAGTTTCAACAATACAGTTTTAAATCATAATTTCACTCCCAAGTATCTGGGAATCAAACTAAATTCTTCTTTGACTTTTAAGGCTCATTCGGAAAGTTTACGTCTAAAGTTGAAGACGAGGAATAATATAATTCAAAAATTAGCTGGTACATCCTGGGGTGCCGATGCTACCACTCTTCGTACGGCTGCTTTAGCCTTGGTTATTTCTGCAGTTGAATACTGCTGTTCTGTTTGGTTGAATGGTTCCCATGTCCATAAAATTGATGGGCAACTCAATATTTCTATGAGGATTATAACTGGAACCATTAAATCTACTCCATTAGCTTGGTTACCAATTCTTTCTAACATAATATCTCCTCATCTTCGTAGACAGGTTGCTGCCATGAAGTCTTGGGATAAATTTCATTCATTTCCTATTATGAGTTATATGCCAGATACAAGACTGGCTAGATTGAAATCTCGAAAGCCTCTATGGATTAATAATTTTCTTTATTCTAAAGAAAATCATAAAGAAATTTGGAGTTCGGAATGGACTTCATATGATTTTTTCAATAAAAGTTTAATTCTCGATCCTTCTGAGAAAGTTCCCGGTTTTCATCTGTCTAGGAAAAATTGGTGTCTTCTGAATCGTCTTAGGACAGGTCATGGACGTTGTAATAGTATGCTCTTCAAATGGAATGCCATTGATAGCCCGAGATGTGAGTGTGGGCATGAAGAGCAAACTATTGACCATTTGGTCAATAATTGTCTAATATATAAATTTCCAGATGGTTTCAACTCTATTCATTCAGTATCTGATTCATTTTTGAGATGGGTTGGTACCTTCAAAACAATTTGAATATATGAGTGGATTTTGCTTTTCCTTTTTTTCTCCCTTTGGTTTTTGTTTCAGATTATTTAAAAATGCTTTGTCAATCCCTTTGAAGAAATGAAGAAAGAATTACATTCGAAGAAGATGCCCTCCAATATGAATATTTGTGAACAAATCCAATATCCCTACACTTATACGGGGAGACAGAGTTTTTGCTGAGGTTTTTATCTGTGCTCTTGCATCATACGCAGAACTGTATGGTGCCCCGTTTGACATTCCTCTGCTAATACTGAGATTAGGAGCGGGGAATGGATCAATATGTTTGTTTGAATGATCTGTTCCTTGTTGCCTTTTCGAGACACATGCCATATCTGGAAACAAATCTGTACAGCTCCATTTCAAAAGAATATATAAATAGAAATTAAATTTTTTCATGTTACATTTTTCTTTGTGTTCGAAGTATAATCTTGCGTTTGATTTAGTGGAATCAAATCTGAACCTTCAAAAAATCAGGAGTGCAATCGAAGGCTCGGAACATTCAAGAGAATACACTACATGGCTGAGAATTCCCTGTGATGTGAAGGAACAGACGATACCGGACTGTTTCAATCACCATGGTGAATATCGAATTAATTATATACATACGCAAACCAGCATTTGACAGACGAGGCGTCCCTGTTCAAGATACGGGACGAGGCTTCAAACTTGAAGTTGCCCGGACAACCGGAGGGTTGTGAGAAGATATGTTTTGAAAGGGGTATTGGACTCATAACTGAACTCCAATTCGTCCAGGAAACACAGTGTCATTGCCAGTTCCAGTGGCCATAATTCGAGGGAATCAGAGGACTCAGATCAGATACGAGCAAACTCACGAATAGTTGTGCGACAATCTTGAAAGATAAATGATATTATGCTAAATGAATTAAAAAAAGAACACACCATCAGTTCCTAGATTTATCAAACATATTCGTAGATACTATTTCGTATTGAATTAATTATTACTAGTTGTTCTTTTTCTATGCAGTAAGATGGAACCAGAATGAGTAAAGAAGAAGAACGACGAGAAATTTCCAAGCTCTGTCGAAGTGTCGGATGAGCCTTTGACAAATCTCTCTGAAACCTCAGTTTCAAGTTCGTGCATCGAAATGGACATGGGTTATTGGCAGATGTATTCCACTTATATCGAGGCGCTTCTTTCTTTTCGATATGGCCTTAATCAAGACGATGACTCTGCTGATTCCTTTTATCAAGTTTGTTGTCACTGCCGCCTTTGACGGTCTTTGAAAGTCATCAGTGGCCGGCTGTCGCTCTGGAAACTAAATTACTAAATTATTGAGAACCTCTATAGGTATATTTATGATGGGTTCCTTCCTTATTGACCGTGTCACAATTAAGCTCTCTTCTACCTTGGTCGTATCTACCAGCTAATAACATGGGATGAAACACTTGCGTTTTTTAGAATTCCTTATTAATTTTATTAGTTATACACAGTTATGTCTTCCTTTTGATTCATGAAAACATAATGCGAAGGATTTGGTCATCAGTTTGCAGCTTCGTTTGTTGATGATGTCCATTTGTTAATGCCGAGGTCATCAAACTCTTCGTCGAAGAGAAATTAAAATACATAGGAATCATGTATGAAATGCATCTTTTCTCCCAAAGTGTTTGTCCCAAAAATTGAATAGTGGATCCTCTCTCGTCATATTTTTCAGCAACAGAAACCGAGTCGACTAAGTAACTTTCATTGAAACTTATCGAATTAAAATACTGTTTTTCAATTATCCTACTGGTCTGTGACTTCATTGAATCCAATCTCCATGTATGGTTCTCACAGATGAGCTAATTTAATAAGAGACAAAAAACTATATCTGCAGATGATGGATGCTCCAAATAAGACTGGAGAACTTCTCATTATACTCTTTTGTGGTTCGGAAATGATTGATTTCGAACTGTTCTTAAACTCTCTAGGAGTAATTTCCTCGTGAACAGCACGAAGATCATGAGTTCGAATAAATCGCTTGGATTTCTACCAAATTAATCAATATGGTTGCTGGTCGGGATACGGGGTCAGATCATAAATTCGTTGGGGAAACTGACGCTTTGATCTTGAAGTATACCACGAGCAATTGAGGGGTCACCTGGTGTCACCTGGTGAACTATCCATCATCTTTCTCCATATCGTGGTCCTTGTCCTAAAGCTACTTTTAAGGGCACCATCATCGATTTTGTCATACCTCTCACTGTTAACAGTCTTGTAGTGGTCATGACAATCTGATACATTTCACCGTATATACACTGCGCAAAAAAATTAACGCACATTCTGAAAATCTCAATTTTAATGAAAGTTAACTCTACATTGACTTTATAACTTATTTTTTATGTTCTCTCGGGAAGGTTTTGAACGAAACAAGATACATTAAATGGAAGAAAAATTCAGGATTTCACCGAATCTTATGTGAAAGAAGAGAAATGAACAATTTTCAAAATACTGAAATGCTGATAAGTTACTTAATACTTGGTATTTCCACCCCTTGCGTTAATGACAGCTCGGCAACGACGGTTCATACTCAAAATGAGTGATCTCAAAATGTTCTGATCTAATCCTTCCCAGATTTCTCCGAGTTGGATTCCTAAGTCATTAAGAGTAGCTGGATGATTTTCTGAACTTCTCAGCCTTCTATTGAGGTTGTCCCAAACCTGCTCAATCGGATTGAGATCTGGACTTCTTGCTGGCCATTCCATTCGAGAGACTTCAACCTCCAACCTCTTCAATGTACTCCTGAACGATGCGCGCACGATGGGGTCTGGCATAATCCTCCATAAAAATGGAATTTTCACCAATGTATGGGGCAAATGGCACTACATGCTCTTCAAGAATGTTCCTTATATACTTATCAGCATTCATAGCTCCATTATCAACGACCACTAGGTCTGTGCGAGCAGTCAAAGATATTCCACCCCATACCATAATCGATCCTCCCCCGAAACCAGTAGTATTCAGGAAATTGCACTGAGCATATCTTTCATGTGGACGTCTGTATACAAGGGAACGTCGATCACAATGGTAGAGGCAGAATCTAGACTCATCTGTGAAGAGAACTCTTTCCCAATCGGCCTCTTCCCAATGGATATGCTCTCTCGCAAAATCCAAACGCGCCCTTCGATGGGCTGGGGTAAGAGCTGGGCCTCTTGCCGCGACACAAGGCCTTAAATCTTATTCTCTGAGGCGATTTTTTATTGTCTGAGTGCTAATTGGCACCTCATGAGTTTGCTCAAGCTGATTTTGAAGGAGGCGAGCGGTTGCAAACCGTTGTCTCAACGAAGAAACTCTCAAGTAACGTTCTTGAATGGCAGTTGTTACCCGTGGTCTACCCTGTCCTGGTCTTCGGACATTCATACCTGTCTCCCTGAATCGCTGCAACATTCTGGACACACTTGTATGGGAAACTCCAAACCTTTCTGCAATTCTTCTGTATGTCCACCCTTTTTCTTGCAAAACTACCGCTTGGGCACATTCCTCTTGGGTCAAATTGCGTGTTTCTTGTTGCATAGCGATCGAGTGTAGAAAATCAAACGAAAGAAAAACTATTGATCACTAGAATTGATCGAGAACAACTGATTTTAGAATGGAGTCAATACATTCAAAATCTGATAATATCATCTTTTTTATTCCTGCTGGGAGAAAACATCTGTATTGAAGAAAAACGTTGAAAGTGGATAACATATGCATGCATAATTCTGATAAAAATAATTATCATTGAGAACACCTTCAGTTGTAGAATAAATTTGAGATTTCCATAATGTGCGTTAATTTTTTGCGCAGTGTATTCTGAAAATGTTAGGTTATAATAATTTCACAGTCAGATACAAACGCAACGTTGCCCTTTCTACATAAAGATCGTAATAATTACGTATTAATCAAAATGTTCATTTACTTTGGGAAAATAATGCATTTGAGGAAATATTATGTGAATTTAATAATTCCAAAGATCTGGCAAATGTTGAAGAAACTTATTTCTCTGTTAATACTGGAAATATATATAAACATGGTTGGAAGATTTAGCTATGCTATTTTCTTGTACGGAAATCAAGCATGGAGTGTTGAAATTTTACTGAAAAATAATGGACAGAATAGTCCGTTACTTTGTGATAGTTCATTCGAAAAAAGAATAAAAGTACTCGAATAACCCAACAGAAAAACTTCTATACGAACAGACGGACCTATGGAATTCCCCACTCTTCAAAATTCTCAAGAAATAAGCCTACAGAAGACATTTGAATACCTTTTTGCACAACTTGAAATACTCCAGTAAGAAAATATAGTAGTACTACGAAACCTGTGTAACAGTTGAAACCTCAATGTCTCTGAAAATTATTTGACGTTTCACGAGTACCAACCTGCGTCAGTTTTAAGTAAAAAAACTTGATAAACCTAAATCTTGACCCCCCGGGATACTTTTAAAGTGAATGGAGTATACATAACATAATTCATTCTGTATAGGAACAAAGTGTGGCTACTTTCCGAATAGAATAGAGGCGGCATATCAAATGCTGGTAGAAGAGCCGAAAACGGATCAAGTTATCCGAGCGAGTGTCATTGGCACGTTCGAGATCCGAAAATTCAGCCGGAGGCCAAACCGAAAGGAATGTAAAACATCGGTCAACACAAATGCCTTTAAATTGAGCTTATATTGGATGTAATTTTCTCAAATTGTCATCCCGAAAAAAATTGGAATGTCCTAGCGGCTACGGCGCATAAATTGAAAAACCTGTGACACTGACGAGCCGTATTAAGTGTTAAATGTACCTTTAAGTATACCTTCGATTTGCCGAGTCATGATAGTCATTCCGTCTCACTCGGGCATAAAACTCCCAAGTATCATTAAATAAAACCGAATTGACTCCCTTTCTGTCGTGACCATCAGAACTGTATCGAGACAAAATGATAGATTCCATATTTGAATATTGATGACTTTTTTTGGCCCAAATCGCTTGCCCGACAATTTGCATTCTCGCAATAATAACACGTTTTAGAAATTGGTCTGATTTTCGGTTGGCGATAGAAAAAGGTGCACAGATTCGAGACGTCCAATTTCACCCATCTCAGTGAAAGATAGCCGACAATTTTCCTTCTAAAACCACATATCTGCCATTTCTGAATTTCGTTTTTGTGTCGGATTTCGTATTCAAATTAGGCACCTGCTACACGTTGTCGATCTTCAGTAAGTATATACGTTTACCGAAAGCTCCACATTTTTCAGGTCCAAATGATCGTTCTAGGACGACGCTGCTACCAATTTTAGGTATTAGAACCCGACTACTTATTTTATTTCCCCCCAATGAAAAAGAGGGTTTTTTTAGATGAATGATTGGATGCTTTTTTCATTATAAAGAGGAAAGTATGCCGTCAGCAAAATGACCACCACGACCACGACTACAGGACCATATCCTCTTCATGAAATAACCAAATCGCAACATGTCCTCGATAGCCTCACCAATTCTTTTGTGAAAACAAAAATGCAGAACCTCAAAGAAAAATTCCCTAGAACCAGCGTCATGTAATTCACAAAATTACCAAAGAACGTTACACTGGGCGAGCTTGAAGACATTTTCGAGCCAAAACCGCGAGATCATGCCCTCGTATGCTCCGGCAATCTCAGAAATACAATAAACAATGAGCAATCAATATATTAGCGGCGCAACATGGCAGTTTTAAATGTTAACCTCACATTTTGCTCATGAACTTGACCCAAAGATCGGTCTGATTGTGGGTAATTATTCCTACATTTCAACTTCGCTTCTGTTCTGGTACCGTACGGCAATATGGGCACGAATTTCAACACGGAAGGTGCTTCCCCTGGCTTCCTGGTTAGATAATTCTTCCTGAGAGGTATTGCATTCGATGCAATGATAATTTGTGGAATGGTTTCATGGGCGAACAGGAGGAATCGTGCTCAGATACCAGCTCGCAGAATTCATTTATGTGAATCAACATGAACATATACACAATTAATTGAAATAATCGCCTCGCGATCAATTTGAAATTATAACACCTCGGAATTGTGCCAGTTTGAATTCATAACCGAGAATCCTCGATATTTTTTACATTTAAATAAAGAAAATTAATTAAGGGAGTCGAAATAACAAGATTGGCGACGAGGGAATCAACTCCTGAGCGAAAAATACCATCGCCTAAGGTCGCTTTGGCTTGACAAAGAGTGAAGAACATCGATTGGATATCAGTTTTCTCCAGTCATCGATAGATTCATTCAACCATTGAAAATTAGTGGATATACATGCATAAAATGAGGCTTGAGCTTTTGAGAAGAGCCAAGGGCCCTGTACTTATATGAAAAGCTATTCTTCAAGGACCCTAGACGAGCGATGACAGTCCAATGCTGAAAGTCATTAAGCTGAATATCTGTCTAGTGCCAAGCCTTTGTTCGGAAACTATTCATGTCATGTCTTTGTGTCAAATGAAATATTTTGACACCTTCAGGTTTATTAGCAGTTCCCTGAATTGATAATTCTGCAATATGTGACAATGATATTCACTTTTCGAGGATGAAGTCTTTTTCTTTGTTACCCTCGACTAAATCATTATAGAAAATAATGATTCGACATTATTGTGTTTGAACCTGACTTCTAAAAAACCAATTAAAGGATACCTGAGTGAATTCAGAAAAATGATTAATAATTTAATCGACACAATATGATATATTGTCACGAAATGGAACATTATACATGAACGATTAATCAGTCATGAATATATTATTAGTATGTAAATGATTCTAGCTAACCAGAGATATATTTATCAATGAGACTTCTGGGAAAAGATTCCTTGCACCATATTCATCTCGATTCTTACGATAAATCATCGATAATATATACAGAATGTCCTACTATGCTTTGAACGATTTCACTATGGTCACAACTCCTTATATTTCATCCAATATTAATGAATCTCTCTACCCAAAGAAATTAATACCCAAAACCAACTCTATTTCCTCATCAGAATTCTCATCCGTAGAAAAATTGACAAGATAGTTTTCAATTTCACGTTGAATCTCCACGAAAATTCATGTTTTGCATTCGAAAGCACAAGTGAAGTGGAGTATGAATATAAATATTTCGAAAAATAAATTTTGGTAGGCAAAATTTTAGAGGCGAAACTTCTTGGAAAAGAAATAACCAGGAGAAAGAATTGAGACGAAACAAATTTTCGAGTGAAAAACTTCTGGGGAGACGAAATATTTTCTGTTATGTTGGAATACATTATGAGTCAAACTCACCTGTGTACATGGGTAATTTTGGTATCAAAATGTAGGTTTTCGAGGTCGTCCCATTCAATAAAAAATATTTCGAAGCTTTAACTGTCACCGTTTAGATTTTGACCTGTCAAATGGCATTTTTAGAAAAATCGTAAATTTCAAACTGTCATATCGTCCGTCCCTCTTACCGCAACCGAGATTTATATGTATATTATTAATCAGCATAGTGCCAAGTATCTCTGTGCAAAATATGAGCGATTTTTAAAATTTCAAATTTCATTACCTATGGGGGCAACATCACCTGTCAAGTAGATTCAAAGAAAATTGAGTGTTATATACTCGTTTATTAGTGCAATTTACTGAAGCTCAAAAATTGTGGAAAAGGCCATTACTGACAACGAAATAGATTAAAGAAACTGTTCAATCGAAATGGAAACTCTCAAGTGTTTTATTCCTGGTGGTTTGATTTGAATCATTCCCTGAACCCTTCGTAATGCACAAGGCATGACCTCGTGCAGAAGTAGACGTAGAAATTAAAATACCCCAGGAATCGATTGCAGTTAATACCAAAAACATGTCATTAAACCTTCAAGCCCGAATCCCATCAAAATAAAACGAGGCGTTTAATAGAACGTTTGGTGGTAGCGTGTCGAGGAGGTGACATACAAAAAGGTTGGCATTTCTCGAAAGCAGAACACTGGTTGTCGCAAGTATTTTAACCATTACGTAACACGTATCTACGAATCTAGTTAGTCGGGGTCCCTCAGTGCTCGTCCCACATGTCCGTTCCTTGCGACGGACACGTCTCCAACTAATGGAATTTTTTATGACCAATATCAGTTGTAATAATGGTTCATGAATATAAATCGAGCCACTAACACTTTGATCGACGTTATTTTCCGTTGACATTTCCACGAAAATTCGTGACAGACGATGCGCTAGAAAATGTGCCTAGGAACTTGGTCGGAACGATGGGAGTATACATACATGCATTTCGATATCATCTGAACTCCTTTTCCGAGAACCACATACGTGTCGGCTAACCTATCACGTTGTGCTGCAAATAGCTATCACTAGGCTACTTGGGAAGTGTTGAAAAGGGAAATCAAACGACATACAGTTCCGAAATACCCATTGACAGTCCATATCACCAATTCTTTTCATGAAAGGGTGTTCTTGGAAGATCAGAATCAGAAAAACTAATACGAAAAATATTTGAAGCTATTATTGATTCAGAGAAACTCGACAAATATTAAATGAACCTTCAGACTCACCACTGATTTGAAATCCAGATAAGCCGTTTTATTGAACTTGTCACCTCGAACTTCGATAAAGAAAAAGGGGTAAGGATATTCGACTGAACAGTATACAGTAACAACAGTGTAAGAGCGACAACATATATACACGACAACTAAAGAGATAATAAATATAATAAATTATTAATAAGTAAAACAATAAACAATACAGCTTCAGTTGTACGTGCCTTGTTGGAGTTATACGAATTTATCAACCAAATATAACTGAAGTTATGGAAATGAAAAACTTACCGTAGCTATTTTGGGTGTTTTCAGAATTCTTTCTCCATTTCTATTAGTTTCTTTTGGAGATAAATCTTCTACAGAATCAGCTTCGGAATTATTTCGAAGAGCTTGATCTGTATATCGTTCAGAATCTTCCATTGCTGTTTGTATACAGGCAGTTTTGGGCTCTGTAAACCATGATGCTACCGAAGACCACTAGAAAAAAAAAATATCTCATTCAGAATTGTGGAAAGGCAATAATTGTAAGCACAGCTTAAATTCCTGTTTCCTATTACGTCCAGAAAGAAGAATTTTCCTATTTTCTTTCGAACGACTTTGCAACGACTTTCTTATTTTAAAAATGGTGTAGCTTATGAAGGTTTCTCCAATGGACAGAGCCATCTAACGTATAAAGATGGTCTCCATAGTTTAATCCGGAAAATTACCTCAACAATACCGAGGAAGAAATGTATGAAGATTTACTATGCAGTTTCTGCCTATTTTGGGGGTTAGTATCAGACGAACATTTTTATGAAAATCATGATTCAAATATTTTTTTTTGTCGAATTATACCTAGATAGCTTTTACGGAAAACACGTTATGAGTTCAGGCTTTGTTCAATCAGCTTCCTGAGCGCTGCAAAATGGAATCAAGGCGTGTAGACTGGAGCTGCACAAAATCTTACTTTTATTTTTTTGAATTCTTTATGAGGCTTTCGTGAACCCTCGCGAACAAAACACTTTTATGGCAGAAGAAAGAGTTTCCCGATCACAAAAGGCGATTTATTAGGAAGGCTGATTCTTCGGAAATAAACCATTTCAACAATGGCATACTTATAAGTGATATTTCCCGTAAATATAATGGCTAGGTTATAACGAAGATCGGATGCTATGCAAGGGTTGGCACATAATTATTGGGACCCTTTTGTGGAAGGGTTAATATAGAAACCAGAGGGTGGGAAACGCGCCATATTTGATCAATAATTGAGTTAAACAACTGACGAACGACGTACTTATAGCATCCCTTTCATGAGATGGGCCGAATACTATTCGTCTGAAACTCACCCTCCGCTCCTTCACGCTTGATTCAACTTTCCACAGGGCCTAATTTATGAATAACCAAATTTTTGCAGAATGATCAGCATCCACAACTCGCAAAAGAGAACACTCTCCGCAATTCCAGAAAAAAATTGTGAAAAGTAAAAAACAAATATAAAACAAATTAAAACCTCAGATTATGGACAAGGGTCTAAACTGCAGAGTCCATTTAATCAATTTCAACTGTCTTTGATATTTGGGATGGTAGTTTAGTGGTTTCAAAAACATCAAGGACTGAAAATACTGAAAATGTAAGGTGGCATACTTGGCGAAAATTCTAAACATTCTGAAGTAATTGTATAAGTGGGAAAGAGTTTTCTATTTCCGACAAAAGAGTTTGCTCTATGCGGATTGTGATCTCAGCCGAATTTTTCAGTGAAACAATCTCAAAAATAGCCCAATGCCGATGGGCCATAGAAACATCAGCGTTGTAATAGTAAACAGAGCAACAACTTTATTGCAAACACTATAAAGTACGTTGATAAATGACAAGAAGCTATCGAACCCACTCATAGGAGTGTGCTGAATATCAGGCGGGTGAAATTATTTTTGTACCTCACTAATGGAACCACTCGACACATTATCAAAATTATTTTAGTGACACATATAGTACACATGCTTGATAGTGGGTATAAAAATACACGGTTGCGGTCGGCAAGAAGAACTCATATGTCATATCTGACTCCTCTTTCAATCATGACAATATAAAGACGAGCATTTCATTATTTATATGAGGTATCTTGAAAGGATTCTTTGATGGTTCCGAGAGAATAGACAATGCATCATCTGGCGCTTACTCCCATCCGGAAATGTTCGTTTATCAATTGTATACAGGGTGAGACAGCTCAGCTGATATATCCTCTGGAAATCAGAAATGATAAGAACAAGGATGGAAAATTACTATTTCACGTAGAACCTAAAAAAGTGTGCGAAGTCTTTCGAAACAATGTTTTCAGGTCCGAATTCTTCTGGATGAACGGAAAACAACTCTTTTAATTATACTCCCAGGTATTTTCCTGCCAATATTATGACAGGAACCTGACGAATATGGCCATTTTAAATTCAGTGGAAGGGTCTGTAAAGAATTTTTCGCAAGAGCTGAATTCAATATGCAGAACGAAAATAGCGGGGTGGAGGAGATATCCACATTCATCCCACGTCCCGGTCTCTTGTTCTGGATAGATAACCCAAGTTCACCCAACCCTTCAGT
Source organism: Adalia decempunctata (assembly GCA_951802165.1). Classification (NCBI taxonomy): domain Eukaryota; kingdom Metazoa; phylum Arthropoda; class Insecta; order Coleoptera; family Coccinellidae; genus Adalia; species Adalia decempunctata. Next base: position 6,746,281 of record OX637704.1, on the reverse strand, counting down.
GGATGTTGGCCTTTGGCTAAATTATGGTGGAATCAAAAACAAGCGCCAAAATTATGTGGGTCCACGAATATGACTAATATGAGTACATCGCCAAGGGGATGTTTTCATCCTTCCTGATGAATTCGACGTTAGCAAATAATCGACGTTGCTCCTCTGAAAAATTCTGTCCAATCGGGAAATTGCTGTTTTTTGCTCGTTATGCGTTTTCGGTTATTTTGAGGATACTCCTCCGAGTTTTTTATGATTCAATGAAGGAATTGCTAGATGGAATTCTTCTTCGTTCGATCTCTATTCGAAAACAGAAACCAACCCTCTAGATCTACTGCTCGCTGGTGAGATTCTATCGTTGAAGGGTTGTAGTGGGAATTCAGAAGCGCGATGCTATCAAATCAACGATATTCAGCGAGAAAATCTGTAATGCGAAAAAAGCAGCTAGGAGTCTTGTCTAGCCTCATCTAACAGTCGTTAAGACGGTGATAAGTCACTGTAGCATAGCTGGATGGGATCGTGTCCCACGACATATTTATGGGCGAACGATAAACCAAGGCATGTTCAATTGAAACTGCGGCCACTAACCGTCTAGCTAACTCCAAACACAATTGTCGGAGCACGTTTTAAATAGCCGTATGTTGTGTTGTACGAACGACATCATACGATATTATTGAACTTACAGGGCAATTATGGGAGAGGAACGAGTTCATCAGATTGATCCTGCACAAAATTCGAGCTATACGTGGGTTCCAAGAGCCAATATTTTAATCGGAAATGGGTTTATAGTCTATCACCCTTGTGTCAGTGAAATTCTGTTGTGCCTTCTTTCGGGTAAATCATTTATTTATCGTTTTATGAAAGAGTACTCTTTTATCTATGATGAATTGTCTCAGTGCGCCTCTGTATCCAAGTGATTCGGCAGACCATATGAGACGAAAATTCGTTTAGTCAGTCACATTCGATTTTCAACTACGACACTAAACGTTTGTCAATTAACAAGTCGAAAGTGTCCAAGACTCTAAGTATCTCTTAAAGGTGCTAATTCGAATGAAAACTCCTTAAGTGATTCTGGCCTGACAACGTTTGAACAAGGCAAGTGTCGTCTCCAGCTGTCTATCCCATTTTTTGTTTGCTCCGAATTAAATCCACTATTCGACAATATTCCACGTGAACCAACTGAATTGTCGATTTGATTCTGACCTCTTCAAATTGGAATAATCGATGCAAGACTCTCAGTATTTACTACACAAAAGCAAGAGGACCAGCCGAACTATATCTGGAGATAGGTTTGCATACAAATTAGATAAGAAAAACTACTGGCTACAAGTGCCAAAGGCAAATGAGCTCAGTATCCATAACCTAGATTCAAGTTTTTTTCCTCATTTTTACATATTCACAAGAAACTGTCAGTGACCAGAAAATAAGACTATAGTTATAGATGAAAGATGTTACAGTTCACTGCGACCTTATATAAGGTCTATTTTTTTATGTTGTGGTTCTCACGAAAAGGAATATACTGTAATGTGCAGAGAACATTAGCAAGCAGGTAGGAATTGGTGTTCTTCTTGAATTTCTGGAGGTTATATGCCTCCTTAGGCAATGTGTTCCAAAGCCTCGCTGTTCGTTGGATGAACGAGTTTTTGAAGAGAGATGTTCTGCAGGTCTCCAAAATGACCACTCCTTCCAGCTCCAGAGATATAATGAAATCCAATATCTGGGAAGACTTCAACGAGGCTAGTTTCTCACTCCCGCAAGTTTCTTGCCCAAAGGATTCTTTTCTTTTGGTTGCAATGGCAAGGCATTCTGTGACTAGGTGAATATGAGTTTCTTCCTCCTCCTACAGAATGTACAATCTTCAGTGTCAGATAAACCTATTCTCACCAGAAGCTTCTTGAGGCGACATTGTCCTGTAAGAAAGCCGGTGAGGAGATTTAGCTGGTTCTTACTGAGACCCAGGAACCTTTTGGATCTTGCAGTTTCGAAGGAACTTTTCGGAGTGATACATTCCTGGGAGATTACACCAGAGTATTTCCCTTCCGGTTATCTGATTCTCCAGAAACTCTTTCTTATAAGTTATAGGTGCATCTCCCTATACCACAGAAAAATTCTGAATGGCCTTCTTGAGCCCTCTCTGGCAAGCATATTGGCCTCTTCGTTTCCTATGATTCTCGAATGACAGGGAACCCAGATTGAAGAGACTTTTTTTTCTTACTTCAGTTTTCTCAATGGAGTAGGCTAAAATGATCCTTGAACTGATGATATGAGAGCTCAGAGCTCTTATAGCAGCTTGACTGTCACATATCTGATTTCTGTAGACGGTGGATTATCCAAAGACTAGAAAGTTTCCATGTGGAAACCCCTTCATTCTCAAAAAATTGGACTGTGATTTGCCTATACTGGATTGATTTTCTCAGATGGAAGTGCATCATCAACGAACTGCTAAAGCTCCTATTGTAACAATAATCATTCCAAAATGAAATTAGCAGGTTTCTTCTTGCATTACCAAGGTCATCATAAACTTCATCAATTTTCGAATCTGTACACGAAGAGTATTTCTAATTGAATCAAAACGACTGTATGCATATTCATAAGTTTCGACGTCCACTGTGAAGGGTCTCATAATGGAATAAACAAGAACGTTTGAATAATTCGAAAAATAAACATTTGCAACCATTCCTCCTGAATCTACAATATTCACTGTTGGGTACATATTGAGGATGAGGGACAAAGTCGATTTTATTTGCTCATTTGCGGGTTTTCACGTTTATAGGTGGAGTCCAATGACGGGATTGTCATTTCGTCATTAACGCTTATCGGCTTCGATCTGAGTACCTTTCGTAACATGCTGTGTAACAGAAATGAACACGCCCCTTCGGATAGAAGCGTCACTAATGTTCTTTTCGATTTCGATAACGATCTAACTCCATTAGGTGTATTTCGTTATAGGCTGAAGGTGAAGATCATCGTTGTCCTACGATGTATTGCAGAAAGATGGAGTAAAACGAATCACAGCCCACAAATGGTGCGGGCTCTTTCTTTTCAGTACTCGACTGATTGATTCATTATTCATTTCCACTCGCTTCTGAATGGAAATAAGTAGACGGCTATTCCACTGATGGGTTTTATTGGAACCGATCGAACACCAGATTATGAAGACATAAACGCACAGCAACTTAGGTTTGTTCATGATGCTAGACTAGAGGACAACACAGTTCCAAGCAACATTGTGTCTTCATCTAAGAGAGGAAAATCTCTATTGCTCATCCTATACCCTATTTAGTACTTGGAATAGCCTCATTCTTCTTGATTCCGCCAAAAAATTGGACCTAATACCTGTTAAATCATTTTTACGACCTTTGAAGATCATTAACACATCCAACGTGTCGTTTGTTTGCACTGTGACTATGTGGCGACTCGACACCCACCACGTGATTAATAATTCACTTGAAATCACTCGACAGACCAGGTATTTAGACGTCGCCTACGATATATTGTGTTGAATTAACCCATCTACAATTTTTAGGTAGCGCTCCGAAGAATAACAATGGGGATCTTTAAACCTACTGCCAGTAGAATCATAACGTAGCAGTTATTTAAACAACACACCCTATGCTAAACACTATTCTCTTCTCGTGGCTTCAGTATTTGTCAAACTGTACGACATAGACGGTATTTACTCTCTTATCACTTGAATAGGATAAAGGGTTCCATTTTTTGTTTTGACAACATGACGTTGCCATTTGCCACCAAAATGCTGAGTTTGGCCGGGGGGTTTTTCGAATATTTGGGGAGCATTTGGCCCTACCAGAATGCTTCCTCAATTGGCATTTGATCAGAGATTTGTCTTTTTAATTCTGTTCTCTTTTTTTTTTAATCTGTTTCGTTTTCAGATGGCCACCCTATATGTAGAATTGGTGAGTGTCACACACCAAATAGGCTGATTTTCCGGAATGAAAAGCAAGCTAATCGCCATTTTGGAGACGCTGAGCGCTCATATTCCGATGGGTCCATAATATTCAATCATAAAGTAATAAAATAGTGTTCTATTAACGAGGGCATGTGATTGTTGTATCCCCCCAAGTACAGGAGTAGCCCCGTTATTCTGCTCAACCCCTTGTCAAATCTCTGCCTTCCCTTTTCTCATTTAATAAACCCTTCTAATCGCCATATGCTGATTCAATATGGGACCCTAATTGAAACATGTCTACTTGGCAATTTTTCACCCTATTTGCATTTCAAGTTTGCCGGTTCAAAATGGAGCCCTGAATATACAGCACGTACAATACGAGCTGACGGACGTATCAACTATACTTAAAGCACACAATTTAAGTGCATTCGGTATTCGTAGTAATTACACTTAATCGGTACCTCACCGTATAACTGGGGAGGAAATTAGTTGAACTAATAGGCCGGGTTTGAATTATTCAAAATTGTGGAGACCCATCCTAATATTTTCTCGTGCACACTCACTTCCACGATCAAGTGGAAATTATTCTATTCAATATTAGTTCTTCACAAATTTTAACACAATTATCTGACGTAGATTTGCCCTGAAACAACACAAAATAGATATGGGAAAAAGTTATAAAAGCACTTTTCGTATCCTATCGAAATGATGGAATCAAGTGAATATTGCGATTGATTTCTTCTCCTGCAAAGGTGGTCGCACACAGTAATCGGATACTGTGGATCGGATCTCTAATTATTGAACATCGTCACTCTCAAAAAATGATTGAGCGACAGTTGTGCTTTCTAATAATTTGCTGTTTCACCGGAAATTGAATAAAACTGAGGCAGTCCAGTCGAGTAATGATATTCTCCACACAACGAGCATCGATACAGGTAATGGATTATTACGGCTTTCATGCATTCAAAGATAAAATGTTCGCACGACAACACATACTAATTGATACCTACGATCTTATTTTTTAATTGGAATTTATTACTTTACGTGGAATCTGTACGAGTCGTGAGTGATACAGAAGATAGCTCCCATAATGCAAGGCACTGAAGGTACGAGGCTTGTTTCAAAAAACCCCGTCAGGAAAAATTAATCAGCGATGACTACCCCATACATTGAGCTTGAGCGAATGATTTCAAGCTAGGAAAGGACTGAAGTGCTCTATTTGTGTTATCAAATCGTGAAATTTACTTCGAATTACGTGAACAATGATCTCCAAGAAGATCACGTTAAATTTGAACAAGAAAAGATTATTTATATCGAATGAAAGTTGTGTAGCGACTCACTGTCCCCCAGCATGAGTAGAAATCAACACACGGCGGCTGCGCTTGAGCACGTGCTTCAAATATGGCTGCCATCACGTTTTGAAACCCTCTCGTCTCTATTGGAAAACCCTTCTGCTTTGAAAATCCGTGAATTCAAAGTTCGGGACTAACTCATGTTCTGTGAGGCCTTACCGAATTGATGCTCTCGAAGTACAGCCCTGTATAAGAGGACGCCAATCGAGGAATTACCAGGTGCGAGCCATATTGTATAATAAGTAAAGGCGGATGATGAATTATTAGCTGAACTCAAACAAGTTCGTCGGTGGGTCTTTTCTTTTATACCTGGACCGATAAGATATTGTTATTCGATTCCTGGCTCCTAGCCCCTCTTGTATTTTGACCAAATATGAATTACATCGATACAGATTTATTGTTACTGTTCATGCCCCGACTAAATCTTTAAAAACGTACTCTGGACGCCGTAAAAAGGGTTTATAATGACTATATCTACGAGTTATTGGCCGAGAAGGCCAATAAATGTTGAAAACAACGTTTTTTCTCTAGCTTATCCATGTTTTCCATAATTTTGATTATAAAGAGATTTCAATAAGAGGTTTTCTCTTTTGAATCTGTCATCTGTTGACATTTGACCAGTAGAAACTACGCCATTAATGAAAATGGGACGAATTAATAAAATTCACTATAAAAATGGTGAAAATTTGTTCTTACTGCTCTTTTTTGCATCATGAAGATCTTGTTTGCAATTTTTCTACTCCCATAAAACATTATGCCATAACGAAGCCTCGACTCAAAAACTGCCTGATATACTGTTTTTATTGCATGTATGTCCAGATATTTTCTCAAAACTCCTAAAGAGTAACATGTGCTGGCTAGTTTGTTTGTCAAGTCATCTATATGTGTATTCCAAGAAAGAGTTTTATCTAAGTAGACTCCCAGAAATTTAGTGCTCTTCTCCAAGCTTATTTCATTTGCTGTCATTGCCGGTTGTTGTGGAGTGTCAAAGGAAGTATGAGATCTCCTCATCATAATGGCTTTTGTTTTTTCTGTGGTCATGCATAGCTGATTACTTGTAAACCAATGATCACTCCTCTGTAGAATCTGCTCTGTTAAGCGTGTTGTTTCAGAAAAACTTCTTGCACTAATCAAAATACTGGTGTCATCAGCAAATTGTCTTCCAGAGATTTGGGATCCATCTTTCATCCTAGGATTTTCCAGTATGCCCGAAATGCAGGGTGTATTAATTTTCCCATCATCAAATATGTTTTGGAGATCATTCACGAATAAAATGAAGATTAACGTTCCAAGAATGCTCCCCTGGGGCACTCCCAGTTTTATATCTTTCTCTTCGGATAGTTCTCGGAAACCATTGTTGTCAACCGCCACTACTTGGGTTCTTGACTCAAGATATTACTTGAATAAATTCAGAGTCACATCCCTTATCCCATATTGCTCCATCTTTGTGAGGACAAATTTATCGCTCAAACAAAGGCCTTCGATAGGTCTAGGAATAGAGCAATGACTAAATCGTTATCCTCCAAGGCGTCTAGAACATCCACCAGAAGATCGAAGATTGCAGTCTTCGTTGATTTTCCCCTGATGTATCCATGCTGTTGGGGTGAAAAAATCTTGTGTTTCTCCAGGAATTGAAGCAATTGTTGGCTGATGCACATTTCAAATATTTTGGAAAAGGCTGGTAGTAAGCTTATGCGCCTATAATTTTCGTACTTATCTTTTTCTCCTTTCTTGTGGACAGGAACTATCACTGCCCTCTTCAATTGATCCGGAAATACACCACATTTCAGACAATTGTTCACTATGCGAGTCACATGTTTGCTTATCTTTTAGAAAGTTGGGACCGTTGTCATGTCAGCGTAAAACGCTTGTTGCTTCTTAGTCTTTCATATTATGGAATAGATAGTTTTCAGGCTAACATTCTGGGTATCTTTGCATAAAACACCATCGGGTCAACTGAACATCTGCTCGCCTCCGATAATATAGCCCTTTTCCCAATGTTTAAATGCCAAAGGCGATCAGGCTGATTATATAATGTCGATAATTGTAGCTCAAGAGGGCCGGACGGCCATAACAAGGCCTAGAAAACATATGACAATCGAGCACGAAGCTGTTAAACCGCATTTGGAAAGGGCACAATTCTATTGTCCCTACCCGACTACAACATCGACACATGTCCAGTAAGAAATTAGCATTTATATGTTTCGTGACAATTCCAGCCAAGGGCGCACATATTTTGGGCCTCAGGCTCACGAGGTACATGCGACTGCGGTACAATTAAGTTGGGAATCGACATACGGCGTGATATGTTGACAGGACAATGATTCCTTGGCAACGAATCCATTTCGGGCTTTCTTGGAAATTAAGATGCAGCGTTCGCTCTGCCCAATTATTCGGTTTCGAGGCTCAAGGCTTCAAACTTACACTTGCAAGATGGTACGCAAATTTTTTCGAGCACACGGAAATACCGCCCTATGTGCCCCACGATTCTCCAGTTGAAAACCCAATCGGAATCCGTCTTTCTCCGAACAAGAGTATGTTAATATAAAGGTGGTTGAATCGGGGGTGTTTTCATCCCTGGTCCGGATCTGGGTACCTTATGGAGGTGGCGTGTTAGCGTAGTGATAGACAACTCCTTTGTCCTTAACACGACTAGCGTGAAAGATTGCATTATACAACTGAAACCTATAACTAATCAAACGAATGTTTGTTTTCTCAACAGTTCGATATGTGTCGTCAGTATATGACTTTTCAGCACGCACTTTTTGTACTTAATTGAATACCTCTTCCTACCGATTTCGTGTGTAGCAACTCCTGGCTGTTACGAGTCGAAATAACCAGGCAATCACCCCAGCTGAAATGAAGAGGCGTTATCCGATTCAGAACTCGTAGAATCGGATTCAATAATCGCAATAGGCAGGATTTTAAGATTTACCTATCCCTAGCTAAGCGACTGGTTACGTATATAAAGGATATTCGATCACGTGTCTTTGGAGCGAGTGGATAGCAAGGTAGTTGCCGAACGGTGATGGATAAGATGGATAAGTGGAGTTTTTTATGCAATTAAAATAGCCTAATTCTTCGCTTTATTTATCTTCGACATTGTACCTTCTAGAATTTTAAACTTGTTCTTAGTGTTTTGAGACAATAAATTATAGAACTTAGATTATTATCCTCAAGCAGTGGCGTAGCTAGATAGTCCGGGGCACTGGTGCAAAAATCGAAGAGGGGCCCCTTAATGAATTGTTTTCGAGTCAAAATATAAATACTTCGAAGATGCAAAGTTACTTACTGAAGGTACAGTTGAGGAGTACCTTTACTTCAATAAATTATGTTGTTATGTATGTATTTGAGTAGGTATATTAAATTCATTATATTAATGTAGATGAAAACGAGGGCTTTGAAAACATTTTTTATAGATATTTACTATATGTACAAATATTCACACAAAAAATGTCATTGTCACTATGACTTTCTAGCCTTATTTTTCTTATTGATACGTTAGATTATTTGGTGAGATCACAATAAGAATAAATTATTCAAGGAATGAATTCAAATTAATTATTGAGGATTCGAACCTAGGGGTCCATGAAGGCTAGATTTGAAGTCATTTATTCCTTCGGAAAAAATATGTTTATAACCTCTTTCCAGACCTACTCTTTGCGAAAGATTCAATGACTTCACTCAAATCTAGACTTGATGCAGCTTCATTTTCAATTGATAGGTATAAGCCATAAATGTCGCAGTTGAGCTTGGCTCATAGTGTTCATCAAATAATTTTATATTATTCTTAATTTCCTGAAAGATCTTTCAGCTTCTACAGAGGTGACAGGAAGATTGTATGGAACAGTAATTTTGCTGTAAATACTTCTGTTAGATCGCATTCCAGCATTCCGTATTTCTTTATTATCTTCATACAGAATTCATGAATTGTCGATGCCTTATTCAATTCAGGTTGAAATAGGTGATAAATATTAAGAACTTGAATTTAAAAGTTGGTCCCTTTCATATCGCAATATTCACTTTGAAATTGGTCGAAGCTTTCAATTACAGTTTTTTCGTCACCTATATCTAGTAGAAATGATGGTGAAAATTCCAAATTTTGTTGACTGCAATCATTCACCCGAAACTTGAATTCAATAAATCAATCAAATCTTTATTGTACTACAGGCTTAATACAATAGCGTGTACTTGTCAATTTTCAGCATAAATAACACATTATTAAAATAAATATGGACATAAAATGAACTTACAGTCTAGGACAAACTATACTTATATCACAGATAGGTTTGTGTCGCAGAAGAACTCTGAGAGCGAATAATACGCTTTTGTTACAAGGAACGCCTTCAAATCTCTTTTAAATTTAATGAAACTTAATAGTTTCCAATTATTCGAGAGTTTGTTGAAAACTGCAACCGAAATATAAGAAGGCAACTTCTAAAATTGAGAAAGTATTGTATCGAGCACTCTATTGAAAATATTTATTTCGGAAAGTTCTCCCCTGCTTCGAAATCGGTGATCGAAAGCTAATTCATCGGAATATTTTTTACCATTTTTTTTGTCCTTTTCTTGTAAATGGAGATCTTTACCATATGCTTTCACATTTTCTCAAATTTCAATCAAATCTCTGGAACTGGAGGGCGAGCTGTAGGAGGTGCAATGATGACAGCTCTGTCAGTGGGCACAATGGACCATAAGGTCGCAGTGGACTGTAACCCTTTTCACTATAACTATATACCATTTTTTTGTCTCTTTTCTTCGAAATGGGGATCTTTCCATATGCTACGACATTTTCTCTAGCCTTGCACTGGAACGACTCGAACTCACTCCCATAAATTTTTTTCATTGTATTCGTCTCTTCCAAAGCTCTGCATACGTCGTCCAAACTGACATCGCATTTTTGTAATTCTTCAGATGCATAATTGATATCATTGAGAATGCGCTGAGGAAAATAAATTCAACATTTTTTTTAATTTCTGCTTGTTTTCGCTCTTATTCGCAAAAATTTTTCATAACTATTTAAGCTAATGCACGAATGATATGAAAAAAAAATGAAATTTGATTGCCGAAATTATGTTAACCCTACTGGACCATCTAGTCGGATTCAGTTTTTTTAGATAGTTGTCCGATTCACCAGTGAATTTTGGCAATAAATCCCTACATTTGATGATATTAGGGAAAAAAAATTTTTCAACAACTGAATATAATAAAAACAATGTTATTCACATAATAGATCACAGAGAAAAATCAAAGTTTGAATATTTTTCATTTTTCAAGTTCAAACGCGATTTGATGGTCAGCGCTTGGGGGCCCCCTGAGGTCGGGGGCCCTGGTGCACTGCACACTCTTGCACCCACGTAGCTACGCCGCTGTCCTCAAGAAAGATACAGAGTGGATTTCTTTATTGGGAATCGATTCATACATTCCCAAAGATGATGTATTGTTGGTCAACAGATATTTCCCTTTTCCCAAAATCAGCATTATACCAGGCTTATATTGACTATGCTAACAAGAAGGTAACAAAACAAAAAACTACTATGAAGAGGCAGACTGAGGAGAGTTCTGATAGTAACCAGAAAATAAATCAAAGTAACAAATGGCGTCGAGACAACACTAAAAAATACGATTTTGATTGAGGGAACCTTTTGACGAGTTCTCGTTCAGGGAGAATTGATGAGAGAATGAAGTCAAGGAAGAAAAAATACAAACCTAGTGTACCGTATCGGAATAATCAGCATGTTCACTTGTTGATTTTTGAAGAACGCCTGCGGTTATTCTACCGACATAATGTCGGGCAAGTAGAGCATTGCCATCTGCATATATTAAACCAGCATTTTAATATAACTTACACTGATGATTTATATACGGACAATGTTTAATCAACCTCTATTTAGGCACGTTTAATGCTAATTCACTTAAATTTATTAGCGTTGAAATTGGCGATTATCGCACGTCCCTTTTCTCAGCCCTGTTATTTATTGTACTTCTTCGGAACTTTTTCTATTCCACGGAACAAATTCATCAGCTGAACCGTGGAATAAACCTCACAGCTTGAAACTTGACAAATCATTTTATGTTTCATCCCACTTTTGTCCTATTTTCACTGCCTCCACAACTATAATATAGCTTTGAGAAATATACAAGAGGAAACCTATACAATATCCACCAAATGCAAGAGTTCAAAATCATGAGACTATGTCTGGATGAAATCCAGACCTTGAATTCAATGAACGTATTCCTGATCCTCCCTCTTTCCATTACCTCAAGATTTCACTGACGAGAACCAATGAATGTTTGGAACAAATAAATTAAACGAGTAACTGTGACTTTTTATAAGCCATCAAGGTTTAATACGATTTTATAATTCATGTTACGGTGCAAAAGATTTATGAGAACTCATAAAATATTGTCAAAGGTTCCAACTTTCATCAGGATGAGCAGCAGTAGCATTTAAGTTTCAGCGTCAAATTATTTGTTCTTACATAAGGAAGTTTTTTATTTATTTCTCGGAATCATCAACTGATATCAAGCCATCAGTTAATTCAAAAAGATGTCATATTTGGATTGTTGAAACGGTTCTGAAATTCAATTATTTGACTTATCAACGTTTTTCATCGTTAATATACTTATTTATTTTTCTTCTTATGCATAATTTGCTTTGTGTTGTATCGCTGTTTGTCATTTGTCTCAGTATTTCCAACATTTTTGCTTAGTTATTTTTGTCTATTCTAATTGGTCTTCAAAATTTAGTACTTTGTTTTCTAATCTCATGTTTTAATGAGAATATGTTTTTTTTCTTGTTGAAAAATCATGAACGAAAGAGATCAATAAATAATTTCAGAAGGGCAGTGCAGAATATTTTGCCCATGGCAAGATGAGACATTAATCACGATATTTTAATGTTTTCGAATAACTCGTTAAATTAGCTGACCATTGCAAAAAGCTTCTATTGATTGAGGTTTTATAGTTTGGCCAATTCAACAACTACTTAATTTTATTCCCATGTTTATTGGCATAAGGGTTGAATTAGTGTTTATAGCAGTCTCATTAAGCTATGTTTGTGAGATATCACAAGTCAGAAGCCTTATATGAAGCTATGGAGCCACTCGATAATGAGCTTTACTATGTATCCCTAGTTTTATTTCATAACCATGAAAAATATTCGATTCTTATTTTGATTCAAATATGATTGGCCATGCTCTTTTCACGCTCAGACTCATGGATTGTGCTATAGCATTATGGAATTCCTTGTAGGCTGGATAAGTTCGTGGTGTAGGATAAAAAAGGATTCGAATGGCGTGTCGAGTTTGTGCTTGATCGGCATAGGATGCCGTCCCTGATTTCGCCAAGCGAAAGTCTAGTAATTGCTAGTGCTCGTCTCTTATTTTACACGCAAGTCTCCATTAAATGACAACTAAATCGTTAACGGACTATATAATTTATACAGATAATTCAACGTTGTTTATTACAGGTGACTCGGATATATACTTCGAGGAATAAAAAATGGAGAAATGAATAAAATCGATTCAGTATTTGTTGATTATACTGTATGGGCGCCTATTATGAGAAGTTGAAATTGTTTTAATATTGTTCTTGAACGAATTATAAAGCCCGATTTTTCGTCCAGTGCTCTGCAATCTTTCCACTGGGATCAAAGAAAAATGTTTTTAATAAAGTTTAAATTCCTTCTTTTTATACTCAGAACTTATTCTCTTCATTTCATGAAATAGAAGTTCAAGGCAAAACACTAGTTTTACTGCTTCTCACCAATACTAAACTCAAGTTAGTTGAGATCAAATATCAAAACGTTTCACACAGATAATTTTTCACTGGGTTTAGTCGAAGTGTTTGTATTCGTTTCATTAAGAATTCCTTATTTGGTAATGCTTATTTCCTCGAGGAAAATATCATCTTAACAGTAATATTGACTTAAACATATTATATGTAGGTCCAGTTGAAGGATTCAGGCCAATAGATCTCATCAAGATAGATCTCTGATTTCTTTGATCTCTCTCATAAGCGGATCTACTTCAATATTAGCTCTGTATGCAATTCAAATGAAAATATCTTCTGTCAAACTCATTATGAGTTGAACGAAAACTTAACAAATTAATTTGTTTAAATTCTTCCGTATATTACCCAGAATTGCCTGTATAAAAGAAGACGCAAATGAAGGACGAAGTATACCTACAGTAAGTATAATTGAATGCATCAATACGAAACTGTAACGAATCCCAAATATCGCTTTTAATTATTCGATAAACATTTCCCGCTTCACAATAAATTCCGAAAAATAATTCAAAGACCGTTCTCGAAGTGACCAAAAATACGAAAACTCAATGACAAGTACAAGTCGTTGATCGATAAAAGAGAAGTTAAATCCATTTAAATGCAAAACTCACGTTCATCAAACCGCCGAAAAAATTGGTACCGTTCATAATACCGTCCGTTCGAAAAGTACCAAAACAAATGTCAGACTTCAAAATCGTAATTCACAGAACACCCGATCCTCGAACGGTAGGTCACATGGCCGGTCGGATAGAACTGTCAAATGTCAAACAAAACACGACACGTCCGTTGAGATCGGCATTTACTCCTATGGCGTTGGCACTCATTTATCAGAACCACATGTATAATGGTGAGAGAACGTGATTTTGCTGAACAGTGCGATGTTTTGTTCGTCCGTTCCAGTTGCCGACGATGTTGAGGCAGTAAGAACTAAAGCAGAGTGCGGATCTCCCCTCTGCCTGCCCGTTCGATTCTAACCGAACCGCCTCGGCAAAAAACGAAATTATTCAACAAGATTATCCGCTAATAAATTCCTCGTACTCGTTGTACATGAAAATGATCAGCGCCTAAGGAACTTATAGGTGTTTTATCGTTTCTTACCGTTTATGTTTGGAACGCAACCGATTCCAGTCACTTTCCGATAAGATGTCGCATTTGCGGATATCGGATTCGTGTCTGGCCGACAAGGCGGCAGAATTGTCCACAGATTGATATCACGATAAAATATGCAATTGAATCGTATTCGAAGTGAAAGAACTGATGTGCAGACTGGTTCAAAACAGAATAAAGAATTAATATAGAAGATTAAAACAAAGTTGAAGAAAAATAACCTCTTGAGAGCAAAAGGCAAGTTCAATTTAGTTAATGCACGTAATAAACTGCTCGACCGCTTCTCTGCATGCTTTTCACCAAGTTAGGAAAATATCCTGCTCAATTCGTTGACAAAGTTGAGGCCAAGAGCTGTTGAAGCTTTTCCAGCTGTGGAGTGTAGGCATCAAAGGTTCCTTGTTTAAGGTCCCAAACTTGCTCGATTGGATTTTGGACAGGGGGGAACTTGGAGGCAACGTTAGATATCGAACCTGGTTTACTCTTGCAGTACTCACCTGGTGAGATCTAAGTGACAATTATCACCCAGAAAGCTCATTCTGTTGTCTGAGACCTCATGGTACTTGAAAGTTCCTCCACAAACCATTATATTATGCCCCTTCGAAATGGGCTACCTCCAGAGCTAGTGGTTCCTCATTATGAAAAAAATCCCTATATGGACTTTTCAGTAGAGAGAACAGAGGTATCAGCATTCAGATAAGAAACCAAGGGCCCCGAAAAGGTACCATGCGGAACTCCAGTCGTGCTTTTTAATTGATGGCTAGGTACGGAGCTCTTTCCAATTGCTTGTCTTCTATAATATCTCTTATGAAAAATTATTTCGAGACCATATTTATTATGCAGGGTTTTTAGAGGGTGAGTAGCCATAGGTGAATGGTGATGCTCTTGGCTACTTGTTGCGCCTAATAAAATAACATTTTGCCCAAAGTTCAAAGTGTTTTAATTTTTTTGCCATTTTTCTAGAAATTTCCCATTTTTCTCATTAAAATCTTGTATTTTTTTAAATTTAATGCTTGAGGTGCCTATAAAATGATTTATTTTTTTAGTCTAGTCCTGTCTTATTCAGATTGAATCATAATTTCATACAAACGTCTTTAATAAACCTGACAGCGTCGTATCAAACATCAAAATGAAAAAAAAAAATGTTGTGTCCACTTTACAAAGTGAAATAAAAAAAAAATTACATAGTGTTGGGTTTCAAAATGGTTTCAAAAAGTTCTCTAGTTAATACTCTTTGCAATGGTATGTAACATGTACCATTAATAATCAGATAACTCAACAAAAAGCTATGTTAGATTAATTGTTAACGCAGCTCAACACATTGCACTTTTTCTACTTTATTACAGGCATCCTTGAAGACAAAACGGTTTATTGTTGAGTTATCTGATTATTAATGGTACATGTTACATACCATTGCAAAGAGTATTAACTAGAGAAGTTTTTAAAACCATTTTAAAACCCCACACTATGTAATTTTTTTCATTTCACTTTGTAAAGTGGACACAATATTATTTTTTTTTTCATTTTGATGTTTTATACGACGCTGTCAGGTTTTTTGAAGACATTTGTATGAAATTATGATTCAATCTGAATAAGACAAGACTAGACTAAAAAAATAAATCATTTTATAGGCACCTCGAGCATTAAATTTAAAAACATTCAAGATTTTAATGAGAAAAATGGGAAATTTCTAGAAAAATGGCAAAAAAATTTTAACACTTTGAACTTTGGGCAAAATGTTATTTTATTAGGCGCAACAAGTAGCCAAGAGCATCACCTATCCACCATTTAGCTATGGCTACTCACCCTCCAAACACCCTGTATGTAGTTCAGATTTTCATCTTCAGAAGTCATTTCGCACTAAAATTCCTTAGGAGGTTTGTGAAACGTTTTTCAATGCCCCAGAATTTCATTGGCTGATGAGATTTTGTGGGTAGTTCATAAATACCGTCAAGTCTTATCTTTGCCATCTTCATCAAGATGAGTGACTGGATGGGCTTCCTTCAGAGCTGATGGTTCCTCCTTATGAAAAATTGCTATTTCTACAAGTACTGAGAGGCTGTCTTCTCAACGAGAGAGTAAGACGGTCTTCTTTTGGCGTTGTATAATGTGATGGGCCATTTCTGGGTCTTTGGCCAACAGCTCTATTGGAATTTTTCCCCCTGAACTGTTGCAAATAGTGCATCAAAAGGTCCTTTGGTTAAGGAGTTTTTTACTCAATACTCTTCGAAATGATGTCTCCAAGAAATTTTCTTCATGAAATGATCCTGCCAGTTCGAAATGAGCCAACCTATTTTCTAACTTCTTCCAGCAGCTAAATTTCCATCATATCATCTGTATTCAAATTGGCGCTAATTACAACGACCATCTTGAGCGAGAAGGTCACACGTAATGAATGCAAGCATGGGAACAAATTTTCGTTTATCACAACAGCGGATCTCACACTGTGATTCTTTCACGCAGATATATTGGGGCAAAAAAAACTTTGGGCGACTGCCGTGTCAGTGCTTTATTAATGTCAGATTTCCGTGATTGAAATCGAGGTTTATTCCATTCGGAAATCTGCTCATAGGGGACATGTGAAAAATTCATTAGCGAGTGATGAGGAATTTTAATCGTGAAATAATCGAGACGTATGAGATGATATCCGATAATAAGATCCTGATTTCACTCTCCACTAGTTCCTGGTTCTCTCTGACTCACTGGCTCTCTTCTGTGCTTTTAGTTTCTTGAAACCTTGATGGAGCACTCAGTACGACCAGGAAAGGATAATCGGAATACTCTAGACTTCAGACAAGGAAGGTTAAATCAGAGACATATAGAGGGATCTATAGTATCACATATCGACAAATCTGCTACAGAGTGTAATATATTTCAGTTTATAATTCCAACCAAAAATGTTGGAGTTTCTGGTTGAATTTAGGTAATTATTTTTTTATAACTTTCCTATGCTGCTTAGGAAAAGAGCAATCATGAAAAAATAGATATAGGTTTAGTATAAAATCTATAGGTAGTCTCAGAGGTTAAGCTACCCCTAGTCCCATAACCTATTTCTAATTTTTTTCTTCTATTTTCTTTTTTTTTTCTTTTTTTTTCTTTTCTATTAGTATTCGATGACCATAACATGAATCATCTGCTGTGAGATATTTGGCAGAAAAGACCAGGCGACAAGCACATTTCTGCAGACCTTTATGTATGAGCTTTCGCATCTCCAGCCTGAAGCAGCTTTGTGCGATCTGCAGGTATTTCGCACGAGTTTATCGATTAGTTTTCAGTAAGCTTCTCACTTTCCCAACCTGCTCAACTTGCAACGCGAAAACGGTAAGGTTGATGCCAAACAAAAACATGTACATGTATGATCATGTGCACTTTTTCATATTGTTATATTCTCCAGAATGATAAAACGTAAGTAGCGTAAATCTTATATATCACTTGAGATGGTCAGTTCCCATTTCTAGAGGGGATAATGCTGACGAGGTAGGAGGATCTCGTGCTTGAAAATAAAGAAGGAGAGGAACGATAGACCGTTCATCGGATGTTGACGCTGAGCTTTTATCGTGGAGACGAATTTTAGCGACTTTAGGCGTCTGACAATCTAAATAAGGCTTCGAACTATCCTTCAATTTATGTCTCTGATAATTCTATATATTGCCTGTGTTTATACATATACACTAGTCAACCAGTGAATAAGGGTGATATTTTTCAATTCAATAGAAAAAAAAGAAAGAACAGCCTCTCCATATTTTTTTTTCAAATTCATCAATGAAAATGATTTTTTATTTCTCTGCCCAGGTATCATATGGATATTCTCAAAATCTTTTATTCGGGAATGATCATATGTCGAATGAATTTTCGAGTTTCTAAAGGATGTTTAATAAGAGAGCAAGATTTCATTGTTCAATCAAAAATGATTTTCTGTAGTTATAGTTATAGTGAAAAGGGGTTACAGTCCACTGCGACCTTAAGGTCGATTGTGTCCCCTGACAGAGCTGTTTCTGTAGCAAAGTATTGAAATATTTATTCATTTAAAAAATAAACATTTGGGAATTATGTATTAAACATAATATCTTGTAAATGTGAATGACTGTGGTGGTATTTCATTGATATAGGCTTTCAATGCTTCGATGGTTGCAGGTTTATTGGCATAAAACTGTGACTTCAGTTAACTTCACAGCCAGAAGTCTAAAGGCGTTAAATCGCAAGAGCAAACTCGCAAGATCGTCAATGTTAAATGAGATGTGGCATCGTCCTGCTAAAACGAGATGTCGCCAAGACCAATAGCTGCCTAATGAGGCACAAGAAACTGTGCTATTATACCACGATAACGTTCGCCATTCACCGTTACTGCATTTCAACACCCATCTGTCAACTTTTGATCTGTCACGTCGTAATAATGCGACATTATAACTGTCAAACATGGCGCGCAATTCGAATCTTGCGCTATTTTTGGAACACCCTTTAGAAATCGTTCAAAATGAACTATTGTCCCAAATTTTTTAAACAGAATGCATCGAATAATAAATGTTCGATCTCATCATATGGATCGAATCGTGTGAAATCAGCACCCAGCAAATATGTTTGAAATTTGCATGCACCTAATTACTTCGCTCAAATTGCATACGGCTCATTATGTGCATTCTAACTCTTGACCTTTATATTATAAAATCATTTGCATGTGACCTGTAATGCCCGTTGGATTCAAGCTGTTTCATGATATATCGAGGAGGTCAGTAAAAATGACATTGTTGTGACTATCCTAGGCCTGTCGCAAATAAATGTGTTATTATTGCAAATTCTATTAAAAATTGGCAAAGATCAATATTATGTTATTCTGGAACTATAAATCCATCAATTTTATCTGTTACTATGTAGCTCCGGATTTTGGTGGCATTTTAACGAATGTCCCGGTCATATTATGGATTAATCATTTTGCGATAACCCAAGAGGACGAAAAAATGGGGTTCACTTCTTTCTTCGATTGATTAATCGGAATATTGCAATAAACGTTCGGTTAATTGTTATCTATGTTGTACCGGTCACAGATATCCAAAAACTTAATCATGTGATTCGAAGCACATGAAGTATGAAGATATACTCAGCATATAATATATTTGTGTGGAAATAAATTTTTTATGACCCTTAAATTGAGTCTCATTAACGACCATAAAGGGGAGCAAAAGAAACAAAACGATATGGGACACAATTCTAAAAAAATCATTGAAATATTCTTCTGAGATATTTCACTGTATAATATCATATTATCAAAAATTAATCAGAATATGATCTCTAATTTTCCCCCAAAAAGGAAATTGTCAAAATATGATACTACCCTGCGATATCGTTACATGGGACAAGAAAGCAAGAGCCCCCAAACGGTTCCATGAGGAACTCCAGTCATGCATTTTAATTCATTGCTGGGTAGAGGCATTTTACATTTGCATGTCTTCTATATTATCTTTCATGGAAAATTGATTCGAGACCATATTCATTCTAGTTCAGATTTTCATCTTCAAACAATGTCATTAAAATTCATACGGAGGTTTTTGATTTCTGGTTTGGGAAACGTTTTTCCAATGCCCCTCTTCCAGAATTTCAAAGAGATTTTTCATAAATACCGTCAAGCCTTATCTTTGCCATCTTCATCAAGATGAGTGACTTCACCCTTATGAGAATGACGTTTGACAACGTCAACATAGTGTTCTCCGCGAGGCAGCCTGTACATCGGCATTTCCGGGATCATATGCCTCCTCATCTCCCCAACAAGAAATGAATGAACGTTTGGAATAAACTCACCATTAGCTGATGGGAACTCAGCAAGGCAGCGCCGCGTTTTCTGTGCGAAGCTTCATTTCAATCGAGGGTGCGTTACCAGACGGAGCTTCACGAAACTACGGGTGACCGTTCGACACTGGCACAGGGCACCAGGGGTCAAGGGTCGTCTGGACGCCGGGCGTGTCACTGGCGTCGTCACGACCTATGGTCCCCTCAGGAACGCGCGTGCGCAGCTCATGCGACAAGTGACAATCGTTCGTGCAGTGACAATTTTAATAGCTCCGCCCCTATATGCCTCACGCGGGTGTTGCGTTTCATGGGGTGTATAGCGAATTTCTTCAGATTGGCCGGTTTTGATGTGAAATTCCGGAAAATTGCGTAGGTGGATTTGGGAGCAGATGAAGATATGTCTGTGGAAAAACGATTAAATATGTTGTTTCTGTTGGGGGTGAGAGGATAATTAACGCGAGCAGGGTTTGTATGGAGGAATCATAGGAATGATCGCGTTATTTAAGGGATGAAAAAACCCAGTTTTTATGTTCTGTTCTTCCAAATAGAACATTTCTAGATGATGAGCACCTTAATTCCGACGGGAATAAAATATAGCAAATATTGACAGCGATTTACTCTTTCATAAGATAAGATTTCTCATTCGAAATGCCAACTTATCAATAAAAAAAGATCGATTGAATTTCAAAGATATGTAGCTATAAATTTAACTTCTTGTAGAAGCTCAGCTTTTTTCTAGTTCATTAAAATCATAATTTTCTTTTCAACGAAGTTTCCCGAGAAAATGGTTTCAAATTGGAGCATAAGATTCACTGCAAAATAAAAAGGATTTCTCTAATAACTTTGTATCGAATTTTCTGTTGTGGAGAAACAGAAAATGAAAACCTGCTATTCCAGATCTTGACCATGTCACCTACAGAAACTTGGAAGGATGCTCAACAACTTTTCAACTGAAGTGAATTTTGTATTCCTACTAACTGAAAATGCCTGAAATGGTATATTCCGCCAAAAAATTGAGACCATTCCACAGGATATTATTCCTAATCTTTTCAGAATATCTAGTTTTAGTTCGAATCAGTAATTCGGATTGCAGAATTCACTTCAGTTGAGCAAGGGGTCGCTCTGAAAGGTTCATCCCTTTCTAGACAGAATCAAGACTCACGAAAACATAGTCTTAATTCTATGTCTTATACAGACGGTTGCGAGACAAAAGCAATCGATATCGAAGAGAAATAGAGCAAGATTTCGAGTGAAGAGCGACTAGTGTGCTATCTAAAGGCATAGTGCTTCACACAATCCCTGACCTAGGCTTCTAAAGGCAGCTTGCTTTAGTACACCTTCATTTCCAATGTAGAAATAAAATGGTTCATAATGAATAGATGAAGAATAATAACTGATGTAGCAAGAAAGACAGCCCACCTTAAATATATCATGTTTTATGATGATATAAGAAAAAGAGTCCAACGGTGATAACACTGATAACTAATATCTTATAATGCTGCAATAACATAACCGCTGTCCTAGAAAATATTTCAGAGGCAATATCTGAATCCTACTGCAGTGAAATAACCGTCTTCCTGAAATATATAATGTTTGATAATGAAATCATCAACAATATTCCTTCGGTAATAACTGAATGCTGCATTAACATAAGCCCTTCCTGGAGTATTCAATGTTTTATAATGAATTCATCATCAATACTTTTTTGGTAATAACTGAATGCTGCACTTACATAAGCGCCTTCCTGAAGTATATAATGTTTAATAAAGAAATCATGAACAATATTCCTTCGGTAATAACTGGATGCTACAGTAACATAAGCGCCTCCCTGAAGTATATAATGTTTTATAATGTAATCATAAACAATATTTTTTCGGGAATAACTTAATGCTGCAGCAAGATAAGCGCTCTACCGAAGTATATAACGTTTTATAATGAAATCATTAACAATACTTTTTCGGTAATAACTGAATGCTGGAGTTACATAAGCGCCTTCCTGAAGTATAAAATAGTTTATAATGTAACCATAAACAATATTTCTTCGGTGATTCTGACTCTCCTGCACTCCTGCCTTAAGTATATAATGTTATATTTTTTTTTCTTTCCCACGAATGGAATTATGTAAATGGTAGGAGACATGAAAATTTTGAAATACACAAAGCTCTCATCTGAACAGCGTATCGCCCTTTCAGAGAAGCAGGAGCCAGCGAGAAACGAAGAGAAAAACATCGGCCGCTGTGATCCTCTAGTTGCGGGAGCGTATGCTCAGCTGTGCGGACGGCGAGCGACTCGTTTTAATGTAGGCTCCACTCCAACAGAGGGCATCCGAGGACGGAAACCAGATCTCAAGGCGTAGTCGGTCGGCAGGTGACATTTGCGTCCGCCTCGCGCAAGCGTTTTGAATGTTGGTGACATCCCCCCCAGCTGGCGACAAAACGACACCCGACCCACCTGTGCCATTGGCTCTAACACACCCAATACCTTGCAGTCATATATACACTTATTTATCCAAATTTATTCATAACGGCGTCCTTGTCAGAACACCAATCGACTTTGACGATATACAGGCTCGACTCGCATAAGATTTCGATTCAATAAGATTCAGATAGGTACAGAGCATCTCGAGACATATCGGCAATATTCTGAGGAGAAATAGAGATAGTTATAGAAAAGAAAATTCCACATAATCATGCAGACATTGGAAAAGTGACCCATACTGAGTTGTCAACTTAATATTGTTCACACACTAGTGGACCTACCATATATACAGACACCCAGAATATAATATAACGAATAAAGACACCCAGTATGAAGTGACAGAAGATGTCACTGTATATAGATACATCTTCCCTGTCTTTTGTATATGATGATCATATTCTCCTCATGGACTGTCATAATGAAGTGATAACAATGTTTGACATGAGAGAACTAATGCCAGTTGTATAGAGTTGACAGTTCAAAATCATATACAATATATTCATATATACACTCAATTATGTATATCCGAATACATCTCCGGACGTACATAATAGTTGGACAATAGCGGATCTCATGTGATTCTAGAGACGAAAACTACACATAATTATACAGGCATTGGAAAAGTGACCCACACTGAATTTTCAACTCGATTGTTCACACACTAGTGGACCTGCCTATATACACAGACACCCTGAATTAATTGACATAAGATGTCATTATATACTACATATAAAAACATATTCACTATCTTTTATTCTTTTGTATATAATGATCATATTCTACCCAAAGACTGTCCTAATGAAGTGATAACAACGACATAAAAGGAATAAAGCCATCAGTTGTTTAGAGTTGACAACGAAAGAAAAAGTTCAAAAACATATACAATACTTTCATACACTCAGGTATATCCAAAAATATCTAATGTACCTATATAGGTATTGTTGTACAATAGCGGAGCTCATGTAGTTCTAGACACAAAAACTCTACATAGTGATACAGGCAATGGAAAAGTGACCAATACTGAGTTTTCATAAGATTACATCTATTTAAAAAAAAATGATCCACCGATGCGTTTCTGGACAATCTGTATAATGTGACATTAGATTTCACTGTTTATTGTTTGCACTCTCATGCAATTTTCATGATAACACGATAGAAAACCCCCATATACCAATTTTGAATAAAATATGATCATAATTACAAAACTCGTCCGCCATATTGTGGCCGCCATCTTGAATTTCCCAGTTTTGACAAAAGTATCATCATTTTCGAACCCAAATACCCCCAGATACTTATTTTGAATGGAATCGGATCATAATTGCAAAACTCATCCGCCATTTTGGAGCCGCCATTTTGTTTTTTTCTATAAAAAATATTTCATGATGCATTGTCACCAGGATTAGGTACACCTGCAAAATTTCAAGTCAATCGGACGATTAGAAGTGTGTCATATTTAACTTGCAAGATTTGATTACAGACAGACACACAGACACCGGGACAGGTGAAACTAAATAAAAGCTTATAATAAAGTTTAGATAATGCTTCAGGAATGTGAGATATAAACGAAATTAGATCCATTATATAGGGTGAAAATGAAAAAGAAATTGAAAAAAATAAAGTTCAGAATCTAATAGCAGCGACAGAAAAACAGCCCAATATATTCATGAATACACACACACATACGTATACTCAAATTTCGGAAATTTATATATAACATCATCCTCCTCGAGTAAACCAATGGAAAATGATGCACAGGTACGGCTTTACATGAAGTTTGAATTATGCTTAATTAATACTTAATTACTCCTGGACTCGAAGTTGCTCCCTAATTCTATTAATACGGTTGCTGTAAACATATTGGCAATATTCTGAGAAACAATAGTGGAGCTCATCTAGTTTTATAGAGATGTAAAGCTTATATCAATTCTATATTACAATTTGACCGGAAACCATGATCAAAAGTAATCATTAAATGCATGACTTTTCAAATTTTTGTGTAGAATATAATTAGGACTATCTCGAAAATAGAATAAAATCAAAAAAGAATCGACCTGTGTCCTGTATATATGATGAAGAAATATCGATTTATATTCGAATTGATTACGTCCTTCGAGGAAGCGACAATACAAGAACGCAAATGTCGCTTTTATCAAATACCCGGGTCACGACATGAAAAAATCCCATTGGTGATAATTCGGTGATACTACGTTTTCGAATTCTGATTGGGACAATTTTTATAATCAAAGATAACTGGCTATCCACAAAATGGTAACTGCAGAATTTAACAGTAACAAGTATAGTTCGCGATTCACTACGAAATTTTCGCCTATTATTAGACGCAAACGAAAAATACAGTGTCCTGAACCACGTGGTTGAAAAATCCCATACCCAAAACTTTATTTCACTTACAGTCTCAGTTTTCCTTCCACTTGAAACTAGTTGCTCTTCAATTCGAAACTATTATTCCTCCAGTTATAGTTTTTCACATTCAATACTAGTTTTCCTTCGAGTGAATATCAGGTTTTCGTCTAGTTAATGCTAGTTTGTGTTTCTGTTGAAGCTAGTTGTTCTTCAGTTGAAACTAGTTGTTCTGAGGTTAGAATCAGTTGTTCTGGGTTAGAATTAGTGGTTTTGAACTTAGTTGATCTGTTAAAATTGGTTGTTCTTCTGTTGAAACTAGTTTTAGCGGTCCCAGATCTGGAATTAACAAAATTTCAGTTAATACTAGTTTCTCGGCTGCCTCAGACAAAATACAACTGATTTTCTGTTTCTGAATAATTTGGTTGTAGATTGAATAAAAACTTTGTTCTACTGACAGTGTCCGATGAAAGTTTAATTTTATCAGTTTTCCTACACGTTTGAACTAGTTGTTGTTTCACTTAACTTCCAGTTATAACTGGGTTTTTGGTAGTTTTTCTCTTGATAAATACCAGTGTTCTTCCGTTTAAAACTGGTTTCAGTTTTTTCAGTTATACCAAGTTTCAATTGGCTCAGAACTAGAATTAACTCATTTTGATCATCAGGTGGAAGAAATTAGTTTCGAAGCCTTAGGACAAAATTATGCTGATTGTCTGGTAGGCATAGCAAACCATCGATCATATAGCACCTAAATCTTTTTCTGAATTTCGAAAGATCGACAGATAGAATGGTTGTCGTCTAGTTAATGCTAGTTTGTCTTTCTGTTGAAGCTAGTTGTTCTTAAGTGAAAACTAGTTGTTCTGAGGTTAGTTGTTCTGAGTTAGAATCGGTGGTTATGAACTTAGTTGATCTGAAGTTGAAATAGGTTGTTCTTCTGTTAAAACTAGTTTTAGCGGTCCCAGATCTAGAGTTAACAAAATTTTATTAGTTGTTACTAGTTTCTGGGCTGCCTCAGACTGAAAACAACTGATTTTCTGAATAATTTGGTTTTAAAATAAATAAAAACCTTGTTCTACTGACAGTGTCCGATGAAAGTTTAATTTTATAAGATTTCCTACAGGTTTAAACTAGTTGTTGTTTCACTTAACTTCCATTTGAAACTGGGTTTTTGGTAGTTGAAACTAGGTTTTCTCGTAATGAATACCAGTTTTCTTTCTTTTAAAACTGGTTTCAGTTCTTTCAGTTATACCAAGTTTCAATGGTCTAGAACTAACCCATTTTTATCATCAGGTGAAAGAAATTAGTTTCTGAAGCCTTAGGATAAAATTATGCTGATTGTCTGATAGGCATAGCAAACCATCGATCATAGCACCCAAATCTTCTTCTGAATTTCGAATGATCGACAGATAAAATAGTTGTCGTCTAGTTAATGCTAATTTGTCTTTCTGTTGAAGCTAGTTGTTCTTCAGTTAAAACTAGTTGTTCTGAGTTAGAATCAACGGTTATGAACATAGTTGATCTGAAGTTAAAATAGGTTGTTCTTCTGTTAAAACTAGTTTTAGCGGTACCAGATCTAGAATTAACAAAATTTTGATTAGTTATTACCAGTTTCTGGACTGCCTCAGACAAAATCCAACTGATTTTCTGAATAATTTGGTTGTGAATTAGATAAAAACTTCGTTCTACTGATAGTGTCCGATAAAAGTTTAATTTTATCAGTTTTCCTACAGGTTTAAACTCGTTGTTGTTTCACTTAACTTCCAGGTATAACTGGGTTTTTAGTGGTTGAAACTAGTTTTTCTCTTAATAAATAGGTACCAGATTTCTTTCGTTTCAAACTGGTTTTATTTCTTTCAGTTATACCAGTTTCAATGGTCTCAGATTTAACTAATTTTTATCATCAGGTAGGATAAATTAGTTTCTGAAGCCTTAGGACAAAATTATACTGATTGGCTGGTAGGCATAGCCCGCATAGCACCCAAAGCTATTTTTGAATTTCGAAGGATCGACAGATAGAATGGTTGCTCGGATTTAGTAGGATAGGAAATAACTCGGAAAAACTGCCGATATTCGTAATAGTGAATAGAGAGTTACATTAATTCGTATAGATATGAGCTTCGTTGACCTTGAGATCAGTGAGACTTCTGAATAGTGGGTTAGGGCCCTACATTCGAGGGGAACATTGACCCAAATAGAAAACGAGGAAGGGTGTAACAATGATGTAAATTGCAAGGAGAGAGAGAAGAACCGGTATGCCGGTTACCCTATTTAGAGAATCGTAATATTGCTAACATTTTGTGCGTTCGAAAATGAGCAAAATATCCCGCGACACTTACAGGATGCTATTTTAAAATGAAGTACTTATTCGATTTTATATAGACGACACACGGATGATTTACAACTCGTAAAATATGGTATTTTACTTGAACGAGGTCCGTATGTGTGGTAGGTTCGCGATTTTAAAATAGGTGTACCATAACTCTGCACGGCGAAACACAATAGCGCCGGCCTGCTTTTTCTTCGAATTTGAACAGCTTCCATTGTATTTTCAGCAAACGCCTCGTTGTCGGTGGCTCTGTTTTTTCACATGAACATTGTTGTAGATTATGGCTTCGAAGTTTGTGGACCATACCTACAATTAGCCAGTATTTCCACAGGATGAAATGTCGTTTTATTTTTCGACGATGGACCCACTGATTTTAACACAGTCACCTCCCAAACTGTAATTTGAACATATCAACTTGAATCTTTGCATGAAATTTGAAGAAAACCAGCACAGAGGAAGGTACTTAACAAGATCTCATATCGAAGAAACCTGCTCCACAAGGAAAAAATAACTCTTTACTAATGGCAGATGATCCAAATTGTTTATAGCCCGAAAATTGGGGTCAAGAAAAAAAAAACGAAAAGGGAATGCGAAATTGACTTGCGATTATATTTTCCTTAAATGTAGGATTTTAATATGTACATGGATTATTCATCATTCAAGGAAGCTTAGTCCTCCTTGTTAAATAGTTTCGAATCAAATTTTAATTCAACAATATCCGAATATTTGGGGAAACTCCTTGAAATTATCGGAATTTAATTATGTTTAAATTCATTATTCACTCCCACAAATCAAAAAGTCTAGAGTGAAAATTAGAAAACTGGAAATTCTGAGTTTTTAGGAAATTGGCTTGACCTAGTAGGATTATGATTCCACTAAAATCAAGTATTTTAATGTGTGCATGGAATAATACATCCTTCAAAAAAAGCTCAGTGCTCCCTCTTAAATATTTTCGAGTTTTTAGGAAACTTGCTTAGGATAAACAATACTTTCATTGGATTCTCAATAATCTGGAACAGTTCAAAATTGAGGGTGGTCCAATGAAGTACATATAACAATATGAGTTTTTGTATGTTTTTGTGCAACCCAAAAAATTATTAAAATCATTTCAATGGTTTTTATTCAAACCGTGGAATGAGTCAAAACTGCAGAAAAGAACGAATAGGTTGTCGACCTATTCTCACGATACGGAATAATGTTGTCAAAATTCAACGTAAAACAACAATAACTGTTACATCATTACAAGGTCGAGATAAGAATTAAAGAATTGAGAAAAATGCAATCAGCTTCAGAAATATCGCAATACATGAGCGTTTATCAATCTGACATTGCTTCGAATGGCACTGATATCACTGTTGCAGGAACGACATACTACAGGGAGAAACATATGGCATTTGATTAGACCATGAATTTATTTTGCCAGAGAACTTGAGAATGTTATCGGAACGAGATTATTGCGAATAATCAATCTATTCTTGAAAAGGACACGTTGGAATTCGATACTCATTCATCAAACTATACAGCCTGTGACTCGGAGAAGAATAGACAGAAGCTATAAAAGAGCGTTGGTTAATTAACAATTAAACACGCGTTTCTCAATTTCGAAATTTATTCAGACTTTTTGACCTTGTCATACTAATTTTTGGGTTGACACAATTGGACATGATCTCCTGGATGAAATCCTGTTGTTCAATCGTCGCTGGAAGGATGAAAGAGGAAAGAATGCGCCAAGAAAGTCCCAAAAGACTGTATGTGTGCGTTCTCGAGTACGTTTTGCATCTATTATTGAAGTTCCTCATACCTACTTGAGTGAAATGAAAATTCTAAACGTAGCAAAGGAAAACTACGAGATTGCATATTGGATTTTAGTTATTAATGCTCCAACAGCAACTGAACAGTTATCAAGACAGATGGTCATGCACAAAAATGCGGAAATATTATAACTGATGATTTAAATTCTTCTGATGTGTGATATTTCAATTATGTATATTGATGGGCGTGTGATCAAAAATGACAGTAATAATGTGATGACTGAAGAGTACATCCTTCTTCATTTGGTGTGTTCTGGGTCGGATGAGAAATGAAAAATATAGAAAATTTTAGAAGTTTCAGAAAAGTTTTGGCCTTATTGAGAAACCCCCAATTTCCCGTTCAATTGTGAAGAGAAATCAGCATGAAAGAAATATGAATCACAGAGAAGAAAAGCTGTTGCAAACAATCAACAATATCGTGATATCTTTGGGGCAGTGAAGCCTGCAGAAAAAATATCTTCGAACTTTTATATGAATACAACAAAAACAACGTGCTCTTATGTACTTTTATTCATAACTGTTTTATCAACAGTACCCTAAGAAAAGCACATTTGTACAATCAGAATACATCTGTACATTATCATTTCGAAGCATAAAGAAATGTATATATTACAAATATGGAAAATCTTTCTGCACTGACGAATGCTCGAAATATGAGTGTAATTAACTGCGATACAATCGTGGATTTCAGATGAACGCCGAACAAATTACGACCTATGCAGGGAACAGTTCAAGTCGTAGGTGCGAGACTTTCTAACACGACAATGAACAGTTACAGATTCATGAAGAGTGACCGCTCGGGGCGTGCTTGTCTCAATTTGAAACAAATCTACCCGCTGGTCGATCAAATTTGTCAGACTAATTCATTACTACATTACTATGCACGTTACACCAAATCCTATTTATCCTGTGGAGATCGAGGCAACTGCATAGGAATAGGAATCACGGTCAATGATATAGTGACCCATTATATCTCCAAGGTTATCTCAGCTCACCGCTCTCGACATATATTGGCTATCTTCTTCAACTTTCCCGGTTGTTACAAGGGTCGAAAGTTGAATGGAAGTGCCTTCTTATGTTGGCCGAATTTTTTCACACTCTGCTGACACGTGTCCAAAGTTGGTTTAGTTATTACTCAGAAGAAGGACGTTGTTTCTTCACGTTGGTATTTTTATTCAAATTGACAATCATTCAACCACAATTATTCTCAGCCTCTCGAATGAAAATACAACACTGAGTCGATACGAGCTCGAAAAAATATCTATGTATCCCTCATTTAATAGAGAATTTCGATTTACCAAAATGCACTCAAATATCTCAAAGAAAGTGTATATGACTCTTTGGTTTGAATAAAAGACAGAGGTTGAGCCTGTATATAATTTCATACGTTTATTTCAGTCCCTTGAAGAATTTAGAATTAGTTAGTAATTGGAGAAAAAATTATTTGCTTCAAAAAGCTGAAGATCCAGAAATTTCACAACTAGATTTCTTATACAACTGGACAAGCTAATCAACTGTCAGAGTACACCAAGAAGGCAAACCATATCATAACTTTGACATGGACAAGAAAGACCAACCTAATAGAAGCATCCTGAGTACTACTAAAATTTTTTTGGGTATCTTTCATTGCGTGACAACTTTCAACTTTGTTTCCGAAGAAGTAGTTTTTATCAGCAACAGACCGATTTTCTCTGATAATCATGATGAATAAGAAAGTGTTCATTCAAAAATTG
The DNA here is from genome assembly GCA_951802165.1 of Adalia decempunctata. Classification (NCBI taxonomy): domain Eukaryota; kingdom Metazoa; phylum Arthropoda; class Insecta; order Coleoptera; family Coccinellidae; genus Adalia; species Adalia decempunctata. The sequence goes on along the minus strand of OX637704.1, from coordinate 6,715,649 downwards.
TTGATGCCGTATCGAATTTCTAGCCGAGAATTTTTCCCGCAATTTGGTCTTACCTGTTGCACGACCTGCAGCTGTACCAAATCACGATAAGAGCCAAGAGGAAGAGATCCGAACAACTCAGTTCACATATTTGAGGTAGGGAAAGTGTCATTAGTCAAAACTGACATAACAATCGCGGATAGCGGCACGGAAACGTTTCTTGTTTATATCATACACGTGGTTTTATTTGAATTGGGTGCGATGTGCGAGTGCGCCGCTATTCTGGCGACAACCAGTGACAATCTGATGTCTGTTGTCCTACGGATTCGGAATAGAGACTGAATTCCGCTGAGCTCGCGGTTTGTCGCACTGTCACAGAAGGCGTGCAGGCTTTCACTTGTCATTGCGCACTGTTTCGGATGGGACGATACTATTCACTTTGATAGTCAGTAAATAGGTGCTGCTAATCCACCTGCTTAATTTATACCAGGTCATTTAGGACTCTGAACGCCGGCATGCACAGAGCCACACCGACATCTTTGCCCATTTCGATGCATTTCCCAAGCGCCCAATGTTTCTTTAACTGATTAGAATTCCTTCCAGAATAAGAGATGTATCCTTCAGAGACTCAAACCATCAGCATCACTATGGAAGAGCCCATTAAGCTGGTATTGGTCAGATACCTGTCCCATCACTGGACATGGGTCAGAACCTTCTTGTGGTATAGGGAAATGCACCTATAAGAATGAGTTTCTGGGAGAAGTAGAAAACTGAAAGGGTAACACTCTGGCAGAATCTCCCAGGAATGGATCACTGCAAAAAGTTCCTTCGGAACTTTGAAACTGCAACATCAAAAAGGTATCTGGGTCTCAGTGAGATCTAGTAACTTGGTGGAATTCAACGCAAGCAAAACGCAAGCATGTCTTTTCTCTAGAAAAGCCGATCTTACTGTGCCTAGCATAGAATTGTCGGGAGTGACCATATACCATTGAAGTCATCCATTTCGATGCTTGGTATTACTGAGATCACGTGAGATCCATTGCTAAAAGTGCATCCCAAAAACTTGGTTTTCTGTTTCGTGCCAGGAGCTATTTCACCTCAGGTCAGCTGCTTATGATCTATAAGGCACAGATTCGACCTGTCCTGGAATACTATTCTCATATTTGGAGTGCTGCACTTAAACAAACCCTAAAACTCTTGGATTCTCTACACAAAAGGACAATTCGTCTCGTCGGTGATTCCTCGCTTTCAAACTCGCTCACTTCTCTAGAACACCGTAGAAGAGTAGGAGATCTGTCTCTATTTTATAGATATTTCCATGGGAGATGCTCTTCTGAATTATCAGCAATCGTTCCCCCTCTGGCAGTCTCTTCGAGACTAACCCGTCAAGTTAAGTCTTCACATCCTTCGTGGTCACTTTGGAAACCTGCAGAACATCTCTCTTCAAAGACTCGTTCATCCAACAAACAGCGAGGCTTTGGAACACATTGCCTATGGAGGTGTTCCCCGAGACATATAACCTCCAGAAATTCAAGAACGCCGATTTCTACCTGCTTGTCCTTGGTTCTCACGATGTTCTCTGAACATTACAGGATATTTTGGGATCGATTAAATAAGCTTAACAAAGAAGACTGACCTCGCATTATCCAGAACCCCAATATACCTCGATACATATGGCAGAGTTATCCTCTTGTAGGCTGCCAAAATCGAGAAGTTCATTTCCAGAACATTTTCTGGACACATAAGAGTTCAAGACACAAGTGCTTTTCTGGTTATCTGAGTTTATGTGTCAATGGCATCAAACAAAGAGTCTGGTGCCGTTGACTGCTTTGGACCCAACGTGTTATGATGAAATGTGAAAAAATGGCTCAAGAAAAAGAAGAACTACCTGAAATGCCAATTTTTGGAGGATAGGATCTCTCTTGGACGCCCTTCAGGAAAATCAGATGATCAATTAGTGGTGATTACGGAGATCGAGCGTGTGAATGTGCATAATTGGAATTCCAGATAAGAGTAAGTCGGATAGGTCAGGTTAGAGGCGATGGAACTAACATACATGAAAGCGAAGGTAGTTAGCACATTCTGATGAAAGCGATCTATCGAACTATCTCGCACATAATTCAACGGAATATAACCATTTCGCCTGAAAATGATTAACGACTGTGATTTTGTAGTTGGAATCGAACACACCTCGTTCATTTGTGATATAAACTGGCATTGTGTTTGAATAATAGAAACACGAGGAAATTAATTCTTGCAACATTCTCATTGTTGATCACAACGTCATTGTGATGGTTTCAGAATACCACACAAACAGAGAAGGCCACTATCGTTCAACAGAATCTAGAAAGCCATTATTGTATAAATAAATTCCGATGAACTGACCAAGATGCTATATTTCTTGCATCGCCTTTCTTGCATGTGGGTGAAGTCGGGAGTCCAGCACTCTCTGGTGGAACTTGACATCATTAGATACTTGCGAAAGTGAAATATGCCCAGGGCATCTCACGCATTACAGCCATTGTCTCTCTGTCTTTTTAATTCTTTCCTCTTCGATCATGCCTTGCCTCACATGCGATTAACAGAATTTCAACATTCGGAATGGCTTCTAATTCATATCCTCGAATGATTTCGATTTGATGAATTATGCGAATCAATTTCGTGCCAATAACCGATTTATCGTTGAGCAACCAAGACCATCGCTCATTCCGCAGACAATGCTGTAATTGGTTCAGGTAGACTTGATCAATTAATCGAGGAGATTCTTCGGAATAGTCACTGCAACATTACTCCTTGAAATTTTTTCCATTCGGCGGAATGTTGGCATAATCTCCTACTTTCACCCTTTAATAGCCATCAGGCAGGTTATTTCAAAACTGCTGGTTCGCCATGGAGAGAAAAATCATCGATTCAAGGGTGGAAGATGATGTGCAAAAGGGGTGAAATGAAAGTTGGTTATTCAAAAATAGGCCAAGCAATAAATGAAATGAGAGGCGGGAAATGTGTTCAAAATCTCACCGAAGGTTGCTTGGAACACCTCTCGGTGACATTTTCAACCCATACGATCGAATTCAAAGTAAGAATGATCTGATAAAGCAAAATAATCTGAAGATCTATAGGTAAATGATTGAGGAATACATTCTCCATATTTATAATCGATTATAATCAGTCATGGTTGAATTTCAAGGATAATCATAAGGATTCTAATTCAATCACGTAACGAACAGCTTAGATAAAGATCAGTGTTGATTGGAAGATTTCTTATTGACTTTATTAACACTGTTCCATCGAGAATCAAGAGTTGACTTCTCCCTTGTTCGAAGTCAGGAATCATATCGGCAATATTTTCGAAGGACAAAAATGAATACGATTATTTATTGCGTGCTCTAGCTGGACATGACTGTATATGTACATTCGACGAGATCATTAAACTACAGGATGCAACGGAATGACTAATAAAGTGCAATCGTTTGAAATGCATACATAGGTTAATGGTGCTGCAGTAGAGAAAGTACTGCAATATAGGTACCGCTCAATTTTTTCACTATAAACATTTTATCGTTCCAACAGATGCTGTATCTGTATCCTCTACCGGCCCTCTACGATCAGGAAGCGGTCAACATTGTCCCCTCGTAATCATTCATAACTGTTAAGTGTCACTACAAGAATACATTGATATAAAGCTATATTTCATTCCCCCAGCCGGCGTTCTCACAGTGGTTCCTTCAGATGCCTCGAGCCAATATTTTTCCGACAGTTGAGTCATGTCATTTTAGAATTTCCTTAACTACCTCATATCCTCAAAAAACTGATTGGTCAAATTGACAATTTAAAAATGTTTGCCAAGACAACATCTACACTTCGATGGCTTATCTATATAGACACACTGAGTGTTCTTAAAGCAGGAGGTAGAACTCAACAAAACCATTCCACGAAACTCTAAATGTAAAAAAGACTACCACCATTGTCATGTATAATGTCGTTTGGGGCAGAATGTTTAACAAGTTGCTGACCACTGTATAAATGAAAATACACTACGCAACAAAATTAACGCACATTCTGAAAATCTCAATTTTAATGAAAGTTAACTCTACATTGACTTTAAGTATAACTTATTTTTTATGTTCTCTGGGGAAGGTTTTGAACGAAACAAGACACATTAAATGGAAGAAAAATTCAGGATTTCACCGAATCTTATGTGAAAGAAGAGAAATGAACAATTTTCAAAATACTGAAATGCTGATAAGTGATTTAATACTTGGTATTTCCACCCCTTGCGTTAATTACAGCTCGGCAACGACGGTTCATTTCATACTCAAAATGAGTGATCTTAAAATGTTCTGATCTAATCCTTCCCAGATTTCTCCGAGTTGGATTCCGAAGTCATTAAGAGTAGCTGGATGATTTTCTGGACTTATCAGCCTTCTATTGAAGTTGTTCCAAACCTGCTCAATCGGATTGTGATCTGAACTTCTTGGAGTTGAAGTTGCAAAAACCCATCGTATAATGAACTTGATAATCAACAAATATTACACAGAAGCCCATAACCTTCCACAATCAAGTCCTAGGGCTAAACAAACCAGAAAACACATCAAAGGACCTTATATAAAGGAATGATCAGTTTCCAGACCAAGAAATGAATATTCCCGTTCCATCCTTGAAGATAATGGATACTTGCAACTGCCCTTTGCGAGTAAGTCACACCTCGTGTGGACCCAGCTGAATGAGACCCCAAAATAGAGGTTCCTTGGAGTCAGGTGCAATAGCTGTTGAAATGTTAATCACACACATTGTGTTACATTCTATGTAGATTATACGAGCAATCAAAGTGTCCAACAGCTATTGCGGAAAAGATTCGATGTTAGAGGAGTATATGGTATAATTAATTGACTCGATGTGGGCATAAGACTACTGTGATTAATTGCAGATATTTCATTCCGTGACTTTCTAGATAGACAACTACATCAATAGGTCACAGTTGTGAGTGAGCTCGGGCCAAACCCATTCCTATCAAACAATGGACAGTCTCACGGTTTTTGTTCCTCAGCTCGTTCTCTTGCTTTTCGAAATATCGAGAAAACATTTACTTCAATTTTGATGCATCAGGAAAGAGACTTCAATGGACACTACAACAGAAAGATGCGAATAGTATTTTGAAGGTATGAATCTTAAAAAACCCCTTCAACGGAGACTAAGTATGGGTAGTACTTGTGGACCTTTTTTGAATATCTTCAACCCTCAGGTTTTTCTCTGGTATTTCTCTCAATCACGCGACATCGAATGTCTAACAGGTAATGTTCAACGTATTCATGCAAACCGGAAATTAAACAATTTCCTACATTGGACGGAAGTTTCCACTAGATTGACACATGTTTTAACAGGTGATAAAAATATTGCATGATACAACGATCGTTGACGGAAACGGTAATTAATTGGGCAAAAGATCTGAACAAATTGGTTTATACTTGCTATCTTTCTGATCGAATGAACACGAGAACGGAACGTTGTTAAAGGGAGTTTTAATGAATTTTATGCTTATTAAATCAGCACTGTATAGGCAATCTAGGAGAATTTACGCATTTTTGAACCGTAATAGTGTCTCTGTTCAACATTTCTTCTTATACTTGATTGATTGATTTGCTGACGAACAAGAGATCGGGTTAGCGCTTGGCCTCCCTGTGACACTGCGACCAACTTGGGTCTATTGTAGCACTCTTTCGTCAGTGGTTCCTCAGGAGAATAGGTTCGTGTCCTTTATCAGGTTCAGTATCCTGTTTATGAGTTTTTTCGGATTCATTCCCGTTTCCGGATTGATTTCTACGAAGATTCTGTGGCGCCTTCTTCCCAGGGCGTCGCATTCAAAAATTATGTGAGAGGCAGTTTCTTCCTCTTCACCGCAGAGTCTGCAATCCACGGGTTCTCCAAGTATTCCTATGGTGTTCAGATGTTTTCTAAGGCCGCAGTGTCCCGTCAGTAGACCTACTGTTATACGTGCCTTTGTTCTGTTTAGATTCAGAAAGACAGCCGTCAAGGTTTGGCTTGTGTGTCCTACCATGACTTTGCTGTGTGTTTGCCCGTCGCTCTATTCCCAGTGTTGTCGGTGTCTTTGTTTTATCCACTCCTCAATCAGGGTCCTGCATCGGTTTTTGCTGATTCCAAGCACAGGTTCTGGCCCTGTGAATGGCGTTTCAGATGCTTGTCTTGCTAACTGGTCTGCTTTTTCGTTGCCCGCTATTCCCTTGTGACCTGGCACCCACATCAGAGTGACCTTGTTGTGTTTTGCCAGCTCCAGAGGGTCCTGGAGGCATACCAAGACGAGTCTAGACTTTATCTGTGTCGTGTTGAGAGCTTCGATGGCGCTCTGGCTGTCAGAGAGAATGTGGATGTGTTTTCTTTGGTAGCCACTTTCCAGGTTCTTCTGTATGCATGCCCTAATGACATGTGTTTCAGCTTGAAATATCTTGGCGTGTTTGCCGAGAGGTATTATGTAGTCCCTTCTTGGCCTCACTCCGTGTATTCCCGCTCCTGTCCCTTCATCTGTCTTAGAACCATCTGTGTACCAGACTATTTCTGCAGATGATTGTGATTCTATACTCGAGTCCCATCTGTTCCAGTCGAGCTGTGTTTTGAATGGTTTTTCGAATGAGTATAGAGGTTGCATGTAGTCTGATATCATAACAAGCTCGGCTACGTCAGCTACATGAGTGATTCTGGTGTGCCCAGTTGTGCTGGTTCTCCAGTTTTTTGTTTGGATCAGTCTGTATGCACCCATCCTGGCCTCTTCCGTGACATGTATGTCAAGGGGTGAGAGGTTAAGGATGACCTCCATAGCAGCTGTTGGAGTGCTATTCATTGCACCCGTGATGCAGAGACAGGCAAGCCTTTGGATTTTTCCAAGGTTGGTTTTTGCCTGTCTTTGATTTGTTTTTGGCCACCACAGGAGTGAGCCATAAGTGATTCTGGGTCTTATTACCGCTGTGTAAAGCCAGTGCATGGCTTTCGGTTCGAGTCCCTAAGTTTTTCCAAAAGCTCTCCTGCACATCATAAGTGTCGTTTTACTTTTGTTGGTTACATGATGTATATGCGGGTTCCAGGTTAGTTTCTTATCGACTCTTATACTCTTATACTTAGTTAAGTAAGAAAGGGGTTACAGTTCACTGCGACCTTAAGGTCTATTGTGCCCCCTAACATAGCTGCTCTCACCACGCCCTTCAGTCTTCACATCTCGCCTTCAAGATCCAGAGATCCAATAAAATACAATATCTGGAAAGGTTTCAACGAGGCTAGTTCCCCACTCCTGCAAGTTTCTTCCCCAAAGGTTTCTTTCCTTTGTGTTGCAATGGCAAGGCTTTCCGTGACTAGGCTTATACGAGTTTCTTTCTCCTCCCCACAAAATTTACAATCTTCTGTGTCCTATAAACCCATTCTCACCAGAGGCTTCTTGAGGCGACAATGTCCTTTAAGAAAACCGGTGAGGAGGGATATGTTCTTGAGAGATTACGCCAGAGTGTTTTCCTTTCGATTTTCTCCTTCTCCTGAAACTTTTTATAGGTGCATTTCCTTATACCACAGAAAGATTCTGGGCCAGTGACTGGCAAGCATATTGTCTTCTTCGTCTCCTTTGTTTGCAGAATCCAGATTAGAGAGACCTTATTCTTCTTGCCCACCTCATTGAGTTTTCTCTGGCATTCCCAAATCAACTTTGAGTAGATGACATAGGAGCTCAATGCTTCAATAGCGGCTTGACTATCGGAGTGAATGGTTACATCGCATTTCTGATGGTTTGTTTCTAGGTTATTGCCTACCTCATTGAGTGTTCTCAAGCAAACCCAAATCAACTTCGAGTTGATTTGGAGATTTCCTCTAAACGACTCCACGAAAATCAAGAGATCTTGTAGGCCATTCAATAGGACTTCCCCTTTACTCGGGCAAACTATGACCTTCAGGAAGTTATGGAAAGGTTATCCTCACGAAAGCAATGTCTGAAAGAGTCGAGAAGACACAATACTGAGAGAATTAGATCTTGGTGCCAGATGGTGATCCGTTTGTTCCTGGAAAACGGGATATGATTTACCTATTAGTTTTATGAATTCTTTGAAATGAAACATGGTCCTTCGAGCTCCATAAAACCGACAGAGTCTGGGCCAGAAATGCGCATAACTACGTGATTCGAAATCAAACCGAAACTGCCATCAATTTTAGGCGAACAAAGGGTGTAGCCCACATTCGTGTTATGTCAGATTTCGAATCTGATGATCTGTTTCACAACGGGGTGACTTTCAATCTCTAAACCAAAAACCTGTAATTACGGACAACGTTCACAAAAAGCTCGTACGGCGGAGGTCCGTAATGTTCGCTATCAAAGCTCCAGTCAAAAGGAACTAAAATGAGCATGTTTGCCCTTTGACGTGAAAAGAATCAGGGTTTTACATTTGCATTCATTGAAAATTCGACTTTTCTATGTCCGTGAAAGCCAGATATTTCAATTACGCAAATGGACATTTTAACATATGCTATCCATATTAGCTGAGAACCTTTCCGGTTAACTTACGAATGATTTACTTAATTTTCTGAATGCGGGATCAGATTGGAATTAAAGATTTCGGCACTCTCTCAAATGAACAGCCGGTCGGAAATCCGGCAAATGGAAGTAGCCGATGATATTCGACAATTTCATCCGAATCTCTTCCACTTCCCTCGGATGGAAAGCCTACCCGAACGCAGCCAGGTAGGTCACTTGAATGTCAACGCCTCGGACCTCAATGCTTCGAAGAATAGGTCGATATTTCGTTGAAAAGGACTTTTATATCTGAATGAGTTGCATTGGGAAGCAGTTTTCGTTTAAAAAAAACCGGTCACCGAACCCATCTTATTATCGTTGAACGAACAATGACTGGTGCCATCTACGTAGAAAACATCATTGAACCGATCATTGTTCCTCTGCTCAACGAATTTGGGAATAATTTCATTTATCAGGATGATAATATCCCACCACACCGTACACGAAGGGTTCAAAACATTCCTAAAGAGAACAATATCCAGAGAATGAACTGGCCAGCCAACTCACCGGACATGAATCCAATTGAGCACGTATGTAGTTACTTAGGGAGAGCAATATCCAATCGCCAAAACCCACTTTCAACTTTTCAGGAATTGAGTTTAGCCCTTCAGTGTATTGATGAAATAATAACCGTGTAGTGACGGGTTTAAATACCAAGAGGATATTGTTTAGATAGAAACATGGCCACAGATTATGTTGTATCATTTTATTTTTCATTAGTTTCAATTCAATACGTGGTTTTCATCTACATCCTCATTAAAATTCGAATTTTGATTTTCATCGACATTCATTTTTAATATAACACCGATAACAATAAATTTTTAAAAGAAAGTGTGCGTATGAAATGTGAAATTTCATGATTCTTCCCACATTATTACATATCTCTACATCGAACTTTTTTCCATCAAAGGGATTTTAGTCTTGACGAAGTTGATAAACATTCTGACAACATTGATAACCGTTCATATTTTTCAAGTTAATATTTTTGCATGAATTCATGAGTCGGCTACGATGTAACTTTTATACCAGGAGAAATATTGAATAAGTTGTGATTGAGGAATATGCACCATGAATAGAGTAAACAATCAACCAACATTCAGTTCATTCGAAATATCGAAGATATGAACAGAAAACAGTTTTTTTCATGGATTTTCGACATCCTTCAATAATGACTTGATTAGGGGATGCCTAGGCGTATTGTGCTGCTGATTGAAATCAGAGATGGTAATACGGACTCATGAATTTGAATTCAGTTGTGGAATAAATAAAATTAATCAAAAAAGAATAATCGAGAAATTTAGATTTTTTTCTCATTTTTCCTATTTTGTCTCATCCAGCGTTGAGGAAAGAGTAACAAACAAAAATTTCCCATCAAATATATTGCATTTGAAATAGAGGAAAATATTCATCTCATTTCCAGAACACAGATTGTTCATTTCTTGAGAAAACTAGAGGGGCCAATACTTTTGACGATGTGTTTACGTACTATATTTCTGCATTCACATCGAAATTAGGGGATGAATTATTGTAGAAGATGAAATTTCCTACAGGAGATCTGAGCGAATGCATTCACTATGGCATTCGAGCTGGAATTTTGAAGTATTATAAGAATTAAATTTTTATCTGGCGCATTCGCCATTTTGTAACAAACTTTTCTTATTATCGTCATAGTGGAATTATGTGGTAATATGAGAAGAACCAGCTTTGATTATAGTTAATCGTTGAATATCTGATTAAACATTCAGAAAATTTACTTTCGACCAAATGAGGGGGTTATCTCTCCAAGAGATTTGTTTACTGTCAACAAAAATCGGAATACTTTCATTCTTCTTATTGCCTATTTTTTCATTCTGCAATTTTTTTCACCAGAGAAAAATAAGCTCATAATTTTGCCCTGGAACATTTGATACTCAACCTAGACATATTTCATAACTTCTTTTGGGAGAAATATCCTCACCTCGATGTAGTTAATAATTTTTTAACAATATCTGGGTGACTATTTTAGTCTATGCGAAAAACTTAGGAGTCTTCAGCCTTCAAAATAGGAAACGTATACCGCCAGATGGCAGTGCAGTGCATTAATTTTTATTCATTGGATTATTCAGCTTAATAGAACAAATGTTAGGGCGCAGGGAATATTAACGAAATCCTACACTGAACTAGATCTCACACTGACTGTATAATACACTAATTTAAAAGAAATTCAATTCCATGTAAGAATCCACAATTGTAAGAAACAATTAATTTTCACTAATCGACTGCTAATAAAATCCTTAATAAAATGTCTTTGGTAAAAATGGATATTTATCATTTCGAATAGAAAAATTCAAGGAAATAAATTTCGCGAATACAACACATTGTTGTAATATTATTTACAAAAAAATGGTTAATGTTGTAAGAAAAAGGAGATAGACATTTGATTAACTAAATGATAGACTTCAATACTGAAATGAAAAAACACAAAAATATTTGTTCGTTTTGATAGTGGAAATGTTGAAAAATTACCAAAAATGATGGGGAATATCCTTTTCATTCATTTAATACTGATGAAATATTTTTTTATTGTTTTTATCTTTATACACTGATACATCCCTTCATCAATCAGAAAAAAATAACTCGTTACTGATCCCCTTTTTTTCAGGGACGTAGACCCTTAAGGAGATATGCGAATGGATTGAGTTGAGTCTTGAATATATTCCCTCGACCAGGATACGAATTCAGAAAGGAATATTGAGCATATTGCCTCAACGGCCGCAAGTTTGCCACTCCTCACACCCAAGCAAGATATAAATGAACGAATCGTGACGGCAACTAATTGTGGCTTTTCCATATCAAAAGTATCGAAATCTCCGCTATCGCGAATGAGTTTAGTAGGCTGTAAAATATATTAATTAGGAAAAAAATTAATGGCCGTTCTCAACCGAACCATTTTATTATCACTGTTTTATTGCACTGTATTACTGTGACAACTCCACTCTGTGAGCAACGAGATTACCGAGTTATATCTCGAACTCCCCATCGCTTGGAATGTCACACATTTAATTGATGTAAAATACCCACTTCGTAGTTTCTTTACGCCGTAGATTACAGGTCATGTACCTAATCTAAATAGCATGAACATTTGCTTTTAACGCTCACGACTAGAAATCTCTCAGATGTAACGACATTACAACAGGGATTCTTGAATCAAAAAGATGCCAACACTAAATTGGCTCCATCTGAAGCCATGTATTTTAAACGTTATTTCAGGTCGAAATTACTCTTCATTTGAATTCGTTTCTTTTTCTCCGGGCTTATTGGAATGATGAGATGCTGCATGCAGAAAACTCAAATAACTCGACGTGACAAAAAAAACAAGAGGATATTGCTTAAAAGTAGTTTTCAGAAAGAAAAAAAAAAGGAATCGATATAAACATTTTCCCTCATTTCAAAGTGAAAACAAATAAGTGCCATCTCCACTTGAAAACAAGCCATTAAATGTTCACTAATAAGGTGTTATAGAGTTCGTTTCCTGACATTTTCGAGACGGCAGAGTTGATATCGGATGCAAGAACGGCTCTTATCGGTGAGGGCACTAATCCATTATGAGATTGGCACAATCATTAGCGAAAAAATACCCGCTTATGTCATGTTTGCCGTCCGACAGATTATTTCGACCCCAAAAGTAATGGAATCCCTCGGAATCTGATTTATTGGTTCTATAACGAGTGGATTGCGTTACCATGCTCTGAAAATATCTGGAATGGATTGCGTTTCATATAATGAGGAATATCTATGACAATAATGATAGCCGTAAATGAAGCCGCTAGCATTTTTGCTGAGCCTGCGCCCTTTTTTACCTCTAATTACATATTGGTCTAATCGAACGAAATCATCGAATTCTCAACATATACAGGCAGTGAAAGATTTTCAACTGGTTGAGTACAATTGAAGAAGTATACAGAAATCCCGAAATTAGAACTTTAAAACGTTGGAGACATCATGGGTGGTCTCAAAGTAATAAAATGCAACATTGTTGACACCCCTTCACAATGAGCATCATATTTAAATATGCCAGACTTTTCTTTACTCCAGTTATTCAAATATGAAGTTGCCTTTAGGGTTCATTTTGCCCAATTATTTGTAATATTCTAATATCCAGTCGATAATGGTCTTCACTTCTATGTAGAAAGTATAACGTTGCGTGTATATCTGGAAGAAGAATGACTATAACCTAACATTTTCAAAATATACGCGATTTCATGGCCAAAACGTATACTTTATAAAAGTGAATGGACAATAGTTGTTAATGATTTCTATGTTGCTGTTCTATAAGATTTGATAATGGTTTTATTTTTAAAGTGTCTAGGATTTGGATTATCTCCAAACCTACTTTTGAAAAAATATTCTCATTTGAACGAATTCCAGGAGAAGATTAGATTGGCTCTGTCACTGAGATAATTTCTCATCGACTGTTTCAGATATTGACAGAGAAAACCCAAATCTTTCAAAATATGATGAGAAGATACTATCAATGAGAATCAAAATGAGCATTATTCAAATGCAGACTTATCATACAGGCATATAATTTCGAATGGGCAGTTTCCACATGTCCTATGGGCAATTAGAGCATAGTAAGCATATCAATGGCAAAATCGTGACTTCTAGTGCAGAAATGAATTGCCCCGTGTGAAAACGTCACATTCCATTTCCAGCAAATGGTATATTGCTGCTGATTGTTGATTTATGCTTTCTTGATATCGATATATTGACCAGTGTGGGAAAGCATTTAATGCTCCATAAATTCAGCAAATTGAAATATCAACATTAGATTGAAATTATGCAGCTCCTCTGAATCCAATAAAGCTCGCAAGGATTTTTTATTCGTCCATTTGCTCCAATAATAAAATTGTTCTTTTATTTTCTAACATTTTTTTAGGCTATTAATTAATCTCAATTTTGGCCAAAATACTAATCTTGAAGTCGTTTCCGATTGTGACAATGTGAAGGAAACAACAAAAGTTATTCCTACGATATCTCATTGACATGAAGGTATACAAGATGTCCCATGCTGGTCAATTTTAAATTGAAAGGGAACCGAATGCCATCTTTTTTTAAAAGTTGTTCCTGATCCCATCAAGAAAAAGTCAAAGAATCTATCATGTTCATCAAATTGTGAAAAACAATATAAATCCAGAAAAAATATTTGCTCGAAAATAAAACGAAGAGGATCTGCAACCACATTCACAGTTTTGTCAAATTCAGTTGGGCATTGCAAAAAAAATATACTGCTCCACAAGAGTTAGGGATATCGTATTCAATCGTTTTTAAAAGTATGTAATCTTCGAGAAAATCGCTGTAAAATCATTTAAAATTCAATAACAGTTTGAATCGATCCAATAAAAATCAGTATGAGACATTTCGTCAATCTGGTCGCCTTTTTCCTGAAGTTTGGTTCGTTGCATATGCTTCATGAATGTTCTTATTTTGAAATACTGAGGCTAAAAGGGCTATCAGAATGCTACAGGGTGGCCTAACTCAGGTTGTTGTAGCGTCAAGGCTCCAAGTCAGCCAAAGTGTGATATCTCGACTTTGGAATAGGTTCAGGGAGACAGGTTTCGTGTTGGAAAGACCAAGGCTTGTGGGCGACGAAAAACAACACATGCTCAGGATCGTTTCATCACCGTTCGGCGAGAAGAAACCCTACATCTACGTGAAGAATGCTACGGAATACTCTTCAAAATGCAAATGGGGTCCAAGTTTCCATCGAAACCATCAGACGACGTTTGAGAGAGATGAATCTAGGTTCTAGACGTCCATTAAGAGGAGTTCCATTAACACGTGACCATAAGCGTCAAAGACTAGAATGGGCAATATAAATTGGAACGATCAATGGCGTAGTGTCCTTTTCACTGATGAATCCAGATATGGACGATTTTCAGATTCTAGAAGAATAAGATTATGAACAATCCCACGCATACTCCGTAATCGTCGCTATGTCCAAGAAGTCCATCCATTCCGAGGAGGTAGTGTAGTGGTATGGGCCGGGATATGTTTCAACGGGCGCACAGATCTACACATTTGTCCTGGGAATATGACCGCCTTACAATATAGGGAGCATGTCATTGACAATGTTGTGCCAAATTTTCACAATTCCAATATTGGAACTTCTCAATTTCTAGACGATAACGCTAGACCGCACCGTGCAGCCATAGTTGAGAATACGCGCGAGGAGCATTTACTAATACCTCCGCACTCACCAGATTTGAATTGCATATAACATGCATGGGACATGCTCCAAAGAAGATCAGATAATCATCAACCTACCCCAGAATCCTTAAATGATCTGAGAGAGCTTCTCTCCCGTTTATGGAACCAAAGAAATGTTCAACAACCTCGTGTGTAGTATACAAAGAAGATGTCAAGCTGTTATTGATGCCCGTGGAGGCCATACATTGTATTGATAGTCTTAAAATGCTTGAATTCTCTGGGAATAAAATTTCGTTAATTTACTCGAATTTTCTTAACCACCCTGTATACGCTGCAGACCTACAGGCTAAAATCAATTTGCGACTCGAAATCATATTAATATGAATTTCAAAAATCTTATTTTAACTATATTTTTTTGCAATTCAAGTCAATATCCCTAACTCAATTGGAGCAGTTTATACCAATCGAAGGAAATGGTAATTTTCATCATTTTCTTCCACGTGGATAATTCCCACCTATATTAACAATTCGATGATTCGATGCGTGGATCAGGCCAGTGTTACTTGGTCACGCTAGACGAAGAACTATGTGGAGATATATAATAATACCTCATCTTCGATATTAATCGATTTCCATAACGATCTAGGAACCAATTATATCGTCGTGGAGAAAGGACTTCGG
Organism: Adalia decempunctata; assembly: GCA_951802165.1. Taxonomy (NCBI): domain Eukaryota; kingdom Metazoa; phylum Arthropoda; class Insecta; order Coleoptera; family Coccinellidae; genus Adalia; species Adalia decempunctata. The sequence continues at coordinate 6,700,240 of OX637704.1, read as the reverse complement.
TATCGCGGATGTGATTTTAATGTACACGGTTCCATCCCATAGACTTTTATAAATTCACACTCTTACTTGGACATAACCGCTAGCCAACATTGCGTGTACTGATAATGCTGAGATATCTCAGCCAGGGGCGTAGGAATTCATTAGCTCTTGGTTTCTCTCTCGGTATTTTTTAAGCTGAGAACAGTGACGTCAAAGAAGATAAGGAAGGCGATACTGTCTCACAAAAGACTCAAAGTACACAAGAAGAAAATGAAATGGGAGCAAGACCTAAAAGGGAAGACGAAGAGAAACGAAAAGAAAATGAAGAAAAAAGGAATCCACAGAGAGATAGGGAAGATGAAGACAGAAAAAGACAAGAACAAGAAATGAGCAGAACGGAAAACCGGGAAAATAAAGAGAGAGAAAAGCACAGAAAGAAAGGAGAGGAGAAAAGAAGGGAACAAAGGTATAAAGAAAAATCGGAGAGAATTGAAGAAGGACGTAGAAAAGAGGAGGATGAAGCAAGAAAACGAGAAGAAGAAGAATGGCGACGGAGGAAAAACGAAGACAAAAATAGGCAGAAACAAGAAGATGTAGAATAAGAATTTTAAAACAGTTAATTGTACTATAGTTATGAATTGATAATTAGGGGAGAATGTTGAGTATTTAATTATTCAATTCATATAGAATAAGCAAGTTACCTAAGATAGGATATATTGACAGTTTGTAATTAATATAAAATATAGAAGCGTCAAAACGTGTACGAGGTTTTCTTAAAATAAAAAGGTATAAATTTAATATAACAACATTCCAGAATAAGCAGACAACAAAGCTATTCTTCCACACTTTCGGCTAAAGCAATATATTCTTGGCTGTTCTTGAGCGACGTGCACGGGTTTTATTCTTCACTCTCGTCCCAACAGCTCAAATTTTCCACCAATTTCAGTATTGCGGTTCAACAAGGTGATTCACGACGACCCAAAAATGTTCAGAGTTTTACGAATCGTCTCTGCCAAATTTTCACCATTTCTATAGTGAATTTTAATCATTTCAATGCGTTGTTGAAGCTTGTATCGCTCCATTTTTGTAATGGCGTAGTTTATACTTGTCAAATGTCAAACAATGACAGATATTCAAAATAACACTTCTTATTGGAAAACCCTTTACACAATGATCGCTAAGGCTGGAACTAGACCGATCAGACCATCACACTGATTGTGAGAGCAGCTTTCTCGTCTACGCCTATGCCGTGGTGTGATGAGTTCCTTCGAAAAGTCCAGTGTCCAGCTATGCGTGTCCGAGTATCGCCTCTTGTCGGTGGCTGGTATACAGGATAAGAAAGCAGCTAGTCACCGAAACCGTTTGCTGTTACGATCCACGCTTCGCCGGGACTTTCAAAGCAGGATTGCGAGGCTAAATTCCGACAAAAGACAACCTCCTAACCGCTCATATGTCAGATCAGTATTCAGATAATTTCCTATTCGTATCGCGCTCGGCCGTTTCAACTTCGACAAGAATCGATCTTCGGAAGGAAGGGTTTTTCGATGTTAACTGCAGGAGAGGACGTTGAAGAAGATGTATGGTCGCGATCCGGCCACGCAGATTCACAGGAAGATAGTTGGTACTCGGGAATAAAACTTTGTGTACAGGGTGTTCCGTTTTCCAACAAAAACCGTGTTGTATATAAAGGTCTAAAGTTTCAAAAGGAAGAAGAATATTTTCCTCCACAACAATTCCCAATATTTCTGTAACAGTTTCTTCAAACTGAAAAATGCGAATCTACCTACAAGTAGGAATGAATCAAGAGTCGGATTGTCTGGTCCTCTCTGAACAACTACGTCTCATCTGCGAGAAAAACTTCAGTACAATGCTTTGCAAAAGAGAGAACTGAGGACGGTGTGGTGAGAACAACTCTGTTAGGGACACAGTAGACCGTAAGGTCGTAGTAAACCTTTACCCATTTCTAACTATAACTATATTAAATTAGTAAACTTTATTTGAGTCAGTAGTTGAAAATTAAAGAAACTCTCTTTTTTTCCTTCTTTCTCAAGCTTTGTTTAAGCCTTCTTCAAGAGACGATACAATATGTCAGAAGAATTCTGTATAACAACCCAGATAGATTACCAGAGATTGAAAGGGAAGAGAATCCACCAGAAAATGTGGCAAACAAAATTTATATAACCCTTCCAAATATGGAACCATTAACAAATAGACTTAAAGATATTTTACCAAAAGAAAAACTGAAATTTGCGATCAAAAATGTTAAATTATATGGTAAATTAAAAGATGAAACACCATTATTGAGGAATAGTGATATTATTTACAAAATTCCCTGTTCTCATTGTGAGTTAAAATGCATAGGGCAAACATCAACAACTCTGCAACAACGCATCACTCTTCATAAAAGTAATATCAAACTGAGGAAAGATCATTGTGCGTTAGCCAAACACTGTATCGTATTCAAAAATTCACAATTAAAATACCTTCTGAAATGGTATTTGTTCAGAAAATAACTAAATTTTAATGCAAACTTGTGAAGAGGAAGAGCATTCATAGATTTTCCTTTTATTTCACTATATGTCTTGAAAAGTTATTGACAATTTCAAAACGTTTGACTGTTCTTTCAGCATTTTAAAGAAGAATATGTACCTTTTTTGCCTCATACAGTTACAACTACATTCAAACAATCTCAACTTCGTAAGTTGTATACGAATCAATTTCATCTTACCTTTCTGATTGACTGACATATTGTAGCGTCTCCTGGAGAAGGCTTAAATGAAGCAGAAAGCTTGAGAAAGAAGGAAAAAAGAGTTGCTTTAATTTTCGACTGCTGACCCAAATAATATACTAATTTTGAATAACATAAATATGGACTTGGCAATAATTCTTGAATGGGGATCTAATAACTTGGTGGAATTCGACGCAAACAAAACACAAGCATGTCTTTTCTCTAGAAAAGCCGATCTTGCTGTGCCCAGCATATAATTGTCGGGAGTGACCATACCATTGAAGTCATCCATTTCGATGCTTGGTATTACTGTCGGCAGTAACCTTTCTTGGGAGAATCACGTGAGATCCATTGCTAAAAGTGCATCTCAAAAACTGGGTTTTCTGTTTCGTGTCAGGAGCTACTTCACCTCAGGTCAGCTGCTCATGATCTATAAGGCACAGATTCGACCTGTCCTGGAATATTGTTCCCATATTTGGAGTGCTACACCTAAACAAATCCTGAAACTCTTGGATTCTGTACAAAAAAGGGCAATTCGTCTCGTCGGTGATGCCTCGCTTACAAACTCGCTCACTTCTCTAGAACACCATCTCTATTTTATAGATATTTAGATGGGCGATGCTCCTCTGAATTATCAGCGATCGTTCCCCTTTTGGCAGTCTCTTCGAGACTAACTCGTCAAGTTAAGTCTTCACATCCCTTCGTGGTCACTTTGGAGACCTGCAGAACATCTCTCTTCATAGACTCGTTCATCCAACGAACAGCGAGGCTTTGGAACACATTGCCTAGGGAGGTGTTCCTCGAGGCATATAACCTCCAGAAATTCAAGAAGAACACCAATTCCTACCTGCTTGCCCTTGGTTCTCACGATTTTCTCTGAACATTACAGGATATTCCTTTTCGTGAGAACCACAACATAAAAAAATACTCAGTCTACAAATCTCGAATTATAACTATATATATACAAGTAGGAATGAAAGGAAGAAGCCATGCCCATTCTTGCACGTTGTCTCGAATATGAATCTTCTGAGGAAAAGTCCTGAATACGGCTCTGGCAGCATCGAGGGGACAATTACAAATCATATCCACTTAAATCTTCTTAATATATGCGCCAAACCATCGGTGCGAGAAAATAATTGGGACAGGTATTTTGAAATTTATTACTAGAATGTGGTTCCGTTGCGAGAAGAAGTGAAGAACCATCTCTATACAACTGAATATTCGCACTATTCGCGTTGGAAATAAATTCTTTTCGCCTCTAATTTATTATTGCAATACCAGATTATTAGTCCTCAAAATGACCAGATCTGTTATATATGTAGCAAAAATTTCGAGTCGGACGGTCAGCGGCTACGCTATCCATCCTCCTTCGTCATGGCACTCTCTGGGCGATTCTGTTCGCTGGAAACCCCATAAAAATTCTGTATTGCACGTAACGAAGATTTCGTTGGCATATTTTGCAAATTCATTTGGATTTCCTCCTAAATGCGGAGAAATGTCACTTGAAGATCCAAACGCTTGAAAGAGTCCAGTATCGGTGGTGGGAGAACCAGCAAGCGCTTTCTCATCTATGTCTTCAGGGATGAAGGTCCTGCAACTGTTTCGGTCACTTCCATCCTGAGTCTGCCTCATGCCTAAAATCTGGTGCTGCGAGCGTGCCAATTTGCCGGCATCCATCTCCAGAGTTGCCGTTGGAGGAAGAGGTATAATCCGATATGGTAATGTTCAGCGAGTGATAGTTGGCGATGGTGTGACCTATCCTCTTGAAATATATATCTGGTGGGCGCATAATCGCGATCTGCGTCGAGATATGAACGAAATGAAGTGAAGTAATATTCCTTAAGGTGTCCTTTGACGAGCAGCCTTCAGGAGGAAATCCCAACACGCGATCCTTGCATCAGAGTCACGCGCTAGACAACCACACCCCTCCGCTCCTTGCCATGATTTCGATCGTTTACACGCTCTCGGATAATATTATCAAAACTTCACAATACGTTCATAACTGTGCATGTAGGGTCTGTCGACTTGCTGGACAAATTAAAAAACGATTATATTAGTATTTTTTTTTCGATGAATAGGTGCGCGCCTTTTGCTTCCTCCATCTACGAGAAATTTGCGAGTGATCTGAAAGTATTCTGAAATAGGAGAGTAATTCAAACAGTCTCATTTGGAAAAGCCTTTTTTGGGGCTTCTACGACTTGTAGTCTATGTGGTGTGAGGGGGAAGATCGAACTCGAAAATGCGACGTGGAAAAAATGAAATAAAAAATTTCTCGGAAAATATGATGTATATGAACGATCTTGGTATCAAATTGTAGGTTTTCAGGGACGCTGAATTCAATAAAAAAATACTCCGAGGCTCTATCTATCATAGTTTACATTTTAATCAGTCAAATGGCATTTTTTCGATTTTCAAATCGTCATAGCTCCCGCTCGTATCCACTTTTGGTTTGTATATAGTTAATCATCATTGTCCCAGGTATCCATCAGCATAATAAAATTGATTTCGAAAATCCCAACTTTTTGGGTTAAAAATACGTAAGGGGTAAGACCCACAAAAACACCATTCCTCATCAACACGAAATCCCAGGGAAATCTAGTGTTGACATTCGATCATGAAGTTCTTCAACCCATTCGAAGCTTTCAGAAAATCCATTTTGCGGACCCATAACACCTAAACTCTGCATGCTCTGAGCGTCTGAACAAAACTTGAAAATGAAAAATTGAAAACAAAAACTAAAAAATTCATGTCACAGAAGGACCATATAGACAAGTTTGGTATCAAAACATGGGTTTTCGGGGACGCTGAATTCAATAAAAAATACTCCGAGGCTCTATCTATCATAGTTTAGATTTTCACCTGTCAAATGGCATTTTTTCGATTTTCAAATCGTCATAGCTCCCGCTCCTGTGGTCGTATCCACTTTTGATTTGTATATTGTTGATTACCATTGTCCCAAGTATCTATCAGCATAATGAAATCGATTTCGAAAATCCCAACTTTTTGGGTGAAAAATACGTAAGGGGTAAGAACCCCCAAAAACACCATATTCGTCATCAACACGAAATCCCTGGGAGATCTAGGGTTGATATTCGATCGTGAAGTTCTTCGACCCATTTGAATCTTTCAGAATATTCATTTTGCTGACCCATAGCACCTAAACTCTGCATGCCCTAAGCGTCTGAACAAAACTCGAAAATGAAAAATTGAAAACAAAAAACTAAAAAAATTCATGTCAAAGAAGGACCATATGGACAAGTTTGGTATCAAAATATGGGTTTTCGGGGACGCTGAATTCAATAAAAAATACTCCGAGGCTCTATCTATCATAGTTTAGATTTTCACCTGTCAATTGGCATTTTTTCGATTTTCAAATCGTCATCGCTCCCGCTCCTGTGGTCGTATCCACTTTTGATTTGTATATTATTAATCACTATTGTCCCAAGTATCTATCAGCATAATAAAATCGATTTCGAAAATCCCAACTTTTTGGGTGAAAAATACGTAAGGGGTAAGACCCCCCAAAAACACCATATTCGTCATCAACACGAAATCCCTGGGAAATCTAGTGTTGATATTCGATCGTGAAGTTCTTCGACCTATTCGAATCTTTCAGAATATCCATTTTGCTGACCCATAACACCTAAACTCTGCATGCCCTAAGCGTCTGAACAAAACTCGAAAATGAAAAATTGAAAACAAAAAACTAAAAAAATTCATGTCAAAGAAGGACCATATGGACAAGTTTGGTATCAAAATATAGGTTTTCGGGGATGCTTAATTCAATAAAAAATACTCCGAGGCTCTATCTATCATAGTTTAGATTTTCACCTGTCAAATGGCATTTTTTCGATTTTCAAATCGTCATAGCTCCCGCTCCTGTGGTCGTATCCACTTTTGATTTGTATATTGTTAATCACCATTGTCCCAAGTATCTATCAGCATAATAAAATCGATTTCGAAAATCCCAACTTTTTGGGTGAAAAATACGTAAGGGGTAAGACCCCCCAAAAACACCATATTCGTCATCAACACGAAATCCCTGGGGAATCTAGTGTTGATATTCGATCGTGAAGTTCTTCGACCCATTCGAATCTTTCAGAATATCCATTTTGCTGACCCATAACACCTAAACTCTGCATGCCCTAAGCGTCTGAACAAAACTCGAAAATGAAAAATTGAAAACAAAAAACTAAAAAAATTCATGTCAAAGAAGGGCCATATGGACAAGTTTGGTATCAAAATTTGGGTTTTCGGGGACGCTGAATTCAATAAAAAATACTCCGAGGCTCTATCTATCATAGTTTAGATTTTCACCTGTCAAATGGCATTTTTTCGATTTTCAAATCGTCATAGCTCCCGCTCCTGTGGTCGTATCCACTTTTGATTTGTATATTGTTAATCACCATTGTCCCAAGTATCTATCAGCATAATGAAATCGATTTCGAAAATCCCAACTTTTTGGGTGAAAAATACGTAAGGGGTAAGACCCCCCAAAAACACCATATTCGTCATCAACACGAAATCCCTGGGGAATCTAGTGTTGATATTCGATCGTGAAGTTCTTCGACCCATTCGAATCTTTCAGAATATCCATTTTGCAGACCCATAACACCTAAACTCTGCATGCCCTAAGCGTCGGAACAAAACTCGAAAATGAAAAATTGAAAACAAAAAACTAAAAAAATTCATGTCAAAGAAGGACCATATGGACATGTTTGGTATCAAAATATAGGTTTTCGGGGACGCTGAATTCAATAAAAAATACTCCGAGTCTCTATCTATCATAGTTTAGATTTTCACCTGTCAAATGGCATTTTTTCGATTTTCAAATCGTCATAGCTCCCGCTCCTGTGGTCGTATCCACTTTTGATTTGTATATTGTTAATCACCATTGTCTCAAGTATCTATCAGCATAATAAAATAGATTTCGAAAATCCCAACTTTTTGGGTGAAAAATACGTAAGGGGTAAGACCCCCCAAAAACACCATATTCGTCATCAACACGAAATCCCTGGGGAAACTAGTGTTGATATTCGATCGTGAAGTTCTTCGACCCATTCGAATCTTTCAGAATATCCATTTTGCTGACCCATAACACCTAAACTCTGCATGCCCTAAGCGTCTGAACAAAACTCGAAAATGAAAAATTGAAAACAAAAAACTAAAAAAATTCATGTCAAAGAAGGGCCATATGGAAAAGTTTGGTATCAAAATTTGGGTTTTCGGGGACGCTGAATTCAATAAAAAATACTCCGAGGCTCTATCTATCATAGTTTAGATTTTCACCTGTCCAATGGCATTTTTTCGATTTTCAAATCGTCATAGCTCCCGCTCCTGTGGGCGTATCCACTTTTGATTTGTATATTGTTAATCACCATTGTCCCAAGTATCTATCAGCATAATAAAATCGATTTCGAAAATCCCAACTTTTTGGGTGAAAAATACGTAAGGGGTAAGACCCCCCAAAACACTATATTCGTCATCAACACGAAATCCCTGGGGAATCTAGTGTGGATATTCGATCGTGAAGTTCTTCGACCCATTCGAATCTTTCAGAATATCCATTTTGCTGACCCATAACACCTAAACTCTGCATGCCCTAAGCGTCGGAACAAAACTCGAAAATGAAAAATTGAAAACAAAAAACCAAAAAAAATCATGTCAAAGGAGGGCCATATGGACAAGTTTGGTATCAAAATATAGGTTTTCGGGGATGCTGAATTCAATAAAAAATACTCCGAGGCTCTATCTATCATAGTTTAGATTTTCACCTGTCAAATGGCATTTTTTCGATTTTCAAATCGTCATAGCTCCCGCTCCTGTGGTCGTATCCACTTTTGATTTGTATATTGTTAATCACCATTGTCCCAAGTATCTATCAGCATAATAAAATCGATTTCGAAAATCCCAACTTTTTGGGTGAAAAATACGTAAGGGGTAAGACCCCCCAAAAACACCATATTCGTCATCAACACGAAATGCCTGGGGAATCTAGTGTTGATATTCGATCGTGAAGTTCTTCGACCTATTCGAATCTTTCAGAATATCCATTTTGCTGACCCATAACACCTAAACTCTGCATGCCCTAAGCGTCTGAACAAAACTCGAAAATGAAAAATTGAAAACAAAAAACTAAAAAAAATCATGTCAAAGAAGGACCATATGGACAAGTTTGGTATCAAAATATAGGTTTTCGGGGATGCTGAATTCAATACAAAATACTCCAAGGCTCTATCTATCATAGTTTAGATTTTCACCTGTCAAATGGCATTTTTTCGATTTTCAAATCGTCATAGCTCCCGCTCCTGTGGTCGTATCCACTTTTGATTTTTATATTGTTAATCATCATTGTCCCAAGTATCTATCAGCATAATAAAATCGATTTCGAAAATCCCAACTTTTTGGGTGAAAAATACGTAAGGGGTAAGACCCCCCAAAAACACCATATTCGTCATCAACACGAAATCCCTGGGGAATCTAGTGTTGATATTCGATCGTGAAGTTCTTCGACCCATTCGAATCTTTCAGAATATCCATTTTGCTGACCCATAACACCTAAACTCTGCATGCCCTAAGCGTCTGAACAAAACTCGAAGATGAAAATTTGAAAACAAAAAACTAAAAAAATTCATGTCAAAGAAGGACCATATGGACAAGTTTGGTATCAAAATAAAGGTTTTCGGGGACGCTGAATTCAATAAAAAATACTCCGAGGCTCTATCTATCATAGTTTAGATTTTCACCTGTCAAATGGCATTTTTTCGATTTTCAAATCGTCATAGCTCCCGCTCCTGTGGTCGTATCCACTTTTGATTTGTTTATTGTTAATCACCATTGTCCCAAGTATCTATCAGCATAATAAAATCGATTTCGAAAATCCCAACTTTTTGGGTGAAAAATACGTAAGGGGTAAGACCCCCCAAAAACACCATATTCGTCATCAACACGAAATCCCTGGGGAATCTAGTGTTGATATTCGATCGTGAAGTTCTTCGACCCATTCGAATCTTTCAGAATATCCATTTTGCTGACCCATAACACCTAAACTCTGCATGCCCTAAGCGTCGGAACAAAACTCGAAAATGAAAAATTGAAAACAAAAAACTAAAAAAATTCATGTCAAAGAAGGACCATATGGACAAGTTTGGTATCAAAATATAGGTTTTCGGGGACGCTGAATTCAATAAAAAATACTCCGAGGCTCTATCTATCATAGTTTAGATTTTCACCTGTCAAATGGCATTTTTTCGATTTTCAAATCGTCATAGCTCCCGCTCCTGTGGTCGTATCCACTTTTGATTTGTATATTGTTAATCACCATTGTCCCAAGTATCTATCAGCATAATAAAATCGATTTCGAAAATCCCAACTTTTTGGGTGAAAAATACGTAAGGGGTAAGACCCCCCAAAAACACCATATTCGTCATCAACACGAAATGCCTGGGGAATCTAGTGTTGATATTCGATCGTGAAGTTCTTCGACCTATTCGAATCTTTCAGAATATCCATTTTGCTGACCCATAACACCTAAACTCTGCATGCCCTAAGCGTCTGAACAAAACTCGAAAATGAAAAATTGAAAACAAAAAACTAAAAAAATTCATGTCAAAGAAGGACCATATGGACAAGTTTGGTATCAAAATATAGGTTTTCGGGGATGCTGAATTCGATACAAAATACTCCAAGGCTCTATCTATCATAGTTTAGATTTTCACCTGTCAAATGGCATTTTTTCGATTTTCAAATCGTCATAGCTCCCGCTCCTGTGGTCGTATCCACTTTTGATTTTTATATTGTTAATCATCATTGTCCCAAGTATCTATCAGCATAATAAAATCGATTTCGAAAATCCCAACTTTTTGGGTGAAAAATACGTAAGGGGTAAGACCCCCCAAAAACACCATATTCGTCATCAACACGAAATCCCTGGGGAATCTAGTGTTGATATTCGATCGTGAAGTTCTTCGACCCATTCGAATCTTTCAGAATATCCATTTTGCTGACCCATAACACCTAAACTCTGCATGCCCTAAGCGTCTGAACAAAACTCGAAGATGAAAATTTGAAAACAAAAAACTAAAAAAATTCATGTCAAAGAAGGACCATATGGACAAGTTTGGTATCAAAATAAAGGTTTTCGGGGACGCTGAATTCAATAAAAAATACTCCGAGGCTCTATCTATCATAGTTTAGATTTTCACCTGTCAAATGGCATTTTTTCGATTTTCAAATCGTCATAGCTCCCGCTCCTGTGGTCGTATCCACTTTTGATTTGTTTATTGTTAATCACCATTGTCCCAAGTATCTATCAGCATAATAAAATCGATTTCGAAAATCCCAACTTTTTGGGTGAAAAATACGTAAGGGGTAAGACCCCCCAAAAACACCATATTCGTCATCAACACGAAATCCCTGGGGAATCTAGTGTTGATATTCGATCGTGAAGTTCCTCGACCCATTCGAATCTTTCAGAATATCCATTTTGCTGACCCATAACACCTAAACTCTGCATGCCCTAAGCGTCGGAACAAAACTCGAAAATGAAAAATTGAAAACAAAAAACTAAAAAAATTCATGTCAAAGAAGGACCATATGGACAAGTTTGGTATCAAAATATAGGTTTTCGGGGACGCTGAATTCAATAAAAAATACTCCGAGGCTCTATCTATCATAGTTTAGATTTTCACCTGTCAAATGGCATTTTTTCGATTTTCAAATCGTCATAGCTCCCGCTCCTGTGGTCGTATCCACTTTTGATTTGTATATTGTTAATCACCATTGTCCCAAGTATCTATCAGCATAATAAAATCGATTTCGAAAATCCCTACTTTTTGGGTGAAAAATACGTAAGGGGTAAGACCCCCCAAAAACACCATATTCGTCATCAACACGAAATCCCTGGGGAATCTAGTGTTGATATTCGATCGTGAAGTTCTTCGACCCATTCGAATCTTTCAGAATATCCATTTTGCTGACCCATAACACCTAAACTCTGCATGCCCTAAGCGTCTGAACAAAACTCGAAAATGAAAAATTGAAAACAAAAAACTAAAAAAATTCATGTCAAAGAAGGACCATATGGACAAGTTTGGTATCCAAATATAGGTTTTCGGGGACGCTGAATTCAATGAAAAATACTCCGAGGTTCTATCTATCATAGTTTAGATTTTCACCTGTCAAATGACATTTTTTCGATTTTCAAATCGTCATAGCTCCCGCTCCTGTTCTCGTATCCACTTTTGATTTGTATATTGTTAATCACCATTGTCCCAAGTATCTATCAGCATAATAAAATCGATTTCGAAAATCCCAACTTTTTGGGTGAAAAATACGTAAGGGGTAAGACTCCCCAAAAACACCATATTCGTCATCAACACGAAATCCCTGGGGAATCTAGTGTTGATATTCGATCGTGAAGTTCTTCGACCCATTCGAATCTTTCAGAATATCCATTTTGCTGACCCATAACACCTAAACTCTGCACGTCCTAAGCGTCTGAACAAAACTCGAAAATGAAAAATTGAAAACAAAAAACTAAAAAAATTCATGTCAAAGAAGGACCATATGGACAAGTTTGGTATCAAAATATAGGTTTTCGGGGACGCTGAATTCAATAAAAAATACTCCGAGGCTCTATCTATCATAGTTTAGATTTTCACCTGTCAAATGGCATTTTTTCGATTTTCAAATCGTCATAGCTCCCGCTTCTGTGGGCGTGTCCACTTTTGATTTGTATATTGTTAATCACCATTGTCCCAAGTATCTATCGGCATAATAAAATCGATTTCGAAAATCCCAACTTTTTGGGTGAAAAATACGTAAGGGGTAAGACCCCCTAAAAACACCATATTCGTCATCAACACGAAATCCCTGGGGAATCTAGTGTTGATATTCGATCGTGAAGTTCTTCGACCCATTCGAATCTTTCAGAATATCCATTTTGCTGACCCATAACACCTAAACTCTGCATGCCCTAAGCGTCTGAACAAAACTCGAAAATGAAAAATTGAAAACAAAAAACTAAAAAAATTCATGTCAAAGAAGGACCATATGGACAAGTTTGGTATCAAAATATAGGTTTTCGGGGACGCTGAATTCAATAAAAAATACTCCGAGGCTCTATCTATCATAGTTTAGATTTTCACCTGTCCAATGGCATTTTTTCGATTTTCAAATCGTCATAGCTCCCGCTCCTGTGGGCGTATCCACTTTTGATTTGTATATTGTTAATCACCATTGTCCCAAGTATCTATCAGCATAATAAAATCGATTTCGAAAATCCCAACTTTTTGGGTGAAAAATACGTAAGGGGTAAGACCCCCAAAAACACCATATTCGTCATCAACACGAAATCCCTGGGGAATCTAGTGTTGATATTCGATCGTGAAGTTCTTCGACCCATTGGAATCTTTCAGAATATCCATTTTGCTGACCCATAACACCTAAACTCTGCATGCCCTAAGCGTCTGAACAAAACTCGAAAATGAAAAATTGAAAACAAAAAATTGAAAAATTCATGTCAAAGCAGGGCCATATGGACAAGTTTAGTATCAAAATATAGGTTTTCGGGGACGCTGAATTCAATAAAAAATATTCCGAGGCTCTATCTATCATAGTTTAGATTTTCACCTGTCAAATGGCATTTTTTCGATTTTCAAATCGTCATAGCTCCCGCTCCTGTGGTCTTATCCACTTTTGATTTGTATATTGTTAATCACCATTGTCCCAAGTATCTATCAGCATGATAAAATCGATTTCGAAACCCCAACTTTTCGGGTGAATAATGAGTAAAGTAAGACCCCCCTTAAAACATCATATTTCTGATTCTCTAGAAAAACTCGGTTCTGAGAGTATTATGAATTAGGAAAATTATTCTAACAGGCCGCCCCAATCAGAAAAGCCTTTTTTGGGGCTTCTACGACTTGTAGTTTATGTGCTGTGAGCGTTATCAGGTGTATATCTGTGCAAAGTAATGATCAAACTCATTATGTTTGAACCAGTTGAGTTGATTAAAGATTTGTTTGAAATTTCTTTTTCGCTTGTCATTCAAATATTCCTTTATTCAGTTCCGAATATCGATACGTCTGGTAGATTTTCTTCGAGATGCAATTTCCTGTCGTTGACACCTCTCATATTTCGTCTGCAAGTGTCGGAAAACAACCGCAAAATGTCGATACAGCACCGGGAAAGTGTTTAGTCATGTTTCAAATTAATAAAATAATAGAAAATCAAACTGGAAGAGAACAGTGGGAGCGGACAAGCGTATGGATTTGTGATTTGTCATTGATAGATGATGGAAACCATCCATCAAGCTGGTCCAGTACACACGGATGCTGCAAGCTGCCCCGGAACCTCGATTCCGGATCTTTTTCCCTTCCCACCCCTCCGCACCGGATCGCCACGTCAGTCCGAGGGGGGTTTTGGTGGAGACCGACGCGTTTCGCTAATGGAGCAGAAAATACGATGTCGACAGAATCGGTTCGTGCGATTGCCTAACCTGATTTTCAGAATGCTTTCTTTCGAACCCGAGAAATTCAAATTTTCATGAAAATTTAAACAACCAAGGATCTTTCCCGTCATCCCAATTCATGTCTCAAAGCGAATTCCAACTCATAGTTTGATTATTGAAAAACATTCAGTGACGTGCTACCTCTTGAAGTTTTTATCCTAGACCCGAGGTGTGTTTGGATTGAAATTCCATTTCGACATAAATCTGTTGGTCTCTGTAAATTCGTAAATTTGAAATAAAGCATGTATCAACATACACTGTTTGACAATGCAAAGTTTATGATAGTGTACCTCATCATGGAGTGTGCTCAAATGTAAACAATCACATTAGAAATTCTCTGCCAACGTTCAAACAATTTTTGTATATCTGCGCCAACGTAGATTTATAAAATAAACAGAATAACTGCCCTAATCAGCGATGTATGTACATTTCAGAAAAAATGAATGAAAACAAATAAACATATATCATAACGTTTTTATCGATTCCTAAAATATAACCTGCTATACATGATAGTCCATTTAAAAAAAGCAGGACTCGACAGTAGATATTATTATATTTATTAAATTGTTTGAAATAGTGTCATTTAGTTATGCCGATTGAATTGGAAAAGTCAGCTAGTATTTGGTTATTGAGGTATGAGTTAGGGTGGTTGGAAGTATAAAGTTATTCCTGATAATAACGTTAACCAAATACATGGTCCTGGATGAGAACCATGGGGAACTCTCAAATTCTAGATCACCATGACAAACAGGCACATATCGTTGTTTGACAAAAATAGTGATCAGAAAAGAAAAAATTGGTAAATTGAATCGTTTCTGGTTGTTCCAACAGCAGCAATAATAATTCGATTGCGAGATCCATGAATCAGGAGTTTGACTAATTGGCGAACGCTGGCGAAAATAGGGTGGGAATAATATCATTTCCGGGAGAAATGTTGCAATTCCTCGTCTTGCAACTTTTGGCATTTATCAGTGACATCGGTAAACACCAAGAAAGAGATTTTTCATAAACGGGGGTGACGTTGAGAATGCAATCTTATTTTATCAGTAATGAAATGGAGCTTTCAGCCTGTAATTGCGAGTGTTGAGTGTGCTTTCACACGCTGTGGCAGTTCGCGAATACATTAATTACTTGTCCTGGGTGCGACCAGGGGGCGCTAGGGCTAAGGGGGCAGAATGGAGGAAGTTGCGTGAGTTTAGCGTGTCATTAGCGCCTCGCAGTGATGGATTGTAGCGCCACTGCCAGTGTCGTGGCAGTATCACGCACTACCAATTACCGACAACCCTATTACACCCTCTATTTGTTCTCCTAAAAACTGCAAACGAAAACAAACGATTTGCTGCCAAACGCTTAATTATGTCGTACCGTCCTATGTTCTACACCGAATTCGGTCTTGATAAGGGGCTGCGTATACAATGTGACCCAGAAATAAACGTGAACGATTCGCTGGAAACTGAGCGAAGCCCATACTATATTTTCTATGCGAGTGCCGGTAGGCAAGAAAAATGAGGTCTCTTTAATCCGGGTTCCTGGTTATTGGGGAATCAAAGGAAACCCGTAGGAATCATATTACCCATTCATTACACCCCACCCTGTATATACACTGCGCAAAAAATTAACGCACATTATGGAAATTTCAAATTTATACTACAACTGAAGGGTTCTCAATGATAATTATTTCTATCAGAATTATGCATGCAGATGTTATCCACTTTCAACGTTTTTCTTCAATACAGATGTTTTCTCCCAGCAGGAATCAAAAAAGGTGATATCAGATTTTGAATGTATAGGCTCCATTCTAAAATCAGTTGTTCTCGATCATTTCTAGTGATCAATAGTTTTTCTTTCGTTTGATTTCTACATTCGATCGCTATGCAACGCGAAACACGCAATTTGACCTAAGAGGAATGTGCCCAAGCGGTAGTTTTGCGAGAAGAAGGGTGGACATACACAAGAATTGCAGAAAGGTTTGGAGTTTCCCAAACAAGTGTGTCCAGAATGTTGCAGCGATTCAGGGAGACAGGTATGAATGTCCGAAGACCAGGACAGGGTAGACCACGGGTAACAACTGCCATTCAAGAACGTTACTTGAGAGTTTCTTCGTTGAGACAACGGTTTGGAACCGCTCGCCTCCTTCAAAATCAGCTTGAGCAAACTCATGAGGTGCAAATTAGCACTCAGCCAATAAGAAATCGCCTCAGAGAATATGATTTAAGGCCTCGTGTCGCGGCAAGAGGCCCAGCTCTTACCCCCAGCCCATCGAAGGGCGCGTTTGGATTTTGCGAGAAAGCATATCCATTGGGAAGAGGCCGATTGGGAAAGAGTTCTCTTCACAGATGAGTCTAGATTCTGCCTCTACCATTGTGATCGACGTTCCCTTGTATACAGACGTCCACATGAAAGATATGCTCAGTGCCATTTCCTGAATACTACTGGTTTCGGTGTAGGAACGATTATGGTATGGGGTGGAATATCTTTGACTGCTCGCACAGACCTAGTGGTCGTGGAGCTGTGAATGCTGATAAGTATATAAGGAACATTCTTGAAGAGTATGTAGTGCCATTTGCCCCATACATTGGTGAAAATTTCATTTTTATGGACGATAATGCCAGACCCCATCGTGTGCGCATCGTTCAGGAGTACCTTGAAGAGGTTGAAGTCTCTCGAATGGAATGGCCAGCAAGAAGTCCAGATCTCAATCCGATTGAGCAGGTTTGGGACAACCTCAATAGAAGGCTGAGAAGTTCAGAAAATCATCCAGCTACTCTTATTGACTTAGGAATCCAATTCGGAGAAATCTGGGAAGGATTAGATCAGAACATTTTAAGATCACTCATTTTGAGTATGAACCGTCGTTGCCGAGCTGTAATTAACGCAAGGAGTGGAAATACCAAGTATTAAATCACTTATCAGCATTTCAGGATTTTGACAATTGTTCATTTCTCTGAAATCCTGAATTTTTCTTCCATTCAATGTGTCTTGTTTCGTTCAAAACCTTCCCGAGAGAACATAAAAAATAAGTTATAAAGTTAATGTAGAGTTAACTTTCATTAAAATTGAGATTTTCAGAATGTGCGTTAATTTTTTTGCGCAGTGTATTTCGTTATTTTATTGAAGGTTTTTTCGAAAACGTACTTTAATCCAAGATTGAGTTTTTCGATACAAGCATTTGATATGAATTAAATCAATCCTCATAAATTCCGGAGACCGAAACTAGTAACTCATAAAATTATTATTATGAGACGTTTGAATGAGTTGCTTAATTATGTTGACCTTAGGCTCATTGATAATAAGGAAGCCAGTTGATCCAGATTCTCCCAACAGGGGGCTCACTGATACTTGAAACAAACATCCTTCTACTTGAGAAGTTGTTTTAAGCCAGATAATGAATCGCAATCTTGATTGAGAAATGGTTCAGCATAAAACTTTCAATTTGTCCTTTTTCAAATATCAATACTTTCCTTCTATTATGCAAGTAGTATGACATATTCCTTTTGGAATTGTTTTCGAATTTAGTCTTCAAATTGAGCATACAGGATGGCCCATATGAAACATTCCAGAAGAATATTTCCTTAGTATTTTTTATAAATTTGTATCTTCCAAACGAATTCGAACTTTGTACAAGTTAAGAATTCACCCTGTATAGTTGACAGTTTCGCGGACATCCTGTAGTTTCCGCCAGTTTCCTCCTGATGCCCGAGATTATTTATCACACCGTAGAACAGATCTCACACGTTCCTTGATATATTGTTGCAACTGCATCTGAGGGAAGCATGCGAAGGGTAGCATATTCCTTTGGGAAATATACACGAGGGTGAGGTTACTGAGGGCAGTAAGAGATGAACTCACAGATGGGTGAGGGGATCGTATTTTTTCCCGAACGATTTTCGTGAAAATTTGGGTTAGTGGAATAAATCGATGTGAACGCACTGGATTTTCGATGTTCAACATTCAGTTTGGCGAATGCTTAAGCACTAATTGAATTCCATTTGTTAATGGGGTAGGTTATTACAGCACGTTCATTTTATATAAATCTGATCTGAATGCACGCCTGTATTTTGTTTGTTAGTAATATGAGATCATTATTACCGAACCAAAATTGGCAGGAAAAGCTATAAATACCTTCAGAGAGAAATAGACTATTATCATTTTATTCACTATGTCTTTTTTCAGGCCTTTTTATATAATTTTGAACCAAATATTTTATATCTAATTTTTATGAATTAATAGATTTTTTATTTCATACTTCACTTCACATTATGAGCATTGAAAAAATTATTCTGATAAGTTGAACTTGAATGAATAAATTCTCGACTCCACCTCAAATACATACAAGTCTTGCCCCCCACTCCCCCCCCCCCTTAGGTTTTTCAAGAAACAAACAATCTATGTTCTGGAAATGATATGATACTTTTGACTATATATGTATTTCGTATTTTACTGAATTTCATAAACAGATTCTCATTATTGGGATACCCATCATATTCATAGCCTAATAATGATCTAACTTTCTGCATGATTCCTGAACCAAATATTCTCCAACATGAAATCCCACAAATTCTGTTCCATCCTCCTTCAAGCAGGAAGCAATAGATCATGTGTACGTAGGAAACAATTCTCCAGCAGTTTAGTATTTCCAAGGGAATCTTATATTTTTTGCTGTCTTTCCTATTGATTTGGCACATTGTTTCGGCTGGAGGAAAAGTTGGCACCCCTTGCAGTGGGAGACAACTCTGCGGAAGTAGATACCAACATCGGTAATTGAAAGTTTAGACAGGAACATCAACGAATTACATGTGACTCGCCAAACGGTCTGGTGATTGATTTCGTTTTTGCCCCATATCGAATGATACTGGGGGGTTGATCTGTTTCTGGGAGAGATAAAAAATTTATTGTTTTGAGGATTGTCTCTGTCAATTCGGAAGAGAATACTAAGCCTGAATTATTCTTGTTGATAAAGCCATTGGCTTGAAAATATTACGAAAATTATTGAAAATCTAATCAACCTAATTCCAATGAGAAGAAACACTTTCCTTAGGTACTTCAGAACTATCAAATGGGATTTGTATGACAGCCAAAATTCTTGTATGTCATGTTTTCCGTAAATTGATCTCTATCAACATGAAAACACTGAAAATTCAGAAACCACCTCGTTATTCTCAAGATCAATGTAGCAATAAAATAAAATTGGATTCGTCCAGGGAAGAAGAATAGCGTCCGAAATATAAAAAGTGACATGCGTTTTGCGCGTTATTAACCACGTAACATCTGTCAACAGAAAAAAGTGGCCAATTCTATTCTCCCATTTCCCCTTGTAAACACGTTCTGTGGGGTTGGACATTTTATTTCTTCGAATAATCGACAGAGAACATCCCTTGTTCTTTCGGTGACCGACTTCACTCAGAAAAGTCAAAGATATTACATATCGATCACCTTTTTTACCATCACAATACAGTAAATAAGGTGAGGAAATAATTGTCATTCAGTTTTATGGAAAAATGGTGATGGGGCTCTTAAAAACATTCTAGAAAATGTTGTTAACCCTTCTGCACATAACATTTCCATTTCTGAATTACAGATAATATAATATTCAGATTCCTGATGTTCCTTTCTTTGGTAATCAACTTCTACAACACAATAAAATCATATTTGGGAAGCAGACAAGAACAAGGCAGTGGCTTTTCACTTTATATAACTATTTCCAGTACTCCATCTCATAACAATAAGATCAGTTGAATTCTTTATGGATTATAATTCTTGTACCCTACTCTTGATGGTGACTAATTTAGGGGAGATGTGTACAGAATGGCGAATGCGCCAGAATTAAGAAAAAATAGGAATTGTTCTATTTTGCTTCGAATTTTTTAGATAGATTATTCAGAGAGCGAGGCAGTTCCGTCATCCTTACTCATAGTGAAAAGGATATACCAAGAACAAGGTGACGTGATACTATCAACTTCCCGAGAAGAATGAGGCAATAATGAAAAGTAACTAATGTCTAAAATTATTTAAAACCAATCGAACATGCTAATTTGCGTCAGATATGTCATTTTTATTGTAATCGTATTGGAATAAGTTGCAAATAGAGTCGTGATAAATACACGATCAACCAGGACGATGGCAATTGAAGAATACTGCACGTATAGTAATTATGTATTATTATTAATAAACTCAGCCAAGGTTGCCGCTGTGACGGTACATACTCGATACCACATTTAGAGGAAAAACAACCGTGCTGTTCGTCGGAAAAAAATGAATAATAACACCTCATCAACCATTCCTTTACAATCAATTAAGTACTCATATTAACCATAAATTGTGCATGTCCTCTTTGCCTGCATCAATTCAACAATGAGCGGTTTTAGCAGAGAATTAAATTTGGTTCGAGCAAAGAGAAACTTCCATGTATGTACACACATCGTCAACGAATTCTGGGATAATTTCATTTATCAGGATGATAACGCCCCACCACAAGGAAGGATTCAAAACATTATTCAAGAGAACAAGACAATGAACTGGCCAGCAAACTCACCGGACCTGATTCCAATTGAGCACGTATGGGTTTACTTAGGGAGAGCAATATCCAATCGCAAAAACCTACCTTCAACTTTTCAGGAATTGAGTTTAGTTCTTCAGGAAGAATAGAACAATATGCCTGTAAATTTCATTAATGACTTCATTCATGGGATGCAGTTGGGCAGTTGATTGAAAGAAGAGGTGGTAATACGGACTATTAAATTTGGATTATAATTAATCAAAAATAAATAATCGATAAATTGAATAGATTGTTTATTTCTGTAGAAACCTAGGGGGCAAGGCGTTTGACGATGTGTGTATTAGAAAGATGTCGACCAAAGAATGATGAAGCTGTCCAACTCCAGTATCGGCATTTTGCTATTTTTTCTTGGACACCCGTATTTAGGATTCGTGAATTCCCAATCCGATCTCTAGTGATGGATTCCTTGTCGCGCGAAGGTGACAATCAGGCGGAAAGAATAGACGCGAGCGCATTAATCAAATTTCATGCTTTGAGGATGGGAGCCTCCCTATATACAACTCAATTTGGAAGCTTCGCGTTTTTTCCATTCTAAGGGTGAGAAGCCGGAGAGAGAGATATTAAACACCCAACATTTAGAGACCTTGGCAAATTTAAATGGGATTTATAAAAATCTACGGCGACAGGGCACATAACTTATCCGAAATGTCAGCGCTGAAAATTAATTCGTATCCTGGCTCACAGCGCTGTGTTATTAAAGTTTTCCTGGCCGGGTTCCTTTACGTCAGCGACAGAACAACGTTATGAATTGTTTTAATATATCCGAACTTGCCACTAAATTGTCCTCGGCAAATTGTTTTTCACTTTCTTATGGAGTTAATTTCTTTATATGGAGGGTGTCGACAACAAAGCTTCACACTGTATATTCTAGGGGCGATGACATATTGTCACATACTTTTCGGGCAGAACTGGAGGAACTTTTATCAGATAACGCCGATGTCTGAAGCTTCGCAGAAAAATTGAAATAAAAACAGAAAAGGGACATGATACCAGCATTATATATTGTACTATTTTCTCAACGCTGACCTGATATTTCCCCTGAAAGAAATGCAGTTCGTGCTCGAAGATTCAGTCCGTCCGTAGTCTATCTTTAACTTTATACTGTGAAATATGTGACGAAATGTGTGAAGGCAGAAAGTGGAGGTCGATACAGCTATCGGGAAATTTCCAAATCGGTGTAGAAGTAACCGTGGTGGGTCGGCGTTCAAGCGAAACTTAATGTTTCTGGGCAGTCACCATTTGCTGATGACCAGAAGACATTTACAGCAGTTGACGGAAGGTGTATATCACTAGATCGGGCGTATACCGTGTTATAGTACCCTAGGGTTAGCCAAGTCGACTGACCCTACCCGTGTTTCTATCAGGCTTTATGGCCCAGGGGCCATTGGCGTGGCATCTCCTATTGTTTATACGATTTTTCAATTTTATTCAACCTTCGTGCTCTTCGATTTATGCATTTGAAGCATCGGAATAAATGAGGTTCGCCATAAAATTGCCCGATACCGTTACTCAACTGCCTCTATGTGTCGGAAATCCTTTCGTTTCGATATTAGCGCTGCTATTTTCAAAGACGTTTCAATCCCACTCAGCAAAATGAGTCGCTGCGTTATTTTCGATCGATTAAACTATCGAATAGAAGCTCATTCCAATCTCTTCTTTATTGCCTCAAGTTTGCGGAATGAATATATTCGAATTTAATTTCTCAATACGATTCGGTATTCTAGAAAAAATTAAGAAAACTCATCTTTTCTTCAGGATCAGAACAATGTCTTCAACTTGAAGAAGATGCAAATGCTAAAGAGTGATAGTGGTGAAGCTGACACAACTATTATGACACAATAGAACCAAAGCACACATACATATATAATTCAAGAATTATGTGCAAAGTTCCAATAACTTATTCATTTATCACTCGATTTCAAATCAACAAATGTTTAAATTATGTGCAAATTATATGTGGTCTATGTGCCGTCAGTTTTTCTTCCTCCACTCTACAATAATTTTTTATTAAGAATTATATTAGCTTATTCGGTAAGTTTTTCGGTAACTGGTTCCTTTATTTCAATGCAACAATTCTTAGAATTATGTGCACATTAGTTTGAACCGTGTTCTATTTTTTATGGCGAATTGTGCTATCTTACCAGGCAAGTTTTCAATAACCGATTAATTCATAACTCGATTTCGTTGCAACGGATGTTGGAATTATGTGCAAATTATATGTGACCCCATATGAAAAAAAAGTTTTTCTTTCTGCACTTATAATACCTTTTATTGAAATTGTGCTAGCTTGCCCGGCAAGTTCACAATAACTATCCCGTATATTGCTCAATTTCAAATAAAAAAATGTTGGAATTATGTGCAAATTAATTTGATTCATGATCGGAGTCTATTTTTTCATGGCAAATTGTGCTAACTTACCAGGCGAGTTCTCAATAAACAATTGATTCATTACTAAATTTCGTTGCAACGGATGTTTGAATTATGTGCAAATTATATGTGACCCCATATGAAAAAAAAGTTTTTCTTTCTGCACTTACAATAATTTTCATTGAGAATTGTGCAAGCTTGCCCGGCAATTTCACAATAACTATCTAGTATATTGCTCAATTTCAATGAAACAAATGTTGGAATTATGTGCAAATTAATTTTATTCGTGATCGGAGTCTATTTTTTAAATCGAATTGTGCTATATTACCAGACGAGTTCTCAATAACCAGTTAATTATCAATCGATTTCGTTGCATGAATGTCGGAATCATGTGCAAATTATATGTGACCCTATTTGAAAAGAAAGTTTTCCTTTCTGCACTTATAATACCTTTTATTGAAATTGTGCTAGCTTGCCCGGCAAGTGCACAATAACTATCTCGTATATTGCTCAATTTCAATGACACAAATGTTGGAATTATGTGCAAATTAATTTGATTCATGATCGGAGTCTATTTTTTCATGGCAAATTGTGCTATCTTACCAGGCGAGTTCTCAATAAACAATTGATTCATTACTAAATTTCGTTGCAACGGGTGTTTGAATTATGTGCAAATTATATGTGACCCCATATGAAAAAAAAGTTTTTCTTTCTGCACTTACAATAATTTTCATTGAGAATTGTGCAAGTTTGCCCGGCAATTTCATAACTATCTAGTATATTGCTCAATTTCAATTAAACAAATGTTGGAATTATGTGCAAATTAATTTGATTCATGTTCGGAGGATTTTTTTATGGCGAATTGTGCTATCTTACCCGGCAAGCTCTCAATAATCAATTAATTTATTACTCGATTTCGTTGCTACAGATGTTGGAATTATGTGGGAATTATATGTTTTTAATTCTGCACTTATAACACTTTAAATTGAGAAATGTGCTAGTTTGCCCCGCAAGTTCACAGTAACTATCTCGTATATGGCTCAATTTCAATGAAATAAATGTTGGAATTATGTGCGAATTTAATGCAATTCATGTGCACTCTTCCAAAATTTGTTATTGGAAATTATTCTCATTTATCACTCGATTTCAACGAAATAAATATCGGAATTATGTGCAAATTATATGTGATTTAGGTGCTACCACTTGTACTTATAACAGGGATGATTTTGATACTACATATGCAAAAAACAAATGAGACATATCTTGACCTAGCCATTGCTTTCTGATTTCATACACGGTGAGCACCTCAAGTAGAAATAGAATTAGAAGATTCCTATTAGTGATATCAGGGTGAAGGAAAAGTGGAGTTTCCTGCAATCGAATCATGGCTATTCATGGGCCTGGCATACAACCAATATGCAATAATTACAGTTGTACGTGTTTTTTTGCGAATCCGTGCCAATGCTGCGAACCATCGATAATTCTCACGACTGTAAGTGTAATTTTCAAGGGAAATTTCACGGTATGCATAAACGCGTCGATTACCCGAGTATCATTATTATTACAAGATATTATTTTATTGGAACCTAATGACAGAAATAGTTTCGTCGATTCATCGGAACGAGGTAAGGTTACGCCTTTCTTTGATTGCAAACTTGAGGAAATGTCAAGGCCTGAGGTTCAGATTCACCTCTTGTTTGCATTAAAGCTGCAAGAACTTCCTGATATGGTATAGATAGACCACTTCGCTAGAGTTACGGTTATGGAGGTTTTGAATGTAACAGGACCAACGCTGGACATCGAATAAAATGAAATCGCTGTAACTGTTACTCTGACTCCTTCGGATCCTGATATCTTTTATTGATTGCCGGGCAGTGGCGTCGCCAGTCACACCCTCAATTCAAATAATCCAAATTGGAAAATCATTTCAAATTTGTCATGTCAAGATCTATCCTGTATACGTTCAATGAAAATATTCTAGAAGGAAAGAAGTTGTGGAAAACTCTTAGGAACGCTTGGTATAGAGCAATCTAGCAGCACATAAAAATGTATAGTGCTTAATTCTGATTTCCTGCTAAAGTGGCATGGGTGTTAGAATAGAACTGTGATTGCGATGTTCATCAAAGCACTCTCCCCCTTGCCACTAAAGCACTCTGCCCGTTTTCTTCCTGGTCACAAACTTGGCCAATTAATAGAGAGCCGCTAAGAACTGACGGGAATTCTAAACAATGTGAATGTCTCATCGAAGTTGCCCAGTTCCTGTTTTCCTAGCTTTTATTGACTCTCGACTCCCAGAGGAACGAACAGTCTCATCGAAATGAATATGCTCCAGATAAGATTTAATCTCAGCACGCCCTCTCACAACTCGATATCCAGTAATGAAGCCTTCAGTTTGTTGCTTTTTTGGTGGATGAAGATCCTTTCACAAATTATTATCTCAGCGTCAATTTACTACCCTGCGATGATTGTTGAAATTTGTATTTTATCAAAATTTACTATTGAAATATATTAAACAAACTTGACACCTTGTTGCATTTTACAATTTCAAATATGGCTGCATATACTTTCATTTGGTTCCTATTGAGAAACCCTTCGACAGTAACAGTAAAAAATCATTCACCAGCACCCAAAATAAGTCATAAATAAAAGAGAATCTTCCAACTTGAACAACGAGTGTTATCGATACTTTCTATATTTGCTTTCTGTTATACGAATATTATCGAATTCTAGTTGAAAGCCCTTTTTTCGTCAGAACTATCTATTATCTCGTTCATTTCTATTTTCATGGCAACATACATCAAAATTATAAAGTGTGAGATCACAACTCAATAATCATTTCTAATACACTGAGCAAAAAAATCAACGCACATTCTGAAAATCTCAATTTCAATTAAAGTAACTCTACATTGACTTTAAAACGTATTTTTATGTTCTCTCGGGAAGGTTTTGAACGAAACAAGACACATTAAATGGAAGAAAATTTCAGGATTTCACCGAATCTTATGTGAAAGAAGAGAAATGAACAATTTTCAAAATACTGAAATGCTGATAAGTGATTTAATACTTGGTATTTCCACCCCTTGCGTTAATTACAGCTCGGCAACGACGGTTCATACTCAAAATAAGTGATCTTAAAATGTTCTGATCTGATCCTTCCCAGATTTCTCCCAGTTGGATTCCTAAGTCATTAAGAGTAGCTGGATGATTTTCTGAACTTCTCAGCCTTCTATTGAGGTTGTCCCAAACCTGCTCAATCGAATTGAGATCTGGACTTCTTGCTGGCCATTCCATTCGAGAGACTTCAACCTCTTCAAGGTAAAATGAAATTTTCACCAATGTATGGGGCAAATGAAGAATGTTCCTTATATACTTATCAGCATTCATAGCTCCATTTTCAACGATCACTAGGTCTGTGCGAGCAGTCAAAGATATTCCACCCCATACCATAATCGATCCTCCCCCGAAACCAGTAGTATTCAGGAAATTGCACTGAGCATATCTTTCTTGTGGACGTCTGTATACAAGGGAACGTCGATCACAATGGTATAGGCAGAATCTAGACTCATCTGTGAAGAGAACTCTTTCCCAATCGGCCTCTTCCCAATGCATATGCTCTCTCGCAAAATCCAAACGCGCCCTTCGATGGGCTGGGGTAAGAGCTGGGCCTCTTGCCGCGACACGAGGCCTTAAATCATATTCTCTGAGGCGATTTCTTATTGTCTGAGTGCTAATTTGCACCTCATGAGTTTGCTCAAGCTGATTTTGAAGGAGGCGAGCGGTTGCAAACCGTTGTCTCAACGAAGAAACTCTCAAGTAACGTTCTTGAATGGCAGTTGTTACCCGTGGTCTACCCTGTCCTGGTCTTCGGACATTCATACCTGTCTCCCTGAATCGCTGCAACATTCTAGACACACTTGTATGGGATACTCCAAACCTTTCTGCAATTATTGTGTATGTCCACCCTTCTTCTCGCAAAACTACCACTTGGGCACATTCCTCTTGGGTGAAATTGCGTGTTTCGCGTTGCATAGCGATCGAGTGTAGAAAATCAAACGAAAGAAAAACTATTGATCACTAGAATTGATCGAGAACTGATTTTAGAATGGAGCCAATACATTCAAAATCTGATAATATCATCTTTTTTTACTCCTGCTGAGAGAAAAAATCTGTATTGAAGAAAAACGTTGAAAGTGGATAACATATGCATGCATAATTCTGATAAAAATAATTATCATTGAGAACACCTTCAGTTGTAGAATAAATTTGAGATTTCCATAATGTGCGTTAATTTTTTTGCGCAGTGTAAAATACTTGACATTCTTCACCCCAAAAGTGTTAACTTAGTCTACATAATTTGCAAACTGGTTCTTAAGCCTTTCAAGCATTTTCTTTTTTTATCGTACACCATCTTATGTTTCTTCTTCTTTTTAACTAGAGAGATTCACATTATCCCCTTCTTCTTGAGAATCAGGTTCATTTTTGATAACAACATATTCCTTCATACTTAGTTTAAAATCATCTTCATCGTCTATGGAATCATTGTTAACTGACTAACTGAGTCATCTGCTGCTCAATCAGGATCTCTCTTTGGTTCGAAAACTTCTTTTTTTGGTTCCTCTATTTTCTCCTGTTTTTTTATCATCTCCTTATCTTGAGAACTGGAATATTTATCCTTGCCCTTGTCACGATTTTTGTCTTTTGAGCTGCTATGCCTGGACTTGTCCTTATCATTTTCCTTATCTTCGTCTTTTGATGAGCTGTGCTGGCTCCTATCCCGATCCTTCTCCCTTCCTTCGTATTTTTCAAAATTTTCATTATCAATCCATTGTTGTACGAATTGACTGTCAACTCCATCGAAATCAATATTAGATTTTTCTTCATTGGATTCAGATTCATCTGATGCCATAGCATTTTTCAACTCCAATTCTAACATTATTTTTCGCTGCATTCTTTATAGTCGTTGTATCTTTATTTTTTCTTTTTCTTCTTCTATCAGTTTTAATGTGCTTCGATTTCCGCTCGTATTTTCATTCTTCTCACAGAGTTCTTTATTTTAGATTTCTTGCTGTCTCCTTTCTTGGATTTATTGGATCCCATTTCCAAGTTGTCTCTTGACTTGAGATTTTCTTTTGTCTACTTTAAATCTGTCGTCAGTTTCTTCCTGGATCTGAGAACTGTGGAAATACTTCCTTCAGAGGAAATTTTCTCTTCTCTGATTCAATTTTAAATACTCGAGGGAACAATGTTATCGATACTTTCTATATTTCTTTCTATTATACGAATATTATCGAATTCTAGTTGAAAGTCCTTTTTTCGTCAGAACTATCTATTATTTCGTTTATTTCTGTTTTCATGGCAACATAAATCAAAATTATATACAGTCAACAGTGAGATCACAGCTCAATAATTATTTCAAATAAAATATTTAACAATGAGAAATGTTTGTACGAACTTAATCTTCTGAAAAAGTTGAGGACATACCAAAGGTCGTACAAAATTTATGCATATGAACCAGAAACTAAACAACAATGGACTGAATTGGTCTTTCAAGAAGAGTCAAATCCACGAGGACTTGGAGGCGTCCGTTTTTTCGGAATTACTGGACATGACGAGTCAAGGGTGAATAGGGAATCAAGAAACCTGTAATTCACTGGCGAACAGCGTTGAAAACGCTCACGTCTCCCCAGAAACAGATAAAATTGTCGGTCTCAGTAAACAAGCCATTAGCAATAGCAATTACAAGCTGAAGACAATAGATAACCACCAACCCTGGGACATTTTAAATCTTCCCTGGACAAAAGAGGGCAGAAGACAGACTAGAGGTCACGCCATCTGGTACTAAATCTGCTGAACGTCGGTTAGCGACAGCCGAAAGGATGGCCGACCAGCATGCAACGAGCATCGTCCTTGTTCCTGTGCACTATTTCAGGATAATTTATTGAAAACAATACTCTTCTCAGGCGTATTCATCACCGGGATGTTTCCAGGCCAGTGTTTATGGGTATTAAGTAATAAACGGGACGAACTGTCCAATATCTCAATTCCATTCACTTGAAACAATTCTATTAAAACGGGTTCTTTTATTTTCTTCTTTTGAGGGGATTTTTATATCCCATTGGCATGAAATGGTCAAAGGGAAGCAGCAATATCGAGAAAACCTAAACAACTCGCAGATTTCACAATAGCAGTTCACAATTCACAAACTCATTCATTTTGAAAACAGGGTGAGTCTTTTGACTCGTGCTTGTTTCCAATTTTCGAAACCGTTAATAAACATAGTGATATTGGCCTATTAACATGTTGAAAAGATCGTGATTAAGAAAAAAGCCACATATGAAAGTAGACTTGTCATGGCACATCAATCAATCGCTAGACCAGGCGGAGAGTTAATTCTGGATTGTAAGATTTGAATAAATGTTCCTGTCAACTGTACGATCCGTCATTCGCTGCCCAACCGAATTCGAAAACGTCAAGACGAATTTGATGAACTATTCGTCATTATGTGTTGTTTATATAGGGATTAGAAAACGGTTTATTACTCCTCATTTGATGGTTTATGTATATGTAAATTTTATCCACGTGACAGGTCGCATACCTTTCTTCAAGTGTATGCTTCAATCAATAGCGAATATACACCAGTCCTACCACTAAAAAGTGATTCGACTCGAGTCGTAAAAAGGAAGTAATTCGACATGGATTGAATAAGGTGATATCTTCCCTTATCCAGGGATAATATCGCAGGGGAAGCATGTATCCAATTCAATATCCTCCGCCAGATCGTTTTTTATAGCCAAATTAGTGATTCCATCCCTCTTGGAGAGTAAATCTTCGCTCCCTCAGTTGACACGTCGCAATATTTTCCAGTGCCGCCTCAGTTCAGTCACATATAAACGGCGTAACATATTGATATCGTATTTAGATGCCAATAAAAATACCGCAAAGTGTTTCATAATGCATTTGGTAGATCATGTGGCCTCTGGATAAGGGTGCCTCCGTACAGTGTCGGGACGTGCCCTCAATCATGGCTATTTTCCCCCAGTTGCGCGTTTGGCGGTTAAGAGATTCCATCATTTCGATCACTGTAGTACTCCTGAGGGTCGTCTCAGTCACCGTTGAAATGGATCTACGACCTCAGGTATTCTGGATCGACTTGAACTAGACAATTCTGAACATGTGCTTTTTGGATGCCGTTCAGCTGTAACGATCCCTCGAATGTTTCCGCTTGTCGCACCTTTGTTGGGAACATTCTTCTTTTCCCTGAATTTTTTTCCCCAAATACAGACTTTTCGGGGTGATCTACACACATCGTCGAAAGTCTTGCCCCCCCCCTCCTAGATTTCTCAAGAAATAAACAATCTTTGTTCTGAGATTAATATTTTCCTCTATTTCAACTGCAATTTATTTGATACTAGCTGGCCCGGCGAACTTTGTTCCGCCTAAATGATACTTGCGGTGGATTTCACAAATCGTAATCATCGGTGATCGGAGATCAACGGCTTCGTTCTCTGATTTTTGAACTGTCAAATGTTTCCATGGATATGAGCTATCACACAGAACAGATACACAAAATAATATGTCATAATATGTCAATCACTAATAATGGCAATTTTGGATTCAATTATTTCCGCAAATATATTTATTACCCGAACAGAAATTCAAAAATATTTTGAAAATTATGAGATAAGATGAGAATGGACATCTCACGAGTGGAACTCATCGCCAAAATCCGATTTACTTGACATTTCGATAAAAATTCACTGTGATATTCACCTGCTTCTGGATCTGTTAATAGCCTTTCATGGTACTATACAGTGGCGGCTCGTCAGGGACGGCAGGGTCGGCACTGCCGACTCTATATATTTTGTGTTCAGCCAAAATTTAAATTACTCTTTCTTCTGTTAAATTACCAAATTTATTATAATTATTGTATTCCCAATAAAATTCTAAAAATTATATAAGTAACTGAAATATTTCAACTTCTTGAAAATACGCTCTTCCAATCCCAACGCCACGCCGTTTCGTCAACCCAAATCAGTCCGAGAATTGAAATGTGTGTAGCTGCGGGAAGACGAGAGCGCCAAGCATCGAACGCTTTCTGGGGACCGACGTTAATGTAGGTACGGCATGCCGTACTCGGCCGTACTGGATCAATGGAAGGCGAATACGAATGAGACGAAACGACTGATTTCTGTTGGAATTTTATTCAGATAATGATAAATATTATATTCGCCTTTTAGTTAATGCTTTTTCATAATCGAAAATGCGATGTTTCCCTTCAATCTCACAAATTATAAGAGATAAAAGTTGCTCAAAACGAATTTTTGTCGTATTTCGTACTTTTACAACTTTTATAGACGTGAATGCTAAATATGATAGTACTTAAATGAATTTCCGTCTATTTCCACTATTTCCAGAAATTTTTAGCCGAAAAAAAAATGCTGAACAGTAGCCGTTAAACTCTTATTGCAGGCTCAGGTACGGCAAATAAGATTATGCCGTACTGGAAATGCCTCGATTCGTAAACACGAGGAAGGATTGGATCGGGGGTACCTCGACTGTTTTCGTTTGTATTGTGGGATACTGGGATGCGGCTGCAGGCTTCAGTTGTTTATTATATACAGGCTGTCCCAAGTTCGAGTGCCTATTAGAAGTTTCTGGAGAACTGGACATATTTGAAATCTAAAATTTGGATTATGATATTGTTCGAAATTCTCTACACTCTACAGACTTAAAATATTTTTGAAGCCTGGGCACTCCGATTATACAAGGAGTGAAAATAAATTTGTTCGATTTTTTTTTTCCATTTTTTCGTTTATTATATGTTTGAGTCATCAATGCTCAATATATTCATGTCAAACCATTGTATTCATTCAAATAGATTTGAAAATATCCGAAAGAATCGGAAAATATCAAAAACGAAGAAATAAAAAAAAATTTTTTGAACAAATTTATTTTCACTCCTTGCATAACCGGAAGTGCTCCGGATCCAAAAATACCTTAGGTCTGTAGAGAATTTCGAACAATATCATAATACCAATTTTCAGATTTCAAATATGTCTAAGTCTCCACAAACGTCTAATAGACACTCGAACTTGGAACACCCTGTATATCTGCCGACCCAAGATAAAAGTTCACGAGCCGCCACTGGTACTATAAGCCCTATGTAAATTACACAGTAATTGATGTCATATGTTCTTTTTTCGACCATTTCAAACCACGACGACCGAAATGCTCGAAAAAAGAACAGATGATATCAATGGTGGCCGCGAAAGCCTCAACAAATTCATCGCCATTTAATTGTGATAATGTCAAATATATAACCCTCACGATTACGTTATTTGGAATAAATAAAACTATACAAATAACTAATAATCATCAGTTATAATGTGTGAATTGCGCCATCTGAAGTGGTAAGAACGAAACTTTTCTCATATCTCAACGAAATCTAATCTTTTTACACATCTGTACTCCTACGATAAGACATTTTGGTTTTGCCCAACAGCGCAGAGTTGTAGGCAACTCAAATTACACACTATTACAGTGACTATAGAGGGAATATAGTCACTGTACACACTATTTGTTTATATCGCCATCTAACGCGGAGAATATCAAATGAAGTCCAAACGAATAAGCGGAGCGTAAATGTAACTGTAGCGACATCTAGTGGCCTTACTCAAAAGGAGGAAAAGCATTTCCTGTATAGGTAAAATTTTCATCGATTTTTTTCAAAGTTTTATTGTATTTTATAATAACCAGACCGTAGACGAATCCATGTATGAAGTTTAATAACAAACAGTCCATCCGATCTCGAGTTATAAATGGTGTAACCAACATCTTTCTCTTATATATATAGATAGATAAAATCTTTGTTTGTTATTCTTCGCTTTATGCAGGATGAGACAAAATAGGAAAAATGAGAAAAAATCTAAATTAATCGATTATTTATTTTGAATCAATTATAGTTATTCCACAACAGGATACGAATTCAATAATCTGTAGGGTTTTCGTGGCGCAAAAGAGAATAATTAATTAATTTTCAATATTAATCGTATGACATCTTGTAGACCATTTTTCATATCAAATGATTTGCTAACTGTTCCATCAATTTTTTTTTAGAGCAGTTCTACATTTCGGAAATATCTTAAGTGACTCACAAACTGTAACAAGTCATAATTATGAAACATGGTCACTCAATAAGGTCTTTTGTCCACTGGACTTCTACTTTCGAGAAGTCTCCTAAATACACAGCAGTAAAATTTTTCATCAAATCACCCAAGGAAATCACAGATTTGTCAGTAAAAAAATTCAAATTTAAAGTAAGAAAATTTTTGTCATCGAGAGCCTTGTATTCGGTGCAAGAGTTCTTGGATGGTAATTACCAAAACAATAATTTTGAGTGACTTGCCACCTCATTGGATCTGTTAGTTTGTTTACCTGCATTTTTGACTGTTTGTTCTTATGTGTTTTCTTGTTTGTTGAATACATTGACTCTTACTGCATGTTCAATATAAATAAAATCTTATCTTATCTTATTACCACTTTTTCTTTCGGTCAAAGGCTAAACTCCATTCCTGTAAAGTTTAAGGTGGGTTTTGGCGATTGGGTATTGCTCTCCCTAAGTAACCCATCCGTGCTCAATGGGATTCATGTCCGGTGAGGTTGCTGGCCAGTTCATTCCCTGGATATTGTTCTCTTGATGAACGTTTTGAAGATTTCGTGGTGGGGCGTTTTCATCCTGCAGCGTCGAGCTGGATCGATTTTTCATCCACATCATTTAATCATTGAAAACTGTCTCACAGACATCAGGGGTCACTTGAGCGAAAGCGGAAGCAATCTGTACTTTCGTTTTCGATCTATCAAGTCCCCGAGCTCATCGTATACCATTCGAGCTATTAGCATAAAACTCATGAACTTTTCACTTGTCGGATCCTGTACACGGTCCATGTACTTCAGCTTCATAAATGAACTATCGACATATACAGTCGTGGAAGTCTAAAGACAGGGTGTTGTCAGTTCAGAGTCATTAATTTCATCTGAATCACGACAGTCGTTCAGTCACGTAGGTTGAAACACTTAGCGGTTTTTTAGTTGTGTCGTGGCCTGAACGTTCCGTTGACGGGGGGGCTGCGTTCTCAAATAATTACCGGATTTAATTAAAACTAAGCTCAAACGTTGTCTGCTGGGAGCCATCTATCACTGAACGTGTCTCTCAGTCGCGAACATTCTTCCCGCATTCGTTTGCATACCGCTGTTACTTTTACTTTTGCCCCCTTTCTGAACTATTTCCTCTTTTATTACCTAGCGAAGCACGGCTTGCCGGGCCCTGCACAAACAGAATTCCCATCTCCAATTGCTGGATATTGGCTGGAAATTCCGACATGCTCCTATTCCGATAATTATTCCAATTTACAGGTGCAGCCGGATCGGAAACAAACAAACACCGACCAGCTTCCACAGTCCATGCACAAGCCTTTTTCAAAATTTCGTCTTGAAACAACCCGGTGGGTCACCCTGTAGATGAAACGAGGCGGACGAATTTTTATTTCCATTTTCCTCCGGTTTCCGTGCGAGTTCAGAGCTTTTCCGTTTCTTATGGAAGTGTGGAATCCGATAGAGCGAAGCGGATTTTCTATAGCAAATGAAAATCTGATATTCCCTGGGAAATGCGCGGGACCTGAGAGTGTAATATACTAGAAATGGCAGTTTTCGCTGGAAGGTGCCATTAAAGCGTCCAGGGAAAAGCTTGTAATAAAGGCGATTGTGCTGGAAGACGAGAAAAGACGAACGTGTGGGTGATAGGGGGTGGCTAACGACCACCATGTGGCATTAGCTGGCCATCAACATCGGTGCGCCGTCTTATCAACTAGGGATAATTGGGTATTGATCTTTAATCTATTACATAGCACGAACTAGAAATCCACTCTATTGTGTTTGCTCTCTTTCGGAAAACTGTCTCAAGGAGAATTATGTGCGGGATGCCACTTTATCAGAGGAAAGCCCACTAATGCCAAGCAGTTTTCGAAAAAGCTACACTCAATCTTCATCGGAAAACCTATGATAGAAAAGCACAAAATGTCTCCATCACTCTCTGGACGAAAAAAAAGTAAAAAAGTTCAATTCAAAGTAAAAATTGAAAGAAAGGTTTATGAAAAGAGAAAACGGTTTGATGAAAAGTGAAAAAGGTTTAATGAAAATTGGAAGAGGTTCAATCGAAAGTGAAAAGATTCATTTAAAAGTAAAAAAGGTTCAAAAAAAAAGAAAAGCGTTTAATGAAAAGGGAAAAAGGTTTATGAAGAGTGGAAAATGTTTATGAAATTGGAAAAGGTTTAATAAAAGGTGGAAAAGGTTTAATCCAAAGTGAAAAAATTGAATCCAGAGTTAAATAATTTTAATCAGAAGTGTGAGATGTCTATGAATAGAAAAGTTTAATTGAAAAGTGAAAAAGGTTTAATACATAGTGGAAAAGTTGAATCCAACGTGAAAAAGATTTGATTAGAAATGTGAAAGATTTGTGAGAAGTGATGAAGATTCAATGAAAAGTAGAAAAGGTTTAATGAGAAGTGAAAAAAGTTCAAATCAAAGTGAAGAAACTGAATCTGAAGTGAAAAAGGTTTAATTAAAAGTGTGAACATGAACATTCATACTGAACATGCAGTAGGAGTTAATGTATACAATAAACGAGAAAACACATAAGAACAAACAGCCAAATCGCAGGTAAACAAACTAACAGATCCAAACTATGAGGTGGCAAGTCACTTGAAATCATTGTTTCGGCAATTACCATCCAAGAACCGAATAAAAGGCTCTCGATGACAAAAATTTTCTTACTTCAAATTTGAATTTTTTTACTGACGAATCTGTAATTTTCTTGGGTAATTGTTTAAAAATTTTACTGCTTTGTGATTAGGAGACTGTGGACTGAAGACCTTATTAAGTGACCATGTGTTGTTTCATAATCATGACTAGATGATACAGTTTCTGAGTCACTTAAGAAATTTCTGAAATATAGAACTGCTCTGAAAATAAAAATTGATGGAGCAGTCAGCAAATCATTCGATATGAAAAATGGTCTACAAGATGTCATACGATCAACATTGAAAATAAATCTGATTATTCTCTTGTGCGCCACAAAAACCATTCCGAAGTCCACAGCATTACCTCATAAAATGATTCGATATTGAATAAAAAACTATACGCAAGAGAATATTATACAGAAATGAGTGACTGCCGAAACTCTAAGTGCATAATACGCACTATTCACTTTGCAACAAACAAATTAGATTTGGTCTTGCCATGTCAACTTAGAATCTACGTGAATGCCCAAAACTTGAAAATAGTATGATTATAAGAAACCATAAAATCAGATGGTATTTTCCTTCTTAAATTAATGTTGTCTTTTTCAAATTCACAGTTATACCAATTAATAAATTCAGAATTTGCCAACTGGACATTCTGTTGAAGTTCCTCGGGATTCATAGCCCACACAACCTTGGAAGCATCATCGGCAAATAATGATGGAAAATATACAAAAAGCCGTGATATCATTCGTATATATGATAAACAAAATGGGCCCAAGGTAGAATCCTGTGGAACGCCCTGTGCTGAATTCAATTTGACTACAATCCTTCTTTCAGATAAAAAGGAATCTATCCATTCTGGAACACTACCCCCTCTACCTAGTGGTGAAGTTTACGAACTAAAATTTGACGTGTGACAGAATCAAAAGCAAGAGACAAATCGAAAAAATAACTACTAATTGTAAGCCAAGATCTAAGTTAGAATAGATACAATCGAATAGTCTAACCGATGGTTTTATGAAAAAGAAAAAGGTTTAATCAAGAGTGAAAATGGTTCAATGAGAGGTGAAAAAGGTTTAATTCGAAGTGAAAGAAGGTAAAATTAAAAGGATTAAAGATTTAATGAAAAGTGAAAAGGGTTCAATTGAAAACGAATATGATAATCAACGAGAAAGATCTGTGTTCAACTAATCAACAGTAGAATCGAGAGGGATATTCATAGGCAGTATTTCATGAATTTTATTCGTGTTTTCAGTTGTAAATAGCAGTAAGCTATCGTAACAGTTATGTCGTGCTAATAACGCCGCACAGACTGTACGATATAATAAGTATAGCACGGCTCATATCTGCGGTAATTTTTCTTGTAATTTCCGTGATCGGAAAACATGTCACGACTTCTTCCCATCATACATATCGATAATGATATTCATTACTCATAAAACTTAATAAGATATTCATATTGCAATGGCTTCCATATGAGATAATATTCAATTAATTGTACCTACAGTATTGCTTGTCAGTTATATTTCTGTCAAATTGAAAACAACTTTCATTCGAGATTAATGGATTCATGATATATCGTTTTAGACAAATAAGGCAAAGACAAGGAAATCTCGGTACCGTATGGGGAAGGGAATACACTCATGACACATTACTCCTCCAATGTCCCCCACGAAGAGACGAGTAGATATGCAGAAACTCAACTTCCACGCAAATCTCTTGAATTTGAAATCATAGACAAAAAGTGAGAGAAACCAAAACAAACATGGGAAATAAAAAAACAAACACAGTAAACACAAAGTCCTAAAAATTTTTGACTTGATCCGCTTGGATCTTCAAATATTAAATGTTCGAACAAGAGGGACAATATAAAAGAAACACAGACATTGCAAAATAAAGCTCGTTTTTTTTTCACAAAAAAACGTTACAATTGGGATTTTCCTCAAGACATTGGAAGGAAGGATTCCTCCCATTTGGGAGAATGTTGGAGGTGGATCCCAGCGCCCTGAGTTTATTTACGTTATAAATAACGTTTTCGGGTAATTTGCGAAAAGAGCAGGCCATAAAATATCGCTAATTAACGGCTTTCATGACGCGTCGACAATCCACCTTCTTTCCGACGTCGCCCTAGAAATTAGTTCCGAACTTCCCTCCTAATTAACGTTTGTATCGACCGAAATGAGACCTCAAGATCACACCCAGAAAAGAGAATCTTCTGATGTCCAACCTAAATGAAATATTTCCTATCAAACTTTCCTCAAAAAATTGGGTATTCTTCCTTCACTCGAGAACGATTTAATGAAATTCAGAACTTGTCAGATCCACTGTCAAGGAACAAATGAAAGACAATATTTCCTAGGTACAAGTAATTTCATTCCACCCAACAGCGATAGTTCTCCTTTACGAGTTGATTGTGCCAAATCAAATGGAGAATCTATCAGGAATGAGAAAGACTACTTAGGACCACTCTAGTTTCCCCTTTCAAGACAATATAGCAAGAAACCCTTCCATCTGTCTCGCGTCAAGTGTCAAGTAGGAAATTCTCGAACTGCATGGCTTTTATAGCTGTCAACTTGGACAATATCAAGAATGTGGCACCGAGCTGGGTCTCCAATCTCATCCGTCTAATTTTAATGTGGAATGTGACATTGCAGCGATGTATCCACCTAAACTGGACACAGAAATAATTAATGCAATTATTCTGATGTGTTGTACGTCATGATTAAACCAGTTAGGTGTGGGAGATTAGATG
Source organism: Adalia decempunctata (assembly GCA_951802165.1). Taxonomy (NCBI): domain Eukaryota; kingdom Metazoa; phylum Arthropoda; class Insecta; order Coleoptera; family Coccinellidae; genus Adalia; species Adalia decempunctata. The sequence goes on along the minus strand of OX637704.1, from coordinate 6,661,549 downwards.
TCCGATCTAATGAAAACAAGAAAGGATTCGTTCATTAATTATGCATGCGTCCTCATCAGAAATTGTGTCCCCCCAATGAGCCGAACTTTCTCAGAAACCGAACCTACCTACACTCGTCGCCAAAAGCCTACGACATATTCATACACACATCACACAATAATCAAAGATTTGGAATTTTTACATTCACAGCTACAACAAAACTTTCTTTTGAACTTGGCGTTAGTTTTGTTGTAAAAAAACTCATGATGTGTTGGGTAAAGTGCACTAAACGGTTCAGAATCCATATATTTATTTCTTTGATTTTCGTTTACGTATGATAAACATGGTCAGTTGAAACTAGGGATGAGGGAATGCGATGCCCTCGAATGAAAACTATGGTGTGACAACGATATATGGGGAAGGACTATTAATTATCCTGAGAAATTCCTGAAGTTTTGAGCAGCAGGGAGAGAGAGAAGAATTGGATCGGTATACTTCATTGTATAAACAAAATAAATCATTGGCAATTAGTAAACGCCAGCTTAGAATGCCTGCTAAATAGACTTGGTAAATGAGGAACTGGCGGTCCATAGGTAAGTGACAGCATTGGAACTAACCAATGGCTGTACCAATTATCATTTGTCAAGTGGGCAGTTAATGAAAGTGACCAGAGGCTATACAACCACCGGCAACTCATTTACAGTCGCCCTTTATCTTCATAACCCTTCTAGACCCTTCCCCTCAACATGCCAACTTGTCACTAGCAAGTATCGGGACCCTTCGTTCTATCTTCACCTCACGAGATACGCACCAAAAATGTCAATATTTTGTCATATGTCGCTTGTACTTGTTTGTTTAACATTGCTCATTGATTCGATAGCAGTAGGACGATTCGATATTCAATATAAATATGAATCGAAGAAGAACAATAACATCGACAAAGAATTTCTGGATCCTCAGTGAACACTTTTCGAGAATTTGTTGTTTTTACTGATACAACCCTACTTTACCAGAAATTTTTGTTGTTTAGTCACCCCTTTATTCTCATAATATTGCTGGTTGATATGCTATGGGTCAGAACTGAATTATTGGGGCAATTTTCATAATTACCAGCAGAAACATATGCGGAAGAAATTTCATTACAATCAATTGATTAACAATGACTCTCATACACTGAAGAATGTTATTGAAATATACTGCTCCACAAGAGTTAGGGATATCGTATTCAATCGTTTTCAAAAGTATGTTATCTTCGAGAAAATCATTTAAAACTCAATATCAACTTGATTCGATCCAATAAAAATCAGTATGAGACATTTCGTCAATCTGGTCGCCTTTTTTCTGAAGTTTGGTTCTTTGCACATGCTTCATGAATGTTCTTATTTTGAAATGAAGTCAGTTCATCAACGGCTTCGATTTGAAACGAGTTTTCTGAAAATGCCAAGACGTACATTAACAAACGCTGAGGCTAATATAGCTATCGGAATGCTACATGGTGGCCTAACTCAGGTTGTTGTAGCGGAAAGGCTCCAAGTCAGCCAAAGTGTGATATCTCGACTTTGGAATAGGTTCAGGGAGACAGGTTCCGTGTTGGAAAGACCAAGACTTGGTGGGCGACGAAGAACAACACCTGCTCAGGATCGTTTCATCACCGTTTCGGCGAGAAGAAACCCTACATCTAGGTGTAGAATGCTACGGAAAACTCTTCAAAATGCAGATGGGGGTCCAAGTTTCTATCGAAACCATCAGACGACGTTTGAGAGAGGTGAATCTAGGTTCTAGACGTCCATTAAGAGGAGTTTCATTAACACGTAACCATAAGCGTCAAAGACTGGAATGGGCAAGGCAACATATCAATTGGACAATGGCGTAGTGTCCTTTTCACTGATGAATCCCGATATGGACGATTTTCAGATTCTCGAAGAATAAGGGTATGGACAATCCCATGCATACCCCGTAATCGTCGCTATGTCCAAGAAGTCCATCCATTCCGAGGGGGTAGTGTTATGGTATGGGCCGGGATATGTTTCAACGGGCGCACAGATCTACATATTTGTCATGGGAATATGACCACCTTACACTATAGGGAGCATGTCATTGACAATGTTGTGCCCAATTTTCACGCTGCTCTTGGTGAAACTTTTCAACTTCTAGACGATAACCCTAGACCGCACCGTGCAGCCATAGTTGAGAATGTGCGCTAGGAGCTTGGTATTCCACATTTACCAATACCTCCGCACTCACCAGATATGAATTGCATAGAACATGCATGGGATATGCTCCAAAGAAGATTAGATAATCATCAACCTCCCCAGAATCCTTAAATGATCTGAGAGAGCTTCTGCCTCGTTTATGGAACCAAATTCCTCAAGAAATGTTCAACAATCTCGTGTGTAGTATGCTTGAATTCTCTGGGAATAAAATTCCGTTATTTTACTCGATTTTTCTCAACCACACTGTATACGCTGCACACCTACAGGTTAAAATTAATTTGCAACTTGAAATCATATTAATATGAATTTTCATCACAAAAATCTTATTTTAACTTTATTTTTTTTGCAATTTAAGTCCCTAACTCATGTGGAGCAGTTTATTTTGTCAGAACCTCGAATATTCAGCAGTTCCATAATTTGCGGAGTCTTGGGAAGAGCCCAAGTGGTCTTCATGTTCTTTGACGAAAGATCATTTAATCCCTTAAGAGACCCTAGGCAAACTTTTCACCAATATCTTCCTGAAATATCAGACATTTAGGGATGTTGGGAACATCTGCGTAACCCTTCCACGTTTCCTTGCTCCTTAGATGGTCTCCCCTTCGAGAATGACACCTAATGAATCGCCTGTCATTCAATCAAGATAATTAGATTGTTTTTCTGAAGGGTTATGTGTGTAGAATAACTACGATATTAGGAAAATAATGAAATAAGAGAGCGTCGATGTCTTGGGATTTCCTGTTAGCACTAACAGCCTGATATTGCAAACAGAAAATGAAATAATATTCGATCATTCGCAACAGGCTACAGGGTGGCTCATATCTCAGATAAATTTCCGAAATTCTTCTTTAAATCCTAATAAGTTTCATCTGATAGACACTGATCCTCTGATTTGTTTGAAATCTCCTAGAAATAATAATAGGAAAACTAGTCTTTGACTCTGTTATTCCAGATGTGATTTAGATACAAATATTTGAAGTGCCTACATTACTACAGAAGACATTCATTCGAATTTAACTGGATAGATAATTCCCTATGAAACTCATCACTGAAATAGAATTGACATAATTAGAGAGAGTTGATCATTATACAATCTTAGAGCATTTCAAGCACTTAGCCTGAGGTAAACGCATTAGGATATTATGAGTCTCAGTGTTTTGGAACTAGAACGCTTCATCATAGAGCATTATATCTAATAATGTAAAACCAGAAATCTTCTACTGATTGCTGCAAAATTCAAACCATTTCGATTTGAATGTCAAGTCGAACAACTATATTGGATCACCCAAACTCCATCATCACATATTCAGATTGTACGAAAAACATTGTATGAGAAGCAACGAAAAAGACTAATATATCGTGTTAAACAATTCATTCATTGTCGGAGATAATTGAATTGCTTCGTATAAAATTTGATGATACAGAAATAATTATCGTCAATTAGTTTTTGAAGAGGTCCAATTAATTACTTGACTCCCTGATTCACAATTGGATTTTTCAACATGCAACACCATATCATTCATTGTGTTATAGTTATAGTTAGAAAGAGGTCACAGTTCACTGCGACCTAACAGAACTGTTCTCACCATGCACTTTACAGCTTGCTTTCCAGTTCCAGAGATCCAATGAAATCCAATACCTGGGAAGGCTTCAAAGTCACCAAAAGTATTTTGCCTTTGATTCCTGAACAGGCCCGGATCTACGATTTTTTCTGACCGGGGCAAAAATTCATGATGGCGCCCCCCCATTTGTGGGATATATGAAATCATAGAAAATAACGGAAAAATAATAGAAATAAATACTAATAGTAAGGAAAATATCACAAGGAAAGAAATTAGATTTTTTTTCTTCACAGCTTCACGCGGCGTGATTTTCTATCGGCAAACGCATCTATCAGCTCCTCGAAATCTGTTTCGGAAGCTCTTTTGTTTTCTTTAGCTAAGATTGAGAGACAAAAGAGACGTTCCTGACTCATTGAGGAACGCAAATAATTTTTTCAATTTGCTGAAACTACGTGGTAGGTAATGTGCAGTATATTCTTAAAGCTATACTGACATAAGGAAAAGCTTCTTGCAGATCTTGCTCCTTGTAGGAGGTCTAATGAAGCCATCTTTCACTAATTTCGGGAACCAGCTCTATGAAAACCGTTCCTAACAAAAATCAACTGCATTCAATTCTCTTCAATATTTTTGCCTTAAAAGGGTGCCATTTTTCTGCAGATCCTCTTTTTGCATGTTTAAGAGGGCATGGCCGTAGAGGAATGCGAAATTCGTATGCGCGTTTTTTCTGATTTCTGACAATAATCTGTCGAAAACAACTTCAATAAAAAATAATAAAACAACTAACTAGATCTAGCGTTCTTGACTCATCCTCGCACATTTTGTCGACCTGCTTTTTCTTCTTGGAAACACGTTTATTTCTAAGAATTGCATCCAAATCCAATTCTTCTGAAAGAAGTGTAGCTTCCGAGATCTAGTTTTCAATAGGGTCTTCCCTCATTCCTTGCAAGATCTTCACAAGACCTTGCATGATCTTCACAAGACCTTGCATCAACGATGATGAACGTGAAATAATTATATCCCCGTTCTGAATTTCCATGTTGACCCTATTGATCTCTGGCAGAATATTATCCCAAATTGTTAGGTTCAGTATGAATCTAAAATCCATGACACCATATGAAGCAAATGACCAGCTTCATACTTGGATTCTGCGATTAGTGATGATTCTTTGATTTCTTCCACAGCCTTCACAACTCCCGGTAAATTATTGAGCAAGGCATTAACAGCTTGATGTATAGCCCATCTTGTTTTGCTACTTCCTTTCAAATTTGTTTTTGTGCACTTTTTCATAATTGTCCATCGTGTGGTTGAACTAACAAAAAACGAATACAGTTTTTGTACAACACCAAATAAATTTACTGGTTCTGAACACGATGAAGCCAAATGGACACCCACAAGATTTAGAGAGTGTGCTAGGCATGAAACTATAATACTGCCAGCTCGTTGATGTGTATAATTCTGGATTGGACTCCTTTATATATGCTAGCCATATTAGATCCGTTGTCGTAGGATTGCCCAAGACATTTTTGACATCTAAATCACCAGCTTGCAGTTTATCTAGAATTCGCTATGATATTATTCTCCAGTTTTTCCGTCAACTTCTAAGAAGTCAATAAAACTTTCTTTTTATCTCATATCCAGACTTCGTTCTCTTTAGTATCGTATAACCTGTAACCTGGTTCATTTGTTCTGTGTGAGATACATCTGGGGTGTGGTCGAATATAATAATAGTGAAATAGTTTGCCTCCTTGATCTCATTAATAATGTTATTCCGAACTTTGGTGGCCATTAAATCGATAATTTCATTTTGTATGGTTTTGGACATATAGGATGTTTGTCCTTTTTTTAGTGGTCAAGATGGCACATCAGAGTCGGGTCATAATTAATAATACTTTTTTCCGAGAAAAAAAATTAACACCTGGTTGTTTTTGGCGCCCCCTTAAGCTGGCGCACAGGGCAAGCGCCCCGCTTGCCCCCCCCCCCCCTAGATCCGGGCCTGTTCCTGAATGACCGGGAATTCTGATTAGAGAGATCTTATTTTTTTTGCCTACCTCATTGAGTTATTCGTTGTGTGAGGAATTGATCAAATGATCAAAAATAGAGGCAACAGTGGAGGACTTTCAACTGGAAATCACAACTCTTCTTCATAATACAGAAACAATCCTGTTGAATATCGTAGTCTGCACTTGTAAAAGTTTAGCAACTTCCTTCAGAAAATTCCAGAATTTTTTTCATGAGGAGTCCTTTTTTAAAGTGCTTGTTCATCTGATATGCACTTATTTCCTTGATCATCTGAAATGACAGTATAACCCTTCGTATACAGCTTGCATTAAAAAACTCCGAATCTGTGGTTCAATGCCTGATCATCCCTCCACTTATGGGGAAACACAAAACGCGTCTAATGGAATTGTGCCCGGCAAGTGGAAATTCGAATTAGTTTATCTCCCCCCCGCGTCGGTCTATCTTTTAAAGAGGCCGGAAAATCCATTTCGTGGAAACTAATTCGGCCGAGTCCGAATATTTATAAACGGACTGACCGCGGTCTTGATTTCCTCAGGTGATACTTCAGATTGAAGTTTAGTGGAAAGCTGAGTAACGTCTGCAAAAGACGTGGACCAGCCGGAGCAAGGACCAGATTCCCGAGCGTCACATTAAGTGGCCAGCTCTTAGTTTGACCGTGAGCTATTCGTATCCCTGTTGGGATCGAGGCAGGGGAGGGTCTAGCTGCCCCTTTGCTATCTCGTGAGGCTGGCCTAGTCGCTTTCCTTCGTCTAGTATCCTACTGGGAACTGATTAATTATTGCCAGTTAATGCCTGAACACATCATAACATACAATGCGACCCGCACCACCCTCGACAGTTTTCTTACGGGAAAACCGTTAAGGGTAAGTGGTACAGACTCATTCCGAGCCTCGAGCCGGTCAACCGATCGTAAAAGTTATTCTGACAAGAGCGACAACCAGAACAAGCACAATGTGATTATGTTAGGACGCATATACGTATCCAGAGCCACAAAAGGAATTTCACCTTTATGAATCAAGATTTTTTTGGTTCATTTCATCTACATTCAGATTTAGAGAGACTAAAGTTCGATGAGAGCTCACATTTGCCAACATGAGAAATCATGTGCTGCCGTGGAATCTTAAGTGGCCATAAAAGCCGCAGAATTTTCAATTTTCCTCCGCTAAGTCGTTAACAATAGCTCGTAACGTTTGCGGTCTCGAGAACTAGGGGACATTAGCAATTCATGCGACATTCAGCGATAACAATAAAGTGTTGATGTGATCCCAAAGGAGTCACAGACATCGGGTCTGGCCTGTGCCAGGGACGTGTCTCAGGAATCAACAGTGATCCTGATAAGGAGTTCCTGGTCCTTCCATTCTGCCGCTCGTGATAAGCATGCTAGAAGCGCGATAAAGACCGAGCCTAAGCGTTTGGGTTGTCCCTGAAGATGGATGGTTGTCGCGGGAAATCCACCCACCTATATCTCTCTACATTCGCCGCACGTATTAACGACTTGTGACAACTGTGATCTATAACACTGATTCTCCGACGAAAAATTGCCATTCTTCTGCACGGTTTCCTCCGCAGGCGCTTCCTGTGGATTTAATTTGAAATGGCTGGTCGAACCGTTATCGATTATTGCCAAGGAAAATTATTTTCTGCTTTTCCCGAACATATCACACTAACAGCCCGTATATTCATCCATCTGGAAACTGTCAATGCAGCTACTGACAGGAATGCGGTTCGTAAACTTCTTTTCATCTCCCAGTAGGAGAGAGTGATTGGTAAATTCGTTTAGCGAGTGGATAAAACTAGAGACTCGATAAAAACAAACGAATACTACGAATGGGTTATCCGTGCCTCAAAGACCTTTTAAAGGATTGATTTTTCACTCTTCTCTCTATAGCATTATGGACATTAATTCAAATTCAAATTAAACAGGGTTTGTCCATAGTTTAATAGAGGACGCTGGGCAGTCTCGAACAAAAATTAGAAAATTGCAAATCTGAGATAGTGGGATTATGATTTCAATAAAATCAATGATTCTAATGTTTACATGGATTATTCATCATTCAAATAAAGGTAAATCCTCCGTGTTGAATATACTGCTCCACAAGAGTTAGGGATATCGTATTCAATCGTTTTTAAAAGTATGTAATCTTCGATAAAATCGCTGTAAACAGACATTTCGTCAATCTGGTCCCTTTTTTCTGAAGTTTGGTTCTTTGCATATGCTTTATGAATGTTCTTATTTTGAAGTGAAGTGAGTTTATCAACGGCTTCGATTTGACGTAAATTAACAAACGCTGAGGCTAATAGGGCTATCGGAATGCTACAGGGTGGCCTAACTCAGGTTGTTGTAGCGGAAAGGCTCCAAGTCAGCCAAAGTGTGATGTCTCGACTTTGGAATCGATTCAGGGAGACAGGTTCCGTGTTGGAAAGAACAAGGCTTGGTGAGCGACGAAAAACAACACCTGCAAAGGATCGTTTCATCACCGTTTCGGCGAGAAAAAACCCTACATCTACGTGTAGAATGCTACGGAATACTCTTCAAAATGCAGATGGGGTCCAAGTTTCCATCGAAACCATCAGACGACGTTTGAGAGAGGTGAATCTAGGTTCTAGACTTCCATCAAGAGGAGTTCCATTAACACGTGACCATAAGCGTCAAAGACTGGAATGGGCAAGGCAACATATCAATTGGAACGATCAATGGCGTAGTGTCCTTTTCACTGATAAATCCAGATATGGACGATTTTCAGATTCTCGAAGAATAAGGGTATGGACAATCCCACGCATACCCCGTAATCGTCGCTATACCCAAGAAGTCCATCCATTCCGAGGGGGTAGTGTTATGGTATGGGCCGGGATATGTTTCAACGGGCGTACAGATCAACACATTTGTCCTGGGAATATGACCGCCTTACACTATAGAGAGCATGTCATTGACAATGTTGGGCCAAATTTTCACGCTGCTATTTGTGAAACTTTTCAATTTCTAGACGATAACGCTAGACCGCACCGTGCAGCCATAGTTGAGAATGCACGCGAGGAGCTTGGTATTCCACATTTACCAATACCTCCGCACTCACGAGATTTGTATTGCATAGAACATGCATGGGATATGCTCCAAAGGAGATTAGATAATCATCAACCTACCCCAGAATCCTTAAATGATCCGAGAGAGCTTCTGCCCCGTTTATGGAACCAAATTCCTCAAGAAATGTTCAACAACCTCGTGTGTAGTATGCAAAAAAGATGTCAAGCTGTTATTGATGCCTGTGGAGATCATACATTGTATTGATAGTCTTAAAATGCTTGAATTCTCTGGGAATAAAATTTCGTTACTTTACTCGATTTTTCTTAACCACCCTGTATACGCTGCAGACCTACAGGCTGAAATTAATTTGCAACTTAAAATCATATTAATATGAATTTTCATCACAAAAATCTTATTTTAACTATATTTTTTAGCAATTTAAGTCAATATCCCTAACTCATGTGGAGCAGTTTATTCTACAGTTGAAATTGAAATTTTCAATATCTGAATTTTCGGGGAAACTGCTTGAAATAATCTTGCCAATATCTATAATTCTCTAAACTACGTTTGAAATTCACTCAAACCCACTCCCTCAAATAAAAAAATTTCTCACATGTATTTAGTTTGTTCCAACTTTATCCTCCTTTTTATTAAAAAAATTTAGGTTTTCAAAGAAGCATGTATCTTTGAGAGATCTCTCAGAAGGTCTAGGAAATTAATAAGAGATTGTGGCTATAGAGTTTATTTATATTTTAATGAATCATTTACTTCTATGAAGTAGAGATATCATATAAACGAGCGTAATCAAGGTATCACATAAAGATTATTGTGATGTATGTTTTCAATTTAGCATCATAACAGAGTGCACCTTCAAACGTGTGGATGGTACATAAAAGTTGTCGAAATATCATTCCGGTCGGGAGCCTTCGATTATTTTTATAAATTCCGATAAGAGCGAAAATGATCGCTTAGCTTTCATGTCAAGGGGACTATTTCTAGACATCAGGATCTGGAGATGAGCCGGGAGAGTATTTTAAACCTTGTTCCTGATCAGTTTCTAAAAGCACCTACAAATTGACGTTCACAAGCGACATGTGTGTTCTTCCGATAAAAGCAATCGAGAATTGACATGAGCCAGGAATCGATTCCCTCGTCCAGATTCAATTAAACTTAGGTGACTCCCCAACGAGCTCCGATTTCACAGGATCCTTACGAGTTTCGATTATACAAATTCGAATTCCATCAACGAAATTGAAAATCTTTCTTCGATGGCCAGAATTAATCAGAAATGCAATAACTTTTTTATTTCTTGAATCTCAATTTATTTCGGAGTAAATTGTAAGAGACATATTGACTGTAGAGGCATTCTGAGACTTCAAATTGCGTGAGCAATCGTTGTTATTATGCTGATTCTTCGCAATTTAATCATTACTCAATATAATGTGTCTTTACGTTCCTCATACATAGGCACGATTTTATCATTAACATTACCCTTTTTCCAATAAGTAATACCGGCTTAACACACCTATTTCTTGGACTCCTATTTCATCTCCTTATAGAGAACACATATCTTACATAATATCGGATTCCATTTGTGAGATACCACAATATTGATAGCTTAGGGAGGTGCCTATCGACAAATAATATTGGAAAGCCTTCCATCATCAAAGCCTATCACTCCCTCATTTATATTTCTTAATCGTCAGAGTAGACAACATCTGACTCTGCCTTATAAATTCGACTTCAATTTGATTAGACATGATTGTCGCATTTGTAGTGATTTCAATCCAACAAGATGACGCTCCTTCTCACTCTGCTGCTCCTTTTAGACGCTTTTTTCAACTGTGAATAGGAAGAAGAGAACCTCTCGGAGAGTTTTCTTTTCATTCGCCATGACATTGTATTGACATCTTCAATAGTTTGAGATTAAATTTACCCCGATCAACAATGTTCTTCCTACTTGACACCTTTACAAATTACGACAGAGGCTCACCTCCAGATTGATGCGTATTCAAATTGGCACCCAATTGTTCCGGGATAAATGTGCATATCCCACAGGACCCTGTTCAGATGGCAGAGCCGAGTGGAGCACACGCAAGTAATATCCTGTCAGAAATATCGATCCGAGATGACGACAAGTTGAAGTTGCAAGATGTATGGAATCAATTAAGCGTAAAGGGGAGGCATGGGCGAGTCGCCGATAAGGTTATACCGAAATCAGAATCGGAACTACTTTTCTGTGTCCTGCGTCAGTATGTCCATCACGTAGACAAGTGAACAGACGTCCATTCCAGCGGCCCTTCACGTACAAAACCTACAGATACATGCCGTGATACAAGCCCTCTGTCTTGACCCCTCGCTGTCCTCAAACGCCTTTTCATTTTGCTCTCCGTCGAATTGCCAACTGCTCCTTTGCCGGCAAGAAAATGGAAAAGCTTGGATGACGCGACAAGTTTCCATAAACTAGGCTCGAAATATGTACACTTTTTCGGAAAATCATATATGTATCGATTGTTGACGTGGCATTCTCGATGGTGGAATGTGTGCTGAGTTTTGATAAGGCAATCTCATCATTTTCGAGGAGCATATCTAACGTTTGGTTTATCCCGAATGATGAATGAATTAAAGGGCAAATAATTGCCAGTTGCCACTTGCGGTAGTGTATCTTCCTTGTTAATAGAAGCAAGGTAGAGCAATGCGTCACAAGGGGTGGCAGCTAGGAGGTAATTGGCATAGTACAGTCTGAGCATTATTCACTTTATGTAATTACCGTAGAAACGGCGAAGAGACATGTCCTCGCCTCGCAAAGGGAAGTTCTATTCCGAATCGACTTCTTGGTCTTGAATCATGCCCGAAGACATTTAAAACTACATCCGACTCCTCCTGGTGAACGATGGCCTCAGGCGTGTATTCAGTTTGCTTTAGAACTTGCGAGGGAGACATTCAGATGTTGTTCGATTCAGTTCGTCACATAAACAATTCGCTCCTCCGCAACATTAACCCGTGACCTTTACATTTCATCATCAAATCTCACTCCAGAAAACTGATAAGATAAATTTTTGGACATATGAAGTCGAACCATCATTTGACCTAAGCTCATCTCTTCCTTCCCTGTTTTCAGTATTTTTTTCGACACAACCAGTCACCTCCGCCTCAAATTATCTCTTTAAAAACATGTTTCAACTTGAAAACCCTGAGTTGAAAGAGGTAGGATATCTATTTGTGAATTTGTGCAGGAACATTTTTTGTATTTTCAATGGTTCTATCTGCCCAATCAGTTAGGAACACCTACTCTAGAAGATCATGTATATTGGCCCCCATATACATATACATGAGAGAGAGAGAGAGAGAGAGAGAGAAATTAACTTTATTGATTCAATTCAAATGGCTATCGACCGAAGTCTTCCTGCCACTTACATAGATAATTGAATGTAATGTTATTCTATGAGTAAAATAAAAAAAAATAATTAACTATTCCAAAGACAGCAAGTGTTCAAAAAGTGGTAGCGCTGGTGTTTTGGCCTTTGGTCTATTTTCTGTAATGTAGTGGTGTATCAGTGGATCCATTATTGTCCTGTTTGTCTGTTTCTTAATGAATTTCTGGCCCAGTTTCTGTATTCTGGTTAATATTGGTTCTACCTCAGTTAACTCATATAATAATTGGTTGGGAGGGTTGTGCAACGGGTTGTTAGGGTGTCTAATTTTGGTGATTTTCCTCAAGCTTGTTCGTTCGGCTATTTCTAAATTGTTTAGAGTTGATTTTGAAGAGTTCAAAAAAATTGTGCTTCCATATTCCAGCAAGGGCCTGCATATCATCTTGTATATTGAAGTAGCAACTTTCACATTAATACCCAAGTTTTTATAGGTGAGCGATCTGAAGTGTCCTGCTCTAGCTATCGCTGCTGTTTTTTGATGTTTCATGTGTACTTTGAAGCTGAGCTTGTTGTCTATGTGTACTCCCAAGTATTTGCAGATTTTTGTAGGGCTTATTGTTTTGTTGTCTACTCTGATATATGGAGAGTTCCTTCTGATTGTGTGTATATTTTTTCATGAAATGAGTATTTGCAACCCTCTTGTATGAAAGAAATCAAGACGGATCGCCCTGTACATCGACCTGATAAATTACCGTAGTTGTTAATTTTCCGGATTCAAATCGCAACAGGGTCAGCGCGCTTCTTTCCAGCCTATTTCGGAGGAGAGTTATTTCCTTCTGACGTGCACTTTCGAATTCATCTTCTAAGCACCCCCTCGTTGTAATTAAAGCACATTGTTCAAGCAGGGCCGTATATCCTGGTAATTATGAATTTGTATAACCGCATCTGCGACAACTTGAATTTTTTGTCATTAAAATCTCGTCCAAGGGCAATTTGTTCCGACAATTAATTCAAGGAAAAATAAGGAGGAACAAGGGTTTTGCGTGCAAATTAATATTCCGAATTAGTGTTTCTTTTTTTTCTCGAGCCCGCAGAAGAGGGTGCGCATCAATCTCTTTAGGGTGGAAATCGTCGTCTTAAGGTGATATAATATTTCCGTTTTTTCATCTGGAGTCCTAAGGGTTAGTCGGTTTAATTTCGGTAATTATTATTGGGGCGGAATTAAACAGGCTTCAAAGAAAAAGAGCCTGGATTACAAGTCATATTTCAATTCCTTATTCCTTCAGAAATAAACGAATTGCTTCCACTGACAAAAATATCTGGAGAGCATTTCAAAATTCACACATTCTCGGTAATCGGTATTCAATATTCATACTCCATTCACTTTTATAAAGTATCCCGGCTGCCCATGATTTAGATTTAATAATAATAATAATCATACCACACGGGTGTGGTTTAGTTTCTGCCACGCCACATGGGGGGTGACGTCCCCACGAACCGAGTTACCTGGGCCACCAAGGGTAAATGGTGGCAAACCCATGAACGAGAAGTTGAAACCGACATCATGGCAGAAGATCGAGATGCCACTCCACCTGCTGGCTCGACCACCGTGAGGAGGACTGCCCGCAGGGGAGCTCGCAACGCACGTATCCAGTGGAGCCGCGAAATGAATATTGACGTAATGCGAGCTTTTCATTACGTGAACAATTGCGAGGACAAACCACTTCCTGGATGGAGATACTCCCTCTATACCGAGTTCACCGGGAGGCATCCGGAACTTCAGAAGACGGAAGGGAATCATTCAAGAGAAATCTTCAAGGGATCGAATTATCCCAGAATATCGCGGGATGTGCACAGCAGGCTGCGGATTTGCAAACCCATCACATCGTGCGGAAATTTCTGAACTAGTGGGAGGAACTGAAATGTTTTTTCACTGGTTCATAGAAGAATTACCAGCTCAAGCTGAGAACAGGGGACCGATGAAGAATAATAATAAAGTTCTTTTACTTAAAACTGACGCAGTTTGGCACACGTGAAAATCTAATAATTCTGAGAGACGGGCCAATGCTGATTTCAATTTACTCTTTTTCAACTTTGAAATGGAGTTAGTTCTTGGTTCAACTGTGACACATGTTTCGTAGTATTACTACATTTTCATACTGGACTATTTCAAATTGTGCATAAAGGTATTTAAAATTCTGTAGGCCTATTTCTTGAACATTTTTTGAAAAGTGTGGAATTCTATGTGTCCGTCTGTTCGTTTACTCGTAGAAGTTTTTCTGTCGGGTGATTCGAGTACTCTTTTTTCGAATGAACAATCACAAAGTAACGGACTATTCTGTTCATTATTTTTCAGTAAAATTTCAACACTTGATTCTTGATTTTCGTACAAGAAAAAAGCATAAACATATTTCCATTATTAAGAGAAAAAAGTTTCTTCAACATTCGCCAAGTCTTTGGAATCATTGAATTCACATAATATTTTCTAAAAATTCATTATTTTTCCCAAAGTGAATAAACATTTTCAATATATACACTGTGAACTGTGTCAGAATGTCATTGCCAACCGGGATACTTCATGAAGGTGAATAGAGTATATGAAAACAGATCTTTTTTAGGTTCAATATATGCTAATTATTATGCAGACAGGCCCAACCGTTTATTCTTTAATTTCATCGGTTGTGGCGATTTCTTCAGATTGTTAAATGATTTTAGAAATGATTGCAGTTCACATGGGTCTGTCGGAAAAGGGCCAAAAGCTCAAAAGTCCCTTTAAAAATCGTGTAGTTTTCCATGATGAACGAAGAATCCCTATGGAAATCCGAGTTGGCCCAGCAAATTGGATTAAAATGACAATTTTCAGTGGGCCCGATCCTCCCTGCATACAATATGAAATAATTAGAAACTTCCTCTGCCGATTCACAGACGCATTCAATATTTAATTATAATTTGTGTTCAATGCCGCAGGATCGCACAGGGATTTCCTTTAACCCTGCCGTACAAGCAATTTCAAAGTGTCCCCTTAAACAAGCTTGACATGTCAGACGTTCAGCCCTCGGGATGCTGGTCTCGTGGCAGCTAAATCGACTGGAAAATGACAAATATTAACCGTTTCCTCCCTTTAAAGCCGGTGTTCTTTGGGGGGGCTCGAATTGGCCTGATGACGTAATTGCTTTCAAACAATGCTTATCAATTCTGGCAGATAGGTGTTTCGTGGAGGAGGAATTACGTTAAGATTCGGTCCATCAATTAGGCTGATTTAGAGTTTGGAAAACAAGGATATTTTGTTGAGGGACGTTTTTCTTTGAAGAAGAAATTATACTTCGTAGACCTTTTCTATAACCTCAATAAATTGATATGTTAATCTGGGAAGTTTATTCTGGAAAGTTACTGCTACCACTACGGCATAATATCGAATCTCTTCTAAGAACTTGTTGAAGAAAAGACTCTCAGAATTTACCCTTCGGAAAAAACTTAGGAAGACTGTACTTTGCTGTGATGCAGTGTGCAAGCACTAATGAGGTTGACGAAATATGACCAGGAAAATGAGAACCGAAAAAGCTTTACGATACCAAGTAGGGAGAAAGAGAAAGACAGAAATGAGGTTTTCATACTTACAAAAAAAGACGATAAAATGGTATAAAGATGGTTCACAAATCAGAACAGGCACAGGAGTATTTCGACCACAATTACTGGCAATTGAAAGATGTCTGACATAAACTTAGAAGTCAGAGAGCGTGGTCCTCTCTGAACAACTATGTCATTGACTCAAAATTGATTTGGGGGTGCCGGAGAAAACTCAATGAGGTAGACAAGAAAAATAAGTTCTCTTTAATCTGGGTTCCTGGCCATTCGGGTATCAAAGGAAGCGAAGAGGCCAATATGCTTGCCAGAAAGGGCGCACGAACGCCATTCACTGGACCAGAACCTTTCTTTGGTATAGGAAAATGCACCTATAAAAAAGAATTTCTGGAGGAGAAGAAAACGGAAAGAGAAACACCCAGGAATGTATCACTCCAAAAAGTTCGGGATTTTGAAACTGCAAGATCCAAAAGGTGTCTGGACCTCAGTAAGAACCAGCTACAGTCTTTTGGGCGAGAAACTTGCAGGAGTGAGGAACAAGCCTCGTTGAAGCCCTCTCAAATATTTGATTTTATTAGATCTCTGAAGCTGTAATGTGCGTGGTGAGAACAGTTCTGTTAGGAGGCACAATAGACCTCATGGTGGCAGTGAACTGTAACCCCTTTCTAACTATATCTGGACCACCAAATGTTCATCATCATGGGGCTATAATTAGAATGACTCAATGGACTGCGCAACAATAACAGTGTCGATTTAACTTGTCCAAGTCAACGAGGAGGCCTGTAAACTTGCTAGAAAAGGCGCAAGAGTGCCCTTTATTGACCCAGAACCTTTCAGTGGTATAGGAAAATGCATCGTCAAAAAAGGGCTTCAGAAGAAGTAAATCAATAGACAAATAATTTGGCGGAATCTTCCAGGACTGGATCATACCAAGAAGTCCTTCAGAAATTTAATACTAAGATATCTGACATTTTCTCAGTGGCTCTGCCGCCTCAGTAGTTAGCTAATATCAATGGGTCTAGCAGAAACGGAACTGTAAGTAGGAGGAATGAGCAACTGATCAGCAGATTACAGAATGCCTCGTCTATGCTTACCAACGCAAAAAAGCTCTGAAGAAGAAAGCTGTAGGAGTGAGGAAGGCATACCAGGTATTATAGTGTAATGATGAGGATAGATAATAGGCCTTTAAGTGCACCCAATCGTGGATCAATAACGAAAAAACAACCAGGCGTCTGATCCCGAAAAGGAATGAAGCCCAATCGACCTCATTCGGGGCAAAAAAGAGCGATAAGTTATCGTAACATACGTACCAAAATAAATCCAACGGCAGAAAAGCGGGGTAGCAATAAGAGAATTAAATTTTTATTAAATTAGGAGGCAGAAATAAGGCTGCTCGTGAAGAGTGGTGACAAAGGCACGTCAGGCAAAGATTAAGCGGGGAATGTAAACATAAGGGAAATAAAGAAACCGTAATACCCCGGTTCTTTACAGTTTTCCCGGATATAAAACGCTAATTTAATCCGGATTCCTGTTTATAATACGAATTTCATGTCAAAGCGTCCCTACTTGTTGCCAGAATTCGCCGCCAGCTCGAGGTCCCCCAGGTCTCTCGAGCCGGATGCCTCAAAATGTTCCGCCGCCCCCAGACCTGCTCCTTTTTTCTTATTAATCACTTCACGGTTTCGAGACATCCTATAGCGTCCCTTGTTTTTCCACCCGCGGATGGCGAATCATTTTATTAAGTATACGTGACAAGCTTCGGAGAAATTGAATTTTTCCGCTGTAATGAAGAGCTTCCTGTTGACACCCAACGAAAAAAAACTTGTCAGAGTGTCAGCACTCTTCAATGATCACGAATGGAAGTATCTCGACAAGAAAGGAATAAAATCGAAATGAACCATTCCACCAGAAATCACCTATGCAAAAGTCTCAAGATGAAGATGGTAAAGAGTCATCAATTAAATAGATTCTAATAGGAACTCCAGTATGAAAATGTAGTAGTACTGCGAAACCCGTGTCACAGTTGAACCTTAAAAGAACTAACTTCATTTACAAAGTTTAAAAAGAGAGAAATTAGCATTGCCATCCTCTCTGAGAATTATTTGACATTTCACATGTGCTAAGCTGCGTCAGTTTAATAATAATAGTTCTTTATTTCCTCTCGAATATGGTTAAACTATATTATAGGAAACGTCAAGTAGTTTGTCATAGCAACGACACAAATAGACAAAATGATAAAGTAGAAACATGTTTCACAAACCCACTGAAAACAATATTTTCAAATTACAAACCTAAACTATAACAGTAACTACTTGACGAATTTCAAGTAAAAAACTTGATAAACCTAAATCTTGGCCAACCTGGATACATTATAAAAGTGAATGGAGTATAGTGCGTTATAAACTGCTCCACATGAGTTAGGGATATTGACTTAAATTGCAAAAAAAATATGGTTAAAATAAGATTTTTGTGATGAAAATTCAAATCAATATGATTTCAAGTTGAAAATTAATTTTAGCCTGTAGGTCTGCAGCGTATACAGGGTGGTTAAGAAAAATCGAGTTATTTTATTCCCAGAGAATTTTAAGACTATCAATGTATGGCCTTCACGGGCATCAATAACAGCTTGACATCTTCTGTGCATACTACACACGAGGTTGTTGAACATTTCTTGAGGAATTTGGTTTCATAAACGGGGCAGAAGCTCTCTCAGATCATTTAAGGATTCTGGGGTAGGTTGATGATTATCTAATCTTCTTTGGAGCATATCCCATGCATGTTCTATGCAATTCAAATCTGGTGAGTGCGGAGGTATTGGTAAATGTGGAATACCAAGCTCCTCACGAGCATTCTCAACTATGGCTGCACGGTGCAGTCTAGCGTTATCGTCTAGAAATTGAAAATTTTCACCAATAGCAGCGTGAAAATCTGGCACAACATTGTCAATGACATGCTCCCTACAGTGTAAGGCGGTTATATTCCCAGGACAAATGTGTAGATCTGTGCGCCCGTTGAAACATATCCCGGTCCATACCATAACACTACCCCCTCGTAATGGATGGACATAGCGACGATTATGGGATATGCGTGGGATTGTCCATACCCTTATTCTTCGAGAATCTGAAAATCGTCCATATCTGGATTCATCATTGAAAAGGACACTACGCCATTGATCGTTCCAACTGATATGTTGCCTTGCCCATTCCAGTCTTTGACGCTTATGGTCACGTGTTAATGGAACTCCTCTTAATGGGCATCTAGAACCTAGATTCACCTCTCTCAAACGTCGTCTGATGGTTTCGATGGAAACTTGGACCCCATCTGCATTCTGAAGAGTATTCCGTAGCATTCTACACGTATATGTAGGGTTTCTTCTCGCCAAAACGGTGATGAAACGATCCTGAGCAGGTGTAGTTTTTCGTCGCCCACCAAGCCTTGGTCTTTCCAACACGGAACCTGTCCCCCTGATCCTATTCCAAAGTCGAGATATCACACTTTGGCTGACTTGGAGCCTTTCCGCTACAACAACCTGAGTTAGGCCCCCCTGTAGCATTTCGATAGCCTTATTAGCCTCAGCGTTTGTTAATTTACATCTTGGCATTTTCAGAAAACTTTTTTCAAATCGAAGCCGTGGATAAACTGACTTCATTTCAAAATAAGAACATTCATGAAGAATATGCAAAGAACCAAACTTCAGAAAAAAGGCGACCAGATTGACGAAATGTCTCATACTGATTTTTTTTGGATCGATTCAAGTTGTTATTGAGTTTTAAATAATTTAACAGCGATTTTCTCGAAGATTACATACTTTTAAAAACGATTGAATACGATATCCCTAACTCTTGTGGAGCAGTATATTTAATATCAAAAGCAAGTGATGAGTGAGAATGGGATGGAGTAATCAGGTTTCAGAATCCACAAATGCTCTCTGTGAAATTTTCCGAATGGTGTGAAACTTGACATTTCCAATTTGCGGTGGTCCCCGTGTTATTTCAGCGGAATGGCTTGATTTGGAATGAAAAGTTTCATGCCATAAAGCTCGAGGCTGGTTCGGTAATTTGGCGATGTTAGTGGTCGTGACGAATAGAACGATCC
Source organism: Adalia decempunctata (assembly GCA_951802165.1). NCBI lineage: Eukaryota > Metazoa > Arthropoda > Insecta > Coleoptera > Coccinellidae > Adalia > Adalia decempunctata. Next base: position 6,641,706 of record OX637704.1, on the reverse strand, counting down.
GTAATTCAGTTTCCCTGTGTCCGGCAAACTAATTATTTTTCAAGGAATAGGAACGTGCCAGGAGGAAGAAACAAAAACCTAATTACGGAAACGAGCGACCTGATGACAACACATTACAGTGACGTCCTTAAGGACTCGTCAAGCTTCCTGCTGCAAATGGTAGTTTGTTTCTCACGCTCCTTTCCTCTAAATTACCTACAAGACACGTGAGCCTCTTTATGGCGCTGATCTTTCACATTTATTAAGGGCCAGGAGATGAATGTCCTTTCTTTTCGGTCAGATTTGATGGAGCATCCGATCGGATATCGAAAAATCGCCCACAAAAATCTTTCACCATCTGATCAGAGAAAATAATGGAGTGGGCAAAATTAAACTTGTTCCTACCTATTTCAAATAGTATATTTCCATGCCACGGGCAAGAAAAAACCTGTTAACTAGCGATGAACAGGCATGAAGCGACAAATTATTCAATGAAACTGGGAATAATTTACGATTCTCCTCGATTGAGAAAGTTCACACAATGTAATGAACGAAATGCTATTTATTCCCACCCACCTACTTAAATCCTTTCGCCAATTTGTAAACATCTTTCCTCGCAGTTTGTTGTTGTTTCAGTGCCGTTTGCGGGAGAATGTTTATGTGTCTGGCCCGACGCAGAGGTTTTCAACGATATCAAATCGATAAAAACACAATCTGTGGATCTATCATTTGAGGAAACTTCACTCAGAGTGGTCCTCTTTGAAAAGAATCTCATTTCGTAATGAAATTGTATCGATACTTTTTGATTACTAGTGAAGAAGTCCTTGATATTGTCTAAAATGCATTTAGGCTTACGCTTGATATCCAGCATTTTCAGCTGCTCCTGTGATTTACATTGTTTTTTTTATAAAGTATCATCTTTATAACTCCTATTTATCTATGAACCATAATCTCTTTCAACTCTCGTTAGTTCAGAAAAATTTAGATTGATACTCCAGGCCAGCAGACAAGCAGATAGATCTCTCAAGTCTGCTTCGACCGAGAGAACCATACTTTCAGTGTTCACTTTGTATACAGAGTGTAACAGCCAAATGGAATAAATTCGATAACGAATAAATGAGGGCGTGTTGGGAAAAACGCTCGGGCACGTCGATTTGTCATTTTAAATGCGCATATTTTTCAAGAAAATAATATTATATAGGGTGTTCCATGTGACCGTGGCCAATACCAACTTTCTTATTTCAAATGCAACCCCCTGTATATTATTTATTTTTCGGATTCTTCAGAAAATTCTATACATAATTCATGTACAATGTTCTATACCTATCTTCTAAATATTTTTCTCCATTCAAGTTGCCGTCAATGAAAAAGGGACCTACGATATGATTTCCAAGAATTCCTGCCTAAACATTAACATTTTCAGGATATTGCGTATGTTCTTCTCTCATCCAGTGAGGATTCTCATCAGACCAATAGCGGCAATTTTGACGATTAACATGACCGTGTAAATGTACTCTCATCAGAAAACAAAACATTTTCGGATTGGATCACATTGTTATCTAACATTGCCGTCATTTGCTTACAAAAATGCGTTCTCCTATCGAAATCGTCTTCTATGAGCTCCTGAGTTGCCATCATTCTATATAGGGATGCATCTTACTTTCCTTTAATATTCGAAATATTGACGTGTGGCTGACGGTGAACAGCGGGGCTACTTTTCGAACAGAATTATGTGGGCTTTCTTGAAACTCAAGCATAATATCCAATTTCGTATCATCACTTACTGCATTGACAGCAATTTTTTTATTTGTCTTCCATGACCAAGCTCTCGAAACTGCTTTTCTATTTTGCTAATTGTTCCTTGGGATATAGGCGGCAAATTAGGAAATTTTTCGTGAAATAAGCGAGAAACTTCCATTTGTGTCCGTGTGTAATCTCCACAACCAATCATTTGAAGAATGGTTATTTTGTGCATTTCTGTGAAATGAACCATTTTACTAATATTATTACGTACAGTTATCGAAATTCAAAAGATAATAGCACTTACACTGATCACTTATTGTTATGCAAACAGACAACGTGTTACTAAGGCTATGAGCATAAACAAATCTGTTTTTGTTTTTTTTTAATTTCTTTTCAGTAATGGTTTTTGCTTACTTTCTTCATATCAAGAGGTAAATGGGAAATAAGTATTGAGTGTAATGTATCGAATTTGTGAAATTAAATAATTTTCATTTGAAATGTTAATTTTTGTAAAAAATCTGAAAACACTTAATATTTCCGAAAAATTTGAAGATAGGTATATATGTGCATGAATTGTGTCTAGAATTCTCTGAAGAATCCAAAAAATAAATAATATACAGGGGGTTGCATTTGGAATAAGAAAGTTGGTATTGGCCACGGTCACATGGAACACCCTATATAATTTTATTTTCTTGAAAAATATGCGCATTTATAATTACAAATTGACGTGTCCGAGCGTTTTTCCCTAACACCCCCTCATTTATTCGTTATCGAATTTATTCCATGTGGCTGTTACACTCTGTATGTTCCATCTTATACATACATTTATATCTTTGATTTTCATTGTGATAAGAATTGGTAAATCAATCCATTTCTCTCTCCAAGAGAACTCTACGTGTAAGAAGTGCAATACTTTTTGGCTGATATTTCAATATTTGGCTCGATCTTTCTAAATGGAATGAACGTTTGCTGGGTGTAAAATCGATATCAGGATTCGCCTATAGCACGTTCACTTTCTGGCGAGTGGCTGTCACCTCATTCATCAAATGAAGGAGGAAATGAAATCAATCAACAATATCACGAGTTGTCACCGATGGTGTTGCAGTGGGCGAAAGAAAAGAGAGACGTAAGTCATCATAAACACATTTTGTAGAAAGAAATGCTGGAAACAGAAAGTCATTCTGGGCCAATTTACCCGATGGACGGAGCTGTCGTTAGCAGAAGATATTACGGTGACTTGTGGAAATTTATCGTTGAAATATTATAATTGTTGTAACATGTGGCCGCAGCTTTCGACTACGGGTCCTGATAAATCTGACAATCACCGAACTGCTGAAAACGGGTCGAGGGTTCAAATTTCTCGACATTAAGCAACTGGGAAGGGTTGCCAGCTATCGATTTTCGTTTCGTTATTTGCCGCCCCGAAGAAAAATGCTGCCGAAGCCGATTTTTCACAAAAACCAACCACGCTGCATCCGATTTCGAAATCCAATCCCTCCCAAACACATACATATTTTCCGAGGCTCGATTCATTCGAAAGGACAATTCAAAGGACCGCAAAGTTCCATTCACACAAGATGGGTCAGCATTCGAAGAGGATTCACACCTGAAATAATCTAGAAAAACAGTTTTCTTTTACACTATTCAACTTCTTTCATGATCTTTGGGCATTATTTGACAAAGCCAGGTGCTGGGCCTGGCTACGTTTTTATAACGATGTATGAGCTGCTCTATTTCCTAAGGTTTCCTGACGATGATATTGTTCAGTATTCATATTTCTCTTCGTCGGTAAAGAAGAAGATCCGCACATCTGTGGTTTAACCAAACTCTTCGACTCTGTGATCTACAGTTCTCAAGTTGAGGTACCAATCCACTGGACGTCCCTCTCTTCTTCTGCGACTTGTCACGATTCTCGCCATCAGTTCGCGACTCGAATTCAGTTCGCTAAGCGCGAACACAGTTCGCTTGCCTGGACGTACGTTAATGGATTCGTTCCGTGAGAAGAAGGACTCTTATTAGTACACCACCTGCACGAAGCCAGAAGACCAGCAGCCAGCATCAATCGTGAGTACCATTCTTTCAGTGTTTACTGAATATTAAGCCCATGCTTCTCTCCAAGAGATATTATGAACCGAGCATATTTTCTAGGATATACCAAGAACAGAATATCGTTTTTTCTGAAAATGATAGCTCAAAAAATGAGGAGTAGGAATCAATACTCGATTCAATTATGAACATTCCGCACACGATGCAATATTCCCTTGCTTGCATAAAATATGAAGTGGAGCAGCTCGGAAAACTCACAGATAGTATCTGTTGATTAAATAAGAGGAAGGAGACTATTTCAGGGTAGAGGTCCTTCCACGGTATTATGAACGGCATTAGTGAATCCTTGCAGATATCCAGACACTAGGCAGATCATAATAGAGAACAAATTGAATATGCATAATGAATGAACGGAAATAACTATACTTGCGACTAAATGGTCAATATTTATTCAGAATCTCCCCAGAAGTTCAGCTTGGTCGTAAATTTGATATAAACCGGATAATATAATATGCCATTAAGAATTGAACTGGGTCGCCCATTTAATCCACATTTTGTCCGACCATAGCAAACACAATTCCAACAATTAATTTTCCATTTTCACAGCACAAGATTTCAATAAAAATGAATTAAGGGATATCCACTAGAGCAAATAACAGATGAATTCTCATTTGACAAACACAATCGATAACTGAAACTAGTTCGAATCCAATACAATTTGAGGGCAGGTATTCCGCAGGAGTCTGAAATTGGTCCCATATTATTCATGAGGACGAGCGATCGTGTCATATCGAGCATAATTTAGTAGGCCTAATTCCCACAACTGCCTCGTAATAAACCACGCATATCGAATATTCCGTATTAACACGCACAGGTAACAATTGAAAAAAAAAACTTCAGAAACGTTCTGCAGTTGACGTCCAATATATCATCTTTGTTTTGTCTACCGAGATTCATGACATGAATGCAGGTGTTTATCGATGATTTGTACCTATATACGTATTTTCCTCCGATCACGAAATTATTCATCAATAATACACTAATTGATTTATTTGTGTTAGAAGCGCTCCATAATATAACCTGCACGATCGAATTGGCAAGAAGCCGTTTAATTCAGAATCCCACTGTTTTATTAATGGTTACCATGTCTAGATTCCACTAACAGACAAAGTTGGTTACTGGCTGCATCGTCGTGCGAACCATTGGCGTGCAATAACAATAACTAGATGGTGATTGCGTTCAACATGAAGTTTACCAGCTGATTGAACTCCTCCGTCACGATTCACAGAAAATTCCTGGGTTTTGAGCTTCTATGGACTGTGTCCCTCCAGTGCTTCACGGCCTGAACATGAGCATCGACTGTTCTGCGCATATTCCACATTCGACCTAATGCATCTCAGATTTTGGTGGTTTATTGTTTTCATTTGAGTGATAAGATAGTGCAGATTCCACACACAAAAAATTGTCGACTTTCAGCAATGTGCATAGATAATTCTACGTTGTGTACTAGCTATTGGCAACTATACTGCCCCACAAGAGTTAGGGAAATCGTATTCAATCGTTTTTAAAAGTATGTAATCTTCGAGAAAATCGCTATAAAATCCTTTAAAACTCAATAACAACTTAAATCGATGCAATAAAAATCAGTATGAGACATTTCGTCAATCTGGTCGCCTTTTTTCTGAAGTTTGGTTCTTGGCATATGCTTCATGAATGTTCTTATTTTGCAATGAAGTCAGTTTATCAACGGCTTCGATTTGAAACGAGTTTTCTGAAAATACCAAGACGTAAATTAACAAACGCTGAGGCTAATAGGGCTATCGGAATGCTACAGGGTGGCCTAACTCAGGTTGTTGCAGCGGAAAGGCTCCAAGTCAGCCAAAGTGTGATATCTCGACTTTGGAATAGGTTCAGGAAGACAGGTTCTATGTTGGAAAGACCAAGGCTTGGTGGGCGATGAAGAACAACACCTGCTCAGGATCGTTTCATCACCGTTTCGGCGAGAAGAAACCCTACATCTACGTATAGAATGCTACGGAATACTCTTCAAAATGCAGATGGGGTCCAAGTTTCCATCGAAACCATCAGACCACGTTTGAGAGAGGTGAATCTAGGTTCTAGACGTCCATTAAGAGGAGTTCCATTTACACGTGACAATAAGCGTCAAAGACTGGAATGGGCAAGGCAACATATCAATTGGAACGATCAATGGCTTAGTGTCCTTTTCACTGATGAATAGATATGGACGATTTTCAGATTCTCGAAGAATAAGGGTATGGACAATCCCACACATACTCCGTAATCGTCGCTATGTCCAAAAAGTCCATCCATTCCGAGGGGGTAGTGTTATGGTATGGGCCGGGATATGTTTCAACGGGCGCACAGATCTACACATTTGTCCTGGGAATATGACCGCTTTACACTAGAGGGAGCATGTCATTGACAATGTTGTGCCAAATTTTCACGATGCTATTGGTGAAACTTTTCAACTTCTAGACGATGACGCTAGACCGCACCGTGCAGCCATAGTTGAGAATGCGCGCAAGAAGCTTGGTATTCCACATTTACCAATACCTCCGCACTCACCAGATTTGAATTGCATAGAACATGCATGGGATATGCTCCAAAGAAGATTAGATATCATCAACCTACCCCAGAATCCTTGAATGATCTGAGAGAGCTTCTGCCTCGTTTATGGAACCAAATTCCTCAAGAAATGTTCAACAACCTCGTGTGTAGTATACAAAGAAGATGTCAAGCTGTTATTGATGCCCGTGGAGGCCATACATTGTATTGATAGTCTGAAAATGCTTGAATTCTCTGGGAATAAAATTTCGTTATTTTACTCGATTTTTCTTAACTTATTTATTCATTTATTTATGAATTTTCATCACAAAAATCTTATTTTAACTATATTTTTTTTTGCAATTTAAGTCAATATCCCTAACTCATGTGGAGCAGTTTATTTAGTTTTTCTGTATGATAATGCACTGCAACATAGATCCCACCAGGTGATTGCATATGGAGTCTCCTTACTCAGCAGTGGCACCACTAAGTACGGTATCCACAAAGGTTATTCTGAGTCCATGGAAATAAACTTCTCCAAGAATGACGGTACTCCTCTATTGCGAACGGCAGGTGATTACATTCTTCGAAACCTCGAATCCTAGAGGATAGTCTTGCATTTTTGTGGTATACATAATTCATTATATCAGTTCAAGTGTGGTAATTTAGAAGATACAAGTTCATTATAAGGGAGTTGGCCAAACTGAAATAAACATGATAGGCCAAACCACAATTCTGAACGACTTCGCGGTTTTCAACATAATAAGAAATCGAATAATAACTATAAACTCTCCAACACTGCCCACACAAAGAGGGGACTCCTCTTTCTTGAATAAACCAGGCTACTCAACAAGTTTCGATAGGCCTAACATTTTTGGTGGAATGGAACATGTAGCGCTCTCAAAACCTCAAAAAAACACCGTTATGTGGAAACCAGCTGAGGAAAAATTTGCTGGACCACTATCCGCGAATATACTCCAATAGTCAAGCAGTATATTTTGACATCATTACGACACGATCACGTTTCATATAGTAGCCGGTGTATATCACGAATTTTGAATGACAACCTGCGCATAGATGGAAATACGGCACCGGGCGGCACTTTAGTTCCACAATTACCCTACCTGTTATTACCTGGAGGTAAGTCACGTACTTTGGTGAACTGTAATGAACTCCGGAGCGGAATTCGTCCGGCCAGTTCCATCAAATCTTATTATTGACAACGGTAGCAGCTGACAGATTCTGCTGTCTTCATTCTGATCTCTCACGGTTGCGTCTCATCCAAATTACATTCGTGAGATTCGCCGTATTATTTTAATTGAACCGGGCAGCCCCCGAGAAAGAGATGAGGCTCGACTACAATGTTGATATGACTCGATCCAGTTATTATATAATTATATTTTTTGTCCATTATCCCAAGAAACATGAGGTTTTGTGATCAAATTCACAATTGAGTAACCGCCCCTGTGCACTGCCTAAGTTATCCGCGGAACGTTGAGGCAGGGTGCTCACTTTCGTGGTTGGTTAACCCCCTATTGATAGGTCCGAGGAAGCCTCTTTCAAGCCACGGTATATCAAGACGATATCACAAGTTCCAGTCAGAAACACACCCACTGAATTAACAATGTTTCACAAGTGATGCACTATCTCACAGGGGACAGACCAATGACAGGTAGAAGGCTGAAAACACAGGACACAGTCCTATTCAAAAGATGAAAAAGAATAAGAAATGATGCATTATTTCCAATATCCCAAGATTCTGGGAACATCTGTAGTATTCAAAATATGAAATCCTTCAAATAAAACATATACTTCATTCACTTTTATAAAGTATCCCGGTTGGCCAAAATTCAGGTTTATGAAGTTATTTTACTGAAAACTGACGCAGGTTGGTACTCGTGAAATATCAAATAATTCTCAGAGACGTTGCCAATACTAATTTCAAGCTGTGCACAAAAGGTATCCAAATCTCGTTTATAGGCTTATTTCCTGAGAAGTTCGAAAAGTGAGGGATTCCATAGGTCCGTCTGTTCGGTTATAAGTACTTTTATTCTTTTCTCGAATGAACTATCACAAAGTATAGGACTAATCTGTCCATTATTTTTCTGTGAAATTTCAACACTCGATTCATGATTTCCGTAAGAAAATAGCATAACTGAATCTTCCAACCATGTTTATAATAGTGAAATAAACTGCTCCACATGAGTTAGGGATATTGACTTAAATTGCAAAAATATATAGTTAAAATAAGATTTTTTTGATGAAAATTCATATTATGTAATATGATTTCAAGATGCAAATTAATTTTAGCCTGTAGGTCTGCAGCGTATACTTAAGTGGTTAAGAAAAATCGACTAAAATAACGAAATTTTATTCCCAGAGAATTCGAGCATTTTAAGACTATCAATACAATGTATGGTCTCCACGGGCATCAATAACAGCTTGACATCTTCTTTGCATACTACACACGAGGTTGTTGAACATTTCTTGAGGAATTTGGTTCCATAAACGGGACAGAAGCTCTCTCAGCTCATTTAAGGATTCTGGGGTAGGTTGATGATTATCTAATCTTCTTTGGAGCATATCCCATGCATGTTCTATGCAATTCAAATCTGGTGAGTGCGGAGGTATTGGTAAATGTGGAATACCAAGCTACTCGCGCGCATTCTCAACTATGGCTGTACGGTGCGGTCTAGCGTTATCGTCTAGAAATTGAAAGGTTTCACCAATAGCAGCGTGAAAATTTGGCACAACATTGTCAATGACATGCTCCCTATGGTGTAAGGCGATCATATTCCCAGGACAAATGTGTAAATCTGTGCGCCCGTTGAAACATACCCCGGCCCATACCATAACACTATCCCCTCGGAATGGATGGACTTCTTGGACATAGCGACGATTACGGGGTATGCGTGGGATTGTCCATACCCTTATTCTTCGAGAATCTGAAAATCGTCCATATCTGGATTCATCAGTGAAAAGGGCACTACGCCATTGATCGTTCCAATTGATATGTTGCCTTTCCCATTCCAGTCTTTGACACTTATGGTCACGTGTTAATGGAACTCCTCTTAATGGACCTAGATTCACCTCTCTCAAACGTCGTCTGATAGTTTCGATGGAAACTTGGACCCCACCTGCATTTTGAAGAGTATTCCGTAGCATTCTACACGTAGATGTAGGGTTTCTTCTCGTCGAAACGGTGATGAAACGATCCTGAGCAGGTGTTGTTTTTCTTCGCCCACCAAGCCTTGGTCTTTCCAACACGGAACCTGTCTCCCTGAACCTATTCCAAAGTCGACATATCACACTTTGGCTGACTTGGAGCCTTTCCGCTACAACAACCTGAGTTAGGCCACCCTGTAGCATTCCGATAGCCCTATTAGCCTCAGCGTTTGTTAATTTACGTCTTGGCATTTTCAGAAAACTCGTTTCAAATCGAAGCCGTTGATAAATGACTTCATTTCAAAATAAGAACATTCATGAAGCATATGCAAAGAACCAAACTTCAGAAAAAAGGCGACCAGATTGACGAAATGTCTCACACTGATTTTTATTGGATCGATTCAAATTGTTATTGAGTTTTGAATGATTCTACAGCGATTTTCTCGAAGATTACATACTTTTAAAAACGATTAAATACGATATCCTTAACTCTTGTGGAGCAGTATTCTAGTATTAACAGAGAAAATGGTTTCTTCAACATTCGCCAGGTCTTTGGAATTATTGAATTCACATAAAATTTGCTGAAATTCATTATTTTCCCAAAGTAAATAAACAGTTTGATAAATAAGTAATTAGTACGGCCTTTATGTAGAAAGGACAACGTTGCTTAGTTATCTGATAGGAAAATGACCATAACCTAACATTTTCAAAATATACACGGATGCATTATAAAAGTGAATGGAGTATACTGGGTGGAATATTGTCCTTCTGAGGTTCATTTCTGTCCTTCCGTTAAACAAGGTCATGCTTGACTACCTGCCTTTTCTCTCGACGAGCACACAAGGAACGTGCAGCAGCCCATCCTCGGCTTTCCATGGAGGCCACCCATCCGATATTAGTAACCGTTTACCGCAAGAACGGCAGTTAAAAATACACGGTTTTATTATCGACAGCTGTCAACGTTTGGTCACCGTCCGATAATTCACATACCGAAAGTGGATATTTTTGTTTTTATTGGCGTTGTACTGACAAGAAAGACCGCGAAGGAAAAAACAGAACGAACTCATAAACGCCCATGCTTAATCGACGATTATTGCCCGGAATTCAGTCGAGCTTTCGGTTCGCAATAGTTAATTATACTCGGAAAACAGATTTCTTGGCTTCCGCATGTTCACGCATTGAGATTGCGTTGGCAATGCCCAATTGAACATGTACTCAACATCGACGACTAGAAAATCAGGAGCCCTACCGCTCATTTGCAAACTTGAACAAAAACTAAGAGTCCAAGTCCCTGTTAAACCTAATCAACAACGGCCGAAGAACCAGGGAATTTTCAAGCGCGTTGTAGATTCAAAAATACTCAGAGCTCGCTTTGTAAGATACTTTTAATGTCCTTCATACTTATGCATCAGAGTCGGATAGTCTTGTGTACTTCTTAGACTACCACGCCCTCTGTGTTCCCAACAGTTAAAGCAGACGTCTGGAAATTGTCCTTTACAGCTCGCTCTTCAGTCCCAGAGTTCCCGGTCGGAATTTCAGGCGAGAAACGTTGGTCCCGTACATCACTTGAAATATTAAAGAGAGAAAAACAATAAAGTCGCTTTAATCGTTGCAAACTCAGGTACAGTCGGGGATGTTAAAATGGCAGCGCCACTGGGGAGTAATGAACACGTAGCTGTGAGGGCCTTGGCCATTCTATACACTATATTTATCTCGTTTCATGTTCGAGAAGACCCTCTAGAAACGGCCAAGTTATGGACGCCTTTGAGGGTATGAATCAAACCTCAACAAAGTCTCCCCCAGGTATCTTTCTGTATTACGACACGGCTTCAATATTATCGGGGTGGGCGAGTTCATCATGACAAGTTTATAGGTTATCGAAAAAACGCGGGATTGAGATATCTCATATTTGATTATTTATGGGGAATAAACCGCACCGATGGTCGGATGAACGTTTCGCCCAAGGTTTTATCTACATTCGGTCCCACCCTGTATCCTGGGAAAGTTTTCATATCATACAGTTCACTTCGATCCAATTTTCGGTTCTCCTCATTTACACTGCGCAAAAAAATTAACGCACATTATGGAAATCTCAAATTCATTCTACAACTGAAGGTGTTCCCAATGATAATTGTTTTTATCAGAATTAAGCATGCATATGTTATCCACTTTCAACGTTTTTCTTCAATACAGATGTTTTCTCCCAGCAGGAATAAAAAAAGATGATATTATCAGATTTTGAATGTATTGGCTCCATTCTAAAATCAGTTGTTCTCGATCAATTCTAGTGATCAATAGTTTTTCTTTCGTTTGATTTTCTACAGTCGATCGCTATGCAACGCGAAACACGCAATTTGACCCAAGAGGAATGTGCCCAAGTTTTGCGAGAAAAAGGGTGGACATACACAAGAATTGCAGAAAGGTTTGGAGTTGCCCATACAAGTGTGTCCAGAATGTTGCAGCGATTCAGGGATACAGCTATGAATGTCCGAAGACCAGGACAGGGTAGACCACGGGTAACAACTGCCATTCAAGAACGTTACTTGAGAGTTTCTTCGTTGAGACAACGGTTTTGCAACCGCTCGCCTCCTTCAAAATCAGCTTGAGCAAACTCATGAGGTGCAAATTAGCACTCAGACAATAAGAAATCGCCTCAGAGAATATGATTTAAGGCCTCGTGTCGCGGAAAGAGGCCCAGCTCTTACCCCAGCCCATCGAAGGGCGCGTTTGGATTTTGCGAGAGAGCATATCCATTGGGAAGAGGCCGATTGGGAAAGAGTTCTCCTCACAGATGAGTCTAGATTCTGCCTCTACCATTGTGATCGACGTTCCCTTGTATACAGACCTCCACATGAAAGATATGCTCAGTGCAATTTCCTGAATACTACTGGTTTCGGCGGAGGATCGATTATGGTATGGGGTGGAATATCTTCGACTGCTCGCACAGACCTAGTGGTCGTTGATAATGGAGCTATGAATGCTGATAAGTATATAAGGAACATTCTTGAAGAGCATGTAGTGCCATTCGCCCCATACATTGGTGAAAATTTCATTTTTATGGACGATAATGCCAGACCCCATCGTTCAGGAGTACCTTGAAGAGGTTGAAGTCTCTCGAATGGAATGGCCAGCAAGAAGTCCAGATCTCAATCCGATTGAGCAGGTTTGGGACAACCTCAATAGAAGGCTGAGAAGTTCAGAAAATCATCCAGCTACTCTTAATGACTTAGGAATCCAACTCGGAGAAATCTGGAAAGGATTAGATCAGAACATTTTAAGATCACTCATTTTGAGTATGAACCGTCGTTGCCGAGCTGTGATTAACGCAAGGGGTGGAAATACCAAGTATTAAATCACTTATCAGCATTTCAGTTTTTTGAAAATTGTTCATTTCTCTTCTTTCACATAAGATTCGGTGAAATCCTGAATTTTTCTTCCATTTAATGAGTCTTGTTTCGTTCAAAACCTTCCCGAGAAAACATAAAAAATAAGTTATAAAGTCAATGTAGAGTTAACCTTCATTAAAATTGAGATTTTCAGAATGTGCGTTAAATTTTTTTCGCAGTGTATTTCTACACCCATAGATTCAGTGTGAAGAGCTCTCTAACAATAATAAGAATCCATTCTAAACTGGGCTTCCGATAGGTTTCACAGAGATCAATAGTATCATTATAATATCCTACATTGTTTCCAATCTCGGTGGAGTTACACAAGGATCAGTCTTAGTCCCTTAACTCTTCATTTCTTATGGAACTTATTCACAAATTGGTGTGAAAGGTTTTATTCGCTGATTTGCTAAATGTTCGGTTCTTGTATGAACATACTCCTTGAATTCCATCAGGACTTCTTTCCAATCAAGAAAGATTTCCTTCCATAACCTTTTAAAATGAAAACAGTTTGTTAAAATGATTTCCCATCTCTTAATTGAACCTGCAGTCAGCCTGTACATCTCGGTCTACCACATATCGAACTTCGGAGAGTCCTAAATCCTCTCGTATTTAAATTTTGCGGCTGCCTAAGAACTTCTGGGGAATCTGGTTGTTGCAATAAAATACGATCGGTCGTATATTGCTAAGGCATAAGTTGCGAAGCTTTTATCTGTAATAGATCTTGGAGGGCGCATCACGTTCCTCACCGGCCACTTCTCAGCACCCTCCTAGGGCCTGCCCTTGGTCCTTGTGAGTTAAGACGACGACGGTCGACAGTTCCTGAGGGCGGCAAGATACGTGAGTGCACTGTTACCAACTGTTTTATCCTTACACTGGTGACCCGAAATAAAACATAATTCCACGGGAAGAAGAAAGTCTTGCCCTTGAAGAATTTGTAATTGGCGCCCATCTCTATTGAATATCCGTTGTCGATTTTGGGGGAAGAATACATCAGACTTCAACTCGCCTGCTTCCCAAAAACCCTGCTTGCCTAATCTCGGCATCTTACTTTGTGTACCTTAAAATACAGCCACAATAAGTAAAAACTTTGTTCACTTAAGGGAATATCTAAGATCGGCGTTGGCGAGGAATAAATACATTTTTCATGTAAATTAAAATCCGAACTTTCATCGAAAGATGGCAATAAATTGACGCTAAGGGGTTGGGGAAACTTTTTAACCTTAAAACAGTTGTGGCTGGGTAATTAGTCATTTATGAATCCTGTAATTACACATAAAAAGATAAATAGATGTTCCCGCCTTAATGGGCGCAGGCATCCGTACGAAAGAGGCCCTTATAGATCCCTATTTAAGAAGTTGAATTCGCCCTTCAAACTGCTTCATTTTTAAGATGGGGGCTTTTTAGATTCTAAATTAGTCAACGGACCCGTCTTATGATGAATTCGGATACAGACGAGGATTATATTAATCTTGATTATGGCATCGAGAACTCTCCCCACATATTCGAAGGGAAGATTTACGTCCTGAACTAATTTACAACTCCAAGCTGTTATTTTAACGCCGCACGAATAACCAGCAAAGACACTGTCTGCAGCTATTATACTTCTTTCAGACATTTGCATTATATCTACAAAAAAGTCTTTCGAAAACACCGATTAAGAATAAACGATCTCTCTTTATGATAAGTATAGATTGAAAATATACTAACTGGCAAAAAAACTGCAATACTCAGAAGGATCTGTTTAAATTTAAATTTTCTTTTGGTAAAATATACACTGCGCAAAAAAATTAACGCACATTATGGAAATCTCAAATTTATTCTACAACTGAAGGTGTTCTCAATGATAATTATTTTTATCAGAATTATGCATGCATATGTTATCCACTTTCAACGTGTTTCTTCAATACAGATGTTTTCTCCCAGCAGGAATAAAAAAAGATGATATTATCAGATTTTGAATGTATTGGCTCCATTCTAAAATCAGTTGTTCTCGATCAATTCTAGTGATCAATAGTTTTTCTTTCGTTTGATTTTCTACACTCGATCGCTATGCAACGCGAAACACGCAATTTGACCCAAGAGGAATGTGCCCAAGTGGTAGTTTTGCGAGAAGAAGGGTGGGCATACACAAGAATTGCAGAAAGGTTTGGAGTTTCCCATACAAGTGTGTCCAGAATGTTGCAGCGATTCAGGGAGACAGGTATGAATGTCCGAAGACCAGGAGAGGGTAGACCACGGGTAACAACTGCCATTCAAGAACGTTACTTGAGAGTTTCTTCGTTGAGACAACGGTTTGCAACCGCTCGCCTCCTTCAAAATCAGCTTGAGCAAACTCATGAGGTGCAAATTAGCACTCAGACAATTAGAAATCGCCTCAGAGAATATGAGGCCTCGTGTCGCGGCAAGAGGCCCAGCTCTTACCCCAGCTCATGGGCACAATAGACCTTAAGATCGCAGTGGACTGTAACGCCTTTTCACTATAACTATACCCCAGCCCATCAAAGGGCGCGTTTTGATTTTGCGAGAGAGCATATCCATTGGGAAGAGGCCGATTGGGAAAGAGTTCTCTTCACAGATGAGTCTAGATTCTGCCTCTACCATTGTGATCGACGTTCCCTTGTATACAGACGTCCACATGAAAGATATGCTCAGTGCAATTTCCTGAATACTACTGGTTTCGGGGGAGGATCGATTATGGTATGGGGTGAAATAAGTTTGACTGCTCGCACAGACCTAGGGGTCGTTGATAATGGAGCTATGAATGCTGATAAGTATATAAGGAACATTCTTGAAGAGCATGTAGTGCCATTTGTCCCATACATTGGTAAAAATTTCATTTTTATGGACGATAATGTCAGACCCCATCGTGCGCGCATCGTTCAGGAGTACCTTGAAGAGGTTGAAGTCTCTCGAATGGAATGGCCAGTAAGAAGTCCAGATCTCAATCCGATTGAGCAGGTTTGGGACAACCTCAATAGAAGGCTGAGAAGTTCAGAAAATCATCCAGCTACTCTTAATGACTTAGGAATTCAACTCGGAGAAATCTGGGAAGGATTAGATCAGAACATTTTAAGATAACTCATTTTGAGTATGGACCGTCGTTGCCGAGCTGTAATTAACGCAAGGGGTGGAAATACCAAGTATTAAATCACTTATCAGCATTTCAGTATTTTGAAAATTGTTCATTTCTCTTCTTTCACATAAGATTCGGTGAAATCCTGAATTTTTCTTCCATTTAATGTGTCTTGTTTTATTCAAAACCTTCCCGAGAGAACATAAAAAATAAGTTATAAAGTCAATGTAGAGTTAACTTTCATTAAAATTGAGATTTTCAGAATGTGCCTTAGTTTTTTTGCGCAGTGTAGATAGTATAGCAAGGAGGAAATGATTAAATTTGGAGAAAAAATCGGGAAGGTTTTTTCATGTAAACATTTTTGTTACTTAAATAATGTAGTAGTTTTTTGCTAATTTTTTAAATTTTACAACAAACCTATCTTTCAAGGAAATCCAAAGTCGATGTTTAGTTGTTAAAAAAGGGGACGAATTATTGGTCTACGGAAGGCGGGGTTGTCATTTCGAGAAATCGCTAACCGTACGAACAGAGATCCAACTACTGTTATGAGATGTTGTCGAGAATCCAATACTTCAGCAAGATAATGCTCGACCTCATGTTGCCAGAGTTAGTTTGAACTTTTTTGAAGCGACCCATGTGAATATTTTGCCATGTTTGCCCTGATCCTTCGATCTTTCGCCCATAGAGCATTTTTGGGACAGCATAGGTAGAAGGCTTCGAAATTTACCCCAGTCCCCAAGGACTTTGGCGGCTCTGAGACATGAAGTACAGGTAGCTTGGGATAGTATCCCTCAAGAAGAAATAGACCATCTTATTGCATCAATGCCAAGACGTGTTGGGGAGGGTATGGATAATCACATTATTGACAAATTTATTTAAAAAAATTGTAAACCTTCTTTTTTCCCCAAATTGTAATCATTCACTCCTGGCTATACTATCTATATTTTACCGAAAAAAAAAAGATTCTTCTGCATGTTACAGTTCCTCTGGCAGTTAGAATAATAAGTGATAATCAGGTCATGTTGTCCTCTTGTAAGAACCTGTTACAAAAGTTACACAGCACTTTATAGCACTGCATTTAGCAAAGGTATTTCTTTTTATCCTTTTATCCCAACTGTAAAAGCTGTAAAAAAATAAAATAACGATTTAATCAAAGTTTTATTTTGATATGAGTGGGATATTCTCATTTTCCACTAGTTTACCACCTTTACAGTTTTTCTCCGAAAATACTTAGTTGGTCCGCTATGGTTTCGAAAGATGCCCCCTGTACATCAATTTGCATATGGAGATTAATTTATACCCCGCCACCTGCGGCCCCAGGATCGAATGTGTGCCCCAATTAGAAGAATTCTTGTTTACACAGCCTCCTTCGGCCTTTCCTCATCGGTTTTTCTTTGAAACCGGACATGATGAACGGGGCGCTCCGTTGCCCGACTCCGGGGTAACGATTTGGTCAATAAAAATAATCAGCAAATGAGGCCTACAGGCCCATATCCCTCGCGATCCTTTGAACTTAGAATTAATCCCGATCCCCTTTGATGCTTCAACTTCGACATGACAACCCTCGTTGACATCCACTTTAGAAATATATCATTTGAATAACTTCAGTTATATTTTTCAACCCTCCTTCCAGCCTGCGCCCCTTTGGAGTGAGGGCACATTCGAGGGGATTTGATTCCGTTGATTAACATTAGCTTAACCGTAACCCCGCTCGTGTGTTCGCGCTCAAGAACAGGAGGCATCGAAAAAACGCGATTAGAAAAGGGTTTTCGCATTTCCGACGGGAATATTGCCGCTGTAGCCTGAAGTGTTGAAGAAAACCCAAGTTTCTCCATTCCTATCGCTATCGAGAGATTATTAATGATTTTTTATGGCCGGAATTGGATGGTATTGCTCGGGACAACGTTTACTTTCAACCATTGATCTTTTACCGGAAAAGATTCCAGACCGTGTTATCTCTCGAAGATGTGATCACAATTGGCCACCGAGAACTTGCGATTCAACACCTTGCGACTTCTTCCTTTGATTGATTGATTGATTGATTGATTAGCTGACGAACAAGAGACCGGGTTAGCGCTTGGCCTCCCTGTGACACTGCGACCAACTTGGGTCTATTGTATCACTCTTTCGTCAGTGGTTCCTCACGAGAATAGGTTTGTGTCCTTTATCAGGTTCAGTAGCCTGTTTATGAGGTTTTTCGGATTCATTTCTGTTTCCGGATTGAGATCTCCGAAGATTCTGTGGCGCCTTCTTCCCAGGGCGTCGCATTCAACAATTTTGTGAGAGGCTGTTTCTTCCTCTTCACCGCAGAGTCTGCAATCCACGGGTTCAGATGTCCAGTGTCCCGTCAGTAGACCTACTATTATACGTGCCTTTGTTCTGTTCAGATTCAAAAAGTCAGCCGTCAAGGTTTGGCTTGTGTGTCCTACCATGGCTTTGCTGTGTATTTGCTCGTCGCTCTGTTCCCAGTGTTGTTGGTGTCTTTGTTTTATCCACTCCTCAATCAGGGTCCTGCATCGGTTTATGCTGATTCCAAGCACAGGTTCTGGCCCTGTGAATGGCGTTTTAGATGCTTGTCTTGCTAACTGGTCTGCTTTTTCGTTGCCAGCTATTCCCTTGTGACCTGGCACCCACATCAGAGTGACCTTGTTGTGTTTTGCCAGCTCCAGAAGGTCCTAGAGGCATTCCCAGACGAGTCTATACTTTATCTGTGTTGAGTTGAGAGCTTTGATGGCGCTCTGGCTGTCAAAGAGAATGTGGATGTGTTTTCTTTGGAAGCCACTTTCCAGGTTCTTCTGTATGCATGTCCTAATGGCATGTGTTTCACCTTGAAATATCGTGGCGTGTTTGACGAGAGGTATTATGTAGTCCCTTCTTGGCCTCACTCCGTGTATTCCCGCTCCTGTTCCTTCATCTGTCTTAGAACCGTCTGTGTACCAGACTATTTCTGCAGATGATTGTGATTCTATACTCGAGTCCCATCTGTTCCAGTCGAGCTGTGTTTTGAATGGTTTTTCGAATGAGTATAGGGGTTGCATGTAGTCTGAATTCATATCAATCTCGGCTACGTCAGCTACATGAGTGATTCTGGTGTGCCCAGTTGTGCTGGTTCTCCAGTTTTTTGTTTGGATCAGTCTGTATGCACCCATCCTGGCCTCTCCCATGACATGTATGTCTCTTCCTTTGGGGCCAGGTGAAAGGGAAGGTCTACGGCCAGCGTCGATTCAAGACCTCAAAGGTGGAATTCGTGAGGCTATCGAGGACATAGGGCAGCCACTTTGCGATTTGGTTATGGAAAATTTCAAGAAAAGGACATGGTCCTATAGTCGTGCTGGTCATTTTGCTGATATTATTCTCCATTATAAACGGCATACCTTCCTCTTTATAATGAGATAAACACCTGATCATTCATCTAAAGAAATGGTATTTTTCTCTGAATGTCAAATTAACACCTCTTATTGGAAAAACCCTTTCTTATTTCGATTTTAATGCCGAAGTTTTCCTCGGTGTCAACAGTTAATTGTGATTCCGAATTATCCACAGGCATCCTCCAATAAATTTTCATTAGTCCTATCTGAGGAGTAGGTTCGAAGAAACATACACAAGCCGAAGAAAATGAAATTATCCTAAATACATTTAATATTGCCGGTAAAGGCCATGAGTCTCAATTTAAAAGACGTTTTAACGCGCATTACATATTATATGGTTAGATATGAGACAGTAAGTAACCAGCCCCTGCGGTTTTATAGGGCAGGGACTACCTCATAATGACACAGCCCTGGTCCCATGCATTTTATATCAGGAGGGAATTTTCAGTAGAAAACTTTTTACGGTGCGGTAATTTCTCCCAACTTTTTTGTGAGCTGATTTTTATATTAGACTTTAACGTAGATAAATCTTCATCAACGTTACTCACCGGAATATTCTTCTGCTTGCCTCACAGGACAACTCCTCAAAAACAACAGAAGGTATACTGAACGCCCCTCGAAATGATATTCACTAGCATTTTAATATTTATTTTTATTGAGTGACTATGACTGGCTCATCAATCAACGTTGTCAATTGAATGCCATTTTTTTAACATCTAGTAACTAGTGGATCTAGTAGAACATCGTCTCCTTTATGTACTATTCGATAACCCACGTGTTTTAACCATTAATTCGTTCCGTGCATGTGATATCCCATTGATTCTCCCATAATAAGATTGATATCATATAAACAGAGATATTTCAGCTGTCGTATGACCCACAAAATCAGCTACAATTCCTCAAACGCCCGATTGAAACACAAAGATGAACCTAATAGCATTATTGAGCCAGCAGAATAAGAAATTAATTCTGCACTGTACCGTCTTAAATTTTTTATAAATAAGGTTTTGCCGCATCTTTGATCTATTCGTCTCGAGTTAGGTTTAATTAAAAGTTGATGCTCGCGTTGACTTTGAGTCAGACCAGAGACTCGGAATTCATAACTTTATCGCCCTTGAGCGTATTCTTTATACTTGTCGAATATCTAATGATTAATGCTTGCTCACTTTTATGACAAAGAATGAACAGAGGAGTGTACTCGCAGTTATATTCGGTGGTAACTCGGCTACCCCAGTCATTCCAGGCTCGTCGTTTTATGAATAATTCACGTTCGACGGATGAGTATTGAGTGAAACAGAAGATGTCGTATGAAATTACAAGCTGAAGGCGGAGTTTTATACAAATTACAAGAAACACAAAAAGTACGGTTCCGTTTTATCGTCTAATGTACGGTTATGTACTTTGAAATTCTCGCTGTTTTTTTTTTAATTACTCACATTGATTTTTCGCTCTTGTTCCATCGATGGCTAGAGCTGGGAATGATATCCATGGGATCCCTTAGCACTTCAGCCCTAGAAGGACCAACGTGTTCTCCAAGACCTTTCAATAATTCCGTTCTTTGACCAGAGGGTTTCAAATTGCTGTCCAGAACCATTTGTGGAAGCTGAAATACAGAATTATCTCATTAGATCTGTGTGAATGTCCAGTTATCTCTAATAGAATAAAAATAAATTCCCCGAGTAATTTTCATTTTAATTCCCAAAAATATACCACCAACTGAATAAAACAACTTTTGGATGCTTTATTTGAAATAATTCATCACTCACATTCACAATTCTGAATTCTTGTTCCATTGCTGACGAAAGTTGAGATAAATTCCAGGAGATCTACGCGTATCTCCTTCAATCATTCCTTTTTCCGATCAAGGTTGATACTCATTCAATAAAAATATATCAGCTCACAGTCAATAAAATCCTGTATATGCATTGATCCCTTTATTGTTTCAAATACCAAGCTTTCGGATGGGAACTCATCCTTCTTCAGGGCCTAAAATATGCTAGGTGTACAAATGCATCAACCAACAATTCAAAAACTCACCAGTGTAATTGAAGAAATCCACAGTCCAGTCTGTCATCTGATGAAAACGAATGAAGACCAAAAAATACAATTTTTACGCAATTCTTAAGTTCAGCAATCCATCAACGGTTTTAACAAGGGGTTCACAGTCAATAAAATCCTAGATTTACATTTATCCCTTTATTGTTTCAAATACCAAGCTTTCGGATGGGAACTCATCCTTCTTCAGGGCCTAAAATACGCTAGGTGTACGAATGCATCAACCAACAATTCAAAAATACTCACCAGTGTTATTGAAGAAATCCAAAGTCCAGTCTGTCATCTGATAAAAACGAATAGGGACCAAAAATACAATTTTTACGCAATTCTTAATAGTCAGCAATCCATCAACGGTTTTAACAACGGGTTCACAGTCAATAAAATCCTGGATTTACATTTATCCCTTTATTGTTTCAAATACCAAGCTGTCGGATGAGAACTCATTCTTCTACAGGGCCTAAAATATGCTAGGTGTACGAATGCATCAACCAACAATTCAAAAACTCACCAGTGTAATTGAAGAAATCCAAAGTCCAGTCTGTCATCTGATGAAAACGAATGAAGACCAAAAAATACAATTTTTACGCAATTCTTAAGAGTCAGCAATCCATCAACGGTTTTAACAACGGGTTCACAGTCAATAAAATCCTAGATTTACATTTATCCCTTTATTGTTTCAAATACCAAGCTTTCGGATGAGAACTCATTCTTCTTCAGGGGCTAAAATATGCTAGGTGTACAAATGCATCAACCAACAATTCAAAAATACTCACCAGTGTAATTGAAGAAATCCAAAGTCCAGTCTGTCATCTGATAAAAACGAATAGGGACCAAAAATACAATTTTTACGCAATTCTTAATAGTCAGCAATCCATCAACGGTTTTAACAACGGGTTCACAGTCAATAAAATCCTGGATTTACATTTATCCCTTTATTGTTTCAAATACCAAGCTGTCGGATGATAACTCATTCTTCTTCAGGGCCTAAAATATGCTAGGTGTACAAATGCATCAACCAGCTATTCAAAAATACTCACCAGTGTAATTGAAGAAATCCAAGTCCAGTCTGTCATCTGATAAAAACGAATAGGGACCAAAAATACAATTTTTACGCAATTCTTAATAGTCAGCAATCCATCAACGGTTTCAACAACGGGTTCACAGTCAATAAAATCCGGGATTTACATTTATCCCTTTATGGTTTCAAATACCAAGCTGTCGGATGAGAACTCATCCTTCTTGAGGGCCTAAAATATGCTAGGTGTACAAATGCATCAACCAACAATTCAAAAACTCACCAGTGTAATTGAAGAAATCCAAAGTCAAGTTTGTCATCTGATGAAAACGAATGAAGACCAAAAAATACATTTTTTACGCAATTCTTAAGAGTCAGCAATCCATCAACGGTTTTAACAAAGTGGTAAGAAGCGAAATGGCTCAAAACTTACGTTCGACGATGATTTCAAAAGAATATCATTATGGCTGTTGAGAATTCAACAAGAAATTAACTCTAAAAGCGATCTTGAAAAAAATTGAAATCTTCTCACATCGAAAACAAAATTTATAAAGCGCTGATTTCATTGATTATCGCGGACAATAGCAAAAGTGCTTCTGTAATTATTAGATACGCAACAATATCCATCTGGTGTTAATCGTTCTTCATCATAATCGTTGTGACAACAATCAGTGAATATACCTGAAATTAACCACCACCAAAGACCCTAAAAGCTACTCACATTGACGTTTTAAATTCTTGATTTTTCGCTCTTGGTCCATCGTTGGCTAAGCTGGGAAATCTCTTAGCACCCCAGTCTTAAAACGTCCAAGTTATCGGATCTAAGACCTTTCAAGCATTCCGTCCTTAGATCCAGGAGGTCTCATATCGATGTCCAGAACCATTTGAGGAAGCTGAAATATTGGATTGATCTTTGTGAATCTCCAGTTGTCCCTACGTAATTAATATTTGAATTGACAAAAAGATACCACCAAATATTATAAGAGCTCTTCGACGCTTTAGTTAAAATAATTCATCATTCCCATTGAGTATAAACTCCCTGTCTATTTGTTCTTTGATTGCTGACCAAAGTTGAGATATATTCCAGGTCATCTTCTAGCACCTCTGCCCAAAAAAGCCATAATGTTCTCAGATATTCTTCAGTCATTCCTTTTATTCTCATGAATAAACTGCTGTCTAGGGCAATTTGTGAAAGCTGAAATATAGAATTCACTTGGTTCATCTTGGTGAATGAACGAATAAAGAGTTTTTGAGTAGAGCACCTCATATTCTTCATATAATTCCCGAAAAAAAAAAAACAAAAGGATATGCGCACCTACTTTCATTATGAACTAGTAGAGCCTCTAGATCTTTCTAGTGGTTATCCTTATCGGTAGATCTCTGCAAGTCGGGTTATTTTATAGACGAATATTCAACGTTTGATCAATTTTCCTGAAGAAAAGGCAAAACTATGGAAAACATGAATACCAAGCTATTTTGCACTGATTTTTCCTCTTTCGATCCGTATATTTACATCACAGCCAGGATATCTGTGAAAAAAGTTATATGGAGTTAAAAATTACTCTTTTAGCCGGATTTTTTTCGCGATTTTTGAGAATTAAAAAAAAATAGTTCCACATCGCCTAGACCAGTGGTTCCCAAATGGTGGTACGCGGAACCCTAGGGTTCCGCGGAAGGGCTATAGGGGTTCCGTCTTATCCGAGTGTTGTATGTTTTGATCATTCATAACACCTTTAAAATACTACACAGCATTGTGCTCGTGAAAGCACTCGAAGCCCTTTTGTAACTGAAACACTTCAACATTTCACTCATATTTTTTTGTTATTTCTCTTCAGACTGTTCATTCTGAAATATAATTCCCCATTTGAAATTTTATAATTCTTGAGAAGAACTTTGCATTCAAAATTTCATTATTTCAAATTACGGAATCCGGAGTCTTTAAAAATTTTGTTTCCAACTCTTATACATAGTTCTATCGAATTCGAGACCCTGTGTATGTTTTTTGTTACTCGTCAATAATCACACATATGCCCGCTAATATAAATAGGAATAATTTTTATTCCGATTAAAATAACTTCAAGTTTAACAGTTCCTAAAGAAGTGTTTCTAAGCCTTAGCTCTCGAAATATCGAATTACTTTGCCAAAGTGCTTAGTATTCGGAAGCCTTTTGTGGAAACTGGTGCTTAATGCTCGCGAATCGGGAGCTCTTTTTCAAGTGATTAGTACTTGAAGCACTATTTATCAGTGCTCGGCACAGCTCTGTTGGACTTCATATCATGTTTTAAAGTTCAACTTGCAATTTTTTTTAGTTTATAACATGGATAAATGGATTAAGACGAGTCAAAACCTGCAAACCTCAACAATCCACAAAAAGAATGAACCTCAGGAAAGATCCATTGGAAAAAAAAAAAATTTGATGAATCCTATTTGTTTTTTGGGTTTATTCCTGTAGGAATGGCTGAAAACCCAAATGGACAATGCGTCATTTGCTGCAAAATTTTGTGTAACAGCTTATAATATTCCAAGCATACAATTTGTTCTTCCTCTTCAAGTTGAAATGAAAATAGTCAAACTTAACATATTGGATGAAAATAGGGTTCCGCCATAAAAAATATTGCCGATTAGGGTTCCGTGGCAAAAAAAAATTGGGAACCACTGGCCTAGACAATCGAAATTTCACCCAGGTTTGAATCGATTATTCCTCTCTTCGACAGTATAAAAATTTCCTCACTGTAACGCAGCTTCGCTGCGATTTTAAGGTTCTTCTAGACCCAAAAATTTTTTATATGAATTATGCCCCCTTTATTCAAATAATGAACTTGTTGATATGCTTTTAATTTATGGTGAATCAAAACAAAATGCCATTTCAGCGTATAAGTTGTACAGAACAAGATTTCCGCTAATGTTAGCGGATGTTCATAGACCTGGAACAGAGAGATGCAGGCCAGAGTAGTATTAAGGTATTGATGCCCAAAATTTTTTATAAATTTTTCAAATTGAACATTTCATAAAAGAATTTTTCGGTAAAATGACTTATTTTGATTAGTTCTATCACCTGTCGAAAGAAAAGCCTTAAAATACAGCCTGTAGTATAGAATAATAACAGAAGAATGGAACCCGCTCGTTCACAATTAAAAAACCGAAGATGCAAGCCCGTTGTCTTCCCTTTTCGTGACCAGCCTCCCCTGCATGCCACAACTGATTTCCTTTGAGATGCTGACTGAATTCCGCCGTGTAAAAGTTAGAATTAGCAGGGACATTTTATTGTCGCACGCCTGGAGGGTTTTCCTCCGGCAAATTTTCAATTTTCTTTGAAGTGGAGAGGAATTTATGAATAATGCTACTTTGACTTCGGCAGTTAGCCGAAGTATGCCATTTGATACGCGGACGTTTGTTTTGCGGAATGTTCATTGAACGAACTGCTATAAAATCGCATCGGCGCGGTTTCAAAGTTCTAAATTGTGTACTTTCAGTGTCTTTATGCTCGATTTAACCGGCCAGAATGTGTCTTTGTTGCAACGGTTAGTTGAACTTGCGAAAAGCACTTAACTTTTGAAGATGGGTCCTAGAATCCACTGAAAGGATGAACAAGGATACGCCACTAGAAGGGTTACCCAATGAGGACGAACTGTTTCTGAAGGGTTTTTTCAATAAGAAGAGTTATTTTGACATTCAAAGAAAAATGCAATTTTTTTAGATAAATGATCGGATGTTTATTCATTATAAAGAGGAAGGTGCCATTAATAACGGAAAATATACTGCTCCACAAGAGTTATGGTTGTAAAGTCTATATGTCCAGGAATGTTCTGTTGAGTTTGGGCCTGTTTTATGGACCAAGGAAAGAAATGACTGTTTCAACTTTATAATCTTTCTGACAACTACAATTGTTTTTATATAACTCGATTAAATATGAACATGAAAATGATATAAAATAGATCCAACATCCTCCGGCCTAAGGGATTCTCTTTTTCAAAATTCGACCATACTGCTTCAATCTCTGAACCCACTCCAAATACTCTCTCTTTCCCTCAACACTCCTAAATTTCACTTCTGAATCTTGCTGGTCGATTTCGTATATCTTCTCAGTGTAGCAATGGTGCTTTTGGTGTGTTTTGGACCTATGCCTTCTTTCTGCACCTTCATGTTGGTGCTTCTTCCGATGTTCATACCAATTTTTATTAGCCTCATACTTTAACCTAAACTGTTTGTCATGAATTTCCTGGAAAATATCTTTGAAACGTTCATCATATTTCTTGAGGATAGTGTTTTCAGTGTTCCAACACTTTGGATAACCCCTTTCCAAGGCGACTTGGAAAGATGAATGTGTAACAATTGATTCATCAGTATTGAACATTCCCATTGCAACACCAGGTTCCATATAAGTACTGACTTCATATTTGATTACCTCACCTACTTCAGGTGTGAATACCATTTCCATCTTTTCTGCTGATGGCACCACAAAAGCTTTATACTGATCATCATGAGCATGATGACCAGTAATAATTGGTTTATTCCAACCTTTGACTAATGTAGATTTTCTCGAAGAAACATTTGGCAGTTCCTTTATTTCTTCTTCGATCTCTATAATTTCATTGCGTAATAATTCTTGCTCCTTGAATTCTTTCATTAATTCGTCTCTATTAAGTGGTTCTTCCGACATCAAAATTTCTTCTATTTTATTATCAAGTTCGAAAATTCTTTTCGCCTTATCGTCAATTGTTCTTTTCCATATTCTACTCTCGTATTCATCCTTGGTCCCAGAACTGGAATGTACATCAGTAAATATCTTCTTAATTTCAGTTCTCAGGGCTTCCCGTTTTAACTGCCAACCAAGCAACATAATCCTGGCAGGATCGCCAAATGTAAAGTCTATATGTCCAGGAATGTTCTGTTGAGTTTGGGCCTGTTTTATGGACCAAGGAAAGAAATGACTGTTTCAACTTTATAATCTTTCTGACAACTACAATTGTTTTTATATAACTCGATTAAATATGAACATGAAAATGATATAAAATAGATCCAACAATGGTATCCACTCACGAGGCTACCGAGACGGGCTTTTTATGACAGTTTATAGGGCCACGTGCGAAAAGAGTCTCCGTGATTGGTCAAGGGCTCATAAAGTGTCATAAAAGGCCATATAACGCCCGTATCGGTTGCCTCGTGGATGGTGACCATTAGGGATATCGTATTCAATCGTTTTTAAAAGTACGTAATTTTCGAGAAAATCGCTGTAAAATCATTTAAAACTCAATAAAAAACTTAAATCGATCCAATAAAAATCAGTATGAGACATTTCGTCAATCTGGTCGCCTTTTTTCTGAATTTTATGTGAATTCAATAATTCCAAAGACTGGCGAATGTTGAAGAAACCTTTTTCTCTGTTGATACTGGAAATATACTGCTCCACAAGAGTTAGGGATATCGTTTCAATCGTTTTTAAAAGTATGTAATCTTCGAGAAAATCGCTGTAAAATCATTCAAAACTCAATAACAACTTAAATCGATCCAAAAAAAATCAGTATGAGATATTTCGTCAATCTGGTCGCCTTTTTTCCGAAGTTTGGTTCTTTGCATATGCTTCATGAATGTTCTTATTTTGAAATGAAGTCAGTTTATCAACGGCTTCGATTTGAAACAAGTTTTCTGAAAATACCAAGACGTAAATTAAAAAACGCTGAGGCTAATAGGGCTATCGGAATGCTACAGGGTGGCCTACCTCAGGTTGTTGTAGCGGAAAGGCTCCAAGACAGCCAAAGTGTGATATCTCGACTTTGGAATAGGTTCAGGGAGACAGGTTCCGTGTTGGAAAGACCAAGGCTTGGTGGGCGACGAAAAACAACACCTGCTCAGGATCGTTTCATCACCGTTTCGGCGAGAAGAAACCCTACATCTACGTGTAGAATGCTACGGAATACTCTTCAAAATGCAGATGGGGTCCAAGTTTCCATCGAAACCATCAGACGACGTTTGAGAGAGGTGAATCTAGGTTCTAGACGTCCATTAAGAGGAGTTCCATTAACACGTGACCATAAGCGTCAAAGACTGGAATAGGCAAGCAACATATCAATTGGAACGATCAATGGCGTAGTGTCCTTTTCACTGATGAATCCAGATATGGACGGTTTTCAGATTCTCGAAGAATAAGGGTATGGACAATCCCACGCATACCCCGTAATCGTCGCTATGTCCAAGAAGTCCACCCATTCCGAGGGGGTAGTGTTATGGTATGGGCCGGGATATGTTTCAACGGTTGCACAGATCTACACATTTGTCCTGGGAATATGACCACAATATAGGGAGCATGTCATTGACAATGTTGTGCCAAATTTTCACGCTGCTATTGGTGAAACTTTTCAATTCCTAGACGATAACGCTAGAATGCAACCATAGTTGAGAATGCGCTCGAGGAGCTTGGTATTCCACATTTACCAATACATCCGCACTCACCAGATTTGAATTGCATAGAACATGCATGGGATATGCTCCAAAGAAAATTAGATAATCATCAACCTACCCCAGAATCCTTAAATGATCTGAGAGAGCTTCTGTCCCGTTTATGGAACCAAATTCCTCAAGAAATGTTGAACAACCTCGTGTGTAGTATGCAGAGAAGATGTCAAGCTGTTATTGATGCCCGTGGAGGCCATACATTGTATTGATAGTCTTAAAATACTTGAATTCTCTGGGAATAAAATTTCGTTATTTTACTCGATTTTTCTTGAACCTGTATACGCTGCAGACCTACATGCTGAAATTAATTTGCAACTTGAAATCATATTAATATGAATTTTCATCACAAAAATCTTATTTTAACTATAGAGACTCGACGTTGTTGAGTTCTTGTTTCAACTGAACTTCATAAGCCTTAAGACCCAAATCTTCATGCAAAATACGGTGTAATGACGTTTGTGGAATGCCCAATTCCAAAGAACGACAAGGAATGGACAAACCTGGCTTCTCTGCAACCTTCTCGGCTACAGCAGCAATATTCTCGGCTTTTCTTGAGCGACGTGCACGGCTTTTATTCTTCACATCACTAACTTGTTCCAACAGCTCAAATTCTTCTACCAATATCTGTATTACGGTTTGACAAGGTGCTTTACGACGACCCAAAAATTTTCGAGTTTTTAAAACTGTCTCTGCCAAATTTTCACCGTTTTAAGAGTGTATTTCAATAGTTTCAATGCGTTGTTGAAGTTGAATCGTTCCATTTTTATTAATGGCGTAGTTTCCACTTGTCGAATGACAAAAAATACAGCTTTAAAAGTGACGTCTACCGAAATAGCGGGTTCAAAATATCACCTCTTATTGGAAACCCCTTAACAAACGTTTGGAATTGTCGAATTTTGGGCCCAAAATAGTCAATTTGGTTGTAGTCATTCAATTCTGTCTGTCCGATTAGCTGGCATTGATCTTGTTGGTGTGGTTCCAACAGGACGGAGCCACATGCCACACATCACTCGATACAACCAAGGCTTTTTCCTTCGGGGATAAGTCAAGTCAATTTCTATGTCGTTTGTATGGGACCCCTGGCTTATGCTGAATGAAGAGGTGGGATCTGATTCGATGACCTTTCCGCCATTTTTGTGAAGACAGGTTATTAGTTTGTCAAAGACGGTGAATATAAATCGCGTAGTCCCGTACGAAAGCTCATTAAATCAAATGAGCCGAGATTAGTTTTAGAAACGAAATAACAAAGGCATGATTCTAATCGAGATTTGTGAAGCATACACGTCTAGATAATTATGAAGATAGCCGGTAATTATATAACGCGATATGTGTCCGCATAGAATAGGCGGTCAATGCAGTCGGTATAATCAGGAACTGGAGTAGTCGATCGAATCGAAGAAGCAGTGGAGGAAGTGCTTGTGTGTTCCTGGACGATTTTTCTGCGAAAGATGTAACTGATGTATCGCCGTAGGGCGATCATGATCATCAGGCTGGCCGTTCTCATAACTCTCACAGAAAAAGTGACCATAATTTGATGAACTTAGCACTACATGTGGGTGAAAGGTGGCTACATTCTACAAGACTCCAATTGGCGTCGCTTGGGCTCTGCTGCCAGGCCTCTTCAGCGCCCAGTGGCGGCACCATACACAAATTCACAATTTAGAACTACTCTTATGAGATGTGGTCAAGCCTGGTTTGATAATGCCCAAAATCGAAGAAGAGTAGGCACCGGACGTCGAAGGGGCACAAATGATGTTCAAGATCGACGTCTAAGACTTATGGCCATTAGAGACCGATTTGCGACAACTCGATCTTAGGAGAAAAAAGCCATCCTGTAACTGTCCGAACGGTTTACCGCAGGATAAGGTCTTTTGGCTGCAGCATTATCGACCTCATCTTGTCTTATCTCTGACGGTTGAGCATCGCCGAACCCAACCAAGACCACATTGATTCCGTTCACTCGGAAGAGGAAACTTCCAGCCATGAAAACGTTAGTATTAAACGGAAATATCTTGGAGTGGGGGTCTGAAGTCAAATACCTAGGAATAACACTGGATCGCAAACTTCTGTGGAATAAGCATGTTGATAATGCTACTGGCAGAGCTACAAGAGCTCTGATGGCATGCAGGCGTCTATGCTGCAGGAATTGGGGCTGTAACCCAAAAATACTGCGATGGATGTACGTCATGATTGTAAGACCTATAGTCACATATGGGGCAGTAGCCTGGTTTGCAAAGACAAGTCAGGCAAGTACGAGGAAAATGCTCGACAAAGTACAAAGGCTTGCCTGTGTGTGCATCACGGGAGCTATGAGAACGTGCCCAACCAGGGCGCTTGAGATCATCACAGACCTCACACCTCTACATCTAGTGATTGATATGGTAGCCCATGAGGCCATCCTCAGAGTATCTAAAGAAGGAGCAGGCAATGAGAGAGTCAGGTTTCAGAGAGCTTGGTCCTCTCTGAATGACACCGCATCTGCAAACCTTCCTAGCGATGTAATGATCAAGAAAGTAAGCACTGAGAAGAACTTCAGTACAATGCTAAGTAAAAGAGTAGATTGGGAAAGGGAATACACCAACTACAATCTCAAAGAAAATACAACGAAATGGTATACTGATGGTTATAAAACCGCTACAGGAGCTGGCGCTGGGATTTACGGGACAAGTACCAAGTGTGCACTATCGCTAGGCTCCTGTACAAGCGTCCTACAAACGGAAATACTTGCAATCGGAAGATGTCTAGATATACATCTAGAAAGAAACTATCAGAAGTGCGATATAGCTATTCATACAGATAGTCAAGCTGCTATTAAAGCACTGAGCTCCTACGTCATTGACTCAAAGCTGATTTGGGAGTGCCGAAACAAACTCAATGAGGTAGGCAAGAAGAATGAGGTCTTTTTAATCTGGGCTCCCGGTCATTCGGGAATCGTAGGAAACGAAGAGGCCAATAAACTGGCCAGAAATGGCGCACAGACGCCTCTCACTGGCCCAGAACCCTTCTGTGGTATAGGAAAATGCACCTATAAGAAGGAATTTATGCTGAAGGAGAAAACCGAAAGAGAAAAACTCTGGCGGAATCTCCCAGGAATGGATCACTCTAAAAAGTTCCTCCGGAACTTTGAAACTGCTAGATCCAAAAAATATCTGGATCTCAGTAAAAACCAACTTCACCTACTCACTGGCTTTCTCACAGGACATTGTCGCCTAAAGAAGCATCTGTTGAGAATGGGTTTATCGGACACTGATGAGTGTAGATTCTGTGGGGAGGAGGAAGAAACTCCTATTCACCTGGTTACGGAATGCTATGCCATTGTAAGCCAAAGGAAAGATAGCTTCGGACAAGAAACTTGTAGAAGTGGGGAGTTATCCTCCTTGAAGCCGTCCCAGATACTTGATTTCATCAAATCTCTGGAACTGGAGGGCGAGCTGTAGGAGGCGCGATGATGACAGCTCTGTCAGGGGGCACAATAGACCTTAAGGTCGCAGTGGACTGTAACTCCTTTTCACTATAACTATATATAACTATCGCCGAATCTCGATTCTTCTTGGGTGCACATGATGGCCGAAGAAGAGTTAGACGATGTCGGGAGAAAGACGTGAATCTCAGTTCGATGTTGAGCATCATGTACATCGGACAGTAGGCGTTATGGTATGGGGTGCTATTGCACATGCAAGAAGGTCATCTTAAGCCTTCATTCGAGGTAACATAACAGCGCTGCGTTACCTTCAAGAAATAGTGGAGCCATATGTTCTCCCTCACCTTTACCGACTCGAGAATCCAATACTTCAGCAAGATAATGCTCGACCTCATGTTGCCAGAGTTAGTTTAAACTTCCTTGAAGCGACCCATGTGAATATTTTGCCATGTTTGCCCAGATCCTCCGATCTTTCGCCCATAGAGCACGTTTGAGACATCATAGGTAGAAGGCTTCGAAATTCACCCCAGCCCCCAAGGACTTTGGCTCTGAGACATGAAGTACAGGTAGCTTGGGATAGTATTCCTCTAGAAGAAATAGATCATCTTATTGCATCAATGCCAATACGTGTTTGGGAATGTAGAAATAATCGCGGTGGACAAACACATCATTAACAAGTTTATTAAAAAAAATTGTAAACCCTTTTCTGGCTATTCCCTGCACCTCGTCTACGTTTCGTTAGAATTAAACCGTCTTCAGGTTGGCTTCAAAAAGACAAAATTATAAACTTGAAAATTAATTGCATCAGATCATTGATACAAACAAATTCACTGTTTCAGCACACAGTTTCGAAACAGTGTCTTCTGGTATTCTGTATTGGTGAAGCAGAATGATAAACAATTAAGAAACACGTTCGATCGTATCCAGATTCAGGTTAGGTCAAGACAAACCCTGAAGAACGTCACTGAGGATAATAATTCACCTGCTAGCAATTACTCGACATTGTAGCACTGCTATTCTGATATCACCCACCTGAAAACAGTTCTCCTTGTTTACGAAACCCACGATTTGCGCACCGAATCTTTGCCACGTTTGTAACGAAGAATCTAATTACATTTAAGGCTATTATTAGGTCTCATAGGTGCAGGAATGATCAGCAAGAAATGTTCTCAATTCTTGAAGAAAACCTATATTTTGTGCATTTTAATATGGATCACCCTCGAATTTTAACTGGACTTCAGATTGTGCCTACTAGGTTTATTTTGAAATATTTTTTTCAGAATTGTAAAGTCCTTGTAGTTGGAAAAATTTTTGTAATCTCGTTAACTATGGTCGCTAAAAATAATGAAACATAACTTTGCAATTTGAACTTGAAAACCTAGTTGTCCAATCTTGTTGAGATTAATAAACTTGGTAATTATCACTACTCATTTTTCCAAAATAAATTTACAATGCGTTAGCAAATTGTTCTTGGTCATAAAATGCCAGTTTTCTCGAAAACGGTTCAATTTAGAGCAATTAACCAGGGGTACCTTTTTATGTAAAGCACATTGGCGCATCAGAATTTGCTGTGCAGATACAAATTTGTCCAGTGCCGTACAAGTTGGGTGGCAAAACCTGTGTGCAAATTCAATATTTGCGCCACTGGCACGTCTAATTAAACCGAGTAAAGTGCAAGAATGTAGCTATTATTAGTGACAATCTGTGTACAAAAACTCAATTCAGTATTTCAAACGGTTCCTGAGATATTAGCAAAAAACTAAAAAATATATAAATCTTTGACACCCTGTATCTCGGAAACGAAGACCCAGAGGAAAAAATTAAAAATAAAAAAAAATAAAATGTTATTTTTTCATGAGAAATCTACAGTTGACCGTTGAAACACTTAATAAGGAACACCCTGTAGATAGACGCAGACCACAGAATAGTACCTAACCTAAATGTCAACAATCATCGACATAAGATGTCAAAACATAGAATGCAATGAGGTACTGATTCCACAAAGATGTCTTTGCAGATTTTATCCCTTGAATAACAGAAAAACATGTATATGACGTTCCACTAGCGGTGGCAGGGCCCCACAGACCTCGCGGAGGAACCCTGACACTTTTGGGCACCACCCCCAACCCAAAAGAAATTCATTAGTTAATCTCGCAATAAATCCACAATTTCCTCAGCGCCGCCACTATAGACGCTCAAAGACAAGAAGCACCCAATACGCGTTCCTTAAAAAATGGATAACCTCCTATTTTAAAGATATAAGATAAAAATAACGAATTCGTAAACTATGAAAAACCGTTGAACCAAGTGCTTTCCTTAATAAAATCAACATATCTCGCGTCTTTCAAAATGTCCAATTTGATTCCGGATTCATCGAAAAACGTATTCATAGGAAATACTAACCTTAATGGGGTAGAAATGTTGAAATGTGTTAATTCGTTATTTCATCTCATCAGTAATGTCCATTTATTCCTCCAAAATCTCTTCGTTTTCCTCAATATACACTAATGAATTATCACATTTTCCCAGGCAAAAATTCAAATATTCATCGTATATAAACAATCAATATCAAACCGTCGTTAGCAATTATACCGCGAAATTAAAACACTTAAAACCAAAGAGTTTCCTTATTCTTTGATAGAACAGTGGAAATTGAGGTTATTCTATAGTTTTTGAGGTTGGACAATGTGGACAGTGGCGGATTCAGAATAATAATTGTAAAATTCGCGAAATTTGGAATAACTCGAAAACGGAGTTCTTTATTCGAGAACTTTCGAATATATACGGTTCTTCCAAAAAGAACAAACATTTATCAATTGGTCTTGTAGTATTTTTCGTAATTCTAGAATCAGTCGGGCAATACCTCCAATCAGTATAAAACCTCCTCAATAACAGAAAAAATTAAGTGGAGAATATGCTCCATACGTATAAGTTGAGAAAACTCTTCATTAAATTCAGTTCATGCGTAATTACGATTAGAAAGAGAAAAAACCTGTTTTTTTTTATAGATTTTGAACGAAACAAAAAATGTGATTATAAGAATTTAGAAATTTTATTCCTGCTAGCTACAGGCAAGAGTTATCAACAGGGTTTCTTGAAACATCATACATAATCTCGAATTAGCTTACCTGGTGGAATATATGCTTCAATGTATTGAGTATGGCGCCATCTTTAGATGGACTTATGAATTTGACCTGCATGTGTAGATAGGAGGTGAATTGGTCTATAGTTTTCTTTTGGTTTTCGCAAGGCAAGGATGAATAGTCCTGATACAAATACACGGAGTTCTTGGACTCCTTGGCCTGCCTCAGCCACAGTATTGAGCCTTCATAAAAATATGATCAGAAAATCTCAAAACTCTTCAGGGGAAGCAAGTTTCAGATCCGATTCTTGATGGAAAAATTAGAGGGGAATCAAATTTCCTCACAAACCCTCAGATAGTCTGAGTGTTTGTGACGCTGTGTTATGCCTACATTTTTATTTTTTCTTATTAAACATCTGAAAATGATTCCATTTTTGAGAATGAGAACACTTTGGAAATTTGTGTGAGTTCAAAACAACAGTTGAATGTTGAAAGCAGATGGAACTTTCGAATGTTCCATAGCAGAGTTTCCATTTCGAGAAGAAAAACTGAAAACATCGGCTCCGATTCAATGTATTCGGTCATAAGTTCAGCGAGGCACGTTTGCACTTAAAAATACTTGGAGAGCTCTAACAACAAAAAGGAATAAATGGCATTTTTCCTAATGACCGAAAAATGTGGATTCGGCAGGATGGAAGTTCAACGAATCGAGTCCTTAATCAAATATTTGGTTAGAATGTTTGCGCGCTTATTTTCCTTCGAAATTCTCCATGGACCTCGTCAAATTTTATATTCATCCATCTGATACTCGGAGGATTCTCCATTTGTATGCCTAGATACTTCATCTGCATTTTTTCTAATTATCTCAATTGGCTATGCTGGAACTTCTCATTCGTTAATAAAATCAGGTCGAGTTGAATAAATGGGAAACAGAGTGTAAAATAAAACGATTATCAAGAAAAAACCACGCCAAATCTACTATTTTTGTAGTTCAATGTTTTCCAACCATTCTTCCATAATATGGTGAAATATGGTGAGCAGTCATCCAGCTTCATATTTTGAAATATCCTGAAATTCTGCCAGGAATTGAAAATTGATTCGATTCGAATTCAAAATATTTTATTATACGATAAAACTATGCGCGTTGATAAGCGCTTTTCATCTATTAAATTTCGATTACCTGTTCCTCAATTTGAATCACATTTTCTAAATAATGTCTGAAGTTTTGATGCTCCAATTTTTTTTTAATGAAGAATAATAAACAGCTCTAAAAAAGCCTATCTATAACAGACCACGAAAGAAAAGTAGGGAAAAACTTATTTCCTCAAACTCCTCAGTAATTCATGTAATAGTTGCATTTCCTTCAAAACTATGCCCTCCCACCAACAAATAAAGCACAAGATTTTACAATATCACATAGTCTTTATTTCCTTTATTTACAATTTTAATACAAATTTGAACTTCGGAATGAAAAATTGGAATTATACAATCTGATGAGTGATGTTTCCTAAAAAATCCTAAATATTCAAATTGATAGATTGTTCTCGACCAATTTTGTTGGACAGATAAAAAAGCTATCCGTTCACCTTGACATGGGAGAGTATTAAAACACTCATCAATTTTTTGTTCTTAAAATCTATAAGACTAATATCTATTTTAATACAGTATCTTAATATACATTAATCTAATATTTAGCTACATTCAACAATTACATCAATTCTCACTCAATGAACATAGGAAATAGCACAATTACGAACATATTAAACATTGGCATTTGATAATGAAAATTGTGTAGATAAAAATTATAGCGAAAAATGAATTCTTCAAATGATATATTGCAAGAAAAATAACTGTATTTGCTTTCTTTGGTTTAAAGTGCGTTTTTTGTTGTATAAATTCAATATATTTGTATAAAATAAAAATCACAAGCTTTCTGATTATGTAAATAGCTGCTTTCATAAAAATGTGGAATGCTTTCCTTAAAAAACGTTAATCTTATAAAATAAATCAATATGACATTTATGACAAATAATACTGTCACTGATATCGATAGCACTGTGTGAATTTGACCCGAATCGAAATTGTGTGAAAAAAACCGAATTATTTAGGGCGAGTGGAATTTTTCATTGATTTCCTTGTTAATGGATAATGAAAAATAATACTCTTGAAATTAATGACTCTGTAACCTCAAATTCACATGCATGAAATTATACAATGAAACAAAATGTACAAGTTTCTAGATGTTAAGCGGCATAACAATTGATTAAATTTTAACTTTGGCTAAGAGTACAATATGTACTAGTGTAATTCAATGTTCCAATATTATGTAGATGTAACTCCTTTGCGTGCAACTAAGAGATTCAGGACGGGATGTTTCTTTATATAACTCACAGCTTTTTTATGTGTAACCATGGTGAAATCATAGCCATTACACTGTAAAATTTTATCATGCACCCTCAGTCCACTCTTTGAGGCAGGGCTGGATTCATGCACTTCGGTTACATAGATACCCTGCATAAAGAATAATCGATACATGGATTGCGAAGAATACATGTGAATCAACTTACGTTGTCTGTGTATCCCTGGGGGCTCTTATGATAATCTTGATCAATTCCTCCACCAATTTTGAAACCACAGCGCATTGTTTCACCATCAACCTCTTTGTGTAGTGTAATTGGGATCTAGTAATGCATTCATGAAAGTTTATCAACAAGAAATTGATAAAGAACAGACTTTTTGTACTCTTTTTTTTGTTTCAATCTATGTGGAGAATACTTACACTCAAGCACTCCATTGCTGTGCCAGCTTGATGTTGAAATGCCATTTTCGCACACATTTTCGAAACGGTCTTTTTTACTTTTACAACGAAGAAGTACTAGAAATTATGATATTCTTATTAATAAGTATGACTAATATCAGCAATATCTTTGGTTGACAATATCTTTCAATCTGACAGTGACAATCCTGAGGAGGTCGGTAACAAGGATATCTGCCAGAGTGACCATATGAGTTCAAGGTTGACCAAAGAATTTTGATTTTCTTTTATACCAATTTGGAGAAAATATCCAATTTTGGTTTGTTCTTTTCTCAGAGAACATATTTCATTCCTCTAAGATTCTCCTTGTTTGAGCCTTTGGAATCGTTGAAATAATAAATTGTAAGACCTAGAAAATTTTATGCCTTGCGATTCAAGGTGCATAAAAAACGTGTAAGTGAATCTCTACAGGGTGTGAAATTTAAGGTTTGAATTGGTGCAGTAAATTTTGAATTCCGGATACGTGCGTACGTTCCCCAGTTCCCACTTCTTCAGCTCGCTGTTAATGTACTTTATTTTTATTAATCAATATTCTCAAATACAAAGGACCAGCATTTTCGTTTTTCTTCAGAGACGTTTGTAAAAAAAGAAATGGTCTTTTACTTCAGCAAGGAACATTAATTCAATTAATAGACTCTATTACGAAAGGATAAGGTCCTCAATCAGTGCATCAGTCTTAAAATACCTCACTTTGCTGTGTAGAAACTTCACTATAGGCAATTTTGGTGAAATGTTAAAAATATACTCATCTTTCAAAACACCCTGTGTATGAAACGAATGACACAAAAACAGCGTTCGTTTCAAGTATCATCCCAAGATGAACAAAAAATAAACAATTAACTTCCATTTCTATTTTTCGAATTCAGGAATATAAATCAAAAGAAAATACTTATTTTTCTTACTCCAAATGTTTATAAAACAGGCCTAACATATAAATATAATTTATCATATTTACAACAAAAAGGAAAAATTGAATATTGAATCTATACATATAAAATACACACTATTTGATTCAAAATTCACTTTAATATAATTTCAACTCCTATAGTGTTCTGAACAAGTTTGGCACAATTAAAAACAACGATTTGTCAAATGCCACAACCTCAATAAATTAAATCAAAATATCAAAAAAAAATCAAAGATTTATTAAATTAGGAAATAAATGATTATCGAAAATATTCAATTGATGGAAAGAAATCGATAAAGCCAAATGAATTGTAAATACTTCTTTGAAAAACAATTAATTTACAAACTTATTTAAAATTTCATTCTTATAATTAAACGTATTTGAATTCATTTCAACTATTTGTCAGCATTCAACACATTGGTGCCTCTCAATATTATTTACAAAGTTCACAAATATATTTATACTCCGCTATGTTGAATTTTCTTTCTCTGTCAATTCTTGATATCTAGCATACATCATTTTTTTAACACAATCTTTGTAAGATTCTCCTGCAACCGCACTGAAACCTGGTAAAGTATTTCCTAGTCCAGCAGAATTATTGCGATGTTCAGCCTGAAAACATTATCGACATTGAGAAAATTCAGTTTTATTAATTTCAAAAAGTAAATAAGATGTGCATTGTTTTTTTTTACCTGTATAATAGTTGTCCTTCCCTGATTCAGTTTGCCCAAGCCTTGGCCTTCAGTCCAACCCATTTTCTGCAAAAGTTTATTACCAACATTTTCAGCCCCAATGGGTTCAAGTACCGATGCCGCAACTGGTATATCAGCCAATTCTTTGGATTTCAAGAACTTCTCCTTCAGTTTACTAGGACGAGGTTCATCAGGATTTCCATACTTCATTCTCCTCTCCTTTGCCCTGTCCCTATAGATAATTTTTTCAGACGCCTCTGATTTTCTCAATTTTCTTATCGCCTCCAGATTTTGCTTGTGAAGATTCGACAACTGGGCATGTTTATTTAGAGCTTCAGCCGAGCCAAGCTGCCTTTTACAGAGATTACAAATGAGCTTTTTGAAATCAAGAAGCTCATTTTCATCAAAATGATCTTCGTCTCCTGAAGATTCACTTTCTCCTCCGTAAGCAGCAACCAAAGGACCTGTAGGAGCAGGGGGTACTTCCTCTTGTACTTCTTTCTGATACACAGGATTACTCATGCTGACTGAAATATATAAAACAAGATAATATAAATTTTTTTTGGGCGAAGCTACCAATAAGCATTACCTTTCTTTTCCAAGACTGAAAATCCAATATCTGCTGATGCACTAGTGCCGTTACTGTTGTGCATGTCATAACTTGATTTTGAAGCACAAATTTCCTTCTTTTGATTCAGAGTTTTCGCCCACCTCTCCATATCTTTAGCGATTTTTTTGGCTACCTTCACTTTATCCTGTTTTTCTGGTTTTTGCTTTTTATTTTCTACCTCGATTGACGTAGAAGGTTGAACGCTGGAATTTTGCACCTGAACCTGCTGTGTTGATGATGATGAAGAATATTGCTCCATACTGTTATCAGCTCTGACGTATGTTTGTTTGTCTGGATCCCAATATAGATAAATTTGAAGGAGAGGATTCCAGTAGTAACCCGTTTGAGGATCGAAATACAATCCTGTACTTTGGTCAAACTGATAATTACTAGCTTTATCCAAGACGTATTTGGAAATGTCCGGTGTTGCTACAAGAATAATAGGAATTAAAACACTGCAAACCTTTTTATGACGACCTAATGAGATATTAAACTTGAGGAAATATTCAAATTTGACTTACGGTATCTTTTACCATCAACACCAGTAGGAATTGCTCTTTGGGTTGTATCATACATGGATTTGGTTGCATTCACTTGTTGGATAGCAGATTGGGCAACAGCCGCTGCAGCATTTGCAGCATCCATCTGATTGTCTTGCTGGAGGGTTATGGAATTGCCAGCACTTATTTGCTGGGTGAAATACTCTTTGTAATAGACAACGTAATGAATATACTCTTGTGGTGTTTTAGCGTAACGATTAGCAGCATATTCAGCTAAACTATCAACGTCAGTCATCGCATAAGTGCTAGGAACTGCAGCATTGGGAAAAGCAACGTTTTCAGCTTCGGAATAAGCTCGTTTGTTGTCTCCCATTTGGTACTTGCAATATGACAATATGACTGAAAAAAAATTCAATAAACCGAATGATCATATGATAAATATGAAAGAAACTTACCTGTCTTTCCATCAATAACAAGCGGACTTGATAAATTACTAAGAGCGCCATAAAGAGTGAGAGAATCAATTGTACTCTCTAAACCTAAGTAGCATATACCCCTAGAAGTCGAAGTTAGTGGATCCCTTCCTATCGCAACAGCTGCAATGCTATTAACCAAGTCCGGTAAAACACTTTTCAGTACACTCATCACAGAATCTTCTGTCGTTAGAGCATCTAGGTTTCTCAACATTATTGCTGAAAATGGATTTCATTATAATTCCTGCACATATCAAATTGAAAATGAAATTTTCTTGGGAAACGAAAAATATAGATCAACCACGAAATCTTTCAAATCATTGAAAAAAACTAACAATAACACCAAGTTAGGAAAATCAAGTAAATCCTGAATTGACATGGCAAGTTTGCTTGATCTAGGCCTTGTAGATATATTTGTCGATTCCCATTACCTAAATTTTTAAATCAGACAACTTACTCTTGGTGGCATAGGTGCATATTTCGTCACTGCCACTGCCTCCTTCTTCGCTCTCCATTCTAGAAGCATGACATTTGAAGCAATTGTCACGTCTTCTGAAGTTCTGGGCGCCACACTGTAAATTGAATCAATGTAATTTAAATTAAAATTATTTTCAATTTTACTCACTTTTATACAAAACCAATCGGCGGATGCTTTATGATTTGCAGGCTTTTCATAGTTAAAAGTCATGTCTTTGGGTATACTATACTGCATTATTGCTCTATACTGATCTTGTAGCATCAGCACCCCCTGTAATCAAAAGAGAAGAAAGAAAAATTAGAGAATGAACAGAAAACCTACAACCCCTCTTAAGAAGAGACCTTCGTTGTCTAGAGAATCGGTTTTAAAAAAGTAAAACAGCAACGATTCAAGCTTCTCAAAAAAAAGTAGTTGAAGTGAACCATGAATTTCATGCAACTAATGAATGAAACAATTTTTTCAATAAAAAATTGTTTTCTTCAAATTTGATGATGTCCAAAAAGTTCATAAATCCCATTCGAACTGTGAAGTTGAAGAAACGAAGATTTTCAAATTTTCTTTAAAAAATGAATGAATAAAATGGAAAATATACTTATCGACTGGATAAAAATTTAACTTTTATTTTTTACATTGACTCTTCTTTATAGTAAGATACCTGTTTCATGTCCATCCATCTCGTGGCTTCAGCAAGTGTTGTAAACTCGACAAAGGCGAAACCTCTAGAGGCACCTAAACAGCACAATAGACACCAATGGTATTACCCTAATTTCACCTTTACAATGCACAATAAACGGCCTAAGGACAACCTTACTCATACACTAGTACCGGGTACATACCTGTATCTTTTTTACGAATCAGCCTTATGTCTTTGGGCATCAGACCACACAGCATTATGTCCTGTCGAATCTGAAATATAAAAACGAGTGTTCAATTCCAATAAAAATTTTCGAAAAAAATCAAATGCTCACATCGTTCTCCGTGATATGTTGTGCAAGACCTCTTATCATGATAGTGTTGTTTGGTGGCTGACTCTTATACCCAATTATTTCAGCTCCACTCGCTCCTAATACAGCTCCATTTGGACTTCTCTCACTAATGAAAGACATTCAATAAATTTTTTACCCTAGTTCAGTTTCAACGATGGAACTTACTTGTCGCTATCATCGTCTCTGTAAGCCCTGTCCCTATCACGGTTTTTGCCTTCCTCAGACTTTCTTTCCCACCTAGAATCACTCCTAGATCTCCTGTTTCGACCTCTGCGATGTTCCCTGTTTCTGTGGTATCTACTTCGGCTATCTCTGCCATCAGGGCTTCTTGAATGACTTCTTTCTTCATAAGAAGATTCCCTTTCCCTTCTATACTCCCTGTCGCTTTCATAGTCGCTACCCCTAGATCTGCCCTCATTGTGATCATGATCTGAACAAGTAAAACCGATTAAAGGAACTGAGGAAAAAATGCGACATTGATGAGGAATCGTTCGCTTTTTCTTACCAATAATTTGAGGACGGGTTGGTTAAGGAGTTTAGGTTTTATGGAGACGTGTTAAAGGATGCGATAGGAAATCCTTAAATTAATTCTAGTAAGCTGTCCTTACATTTGCGCCACGATCTATTTCGATAATTCAGTGATCGGAACCATCTGAATATTTTTCTACTGTATATACGATATTTTCTGTTTCGTTCACTCGCTCGTAAAACACTGAATTGACTGAATATCACCATTTTACCAAAATAATTAATTCAATAGTTTCTGTATTTATACATATACATTCATAAGCTAGTATGAGCAGGAATACTGACGAGAGGTCGATTAAGACTACTGGGCATGCGTGTTGCCTACGTGGGTAGGCAACAGTGTATCTTCGGTAGGCAAGTTATGACAGGTTATAGGTTAAGAACCTGTAGCTAGTGGTTATATTTACAAAATGCATAATGTTGCATAAGTGATATAAGTACTTGTGTATTTGAATGATTCAAATTTGATTGTTCTCGCTATTCGATCGAAAAAAACTTGGAAGACTTCAATTCTAGATGGAGGGCTATAAATTGCCTTATTCTGATAATAGGTAGGAAAAACGCTGCTTATCCATGCTGAGCCAATATTTATTTTCATATTTCATAGACCAATTGGATCAATTTCAAAATATACTTTTCAGTGCATGGGCATTTGCTCCTTATTGTAATTGAAAAGGATAGAGGCCATTCGGATTTAGCTATCTTCATCTGCCTTACGAATAACCAATGTGTTACATTGATTTGCCTGTACTGCGTTTAAAATTAAACTGTGACAAGGTACAATGCTGTTGATTTGTCCACTGTCTAGACCCTGGGACTATTATGCTGAATTTGACAAATCGAGAACCAGTTGATGGAATCAGAAAAGGCAGATGACATACAAATATTTTATATACGACTTTTGAGTAAGGTTAAAATACTGGCATAGAAGTTTTTCAAAGGAAGAAAAATATAATTATAAAAGAACAACATGGAATAAGACAAGCAGATTGCAGCAAATGAGTGCATATTGATATAACTTTTCATTCACTTTCTTCGAATACTAGGTGCTCAGAATACTGGTTTATAACATTTTGCTAATGTACAAGATTAAGATGTTTCAAAGGCTGAAGCAGCTCAGTCTCCTGACTTTTATATGAATGCTTACAAGAAAGTACTTATATTGAAATGGACTTAATAAGAAGTCATGAAAATGATAATGGGCTAATAGAAACTTGATTACAAAGGGCAT
This sequence comes from Adalia decempunctata, assembly GCA_951802165.1. Lineage (NCBI taxonomy): Eukaryota > Metazoa > Arthropoda > Insecta > Coleoptera > Coccinellidae > Adalia > Adalia decempunctata. Next base: position 6,597,131 of record OX637704.1, on the reverse strand, counting down.
GATATAATAGTATAGAACATGTTAAAATGGACTACACTGCCTCAGATGAAGAGTGAAAATTTCAAGGGAATACAGAGAGTTATGCAACATAGGGAATTAGATGAACAGATGGTTGAAGATAGAGAGGATTGCATAGACTGATTAAAGCTGCTCGATGATATAATCTAATACTAATGTATTATTTGAAACTAACCCAAAGACAATTATATGTTATTAACAAACATCGTGATGCAGGAAGGCAATGTATATCATTGCACAAATTGCAACCATCCATCTAATGTAAAAATTACTGTACACACAAGCCAAACTAATCCAAAACCATATATACTGTAGAAAAATGTCAAATAGTAAATTCAATGTGGTTATACGCAATTCAAGATGTTATCAATGGTTTGATTCACATTTATGAATCAGATGTAGATAGAATATTTGTTTATTGAATGTGAAAGGGGAGAAAATAAATGAAACCAATGAGTTGAAATAGCTCTTTATGAAATTTGGTAGATATATTATTTTACATTATATTAAAGAAGATATTCTTCAAAATACTTCATATACCAATTGTAAAATTTAGTATACTGCTTTTTATGCATTCCAAATTTATGGGTGATTGACCTAAGTAAATAACCAATGAACTGAAGAAATTGTGAGCTTGTAATAGATTAATTTAGTTTGAATAAATTTCATAGTCTCTGTTGGGGAATCATTAACTCCTACATTTTCCACCAAATATGCATAAGTTTAAACCTATCTACAGTGATTTTCACCTATGTTAGTGACTGCTCCTCTTGAGTTTTATGTTTTCATTTACTGTAATAAATTCTACACCAATATTCCTGATGAAAATTGGGGATTAGTGCAAAACAGAGCAATGTTTCATGTTATGTTTTGGTTTTAAACTCTGAAAATACTATTTACTTACAACTTTTTTTGACCGGGTGATAGGGTGAATTTCTGTATCCATTGTGTCTTCTTTGATGCGGTGATCTTGAATTAGATCTACTTGGTCTATAATCTGGAGAATCTCTTCTATTATAATCAGGTGAAATGGACATACTTCTTCGACCATAAGGTGAATAATCTCGATCTCTCATTCTATCCATCTTCAATGTTGTAATTGACAACGTGAGTACGTCATAAAAAATGGCTACAAGCACTAGTAATTTAGTCGATTACACCGATTTGAATGTAATCAACAATACGAATTCTTCACAGGACTTCCGTAAAATTTAGAATTTGTATGGAAATATCCCTTTAATGTCAACCTACAGTCTGCAATCTCAATTTTCTTGCTTTTCTCTCACCTTTAACAAAAACAACCAACCTCTCGCCTCTTGAATACAAACGGCATGCGCTAAATTTATATTCATGCGCGCATTTTTTTTTCAAAGTGCGCAACTGTTATTTGTTCAATCAATTCACAAAAGATTTTCATAAATAAATTAGGAAACGAAATTATTATTTGAATATTCATAAATTCGTTATTTTCGAAATCCCAATGCGCCCGTCGAAATTTTATATATTTTTTTAACTTGGGATAGATATTCTGTGTTCCCAAGACACATCCTTTCGAACTGAATTATTTAAGCAACGCTTTATTGAAAAACTCCTCAAGTAAATGATATCCAAAGTAGAAATATGATCAATAGCGATAATGATCCTGGATGTTCATTTGTTATACATATAAACATCCAGGAACGCTTTTTATATTTTCTGGAAGCTTCAATCTATAACTTGGGCCCTAATCAGATTGGGAAATTTCCATTGGAATTATTCCAATGGAAATAATTCCACTTTTGAATTTTTGTTAACGACGATGATTTTAGAGCTATTGTTCGCAAAATTGGAAAGCCACAAAGACAAAATGCGAATCGAACGCTTTTTGTTTATCTAATTGATTCGTTTTTGGCGCTGTGTTCAGTCAAAACTGAACTACTGGACAAAATTATTCATCTTTACTATCAACTTCTTCATATGAAAATCCAGGTCAATATGACCGTACAAAATTAAATTTCGTTTCTTTACCCCTATTTTTTGAGACAAGACGCGTAAAAAATTTTCACCCTTTTCAAGATGGCAGCTGAATGCAATAAAGTGGGAGAACAAATTATACTTTAAAACATTCTCTGGGAGTCCGATTTCCATGTGGTAAAGTCTTGTCAAATTTGGATCAGCCATTCCAAAGATTAATACTTGTTTAGGTAACATTCAAGCAACAATTTCAATCAGACTCCCCAATTTTATATAGTAATAGATTGTAAGGTGAACAAATTATAACACGCAATCAAGGGCAAGTTCAACATGAGGAGGGGTGAATAAAAGAAGAAAAAAAAATATGATTAAATTTTATTAAGTAAATTTTAAAATTACAATTATTACAAAGAACTCATGAAACTTTATTGATTTCAAATTCAACATTTAATGGTAAAAATAAATTCATTCATTTTCAACAATAGTATTATTTTTCCACGATTTCACAGTGTCAATCCAAGCGAGTGGTATGTGCAAATCATCCACCAGTTTCTTTTCAATATCAGCATCCTCAGAGGATAAGTTTCTATTCAAGATGCCCATCACTAAATTCTTTTTCAAAGAGTTGTTCTTCAGGTAAAGCAATGGTAAAATTGCAAAGTCCCATAAACCATTTTCTTCCAACTGTGATGAGAAGCTAATGTGTAAATGAGTAATTTCAGATTCGTCTATCAAACCCACATTTATCGATTGGAAAAACAACATCAGCAACCACCTAAAAAAAATTCAAAGTAGCTATTTTCTTTGAGAAACTTCATTGAAACTTACGAGAGTTGATAATCGGTCCTGACGTGAGTGTATGTTTCGGGGTGTAAAGCTTTTACCAATCGGTAAGTATTGTTTTTATAAAGTTGAAGTATATGGTATAGAATGTCATGACAGTTATTTTCTTCATTAGTTCTATATGATGGTTTTGGTTCAGCTGCACCATTATTTCCCGAAAATCCATTTTTATATGTTGCTATAGCTTCTTCCAGTGGGCAGCCATCACTAGTTAGATACCAAAGATATAAACCGAAAGCTCTTTTCCATTCCAGCCCTTCGAATATATTGACATCCAGATTAGATGTATCTCCAGACAGCAATAAGTATATCTTCATAACTTCCGGGCTGATATGATCCACAAACATATCTTTATACCAACATTGAAGCTGATATTTTATTTGGGCCTTCAGTTTCTTTGTTAGATTTGTTTGTGAAATTATCAAAGCAAGAACAGGCATATCTGCTTCCATCGCTTTTTTTGCAGCTTCCATAACATTATAACAGGATAAATGGTTGAAAATGATATCCAACTTATTTTCCACGGTTTGAACGTCTGTCAATATTTTTTTCGGCACTTTATCTCTCACTGAATTTTTCAACCTGAAATTAAATTTTTTTTCATATATTAAATAGAATTTCTTTTTTGAGCTGAATTGTTTTTATTTTTGAGACTTACCATGCGCTCAATCTGTGTTTAACAAATGGAGCAGTTGTTCTTCCTGGTCCCCATAAGGCATTGCACAATGACCAAACGTCATTATATAAGAATTGAGATTCCCCACGGATTTCAGATGCTTTGTTGAATATCTTATAGCAAGACGTCAAATATGCTTTATCTTTGACAATTTGGAATGTTGGTATTCCTTCTACACTTTCCGAGGTGAAACTGCTGCAGTTCCTTGCAACTTCCATACACTCGGTAATGGCATCCTGAAAAGATACCGTTGTGAAAAATTTCAAATGTTTTTGACAATATTTCAAATCAATTACCATAAGGCGTTCATCAATTGTTGACGTAGAAAAAGTGTTCAACGATAAAGACAAGGACGTTTCGAAGTCTGAATGTCTTGGAAATTTCACAGTGTAATTTTTGAATCCATTGGACCAACCAACTTTGTAAGATTTTCCTCTGAACAATCCGAAATCGCTATAACACCTGCTCGTCTTGAGAAGAACAGAATCATTTGGACGGGATGCTAAAAAAATAAAATGAAATCCAACCTTTGTCAATTAATTTTACAAATAGTACCTATGCTCAAATAGACCTTCCAAACTTTGGGCCTTTGCGGTTGTTTACGATGAGATTGCTTTCCTTTCGAATCCGTAATGTTAGTTTTGAATGGGGGATAATTATCAACTGAGGAAAGAGTAGATGCGCATTCTGATTCTGAAAAAAATGCAGCTTTCAACACCTGTATGTGGGAGTTATGATAGAAAATATCTGTATCGCTCGGTTCGTAAATCGGATTAAGAAAGTCGTCTTCTTGTCCCTCCATATCTATAGTCATCGATTTGTGGAGAAGATCACCTTGTCTTTGATCTCCTTCATCGGTATACTCAGAGGTCAAATCACCATTCACACTTTCAACTGCAAGCTGAAAATTTCTTTTAATAAGCAAAAGTTATCACATAAAAAAAGCAACAGATCGTTTTTAAACAATAAAGAGAAATATTTTATTCAAACTGTTCAAATTATTTCACTCACATCAGTATCTATTTGCATTTTCTCAGTTGATTGCAGACCTTTCTTATTCTGGAGAACATTCATTCTATCTTTTATGACCAGCGTTTTATTTTGGTTATTTTGGCTTGAGACAATCAACTCACAATCTTCTTCATCGCTTTCGGTGAATGCATATTTAGAAAAGTGTTCAACCATGAAGACCCAAGAGCCAGTTTCAGGTCTGTAATCTACAAATTTCAAACCATGTTTAGCAGATATTTCAACTAATTGTTCAGGAAATTTCGCTGCTAATACTTGATCGACATTATCAATTATTTCTTTTGTTTCTTTCATCCTGGGATAAACTCTGTCCAATGTTACTTGAGCTCTTCTGTTTAAACCCTCCCCAACTGGGGGCTTCTTAGATTCATCAGGATACATATGGATTTCTTTATATCTGAAATGAACTATTTCGTCTAAATTCATGTTCATTATGTTAATTTCATCAGGGAAATAGACGTTTCCATAACCTCTTCGACCAATGGTGAAACCTCTAATCACACAGCGTCCATCCTCACTGACCATATTGTCAAGGTCTTCAATGGAAGGCAGAGTGTAATATTCCGATCTATTCAATGTAATGCCACATGGACCCACTTTTCTTGTGGCTGGATCTACCGAAGGAACATTCTCATTAGGTGCAATTTCCGAAGATGTCTTGAATGTAAGCGGATCTAAAATACCAAAAACACATGGTGAACATAAAAACAACATTTATTCAAGGTTTCTACTCACTCTTCGTGTTGGTAATTTCAATGTCAGCCGTAGTTGTACTCATCTCAGATACATTATTCTTGGCTTCTTCGAAATCATTAGAGACATCACCGATACCCCCCATACCGTCAGTCTGGCTACTATTGACCTTAGCAGTTGATTCATTCGCTGAGGTATTTAAAGTGATTGACTTTTCTGAATATTTCTTGAATGGGTATTTATCATTGATATATTTGAGTTCTAACTTTTGTTTTTCGGTCAAACCCAATGTGAAACTGTTATTACCATCCAAAAGGCTATTATTTGTTCTATTCATGTTTGACATATTGTTTTCTTGATCTGCATCTGGTTCTCTCAGGGACAAATCATTGCAAAGTGAGTTTGATTCGAAAATACTTTGTTTTGAGTCGTCTTGTTTCTTCTTCAAGACTAAACGTTTGCAAGATGTTTTGTAAAGTTTGTTGCTGTCCTCATCGGTGCCTTCTTCGAAGAGGTTACTCTGGAATAATAATTATATTCAAAGATTCTGAATTATTTGTGAAGTTACCCACCTTTTGAGTTTTAGGAGGGCCCAATTTCAATTTGACTTTGATATTTGTATTTTCATCTACTTTCTTATTATTTTCCAGCATTTTCTTTATCTCTATGGGATTTGTTGTGTACAAGGTAGGGGAAGAGGGTTTGTCCATGGGTAAAAGACCTTTCAAGAAAGGTGTGTGACCAAATTGATTGGTGGCTAGTAAAGGTAATGCCTTCTCTTGATTGTTTTCTGTTGACAGTCTAAAAAACCAGAATTACTTGACATGAGTGGGAAATGAAGGAAATGCTATATTACCCTATGGTCAGTACTTGTGTGTTTGTTTGTAGAAGTGGAAATGCTGAAGAGGTATTTGTTCCAAAACTGGTATTGCCGAAGAGTCCTCCTCCAGTACCTAAAAGTGATCCTGGTTTTTGTTGATTATTATTGAACAAACTGGGCTGTGCTCCTACAAAAATCGATGTTGCCATACTGGTTTCGATCACCTTAATTCAAAACTTACCAAGTTGGAATGTGTTCTGATTCTGTCCGAAGGTTAAAGGCTTCCCAAATGTATTACTACCGAAGGTGTTTTGCTGAGTGTTCTGACCAAATGCTGGTGTTTGTCCAAAAGTACCAGTTGTACTCGTTTGACCCAAACCGCCAAATACAGGTTTGTTAAGCTGAAATAGATTACTTGGAGTAGTTGCAGGGGTCTGGTTGTTAAAAGTAAATCCCCCAGAAACGCCACCTGTCGTAAGTGCAGGTTTATTGAAGAAGCTCCCAGTAGTATTCTGCAAATGCAACATTGGGAAGTATTTTGACTACTTGTGAGAAGAAACAGTACAGTGATGTACAAGCCAATCTACTCCCATGCACCATTCTACCTTCTATTCAAAAGTGGTACATATATTGCCTAGGACGAACGAGCTCCACAAACCGAGCAGTCAATTCTAATTTGAAATACACAAAACAACTTCTACTGGGATAAATATGAATTGGGGTATCAATCACATCTCAATCTGAATAAAAATGTCAATTTCTACGTGAAAAAACTGAATTCCATTTAAAATGCCAACATTTAAAGCTGAATAATACTGAGTAGCATCGAAACCCAACCAACCAGAGTTAATATTTTCAATAAACTTCATTGCGCTAATTTCTTCAATATTGTGTGGAAACCTTTAATAACAAAATAATTTTTGCTGGTTGTTCAGATTTCAGGATGTGCAGCAAGGTATACTTGTGGTTACCTGATTATTTTGACCAAACAAGTTGCTACCAAACGGTGTGGTTTGCTGCTGCGGTTGGGTGGTACCGAACAATGAGGTGGCACCTGCGGTTCCGAAGGTTTTGTTTTGAGCTGCTCCAAAAGCGTTTGTAGTGGCTGGTGGGTTGAAACCCCCAAAAGTTGTAGTGGTGGAGCTTGTTGCGCCAAAAGCTGGCGGTTTTCCAAATATACTATTAGATGTGGAGGGCTGGGGATTTAGGCCAAAACCAGTTGTCTGCTGTCCAAAAGCTGTCCCACCACCTATTTGTCCGAAACTAGTCGATTGAGCAAATGCCGGTTTGTTTTCAGTCGTCTGACCGAACATGGAAGATGTGCCTCCAAAAGGAGTAGAGTTGAATTGTGACTGGGGACCTATATTGGAATAGCTTCTATTATCTATTTATTCTCCATGTTACCAACTCGAGTAATTGAAAACATGTAACGATAAACAAGGAAAACAACGAGAGGTTATCAAATGCTTATTCCCAACATATTTATTATTAAAATTCAACAGAAGACATCTCCGTTCTTGCTGAAAATTTAAACCACCACAAATAAATATACATTTTAGTTTTCATTTGAAAAAACATTCTTTTACTTCAATGATTCTAAATATTCAAAAATAGATATTCATAAAATTCAATACGAGGTAAACTTCTGTTCCACATCAGCTTTACAGGTTTTCCCAATAATAATGCCTTGAAATTTATTTTGTTGGAAGAAAAAAAATGAAGTATAATACCAGCATTTCACTAGTATTCTAGTACATAATATACAATAGTTTATTTCTTCACAAAACTACAAGAAACGCATAACAAAGAAATATGAGCCAATATAAAAATCCTACCTTTTCTGTTGGCTTGGTAGTCCTCCAATCTGAGCTCTTCGAATGATTTGTTCTCGTACTCTTTCATACAAGTGATACAATGATGTTTAGTATTAATACTGGTGGTGACACCATTCTTTTGCATAGTATCAGTGCCGGTTACTGGTGTGAATTTGATAGTGGTACCTGTACCCATAGTGGTAGTATTGGAACCAAATGCCCCACCCCCACTGAAAAGATTAGAGGTGCCTCCCGATTGGAATAGAGAACTTTGCGGCTGGCTGGATTGTCCGAAAAGATTTGGCTGTTGTTGAGTCTGCGTTCCGAAACCGAACCCAGTCGGTTTCTGTTGTCCAAAAGTGTTCGAGCCAAATAAGTTTGTTGTGGCTGGTTGTTGGCCGAACACATTTGACCCTTTATCAAAAAAGAGGGTCTTTAATATTCACAACTAAATTCATTAGATTCATCCTATAATACAGTTTGACACTTACCAAATGTTGATTGATTAGAAGTACTTGATCCAAAACCTGAGGTATTTGACTGAGAGAAAAAAGGAAACATTGAGTTGGAAGACGTGGATGGCTGGCCAAAAGTAGAAGTAGAAGATGGCTGTCCAAATGCTGGGGCTGCAGGTTTTCCAAACAACTGATTATTGCCTGTGCTACCCCATGGACTAGTGGTATTTGAAGTTGAAGCACCTAGACCTATGTAAACATTTCATGTTGATCTTTCCAGAATTGATAATATATTTACTCACCAAAGGAAGTACTAGGTGCAGGACTACCGAATGCACTCTTATTCAAATTGGAAAACATGATGGAATATGAATAAACTATTCAACTATCCAAACAATAAACAAATTCAATGTTTCATAATTATCCTACAGAATTGAGAAAATTTACATTTATAAGACAAAATTTAGGAACCTAGGAGTATGCCACACGATTTATGGATAGACTTCTAATTATATACGATGTTTTTATATTCTCAAGACACAATCAAAACAGTTTATCAACGTTTACTATTTTTGGATCGTAAAATCACAGGTGAATCTTGAAATTGAAAATATGAATGAAACTTCTGGCGTCAGAAATGACAGCAGCTTTGAACGAATTTTATGGACTGCATTAATGAATTTTTAACCAATTGGGAACAGCATTTGAAATTTATTTTACAAAGCCAAATAAATCTCGTATACAAAACGAATTTACCAATATATTTCTTCCTTTTATTCCTCTTGAAATTCGTTTGACTTGGATCTTTAGAATTATGAAATGCTGCTTTTAAGATTTACAGAAATTCAGAAGTTCGGTATATCGTTCTTCAACTCTTCGGTAGATGGCAGCTTATAGCTCAGATTTAATTTTTTTTATAAAATTTAGAATCTGAGGCTTTGCATCGTTTGTTATATTGCTTCTACGTAGTTGGTGCTACCCTTTGTTATAGAAGTCTTTGAAATTATTAAAATAGAGACAATTATCGTCTAGATATCCTTAGATTTTAGCAGTTCGCTTATCAGATACACAGGGGTGATAAGTACCTGCGGTTTACCGCGCAGGTAAAGTGAGAGTGCACTACATCGATCCGAAAAGCACGGAAAGAAAATATTTTGTTCTCCAAAGATAAACAAACCGGTCAAAGACCGAATTATCTGCAATGGCGGCTACTAGCTGCGTTTTAATGGATAGGGGTAATAATACAACATGTACGATAAATTTACATGGTAAGTTGGACATAAATCAACCCTTTTTACTGGCGTTTAAGGATGAATTTAAAAAAAACTAACCTATAAAAAAATTACATAACCTATCTTTTTTGTTTACGTTTTTATTTATAGGTGCCACTGTGGTCTCTTGGAGAGTGAACAATCAAGAGCAACTTTTTGTGAGGTGAGTTCGAAATCTTAAGAGCTCTGGAATTTCAATCTAAATAATGCATGTTGCGACGTGGAATTTGAACCGAAATTGTGTAGAGAATTTCACAGTTGCCATTGAGATAAGCAATTGTTTTTATCTGATTATTTTTGAATTGATATCTAACTTGTTAAAAGTATTTCGTTTGTTCAATATCACCTTTTAATCAGATTATTCGGCATTTTTTGAAACAATGTCTCATTATTTTGTATCAATGAGGAATAAAAATTTTTCATTGGTACATGATATAAGAAAAATTCAGATTTTTGTATTGAATTAGGGAACCTCTGGGAGTAACACATTTTTTATTCATAATGCTGGTCACACAAATCAATTTCCGTTGAAAATAATAAATAAAGTTGATTCTGCGTTATTTTTTATTCATTTATGGTAGGTCAATTGTAGAAATTGTTTTCCGTTTTTCAAATTGAATTTTTATGAGCTTGTGAAGGTTGTCATTGAAAATGGTTACATGATATTTTCTACCAACTTTCAGCAAGGAAGCTATATTTGATGGCAAAAAAGCTATTAGAGGAGGAATACCATTTGTTTTCCGTAAGTATCATCATATTTTGAGCATTCTGCTGTTTGGATGAACCAGGCTTTGCTGCTTTTTAGCTTTCAGAAGAAAATCCAGTATGAATTCTTTCTAACATTTTATGCATTCAAATATTTTTTTCATTTGATTATGCAGCACAATTTGGAGAATGGCCGTTGGGACCTCAACATGGTTTCGGGAGGATTTTGCGCTGGAATCTGGAAAAAGCTCCAGAGAGAATGGCTAGCGGTGACATTGAAGTAGTATTTTCACTTTCAGACAGCCCATTCACAAGAAACGTGTGGAATTATCAGTGAGTGGTTATTCTTTCTGATTTCAGGAAACATATTCAATATTTTTGGTTACATTCTTAAGCCTCCTTGAAAATTCTCAGGAGTTTGAAACTAGAGAGCCTTTTATTAAACTCGGTGATGTTCATTTTTGACTCAATATCAGAACATTTTTTTTGTGAACCTCCGCACCGTTCAAATAGAAGCTGGTGCTCACCCTCTGAGAACCTTGTTACATAATGGCACTGACATTGCAGGTTTAGGTTGACCTACAGATTGATTCTTCGGGAGAAGGAGCTCCATTTCAATGTGAATGTATACAATACCAACAAAGAGGCGTCCTTTTATTTCACCCTCTTGTTGCACACCTATTTTAAAGTTCCTGATGTGCGTCGCTGCCAGATAACCGGACTGTCCGGTTGTACTTACGTCGATAAACTGCGGGAATGCAACATTTACCACGAAAACCGCGATGCAGTGGTTGTAACGGAGCAAACAGACCGAATTTACAGGAATACAGCGCAAGAACATATTATAACAAACGTGGTGTCTGGGAGAAAAATGCGCATACAAAAGTACAACTTTCCAGACACGGTCGTTTGGAATCCTTGGTCGGAGAAGGCAAAAGAACTTCCTGATTTCGGGCCTGAGGAATGGCCAAACATGCTGTGCGTGGAGGCAGGCAGGGTGACACATCCGATAGTGCTCCAACCGGGTACTGCTTTCGAGGCAAGCCAAAGTCTCCAGGTGATGTAATAATTGACTGTATTTTCCTCGTGATACCCTTGGAAAATAGTTTTTGGTAAAACTCATACATGGAGAAGCTTCAAAAACGCCCCATACGCTTTTGGGGACTTGATTGTCGGAAATAATATGATTTCAACTGTAATTTAGGAGGAAATTTTTGATGGAATGACAGTTTTGCATCGATTTTAATTTTTTCAGTTTTCACAGACGTGATTTTATTTTTTGAAAGATGATACAATTCAGCAAATGGAAAAAAGATCATTTCAGACCTGCTCATTATAAAAAATATTAATTCTATTTAATGTATTTTGGGTATTGAATTGAAGTTCTAAATTCAAGCAATAGTTCGGGCCATTTCGAAATTATTTGAAAATAAAATGGCGGCTACACTTCGATTTGCAATCGAGCTTCATATCACTTTTTTTGCTATGGTCATCACGGTGTTGAGTTTTTTTTTCAGGAGACAGTGGAACTGTACCACAAAAAATAGTAATGTCAGTATATTCCCAAAATATAATCAATTCTATATTCTTGGGGATATTCTCTTTGAAATTTTCTCCATTTTGCCCATCACTAACCAAGAAATACTTCAAAGTTTGTTGTAGACACAATTTCGTTAAAATGTAAATATATGAGAATATTGAGAGATGAATCATTAAAGTAAATCATCCTAGGTCAAATGGTTACAGGAATTCATACATTGATCAAGCCCCTTTTTCGATAGAACAATAATTCCGAAAACTCTGTTTTATACTTGGAATAGTGTTTTATTTATAGATCAATTGTCCAATTTTTAAAGTTCCTTTTTCTTATTCATTCCTAGTACATCACGTGACAAGCCTTCAAGTTCAAATTTTGTTCTTTGATTGCTCCTATATTCAATTCAACATTCCTAATAAATAAATAACTATATACATGTTGTGAAACATTTTTATACATAGAGTTATGATTTGTAATCTTATACACCTTATTCAATTTTTTATACAAATAGATGATGGTAGTGAATTAGCTTATTCATAGGTATATTGATAATGAAGGGTTCAAGAAACTATACAGAATGTTTTCAGAGGTGTATTTTTATTTCAACAACTTCATCTAGAGAATTTTCTAGGTGATTTTTTCTAGTTCTATACCTCTTAAACACCATGAATGATGAACTGATTGGACCTTATGCACCAGTTTCTTAAATAATGTTTATTAGATTTTTTCATGATATTTTCAGGTTGAGCCTTCTATAGAAACGTGGTCAAGTAGGCTTTCGACTTTTGAAAGTAGGTTTTAGCTTGTAACAAATGACAAAAACCATTTTGTTGAATACTATATTTTCAAAAGTGGGCCTACTATAGGCCATTTCTTTCTTCAACAATCGTTAAATCGATATAATGATCCGATTTTACCAAGAACAATTTTTTGAAGTATTGAGGGATATTATATAATATGCCATTCCAGTTTTTAAGTTATCGAAAGTATTCTGTTGAAATGATTTCATCTGATGTTTTTTTTAATTCACATATTTGAAACTAGCCAATGTCCTATATGAGTTTTTGTGCAATAGAATAATATTTATATGGATTCAATTTTCTGATAGCTCAAGCGGTTAGAAACAGCTTTTAAAATAAATTATTGAGGATAATTTGGTCTTTCATTTCCTGCAATTCATTCCCGAATCGAATTGTTTTAATGGTATCTGGAATTAGATCGATATCTTAAATACGTATATTTTGGAATTTTATCTGAGAGTTGGGATATTTATTTAAAATGTCTCTGATACAAACACTTGAAAGAGTTTCGGAGCAGAGTCTTCTTTAGCTTGGCTTCTAGCTCATTTGAGTGTTTGGAGAAATTTTCATTGACATTTCCCACCTGTCAGTTGAATATCCAAAATATGCCCGTTTAAGATATTGATCTCTACTTTGGGATACTGTTTAAAGAATTTGAATATTTCTATTTCCTTTAAATAGAGGTATTGTGCTCTTAAATTTATGCGAAAACTATACATGTTACGCACAGTTGAAGACAACTTCTGATTCTAGTTGACATTTTGATTGATTTTGTGGAATTCCAGGCGAGCCTCTGTTATCTGTACGGGAATTTCCCATACATTATCAGTAACTGGTGTATTTACGATTTTTCAACCACGTTTATTCAACTCTCATTTAATGATTTCATGTGGAAATAAACTTGCCACTTAACGTATATAAAATTTATGATAGGGCAAATATAATCCATTTTTAACAAGCTTATGACGAAGGCAGTTTCGATGGAACCCAGGTCCTGCACCATTTCGTGTTTCGAAAACTAACCGTCTAGATTTCTAGAAGCTTGGAGAAGTTTCCGAATTGAGCAGATACTTTGAATGTGATAGACTTGGATTAAATAAATCTCTTCTAAAATTTGCATATTTCCGTCGTTATCCTAATCCTTCAAATGGTTGAAAACTCCCATTTGGGGGGAGGACTTTGCAAGGAATGAGGAACATTTTAGGCGCTTTTTGAAGAGATACCCACTATTAAGGGAAAGAAGGCTTGATTTTTGAGTAAAACTGCTTTAGTTAAGGTGATATTTATTACATTTTGATCTCGAAATAACTACGTACGTCAATGATTTATTGATTATCAATTGTCATCTGAATCCATCAACAACCAATGTTTCCTGTATTGCTAACTTCAATAGATTCGACTCAATGTTATTGATGGGATAAAATGCTGGCATTTTTGAAACAATTGAGGACAGTTATATCTGAAGCAATAACTCATCTTTCGCCAATTTGAACCAATGAGTTATGGTCTTGATATTCATTAAGTTATCCTTGATTCGTCACAATGAGATGTGACTTATTTATGACCAACTTGTTGTCGATACGAATTATTGTAGTTTCGGAGCAATGAACGCACAGGTATAGGGTATCCTGAAAGGAGTTACCCTATTATTACATGACCAATTTAATAGAAATGAGAAAAATTTAGTTTACATTTGAAAATCTTCACTTTTGGGAACTTGAATCAAACGTTTGTGCACCCTGCACATTTTGATTAGCCTTATTGTTATTCTTTGCCTAGTTTGAAGGTTTGGTAATGAATGGTGAATACCATCAGACACAATTAATTTCAAACCAATTCTTACTTTGATTGATTGATTGATAAGCTGACGAACAAGAGACCGGGTTAGCGCTTGGCCTCCCTGTGACACTGCGACCAACTTGGGTCTATTGTATCACTCTTTCGTCAGTGGTTCCTCACGAGAATAGGTTTGTGTCCTTTATCAGGTTCATGTTTATGAGGTTTTTCGGATTCATTACCGTTTCCGGATTGATTTCTCCGAAGATTCTGTGGCGCCTTCTTCCCAGGGCGTCGCATTCAAAAATTATGTGAGAGGCTGTTTCTTCCTCTTCAACGCAGAGTCTGCAATCCACGGGTTCTAAAAGTATTCCTATGGTGTTCAGATGTTTTCTAAGGCCGCAGTGTCCCGTCAGTAGAACTACTATTATACGTGCCTTTGTTCTGTTAAGATTCAAAAAGTCAGCAGTCAAGGTTTGGCTTGTGTGTCCTACCATGGCGTCGCTCTGTTCCCAGTGTTGTCGGTGTCTTTGTTTTATCCACTTCTCAATCAGTGTCCTGCATCGGTTTTTGCTGATTCCAAGATCCAAGCACAGGTTCTGGCCCTGTGAATGGCGTTTCAGATGCTTGTCTTGCTAACTGGTCTGCTTTTTCGTTGCCCGCTATTCCCTTGTGACCTGGCACCCACATCAGAGTGACCTTGTTGTGTTTCGCCAGCTCCAGAAGGTCCTGGAGGCATTCCCAGACGAGTCTAGACTTTATCTGTGTCGAGTTGAGAGCTTTGATGGCGCTCTGGCTGTCAGAGAGAATGTGAATGTGTTTTCTTTGGTAGCCACTTTCCAGGTTCTTCTGTATGCATGTCCTAATGGCATGTGTTTCAGCTTGAAATATCGTGTGTGTTTGCCGAGAGGTATTATGTAGTCCCTTCTTGGCCTCACTCCGTGTATTCCCGCTCCTGTTCCTTCATCTGTCTTAGAACCGTCTGTGTACCAGACTATTTCTGCAGATGATTGTGATTCTATACTCGAGTCCCATCTATTCCAGTCGAGCTGTGTTTTGAATGGTTTTTCGAATGAGTATAGAGGTTGCATGTAGTCTGAAATCATATCAAGCTCGGTTTCGTTAATTCTTACTTAGATTTATGTTATTTGAGCCAAACCTTCCTCAGTTTTTTGGGAAAGCCTTCAGTAATTTAAAACTATTGAAGTAATAAAAGAGGAGTTTGTTACAAAATAAACTTGAAGCAGTTAATTCAGGAATTCGAAAATATAAAGTGTGTTCCATGCGAAATAATGAATTATGCACCATTAGTGCCATTTCGTTACAAATATTCAGGAGGGCTGTACCACTTTTAGATACTTTCCATCTCCTATGTAGGTTGTGGATATTGATAGGTCCTTTAGACTATACCCTATACTTTACCTATAATCTAAGTTCTCTAAGATAACTCCACAAACAATTGAGTAATTGGAAATGCTTCTGGCAAATAATGATTACTTTTTGTGATGGTTTCTAGAGAATGAACTGTATGTACTGAATATTTGAAAAAAGGATAATAACGTACTTAATATAACATCATTCAAGTGTCAATTGTTCGGTGGCATGGGAGAATTCGATGACCCCAATTTTCGGTCACTTCATTCAATAAATCAGCTTCAATCACACGAATAACATTCCTTTGTTGTTCGCCGTATGTTCGCATACACCCACAGACTTAATATGAGATTATATCAGGTCTATGCCCGCACCGTCAATGCAAAAGCTTCAAGGAAGCTCTACAGGTGCAATCCAATAAAGTATCAAATCGGGTCCTCTACGTCGTCGGTATTTTCTGCCTTCAATTCAATCGTGCGGTGAACAACGTGAGGTGCGGCACCGTCCTGTTGGTCCGCAGGCAGTTCAAATCCGTTTTATGCTATATTGAAGCCCATTTGTGGGAATTAGATGATCCTTTAAGGTGAGATTTTTATTTTGGCGAACCTATAGAAGTGTATTTTTGTTGGGTTTTAATTTGATAACATGAACATTTGAGAAATGAATTCGAAACTGATTTTGTTGATTTCGAATCACCGTATTCGAGATGTTCATGCCCTATTTCCAAGGTTGATAACAGAGCAGTGCGAATTCTGTGAATCCGATTCGCAATGATGTTTCCGTTTTGCTTTCCTCGAGCGTAAAGTTATGAAGCTGTTTCATGGACAAAAGCCCTACCACAAACGATACCAGGCCAGGCTCTGTAATTTGTTTGCCGCGAATTCAAACTTAGTTCCTAACCTGAGTCTCGTTCGAATCTGACGCCCAGAATGATCAGATTAGTGGAGACTTTTAATGCAGGGACATCTGTAGCACTTTCTGATTGATGATGGTGAAAGAGTTTTGAGTAGCCACTTTCGTTATTCTATAATAGAAGCTAAGTGGGTTCTGTTCAACTTTACCGGTGTTCGGCAATTGGTTAACGCGTGTATGTGTTGTCTTTATGAGTACCGGTGATTCTTGCCGCCAGAAGGACCATTGGTGACTTTTATGGAGGTATGTTGAATAAAAGAAATATAATAAGTGAATTTCTTCTCGATCTGTAAAAAATATTTTTTTGTCAATCAATGATCATTCTCATAGATTGTTTTGTTGCTGAAACAGGTTGTTTTGTATCATATAACCGTCTTTAGGGTTAACCGGCATTTTTCTCGAATTATAGGAGTTCATTTTTGAGTCTTGATGATGGCTCATCAACAGTGACGTAGCTAGATAGTCCGGGGCCCTGGTGCAAAAATCGAAGAGGGGCCCCTTAATGAATTGTTTTCGAGTCAAAATATAAATACCTCGAAGAAGCAAAGTTACTTACTGAAGGTACAGTTGAGGAGTATACTTGAATAAATGATGTTGTTATTTATGTATTTGAGTAGGTATATTAAATTCATTATATTAATGTTTTATCAATGTGGATGAAAACGAGGGCTTTGAAAACATTTTTTATAGATATTTACTATATGTACAAATATTCACAAAAAAATTATCATTGTCACTATGACCTTTTAGCCTTATTATTCTTATTGATACGTTAGATTATTTGGTGAAATCACAATAAGAATAAATTATTCAAGGAATGAATTCAAATTAATTATTGAGGATTCGAACCTAGAGGTCCATCAAGGCTAGATTCGAAGTCATTTATTCCTTCTGAAAAAATATGTTTACAACCTCTTTCTAGACCTACTCTTTGCGAAAGATTCAATGACTTCACTGAAATCTAGACTTGATACAGCTTCATTTTCAATTGATAGGTATAAGCCATAAATGTCGCAGTTGAGCTTGGCTCATAGTGTTCAGCAAATAATTTTATATTATTCTTAATTTGCTGAAAGATCTTTCAGCTTCTACAGAGGTGACAGGAAGATTGTATGGAACAGTAATATTGCTGTAAATACTTCTGTTAGATCGCATTCCAGCATTCCGTATTTCCTTATTATTTTCATACAGAATTCATGAATTCATGCTTTATTCAGTTCAGGTAGAAATAGGCGATAAATATTAAGAACTTGAATTGAAAAGTTGGTCCCTTTCATATCGCAATTTTCACTTTGAAATTGATCGAAGCTTTGAATTACAGTTTTTTCGTCTACCTATATCTAGAAGAAATGATGGTGAAAATTCCAAATTTTGTTGACTGCAGTCATACACCCGAAACTTGAATTCCATCAATCAATCAAATCTTTTTTGTACTACAGGCTTAATACAATAGCGTGTACTCGTCAATTTTCAGCATAAATAACACATTATTAAAATAAATATGGACATAAAATGAACTTACAGTCTAGGACAAACTATACTTATATCACAGATAGGTTTGTGTCGCAGAAAAACTCTGAGAGCGAATAATACGCTTTTGTTACAAGGGGCGCCTTCAATTCTCTTTTAAATTTAATGAAACTTGATAGTTTCCAATGATTCGGCAATTTGTTGAAAACTGCAACCGAAATATAAGAAGGCAACTTCTAAAATTGAGAAAGTATTGTATCGAGCACTCTATTGAAAATATTCATTTCGGAAAATTCTCCCCTGCTTCGAAATCTGTGATCGGAAGCTAATTCATCGAAATATTTTTTACCTTTTTTTTGTCTCTTTCCTTCGAAATGGGGATCTTTACCATATGCTAGGACATTTTCTCTAGCCTTGCACTTGAAGGACTCGAAGTCACTCCTATAAATTTTTTTCTTTGTATTCGTTCTCTTCTAAAGCTCTGCTCTGCATACGTCGTCCAAACTGACATCGCATTTTTGTAATACTTCACATGATTAATTGATATCATTGAGAATGCGGTGCCTTAAATCGCCGAGGAAAATTTCTGCTTGTTTTCGTTCTTTTATTTGCAATAATTTTTCATAACTATTTCAGCTAATGCACGAATGATATGAAAAAAATGAAATTTGATTGCCGAAATTATGTTAACCCTATACTGGACCATCTAGTCGGATTTAGTTTTTTTAGATAGGTGTCCGATTCACCAGTGAATTTTGGCAATAAATCCCAACATTTGATGATATTTCGGAAAAAACATTTTTCAACAACTGGATATAATAAAATTATTCACATAATAAATCACAGAGAAAACTCAAAGTTTGAATTTTTTTTTCAAGTTCAAACGAGATTTGATGGTAAGCGCTTGGGGCCCCCTGAGGTCGGGGGCCCTGGTGCACTGCACACTCTTGCACCCACGTAGCTACGCCGCTCCTCATCAAACGCTATCTGGATCGGCTTTTTTCTTCAGCAAAAACAGAAAAAGCAACCTTAAAACCTAATATCTATGAAAATTAACGGGATAGGATGACTACTTTATAGGTAGATCTAGGAGCTCTACTAGTAATAGAACTATACAGCACCTGGCTATGGATCCCTTTTTGCAATCTTTTATCGCATTCATTCTTCACAATTATCTCTCACCATATTACCACAAAAAGAAGTATTTAATCCGCACCTGAGCAAAATAACTAAATTTTCTCGATGCCGAATTTGTGAGAAATCCTTCAGATAATTTTATGTTTCCCATAGTATTCCGTATTCCCTATTCGAACAGTTGAGGGTGAATATGAGCTAGCCCCCACCAAACAGTAATTGAGGGGTTCGAAGGGTTTCGGAAAGATCGATGGTGTGGCTAGTTATAGAGAGTGACGCGTTTTAGTTGGGACATCCGGTATACTGGTATGTGGTAGGCTATTTTATAAATACATAGGTGGTGAAAGATTCATCCCAATGATTTCTTCTACATTTGTCCTGGAAAAAATATTTAATCGCGTGGGTTTTTTTCAGTTCTCAGAAATTGGATTATGTTTGCGACTCTATCGAATTATTTCTTATCGAGTATTGCGGTCTTCGACAAAATCTAAACAAACATTTCATAATGCAATTCTTCGAAAGAAACTCAGCCTTGAATGAAGCCAGTACACTCAGGAAGACGATGTAGATTTATATAATATTATAGTTTCACCTTTCATTCGTTACGTTACACGTTTTTATCGATGAAAATTTCGCAAAGGTTCACACACATCTCAAGCTCTAGTTATCGAATTTTTGAGTCATCTATTTGTATATAAATGAACAATGATATCACAGAGGGGTCAATATCACTCATATACCTATGACTTTACCAACAAAAGACCTTTTGTTGTGAGAAATATAGCAACTGTTATTTTCCTTTCGTGTTTGTTCACAATTTACACTCAATTAATTGATCTTTAGCGCGTTGTATATTGTGTTTGTCCCCCTTATTAGGCTTCTCCGAGAGAACAAATTGCTGATCCATTGTTGCTCTATAGTTAAAACTCGTGCAAGGTCTAGGCCGACAAAAACGGAATTGAACGCATTATTTTTAATGGGAAGTTCTGATTCCTCCGTCAACCAATATACAGAGTGTCCCACTGTTCCCCCAAAAAAATAAAAAAATGAGTCAGATTATTTCCAGACAGTTTGTTTATTCCTGAGTTCAAGGAAAATGATAAAGTTTGCTGTAATTGATCATATTCACCGTCGCCATATTTTTGTGCGACAATACCAACTACCCAGGGTTCTCAAAATCGAATATCGAAAGTCACTAAATTCTTAGGACCGCGAAAGTTTAATTGGAAATATTTTGGTGTCAGTTTTTTTATTTTTAGATCTATTTCTTGCCGAACAATTACTGACACAACAACCATGGCCTCCACTATACTGATATCTACCCATATTTCCTGGATTTTATCACAAAATACTTAACCAAAGTTATCTCATCTCTTGAAAATATGAAGGAAAACCGTTGCTATCTTGTAGAGAATCTGAAAACACATCTTCCACAAATTTTTTTTTTCGAACACGATCATCTCTGGAAAATATGAAGGTTTTAATTTAAAGGAAAACCGTTGCTGGGTCATTTTTCGGATTTCTCAAGTCTCAGACGGCATCCCAAAAAATTTGGAGAGTGGTGTCTTGTAGAGCATGCTGAAACACATTTTCCACAAAAAAATTTTTTTCGAACACGCTCATCTCTGGAAAATATGAAGCTTTTAATTTGAAGGAAAACCGTTGCTGGGTCATTTTTCGGATTTCTCAAGTCCCAGACGGCATCCCAAAAAATTTGGAGAGTGATATCCTGTAGAGCATGATAAAACACATCTTCCACAAACATTTTTTTTTTCGAACACGCTCATCTCTGGAAAATATGAAGGTTTTAATTCAAAGGAAAACCGTTGCTGGGTCATTTTTCGAATTTCTCAAGTCCCTGACGGTATCCCAAAAAATTTGGAAAGTGGAATCTTGTAAAGCATGCAAAAACACATATTCCACAAAAAAATTTTTTCGAACACGCTCATCTCTGGAAAATATGGAGGTTTCCAGATCATTTTCCGCATTTCCCAAGCCCTGATGGCATCCCAAAAAATTTGGAATAAGGTATCTTGTAGAGCATGCTAAAACACATCTTCCACAGAAAAATTTTTTTCGAACACGATCATCTCTGGAAAATATGAAGGTTTCAATTCAAAGGAAAACCGTTGCTGGGTAATTTTTCGGATTTCTCAAGTCCCAGACGGCATCCCAAAAAATTTGGAAAGTGGAATCTTGTAGAGCATGCAAAAACACATATTCCCCAAAAAAACTTTTTTCGAACACGCTCATCTCTGGAAAATATGGAGGTTTCCAGATCATTTTCCGGATTTCCCAAGCCCTGACGGCATCCCAAAAAATTTGGAAACCACCAATTTTATATAACCTCTCATACCACATACCATACTAATAATCTGATAGTATTTTTGATAAACTCAATATTTTTCCGTTGGGAACACTGGGTAGTTGGTATTGTCGCACAACAATATGGCGACGGTGAATATGGTCAATTCTTTTAATGCAATTCATATCGAGGATATAACTATTTAGTATTCATATACTCGAAGATATAGCGAAATAGGCAGGTCCTTCACTTGCGAATGTCACCAGTCAATGAACTGGACGTGGGGACGTGAAGAATTTCCCAACTGAAGGTAGTGAACGTCAGCATGCACCGTTTTTCTATAGGAATTTCGTACTTTGTATCAGTTTTTTTAATTCGGACATCGGAATGATGCCAAATCTTGATTGAAAAACGTAGATAAAAGTACAAAAGCTGAATTCCTATTCAAAAAGAGAACAAATGTTAATATGAATTGTGATTATGCATTTTTAATTACCAGCAATGTACACTGATTGTTCGTTCATTATATTTGCTCATTTCCGCGGAACCATTTACTGGCATGGGCGACCGCAAACTCTCCGTTTCCGATATACAGAGTGTGCACTAGGGAGTAGGACATGGGAAATGGCCTGCTAGATCTCCAGACTTAAATACATAATTTAGATTTCTAATTATACAAACTGGATTTTAATGACAATTTTGATTTTGCTGAGGATTTCGAGAGAATCGCTCAAAATTTTTTTCTCGAGAACTGCAAGAGGCCATAAAGTTGAGTATACCAACAAAGCTTCTTTTACAATTTTTTAATCCCACAGTGGCTCACCAAAAAAAGTTCTGGAGGAAAACAGGGGACAGAAATCACCCTGTAGATTTGCAAACGAAATTGGCATGTAACATGATGTGAACTATGAATAGACGAGTCCCTTCATGCTGGCCAACTGTTTAAAATTGCCTGAAAATCACTTCCCTTTTTTTCGCAATGATTCAACTCTTACCTGAAAGCTTTAATCCTAATGAGTGTATCCTGAAAATATTAGATGTCACGAAGGTCTTCATCAAAAGCTATAAATTTTTGATTTCTTAGGGTTTCATCAATGGAAAATAAATATCCCCAACAAAATGTTTGAATGGAGAATTTGAATTTTTCGAATCAAATGAGGATTTCGCTTGAGTTTGTTTTTTATAATAACTTTTCTGATGAATGAGATGTTTCTATTAACAGTGTAAAAATGATTCAAGATACTGCAGAAATATCAAATCCAAATTTCATTAATTTCCGAAGAAGGAGCACTCGGATAAAGACCTGTTGCAAGATGTGAAACTGATTATTATAGGTGTTTTCTTTGGATTCGTAGAGATCATAGGAATACTTTCAGTGAATTAATGTATTATTAACCCTGTATTGTGGAGTTGATTAAATATAGGTGCATAATTGGGTTTTCGCTTCTAATTGGATAGAAATTCTACAAGGAATTCAAAGGAAATTAGGGAAATAAATGATTGTTTTTAATGTTCTTTATTTGCATGGAAACTTACTACAGAATAACAACCCAAAAGTATTTACAACTGCCATAGACTATGATGTGAATGTGTTCTGATGCCGCATGAGAAATTAGGATCATTGTACTGGAAAATCATTATAATGAAGTATCACTTTGAAATCATAGTATATTCTTAATATGTAAAGTGGTAAATTCATCAATTCAACATCAGAACTTGGCCAGTGTATACCACATCTCAAAATAATAAATACAGACAATATATTTACTAAAAATATTGTTCGCAGTTGATTGAGAAACTCCCTTGAAAATGGCTACTTCACAAACAGTTTCAGTTTTATTAATACAAGAACTAATCTCTCTGGAGCAATTTATTTATGGATTTTTCAATCTGGATATAAATCTGAAATTAACTTGACATAATCGTCCATGTGAAGGGAACAAACACATATATTCTTTGCAGCAAGGTTCCCATCCATAGTTTGTCTATCCATGCTTTTCTCCAGTCCAATTTATGCAATATGCCAAAGGCATTAGTGATATTCGGTGTTGAGGCATATTTCTCAGGAAATTTATCAAAACGAACAGCTGTGTTTTTACTTTTCCTTGAAGAGCAATTGAGAACAGTTTTTTCCAGTACTAGTACTTTGCTTACATTGTTATATAATCATCTACTGGCCTAAAATTCAAATATATCATGAGGATTGAAACATAAAAATCTTTTCGTGCAGATACCTACTTCACCTTTTCTGATTTCCATCTTACAGAAAGATGAAGTCACAGCTCAGTACCTCGAATTACGAGGATCATATCCCTCAAGAATACCTGAAACAGCCATTGATTTAGAATAGATATTCTAATTTCTAAGACAATGAAAACAGCTTAGGAGCAAGTAAAAATATAAACAAGTCGTTTTCTAGGTTGGAAAGTCATAGATTTCCATTAATGAAAACATAAGAAAACAAAAATTTATAGCTTTTGATGAAGACCTTCGTGACATCTAATATTTTCAGGATACACTCATTGGGATTAAAGCTTTCAGGTAAGAGTTGAATCATTGCGAAAAAAAGGGAAGTGATTTTCAGGTATTTTTAAACAGTTGGCCAGCATGAAGGGACTCGTCTATTGTAATATCTATGCCAAATTTCAGTTGAATATCTTGTAAAATGCAGATACTGTGAGAAAAAACTTCGAAAAAAATTCAAACTTTAACACCATGTGTCTCGAAAGCGAAACTAAGGTCCTATGGTCATGGGACTTTTTTTCTGGAAATTATACAAGCAATCTTCCTTTTTCGTTTGTAGCACCAATTCATCAGGGAGATCTTGTATATGTTTTGGCCATGACATTCTGACACATTTAAACGTGTTTATTTTGAAAATGTTAGGTTATAGTTATTTTCCTGTCAGATAACTAAGCAACATTGTCCTGTCTTCATAGAGGTCGTAGTAATTACGTATTTATCAAAATGTTTATTTACTTTGGAAAAGAATGAATTTGAGAAAATTTTTAGTGAATTCAATAATTCCGAAGACCTGGCGAATGTTGAAGAACCTTTTTTCTCTGTTAATACTGGAAATATTTCACGTAATAAACATGGTTGGAAGATTCAGTTATGCTATTTTATTGTACGGAAATCAATAATCGAGTGTTGAGATTTTGCTGAAAAATAATGGACAGGATAGTCCGTTACTTTGTGGTAGCTCATTCGAAAAAAGAATAAAACTACTCGAATAACCCCACCGAGAATCTTCTAAAAGAACAGACGGACCTATGGAATTCCACACTCTTCAAAATTCCCAAGAAATAAGCCTACAGAAGACATTTAAATACCTTTTTGTACAACTTGACATACCCCAGTATGAAAATGTAGTAGTACTACGAAACCTGTGTCAGAGTTGAACCTTAAAAGAACTAACTCCATTTACAAAAATCGTGGGAATCTATGTGAATGATACCCTTAATTGGGAAGAACATATTTCTAAACTGGGATGCAGCTTAGCTTCAGTCTGCTATCTTCGGGTGTAATGACAAGATATTTGGACAAATTCTCTGAGAATTATTTTAACATTTCACGAGTGCTAAACCTTAATCTTGGCCAACCGGGATACTTTATAAAAGATCTTTTCTTTCGGAAGTTTTCGTGTTTACAGACCGACAGAATCGAATTTGACCATGACTTTTGCATCGACTCAAAATTCGAAAATTACTGACATTTGGGTGAAATGCTGTTACAAGCGCCCTCTTATTGCTCAAGATTTTTATGTTTTCCGATCAAGCAAGGGGCCATGGCCCCCTTCTGCGGGCGCCCATGATTCCCAGTGCCGATGAAAGGAGGAACAGCAATTATTGTGTGGACACGTATTTAAGTAGTCCCTATTACAGACAGTTATTGATATTAATATTTATTAGTATAATAAGTGTTTTGCACTTCCTCGTCATGATGTAACGGTTCTCAAGCGCTTTGTAGAAATTTCTCAATGAAGACTTGAAAATCAACACTTTAATCATAGAGTAAACGAATGTGGATTTGAGAGATATGGCTGTTCAACCGAAACAATTTGTTAACTTCATGATTCTAATCAAGCAAAACCGATTGCTGTATGGTTTGAAGTAATTAGAGTATCAGTGGTTATGATGGAATTCTGAACGACATTTCATAACTAATTAGTTCGACAACTTGTTCAATTTGGCTATGATTTTCCACCTGCTAATATACTCCGTCTTCAAGTTTGACGGAAGTTCATCAGGTAAATATTTTCTTGTTTGCCGTTCCCTGTACAAGTGTCCTAAATATAATTTTGCTGGGGATTTCTCTTTCTGAACTTCATTCGTGTCTCGTCCCAAACTACCCTCAAGTTTTTGAGTGCGGATCGTTTCAAACTAATGTTGGGTCTGTCTCATATTTACATCCTCAACAAGGTGGAGGTTGAGGTCAAAGAGGCTGAAATGTACTTGAATTTGGAATCCAACAATCTCATATGGGCTTGCCAGGTCTGACAGCAATATTCCAAACCCACTGCTGGACAAGAGGGGTGACTGTATCGAAAATAGAAGTCTCATTTGGAAGACTCAAAGATTAAAGCAACAAATGAGGCTCAAATGGTCGATAATCAAAAAATGTCTCTAGCACCTTCCAAACAATAATTTTTTTGTTAGATAATACTCAAAAAATTTAATTCGTTTTAACTGAATATTCCTACTCTTTTCTATTTGGAATATTATACTGGTGGCCCACAAAAAAGAGTGCTTCTTGCGGAAATAATCGTTTTATTTTAATGAGAAATATGGTTGTTATTATATTTTTGTGAAAAAAAAATATATTGCCCATCCCAGTCCAATTTACACTGCGCAAAAACATTAACGCACATTCTGAAAATCTCAATTTTAATGAAAGTTAACTCTACATAGCCTTTATAACTTATTTTTTATGTTCTCTCGGGAAGGTTTTGAACCAAACAAGAGACATTAAATGGAAGAAAAATTCAGGATTTCACCGAATCTTATGTGAAAGAAGAGAAATGAACAATTTTCAAAATACTGAAATGCTGATAAGTGATTTAATACTTGGTATTTCCACCCCTTGCGTTAATTACAGCTCGGCAACGACGGTTCATACTCAAAATGAGTGACCTTAAAATGTTCTGATCTAATCCTTCCTAGATTTCTCCGAGTTGGATTCCTAAGTCATTAAGAGTAGCTGGATGATTTTCTGAACTTCTCAGCCTTCTATTGAGGTTGTCCCGAACCTGCTCAATCGGATTGAGATCTGGACTTCTTGCTGGCCATTCCATTCGAGAGACTTCAACCTCTTCAAGGTACTCCTGAACGATGCGCGCACGATGGGGTCTGACATTATCCTCCATAAAAATGAAATTTTCACTAATGTATGGGGCAAATGGCACTACATGCTCTTCAAGAATGTTCTTTATATACTTATCAGCATTCATAGCTCCATTATCAACGACCACTAGGTCTGTGCGAGCAGTCAAAGATAATCCACCCCATACCATAATCGATCCTCCCCCGAAACCAGTAGTATTCAGGAAATTGCACTGAGCATATCTTTCATGTGGACGTCTGTATACAAGGGAACGTCGATCACAATGGTAGAGGCAGAATCTAGACTCATCTGTGAAGAGAACTCTTTCCCAATCGTCCTCTTCCCAATGGATATGCTCCCTCGCAAAATTCAAACGCGCCCTTCGATGGGCTGGGGTAAGAGCTTGGCCTCTTGCCGCGACACGAGGCCTTAAATCATATTCTCTGAGGCGATTTATTATTGTCTGAGTGCTAATTTGCACCTCATGAGTTTGCTCAAGCTGATTTTGAAGGAGGCGAGCGGTTGCAAACCGTTGTCTCAACGAAGAAACGCTCAAGTAACGTTCTTGAATGGCAGTTGTTACCCGTGGTCTACCCTGTCCTGGTCTTCGGACTTGCATATCTGTCTCCCTGAATCGCTGCAACATTCTGGACACACTTGTATGGGAAACTCCAAACCTTTTTGCAATTCTTGTGTATGTCCACCCTTCTTCTCGCAAAACTACCGCTTGGGCACATTCCTCTTGGGTCAAATTGCGTGTTTCGCGTTGCATAGCGATCGAGTGTAGAAAATCAAACGAAAGAAAAACTATTGATCACTAGAAATGATCGAGAATAACTGATTTTGGAATGGAGCCAATACATTCAAAATCTGATAATATCATCTTTTTTTATTCCTGCTGGAAGAAAACATCTGTATTGAAGAAAAACGTTGAAAGTGGAAAACATATGCATGCATAATTCTGATAAAAATAATTATCATTGAGAACACCTTCAGTTGTAGAATAAATTTGAGATTTCCATACTATGCGTTAATTTTTTTGCGCAGTGTATTTTGCGTCAAACTTTCTGATAACTAAGTCACACATCACAGCTTAAGGTGCAACAATTTCTGTCATAATGCTGAGTTTTTCGTTGCAATTAACATAATCTTATCAAATGGTTACCTTCAAAAATACAACGAATGAATAGCGTTTGATCTATACTGAATGACAAAGAAACTGCAACACACAGAAGGAGCTGATTGAATTTTAATTTTTTTTTTGGTGAGACATACCTAGTATAGCAAGGAGTATATGATTAAAATTTTGGAGAAAACGACGAAGGGTTTACATTTTTTTAAATAAATTTGTTCATAATGTGCTCGTCCACCATGATTATCTATCTATACACTCTCCAACACGTCTTGGCATTGATGCAATAAGATGGTCTATTTCTTCTTGACGAATACTACCCCAAGCTACCTGTACTTCATGTCTCAGAGCCGCCAAAGTCCGTGGGGACTAGGGTTAATTCTTCTACCCATGATGTCCCAAACATGCTCTATGGGCGAAAGATCAGGAGATCTGGGCGGCCATGGCAAAAGATTCCCATGGGTCGCTTTAAAAAAGTTTAAACTAACTCTGGCGACATGAGGTCGAGCATTATCTTGCTGAAATATTGGATTCTCGAGCCGGTTAAGGTAAGGGAGAACATATGGCTCCACTATTTATTGAAGGTAACACAGCGCTGTCATGTAACCTCGAATTAAGACCAAAGGTGACCCTATTGCATGTGCAATAGCACCCCATACCATAACGTCTACGGTCCGGTGTACTACGGTCTACGCTCAACATTAAACTTAGGTTCACGTCTTTCTCAAGGAGAATCGGGATTCATCAGAAAAGAGGACCTGATACCCCACATTCCAATGTTAACGTTCTCTGCACCACTGTAATCGTTGCCGGCGATGCTCAACCGTCAGTGGGAACACAAGATGGGGTCGATAATGCTGCAGTCCGGCGGTAAACCGTTCGGACAGTCACAGGATGGCTTTGTTATCCTAACCACTCATCAGCCAAAGATCGAATTGTCACAAATCGGTCTCTAATGGCCATAAGTCTTAGACGTCGATCTTAAACTTCATTTGTGCTCCTTCGATGTCCGGTGTCTTTACTCTTCTTCGATTTTGGGCATTATCAAACCACGCTTGACATCTCATAACAGTAGTTTTCTGTTCGCAAGGTTAGCGATTTCTCGAAATGAGAACCCCGCCTCCCGTAGACCAATAATTCGACCTCTTTTAAATTCACTCCAATATTTGAGTATAGAAAAATGTTCAGATGAAAAAATCTTCACGTTATTTTTCTCCAAATTCAATCATTAACTCCTTGCTATACTATTTATGTGTTACAAAAAAAAAATTAAATTTAAACAGCTTCGGGGTGTTGCAGTTTCTTCGTCAGTTAATATAAATGGGACAGTTTTTGACTACAATAGTTCGGATGAGCGAAATGTTTCCAGGTGTTGCGTGGCTCGTAGCATCATCCCGTTGGAAATGAAGTTTGTTTTTCGATTTCGGTAATCGTGAGAACGAATCTTCCAATTGAATGTAGGTGAAAGAGCCTTGTTGTCTTTATCGTTGGGTATTCAGATACCTTTATTCAGAGAGTTATCGTAACTCCTACTACGGACCACCTACATGTGTACAAATGTTATCAAATGTATTATATTGACAAGAACATTCGATAACATATAGGTGCACTCAATAAAAGAGTAATAAATAAGTCGGCTATATGGAAAACAATGCGAATCAATATCGTAATCTAGAAAAAAGAATCAATACCGATAGGATCATTTTTCAGAATTCTATCTCACTGATATTTTTAATTGGAAACATTGCATTGGGTCTTATCGAATCAATGTGAACGTTGGGAAAGAATAAAGAAGATATTGAATGTGATTTTCATCGTGCGTTCGCATTTTTAGCGGAAGATGTCTGACATGTAAGTTAATTCAAGTATGCGAAAAAAATATCAGAGATTATGTTGTAAATTCATGAAACAGTCGAGGTCCTTCTGTCGGACTGGATTCTCCTGTCTGATTTTTTCGGGACATAAAACACATATGTGTAATTCCGAGCTGATTTCCATTTGTCCCGAGTACTAAAAATATATCTCCACGATGGTATTCGAGTAGTAGTAGAATTTTTCGCAATGTCTCGTTGACGATTGTTTTTAATGTGTCATGTGCTTCGATTAGATGTTTAATAAGTTTTCAATACGTTTCCAGATTCTGAATAAGGATTGAGGTGGATTTGAAAGGGTAAAGACTGACGTTATGCTGAATAAATGGAAGAACAAATTCAGCTCAAAAGAATTCGGATTAACGCATGATGATCCAGAAGTATTTGTGATATGCCAAGTGAGTATGTGATTTTTTGTCTTGGTTTCTTTATCAATTCAAGGAAAATTATTTTTTAAATAGTTGTCCCTCAGATTTTATAACAGTATTTTTCTTGCAAAATCATTTCGACATCCAAAGGTGTCGTAAATAATGAATACCTCGAATTATTTTAATTAGTTCAAGGTAAGATGATGTAGGTACAAACAACAACTATGTCATAACAGATATTGAAGCTTTGTCCAAAATTATCTATCCTTCATGTCTAATCTAGACAATTGGGGCTTCCAAAAATAGCTGTTTGCGAGAAAATAATTAACAATATATTTTTTGGATCGAATAATTCTTGATTCTGTTAGAATGTTAACTAGTAGAGCCCCTAGATCTACCTATGACGTAATTATCATTAGCGAAAGATCTCCCCAAATCGGGTGATTTTATAGGCGAAATGGTTGATTAATTTTCCTAAAAAAATAGAAGAATAGTGGAAAGTATGAATACCAAGCTATTTTACATTGACCTTTCCTCTTTCGATTTATATACAGGCTGAGTCTTTCACTTGTACATTTATTTTAACTGAACACTTTTTTCCTTAACCATTTTTCAAAATTCGGTTTCGTTTGAAAGATACAGGGTGTGGAAAATTAATGAAAAAAACACTTTTCTGTTATATCTTCGAAACCGTTATTTCAAATGTACTGAATTTTGCTTGATTGGTTATTCTATGGTGTATATTCCTCAATCAAAACTCGTTCAATAATCTTTCTGGTATAAAAGTTACAGCGACTCATAATTCCACGCAAAAATACCATAAAACCACTTATTTATATATTCTTTTGAAAGAGAGAATCACATACTGTTTTCTTAAATCATACAATATATGTCTTATGGCACGTGTGAAGAAATGGCGACAAGGAACAGATTGTATAAAAGAATAAAATCTGTTTCCCGCTCCAAATCTAAGTGTTAGCAGAGGGAATGTAAACGGGGTACCATACAATTCTGCGTATGATACACTTGAAAAAGATGAACGGTTCAAATTTTCGAAAGAATCAATCATTTCAGAAAATAAAAGTATTCTTATATTTTTTTAATAAAAGGCGTCTCTTTCGAGTTATTCTTAATTTATACGATAAAATTTGAGGAAAAAAAATCACGAATTAGAAGAATAATCTGGATGTTCCCTGGATTGACTATCATCGAGTATTATTACTTTACTGTTCTCTAAACAAGTTAACAATGTTGTCAAAATCTTTATCAACTTTGTCGGGATAATAAAATCCCACAAGTGTGGGAGATAAAATTGAAGACCAAGGATCTTGAAATTTATATTTTGATTTCTAATTTATTGTTACCGGTCCAGATTAAGAAAATTGTCAACGAAATACAAATCGCATGCGTAGTTCACAGACGTTATGGTCTGTAATATTACGTACAAACATTATCTCTTTATCTAGATTACGCATGGTACATAAAAATTTCTATGAAATATTCACAGAATGGATATAAAATGGGTTAGGTTAAGTTGATTAGTAATTAATTCTGATGAATTGATTGAAAGACATTCTTGATGAGATATTTTTGGGATATCGAGAAAAATATGGACAAGTTATTAGTGTTTACAGACTAATCTTTAGAAAAATCGAAGGATTAACTTATTTTGATGGGAGAAATATGGCTTTTTAATGGCAGATATAATCGGACAATACTTAGTTGTTTTTCCCAAGAAATATCGTGTTTTTAACATTCTTATTTGAATAAGGTTAGTACTTGAGTATTTCCTTAATGTATCAACTCAATTTCAATCGAAACATATGAACTTTGAGGTGTTTGCAGAGAATCGTATCAGGCACGTAGTTGGTCCAATTTTTTTTCAAATGGCTATATTTTTTCAACAGAGCCGAATTTGGAAAAATTGATTTGAAATATTCATGAGGAAAGATTATATGGGACAGTGTCGTGGCTATTGAAAAACCCCTTATTCGAGCCACTATTGCCACAAAGGTTGTGCAAATAATAATTTTCAAGCTTTTAATAAATGAGAACGTTGTAATGATTTGGCTTTCTGCCTGAGCAACGAGAATCTATAATCTGTTTTTGTTTCAGTGGCAACATACAAACAGTCCAAGTATATGGTACTTGATTTACAGATGGCTGGTGGTGATCTATTTTATCACGACGTGGCTCTTATCTATATTAATCGTAAAAACTAAGACTGATGGTTACCAAGTAAAATGGCTGATTTATCTTACAAATTGGGGCTACACAACCTGTACATTCCAGGCCATTTTGGCAGCATTTATGCTAACCGCTTGCGTACTAGCATATAGGAAGAAACGCTACATGACATTCAAAGATGGTGCATTCATATGTTATAAGCTGTATTGGGCTTTCAATACCATCGCCACTGTCTTAGCTTGTGTGATTACTATTGTTTATTGGTCACTTATATACAATCGTGAGTATTTAACATCACTTGAACGTTGAACAGATCTATATTATTTTGGTTTTTTACAGCTGCTAAAAACAGTTTGGATGCTATGAACTTTATCATCCATGGTTTGAACACTGTGATGATGTTTTCTGATTTCTGGCTCATTTCTCATCCTACTAGAATTGCTCATTGTATTTATCCTATGGTGTTTGTGATTGTTTATGCTACATTTTCTTTCATCTACTATTTGGCAGGAGGAACAAGCAGGTAATGTCCTTAGCCGTTAAATAGAATAACCTTCCTTTAATCCTTGTACACTGTTTTGGTAAAATTTATTTGTTTAACATTTAATTTTGACCCTCTGGTCTAATGGAACCGATATTTTTTCGGTCAATATCCACCTAAAATCTAACCTTTTTTGCAGGGAAGGAACAGACTACATATATCCTATAGTTAAGTGGGAGCTTCCATTTAGAACTCTGCTTGTATGTGCTGGTGTTGGGATATTTATTTTCGTTCTGCAGACATTGTTCTATCTGATGTTTTTGCTCAAAAAGAGACTGCACAAAAAGCTGGGTCGAAGGAAGAGTATTGAGTTGAATTCAAGCTTTCCAGGATTCGATGGTTACGCCAATGAGGCTGTGATAGCTGGAGACGAAGTCTAAGATCATGTACCCAGTGGATAGTTGATTAATATTGAATTTGTGGGTTCAAAGGCACATATATCATTTCTTTTCGAGATATTTCCATCTCGGATTAGAAAATCACAAATCTATGTTGCGACCTCTTTGGCGTTTACCATAATGCTGAAAACCTCGAGTAATGAATGGAAGAATTGATAAAATATAAATTTTATATTTCTCTAAAATTATTTTATTGTATTGTCTCGTTGAAATGATATATCTGAAGATTTGTGAATTCAATTGAATTTTTATCGTACTTAGATTCATATTGAAGAAACTTGATTATCAAACTTCGTTGAATTGTTCACATTACCAGTAGAGTATTACTTAAATTGTACATTGTTTTCTCTTAGAACACTTCCTTAGGAAATAAGATTCTTAATTGCAAAGTGTAATAAAATTTTCATACAAAATATGACTTTCATTATTTTCTCTTTTCATTCCAATATTTCCATGCCTATATCAAAGTATGTGCAACATATGAGCGATTTCAAAAATCTCAATTTTTGGGTGAAAAATGACCAAGGGGTAAGACCCCCTAAAAACACCATATTTGTCAATGAAAAATACATCCAAAGGTTCTAACGGCGTTAATGAATCGAATAGTTATTCAAGCCATTAGAATCTTCAATAATAGCGATTTTGCGGATGGATAAGAACCATACCACGAACGGTCTGAGCTTGTGAACAAAACTCGAAAATGAAATATCGAAAACTATAAATCTAAAAAATTCATTACTTATCAAGGCTACATGGTCGACTTTGGTATTAAAATGTAGGTTTTCGAGGTCGCTGAATTCAATTAGAAACATTTCGTAGCCCTAACTAGCATAGTTTAGATTTTCACTTGTGAAATGGCATTTTTTGGAAAATTGGAAATTTCTATCTCTCATAGCTTCCGTCCCTCTTGTCGTATCCACTATTTGTTCATATTTTGTTGATCTGCATATCTCAAAGTATCTCTGTGCAAAATATGAGCGATTTCAAAAATCTCAATTTTTGGGTGAAAAATGACCAAGGGGTAAGACCCCCTGAAAACACCATATTCATCGTTATAATAATAAGCTGGGAAAACCTAAAGGTGATAAAGAATAGGAAAGTTGTTTGAACCATTCGAATATTCAATAAAACCCATTAAGCGAATAGATAGCACCCATACCACGAACGGTATGAGCTTGTGAACAAAACTCGAAAATGAAATATCGAAAACAATAAATCTGAAAAATTCATTACTTATCAAACTACATGGTCGACTTTGGTATCAAAACTTAGGTTTTCGAGGTCGCTGAATTCAATTAGAAACATTTCGTAGCCCTAACTAGCATAGTTTAGATTTTCACCTGTGAAATGGCATTTTTTGAAAAATTGGAAATTTCAATCTCTCATAGCTTCCGTCCCTCTTGTCGTATCAACAATTTGTTTATATTTTGTTGATCTGCATATCTCAAAGTATCTCTTTGCAAAATATGAGCGATTTCAAAAATCTCAATTTTTGGGTGAAAAATGACCAAGGGGTAAGACCCCCTGAAAACACCATATTCATCGTTATAATAATGAGCTGGGAAAACCTGAAGGGGATAATGAATAGGAAAGTTGTTCGAACCATTCGAATCTTCAATAAAACCCATTAAGCGAATAGATAGCACCCATACCACGAACGGTATGAGCTTGTGAACAAAACTCGAAAATGAAATATCGAAAACAATAAATCTAAAAAATTAATTACTTATCAAGGCTACATGGTCGACTTTGGTATCAAAATGTAGGTTTTCGAGGTCGCTGAATGCAATTAGAAACATTTCGTAGCCCTAACTAGCATAGTCTAGATTTTCACCTGTGAAATTGCATTTTTTGAAAAATTGGAAATTTCAATCTCTCATAGCTTCCGTCCCTCTTGTCGTATCCACTATTTGTTTATATTTTGTTGATCTGCATATCTCAAAGTATCTCTGTGCAAAATATGAGAGATTTCAAAAATCTCAATTTTTGGGTGAAAAATGACCAAGGGGTAAGACCCCCTGAAAACACCATATTCATATTGTTCTAATAATAAGCTGGGAAAACCTAAAGGTGTTAATGAATAGGAAAGTTGTTCGAACCATTCGAATCTTCAATTAAACCCATTAAGCGAATAGATAGCACATATACCACGAACGGTATGAGCTTGTGAACAAAACTCGAAAATGAAATATCGAAAACAATAAATCTAAAAAATTCATTACTTATCAAAGCTACATGGTCGACTTTGGTATCAAAATGTAGGTTTTCGAGGTAGCTGAATTCAATAAGAAACATTTCGTAGCCCTAACTAGCATAGTTTATATTTTCACCTGTGAAATGGCATTTTTTGAAAAATTGGAAATTTCAATCTCTCATAGCTTCCGTCCCTCTCGTCGTATCCACTATTTGTTAATATTTTGTTGATTTGCATATCTCAAAGTATCTCTGTGCAAAATATGAGCGATTTCAAAAATCTCAATTTTTGGGTGAAAAATGACCAAGGGGTAAGACCCCCTGAAAACACCATATTCATCGTTATAATAATGAGCTGGGAAAACCTGAAGGTGATAATGAATAGGAAAGTTATTTGAACCATTCGAATCTTCAATAAAAGCCATTGAGCGAATAGATAGCACCCATACCACGAACGGTATGAGCTTGTGAGCAAAACTCGAAAATGAAATATCGAAAACAATAAATCTAAAAAATTCATTACTTATCAAGGCTACATGGTCGACTTTGGTATCAAAATGTAGGTTTTCGAGGTTGCTGAATTCAATAAGAAACATTTTGTAGCCCTAACTAGCATAGTTTAGATTTTCAACTGTGAAATGGCATTTTTTGAAAAATTGGAAATTTAAATCTCTCATAACTTCCGTCCCTCTTGTCGTATCCACTATTGGTTTATATTTTGTTGATCTGCATATCTCAAAGTATCTCTGTACAAAATATGAGTGATTTCAAAAATTTCAGTTTTTGGATGAAAAATGACCAAGGGGTAAGACCCCCTGAAAACACCATATTCATCGTTATAATAATAAGCTGGGAAAACCTAAAGGTGATAATGTATAGGAAAGTTGTTCGAACCATTCGAATCTTCAATAGAAGCTATTGAGCGAATAGATAGCACCCATACCACGAACGGTATGAGCTTGTGAACAAAACTCGAAAATGAAATATCGAAAACAATAAATCTAAAAAATTAATTACTTATGAGGGCTACATGGTCGACTTTGGTATCAAAATGTAGGTGTTCGAGGTCGCTGAATTCAATAAGAAATATTTCGTAGCCCTAACAAGCATAGTTTAGATTTTCACCTGTGAAATGGCATTTTTTGAAAAACTGGAAATTTCGATCTCTCATAGCTTCCGTCCCTATTGTCGTATCCACTATTTGTTTAAATTTTGTTGATCTGCATATATCAAAGTATCTCTGTGCAAAATATGAGCGATTTCAAAAATCTCAATTATTGGGTGAAAAATTATCAAGGGGTGAAATGAGATAGAAGAGCCGGTTAAGTGTCATAAGGACCTGGAAATCCCACGGAAATGCCACAAAACTCAATTTTTTTCATCTCGCTCTAAGTCAATTTCACCGTGTCATTATCTGATTTCTATCAGACAGTTGAATTGATGTTATATATATCTATTATTCCGAATGATTAGTAATAATAGTCTTATCTCCAAGGGCGAGATATAGATTCAGTACAGTGTGTGTATCTCCAGTGAACGCCTAGAAAATGAAAGCTACGGCATAGAGCCTTCAACCCCTAGGCTTCAAGATGTTGGTGAAGCTCATCATCCTGTATTTCGGTTTAGTGAGATGCTACGACGATTATCGATGGAACTTGAGCGTTCTTAACACGCCGAGCTTCAAAACAGACAATTGCAATTACAGAAGTGAAATTTGTAAAAAGGAAAAAGAAGATTATTGTGATGTAGACCTGTGTTCAGACGATATGAACTGTACAATCAAGGTTGCGATCATTCTGCCCAAATCTTCTAATTATATCGTGAACTTGAACGAGGTTCGTATACGATGCAAGATCACTTCTAGCTGGACCTACATTTCTGAGTATCATTTAGTTACAAATTTAAAAAGAGTTTGGAAAATGAGGCAAACTTTATTTTCCTCGATTTGAAATTCTTTTTTGCATTCAGTCAGAAAATTTCTTACAGAATGTACTGAATCACACAGCATTTGAGAATTTGTGTGGTTTCCCATGAAGAATTATATGTTTCAAATACACTGCGCAAAAAAATTAACGCACATTCTGAAAATCTCAATTTTAATGAAAGTTAACTCTACATTGACTTTATAACTTATTTTTTATGTTCTCTCGGGAAGGTTTTGAATGAAACAAGACACATTAAATGGAAGAAAAATTCAGGATTTCACCGAATCTTATGTGAAAGAAGAGAAATGAACAATTTTCAAAATACTGAAATGCTGATAAGTGATTTAATACTTGGTATTTCCACCCCTTGCGTTAATTACAGCTCGGCAACGACGGTTCATACTGAAAATGAGTGATCTTAAAATGTTCTGATCTAATCCTTCCCAGATTTCTCCGAGTTGGATTCCTAAGTCATTAAGAGTAGATGGATGATTTTCTGAGCTTCTCAGCCTTCTATTGAGGTTGTCCCAAACCTGCTCAATCGGATTGAGATCTGGACTTTTTGCTGGCCATTCCATTCGAGAGACTTCAACCTCTTCAAGGTACTCCTTAACGATGCGCGCACGATGGGGTCTGGCATTATCGTCCATAAAAATGAAATTTTCACCAATGTATGGGGCAAATGGCACTACATGCTCTTCAAGAATGTTCCTTATATACTTATCAGCATTCATAGCTCCATTATCAACGACCACTAGGTCTGTGCGAGCATTCAAAGATATTCCACCCCATACCATAATCGATCCTCCCCCGAAACCAGTAGTAGGTATTCAGGAAATTGCACTGAGCATATCTTTCATGTGGACGTCTGTATAAGGGAACGTCGATCACAATGGTAGAGGCAGAATCTAGACTCATCTGTGAAGAGAACACTTTCCCAATCGGCCTCTTTCCAATGGATATGCTCTCTCGCAAAATCCAAACGCGCCCTTCGATGGGCTGGGGTAAGGGCTGGACC
The DNA here is from genome assembly GCA_951802165.1 of Adalia decempunctata. NCBI lineage: Eukaryota > Metazoa > Arthropoda > Insecta > Coleoptera > Coccinellidae > Adalia > Adalia decempunctata. Next base: position 6,558,591 of record OX637704.1, on the reverse strand, counting down.
TCTTGCCGCGACACGAGGCCTTAAATCATATTCTCTGAGGCGATGCCTTATTGTCTGAGTGCTAATTTGCACCTCATGAGTTTGCTCAAGCTGATTTTGAAGGAGGCGAGCTGTTGCAAACCGTTGTCTCAACGAAGAAACTCTCAAGTAACGTTCTTGAATGGCAGTTGTTACCCGTGGTCTACCCTGTCCTGGTCTTCGGACATTCCTACCTGTCTCCCTGAATCGCTGCAACATTCTGGACACACTTGTATGGGAAACTCCAAACCTTTCTGCAATTCTTGTGTATGTCCACCCTTCTTCTCGCAAAACTACCGCTTGGGCACTTTCCTCTTGGGTCAAATTGGGTGTTTCGCGTTGCATAGCGATCGAGTGTAGAAAATCAAACGAAAGAAAAAATATTGATCACTAGAATTGATCGAGAACAACTGATTTTAGAATGGAGCCAATACATTCAAAATCTGATAATATCATCTTTTTTCATTCCTGCTGGGAGAAAACATCTGTATTGAAGAAAAACGTTGAAAGTGGATAACATATGCATGCATAATTCTGATAAAAATAATTATCATTGAGAACACCTTCAGTTGTAGAATAAATTTGAGATTTCCATAATGTGCGTTATTTTTTTTGCGCAGTGTAAAAGATGTGAAAACAATATAACTGATTTTTTTTAAATACTGTCACAATGAGGAAAGACAAAATGGCATTTGATGTTTTTTCAAAACGTCTTCAGGTGGCTTATTGAGTTGTACTAAAGACTGCAAATATCTCCACAAAAACACATAAAGGGTGTTCCAAAAAGAGCGCAATATTTGAATTGCGGCCATAAAAATCATTAATCATCCCCAAAAATGTAAGGTCCAATGCGTTGTTGAAACGTGCATCGTTCCACTTTTATAAATGGCGTAGTTTCTACTTGTCAAATGTCAAAAGTGACATCTACCGAAATAGCGAGCTATTTAAAATAACCCTTCACTTCAATAAATATTCCAATATCGTGCTACAGAAAACAGTGTTTTATCATTGAAATCTTGCGATCTTATTGAAACACTGTTTAAAATATTTACTTTCCATCAGCTTCTTTGATAATCCTCATTGACATCTAGAAGTAAGAATTTGATCATTTCGAAAATATGCTGATGATGCGATAAGTACTTTTTTTTACTCAAATAATAAAACGCTGCTGTTTCCATCTTATTTATAGGCTGTGAGTGTTCTAGAAACAGCAGTGAAAGATGCCAGAGCACTAAATATTTTGAATGATGGCATAAGAGTGATCTACAAAACTTTCGATGACAACTGCACTCAGGAATATGCCACAATTAAAGTTTTCCAAGCTGCTGCAGTTTTCTGTGCTAACGTCATTTTTGGACCGATATGTGACTATTGCCTCGGTATGTTGAATTGAAAAACAATTTTTCATTTGAATAAATCAACGAATATTATTCATGAAAATGTCATAACTGAGTGGTTACCTTTTCGAGTGAAACTTATTCCTATTTATATAAAATATGCACTCTGGACGAATATTTAAGGGGGTGATAAACTTTTATCACAAAATGAAAACAATTCCGAACTATCTCACTTATTCAATTCCTGAAAATCCGATAGTATATGTGAATTTCTATTTAATCTTAGTTCGTTCAAGTATCAGATCTCGAATCTATAATCATTTATCGTCCTAACCATTTCCTTTAACATTGAACTTTCATGGGATTTTCCTGAATGTATAGTTGATTTTTTTCATTTGAGTCTAGATGACAAAGATGGGTTACTTTTTTGAGTGATCAAATGGACAATTAATACATGTCTAATTTTGAGTTTGGTTTCGAATGTTTCAATCGAATTTTTCAGCAAGCGTTGGAAGGGTGGCGAAATATATAGGAAATTATGGAACGCCAGTTATAACTCCTGGTGGATTCAGTTTCGACTTCACAAAAAAGAAAACTACTTGCAAAGACGAATTTTACATGTTGGTCAACTCTGGTCCAGCGGATTTTGCGTCATTTGCCGAGTTTTTTCACCTTATACTCGATAGGTAAATATTAAATATATTTTAAACGTTTGCTGTGTACTATGTGAATTGGTTTATGAGAGTCAAGGAAGAATGCTAAGGATTATCTCCTCCTGATATTCCAATTTCGAAGTTGAATCCGGCCGTGAGGCCATTGATCGATTCGAAAAAAAACTGTTTTCATCTTAGAGTTCGTTGCTCTTTCGAGAAAAATAAGGCCGATATTTTCAGCCGTTACTTAAAAACTTCTGTAAATTGGTTGATAGATGGACGAACTCGATCTCATTATGGACGGAATCTAGGACCTCATTCTTGCGTTCTGAGCCCCGGAAAACTTTTTATTCCTTTTATTAAAACGAAGATAGATCATAGCTGGAAAACACAACGAGATCGAAGAAGGGCAATGAATCCCGATTGGTTCCATGACCACATTTCTGTTGACTCGAAAATAAAATACCGTCATATCAATCTGAATTTTCCGATTACATTCGAACGGAGATAAATTAGGTTAAATCGGCGGAAAACGCAATGTCGCCGATAGGCGAGGAAATCGATGTGTAGGAAGGAGTACCGGTTAATTTTTTTCGAATTTGCAGCCTCACTAGGCTCGAAATTCCGATAACATGATTTCCAATCTGTGAAATATCGAGTGGATTTTCCTCTATGGACATGCTTCGTTTGATTTTATCGCTCATAAAGTGCCGTTTACTGTTATACGATTTTCCGAGGAAAAACTTCACAAACGCGTTTCACCCTTGGTTAAAGCACACATTTTGTACAAAATTGAGAGAAAGTGAACTTTAGTTCACTATAGTGGAGATCTTATTCAAAAGTAAACTGCTAGGATCGTGCTGCCATCGGAGAAGAGTGGTGCCGACATCAGTGCCACATAACCCATCCCGTGATAGCAACCAAATGAAACAGTATAACAAGCCAGAAACCGCTCTGTCACTATCCTTCTCCGAAGGCAGCACGATCCTAGTGGTTTACTTTCGAATTAGATTTCCACTAGCCCACTTGCTCTCAATTACTGTATTTTTCTAATAGAGTAAGATCCCAGAGCAATCAGACATAACTTATTTTCACACGGATGAAACCTGAAGTTTTCAGTAGCGTCTCGTGTGCCTTGAATACCTACGCGCTTTGTGGAACTTGCCGAGTGACACCTGGGCAGGTACCAGGTGAGAAAGTTAACTAAAAATAAGAATTATTTAACTTAAATTCACATGGCTGATTTTTATATATGTCATGTAGAATATTATTTTAAAGTAATATCATAAGTGTCAGACACTTTTGATGGACCAGAGCTTTTGTCAGACGCATTTAAGCTACCCAAAAAATAAATGAACTTTACTTATTTTTACATGTCTGATTTTTTAATATGTTATTGAAGTATTTATTTAAAAGTTATATTCGATCAGTCAGACAAGTTAGAGTGACCAAACATCCCCTAAGACAAAAATTATTCGGCCAGAAGTATGAGGGCGAGAGCACTATGCATGCGCTTCAGAGTGAGTGAGACTTCCATAATAACTCGGTTCCCCTTCTTAAACTCACCATCTGTTTCAATCTACTGTGTATGTGCTGTTTGCGTGTAATATTATATAACTTATAATATAAATATACAGTATGGTGCAAATGAAAGGAATAAATTCGTTATTTTGTAAACCGCCGAATTTAAGGAAAAATCCCGAAACACGTCGATTTTTATTTTATAACGGGCTACTCGTAAGGATACCTTTTCATTTTTGACGTCATCTATATGAGCGTGATGACGTCATCGCTAAAATTTTCAGATGGAAATGTGGGTGTTGTGATACATTATTTGAAAGGTATTTTAAATGTAAAAATGTAAAAATAAGTAAAGTTCATTTATTTTTTGGGTAGCTTAAAAGCGTCTGACAAAAGCTCTGGTCCATCAAAAGTGTCTGACACTTATGATATTACTTCAGAATAATATTCTACATGACCTCTATAAAAATCAGCCATGTGACTTTAAGTTAAATAATTCTTATTTTTAGTTAACTTTCTCACATGGTACCTGCCCAGATGTCACTCGGCAAGTTCCACAAAGCGCGTAGGTTTTCAAGGCACACGAGACGCTACTGAGAACTGCAGGTTTCATCCGTGTGAAAATAAGTTATGTCTGATTGCTCTGGGATCTTGGACTATAATGGATGTTAACCTCTTTTATTATTTGTACAAATATTTATCCAATATTTCTTTCCTCAAATTGCGTCATTTTAATTCCATTCAAGCTTCTACAATGTGGGATTTCAACGAAATCTTTGGGAATGTTTAACGTATTTTTCGTCAGATGGTGTTCCTCAGGGGTTTGTGTCTGGCCTACTCATTTTCATTTTATCATTCAGGAGTTATTTCTTGAAATTAGGCGAGGAATCTCCCCTCTTCGTTTGTTGAGAACACCCTCAATCCTTACTGCATTATTTTAGCAGTGTTGGCCAATTTACAGAAGTACGGTAGATTTTAGTCCTTACTCTTGCTGGGCCTTCATTTGCAGAGCTAGTGTGCTGTTTAAAATTCGCAATAGTTGTGTAGATCTCCATTTCAGATACAAATGGGGTAAAATAGCGCTGATGTACGAGAAGACCGAACAGAATGAATTGTCAGGTGACGACGGCTGTCAGCTTCTGATGAAATCCATCATTACCGAGCTGAGGGAAACACCGCAGTTGGATTTTTACGATGGCGATCTGGATCTGACGCAGATGAACTACACCGAATTTTTCGAGAATATTGTTGGGGTCAAATACGGAAGTGAGTTCCAGAAAAAATCAGAATTTTAATTGTATTCTTTTTACGGAAATATCGGGCATGGACTTATTTGACGCCTGTCAACGTCTGTTGATTTACTTCCAAATTACTGTTAAGTTACATTGTGATTTGAAGAACCGACCGAACTTTAACAATTGGCATGGGTACTCCCTACGATTTAATTCGCATTTTCCCTCTCCGCGATGAACACGTTGTGCTTCTCTACTTCACGCCACTGTCGGAACTCTCCTTAATTCCCGAAAATTACTCTATTTTAAGCAAATTCTCCTCTGTCTCTTTGTCCCTTTGGAACGTTTTAAAAGGAATTTGCTTGAGAGGACGTGGTCTTACACTATTGGTTAAAAAAACTATAAAATGCGGTGAAATAATTTTTTTTCATTACCCAGGGTACTACACAGCACATTATCGATTCGCATTTTCTCAAACCGAAAGCCATGCACTGGCTTCATACAGCGGTAATAAGACCCAGAATCACTTATGGCTCACTCCTGTGGTGGCCAAAAAAAAAGACAGGCAAAAACCAACCTTGGGAAAATCCAAAGGCTTGCCTGTCTCTGCATCACGGGTGCAATGAATAGCACTCCAACAGCCGCTATGGAGGTCATCCTTAACCTCTCACCCCTTGACATACATGTCATGGGAGAGGCCAGGATGGGTGCATACAGACTGATCCAAACAAAAAACTGGAGAACCAGCACAACTGGGCACACCAGAATCACTCAAGTAGCTGACGTAACCGAGCTCGATATGATTTCAGACTACATGCAACCCCTATACTCATTCGAAAAACCATTCAAAACACTCGACTGGAACAGATGGGACTCGAGTATAGAATCACAATCATCTGCAGAAATAGTCTGGTACACAGACGGTTCTAAGACAGATGAAAGATCAGGAGCGGGAATACATGGAGTGAGGCCAAGAAGGCCTCTCGGCAAACACGCCACGATATTTCAAGCTGAAACACATGCCATTAGGACATGCATACAGAAGAACCTGGAAAGTGGCTACCAAAGAAAACACATCCACATTCTCTCTGACAGCCAGAGCGCCATCAAAGCTCTCAACTCGACACAGATAAAGTCTAGACTCGTCTGGGAATGCCTCCAGGACCTTCTGGAGCTGGCAAAACACAACAAGGTCACTTCGATGTGGGTGCCAGGTCACATGGGAATAGCGGGCAACGAAAAAGCCGACCAGTTAGCAAGACAAGCATCTGAAACGCCATTCACAGGGCCAGAACCTGTGCTTGGAATCAGCAAAAACCGATGCAGGACCCTGATTGAGGAGTGGATAAAACAAAGACACCGACAACACTGGGAACAGAGCGACGGGCAAATACACAGCAAAGCCATGGTAGGACACACAAGCCAAACCTTGACGGCTGACTTTTTGAATCTAAACAGAACAAAGGCACGTATAATAGTAGGTCTACTGACGGGACACTGCGGCCTTAGAAAACATCTGAACACCATAGGAATACTTGGAGAACCCGTGGATTGCAGACTCTGCGGTGAAGAGGAAGAAACAGCCTCTCACATAATTTTTGAATGCGACGCCCTGGGAAGAAGGCGCCACAGCATCTTCGGAGAAATCAATCCGGAAACGGGAATGAATCCTAAAAACCTCATAAACAGGCTACTGAACCTGATAAAGGACACAAACCTATTCTCGTAAGGAACCACTGACGAAAGAGTGATACAATGGTCTTCCCTTGATGTGACTCTGGGTCGACCAGGCACCGGTCTTCGGGCAACGCTGCCGGTTTGAATACACCTGTGTTCTCCTGAAACGGAGTTGTTTTCATTTGAGTGATAAGATAGTGGAGATTCCACACACAAAAATTGTCATGTCACATTCAACAAGATTAAAAAGGGCTGTAAAAAATTTCCTGTAGAATTACGCAATAGGAAATATGCAGGGGAAGATTATGTCAACTACATATCTCAGCTTCCTAGATTAAATAGATTGCTATGTATGGATAATCATTATTTATGTACAAGAAAGTGAAATACTGGAAAGCTCTTCAGAGAGGCAATTCCACCTCTATTGTGCGAGTTGAGCCGGGAATTGGCTAAAAGCCGCCTATATCGCAATGAATACATAATGTAACCTGGACTGAAATTTTCCGTACATATTAAAATGAGAAGAAAACACAATTCATATTCTCCTCCGAATTCATGAATAACTAACAGCGTTGTCGTCTGGATAGAAATTCCATGATTACGTAATGTTTTTTCGAATGAAGCGCTTGTTTTTGTCTAGCGGGAAAACACCTCGCGTTTTCGGGGAATTTTCATATTCAGAAAGCGAAACAGCATTCAGAGCTCTCCCGATCTTTTTTCAGTTATTCTCATTTGCACCAATCAGCAAAAGGCCAGGAAGATAATAATGGAGGCTTACAAATTGGAGATGATGGAAATAGGCGAGTACATATTCTTCAATTTCGAAATGTACAACGAGTAAGTTTCAGAAGATATATCGCATTTTGCCCATTAAAAATTCACGAAGAATACTCAAATATTTCCCCTACCCAGTCTTTCCTCATATTCAGCAAATCAAATTTAACTTAATCGTTACTGGTGGTTGTATTTCAGTGCAGAATATCCAATGGAACCATGGTTCGAAGCCAACGACACAGATGAGCAAAACGAAATAGCGAAAAACGCGTACAGATCCATGTTCACATTCACTCCTCTCATGCACACGGACTTTGACATGGTCAAAAACCAGTCGAATAGAGGATCCATCTACATCGACGGTCTATACGATGGGATGATGCTATACAGTCAAGCTTTAAACAGGTCTCTAGCACATAAAACTCGCTACAGTGACATGGAAGAAGGGGTTAAAGGGTACGAAATTTTCGAGAATATGATCGGGGTGTCTTATTCAGGTAAATAAACGAATGAATTTGTAGGAAAGGCGAAATATACAGGGCGTATTTGAAGGTGAGGCTTTTATTTTGACAGATGGTAGAACTCATCAAAACAAGTCATTTTACCAAATATTTTTTATATGAATTGCGCCCCTGTTTCAAGGAAATTAAAATAATGAACTTGTTGATATGCTTTTAATTCATGGTGCATCGAAACAAAATGCCAGTTCAGCGTTTAAGTTCTACAGAACAAGATTTCCGCTGAAAAATCACCCAACTTCGCGGATGTTCATAAACCCGGTGCAGAGATGTAGAGATATGACGAACAGAGAGATTTAGGCCAGAGAAGTATTAAGGTTTTGATGCCCAAAATTTTTTAAATTGAACATTTCATATAAGAAATTTTCGGTAAAAATGACTCATTTTGATGAGTTCTATCACCTGTCGAAAGAAAAGCATCACCTTTAAATACACCCTGTATACTGATCGAAAGAGGAAATGTCAATGCAAAATAGCTTGTTAATATTTTCCATAATTTTCCCATTTGTTCAGGAAAATTCAATAAACTTTTACATTTCGCCTATAAAATCACCGATAAGGATAACTAATAGTTAGATCTAGGGGCTCTACTACACTGCGCAAAAAAATTAACGCCCATTCTGAAAATATCAATTTTAATGAAAGTTAACTCTACATTGACTTTATAACTTATTTTTATATTCTCTCGGGAAGTTTTTGAACGAAACAAGACACATTAAATGGAAGAAAAATTCAGGATTTCACCGAATCTTATGTGAAAGAAGAGAAATGAACAATTTTCAAAATACTGAAATGCTGATAAGTGATTTAATACTTGGTATTTCCACCCCTTGCGTTAATTACAGCTCGGCAACGACGGTTCATACTCAAAATGAGTGATCTCAAAATGTTCTGATCTAATCCTTCCCAGATTTCTCCGAGTTGGATTCTTAAGTCATTAAGAGTAGCTGGATGATTTTCTGAACTTCTCAGCCTTCTATTGAGGTTGTCCCAAACCTGCTCGATCGGATTGAGATCTGGACTTCTTGCTGGCCATTCCATTCGAGAGACTTCAACATCTTCAAGGTACTCCTGAACGATGCGCGCACGATGGGGTCTGGCATTATCGACCATAAAAATGAAATTTTCACCAATGTATGGGGCAAATAGCACTACATGCTCTTCAAGAATGTTCCTTATATACTAATAAGCATTCATAGCTCCATTATCAATGACCACTAGGTCTGTGCGAGCAGTCAAAGATATTCCACCCCATACCATAATCGATCCTCCCCCGAAACCAGTAGTATTCAGGAAATTGCACTGAGCATATCTTTCATGTGGACGTCTGTATACAAGGGAACGTCGATCACAATGGTAGAGGCAGAATCTAGACTCATCTGTGAAGAGAACTCTTTCCCAATCGGCCTCTTCCCAATGGATATGCTCTCTCGCAAAATCCAAACGCGCCCTTCGATGGGCTGGGGTAAGAGCTGGGCCTCTTGCCGCGACACGAGGCCTTAAATTTATATTCTCTGAGGCGATTTCTAATTGTCTGAGTGCTAATTTGCACCTCATGAGTTTGCTCAAGCTGATTTTGAAGAAGGCGAGCGGTTGCAAACCGTTGTCTCAACGAAGAAACTCTCAAGTAACGTTCTTGAATGACAGTTGTTACCTGTGGTCTACCCTGTCCTGGTCTTCGGACATTCATACCAGTCTCCCTGAATCGCTGCAACATTCTGGACACACTTACTTGTACGGGAAACTCCAAACCTTTCTGCAATTCTTGTGTATGTCCACCCTTCTTCTCGCAAAACTACCGCTTGGGCACATTCATAGCGATCGAGTGTAGAAAATCAAACGAAACAAAAACTGTTGATCACTAGAATTGATCGAGAACAACTGATTTTAGAATGGAGCCAATACATTCAAAATCTGATAATATCATCTTTTTTTATTCCTGCTGGGAGAAAACATCTGTATTGAAGAAAAACGTTGAAAGTGGATAAGATATGCATGCATAATTCTGATAAAAATAATTATCATCGAGAACAACTTCAGTTGTCGAATAAATTTGAGATTTCCCTAATGTGCGTTAATATTTTTGCGCAGTGTAGTTCTACAATAAGAGAGCGCAAAAATTATCGGGAAAAATATGACCTTTCACGTATTGATTTATTGGAGATTCCAAGAAATGAGCTCAAGAGAACTGGACCTTTCCTTGACCCCTACATTTTTTGGTGTGAGTTTTGTCGTAGTTACTCCATCGCTGTGTTTCCAGGAAGACATGGAACGGAAAGAACAAACTGTAATGGCCAAAGGATTAATCATTTCGCCCTGTTGAACGTGAATGAAACTGGCCAATATGAGACAGTTGCCATATATGATGCTTCCACAAAAACCATCTCCAAATGGGATGTGAAATGGCCTTCCGGTGACGATATACCGTCTGATACCCCCAAATGTGGATACGACATGTCATTGTGTCCACGTAAGTAGGAATAAAATATACAGGGTGATCCAACGAAAAAGGACCAGGCTATTTCCTTCAAAAATAATCAGATTATCAATTATACTTATTATTAATGGCGTAGTTTCTTGTCAAATGTCAAAAACTGACAGCTCCAAAAATGACATCTACCGAAATAGCGGGCTATTCAAAATTACACCTCCTATTGGAAAACCCTTTATGAATGTGAGCTGAATTAATGAAATTCGTATCTTTTTGATCTTTTCTTTGTAGAAGTTGACCCTGTAAGCGTACTGGCCTTGAGTTTGGTATCAGTTTTGTGTCTTGGGATCGTGATGATAGGAGGAATAGCTTACATGTAATCCACTGAAAAAAAATTTTTTTTTGGATTGTTATAGAATATTTTTGTAGACACTTCAAATTCAAGAGAGAGATCTATTCAATGGCCTGGAAAATAAACTACGACGATATTGTTGTACCGGAAATGCCACGATACAGCTTTCAATCCGCCTTTTCGATGAGGAAAGCCAGTTTGTTGGTGAGTGAAACTTTGATTTTTTCCATCAGCACATCCATTTTAATAAAGAGGTCGAAGAAATTATATTTGTTTTATTCGATTTAAAATTATTTTTCTTATTCCGATGATTTGATTGATTTATTAGCGTTTATCACTTATTTCTTTTTATGATATAATTATTTCTGATTTGCTTTCCCTTTTTTGTTTTCTTGTTCTATACATTTCTTTCATTTATGTTCTTTTTAATATTTTTTTGAGAAGCTAAAATAAAATATTTTGCTTATGGTTTGATTCACTCCAAAAGATGGATACCTAGATGGAATATTGCCATCAATATTTTCGTCGTTGAAAAAAGTGGAAACGAGTACTGAGTCAATATTCCGAATAGAAATAAATTGCAAATTGGAGCAGTTTCAACTGAACTTAAACGTTGTCTCATTTCCACGAAATAAAAGTGGAAATTCAGGAGCATTAGGTTCGAAGTAATGATGTTCAATAGTTTTTTTCGTTATTATATTTCCATTCAATACAGTTCCGAGTGAATGAATGCATAACTAGCTTCATTATATCTACTGGAGACTTCTGATAATAACGAATGAATAAGTCCCATTACCATTTGTGCTTACATCGCATTGGGAAAATTGGATTCTTTTTTTTCATCTCTGTTATGAATATTCTGTAACGTCAGAGATGCTTGCAACTTCTATAAATTGAACATAAGAGGCTTGATAAAAAATAAAATCATAATTTGAGGTATTCATTTCTGCACTGCTAATTTTCAATTTTCGGTATTGTCATATTATTACCGAGAAATTGATGAGTAAAAACCATAACTTCTTGGAAAAAAATTAATTGAAAATATTCCATTTTTCAGCAATTGAGTTATTAAATAGAGAACTGGTCTTTGTGTTCATCATTCTGTCACAAATCAATACGATTCACTCAACAACTAATTAATAAATTAACGAACAGTCATCAAAATTCAAGGTTTTCCTCAGTATATATTCACAACATACTTGACATCGAATTTTTTTGAAAGCTCGTTATTTCACGAATGAAAAAGCGCGCAATATATCTATATCAGATCGCATTCCATAGCCCTTCTCTTGAGTTTGTGGATTACCCTTTTTGGAGTACAGCGATTTCGATTCAGATGCCATCATGATCCATAGCTAGGGATAAGGAAAAACTGTTTTTCGATGCACGTATTTTATTTCCCATTGTTTTAAAGCTAAAATAAATAGGTTAGTTTATTCCCATGCTTTCCTTGTTATTTTGTGCACTCACCAATACCCAACTAGCCCTATTCTGAATGAAAAGTAAGCTAGTAGAGAAAAAGGAATTTGCACATAAATATCATATAATTTGCACATAATTCATGCATTTATTCAATCGATATCGAATGATGAAGAAATTCGTTTAGTAGAGTATTGCATTCAGTTTGTTCAATTCTCCTTAAAAAATTATTGGGCGCAAAAAGCGCATAAATTGCTCATAATTTCTAATTTGCTCAATCGAAATATGGTGCAAAATTAATTAGGTAAAAGAAATTGAAGCAGCATTCGGGTAAGACTGACTATGCTCTTGAATCTCACATAATTTGCACATGAATCACATATAACTTGCACATAATTCGTGCATTGGTTCAATATACATCGAGTGATAAACGTATTCGTTGTGGTAGAGTATTGATTGTTTTGTATCCAGTTTGTTCAATTCTCATTCAAAAATTATTAGCGTGAGCGCAAAAAACTGATTGCGCATGAATTGCGCATGAATTGCCCATAATCCAGAATTAGCTTGATCGAGTGAGAAATCAATTAGGCAATGGAAATTCAAGCAGCATTCGGGTAATACTGACTGCACTTGAATCACACTTAAATCTGCACATAATACACATATACTTGGCACATAATTCGTGCATTTGCAATTGATATCGAGAGATATTGCTTGTTTGCTTGATTGTTCGATTCTCATTGAAAAATTACTTGTGAGAACTCGAAACAATTGATTGCGCATAAATTGCACATAATCCAGCATTAGCTTGATCGAAATAGAGTGGAAAATTATTTGGATAATGCGACTTTCGCTTGCCGGACAAGAAGCGCTGAAGAAATACTGACTCTGCGCTTGAATCACACATAATTTGCACAAAATTTGCACAAGATTTGCACATAATTGAAGCGGTTGCTTCAATGAATTAGAATGATAAAAAATTATGATTAAAAAAATATTCTAGCTTGACCGATAGCATAGGAAAATCGGGGTTCGCTTGTAATTTGCACATAATTACATTTAAGTTTTGGATCCATTATGGCGAAACGGTGGTGCAAGCTTCCTTTCTGTTAATTACCACATGCTGAATATAGAAAAGAATATTTCTTGGAGAAGTGGAGTTAGCTAATGGTTCAAGGTTCAATTAAATACGTGAATTGAAATTTCCTTGAGAAGACTCCAAGGCTGATGCAGCTCAGATTCGGGTATAATGAATCTGTAATTCCATTTCAGGCCCTGGAGGGAATAAGCATAGCGGGCGAGCTCTACGGCAAAGAAGGATTCGTAATATTCAAATCGCAGAAGGCCTACATGAAACGATACAAAAACATCAAGCTGGAGCTGAATAAATGCCATTTGAAGGAGCTGAAAGCTATGGACGATTTATCGAATGAAAACGTTGTTAAATTTTATGGAGGCTGCTTCGAAGACCCCAGACATAATTGCGTTCTCTACGAATACTGCTCGAAAGGAACTCTATACGACGTCATCCACGACGAAAATATCAGACTGAACGATTTATCTTTCCGCATATCTCTTCTGGTGGATATAGTCAGGGGGATGCTGTATCTACATTCCTCGTCTCTGAAATCCCACGGAACACTGAGCTCGACCCATTGTCTTGTCGACAATAGATTCAGCGTAAAAATATCTGATTACGGCCTCAGGAGTCTGGAGTGTTATGCCGATGACAACGACTCACAAGACGATACACACCATTCATACTGGAAAAGTAAGTAAGTATTCAATTTTTGTTCTTATTTGTTCCGTCAACAGCAGCCTTTCTCGAAATTCGAGTTCCACCCCTGGAAAACTTCTCAGAAACAGAAGTCTTCAGAAATAAGGAGGAAATGAGATATGTCCAGCCATCCTGAATATGTTCCAGAACTCCTTCCTTTTCGCAGAACCGGATCGATTCCATCTGAATATGTCAGCCCCCTCTGATCCTGAAATTGGATATGTGTACCCTCGACTTGTATGCAATCGCCGTTTTCGTAGCGAAATAATTCATAAACCGCATAAATGATTAATTTCAGGTTTCCTTTGGACCGCACCAGAACTGCTGAGGGCCCCGAGAGAAAGGGGCACGCAACAGGGGGACGTCTACTCCTTCGCCATAATAATGCATGAAATTGTAACTGGAAAGGAACCCTTCCATCTGGAGGAGGAGAACAATATTCCTGTTAGAGGTGAGTCGTTATGGCTTTCAATTTCGCCAATTTTTCTTCTCGATTGTTGAAGTGATGCCCTTGATGATTTGTACTATCTTTTGGCAAGGATTTGCCAGTCTCCTTCATGGAGCTTCTGGACAAAGTGTTCTAAAGAAAAAAGTCGATAATCTCTGTTGATGGCTTCTGGCTAGGATTTGCCAGTCTTCTTCATGGAGCTTCTGGATAAAGTGTTTTGAAGAAAAGGGTCAATAATCTGGCTTCTGGCTTTTGGCTAAGATTTGCCAGTCTTCTTCATGGATCTTCAGGATAAAGTGTTCTACAGAAGAAGGTCGATGATCTGTTGATTGATTACTCTGTCGTGATGGCTTCTGGCTTTTGGCAAGGATTTGCCAGTCTTCTTCATGGAGCTTCTGGACGAAGTGTTCTGAAGAAGAAGATCGATGATCTCTGTTGATGGCTTCTGGCAAGGATTTGCCAGTCTTCTTCATGGGGCTTCTGGACAAAGTTCCAAAGAAGAAAGTCGATTATCTCTGTTGATGGCTTCTGGCTAGGATTTGTCAGTCTTCTTCATGGATCTTCAGGATGAAGTGTTCTACAGAAGAAGGTCGATGATCTGTTGATTGATTACTCTGTCGTGATGGCTTCTGGCTTTTGGCAAGGATTTGCCAGTCTTCTTCATGGAGCTTCTGGACGAAGCGTTCTGAAGAAGAAGATCGATGATCTCTGTTGATGGCTTCTGGCAAGGATTTGCCAGTCTTCTTCATGGGGCTTCTGGACAAAGTTCCCAAGAAGAAAGTCGATAATCTCTGTTGATGGCTTCTGGCTAGGATTTGTCAGTCTTCTTCATGGATCTTCAGGATGAAGTGTTCTACAGAAGAAGGTCGATGATCTGTTGATTGATTACTCTGTCGTGATGGCTTCTGGCTTTTGGCAAGGATTTGCCAGTCTTCTTCATGGATCTTTTGGACAAAGTGTTCCAAAGAAGAAGGTCGATAATCTCTGTTGATGGCTTCTGGCTTTTGGCAAGGATTTGCCATTCTTCTTCATGGATCTTTTGGACAAAGTGTTCCAAAGAAGAAGGTCGATGATCTCTGTTGATGGCTTCTGACCTTTGGGAAGGATTTGCCAGTCTTCTTCATGGAGCTTCAGGATAAAGTGTTCTACAGAAGAAGGTCGATGATCTGTTGATTGATTACTCTGTCGTGATGGCTTCTGGCTTTTGGCAAGGATTTGCCAGTCTTCTTCATGGATCTTTTGGACAAAGTGTTCCAAAGAAGAAGGTCGATAATCTCTGTTGATGGCTTCTGGCTTTTGGCAAGGATTTGCCATTCTTCTTCATGGATCTTTTGGACAAAGTGTTCCAAAGAAAAAGGTCGATGATCTCTGTTGATGGCTTCTGACCTTTGGGAAGGATTTGCCAGTCGTCTTCATGGAGCTTCAGGATAAAGTGTTCTACAGAAGAAGGTCGATGATCTGTTGATTGATTACTCTGTCGTGATGGCTTCTGGCTTTTGGCAAGGATTTGCCAGTCTTCTTCATGGATCTTTTGGACAAAGTGTTCCAAAGAAGAAGGTCGATAATCTCTGTTGATGGCTTCTGGCTTTTGGCAAGGATTTGCCATTCTTCTTCATGGATCTTTTGGACAAAGTGTTCCAAAGAAGAAGGTCGATGATCTCTGTTGATGGCTTCTGACCTTTGGGAAGGATTTGCCAGTCTTCTTCATGGAGCTTCAGGATAAAGTGTTCTACAGAAGAAGGTCGATGATCTGTTGATTGCTCATTCTTTCGTGATGGCTTCTGGCTTTTGGCAAGGATTTGCCAGTCTTCTTCATGGAGCTTCAGGATAAAGTGTTCTATAGAAGAAGGTCGATGATCTGCTGATTGGTTACTCTTTCGTATGGCTTCTGACAGTTGGCAAGGATTTGCCAGTCTTCTTCATGAAGCTTCAGGATAAGGTGTTCTATAAAAGAAGGCCGATGATCTGTTGATTGATTACTCTGTCGTGATGGCTTCTGGCTTTTGGCAAGGATTTGCCAGTCTTCTTCATGGAGCTTCTGGACAAAGTGTTCTAAAGAAGAAGGTCGATAATCTCTGTTGATGGCTTCTGGCTTTTGGCAAGGATTTGCCATTCTTCTTCATGGATCTTTTGGACAAAGTGTTCCAAAGAAGAAGGTCGATGATCTCTGTTGATGGTTTCTGACTTTTGGAAAGGATTTGCCAGTCTTCTTCATGGAGCTTCAGGATAAAGTGTTCTATAGAAGAAGGTCGATGATCTGCTGATTGGTTACTCTTTCGTATGGCTTCTGACAGTTGGGAAGGATTTGCCAGTCTTCTTCATGAAGCTTCAGGATAAGGTGTTCTATAAAAGAAGGTCGATGATCTGTTGATTGATTACTCTGTCGTGATGGCTTCTGGCTTTTGGCAAGGATTTGCCAGTCTTCTTCATGGAGCTTCTGGACAAAGTGTTCTAAAGAAGAAGGTCGATAATCTCTGTTGATGGATTCTGGCTTTTGGCAAGGATTTGCCATTCTTCTTCATGGATCTTTTGGACAAAGTGTTCCAAAGAAGAAGGTCGATGATCTCTGTTGATGGTTTCTGACTTTTGGAAAGGATTTGCCAGTCTTCTTCATGGAGCTTCAGGATAAAGTGTTCTACAGAAGAAGGTCGATGATCTGTTGATTGCTTATTCTCTCGTGATGGCTTCTGGCAAAGATTTACCAGTCTTCTTCATGGAGCTTCAGGATAAAGTGTTCTATAGAAGAAGGTCGATGATCTGCTGATTGGTTACTCTTTCGTATGGGTTCTGACAATTGGCAAGGATTTGCCAGTCTTCTTCATGAAGCTTCAGGATAAAGTGTTCTTTCTATAAAAGAAGGTCGATGATCTGCTGATTGATTACTCTGTCGTGATGGCTTCTGGCTTTTGGCAAGGATTTGCAAGTCTTCCTCATGGAGCTTCTGGACAAAGTGTTCTGAAGAAGAAGATCGATGATCTCTGTTGATGGCTTCTGGCAAGGATTTGCCAGTCTTCTTCATGGGGCTTCTGGACAAAGTTCCAAAGAAGAAAGTCGATAATCTCTGTTGATGGCTTCTGGCTAGGATTTGTCAGTCTTCTTCATGGAGCTTCAGGATAAAGTGTTCTGCAGAAGAAGGCTGATGTCCAGTTGATTGATTACTCTGTCATGATAGCTTCTGGCTTTTGGCAAGGATTTGCCAGTCTTCTTCATGGAACTTCGGGATAAAGTGTTCTCCATAAGAAGGTCAATCTTGAGCAGAAGCCTAGATCTGGTGGAAATGAGACAATATGAAAGAAGCTCATTCTTACAAAAATATAGAACGAAAGTGTGGAATGCTGAACTCGTGAAATCATAATGAACCCTCTAGAGCAAGCTTAGTTAATTTTTTTCGGGAAACTAACAACTGCTTGAGTGAAGAGGGAGTTTGGTTGTTTGTCTGCAAACAAGGAAAATCCGAATATCTGCGTCTCCAACAAATTTTATCTTTCCGAACACTTGTCGAGTGAGTGGAAAATACGATTCGAATTCATTTATAATTTTCATCACGTCGTGTCGGCTTTTCTGTAAGCAGAGCAATGATAGAATATATAATAGAGAAGTGGACGCCTACGATAAAATAGAAGTAAAACGTTACTATTTTTATGGAGTCACAGCGTTCCACTCGCAGTTTTTTCCGGTCATCTGAATAAAATAGCATCCGGATTCCATGTGACATGCTCGAAGATAAATCCGAGTGTGCTGTTGAGAAATCGATGTGAGTGCGCAACACAAAGGCCATGCATCATAGTTATCAGTTTAATTCCTTTGTTTAATGAGAAGAGTACTAATTAGATATAGAAAAAAGTTGAGTGGGCCTCTGAAGAACGTGAAAGCGTGGGGATTTGAAAATGCCATAATATCTGAAAAATTATAAAGTTGACGTTGACACTGATAAAATTTTCAGCGGTCATTTTTTATTTCTCAGTCTGCTGTAGCCGTTTATTTTTTATCCCATCTTGTATTCGAAGAATGCCCATATTAATTATAACTTTAGCATGGTCACCATTAAAATACCTTCGTATTCTAGATTTTGCGGAAGTTTGTTTTCCAACTAATCGAGAGTTGAGAAAACAAAGGTTCCCCCGGAGTAGACCGAGGGCTTTGTGCTACAGAAATATGAAATACAATATATAGCGGTGCGGAGGGCTGAATAAATGAATAAATAATACGAATCAAAATTGTTTCTGTGACTTTTCGAGGCGGTTCTGTTCTCTGCGGTTAAAGATTTAATTTCAAGCGGTTCTGGTGATTTCTTCCTGCCAGCATGATGGACATTTGAATAACTCTCTTCACTTTCTTTCAGTGATTTTTAATTTCATGAAAATCAAGATTAGAGGTACACACATCGTATAGAGTCTTGGCCCCCCTTGATTTCTCAAGAAATAAGCAATTAAGTTCTGGAAATGATATGAATATTTTCCTCTATATCAACTGATAGAAAATCTTTGTTTGTCACTTTTTTCTTTATGCAGGATCAGACAAAATAGAAAAAATTAAAAAAAAACTAAACAAGAAACATCTTTTGCTGGTTTATTGTTTTCATTTAAGGAATAAACATTTTCAGGTCAAGAAAAACTGACGACTTTTCACTACAGGGTATTCTGATCAAACTTGATTGATTTATTTCGCGTAGAAAACGAATCTTAAATAATTCATGGATTGTAAGATTTCAGAATAAAAGTTCAGTCATGCATGTATGGAACAGGGTGTTCAACCAAAAAAATGTATTTCCGATGAGTATGGCTTTTAGGCCTTCCTGAAACTTCGTGCAGAAAAGTTTGACGGATCTCTTCCAACTTTTGATTTATTGGTTCCATCAGATATACAGGGTAGTTTCGTGTGACAGGGCTCAGTAGACTCAGACAGTGGCGTAGCTAGATAGTCCGGGGCCCTGGTGCAAAAATCTAAGAGGGGCCCCTTAATGAATTGTTTTCGCGTCAAAATATAAATACTTCGAAGAAGCAAAGTTACTTACCGAGTTACTTACTGAAGGTACAGTTGAGGAATATACATGAATGAATTATGTTGTTATTTATGTATTTGAGAAGGTATATTAAATTCATTATATTAATATTATATTAATGTGGATGAAAAAAAGGGCTTTAAAAATATTTTTATAGATATTTACTATATGTACAAATATTCACAAAAAAATTGTCATTGTCACTATGACCTTCTAGCCTTATTTTTTATTGATACGTTAGATTATTTGGTGAAATCACAATAAGAATAAATTATTCGAGGAATGAATTCAAATTAATTATTGGGGATTCGAACCTAGAGGTCAAGTCATTTATTCTCTGAGAAAAAAATATGTTTACAACCTCTTTCTAGACCTACTCTTTGCGAAAGATTCAATGACTTCACTAAAATCTAGACTTGATGCAGCTTCATTTTCAATTGATAGGTATAAGCCTTAAATTTTCCAGTTGAGCTTGGCTCATAGTGTTCCGCAAATAATTTTATATTATTCTTAATTTGCTGAAAGATCTTTCAGCTTCTACAGAGGTGACAGGAAGATTGTATGGAACAGTAATATTGCTGTAAATACTTCTGTTAGATCGCATTCCAGCATTCCGTATTTCCTTATTATTTTCATACAGAATTCATGAATTGTCCATGCCTTATTAAATTCAGGTAGAAATAGGTGATAAATAATAAGAACTTGAATTGAAAAGTTGGTCCCTTTCATATCGCAATATTTACTTTGAAATTGGTCGAAGCTTTGAATTACAGTTTTTTCGTCTACCTATATCTAGTAGAAATGATGGTGAAAATTCCAGATTTTGTTGACTGCACTCATACACCCGAAACTTGAATTCAATCAATCAATCAAATCTTCATTGTACTACAGGCTTAATACAATAGCGCATACTCGTCAATTTTCAGCATAAATAACACATTATTAAAATAAATATGGACATAAAATAAACTTACAGTCTGGGACAAACTATACTTATATCACAGATAGGTTTGTGTCGCAGAAAAACTATGAGAGCGAATAATACGCTTTTGTTACAAGGAGCGCCTTCAATTCTCTTTTAAATTTAATGAAACTTAATAGTTTCCAATGATTCGGGAGTTTGTTGAAAACTGCAACCGAAATATAAGAAGGCAACTTCAAAATTGGGAAATTATTGTATCGAACACTCTATTGAAAATATTTATTTCGGAAAATTCTCCCCTGCTTCGAAATCTGTGATCGGAAGCTAATTCATCGAAATATTTTTTACCTTTTTTTTGTCTCTTTTCTTCGAAATGGGGATCTTTACCATATGCTATGACATTTTCTCTAGCCTTGCACTTGAAGGACTCGAAGTCACTCCCATAAATTTTTTTCTTTGTATTCGTCTCTTCTGAAGCTCTGCATACGTCGTCTAAACTGACATCGCATTTTTGTAATACTTCAGATGCATAATTGATATCATTGAGAATGCGGTGCATTAAATCGCCGAGGAGAATGAATTCAAAATTCAACATTTTTTAATTTTTTCTGCTTGTTTTCGCTCTTATTTGCAAGAATTTATTCTTCTATTTCAGCTAATGCACGAATGATATGAAAAAAATGAAATTTGGTTGCCGAAATTATGTTAACCCTATACTGTACCATCTAGTCGGGTGTAGTTTTTTTTAGATAGGTGTCCGATTCACCAGTGAATTTTGGCAATAAATCCCTAGATTTGATGATATTTCGGAAAAAACATTTTTCAACAACTGAATATAATAAAAACAATGTTATTCATATAATAGATCACAGAGAAAAATCAAAGTTTGAATTTTTTTTAAGTTCAAACGCGATTTGATGGTCAGCCCTTTGGGCCCCCAGAGGTCGGGGGCCCTGGTGCACTGAACACTCTTGCACCCACGTAGCTACGCCGCTGCTTAGTAGACTCAGACGATAATGAACAGAATGAGTTTTTTCCCTGCACTCTTCAATAATTGTTACTGAGAATTGTCAGCAAGATGGTACAATTCATTCTCACTCGTTTTCAGTGAAATTATGTGTCAGTTTTTTCGATGACCACGGTAGTTGCACTTCGTAAATTGGAAGTGGTATGAGAAACTTTTCAATCGGATGAAATGTCAGAGTCTTCCTTTGAACTAGAAGACAGTGTTTGGAAACTTCAGAAGGACTCTGTGGCAAAATGAGAAAGTCTTCCAGCTTATCAAGGATAATCGTTCTCCTTTCATCTTTTTCCTCATATCGACAATCTATGAGATTCTTTTTAGATTTTCTTGTTGGTTGTTCGCTTGTCAGTCCCTAGTTTATAACGAAAAAAAGACGTTTATGACTTTTTTGTGGGTATAACGAGGTTGTATTCAAGTAAATCATCACCTCGGTCAAAAAATCTAATGGAGAAGTTTAAACTCCCAAATGACTGTTTGTTATTTAAGGAGCTGCGAAATTGCATGAGTATGTTTTCTAGTGTGACCGATTTTTAACGAAATCAGAGAAACAACTGACCCGAAAGGGCCTAATCTCCGTTCTTCTTAAAATAAGACTCCTCCACTATATTATGTTCCTTCCGTTGCGATAGAAACGGACAAATAATGAGCAAATTGGCTTGGAACGGGTTCGGAATTCGAGAGGGTCGATCAAGCCGAATTCATAGTTTCTTCGCTTTTCACATTTCCCACTTGGTTCCATTTTCGCCCAGGCAATTACGACCCTACCGAATTATCCTTTCTGTATTTCCACAGCCGTGAATTATGGATCTCCCACGTTTTTATTGCGATGTAAATCTCAGGATATCCGGCCTGAAACTTGCACCGGCCCGATATTTTTCCGCAGCTTCGAAATATTCCCTAAAGGGTCCCATACAATACGATTCAACATGGTCCATCTTTCAGTGTATGGAAACCTTCAAGTATTTTTCTCAGTATTCAGTATTTCCCGAATTATTCAAAAAACCAAATTCCCAGTGGAAGTTTTTTGCGGTAGATAATGGTTCATGGTAGAAGACGAGGCATATCAATCAAAATCGAGTATCCTGAAAGAGAGCTTCATGACAACACCTCGTAGTTGACCTCTGGGTGGTCGTTTGCTGATGTCCTACTCCTGGAGGGCAACCGGAGTTGAAACAAGATTGTCGTTATAGAGAAATTGATTATTCCCTCGGAACTAAATTGTTTTCTCGTGGAAATACGGAATGACTTGGTCCTGAAATTCACGATATAATTATTCCGGAATGCAATTACGATTTTAATATTCTTCACCTCTATTTACACGTTCATTAATTCTGGGGTATTACCACTTCCGGAGGGGCTCATTTGAGGTTGTTCTTTTGATTCGGCGAAGCAGATACAGTTGTGGAATAACTGTAAGGTTCCAAGCTTTGCAATTTCCCAAAAAATAAAGCCTCTAAATCAATAGAAACTTCTCCTATGAAATCTTCAATTTTGAATAAAATCGGACGACAGTAGATAGGGTTTTCATCATCTTCGGGCCTCATAAAATTTTTGAAACAAAAATAATGGAACAAAGTTACTAAAAAACAGAGTAAATTAGTCAATACACGGTGAAAAATTGAACAGAACACGAATGTAATGGTAGGTTGCTTTTGTTCTGTGTCACTTTTCACCGTGTATTGACAAATTCACTTTGTTTTTTACACTGCGCAAAAAAATTAACGCACATTCTGAAAATCTCAATTTTAATGAAAGTTAACTCTACATTGACTTTATAACTTATTTTTTATGTTCTCTCGGGAAGGTTTTGAACGAAACAAGACACACTAAATGGAAGAAAAATTCAGGATTTCACCGAATCTTATGTGAAAGAAGAGTTGGATTAAGAGTAGCTGAATGATTTTCTGAACTTCTCAGCCTTCTATTGAGGTTGTCCCAAACCTGCTCAATCGGATTGAGACCTGGACTTCTTGCTGGCCATTCCATTCGAGAGACTTTAAGGTACTCCTGAACGATGCCCGCACGATGGGGTCTGGCATTATCGTCCATAAAAATGAAATTTTCACCAATGTATGGGGCAAATGGCACTACATGCTCTTCAAGAATGTTCCTTATATACTCATCAGCATTCATAGCTCCATTATCAATGACCACTAGGTCTGTGCGAGCCGTCATAGATATTCCACCCCATACCATAATCGATCCTCCCCCGAAACCAGTAGTATTCAGGAAATTGCACTGAGCATATCTTTCATGTGGACGTCTGTATACAAGGGAACGTCGATAACAATGGTAGAGGCAGAATCTAGACTCATCTGTGAAGAGAACTCTTTCCCAATCGGCCTCTTCCCAATGGATATGCTCTCTCGCAAATTCCAAACGTGCCCTTCGATGGACTGGGGTAAGAGCTGGGCCTCTTGCCGCGACACGAGGCCTTAAATCATATTCTCTGAGGCAATTTCTTATTGTCTGAGTGCTAATTTGCACCTCATGAGTTTGCTCAAGCTGATTTTGAAGGAGGCGAGCGGTTGCAAACCGTTGTCTCAACGAAGAAACTCTCAAGTAACGTTCTTGAATGGCAGTTGTTACCCGTGGTCTACCCTGTCCTGTTCTTCAAACATTCAAACCTGTCTCCCTGAATCGCTGCAACATTCTGGACACACTTGCATGGGAAACTCCAAACCTTTCTGCAATTATTGTGTATGTTCACCCTTCTTCTCGCAAAACTACCGCTTGGGCACATTCCTCTTGGGTCAAATTGCGTGTTTCGCGTTGCATAGCGATCGAGTGTAGAAAATCAAACGAAGGAAAAACTATTGATCACTTGACTTGATCGAGAACAACTGATTTTAGAATGGAGCCAATACATTCAAAATCTGATAATATCATCTTTTTTTATTCCTGCTGGGAGAAAACATCTGTATTGAAGAAAAACGTTGAAAGTGGATAACATATGCATGCATAATTCTGATAAAAATAATTATCATTGAGAACACCTTCAGTTGTAGAATAAATTTGAGATTTCCATAATGTGCGTTAATTTTTTTGCGCAGTGTATTACTGTTGAAAGAAAAATTTTCATCTCATTTCCTGAACATGCGTGTATATTCTACGAGTTAGCATAGGATTTCTGCATATTAATTCAAGTACAGAGAAAGTTTGAGTAAAGGTGGTGATTACTTGGTATAAAATTGCATTCAGAGATTGTTTGCGAAACTGGATAGTGGCCCAACAAGAAAATCTACTATCTGGCAAGCCTCCGGTTTCATTGACCTCTCCTGCTTTTTTTTCCGTAACCTTTATCTCCCAAAATCGATACCAAACGTTTCTCTACAAGTTGATTTCGTAGAGTCCTTTCCAATTTTTGTCCTTGTCCGAGGTTAATAAGAGGAGGATCGATGTCTAGCCCACCCTAGAGGGCCTGTGTAGTAGCGAATAAACAAAATTGCGGAAAAGGGAAAAAGACTTCCCGAGCTTCAGACCTTATTATGATAAGCTGCAATCCGCCCTAATTCCGAAGAAAAATTGTGCACAGGCTTATTTATTCAAGATTGAGAGGGAGCTACTACGGAAAAATTGAATATCGAGTAGGATCTGTGTCGGCTATTCTCCTGGAAAATACCCGATAATAAGGCCAACAGAGGGGTTATTTATACTCTGAAATATTCCTTAATCATTATTTTCGGTTCCTGTTCAGGAATCAAAATGCTGAAGACGAAATCTTTTGGCACTATAGTGCAAAAAATACTTTGTTGAACTCAAATCTGTGTCTTCTCCTGCATGCTGACGAAACCTTTCCCAATCTCCAAAGGGACCTTGTGAATTAATTGTTGGTCGATCCAAAATTAGCTGGATTCATATTCACTGTTACGTGTGATTTGCCTAATTGCTCAAGTCTCCCTCTAATTGAGTTCTGATAATGGAATAGTTGATAGTTAGACACCATCTCTGATTAGGACTAGTGGAGGACATATTTGTGTCTCTCAGACAAGGAGAGAATCTGATTGGTATTCAGTGCTAGTTGAGATTTTTCAGACACTAAAGAAGTTAATTTTTCTTGAGACTCGATGGAACCAATGAAATAAGTGCGTAAAGTGTTCTTAACGATGTCCAAATAGCTTAAGGTGTTCATTTCTAATTTTCTCTTCTGAAGGTTTTCTTCGCACAAAGGGACCAATTAACCTAAACACACTCTTTGCAATTTGAATGTTGGAAACCAAAATACAATATCCCTTTCAATTTAGGTTCACCTTGCTGATTTACCAGGTGGTATCCACCATTCAATTGATAAATGGAATTTGCTCACCTAAAAGTTAATTACCAATTCGGTAATCAAATTTCCAGTGAATGAACTGGCGTAAATCAACATTCGATAAAAAATGAATTGGAAGAGGATACCGGTTAACCATCCGATATTGACGAATGGGACGAAAGCAATTTGAGAACTAAGGTTTTACGTATATCAATCTCAATATTGAAGCTTTGATATCGGGTATGAATTTTTTTATGCTTGCTACAGTAATGCCTTTGTGTCGGAATCGTGGAATCTGAAAATCGATACAACATTCCATCTGTTGGCGACAGGACTGTCTGAATAAGTCAAAAACTTCTATTTTCTTACCCACTTTTTGAATATTTGTTCTCTGAACTCATTCTTTTTTCGTTTCTGCATGAGTTTCTCAGTTTCAGGTGAAAAATTATTATTAGCAAAACAAATTTTCAGATTTGGAATCGAAGTGGATGTAAGGACGTTAAACAATATCTGATCCAAAGTTCTTAGAAACGCAAACGACAAAAAAGTTCATTGAAAATTTCAAGACTCTAATCTTTTCTTTCGAAGTTATCATGTTTACTGCTGAACTGATAGAAATTAGAGTCATTTGGTCAAAATTATATACTCCATTCACTTTTGTAATGTATCCCGGTTGGCCATGAAATTCTGACACATGTCAAAGTGTATATTTTGAAAATGTTAGGTTTTAATCATTTTCCTGTCAACTAAGCAACGTTGATCTTTCTACATAGAGGTCGTAGTAATTACGTATCTATCGAAAAGTTTATTTGCTTTGAGAAAATAATGAATTTGAGAAAATATTATGTGAACTCAATAATTCCAAAGACCTTGCGAATGTTGAAGAAACTGTTTTCTCTGTTAATACTGCAAATAAACTGCTCCACATTAGTTAGGGATATTGACTCAAATTGCAAAAAAATATAGTTATTTTCGTGATAAAATTCATATTAATATGATTTCAAGTTGCAAATTAATTTTAGCCTGTAGGTCTGCAGCTTATACAGGGTGGTTAAGAAAAATCGAGTAAAATAACGAAATTTTATTCCCAGAGAATTCAAGCATTTCAAGACTATCAATACAATGTACTCGTATGGCCTCCACGGGCATCAATAACAGCTTGACATCTTCTTTGCATACTACACACGAGGTTGTTGAACATCTCTTGAGGATTTGGTTCCATAAACGGGACAGAAGCTCTCTCAGATCATTTAAGGATTCTGGGGTAGGTTGATGATTATCTAATCTTCTTTGGAGCATATCCCATGCATGTTATATGCAATTCAAATCTGGTGAGTGCGGAGGTACTGGTAAATGTGGAATACCAAGCTCCTCGCGCGCATTCTCAACTATGGCTGCACGGTGCGGTCTAGCGTTATCGTCTAGAAATTGAAAAGTTTCACCAATAGCAGGGTGAAAATTTGGCCCAACATTGTCAATGACATGCTACCTATAGTGTAAGGCGGTCATATTCCCAGGACAAATGTGTAGATCTGTGCGCCCGTTGAAACATATCCCGGCCCATGCCATAACACTACCCCCTCGGAATGGATGGACTTCTTGGACATAGCGACGATTGCGGGGTATGCGTGGGATTGTCCATACCCTTATTCTTCGAGAATCTGAAAATCGTCCATATCTGGATTCATCAGTGAAAATGACACTACGCCATTGATGGTTCCAATTGATATGTTACCTTGCCTATTCCAGTCTTTGACGCTTATGGTCACGTGTTAATGGAACTCCTCTTAATGGACATCTAGAACCCAGATTCACCTCTCTCAAACGTCGTCTGATGGTTTCGATGGAAAATTGGACCCCATCTGCATTTTGAAGAGTATTCCGTAGCATTCTATACGGACTATACGTAGATGTAGGGTTTATTCTCGCCGAAACGGTGATGAAACGATCCTGAGCAGGTGTTGCTTTTCGTCGCCCACCAAGCCTTGGTCTTTCCAACACGGAACCTGTCTCCCTGAACCTATTCCAAAGTCGAGAAATCACACTTTGGCTGACTTGGAGCCTTGCCGCTACAACAACCTGAGTTAGGCCACCCTGTAACATTCCGATAGCCCTATTAGCCTCAGCGTTTGTTAATTTACGTCTTGGCATTTTCAGAAAACTCGTTTCAACTCGAAGCCGTTGATAAACTGACTTCTTTTCAAAATAAGAACATTCATGAAGCATATGCAAAGGACCAAACTTCAGAAAAAAGGCGACCAGATTGACGAAATGTCTCATACTGATTTTTATTGGATCGATTCAAGTTTTTATTGAGTTTTAAATGATTTTACAGCGATTTTCTCGAAGATTACATACTTTTAAAAACGATCGAATACGATATCTCTAACTCTTGTGGAGCAGTATATTTCACTATATAAACATGGTTGGAAGATTCATTTATGCTATTTTCTTGTACGTAAATCAAGAATCAAGTGTTGAAATTTTACTGAAAATCAATGGACAGAATACTCCGTTACTTTGTGCTAGTTCATTCGAAAGAAGAATAAAAGTGCTTGAATAACCCGACAGAAAAACTTCTAAACGAACAGACAGACCTATGGAATTCCCTACTTTTCAAAATTCTGAAGAAATAAGCCTACAGAACACATTTGAATACTTTCTTGCACAACTTGAAATATTCCAGTATGAAAATGTAGTAATACTACGAAACCTGTGTCACAGTTTAACCTTGAAAGTACTACTAACTCCATTCACGAAGGAAAAAAAGAGTAAATAGAAATAAGCATTGGAAAAACATCTCTGAAAATCATTTGACATTTAACGAGTACCAACCTGCGTCAGTTTCAAGTAAAAAAACCTGATAAACCTAAATCATGGCCAACCGGGTTACAATGTAAAGTGAATGGAGAGAGTAACTCTCGTTCCCAGAAACAAGCGTTTGAAAATGAAAAAAATTGATTGATATGCTCGTTAAATAATTTGGAAATTCGAAATTATGATAATTTCAGGAAAGCAAAAAAGTAACACAAATTAATTTGATGTGTAATAACAAGGGGCCCTATGTCGAATTTGCTATTTCCAGTGGAATAAAACTAATTACACCTGTCAATGTTATTTGAAACGTGGAAAACGCGTTGAATGCAATTGCCCCTTTTCAGCCTGTGCAAAAAATGTGAAACAAATTCCGCCAAAAATATAAACAACCCTTCAATTATTTTCCATAATGAATAGGGGCTGCGATTGGTACTCGCATGTGGGGGGACGGCATTATTTGAGCAGTATTACGGCAACATCGGAAACATATTCGCTCCGAGTTCGCTCCACGGTTCAGTCTTCGTTCACCCTCCTGTGCGTTAGGGTGGCTCTCCTCCATTTCTCTCCACGAGTTTCGGGAGCAATGCTCTGAGTTGGTGCCATGTCTTCAGTCAGCCCCATATCTCTGTGCCTCCCTTCCGAGACTTCGGGAGGGAAGGATGTGGCTACATCGGCATCCCCCAGAAGGGCCGTCAGCCCTTTATTGGAAGTTCGAAGACCCCACTGTACCCTGAATTGCGACAACTGCAATGCTATTTTGGAGGAGCGATTCAAACACTTGAGTAATGATTACCTAAGTTCAATTGCATGAGAATTTAATGTAGGCCTCCCTATTTCTATTTATTCGATTTAGATTGAGGTTAGATTTACCTGTAGCACGTGCTTTGAGCGATATGCTGCATTGAGGCACGTATCCAACGGCCAATCCTGATGGATGAAGCGTGCTATGGGAGTTTTAATGCTGAAGCCTTCCAAACAATACGATTTCCGCCTGTTGTTTTCTGGATTATCGCCCTTTATTTTTACGCACGTTTTTTGTCCTTGTTTTATCGAAACTGAGCCGAAAAGAACTATTTGTTCGTTCCATAGCTTCACATTTCAAGCTTTTCAATACTTTATATTTCCCGAGAATTGCGAACGTGAAAAGTTATTTAACTTTCCATGTTGGTTTTATGTGAATGATTTATTCTTTGAAATACTGATCGTATCATGCTTTCCTAATGTGCTCATTCCATTTGGAACGATTTTAGTAGAGAATTCACAAATTATAAGAATTTGCGTTAAAAGGTTGCCAAATGGTGAAGGAGCCAGTCATTAAAAAAGGGGAGATTGAATAAAAATCGGTCAATTATAAAATTACCTATGTTTCGTTTCGATGTAAAATAAAGAGAAATAACATTTAGGATGCTCCAAAAGTATGGTGCTTTTATTCAATACTTATAATGATCGGAATAGATCGTTTTTTCATTTTCAAAATAAAAGTCTACTTAATCAAGACAAAAGTACTGAATTTCGAGTTTTTTCCATGTAAATATACCAATTTTCTGCAAGGAAATAATATTGTTCTTCGAAAGTTGATCTGAGTTAGACATTTTCAAATTGTGAAACAAATTGAAGGATTTTATAAGTAGTGGTGTTATTTCGGTAGATGACAATTTTGAAGCTGTAATTTTTGGACATTTAACAAGTGAAAACTACCCCATTATTAAAATTGGAACGATACACGCTTCAAAACGCATTGAAATAATTAAAATTTTCTGTAAAAGGGTGGAAATTTGGCAGAGACAGTTCGTAAAACTCTAACATTTTTGGGTCCTTGTGAAGCACCTTGTCGAACTGCAATTCAGAAATTGCTAAGAAAATTTGAGCTGTTGGGACAAGTTAGTGATGTAAAGAATAAAACCCGTACACGTAGCTCAAGAACAGCCGAGAGTATTGCTGCTGTAGCCGAAAGTGTTGATGAAAACCCAGGTTTGTCCATTCCTCGTCGTTCTTTAGAATTATGCATTCCGCAAACGTCATTACATCGTATTTTGCATAAAGATTTGGGTCTTGAGGCTTGTAAAGTTCAGTTAAAGGGCAGTATCACCTTTTGAATCCTGGTAAATCTCCATTAAAAAAGTGGTATCTTTATTGCACGAGTAAGTACCCTAATTTACGACGTAGAGACTTGATTTTTTTTAAATTGAAGTTGAAGAACTTCCCGATGGCAAATAGTTTTTTTTTTCGATTCAATTAGTTTTTCAATTAAAAAAAACAGGGTAATCGGTAGATCTGGGGTTATTGAATATGTTTTTCGTTTTTCATGAGTGCAAGCTATATTTTTGAAATAATCATCATGAAAATTTTTGTAGTTTATAGAAGATTAAATTGCCGAGGGCAAATAGTTGCGATCCTTTCCAAAAAATGATGAATAACTGTTGGAAAAAAATCATTAAGTGTAGTTTCCAAAACGCTGAAGTTCAACCTCTTTTTTTAATTGAAAAACTGATTAAATCGAAAAAATCGCAACTATATGCCCTCGGCAATTTAATCTTCTATAAACTACAAAAATTGTCATGATGATTATTTCAAAAATATAGCTCGTACTCATGAAAAACGAAAAACATATTCAATAACTCCAGATCTAACGATTAACCTGGTTTTTTTAATTGAAAAACTAATTAAATCGAAAAAAAGGAAAACTATTTGCCCTCGGGACGTTCTTCAACTTCAATTTGAAAAAAAATCAAGTCTCTACGTCGTAAATTAGGTTACTTACTCGTGAAATAAAGATACCACTTTTGAATGGAGATTTACCAAAAGGTGATACTGCCCCTTAAGGATAACCCACGATAACCATTTTTTATCCTTCACATTTCACGGGAAAAAATGGCTTATTTAGGAAGTTATTTTAAGCAATACAGCATTAATCCTTATCCAATTAAGTACCTTAAACACGTTGTCCATTCAATATAGATCAATATGTATACAGCATGTTATCCAAATGAATATTTCCGAAGATATTACAGATTTAAAATGCAGGGACATAGCGGTGCGGCGCCGGCAATACCGATCCGGATGGCCGCGTGAGCCTGTAAATATCGCGTCGAAGGCCGTGTTTCTCCCAATCGCTCTTTCAAGAGTAACTTTTAAACAAAATATGTTTGTATTGTCTAATGACAAAAAAGCTGTAAACGTTGTTTATAAGGACATTCTGTAGTAGGTATTTAGTATCAGATATATTGTAGTCTGGATGGGTTTCAAGATTGGCAAAAAATAAAAATTTGTTTAATGAAAATCGATTCAAAACTGGGTCGAATCGAAAATCCTGTAATGCACGATTTCATGAAGAAGTTAAATTGAAATGCATTTTCCGCCAATCTGATGGATCGGGGAATTTCTGATATTGCATTTTTGGAGCTCGCGAGGCAATGAAGCTGCGATGAGAGAGCATCGAACTCCATATACCTATGAATCTTTACGGACCGGATACAGATTTAACGTGTCAAGTACCCTGACCCTACCCTGTAAACATAGTTTATGGCATTTCCGCCTTCTAGATATCTCTCCCGGCAATATTGGAGGCTTCCCGATTCTCTCCCCCAACGGCTTTCCCACTATCTGGCGCTCTGTCGAAGACAATGGTGATATTCGTCATTCTTCGGGGATCGGCAAACCGTTCTGCGGACTCGCTCGTATCAGCTCTACTCAGAAACCTAATTTTCATGAAATTTAAATCATAGGACTCCGACAAAGACATCTCTCGTCGCCCATGTCGGGCAGGTAATCAATATTTGAAACCCTCCATCTCATCTAATTTTCATCCCTTCAGGACTGCTGACTTATATTTCCATGAAAGATCACCATGCTCGTAATTCCCGAAAGTTTGTGACGGTATTTCGGGAGTGGGCCATTGAAGAATCAGCGGGAATAAAATTGCTTGGCTGTGACATTTCCACATAGCCTTGGCCAACACGAATTTTGTTTCGTTTAGAGAACAAAACGCTTTTTTTTTAAATCATATCAGTTAGAAACAGTTATAGCTAGAAAGGTGTTACAGTTCACTGCGACCTTAAGGTCTATTGTGCCCTCTAACAGAGCTGTTCTCACCACTCACTTTACAGCTTGCCTTCCAGTTCCAGAGATCTAATGAAATCCAATATCTGGAAAGGTTTCAACGAGGCTAGTTCCTCACTCCTGCAAGTTTCCTGCCCAAAGTATTATTTCTTCAAGCATTCCTCGATGTATATCTTCGAGTCAACAGAGCCTTGGCCAACGAAAAATTTGCTCCTTTTCCCACAAGTGCAAATTGCTTACCAAACCAGGAATTTTTCAGGAAACTTTGCTTGTTTCTTCACGCGAAATTGTTCGTCAACATTTCCATGAGAATCTACAGTATAAAATTCCTGACCAGGAAGTTGTGAGAAATCAGCCAAGACATAGGTTTCGTCGTCCATCACGCAACCGGAAACTTTTTTCAAGAAATCTTTTTTTAATTTCTTTGCTCTTGATTTCGCTTCTTGATTCTTCACAACGTTCCTGTCTGGCACTTTCTGCACTTTGTATGTTCTAAGCCCACAACTCGACTTGATTTTCTGAACGGTTGACTTCGAACAACCTACTATTTGGGCCACTTTCCGTCCTGCAAGGTTAGGATTCTTCTGAAAAAGGCTGATGGCTTTCTTCACTTTTTTTGGGCTAAAAAAACCATTTTTCCTCCCAATTCCTTCCTTGCGGTTAATTGTAAGATCTTCGTTGAAGCGCTTAACAACTCTTGAAACCGTTTCCGGACAAACGCGAGCCTCTTTTGCGATTCTTTTGAAGCTCCATTTTTGATTATTTTGAAAAAGTTTCATTATAGGTAAATTCTCGTGTTTTCACTTCGCTTGACATTTTGCGACAGAGAATTGGAATATCTATGAAGTAAATGTTCCACATGTTTCTGACGTTCATAACAAGGCTAACTATGATCAAATTTTGATTTTTTCTCAATTGGTTCAAGAGATATAGGCGTTTTTGTGATAGCGAATTTATTCTCGTTCAGTCCTTATAACAAAAAAAAAATGAAATGATATTTCCATATTGATCTTTCTTCAACGATTTCAAAAATATATATCATGATATACTTCCTAGTTCACTAAATATCGAAAATTTCGAAAAAACACTTTTCGTTCAACAAAATCCAAGCAGGCCTTGATTCACTCCCTTCAAACCTTAGGCGGTCATAGAATTTCAGGTCTTATATATTTTCACTTGCGAATTCAATTCAGTTCCATCATTGTTGTATCGTCTGGCGCTTCTAAAGTTCTTATAAGGTCATATAATTCGATATCTCATAATTAATGTGAGCTGCCGAATTGATTCAGGAAATATTAGCTTTATTATTACTCCGACCAATAGAGGGGCTTCGCGAAACTTTGTTGACTCTAGTATGATTTCTCTGATTTCCATAAAATGGCTTCTAACCACTGGCGGATCCAGCCAGTTTTTCAGGGGGGCCATGAAGTCTTTCAGGGGGGGGCATGTAGTCTTTCAGGGGGGGGCCATCAACGTTATAGGACTACTTTTAAAGGGATTATCGTCAATTTCGCCCCCCCCCCCTGTATCTGCCAGTGCTTTCAACGCATTTGAAACCAGAATCAGGTTAAAGAATCGGAGATGAACTTCTTGTCATTTTGAGCTGAATAGGTGCTCCTGTATATCGCAACCGATCAGTCGAATTTCCCATCGATCTATGGTACTTCAGATGCGAATCTGCCTCAAAGGTAGATCTGCTGGCCCTCCTGTTTACAAGCGTCATTTCGAAACTTGGCAACAATAAGGTCAAGAGGAATCCGAAACGATTTTGTCTTTATCGACTCGGATGGCTTTTGAAATGAGGCTAATTAGATCAAATTGAGTCGAGTCAGATGCCGGCTGTCTCGTTAGAACGTATTAACTGGAAATAAAGAAAATATATGAGAA
The DNA here is from genome assembly GCA_951802165.1 of Adalia decempunctata. Taxonomy (NCBI): domain Eukaryota; kingdom Metazoa; phylum Arthropoda; class Insecta; order Coleoptera; family Coccinellidae; genus Adalia; species Adalia decempunctata. The sequence continues at coordinate 6,524,471 of OX637704.1, read as the reverse complement.
TTTGTCTGCTAACTGAATTCCGCAGGCTCCAAGTACTTTCTAGTCCCATCGTGTCCCTAGGCGATACCCCATGACAAGCGAATTGAATTCTCCATGGGAATTCTGCTTCTTGCTTTTCTTCATTTCAAATTCAATACCTGTAGCTGGAACTCGGCCGAAAGTTTGATGTGGTATTTTCCAGAGGAAACGATATTTTGGAGTTTCGCGAATGGAATTTGATGGATGGATTGACTTTTCGATCAAAACCAATCTCCAGAACTATTCTGGAATTATACTTCAGATTCTAGACAGATGGACTTAATTAGGAAACAAGATATTTCAAATTCTTTCTCCATGCATTAATTCTTTATGAGAATTCCGAAATCTCCATGGTGAATGATACACATTTTATTTACTCGAGAATTTGTCCCAGGAAATCCTGTTGAAGAATATTTGAATAAAGGAATATTTGATGTTTTCTCTGAGTATTCCTTTAATCATCTTGTGAACAAGCTTCCAAAACACTTTTTTCTCCTTTTCCAACAATGGGAACAATGCGACTGAAGTTTAATTGTGTTCGGAAATGTTGGAAAATAGGGAATAAAAATTTGGAATGTTCGATTTTCAGCGAGTCAGGGGTGAACAAATATTCAATATTTGTGGAATATGGTGAATTTCAATGGTGCATAATCGGTATTACCATGAAATATCTCTCGAATCACATCATTTATCAGGATGCGAGTTTGATGTGAGTACCTGGATTTATATGTATTATGCGAATTTGATTAGGCACGCACGTGCAGCATATACAGGGTCTATCACGAAGAGTATATTGTTTCGATCAACAGCCCAATACGCCTAGGCATCCCACGAAGTCATTAATGGAATTTTCAGGAATACCGTTCCATTTTTTCTGAAGCACATTATTGATCCGCCATAAAAGGGCACAACTTCCAGGATATAATTGATCAACTTCGAATAAGAAACTTTTTTTACTGGTTTATTGTTTTCATTTATGGTAAGATTGTTATGTTAAGGCCTCTTGCAACGACAGAGAATTCTCGCGAGAATTTTCTGTCAAATTCACTGACCGAAAATTCTCTGCCGTTGCATACTACTTTCGGTAGAATTCTCTGTGGAATTCCATTGTTCCATCGTATGCATCGGCAGAGAATTCTCGGTCAGTGAATTTGACAGAAAATTCTCGCGAGAATTCTCTGTCGTTGCAAGAGGCCTTTACATTCAACAAGTTGAGAGTTGATTTTAGGGCATTTATACATATCGACACATCTCGTCGAGGAAGACCCTGTATATAAGGTTTAAGAAGTACCACGAATATTTTCGAAACAATAAGAGTGTGATCCATTAATTTATCTTCCTGAAAGCACAAATACAAATTAGAGAGAAAACTTGTTAGGATAAAGGTCAGAGAGCTTTCAACCATGAAGTTTTCGTAATATCTCCAGGGAATATTGTTCGAATCGCTTTAGTCATCAAAGTGCGATTTTGATGCAAATATGTATGCATGGATTTACATAATGCGTATTCTATATTGCATATAGGCCGCGAGTGGTATAGAAGATACTCTTCATGCAATTCAATTGATTGGCCTTCTATCATCGGATATCATTCAGATTATTACTGAATAAAACAGTAGAATCAATTTTCACCTTCGAAAAAGCGTTTTTAACCTCACATTTCGAAGACACGGTCAAAATTGAAATGTAGAACCGGACAATCTTCAAAGGAAAATGAGGTTGAATATCTTGAAAAATATAGTTATAGGTTGAAAGGGGTTACAGTTCACAGCGACCTTAAGGTCTATTGTGCCCCCTTACAGAGCTGTTCTCACCACGCACTCGACAGCTTGCCTTCCAGTTCCAGAGATCTAATGAAATCCAATATCTGAGAAGGCTTCAACGAGGATAGTTCTTCACTCCTGCAAGTTTCTTGCCCAAAGGATTCTTTCCTTTGGGTTGCAATGGCAAGGCATCCCGTGACCAGGTGAATAGGAGTTTCTTCCTCCTCCCCACAGAATCTACATTCTCTCCAGATGCTTTCTGAGGCGACAATGTCTTGTAAGACAGTCGGTGAGGAGATGTAGCTGGTTCTTACTGAGATTCATATACCTTTTGGATCTTGTAGTTTCAAAGTTCCAAAGGAACTTTTTGGAGTGATACATTCCTGGGAGATTTCGCCAGAGCGTTTCCCTGAAACATTTTCTTATGGGTGCTTCTTCCTATACCTCTGAGAGTTTCTGAGCCAGTGATTGGCGTTTGTTTGCCCTCTCTGGCAAGCATTTTCCCTCTTCGTTAACTCTGGCAATCCCAAATCATAAAAATATGAACTTCTTCAACATATTCTCTCTCACATTTTTTGTGGATCTTCCTGTATAATCAACGTGACTCAAATGTGAAAAAATAGTGATGTACTGGTTCAATAAAAAATGAATTTTTTTTTCCGAATATCTGTACTTTCAGGCACGTGTTCAAAATTCACACATTTGTTTTCTTTTACCACGAAGTTTATAGGATGGGCTTATTTTGTTGAGAATAATACCGAGGTGCTCTGTGAGATTCTATGGCTGTTACAAAAATCCCACAAGCAGCATATACCTGCTCAGTTCGACAAGATACCTGCCTTCACTCGCATTGTTTTTACACGGCTTAGCTCGAAGCCCTTAACAAATACTTTCCCCGTCGTCGGCCTTTAGTTCGCCATCCTTTACAAAGTGAATTCGTGTGATAAGAACTTTTACCCTGCATAACACCACATAAAACCAGACAGAAGCAGATACGTAACTTTTAGTCTGAACAACCGTAAGTACCATTCCTTCAGTGCTTTGTGGTGTTTATTTTCTATCAAACATCCATTTTTTCTTTAATTCTCGAGGCGATAAGAATTGGTACAACAGTCCATTTCTTCTCTCCAAGAGAGCTCGTGTATATTATTCAGCACGTATCATAATTCTGAAAGCCATAACAATCACTGGAGGCAATTTTGCCGGATTTCAATTTCGTGGAAAATTTTGCCAATTAATGTGTCCTTCGAAGCGACGGAATCAACTCATAATTCGATAGATGTGCTCTTATTCCAGGAAACAAATGGATTCGAACTGCTAATGAGGAACCTGTTAGAAATAAGCGTTGAGGTCCGTTTGTATCGGAAACCGTTCTGGTTGGAAATTCTTGATTGATAACAAGCGACGATATAATGTCGAATATTTCGAAATTGGTTGGGATATTCAATTAGATCTCGAGCGAATAATTACTGTGATCGAACGCAGTATGCAGTTCTACCACGAGAACACTAATAATCCACACATTTATCACCGAATTCAGCAATTCGTAGTTAACCGAACTTCATACTCGCTTTGGAATAGTTTGAACTCTAAAACATAACATTGGAATAACTCGACTTTGGCCTCTATCGCTGGGGTATTTTCTCTCCCGCACAGTTGGCCGTTCGATTCAGACTTCTATAAACCGGAGGGAATGTCGTTTTAATGCAGTTTATATAAGTTTTGCCTGGATCTTCGAGGATGTTCAATCAATAATTATACAAACTGACAATGATTTCGAAACTACGTTAGATACCATTGCTCCAAACTCTCATATCGAAAGAACAGAATACAATGATTACGGCAAAACAAATACGACATCCTTTGAGAACGTTCCACGTAATGGAACAATTCGGGAAGTCTTTAGGACTAATGAAAAAGCGAGAACTGTCATTAAATTCTCCTCTTCGGCTAATTGTATAGGGTGCTACTAGTAACGTTGTCTTTTCAAGAATATCACATCGATTTTCAATTTTCTGTGTAGTCTTCACGAGAAACTCTTGGAGTTTCCACAAAAATCGGTTTGAAATTTGGTATCAAGTTGTGAAACAACGATTTCCATGTCTATATTTTATGATCTGAAATGATGAAAAACTTCAATATATTCGAAACTAATAGCTCTATTTGACCGCTCTACTTCTAGTTACCATGTATTCACTCAAAGTTGATTTGGGTTTTATAATTTTGGAATTTCGGATATTATTTCTCTGAAATATCGTAGCATCAATGGTGAACTGAAAAGGGGAATTCGACTATGGGTCCTGAGTTTTAAATTCAAGGGTGAACTCTTTTCATGTTGTTGAAACGGAACACAAAGATGCTAAATTCATCGAATTCCGCCTTTTCTGTCGAATTCTATTTGATCCATCAGAGGATTCGAGAAATTGGCATTTGAAAGGGATATCCCAATTTTGCATGCAAAGTTAATTTTCACATTTCTCAGTGTATAGATTTATGTTAATATATGTAGAATTTTGAGGGAATATACCGAAACAAATTCTGAAATTTTTATGTAGGTTTTGTAGGTTCTTATGAACTGGGGGAGATATTTCAACAGTTTTACATATCCATAACAATTCTTGCCCACAGGGGGGTATGTATACGCTTAACTCAACAATTGTAGGTGAAAATACTAATGGTGTAAGGCCAGAGTAATTCAAACTAACGTTATTACAAAGGGAGATACAGTGAACACAGGAAAGGATGTACAGGAATACATTTTGTTGCATACACTTGAAGAAGACACAATCAACAAAATACTCCACGTAACATTTAATAATTTTGTTTTTTTTTCATCAGTAATCATCAAAGTATATAATAATGTGTGATATGTTTTACCTGAAGGACTGATTTTTTCAATTTATTGTCGAACATTGTACAAGTTTGTCTGTCTTCCTTGTTATGAGAGTCGTCCCACTTTCATGTACAAGGTGGCAAGATTTCAATGGTTTAGTACTACAACTACTAAACTATAAGAGATAGAGAAAAAGTAAGAAACATACATGTCATGTTCTCTTTTTTCGAGAAACAAAAATTGCTGAAAACCCCAAGTTGCTACGGCGTCTTGTTTCCGAGCTACAGGACGATTTTATTAGTTCTCTTCGAAAGAAAATATTCACAACAAATCGTTGTCCATTCGAGGAAATACATAAATTGCATCTTTCAATGATGTGATATAAATAAGAACTTTAGAATCGCGATATGATACAACAATGATGAAACTGAATTGACAAGTGAAAATAAATAAGACATGAAATTCTATGATCGCCTCAGTTTTGAAGGAAGCGAATCAAAGCCTGCTTGGATTTTGTTGAACGAAAAGTGTTTTTTCGAAATTTTCGATATATAGTGAACTCGGAAGTACATCATGATATATATTTTTGAAATCGTCGAAGAAAGATCAATTTGGAAATATCATTTCCAACTATGGTTTCCATTCGAAAAAAAAATTCGTTATAGCTCCGAAATTTGAGCAGATACAAAAAATCCAATAGCACCGATGGAAAGCAGTTAAAAAAGTGCATCGAAGATGTGTTCATTTCGAGAGCGTAGATCCTATAATATGGAAATTATAGTCAATTATATAAATGGACCAAAACCAAAATCACCCTGTAGCTCGGAAACTAGACGCCGTAGCAACTTTGGGTTTTCGGCAATTTCTGTTTCTCGAAAAAAGAGAACATGCCATGTGTATTACTTCTTCTCTATCTCTTATAGTTTAAGAGATGTAGTACCAAATCGAAATCTGGCCACCCTGTACATATTCGCGTCAATCAGAGCTCCAAAAGCGAAAATTCTTGAATAGTTTCCGGAACGATAGCAGGATAACATTTCTGGTACACATGAGACGATTAAGTGAAACCTGTGCATTGTCTGTGATGGAATGCTCCCAAATCAGAAAGACCTTTTTAACGTAGTAATGGGATTCGCGTAAGCCTCCATCTGAACAAAACACTGTCGCGGAATGTTCCGGGCACACGTGACAGCATTTACTATGGAATTTTGCTCTTCCGGCTGAATTTTTCCGGCTCTTTGAATTCGCAGCTCTCGTGAGATAGAATGGCTCACCTCTGATGAAGTCTGGAAATATGAGTGGGAGAGCTGTTGTTATTAGATGAATTTGCATGACTTGCATACTCAAGTCTCGGTGCTCCACGGGAGCGATTAGAGAAGAGAAATAGTTCTCTATTTTCATATTCCTTCAGTTTTCTTAGGGATTGCTAGTGGTAGTTTCAACCAGAAAGTTATCGATCCTACACAGAAAATAATTGAACGGAATAAGCACTAATAATATCCACCAAATAAATATAAAAAAAAGTCTGATCAATTTTCCTGAAGAAATGGGAGAATGATGGAAAATATGAATACCAATATAAACTGCTCCACATGAGTTAGGGATATTGACTTAAATTGCAAAAAAATATAGTTGAAATAAGATTTTTGTGATGAAAATTCATATTAATATGATTACAAGTTGCAAATTAATTTGAGCCTGTAGGTGGTTAAGAAAAATCGAGTAAAATAACGAAATTTTATTCCCAGAGAATTCAAGCATTTCAAGACTATCAATAGAATGTATGGCCTCCACGGGCATCAATAGCAGCTTGACATCTTCTTTGCATACTACACACGAGGTTATTGAACATTTCTTGAGGAATTTGGTTCCATAAACGGGACAGAAGCTCTCTCAGATCATTTAAGGATTCTGGGGTAGGTTGATGATTATCTAATCTTCTTCGGACCATATCCCATGCATGTTCTATGCAATTCAAATCTGGTGAGTGCGGAGGTATTGGTAAATGTGGAATACCAAGCTCCTCGCGCGCATTCTCAACTATGGCTGCACGGTGCGGTCTAGCGTTATCGTCTAGAAATTGAAAAGTTTCACCAATAGCAGCGTGAAAATTTGGCACAACATTGGCAATGACATGCTCCCTAAAGTGTAAGGCGTTCAAATTCCCAGGACAAATGTGTAGATCTGTCTACCCCCTCGGAATGGATGGACTTCTTAGACATAGCGACGATTACGGATTATGCTTGGGATTGTCCATAACCTTATTCTTCGAGAATCTGAAAATCGTCCATATCTGGATTCATCAGTGAAAAGGACACTACGCCATTGATCGTTCCAATTGATATGTTGCCTTGCTCATTCCAGTCTTTGACGCTTATGGTCACGTGTTAATGGAACTCCTCTTAATGGACTTCTCTCAAACGTCGTTTGATGGAAACTTGGACCCCATCTGCTGCATTCCGTAGCATTCTACACGTAGATGTAGGGTTTCTTACGCCGAAACGGTGATGAAACGATCCTGAGCAGGTGTTATTTTTTGTCGCCCACCAAGCCTTGGCCTTTCCAACACGGAACCTGTCTCCCTGAACCTATTCCAAAGTCGAGATATCACACTTTGGCTGACTTGGAGCCTTTCCGCTACAACAACCTGAGTTAGGCCACCCTGTAGCATTCCGATAGCCCTATTAGCCTCAGCGTTTGTCAATTTACGTCTTGGCATTTTCAGAAAACTCGTTTCAAATCGAAGCCGTTGATAAACTGACTTCATTTAAAAAAAAAAGAACCTTCATGAAGCATATGCAGAGAACCAAACTTCAGAAAAAAAGGGACCAGATTGACGAAATGTCTCATACTGATTTTCATTGAGTTTTAAATGATTTGACAGCGATTTTCTCGAAGATTACATACTTTTGAAAACGATTGAATACGATATCCCCAACTGTTGTGGATCAGTATATTTTGCATTGACTTTTCCTCTTTCGATCCGCATATTTACATCACGTCCAGGATATCTGTAAAAAAAGTTTTATTGAGTTTTAAATCACCCTTTTTGATGGATTTTTTCGTGAATTAAAAAAAATACTTCAATCGCCTAGAGAGCGTTTAAAAAATTCCTGACCACTTCTGGGACCAATTTTTCGTCACAAAGTTACCATTTTAGTATGGTATAGAACAGTACTAAAGAAAGAGAAGTCTCAAATTGTACTCTCTTTGTTGTATCCAATACACTAACTCCATCCAAAGCTTTATTTATGGAGCTTCAGTTTCCTGCACGTACAAAATTTTTTCGATAATCTTCCTAAGCCTGAGGCCGAGCAAAGTCTTCCTAATTATAATGAAGGTGAAACACCCTTTTAATTGAACGTTTTTGAGGCTTAAAACTCTCTGATCCACCCTGATTAATGACTTGAAAGAGTTTCTCTTTCTGGTGATGCTTCATAATCGGAAATCTGAATTACATACATTACTATTTCGCGTTCGATTCATGTTTTGACAGTAAGTAAGATTGTATATTTCCTCGCGCGTTTTAACGCAATTTATTGCAAGTGTTGGAAAAATTGTAGAACTCGAGCTATGTAAACATGGTTATCGTTAAAAAAAGGGCTACGGTTCACTGCGACCTTAAGGGGACATGCTACACGTCCGAGCTAGCGAGATCTCTTTAAAAATTGGGCTTTTTATTTCCATGATATCTCAGTTCGTATGCGGTGTTGACCAACAATTTTTTTTTTAATTAAAGCTTAATCATTTCTCTAGAATGTGTATCACTCGCTTTTCCGTTTTTCTTCGTATATTTGGAAAAAAAACCTGGTGATCTGTAATTTCATCAAGATCTGGACAAACAATTTTATTTCCATGAAATCTCCGTCAATTTTCGGGATGAATGTATGAAATTTTCAGTATACATGCGGAATAATATTTTGCAGTATGTATATTGATCAGTTTTTCTGTTTATTGCCCCCTGAATTCAAGAGCTTTCTAAGGGAAGATTACCGTTTGCCTGTTTGGAAAGTGATAAAACATTCACAAGAGAATATTGTTGTGAGCTCCCTATCTAGTTAGAAGTCAAAAATAACTAGTTTACAACCCAAGAAAGCAATAGCCTATTTTGATTCAGACATCGGCGCATTCACCAATTTGCACTACAAGAGATTACTCAGTCAATATGGGGTATCCTTTTTCGAAACGCATCAGGCAGCCTAGTATAAGAAATAAACATCAGCACGCTGTTCCTGCGTTTTGTGTTGTTGACATTTCACGCATTCGAACTGGACAACTTTCCACAGCCTGATTCGGAAAAATGCCGATGTCCATTTTCATTTAGTGACAGCGAGTGCAAAACTCTGTCGAGGAAATGGATTAGCTAATAGCTCAAATGAACAAGACGAGTTAATTGGGAGATAGCTGTGTACCAGAAAGTATTCGGCATGAAAAGCATAACTCTGCTGGATAGTTCGTATAGGTTTGTAAATCTAGGCAATTGTAGTTTGTTCAGAAATTGGTGGAAAAATTTGAGATGTTGGGACAAGTTAGTGATGTAAAGAATGAAACCGGTTCACGTCGCTCAAGAACAGCCGAGAATTTTGCTGGTGTAGCCGAAAGTGTTGAAGAAACCCCAGCTTTGTCCATTCCTCGTCGTTCATTGGAATTTGGCCTTCCACAAACGTCTCACACCGTATTTTGCATAAAGGGGTCTCGAGGCTTATAAAGTTCAGTTAACACAAGAACTCAAGTCAGCCGATCATCAACAACGTCGTGTCTTTGCTGATTGGGTCCTTGAAATGCATGAAATGCCTATTTCCACCTCGGCTTTATTTGTATCATGAGTTAAGACGAAGCAGATAACGTAGAAATTGTAAATGCGAGGTGATTTGACCTGATCATAGCTCTTCATCTCAAGTCGACTTCAAAATGATAAATTAGATACATCGATGGTTTCCAGAAACCAGGTTTGGCACTTCGCACACTGAGATCCCTTTACTGCGATACATCATACTTTGGACTCAGGAATCCAGTAAGCCCAGAATGAAATTGAATATTCCTCCATCATCATAACTTATGACAGGCAATCATCGATTTTCTGAATTCCAAATTGCTTCTGAGTATAGTTTGTGATTCTATATGCTTGTCGGTAAAATTGAGTCCATTGTCTCATTCGAGAATGCATAAAACTTTTTATTGCTCGGATATCATAACAAGACACGTGAACGAAATAGAAACTATTATTCGCTTTTATTTAGATAATGGATTTTAATTATTGATGGGTTAATTTTGGAAAAGCTGTTCAATTTATTCTTTTGATCTTCCATATCGTTTGATTTCATCCATTTTTCTAATTTTTCAGAAATAGTGGAGAATGTTCGCAAGGGTTCTAGCAGCAATAATAATGGAGAACTCTTAAGGCCATCCTTGGAGAGCGCCCAGTGTGATGACGAAGTTGCACAGTTGATGAGAAAATGCTGGAACGAAGACCCTGGAGATCGACCAAACTTCACTAATATCAAGAATAGACTGAAAACAATGAACAAGTGAGTGAACATCTGCACGTGTTTCTTTCAGGGCCCTCTCGGATATTCCATTCAGTACGTTGCTACAGATTTATGCTCTTCACGCTTTCAGTGTCTGGGAATATCGTTCATTTTGAAAAATTTCAGGATCGAAAGATGAATTTAAAACACTTACGGTGGGTTTCACGAAGCGCAATCACCGGTGATCCGAGATCAACTGCTTGAATAACCCGACAGAAAAACTTCTAAACGAACAGAAGGACCTATGAAATTCTCCACCCCTCAAAATTCAGCCCACAGAAGACATTTAAATACCTTTTCTCACAACTTGGAATATTCCAGTATAAAAATGTAGTAGTACTACGAAATCTATGTCACAGTTAAACCATGAAAGAACTAACTACATTTATAAAGTTCTTGGGAATCTACAGAGTGTAACAACGAATAAATGAGGGCGTGTTGGGGAAAACGATCGGACACGTCGATTTGTAGTTTTAAATGCGCATATTTTTCAAGAAAATAATATTATATAGGGCGTTCCATGTGACCGTGGCCAATACCAACTTTCTTATTTCAAATGCAACCCCCTGTATATTATTTAATTTTTGGATTCTTCAGAGAATTCTAGACACAATTCATGCACAATGTCCTATACCTATCTTTAACTATTTCGGAAGTTTTAAGTGTTTTCAGATTTATTGCAAAAATCAACGTTTTAAATTAAAATTATTTTATTTCACAAATTCGGTACATTACACTTGAAACCTTATAAGTAATACTGATTATTTCTTGATTATTAAAAAAAAACATTAATGTCAATGTAGGAAATGTTCAAAATGCTCGTCGCGTACGTCTTGGCAACATGCTAATCTGGTGTAGAAAATTGTCTTCTAACGTTACTCAACATTTCAGGCGTGACTGATCTAATCGCAAGCGTGATTCGGTTTTTTAGGTCGTCTAAACTCTAAGTTTAAGGATTTCGTTTCGTATGCAATACTTTTGACATATCCCCACAAAAAGAAGTCTAATGGTGTCAGATCAGGAGATCGTGCTGGCCATTCTATCGATCCGCGCCTCCCTATCTACCGATTTGGAAAAATTTGGTTCAAGTACTGCCGGACATTGATTTGGTAATGGGTCCATCTTGCTGAAACTATATTATATTGACAGGAACTTGTGGATTTGCTGGATCAGGATATAAGTTTGTCAAAGTTGGTACGACATTATTTTGGAGCAGTTCTAAATATTTTTCTCCATTCAAGTTGCCGTCAATGAAAAAGGGACCTACGATATGATTTCCAACAACTTTTCGAACAGAATTATGTGGGCTTTCTTGAAACTCAAGCATAATATCCAATTTCGTATCATCACTTACTGCATTGGCAGCAATTTTTTTTATTTGTCTTACATGACCAAGCTCTCGAAACTGCTTTTCTATTTTGCTAATTGTTCCTTGGAATATAGGCGGCAAATTTGGAAATTTTTCGTGAAATAAGCGAGAAACTTCCATTTGTGTCCGTGTGTAATCTCCATAACCAATCATTTGAAGAATGGTTATTTTGTGCATTTCTGTTGAATGAACCATTTTTCTAATATTATTACGTACAGTTATCGAAATTCAAAAGACAATAGCACTTACACTGATCACTTATTGTCATGCAAACAGACAACGTGTAACCTAGGCTATGAGAATAAACAAATCTGTTTTTGTTTTTTTTTTAATTTCTTTTCAGTAATGGTTTTTGCTTACTATCTTCATGTCAAGAGGTAAATGGGAAATAAGTATTGAGTGTAATGTATCGAATTTGTGAAATAAAACAATTTTCATTTAAAATGTTAATTTTTTAAAAAAATCTGAAAACACTTAATATTTCCGGAAAAGTTGAAGATAGGTATAGGACATTGTGCATGAATTATGTCTAGAATTTTCTGAAGAATCCAAAAAATAAATAATATACAGGGGGTTGCATTTGAAATAAGAAAGACGGTATTGGCCACGGTCGAATGGAACACCCTATATAATTTGATTTTCTTGAAAAATATGCGCATTTAAAATTACAAATCGACGTGTCCGAGCGTTTTTCCTAACACCCCCTCATTTATTCCATTTGGCTGTTACACTCTGTATATGAATGAACGTATTTCTAAACTGGGATGCAGCTTAGATTCAGTCTGTTATCTTTGTATGTAATGACAAGATATCTGTATGAATTCTCCATGAAAACTATCTGCCATTGAGAGTGACGTCTCTGAGAATTATTTTGACATTTGACAATTTTTTCACGTGTGCCAACCTGCGTCAGTTTGAAGTACAAAAACTTGACTAACCTAAATCTCGCCCAAGCGGGATACTTTACAAAAGTGAATGGAGTAAAGTTAGAGGGATAATTGAACCTACCAGTAATTCTTGTTGGAATTCTGTTTAAAATGGAAGTTTCTCGCCAAAATGTAGGTCGGGTGTTATTGCCATTTGGCCAAGTGCATTGGTATCGACCTGAAATTTGATGGGGCCTGAAACTGCATGTGGAACATCAATTTTCAATCAATCCCAGTGGGCAAAGAGGTCAATTCCCTTTAATTTCATGCAGTACATGAAACAGATAGGAGAGCTTACTCTGCCTTTTCTATGAGTCGTAACAATGTGAATGGGCCTTTTGGGAATCACGGTGGGATAAATCGAAAACAAAGTTGTCTGACTTGTTTTTATCGAGGTGTCAGACTTGCAGTTACATACTTTCGAACAATTATAAATTTTGTTCGATATTTTTCTGTACATGATCAAAGGGAGACAGGATATCTGAATATAATGATAATGATAAAGTAAAACTGCATCGTTCGGAAAGATTCATTAAGTCTTGCTGAAAAAAATCAATATTTGGTGTCTCAACTTTTATCACTTTTGTTGAGATAATTACAATTCTTTGCAATTCGTGTCACCCTTGACCTAGTCGATACACTTCCTGGAGAATAGGAAAGGAAATATATATTCCATCGATAAATTCATTGGGCCCTTTCCTTCAAAAAACAAGTTTCGTAAGAAGTTGAGGAACCCTAAGAATACCCAGTTTGGACAGAAATCGCAGTGTGTTCCTGATTGTGAGCAAACTTTGTTGAAAAACATCTGCCTTCTGCGAATAAAGGAAATCACACGGACCATATACCTTCATTAAGGGGTCATTGTATGTTGCCAGCAGATTTTCGACAGGCAGATCTAGAAAATAATGGAGATAAACTAGACAACCTCTAAAATCCTGTAGACGGGAATGTTCAGAGAGACTGTTCGAGACGGGAATTTTTCAGTATTTCCATTGAGATTATCAAACGTACTGATGTAGAAACAGATTCGAGTTCCCACGGAACAAAAATTCATCCAAGATTGATTTCAATGAGTGCATTTTCCCATAGTTGCCTCATTTAAAAATTCGAGTTAGACTTCAGGCTTTATACAGTTTGTATATTTATGAAAAAACCCGACATGTTTTCTTTGATTTTTGTGTCGTGAAAATGAGGAGCTAGTCTAGAGCAGCTCTACAGCGGATTGCTCTTGTCTAACCGTTCCCTTGTTTTCATTTGTTTCTCCCCTTCTGAGGGTATTTCACGCATAACAAATGGCCTTCATAAGATGAACATCTATCTTTCCCAGCTTTAAAGTTACCCTGTGGGGTACAATCCTCCAAAGAGATTTGTACCACTATTTTATGTTTAATGTTTATTTCATCTCAAGGGTCTTTTAATACTTGGCTCTTCTATATTCTTTCCAAACATATGGAAAGCTTGGGGAAATAAGAAACGGTTATTCTAAAAAATTAGAGCAATATGATAATGATTATTGGAAATATTCTTTTATCGTATCCTGATTTCTTAAGAAGGAACCAATTACAGATTCGTAATCAGTTACTTTGGTGGCAATCTGAGAACATGATATTTCGGCAAAATGTCCATATTTCGGAAAATTACGCGTATTTTTGAAAAAAAAGTCTCTCGGATCACCACCAAAGTTGCTGGATTCACTAATTCGAGGTCGTAGATTAAGAATATGCAATCAGATGTAGTTTTCAAGTAATGACCATGAAAAAATCCAAAAATTTCGGAAACTTTCCACAAAAAGTTCAAAATTACCTGAAGTATCAAACCTAGGAAGAAACCAATTACAGATTCGTAATCTACGACCTCGAATTAGTAAATACAGTAACTTTGGTGGCTATCTGAGAAAATGATATTTCGGCTAAATCTCCATATTTCGGGAAATTACGGGTATTTTCAGGAAAAAAAATATCTCAGATCACCCCCAAAGTTGCTGGATTTACTAATTCGAGGTCGTAGATTAAGAATATGCATTCAGATATTTTTTATATAATATAGTTCACGAGTGATGAACATGAAGAAATCCAAAAAATTGCGGAAACTTTCCACAAAAAGTTCAAAATTACCTGAAGTATCAAACCATGGAAGGAACCAATTACAGATTCGTAATCTACGACCTCGAATTAGTAAATACAGTAACTTTGGTGGCTATCGGAGAACATGATATTTCGGCTAAATCTCCATATTTCGGGAAATTACGGACATTTTCAGAAAAAAAAATTCTCGGATCACCACCACAGTTGCTGGATTTACTAATTCGAGGTCGTAGATTAAGAATATGCCATCAGATATTTTTTTATGAAATACAGTTTACGAGAAATGACCATCAAAAAATAAAAAAATGTTCGAGTTTTACGAACCGTGTCTGCCAAATTTTCACCATTTTTAAGGCGAATTTTAATAATTTTAATGCGTTGTTCAAGCGTGTGTTGTCTCAGTTTTATTAATGACGTAGTTTTAACTCGTCAAATGTCAAAAAATGACAGCTTCAAAAGCGGGCCATTCAAAATACCACCTCTTATTGGAAACCCTTTCGATATTCATCAGACCTTCAGGTTTGAGATCTTGGTGTACGTTTTTGGTGGTCTTTTTTTTCAGGGATTGTGATGGCAACTTCGTGAACAATCTTCTACAACGCATGGAACAATACGCCAATAATTTGGAGGTTCTCGTCGAAGAACGTACTGTAGACTATATAGAGGAGAAGCGCAGATGCGAGGAAGTACTGTATCAGTTGCTGCCGAAGAGTGTGGCTCAACAGCTGATCACAGGACACGAAGTGCAAGCAGAAAATTTCGACAGTGTCACCATCTACTTCAGTGACATCGTCGGCTTCACCACTTTAGCCGCACAAAGTACTCCTTTCGAACTGGTGGAGTTCCTCAATGATCTTTACACATGCTTCGACTCCATCATCGAGAATTTCGACGTGTATAAGGTACGTGGAATATACTGCTCCACAAGAGTTAGGGATATCGTATTCAATCGTTTTTAAAAGTATGTAATCTTCGAGAAAATCGCTGTGAAATCATTTAAAACTCAATAACAACTTGAATCGATCCAAAAAAATCAGTATGTGACATTTCGTCAATCTGGTCGCCTTTTTTCTGAGGTTTGGTTCTTTGCATATGCTTCATGAATGTTCTTATTTTAAAATGAAATCAGTTGATCAACGGCTTCGATTTGAAACGAGTTTTCTGAAAATGCCAAGACGTAAATTAACAAACGCTGAGGCTAATAGGGCTATCAGAATGCTACAGGGTGGCCTAACTCAGGTTGTTGTAGCGGAAAGGCTCCAAGTCAGCCAAAGTGTGATATCTCGACTTTGGAATAGATTCAGGGAGACAGGTTCCATGTTGGATAGACCAAGGCTTGGTGGGCGACGAAAAACAACACCTGCTCAGGATCGTTTCATCACCGTTTCGGCGAGAAGAAACCCTACATCTACGTGTAGAATGCTACGGAATACTCTTCGAAATGCAGATGGGGTCCAAGTTTCCATCGAAAACATCAGACGACGTTTGAGAGAGGTGAATCTAGATTCTAAACGTCCATCAGGAGGAGTTCCATTAACACGTGACCATAAGCGTCAAAGACTGGAATGGGCAAGGCAACATATCAATTGATCAGTGGCGTAGTGTCCTTTTCACTGATGAATCCAGATTCTCGAAAAATAAGGGTATGGACAATCCCACGCATACCCCGTAATCGTCGCTATGTCCAAGAAGTCCATCCATTCCGAGGGGGTAGTGTTATGGTATGGGCCGGTATATGTTTCAACGGGCGCACAGATCTGCACATTTATCCTGGGAATATGACCGCCTTACACTATAGGGAACATGTCATTGACAATATTGTGCCAAATTTTCACGCTGCTATTGGTGAAACTTTTCAATTTCTAGACGATAACGCTAGACCGCACCGTGCAGCCATAGTTAATAATGCGCGCGAGGAGCTTGGTATTCCACATTTACCAATACCTCCGCACTCACCAGATTTGAATTGCATAGAACATGCATGGGATAGGCTCCAAAGAAGATAAGATAATCATCAACCTACCCCAGAATCCTTAAATGATCTGAGAGAGCTTCTGCCCCGTTTACGGAACCAAATTCCTCAAGAAATGTTCAACAACCTCGTGTGCTGTATGCAGAGATGTCAAGCTGTTATTGATGCCCGTGGAGGCCATACATGCTATTGATAGTCTTAAAATGCATGAATTCTCTGGGAATAAAATTTCGTTATTTTACTCGATTTTTATTAACCATCTTGTATACGCTGCAGACTTACAGGCTAAAATTAATTTACAACTTGAAATCATATAAATCTGAATTTTCATCACAAAAATCTTATTTTAACTATATTTTTTTGCAATTTAAGTCAATATCCCTAACTCATGTGGAGCAGTTTATTTACTGTTTCCCAGGCCCGGATCTACGATTTTTTCTGACCGGGGCAAAAATTCATGATGGCGCCCCCCAAACAAAAAAAATGATACAAATGAATGATAAAAATAGAAACTAATAATAAGGAAAATATCACAAGGAAAGAAATTAGTTTTTTTTCTTCACAGCTTCACGCGGCGTGATTTTCTTTTCGCGAACGCATCTATATCAGCTCCTCGAAATCTGTTTCGGAAGCAGTTTTGTTTTCCATAGCTAAGATCAGTAAGATCGAGAAACCATGAAGGGCATGAAGACGTTCCTGACTCATTGAGGAACGCAAATAATTTTTTATTATTTTCAATTTGCTGAAACTGCGTTCACATCTTGTAGACATGGTAGGTAATGTGCAGTATATTCTTAAAGCAATACTAACATTAGGGAAAGCTTCTTGCAGATCTTGCCTGTCAAGAATTTGTAGCAGGTCTAATGAAGTCGATCTTTCACTAATTTCAGGAACGCTGCTCTTTGAAAACCGCTAGTTCCTAACAAAAACCAACTGCATTCAAGTCACTTTAATATTTTTGCGCTAAAAGGGTCCCATTTTCCTCCAGATCCTCTTTTTGCATGTTAAAAAAGCATGGCCATTGAGGCCACGTTGACCCAATTGATCTCTCGCAGAATATTATTCCAAATTGTTAGGTTCGGGATGAATCTAAAATCCATCACAGCATGAAGAAAATGACCAGCTTCATACTTGGATTCTGCGACTTGTGAGGATTCTTTAATTTCTTCACAACTCACGGTAAATTATTGAGCAAGGCATTAACAGCTTGATATTTAGCCCATTTTGTTTGGATACTTCCCTTCAAATTTGTTTTCGTGCACTTTTTCATAATTGTCCATCGTGTGGTTGAACTAACAGTCGTAGGATTGCCCACGACATTTTCTGAAATCTAAATCATCAGCTTGCATTTTATCTAGAATTCGCTATGAATTTATTCACCAGTTTTTCCGTCAACTTCTAAGAAGTCAATAAAACTTTCCTTTATCTCATATCCAGACTCCGTTAACTCTTTAAATATCGTATAACCTGGTTCATTTGTTCTATGTGAGATACATCTGGGGTGCAGTCGAACATAATAGTGAAATAGTTTGGTCTCCTTGATCTCATTAATAATGTTATTACGAACTCTGGTGGCCGTTAAATCCATAATTTCATTTTGTATAGTTTTGGACAGATAGGATGTTTGTCCTTTTATTCAGTGGTTAAGATGGCACTCAGAGTCGGGTCATATTTAATAATACTTAATACTTTTTCCGAGAAAATAAAAATAAGAAAAATTTAACCCCTGATTGTTTTTGGCGCCCCCTTAAGCTGGCGCCCAGGGCAAGCGCCCCGCTTGCCCCCCCTAGATCCGGGCCTGCTGTTTCCTATACTTCATTCGCTTGACATTCTGACACATTTCACCGTGTATATTTTGAGAATGTTAGGTTATAGTCATTTTTGAACAAGGAATGGCCCTTTGAAATCTTTCGCATCAATTCAGAAACAGCTCTTTCCGTTATGATCAAGATTGTCACTTGCTAAATGGAAAATGCATTCGATCTCACGACCCTTCAGCCCTATTTCTCCGGCTATTGAGCCGTCAACGACGCCGAAATGTCAATACTGATTCCAATTTCCTTCCTCTATAAAAACTGTTCGTTCGCGGTCACTTTCCAGGTGGAAACAATCGGGGATGCCTACATGGTCGTTTCGGGCTTGCCGGAGCGCAACGGGAACAATCATGCCCGTGAAATAGCAAGGATGTCCCTCCGAATGCTGGAAGAGGTCCGCAGATTCAAGATAAAGCATCGCCCCAACGACCAGCTGAGGCTTAGGATCGGTCTACACTCTGGACCTTGTGCGGCAGGGGTGGTGGGTCTCAAGATGCCGAGATACTGTCTTTTCGGGGACACCGTGTGCACCGCCTCCAGGATGGAATCTACGGGGGAGCCCTCGAAAATCCACGTCAGCCACGTGACCAAAGCGATCCTGGATTATTTCGGCACCTTTGATCTTGTGTGCAGGGGCAAAGTTGAAATGAAGGTAAGTCACTATTTCTTGTAATCTATATATATATAAAAGAAAAATGTTGGTTACACCATTTATAACTCGAGATCGGGTGGACTGTTTGTTATGAAACTTCATATATGGATTCGTCTACGGTCTGGTTATTATAAAATACAATAAAACTTTGAAAAAATCGATGAAAATTTTACTTATACAGGAATTGCTTTTCCTCCTTTTGAGTAAGGCCACTAGGTGTCGCTACAGTTACAGTGACGCTACCGCTTATTCGTTGGTACTTCAATTGATATTCTCCGCGTTAGATGGCGATATAAACAAACATTGTGTACATTGACTATATTCCCTCTATAGTCACTGTGATAGTGTGTAATTTGAATTGCCTACAACTCTGCGCTGTTGGGCAAAACCAAAATGTCTTAGCGTAGGAGTACAGATGTCTAAAATGATTAGATTTCGTTGAGACATGAGAAAAGTTTCGTTCTTACCACTTCAGATGGCGCTATTCACACATTATGACTGATGATTATTAGTCATTTTTTTAGTTTTATTTATTCCAAATAACGTAATCGTGAAGGTACTATATTTGACATTATCACAATTAAATGACGATGATTTGTTGAGGCTTTCGCGGCCATCGTTTGATGTCATCTGTTCTTTTTTCGAGCATTTCGGTCGTCATGGTTTGAAATGGTCGAAAAAAGAACATATGACATCAATTACCGTGTAATTTAGATAGGGCCTATAGTACCATGAAAGGCTATTAACAGATCAAAAAGCGGTTGAATATCACAGTGAATTTTTATCGAAATTTCAAGTAAATCGGATTCTGGCGATCAGTTTCAATCGTGAATTGTCCGTTCTCATCTTTCCTCATAGTTCTTGAAACGTTTTTGAATTTCTGTTTGGGTAATAAATATATTTGCGGAAATAACTGAATCCAAAATTGCAATTATTAGTGATTGACATATTATGACATATTATTTTTGTGTATCTGTTCTGTGTGATAGCTCATATCCATGGAAACATTTGACAGTTCAAAAATCAGAGTGGATTTGTGAAATCCACCGTAAGTATCATTAGGGCGGAACAAAGTTCGCCGGGCCAGCTAGTTATTCCTACAGCGGAAATATTTTTGATGATAAATCGAGATAAAATTCACTCATTTCAAATGTCATCAAGTATCGGATGTTTTTTTGGAGTGATAGAATTTTTTATAGGGATAACTGTGATTTGACAGAAGGTAGAAGCCATGTTGTTTCGCCATTTCTGTTCAGAAGACATTGACAAATTATCATGGAAAGACTCACGCCGCTACAACGTTTACAAATTGTTGTAATTTATTTTCAAAATCAGTGTTCTATTCTCCGTGAAATTTATGGTTTACATAATTGTCCATCAGAGCAGCATATTCTTCGAACTATCGATAGATTTCGGACAACATTTTCTCTCCTCGATACAACAACAACAACAAGACAAAAAACTGTACGTAGAGAAGAAAATATCGCTGATGTAAGTGATGTTGTTGATGAATATCCAGATTTGTCTATTCGTCGAAGTTCACAACAAGTTGGACTCTTCATTCACCACATGGAAAATTTTGCGTAAAGATCTTGGTCTACACTCTCACGATATCCAACTGGTTCAAGATCTAAAGCCATTTGACCATAATAACCGTCGTTTTTTTGCTGATCGGGCTCTAGAACAGCTTGAAGTTGATCCACTCTTTCATCGTAAAATTGTGTTCAGTGATGAAGCTCATTTCTGGTTGAACGGCTACGTGAGCAAGCAAAATTGCCGTATATGGAGTGAAAACAATACTCAAAAAGTTCTACTGGTTCCATTGCATCCTGAAAGAGCACTGTATGGTGTGCTTTACACGCTGGAGGCATCATCGGTCCCGATTTCTTTAAAAACGATGCTGGAGCTAATGTAACAGTGAATGGTGCTCGTTACAGACCGATGATCAATGCTTATTTGATTTAAATTTTGATGGTATCGACCCAAAAGTTTTTTGGTTCCAACAAGATGATGCTACACCTCATGCTGCTACCGTAACATTTTATTCATTGAATAGATTTGGCGATTATTTCGAGAAATGGTCCAATTGATTATGCGACATAATTCCAATGGATTATTTTCTTTGGGGTTATAACAAGTCATTAGTTTATGCTGATAAACCAGAAACAATAGACGCTTTGAAAGTTCTGAATTACTCGAAAAAGTGGTCCAAAATTGGTCTGGTTGAATGCGGTTCCTCACAGCTAGAGGTGGTGATATGCTGGAAATTATTTTCAAAACATAAATGTCATAAAATTATCTTCTAAATAAAAAATTTGACCCCGATCGTAATTAAAATGTGTCTTATTTCAATTCAAGTTCTGTCACTCTAAAAAAACACCTGATACCTTCAGAGATGTAGGTTATGGTTATGATTTAGGTTAGGTTAGGTAAGGTAGGTTAGGTTAGGATGGATTGGACTAGTAGAGCGCGTAGATCTACCTATTGAGTAGTTTTATTATCGGTAGATCTCTGCAAATCTGGTGATTTTATAGGCGAAATGTCAAGGTTTGATAAATTCTCCTGAAGGAATGGAAAAATTATGGAAAATATGAATACCAAGCTATTTTGCATTGGCCTTTTCTCTTTCGATACGTGTTTTTACATCACGGCCAGGATATCTGTGAAAAAAGTTTTATCAAGTTTAAAATTGTCCTTTTTCCGGATTTTTTCAGGGTTTTCGTAATTTTTTTTTAAATAATTCTACATCGCCTAGGGAATCGAAATTTCACCCACGTGTGAATCGATTTCAAGATTCTTCTGGACCCACTTTTTCGTCAAATTCTCGCGGGTCGGCCCACAGAGTTACCATTTGAGTTACCATAGAATTAGGTTAGGTTAGCTTAGCTCTGCTTAGTTTAGCTTAGCTTAGCTTAGGTTAGGTTAGCTTGGGTTAGGTTTGCTTAGGTTAGGTTAGCTCAGCTTAGGTGCAGAATTGTAGGTTATGGTTGAAGGTTAATTATTGAAACTTTCGTCCAAATAGTCTAAAGAGCTTCAGGTCTGAAAAAAAATATTTTGATCACCTCTTATACGGAAAATCACGCTTTTCATGAAATATTTTCGTGAAAAATCCCAATGAAACACCTATCAAGGTTTGTAAACCTATCTAAATAACACCTGTCAATTATTTAGGAGAGTTATTACACATCATTTACTGCAAACAGAAATTCCTTCCATCAGTGAGTTGTCATTGCTTATTCCAAGTGAGAAAATCGATGGCGAGAAGCAAATTAAAAAATCGATATGTCTGTTTCCTGTATTATTAATGAGCAAAGCTTCCAACCTACTCGGTGCACTTCTGTTGTGTTCTCATTATATTCACTTAGAGTAATTAGAAAGTTGGGTCTTGATAAATCGATCGAATAGGTGCACAAGTTACCTTGAATTTCGTTAATCTTGGCCCTAGGGTATCCAGAATGACATTTCTCTAGCACTTCAACTTATACTTCTACAATGCCATTCTCATAAACCAAATATAAAGAGACGAAAAAAATTGCGATTGATAACTTATTCAGATCTATCTTCGTATAATGAAAATGTTGTTGAGCTTTGTGTTGACTTGACAAGCTCATCTTCCCACTTCTTTCTGTCCCACCGACTCATTCATCATTATTCGAAAACTTCCGAGATGCAAATTCAGATGCGCACATTTCCATTCCCTCGGAGATTGAAATATTAATTTTATCGAAATAATCAGTTTCCAAATGAACAACTTCTCGGTGGAAAGGTGGGATGTCTTCAGAGGTTGAAGTTTGTTTGCGGCACAAACGCGCTTTGAAACTTCTATCGATTTGTCCGAATTTTCTGGTTGGGAAGTGGAGCTTGATCGGAGTAATTTACCACGGTATTTCCTGGGAGGTAATATGCAGGTTGGGAGATAGGAAGTTTCGCGTATATCAACAGGGAATGCGTTTAAACGTTCCGTGTGAGAGAAGATTCCCCAGGTGGAAATTCAGAGGATGGTAGGTATATTACGCCTACGGGAATTTTGTCGCCTATTTTGTAATTTATGCGAAAAGAGTCCTCAGACTTAGAACACTCTCCAGAGCTACAAAATCTATCTTCATTGATTCCCATCGAAAGATTCAATGAAATCTTATCTGTAGTAATTTATCACCATACAGATTGTTCCTAAATAAGTATGTCACTTGTAGATATCTCCTAAAAAATTACTTTTCTTTTTCTTTTCATTTTCTTCTTTCGAGTTTTCAAAAATTCATTTTATTTTCAGTTTTTTGAAAATATCTCTGAAACTGTTCGAATAACAGAATTGAGTGACCATCAAAAAATCCAAAATTTTGGACTGTCACATACCATAAAATTCAAACTGATCTATGGAGATGAATGAAAGTTATATAATTCCTTTCATAACCAATGCACTTAACAGGGTTGAAGGTCAGGTTGTTGGAATAAAAACCACTTCTCAGACCATTGCCGACATGTTTCGATTTTATTCTGAAATCTTCTTCAGGGCTCTAAAATGAATTACAAGATTATTCAATTAATAACACTTATAAATAAAATGTGTTGGAACATGCAATGAGACAATACATCAGTACAACAATTGAATAAAAATCACATTAATATCTGCATATTACAATGAATAGATAAATTCCAAATTGAAAACACGAAAATTGATAAAAACATTGAACATAATTCAGCTCAGTATACAGGTACTTGTTTTAACAATAACAAGAGGGGATGTATTTCATATCTTTCATGATTTTGACTATAAAACCACAAAAAGGACTGTAAGTAACTGTTCCCCTCTTGTTATTGTTAAAACAAGTACCTGTATACTGAGCTGAATTATGTTCAATGTTTTTATCAATTTTCGTGTTTTCAATTTGGAATTTATCTATTCATTGTAATATGCAGATATTAATGTGATTTTTATTCAATTGTTGTACTGATGTATTGTCTCATTGCATGTTCCAACACATTTTATTTATAAGTGTTATTAATTGAAAAATCTTGTAATTCATTTTAGAGCCCTGAAGAAGATTCTAGAATAAAATCGAAACATGTCGGCAAGGGTCTGAGAAGTGGTTTTTATTCCAACAACCTGACCTTCAACCCTGTTAAGTGCATTGGTTATCAATAACAAAGGTCTCAAACCAAAAACTCATTCTGATAATTCCTTTCATAAAGGAACGCTCTATAATTAATAGAACACAGCATTCGTCCAGTGAAATTTTTCGGGCAGAGACAGCCCTACAAATATGATTAAATTTTCGGAAATTTTTCCAAAAAAGTTGAAAATTTCCTGAAGTATCAAACCTAGGAAGGAACCAATTACATATTCGTAATCTAGGACCTCGAATCAGTGAATACACATTGTTCCAAAGGAACTTTTCGAATTAGAATTGAAATATTATAACTTCACTTTCCACAAAATTTTGTGGAAATACCCTTTAGAATTTTTCGACAAAGTCAACTTGAAAAATGTACAACATGATTTCAAATTGTAGTTCCTGAAAATTTCATCCTTCTAACGTAAAAGAGTCACATTGAAATTCGATGGGGATTCCAAAAATGTCATAATTTATTGAGCATGCCATTCAAAAAATACTACTACTACTAGCTACTTCCGGTTTACCCGGGAGTGACATAAACATGAAAATAAAATAGGTTTTTTCTGCTTTCCTGAAAACATACTGAAAATGAATTTCATGAAAATATCCCAAGTAGTTCCACTAAATTGTGGTTATCATAATTTTTTTCAACCGGCGCATTCACCAATTTGCAAAACCTGAGTTCAATGTAATTCAATTTAATTTCGAAGCACTGAAAGGAGTCCTAGGATATTCTGAATGTCTGATTATAGGTTCAGGTATTCCTAGAGTCTGAAATTATTGATCCATCCCCACATACGAGATTTTTGGAGGGTAGAGTCCTGATCCTCAAACGTACGATAAATTTCCTTCGGGGCCGGTCCTGTGCGGAAGTTTCATCGAACCCAGCGTTATTGATGTTCGACTTTCCTCTTCGACCTCAGATTTCGTTGATATTTCAACGGGTTCCGTCCAACAATTCTGTGTAGCCGAAAATCAGGTCTGTTCTTGTTGATCTACGACGAGGACTTTGGAGTTTGTTGGTATGCGTTGATAAAAGGACCAATTTGGGTATGTCCACCCGTGAAGCGGCGGCTGTAATCAGGAATGTCTTGGGTGGAATGAATTAGCACCCAGTTGAATAGTAATTGAGGTGATTGAGGAACTTCAACGCCAAAACTGTGGCTGTTCTTCCTTACCATAAACACACATCGTCAAAAGTCTCATAGCTGCCCTTTTCCTGGAAACCGGCAGCGTTACCCACAGACCGGTGCCTGGTCGACCCAGAGTAACATCTGCAAGAAAAGACCTTTATATCGGAAATTTTACTCGAAGGAATCGTACGGTATCAGTAACAGACCTTCGAAGTAATTTTTTAGGACCTATAGACGGTTGCATTTCTCGAATTTGAAGGCAAGAGGACCTTTAAGAGTATCTCGACTAACATCTGGACATACAGCTACCCGTCGGCAAAGGGCAGAA
Organism: Adalia decempunctata; assembly: GCA_951802165.1. Classification (NCBI taxonomy): domain Eukaryota; kingdom Metazoa; phylum Arthropoda; class Insecta; order Coleoptera; family Coccinellidae; genus Adalia; species Adalia decempunctata. The sequence continues at coordinate 6,498,938 of OX637704.1, read as the reverse complement.
CACCACCAAGACTGGCTTTCACCACGAGTTACGATTCGGTTTACAAAGTGATATTCGACGCGAAAGGGTTTGGAGAGGTCCAGGCAGACTAGAGCGGGAAGTTGTGCCCTTCCAAGGCGGATCAATAATGAGCTGGGAAGTATAATGTTCGGTCGCCGTAACCCTCATTTTATCGTTGATCGAATCATTTGTTTTTTTTCAATTTATACGAACAAATGTACTGCCCTATAAATATTCATTTTTTATCATCTCGTGATTCTGAAAATGAATGTGGTACGAACAGTTTTCAGAGCAGAATCCACAAGATAAAACCTATTTCTACCCAAAACTCAAGAAAATGTCACAAGCGTTGACTCCCATGTCAGTTATGTCGTTATTAAATATTAACCAGCACTTCATCCGGGTATTTTAATCTCCTTATACATTCCATGGCAGTTAAGCAAGGAACATTTATCCCACATGAAGATTATTGAGTATGTCGTAAGGATACAATCTATTTCGTCCGTTTACTGGGAATTAAGCATGAAGGAATATTATTGCCACTTGTCAGTCTTTAGTGTCGTGTTTGCTAACATGTCATTATGCATACATCCCTTCTCAGTTAGTGTACGTGATTCCAGGTTCGAACAGAGCATTCGATGCCATTAGTTTGAACGTCTGCAAATCTATTTCGACATTTCGTGCCTCACAATTCGCCATGATGGATTGTCCCAGAATTTCACGGATCCATATATGCATCCGGCCCAAAGGACCAAGGGAACGAAATTGTACAAAAGTTTTGGATTTTTGCATGATTTTATGGTTGAATGACTCTCTTTTTGGAATTTTGGAGTTCAAATATTCTGGATGTGTACTGTTCTGAAAGGTTTATGTCTATGTTCTGTATCTTCACAAACGTGTCCTCGAAATTGGAAACATATGCATTTCATTCAATTATGGGATCTTTATTGATACGAAATGTCGAAACTGATTAGTTGCTATCGGTTCCAATATGGACCAAGATTTATTCAAAATGTTATATTCCACAAACGGAATCAATTTTAGGAGCACAATTGATAAGAATATGAAATTGAGCCGTTTTCATATCAATTACGAAAATTTTTTCGAAGTGAAGTTGTTTGGATTCGAAGCAATTTATTATTCTTTTTCGAAACCGAAAAAAGAAGTGATATTGATCGATTTTGAGGACGAATTCATTCAGGAAATAATTATTGGTGCATTATTCAAAGGGTGGATCTAAAATCGACCTCTGAACTTTCCAGCTGTCGAAAAAAAAAGGAGAATTACCGGCAAGTTTACTGCTCCACAAGAGTTAGGGATATCGTATTCAATCGTTTTTAAAAGTATGTAATCTTCGAGAAAATCGCTGAAAAATCATTTAAAACTCAATAACAACTCGAATCGATCCAATAAAAATCACTATGAGACATTTCGTCAATCTGGTCGCTATTTTTCTGAAGTTTGGTTCTTTGCATATGCTTCATGAATGTTCTTATTTTGAAATGTCAGTTTATTAACGGCTTCGATTTGAAACGAGTTTTCTGCAAATGCCAAGACGTTAATTAACAAACGCTGAGGCTAATAGGGCTATTGGAATGCTACATGGTGGCCTAACTCAGGTTGTTGTAGCGGAAAGGCTCCAAGTCAGCCAAAGTGTGATATCTCGACTCTGGAATAGGTTCAGAGAGACAGGTTCCGTGTTGGAAAGACCAAGGCTTGGTGGGCGATGGAAAACAACACCTGCTCAGGATCGTTTCATCACCGTTTCGGTGAGGAGAAACCCTACATCTACGTGTAGAATGCTACGGAATACTCTCAAAATGAAGATGGGGTCCAAGTTTCCTTCAAAACCATCAGACGACGTTTGAGAGAGGTGAATCTAGGTTCTAGACGTCCATTAAGAGGAGTTCCATTAACACGTGACCATAAGCGTCAAAGACTGGAGTGGGCAAGGCAACATATCAATTGGAACGATTAATGGCGTAGTGTCCTTTTCACTGATGAATCCAGATATGGACGATTTTCAGATTCTCGAAGAATAAGGGTATGGACAATCCCACGCATAATCCGTAATCGTCGCTATGTCCAAGAAGTCCATCCATTCCGAGGGGGTAGTGTTATGGTATGGGCCGGGATATATTTCAACAGGCGCACAGATCTACACATTTGTCCTGGGAATATGACCGCCTTACACTATAGGGAGCATGTCATTGACAATGTTGTGCCAAATTTTCACGCTGCTATTGGTGAAACTTTTCAATTTCTAGACGATAACGCTAGACCGCACCGTGCAGCCATGGTTGAGAATGCGCGCGAGGAGCTTGGTATTCCACATTTACCAATACCTCCGCACTCACCAGATTTGAATTGCATAGAACATGCATGGAATATGCTCCAAAGAAGATTAAATAATCATCAACCTACCCCAGAATCCTTAAATGATCTGATAGAGCTTCGGTCCTGTTTATTAAACCAAATTCCTCAAGAAATGTTCAACAACTTCGTGTGTAGTATGCAAAGAAGATGCCAAGCTGTTATTGATGCCCGTGGAGGCCATACATTGTATTGATAGTCTTAAAATGCTTGAATTCTCTGGGAATAAAATTTCGTTATTTTACTTGATTTTTCTTAACCACCCTGTATACGCTGGAGACCTACAGGCTAAAATTAATTTGCAACTTGAAATCATATGAATATGAATTTTCATCACAAAAAACTATATTTTTTTTTGCAATTCAAGTCAATATCCCAAACTCATGTGGAGCAGTTTATTTTCGATACCAAAAGGTCATTTTACGTGTTTTCCTTCTGCTTTTCGAAGGTTCATTTTTGAAAATAACGAATAAACCAGATATTTATCCTGACTCAACTCATGAACGTTCTAACGGGATTAAATTTCCTCCAGCTTTCTTTCTAGCCTCTCCCGTTTGTTGCGAAGCCCTCAAGCCAGAATATCCCTTTATCGCATCCTGAATTGCCGAATTCGGGATGAGAACAATAACGAATAGCTAACGCGATTCAATCTACCCTTTCAAGACCCTCAACAATCCGAACTGAATTTCCTTCCGAGGAGGCCGTAAAAAATGCCAGTACTCTAATTTTGGTTTCGCAAAATTGCAAGGATAAATGGAAAAACACGAGTTCGGAAGATCACGCGACAAGGCTTTTCCTCTACGAGCGGCACTTGACATTTCCCGTCCATATTTAAGAGAGAAGGGAAGCGGAAAAGCCTTCCAGTGATCGTGAGAAAATTTTGAAGTACTTCGCCATCGATTTCTCCTGGAGCACAACATATTATGCGGTTATGATGTTGACATTTCATTTACTACTCGGGAATAATTCGAGTGAAGTATTCGCGTTGTCTCTTTAGGTAAAGGACTTCTTGGGGAGCTCCTGTTCAGGTATCAGTCAACCTGGCAATTTGGAAATATGACACGCTCTTCACGATCTTCTTTTTACCCAGTGTTATCAGTTCTTTCAGTTTAATTTAGTATACAGGGTGAGTCTTTGACTTGTACATATATTTTAACTCAAGAATCTTCATTCTTGAGGCCAAAAGAAACCTTTTTTTCATTTTCCATTTTTCCGAATTCGGCTCTGTTAAAAAGATATAGCCATTTGAAAAAAAAACATTGTGCTAAATACGTCCCTGAAATGATACTGTGGAATTGATTCAAAGTTCATATTTCTCGATAGAAATTGAGTTTATACATTTAGGCCCAATTTAGGGAATACTCAATAAGTTAAGTACTAACCTTATTGGAATAAAAATGTTGCAAACACGATAATTTCAACAAAAACAGTTAGTTTCATCGGACTATATCTGCAACTAAAGAGCCACGTTTATTCCAACAAAATAAGTTCCTTCTTCGATTTTTCTGCAGATTAGTTTGTAAACACTAATAACTTGTTCATATTTTCCTCGAAATTCTCAAAAAATATCATGAAGAAAGACTTTCATTCAGATTTATTATTAAACAACCTAACCTAATCTAATTTGTATCGATTCTGTGAATTTTCGCACAGAAATGACAAGAAGAATAAGAAGATGTTGTCAGCTTGCTGATATTTTCATTGAGGTTAAGGATTTTTTACGGAACATAGTATAAATCACGATACATTTGTGTACCGTGGTATGAATATCTATGAATTCTGCCGTTTCCATCATAAATCGACTTTGCCGCCAAATTTTACCACGCATGCGTAGAGCGAAATATTGGTTATCTGGAGCTCTGGAGGCCAACGTTAAACCATAACAAACCAGAGTCTCTGAACAAACTGTAAACAGTGTAAACATTATGTCGAGTTCTGAATACATTCAGTGGATTATTGTTCTAATGTGATTATTACGTGGAGTGAATTAATATGATTTCAACCGTTTGGAGTTTATAAAATTCCAAGAGGACGTTGTTGAGATTCTAAATATATCAGGTATCGTTTCATTAATTTCAATTTAATAAGTAGTTTGTGTTGAGATTCATCATTCATATCCGAATTTTGTATTTCATCGACATTTAACTTCAATATGGACCGGTAACTATGAATTTTCAATAGAAACTGTGCGTGTTAAATCCTCCTTGGTGTTCAATTTTCTCTCCCACATTTGGGGGATTTTATTATTAAAAAATATCTCGACAAAGTTGATAAATATTGTGACAACATTGTAAACTCGTTTAAAGACCAGAGATGGAATAATATTCGATGGTATTTAATTCAGAGACGCATTCAGATTATTCTTGAAATTAATGATTTTTTCGTCAAATTTCTGCGGGTAAAATTGGAAATAACTCGAAAACGACGCGTTTTATTGAAAAAAATAGGAATACTTTTAGTTTCTTAAATGATTGATTCTTTCGAAAATATGAACCGTTTATCTTTTTTAAGTGGTTTTATGGTGTTTTAGCGTGTATTGATGAGTCGACTACCCTGTAACTTTTATACTAGTAAAGATATTGAATAGCTTTCGATTGAGGAATATGCACCATGAATAGAGTAAAAACTCAACCAAAATTCAGTTCATTCGAAATAACGGTTCCGAAGATATAAACAGAAAAGTGTTTTTTTCATGGATTTTCGACACCCTGTATCTCCCAAACCAAACCGAATTTTGAAAAATGGTATAGGAAAAAAGTGTTTCGTTTGATGAGAGGAATCTACAGTCAAAATATATGTACAAGTCAAAGACTCACCCTGTATAAGTTCAATTCAGTATACAGTGTGTATTTTAAGGTGAGACTTTTCTTTTGACACGTGATAGAACTCATCAAACTGAGACATTTTACCGAACATTTCTCATATAAAATGTTTAATTCAAAAAATTTTTAAAAAAATTTGGGCATCAATATATCTACATCTCTGCACCTGGTTTATGAACATCCGCGAAGTTAGGTGATTTCTTATCAATGAAATACCACCACATGCATTCAATAACGTTATCAAAAATTTCGTCAAAAGCATATACCACCAAAGCATTGCTTGCACCCTTTAGGTTTTCTCCGTTCGACAGTTTTCATATCTCACGACTTGTGATGACATTTTTTGCAGGGTAAAGGTACAATGCTGACCTACTGGTTAGCTGGTGAGAAATCTGGTTCAATAGCCAAAGATAAGTTTGGCATAAGAGAATCCACATCAGATTCAATGCTGATGAATCGACCTAACAGTATCAGGGATATTAGCCACGTGATTGACCACGAAGCCCAAGACGATGGACCTAGCGTTCCACTCCTATCCAGTCATGATTCACCTGAAGCATCCCGTGTCTGAATACTCAGCAGGAAGCATATAGCCACCCCAAAAACCAGATTATTGGTGAGGAAAATGATTTTTCCGAAAGGATTAGTAATATTTCGCCATTTATAGTGTTTGAGCTCTGGAAAACATCAATCTAAGCCTAGAGCTTGTATTCATTCAGATTCTACACATATTTTAGTCATATATTTTGAATTCTATCCACAGATGTATGATCCTGGACCTGCTGTTATGTGTTGAAAGCATAAGAATGCTGATACCTGTTACCTAAACGTCAATGGAGACAACAGTACCCTTAGTGCTCCACCCTCAGTATTTCATCATCAAGCGATTTCTAGGAAAATTCAATTTGAAGTATATCTGAGTTTACATTCATACTGGCTCCACTTGTGAACAAAAATTGAAACTTCATTCATTTTCCTCGAAATCTCAGTAGATGAATTAGGTGTTGACAACCCTCGATGGACCATTTTTATAAGTCTTTCCTTCTATTTCATAGATTACTCGTGAAAATTAGGCTTTCATTTTCCATGAAGAAATTCCTCAAATTTGCAAACTTCCAAATATTTCGTGTCTGATTGCATGAGATTAGGTTAATCCTATAGAACTGCTGAGTATTATGTTTCACATTTGTTGAAATTTCTCAATATTTTCAAAACTTTTTTCTGTCTCACGTATCATCCTGCTAATTGTTTAGCTGTCCCAAGATCTACATGAATGTTACCTGATTTCTTGTTATGTTATGTTTAAAATGGAGATATATAAGAGACATCGAGAATTATTTTCCGTCTACTCAGTTTAGCTGACGGAATGACAAGGCAATGCAAAGCAATGATGAGTATTCAAATAATTCTATATATTTATTGATTTATCTCTATTGATTATACATTTTATGATATGTTGGCGATTTAGATCATTTTATCCGAACATTGTAATGTCAAAGACTAATAAAGATATACGAAGTAAACTTATTCATTCCGCTATAGTATTCTTGATGATCCATGGGAGATAATTCTCTACCTTGGTATATACACCTGGACTTCCTTTAGCTGCGCAGCCAACACCCCAAGACACAATACCAATGATCACCCATCTGCCATTTTCCAGCCTATAGTTCAGAGGTCCTCCAGAGTCTCCCTGAAACATTTGCAGATCGAATTAAGCTCACTCCTCCATTTTTTAAAGAAAATTGTTTGGTTTCTACTAGGAAAGGAACCATGAACAAATGATTAGATTTTCTCACCGTGCAAGAGTCCTTTCCACCTTCGTAAGCAGCAGCACAGATGTTGTTCTCGGTGACAGCTTCCAGGAAAGCATCAACACACTCTTTGTGAGTCCAAAGAGGCACAGTCACCTCCAAAAGCACAGGACTCAGTTCCCCCTCGTATGACTGCCTACCCCACCCAGCTACTACAGCATTTTTTCCTTCATACACCAAATTCCTTGGAGGAAGACAAATGGGCCAAATGTACGAATTGAAACTGGTAGGTCTATCCAACTTCAATATGGCAATATCGTTGGTGTAGCTAGCCAGCACGAATTCCTCGTGCATTATAATTTTTTTCACCGCGAAATCTGCTGTCCTCGTCTCGTTTTTGGTGCGGAAATTGTATTCTCCAAGACGTACGCGGATTTCGTGTTCCTTCAATCTGAAAAGAAAATGTTTGTGATCTTGCTGGTGGTGCAACAGATGGTGCTTACCCTTCTGTGCAATGAGAAGCTGTGAGGATGTGTTGGTCAGTTATGAGGGATCCACCACAAATTTGCTGGCCACTTGGATCTCCTGGCATGTAGATGGCTGCTAGCCAAGGCCATTCTGGCACTGATGCACGTTGGACTGGGTGGTCCCCTAGCATTCTTCTATCCCCAGGGATTCCACAGCCTAAAATTCACATTTCAAGATAAAGAGTTCTCCAATGGGAGGCGTTATTTTGACATTCAAAGACAAATGCCTTTTTTTAAATGATCGGATGTTCATTCAGTTATAAAGAGGAAGGTATGACGTTAATAATGGGAAATAACATCAGCCAAATGACCACCAAGACCACGACTAGATGACCATATCCTTCACAGTGTGTGCATCCCAAAAACTTGGTTTTCTGTTTCGTGCCAGGAGCTATTTCACCTAAGGTCAGCTGCTTATGATCTATAAGGCACAGATCCGAACTGTCCTGGAATACTGTTCCCATATTTGGAGTGCTGCATCTAAATAAGTCCTAAAACTCTTGGATTCTGTACAAGAAAGGGCAATTCGTCTCGTCGGTGATGCCTTGCATACAAACTCGCTCACTTCTTTGGAGCACCGTAGAAGAGTAGGCGATCTGTCTCTATTTAATAGATATTTCCATGGGTTATGCTCTTCTGAATTATCAGCAATCGTTCCCCCTCTGGCAGTCTCTTATAGACTTATCAGTCAAGGTAAGTCTTCACATCCCTTCGTGGTTACTTTGGAGACCTGCAAAACATCTCTTCAAAGACTGGTTCATCCAACGAACCGAGGCTTTGGAACACATTGCCTAGGGAGGTGTTCCCTCCAGAAATTCAAGAAGAACACCAATTCCCACCTGCTTGACGTTGTTGATGATCGGTTGGCTCGAGTTCTTGTGTTAACTGAACTTTATAAGCCTCAAATACCAAATCTTTACACAAAATACGGTGTGATGACGTTTGTAGAATGCTTAATTCCAAAGAACGATGAGGAATGGACAAACCTAGGTTTTCTTCAACGCTTTCAGAAACAGCAGCAATATTCTCGGCTGTTCTTGAGCGACGTGACGGTTTTTATTCTTCACATCACTAAGTTAGTCCCAACAGCTCAAATTTTTCTACCAATTTCTGTATTGCGGTTCTGCAAGTTGCTTCACAACGACCCAAAAATGTTCTAGTTTTCAGCATTTTCATAGTGAATTTTGATAATTTAATGCGTTTTTGAAGGGTGTATTGTATTCTTTTTATTTTTGGCTTGGTTTCTACTCAAAATAGGGCATCTTCAAAAGTGACATCTATCGAAATAGAGGTTTATTCAAAATGACACCTCTTATAGGAAAACCCTTTACAAGGAGAGTAGGTGAAAATTACGTAGGATCTTCCATTCTCGAGGAACCATTTTATTAGATAATGAAAAGCAAGGTTTTGGGCCCTCATTGATTTCAGCATGTTCGAGTGTGCAAAGTGCCCAGTCCTCTAGTGGTTAATGATGAAAATTTCCGTATTTTAAATTTACCTGTAGTGTTTTCGTTCTCGTAGTCCTCCCCTCCTCCTGGCAAATCCTGGATTATTTGAGATCCTTCATATCCTTTCAGAGCGATATCGTCAGGACAGCAAACTCCAACATGCCTAAAATTGAGGGTATCTTCGAAAGGTAGGTACAATGGGATTCAAAACTACTCACGTCTTTTCTATGACACAAAGGTAGTTGAGAACGTTTGGTGCATTATTTAAGACTTTCATCGGACAGAAATCTATATGTTTACAATGTCCTTTAGCATCACCGATTGCAACACATTCCTGGTATCTTCTATTCAACTGTAATGAAGACATTCATCAACTCTGGAAGTGAGTTTTGGAGATGAACATACCTTGTAGGTTTTGCTCAATCCCAAATACCTTTTCCTACGAATATAATCCCTATTTATACTTTTGGCGTCGCCAAAAGAAGGCTTAGGTCTGTTTATGAGAATTCGATCATCGTCTGTTTTCAAGACTGAAAATATTAAATTATATTGATTAATGGCACTTAATGATGTTGGACATCACATTGAAGCTCTCTTTGTGAGGAAACAATCAATAATAATATTTTATGGTTGATGTTAAGACCTGGATTTTCAACGAAATTGGGAAATTAATGAAATATTTCAAACAAGAGACATTATGAATATTTTTGGGAAATAACTAACTGCTATTAGGGGGCACGATAGACCTTAAGGTCGTAGTGAACTGTAACCCCTTTCTAACTATAACAATAACTGCAGGAAATGTTCCAAATATTATATTACCGGAAAATTGGTATTATTTACAGGGTTCTTTGATCGATTCCATCAACAACTAGAAGCCTTTTAGTTCTATTCCTAGTGTCATTTGGAATTTTTCTAAGATTCCACTTAAACTTGACGCCAACAACCTAATTTACAGTTTCGTGATATCATTTCCGCAAACAACGAAAAAACTTAACGATCATTTTTCCCTACTCATTTCAGACAATTAATCTCACCTGGTCCCATTGGAATCCCCAATGTGCAGTGAATGGACACATAAACCGTGAAAAATGCTAGCCACAGCGCCATGTTGAGCTCTAGGTCGATCTAACGTTAATAGACCATGAAAGTCACAGGGAGTATTAAAACTCACGTATTATCTTTTTACGAGGGCGTCTATATCTTCGCTAAATTATCTGTCCAGTTGAGGCTGTGATTATAACAATTGAATTCCCTCGAAAATTGGTATCAGGACAGACCTTGATATCATTTTCGTTGCAGTTCTAATTCCTGTCTAATTTGGAACGGTTTCATTTTTATCGCTTTTGTTTAATCAACATTGAAAAGAATTCGTATTAAAGAAAGAGATTTTTTAGCATTTCTATCCAGTTCCAGAAAGTCATGAAACGGAAATTACATCGAATAGTATTTTTCCGTTAGGATATTGATTGCGAAATGATCTAATGTGCATGAAAATAATCAGTATCGTCTGGAGATTAATTGAAATTTGCAACAATTACTCGTAAAATTGCAACTTTGCATTTACGAATGATTAGAATCTTTCATTCAGTAAAATTGATGAATGAAAGCTATCGTAAGATGGATCGAAGGTCAACTAATTAAAACAAAGTGGGCTCAAAGTGATTGACTGCTAATTATCGTGGCTTTAATGTCCACAATGCAGATTGGTTTCTATGGAGAATGAATATTGATGAACTACCATTTTCTATCTTTATTTTTTCGAAGAGTTGTGATAGAATATTGTTATTCCGTGACGTTATCAATTTTTTCTTTCGATTAGATGAAGTATTTTCGGATCTATGTAGGATGTTAATTTCAGGAAAACTTCGTTTTTAAGTTTTTATAGCAAGTGCTTTTAACCTCTTCTTCGAAGCAATGAGGAATTACATCATCATGATATTTGTCTCACTTCAAAAATCTATTTGATTTTATAGGTAGAATATAAAATACTTGTATCATCGTTTCATCTTTCCAAGTTGATTTGAAGGAAACAATTCCTATTGATTGAAATACAACCGCAGACACATATAATATGTTTTTTCTGATGAGGCAGGAATGCTCCAAATTTCACCGGAATTTTATCGATTTAGTTTGATCACAGACTGAATCATGAATTTTTGAAGTTTGAGAATTGAATTCAAAAATGTTTTCTTTGGATCTCAATTTTTCTTCCCCAAGAAAGACACATGTTATAATGTTTTTTCTGAAGAAGAATAAAAGCTTTATATTTTACCAAGATTTCATTGCCCTAGCTTGATCACCGAGAGAATCATGAATTTTCAAAGTTTGAGAAGTTAATAAAAAAATGTTTTTCTTTGGATTTAATTTTTTCTCTGCCGGACTTTCAACCGAAAACACATGTTATAAACGTGCTATATTGCACCAAGGTTTCATCGCTCAAGCTTGACCGCAGAATGATTGCGAGTTTTCGAAATTTGTGAATAGAAAAAAAAACATTTTGTATCTAATTTCTTCTCTCCTTATCTTACTACATCTTTTAATATTTTTTGAAGGTGAATAAATGCTCTATATTTCACTTAAATTTCATCGTTTTAGCTTGTCCACAGACAGAATCAATCATTTTCAAAGTTTGAGAATTGAATAAAAAAAAATTTCTATGAATCTAATTTTTTCTCTTCCAATTTTACTACCGCAGACAGGAAGAATAAAAGCTCTATATATCACCAAGAGTTCATCGCCCTAGCTTTTATAGCAATCAATTTCATTCAAATTTGTACAAATTGAAGATGTTTTTTACAATTAAAAAAATCTTGTAAATAATCAGTGACATCCTATGAAGGAAATATCTTCTCAATATTGAATACAGAAAAAAGAAACATCATTCCCACATCTAACGGTGAGGTATAGAGATATTCAGCATCGCAACAACGCGCTTGATAAGGAATTGTGAAATTCTGAATAGACAGTTTTGGAGAATTTTCGAATATTCCTCTTGATCTTTGTACGAAATATCGTTGAATTTTCTCGATATTTTAGGAAAACTTCGTTGAATGCAGGTTTAGATGCTAGTACTTTTTTTTAATGAAAAAGGCTTTTTTTTTAATTTGGGTTATTTATTTCTGCTTTTTTTTTTAATCTTCAGTTTCGATACTGACAGAACTTGGTCCTCAAACTTGGTATTATTTCTTTGTGTAGGATCCAATAAAAATTTCTTCTCGAAGGGAAATTTCTTTGAAATTCATCGAAAAAATTGTAATTTTCCAGACCAATTCGTACAGGAATTCCTAAATTGGAATTTTGTTGTCCAAATTATAGGAGCCCGCAAACTTCAGTATAACAACAAAGCTTCCTCTCACAGTTTTTCAAACTAACAGTGGCTACCAAAGAAAGTTCTAGAGGAAAACAGGGGACATGAATTTTAGTAAAAACAGAATCCTTCTAATTCAAGCCAATTCCATGAAAACTCAGATTTGGTAAAATAAGAATTCGCTTCGAAAATATTGGACAGGATGGATTCAGCTTCATCCGATGATAGTTGATCCAAGTACATATAAGATTCATGAATTTTAGTAAAAACAGAATCCTTCTTTCTCAAGGCAATTTCGAGAAAACTCAGATTTGGTAAAATAAAAATTCTCTTAGAAAATATTCATCTGATGATATTTACTCCGAGTATTACATAAGTATAAGATTAATGAATTTTATTAAAAACAGAATCCTTCTATCACAAGCCAATTTCATGAAAACCCAGACAGAAAAAATACCACCCTGTGTATTTGCAATCGAATAGTCACCTGATATAAACTTCAGATTGTAATATCTCTGCTAAATTTAACTTGAATATCTTGTGAAATGCAGATACTATGAGAAAAAACTAGGAAAAATTCAAACTTCAACAACGTGTATCTCTAAAACGAAAAGTTTGCCATCCCATGTTTACGATACATCTTTTCTCAACATTAATCAAGAAATATTCTTTTTTTGACTGCCAAAGGTGCCCAAAAATATGGAGCAACAACGAATTAAACATTTAAACTAGACGCATATTGTGAACAAACAGAATAAAAAAAATCAAGCAAACCTTAATAAAAAAATAAATAAGCTCGAAAATACGTGCAACCAATATTCTCTGATTTCGTTGTATTTCCTGAAATCTTGTCGGAAATTGTTCTGGAATTTCTGCTGCTAATTGCCAAATTATCAAAAGAAATTCTGAAAGTATTCTTCTTCAGTTATAGAGCTGTCCATTTCTTGTTCTGAAAATTCTTTCCTATTCCATGAAAAACCGTTTTTTCAATTCGAAATTTTCTGAACTGAGATCCAAAATTATGAATTCGCCCAGTTTTTCGAATATCCGTGTTATGCACATATCATACTTCGAAAGTTAGATCTAATTTCTAGATGTATCGGATTCCGATAACCTCTTCAACTGCGATGATCACTCTGTAAGTTTTTCTGCTGAATATCCGAATTTCGGAACTATATAAGCTGAAAATTTTCTCTCCAAATCACACTTCTTCAACCGATTGGGATGGTCGGTTTCAATATGCGGTCACAATTCTTGTTTTGTTTCATTGGTGAGTAAATTTATTTATTGATTTCTTATAAAATTCAAAAGACAACTTTTCCTTGTCTCCTCACATTCAAGATATAAGCTTTGAAAAAGTTTTTTCTTCAAAGACACTTGTTGTTTTTTCAGTGGGGTTCGCCCTTGCACACCAAAACAGCCCTGCATGGAAGGAAAACACCGAATATACCTACGAGGTATACGGAAGATCCCTGGCTAGTTTCAACGGAATCTCTGATGACTACACCGGAATAGTTTTGCGTGCCAAACTCTTGGTTCAACCTCAAGGTACCGACAAGCTCAGATGCCAAGTCAGCCAGCCTGAATTTGCTGAAATCCAAACAACCCTTCCCGAAGGATGGATGTCCAAACTTCCCGAAGGAAAACTCAGCTACAGGCCCCTGAAAATGACAGACAAACCCTTCGAAGTTGTTCTGAAGAACGGAGTTGTTAGAGATCTCATCGTGGAGAAAGAAACCTCCCAATGGGAAGCCAACATCATCAGGAGCTTGGTCAGCCAATTCCAGTTGGACACCAAGGCTGAAAATGTTGTTTCCTCCAGTGTCAACATCCTTCCTCAACAAGGATCTAACAACGCTGTGTTCAAAACAATCGAAGATACTGTTACTGGAATATCTGAAACTACCTACGACATCCACCAGATGCCAGAATACATTTTGCAGTCTGAACCTCACCTAGCCCCATTCCCTCATCTTAAAGGAGATGGTTCTATCATCGAAATCATCAAGAACAAGAACTTCACTGAAGGACAAGAACTCCCAGCTTACTACTCCAACTTGGGAAAGGCTGGCCAATGGAAACCAACTGCCAATCAATTCGGACAGGTGTTGCACAGAAACTCTTTGTCCCGTGCTGTAGTAACTGGTACTCTTCAGAGATACACAATCCAATATTCTGAAACCACCAACGAAAATGTCATTTCCTTGAAACATCACCAGAAAGGATCAGTCAACAGTATGATGAGAGTGAAATTGGTGAATGCTGAACAGCAAAGCTCCCCATTGCCTTCTTTGTCTTCTCCAGTTCACACTGGAAGCCTTGTCTACGCTTACCAAAAGGAAGAACTCGAAGGTCGCGTCAACTCAGGAAAAACCTACGAATCCTCCACCTACAAGCAAAGAAGCGAACATTCTGACGAAAGCCAAGAGAACTATCATCATAAAAGACACCCAAGATCCCTTTCAAGGGAAGATTTCTCATCAGAAAACTCCGTTGAATCTAACGAAGACTGGACTGTAATGAAGACAAAATTGAGCCAAACTCCATACGCACCCATGCTTCCTCTTTCTGTTGGATACAAAGGTCTTTCAATCAGACACGCACCTGGAATGCAGATTGTTGACAAAGCCTGCTACTTCGTAGAGAAAATCGCAGCAGATCTTGACAAACCCCAGGAAATGCACAAAAAACAAACTTTGGCTAGATTCATCACTTTGACATCAATCCTCCGCATCATGAACGAACAGGAACTGAAACAGGTTGCCCAAAGAATGTACACCAAAGAAACTAAAGGACACAAATACAACTCCTGGGTAGTTTTCCGTGATTCAGTTGCTGAAACCGGAACTGGACCTTCTTTCATGTTGATCAAACACTACATCGAATCCAACAAAATCCAGGGTCATGAAGCCGCTAGCGTCATCTCCACCATGGGTGGTGCTGTTAGACAACCAACTGAAGAGTACATGAAATCCTTCTTCGAATTGGTAAAGAAACAAATCGATAACACTCAGGAAAAGACAACTTTGAACGAAACCATTCTGTTCACTTTCTGCGAACTCGCCCATGACGTTTACGTCGACAGGAGCTTCTCACACAGGCAATACCCAACTCATGCTTACGGAAAATTCTACACCTCATCTGGAAGATCTTTCATCCGCGATGAAGTTATCCCTTACTTGAGCCAACAGTTGAAGGAATCCATCAGCAACGCTGATTCTCGCAAGATCAACGCTTACATCCGTGCTTTGGGACAAATTGGAGATCGTAAAATCATCTACACTTTCCAACCATACTTGGAAGGAAAAATCCCTTGCTCTCAATTCCAGAGATTGTTGATGGTTCTGTCATTGAGACAAGTTGTGAACGTTGACCCCAAAACAGCAGGAGCAGTATTATACCGCATCTACCAAAACATTGGAGAAACCACCGAAATCAGAGTTGCAGCAGTCTACATGCTGATGCACACTTCCCCATCCGCTGACATGCTCCAACGCATTGCCAAATTCACCAAAATCGAATCCAACCACCGTGTCTGTGCTGCTGTCAAATCCGCCATCAAGTCTGCTGCCAGTCTTGAAGGACGTGAATTCGCTGAACTGTAAGTTGACCAAACTCATCCAAAACTGGGCTTATTTTAAATTTAATTCAATTTCAGGAGATCCGCTGCTGAATCCGCCAGTCACTTCCTCATCGAGAAAGAATTTGGAGTACATGATTCCCAAGACTACCTGAAGAGTTACGCTTTCCACAGCTGGGACTCTTACTACAAACACGTTTTCCAAACTATCGTTTCTGAAGAATCTGGAATCCCGTCTTCCTACTACGCTGCTTTCGAAGGTCAAGGAAATGGAATCAAATTCAAGAGTTTCACTTTCGAGTCCGTCGTTTCTGACATCCGCAACTTCGTCCAAGTCCTCCAGAAGAAGACTCATTGGTACAGACAAGAACAACACAAACAACAATCTTCTCAATCAGAAGAATCAACCTGGAGCAGTCCAAACATTGCCCGTATGTTGAATTTGCAGACTGAAGAACTTGAACAACTCGAAGGTCTCGTTTCTCTCCACTTGGGAGAAGTCAAGAAACACTTCATCTTCGACAACCACACCATTGAAAGTTTGCCAAAAATGGTTGAAGAATTATTGTCCAGCTTGGAAAGTGGAAAGAAATTCGAATACACCAAAATCTTCAACAACAAGGATGGATTAATCGCATACCCAACTGAAATTGGTTTACCTTTCCTCATCACCTACGATGTACCAGTCATTGTCAACATTCAAGGTAGTGTGAAGGCTAAATCTCAACCTGAACTCGTCGCCAATGGTGAATTCACTGCTCCTGAAAAAATTGAAATGGAAGGAGATTTGAAAATAACCCTGTCAACCAAACAACAACTCAAATACGGTTTCTTGGCCCTTTTCAATCACCAACAGTACTTCGTTGGACGTGATGACGATGTCCAAGTGTACTTGCCAATCAAAACTCAAATTTCTGTTGACTTCAAGAAGAACAAATTCCATTTCGAACTCGAACCTCTTGAGAACGAAAGGGACATCGACCTTGTTCAAATCACTTCTGCCCCATACATCGGCAAACAAGATATCTTAGACTTGGATGCTCCAGCTGAAAAGAAGAATGTACATATCATCCGTAAGAACAACCCTCTTCAATGGGAGAAACTTGTTGGAGACAAATCTGTAGGTATGGCTTTCCGTGTCACCTACGAGGATGATGAACAAGTTTTCAACGTTAAAGACATGATCAAGGACTTCTTCGAACTGAACGCTCTCTACAAACACATCAGAATCCAATTCGTACCTGAACTTTCCCGCAACAAGAAATTCTCCACTGATGTGATCTACAGAGAGGAACACCAGAAAGAATGCCAAGAGAAGGACGGAAACGCAATGCTTGCTGAATTATCCAAACTTTCGAGCAACCAAGACCAACGTGCTTCTGAAATCACCAAATACGCTTCTGCTGGTATCCAAAACTCAAGAATGCAGATTTTGGACTCTAGGGTTCAATTCTCAGGGGAACAAAATGTTGAATACATCTTGGCAATGACTTATGCTAGAAACCAGGAAGATTCCAAATCTCGCTTGTTGGCTTACATCAAGAAACAGTCATCTCAAAGCAGACCATTCGCAGCTGCTTTCTCCATGAAATTCGATATGGCTCGTGTGACCGGCTTGGATATGGATTACGTGATGAACCAAAACCTCAAGTCTACCGTCTACATCGATGGTGCCTTTGCTGAAACTCTCCCTACTGACAACCAATTCGAAATCACTGCTCAATTGAAGAGGAGCAATGAACGCAAGGAATACTTGATGGAACAACCCTTCTACCACAGGTGCCAGAGCGAATCTCAACAAGGAAACAAACAGCTTTTGGCTTGCGCCAACATGACTCAAATGGCTGGTCTTCTCGATGCCATCTCCATCAAAATGAAATACACTAAGATGAGCTCCAAGGACTTCGAATCTGTCTTGAATGCTTACAACTCTTACGTTGCCCAACCTCACCAGTTCGAGATCGAACATAGACAACACAAGCACAAACAAGGAGAATTGAGCGTTGATGTGAAATACTCTAACGATTTGGAAAGAGCCAACATTTCTATTTCCACCAGGGACATTCATGCTTACATGAAGAACAAGGAAATCAGCGAATGGACTAGGCCTATTGTTGTTGTACACCCCATCTTCAACGTAGTTGATCGTGTTGCTGGAAAACTCTACGGACTCAAAACATACAAACGTAAGTGAAAAACATACACTATTTTCAAGAATTCTTCAATTTTTTTATTCCAACAGCAATCTGTTCCATGGACAAGAGCGAAGCATACACTTTCGATGGATCCGAATATCCTCTTACCTTGAACGACTACTGGACCGTCCTCATGCAATACATCCCAATGAGATCTTCCGATGAATCCTACTCTTCAGTCGAAGAACAATTGAAACACGAAATCGAGAACTACGTTGTTCTTGCCAAACGCAGCAGCCAAGGCTCCTACAACAAAGACATCAAGATTGTTGTGTCCACCCCCAAAACCGAAGGAAAGGCAGTTGAGATCACCTTGAAACCCAAGAGCAACAACGAATATCCTCAAGTTTTCGTTAACAACAAACAGGTTACTGTAAGACAAAATGGAGAATCCGAAACCTACTACAAACAAGTCACCGTTCTTGGACTTCCCAACCAAGAGGTTTACGTGAGGGTACATGACGATTTCTACGTGATCTACGATGGAAGCCGTGTTAAAATCACATCCCTTGGCATGAAATTGCGCAACAGAGTACGTGGTCTTTGCGGAAACTTCAACAGCTACAGCTCTGACGACTTCACCACCTCCAGCAACTGCGTTGTCCGTGAACCTAAAGAATTCATTGCCAGCTACACCGTATTGAAGGATGGAGAATACAGCCCAGAAGTGACTGAATACAAGAGGAACTCCCAGAAGAACAGATGTGTCCACAAGAAGATCCCTCTGTACGTCAACTACGTCAGCCAGGAAGAATCCATGACCTCATCCCACCACCAATACAGATCCAAGCAATCTAGCTCATCTTGCATGAAATACCAAACCCGCTATGTTGTTGAAGACGGACAAATCTGCTTCACCATCAGGCCTTTGAACGCATGCATGTCTGAATGTGCTGAAGAGAACACCACCTACAAGAGTGTCCAGGTACACTGTGTACAGAACAGGAACGTCGCCTCCTTGTGGAAGACCCAAATCGACAAGGGAGCAAGCCCTGACTTCAGCCAGAAGCCCGTCACCAAGACTGTCCAGCTTCAAGTACCCCACTCCTGCAGATCTATCTAAATTTTTTGACCCTAAATATTATATCGACGAACATCCCAAAAATGTTAAAAAAAATTAAATAAAGCATATTTGCAATATTTCATGGTTTCAATCATCAATTCCTCCAAATATGTCCTGACCAGAACAGCTTCAACTACAAAATTTCGATACATGGTGTTTCGTTTACAGATCGAAATGAAACCCCAACGAATTCACAAGCAAATAGAAATTTTTAGAGAAAACACTCAAACAAGCTAATTTGAATGGAAACATATTTTGATGCAACTAGCACCCCTCAAAAAACCATCACTTACAATAGTTAGCAACCCCTGGTGAATTTTGAATAGAGCATGTTATACATCAATTGAAAGATTTTGAAATTCTCTATAAGAAAATAACAATTTCGCAATCACTTATATTTCTCCTTATGAAAAAAACTTGATGCAAAATTGATATTTCCCTGATTGGAATTTCAACACCTTTCTAATGGTGTATCTTATGCCATATACATATCTCTATACAAAAATCACCAAGAGAAGCTACCTTTTGTGAGGGATGTTTCGTCAGGAGATCATAATAATCTTTCCGTTCAAACGAAATTTCAAATGTTTTTGCTTTTTCCATTTTCTAATAATGTCGAAAGTGCACTGAAATAAGTCCTTGGAAAGAGCCTGTATAAGAAAATGTTTCAAATGAAAATTTCTTAGTTTCTAAGGGGACATCGAATGCAGACATTCAATCTGACCTTAGCATTTGATTTCAAGGTCATTTCGAGGTCAAGTAGATTTTTTAAATAGGGAATATGCATTTTTTGTTGCAAAATATTAATCTTCGTGGAAAACTGAAAACTTTTTTGTGTCTGCCATAATATGAATTGTGTCTTATGCTAAGAATGGTTATGATAAAAATCTTCTACACAAATTATTGAGCAAATTTGAAAAAAAACGAAAACAAATCAGTTTTTCCTTTTTGAATATGTCCATACGCAATACAAAACCAAAGGATTCTATGAGAAATAACTTTGAGATACTTTACCATGACTATCTTAAGCAAGAAACACTCCTCCAGAGAAATTCTTTCAATTATAAAACAGTGGAATCAAATTCCAAGGTCAGATTGAACACCTGCATTCGATGTCCACCAAAAAACTAAGAAACTTTCACTTGAAACATTTTTGATCTAGGCTATTCCCAGGGAGTTATTTCAGTTAATCATTTGAAATTGGTCACCCTGTATATTCTTCTCTTCGTATATATAACTCTGTCTATAATGAATAGAATTATATCATTAATTGCGAAACATCTTTGGATCATAATAATCTATATAAAATGATTTTTGGGATTCAATAAAGAAAATAACGAGAGAAAACTAACAATTAAATAATATCGTTTTATCAAATTAAATGTTTTAAAAAGGTGTTCAAAGGGGTCACCATAAGCTCCCATACATGCTCTACACCTTGTAATGAATGATTGCTCTATTCAAAGGGCTATGAAGGACATTGCTACTTCAAATTTTACAAACAAGGTTTACTTTAAACTGGTTTTGACTCATTGTAATAGGAATTTATTTTGTATTTTAGCTGGAAATACAGAAAGTTCTACCGTTTCGGAATTCTTGATTTGGCACTAGGGTGACCATATTATATTTCGTACACCATGTGAGATTGAACTTGGGAAAAAATAAATGAGATCAAATTAGAGCTAGATATTTTTAAAAAAATCATAGTTTACGTCTTTCCAGGAAAACTATTTGTGTTGTGAATTTCTTTGGCTCAAAATTTTTAGCATACATCTGATTGTACCTATTCAGACACAAAAATTGAAAATTAAAGATTGGCACATCTTCAAATGAAGCAAAAACTTTTTTTGGGAATGGATTATCAAAAAACACAAGATATGAGAAAGAAATCAATATTTTATTCGTGTTCATACATTATAAATAATCAATACCTTCAGTTTTTCAGCTCATATTACCGTATTACGAGAAAGGTTAGTACCTTGTATAGCAATGGATCTGTTCAGAGTTTTACCCACCAATTCAAGAAATATTGTATGAAATAAAAATTCAATAACATATTAAACGACTCAATATAATTGTGAACCCTATAATATAAATGAAATTAAAGAATATTGTAGAAAATTATATAATTATTTATTTCTGTCTTTTTTAGAATTCTAACTTGCTTTGACTGATTCCATTTCTGTTTTTTGTAATTTTTATTAAAAAACATGAAGAAACTTATCATTTATGGTTTTGTATTAGGTAGGTCTATTCGATTGTTTGAAGGAACTTACCTTGGAAATAATGAAACAAATAAACAAAATTTATGTAGATTTTCACATTTACTTCTTTCAGAAAACCTGCAGCGAAAAAGTTATTGTTTCGTTGTTGTACTCAACTACAACAAAATTTGCACTCCTACTGAATAGAGTATTTATCATAATTACCTCAATTTTTGACAATAAAAAAAATTGTTTTCTTCAAAAAACTATTGCATTGTCTCTGGTCATTTTTTTGTTCTATTTATAAAGTATATGGCTGTAGGGTTGACATATTTTTGAAAGATTCCCATATTCCAAAAGCGAAAAACAATACTTCATACATGATGAAATGAATTAACTTAGCTGGTTTATATTTTACCTACATCAACTACAATAATCCTTCTTATCCTATTTGTCTACTTACTTGAAAATCTCATGAATTCAAATACTTACGTGTATACTCTGAAATTGTTCATTCTTTGGATATAGGACGGAAAATTCAAATGGGGTTAGGATAAAAAAAATTCAACATCTTACGCAAAGCATTTAATATTTGAATAGTATTCCAAATTATCAGAACTGTAAGTAGCTAGAAAAGAACGGTAATTTTTTCGTGAAATTTTTGTTAACTCTGCTAAAATGTGTATTTCACTCAAAATATTGCAGATAACATCCTTGATAATAAGTAATCGAATGACTTTCAATAATCAATATTTTGCAAGACATTCAATTGATTATGTTAAATTTTAGTGAACACATAATATTAATGATTGTAATTAATGATTGATTATGATTATACTGATATCTCCTAGGTGTCCCGAGGAGACCCCTAAGAAACTACAAGCAATAATGATTGCACTGATTAAATAGATTTCTCGAATCTGTAGAAATTTCTTTCCAAATGATGGAAAAGTGAAATTTATTCAATAAAACTGAATCAGAGGTTCCAATTACCTCAGAATACTCAAGACAGGAAAAATAGTAAAATCGTAAATAGTTTTCTTTACTTGAATAACGCCAAATAAGTTTCAGTTAGATGTATTTAAAATTTATTAAATACATAAGTATTTTTGTGGTGAAATGCAGTAAATATAGGAAAACACCTATTTCCTATTCTATAATTTTGGATTTTAGAAACCTATTATTTGACTTATGGACTTATTATTGTCCTTTCAAGAATTCAATACCAATATGATGTGATATAAAGAACAAGGAATAGAATATGGTGATGAAATTCGCAAAAAATATTTAATTGATGTGAACATGAAAAATATCTGAAAAATCCGATCATGACCAAAATGATTTTGATGGCTTTTTTAAGTTATACGAATCAAACTCTGAGGAAGCTTTCATTCTACAGTAGATGAACGTAAAATCACCCATAATTATTTGTTCTCAAACAATCACTGAATGAAAAAAATTAGTTCAGTTATAGGATATTTTTTTAATTCGAAAAAATAGGGAATTTACTAGATGATTCCAACGAAAATAGAAAAGGAAAGATTCGAATTCAATGATAACATACCTTAACCAATGGATTTTGAAGACAATTCGAATTCGAATATATTTTCGAACAATCTATAGCTATGGCCCAACACATCTTCTGAAAACGTCCGAAAATTGCACTGATTCGCTATCAGTAGTCCGCTTCCTCAATTTTCAAATCCGCTTTACGAAAATGGATAACCTTTCGATAGGTCTCTGCATAGACTTATCAATTTTTCCGCTGAGATGTCAAATTTTCGGCTATATAAACTCGAGGATTCAATAGGATCATCACACTTGTCGAGCCGATCCAATCAGGTACCGGTTTCAAAATGTTGAAGAACTTTCTGTTGTGCCTCTTAGGTAAGTTTTTATTCTTTAATTATTCTTATTTGACTTTGTACTGAAATGCTCTCTGAATATATGAGGTTCAACTTCAAAAGGACTTAACAAAATAATTGATGAAGAATCTTATGAAATCCTAGGGGCATTGAAAAAAAATAGCAAAATATATTTTTTCAAAAAATATCGTTCCATTGAATATTGATGATCATAGAAAATCGTTTTCAATTCGAATTCATTAACTTCCATTCAA
The DNA here is from genome assembly GCA_951802165.1 of Adalia decempunctata. NCBI lineage: Eukaryota > Metazoa > Arthropoda > Insecta > Coleoptera > Coccinellidae > Adalia > Adalia decempunctata. The sequence continues at coordinate 6,475,543 of OX637704.1, read as the reverse complement.
AGATGAAGATTTTCGATGACTCCATTTTTATCCTTTTCTAGTGGGACTTTCTTTCGCCCGTCAAGAAAGCTCAGCATGGAAGGAAAACACAGAATACACCTATGATGTCCACGGAAGATCTCTATCTAGCTTGAAGATTTCTGACAAATACACTGGAATTTTCCTCAGAGCCAAATTCATAGTTCAACCTCAGAGCACCGGAAACCTGAGGTGCAAGATCTCCAACCCTGAATATGCCGAAATCAACTCTGATCTCCCAGAAGGATGGATGCAGAACGTTTCTGACAGCAAAGTCAGCTACCAACGTCTGGAAATATCCGAGAAACCATTCGATGTCATCCTGAAGAATGGCGTGATCAAGGATCTTGTCATGGATCAAGACGTTGAACAATGGGAAGCCAATATCATCAAGAGTTTCGTGAGCCAACTCCAATTGGACACCAAAGCTGAAAATGTGAAATACTCCGAAGACAACATCCTCCCTGAGGAAGGATCAAACAACGCCGTATTCAAAACTCTTGAAGACACCGTGACTGGAATCACTGAAACCAGCTACGATATCCACCCAATGCCTGAGTACATGCTCCAATCCAAACCTTATTTGGCTCCTTATCCTCATCTCAAAGGAGATGGTTCCATCATTGAAATCATCAAGAACAAGAACTTCTCTGAAGGACACGACTTGCCATCCTACTACTTCAGACTTGGAAAAGCTGGTCAAGATGAACCCCAGAGCAACCAAATGGGTCAACTGACTCACAGGAATTCCATGGGAAGAACCGTCATCACTGGAACACTCCAAAGATACACCATCCAGTTCTCTGAGACCATCAACGAAGTTGTCCTCTCCAACATGGGAGTTGAACGTGGATCCGTCAACAGCATGATGAGGATGAAATTGATCAACGCCGAACAACAAAACTCACAGTTCCCAGAAGTATCAAACCCAATCCATGTTGGAAATCTTGTATACTCATACGAGAAACAACAGAGCGGTAGCAAGGTCTCCAAAGGCAAACATTTCGATGCCTCCGAATACCAATCTGCATACGAAAGCACAACTGAGTCAAGCGAATACCAATACAGCAACTCCCTCAAGAGACATCCAAGGTCATTGCGTCAGCAATACGATTCTTCTGAAAACTCTGTTGAATCTCAAGAACACTGGACTGAACCCAAGTCCCAATTGAGCGAATCACCCAGATTCCCTCTGCTGGCTTACTTCGTTGGATACAAAGGACAGTCCATCAAACAGTCCCCTAAAATCCATATCGTTGATGATGTGTGCAGAATGGTCCAAGAAATTGGACAAGATATCGAAACTCCCCAAGATCTTCCCAAGAAACAAACTTTGTCTAAATTCACTTTCCTGACTGCTCTTCTCCGTACCATGAGTGAAGATGAACTCAAACAAGCTGCCCAAAGGTTGTACACTAAAGAAACCCAAGGAACCAGATACAACTCATGGATCGTCTTCAGAGACTCAGTTTCTGAAACTGGTACTGGACCAGCTTTCATGGTCATCAAATACTTCATCGAATCTCAGAAAATCCAAGGAAACGAAGCTGCCATGGTTATAACCAATATGGCTGAATCCGTCAGAGTTCCTTCTGAAGAATACATCAGGGAATTCTACGAACTGGTCAAGAAACAGATCAACAACCAAGAAGATTCTTCCTCATTGAACGAAACCATGCTCTTCACTTTCTCCACACTCGCACATAAGGTATTCGTAAATTCTCAATTCTCTCACAGAGAATACCCAACACACAGTTTCGGAAGATTCGATACTAAATCAGGAAAAGCTTTCATTAAAGACGAAGTCATCCCATACTTGACCAAAGCTTTGCGTGAAGCCATCACTGACGCTGATTCCCAGAAGATCTACGCCTACGTCCGTGCTTTGGGAGAAATTGGACACTCTGAAATCCTCAACTCATATGAACCATACCTCGAAGGAAAAATACCTTGCTCCCAATTCCAAAGGTTGTTGATGGTTTTGTCATTGTACAGAGTAGCTACCACTGAACCCAAACTTGCAAGATCAGTTTTGTACCGCATCTACCAAAACATCGGGGAAACTACCGAAATTCGTGTTGCTTCAGTCTACATGTTGATGTACACCTCACCTTCCGTAGAAATGCTCCAACGTATGGCCAAATACACAAACCTCGAATCAAACCACAGAGTCTGTGCTGCTGTCAAATCTGCTATTCTATCTGCTGCTCGTATGGAAGGAAATGATTTCGCCCACTTGTAAGTTGTTCAGCGTCTTTCGAAACCAGCCTTATAACATTCATCCTTTTCTTACAGGAGATCTGCTGCTGAATCTGCCAGTCACTTCCTCACCAAGAAGGACTTCGGCGTACAAGACTCCCAGGACTATTCCTACAGCAAAGCTTTCCACAGTTGGGATTCTTACTACAGGCACATTCTTCAAACCCTTGTCTCCGAAGAATCAGGAATTCCATCTGCATTCTACTACCAGTTCAGTGGAAAAGGAAACGGTTTGAGATACGACAATTTCAGAATTGGATCTGCTGTTTCTGACATCCGCAACCTCTTCCACGTCTTGCAAAAACAGACAACTTGGTATAACGAGCAACAAAGGCAACAAGAATCTTCCCAACAATCAGAAAGCTCGACCTGGAGCAGCTACAACATTGCTCGCTTGTTGAACTTCCAATCACCTGAATTGGAACAACTTGAAGGAGGTTTGTTTGTCTATCTTGGAGAATTCAGGAAACATTTGATCTTCAACAACCGTTCCGTCGAAAGATTGCCCCAGATTTTGGAAGAAGCCTTGAGGAACCTCGAAAATGGAAAGAAAATCAAGTACACAACTCTAATGAACCACGGTGACTCAGCCCTTGCTTTCCCTACTGAAATTGGTGTTCCATTCATCGCTACCCATGACTCTCCAATCCTCGTCAACATCGAAGGAACTGTGAAAGCTTCATCTCAACCAAGAATTTCTTCTGGAAACAAACTGACTGTCCCAGAGACCGCTGAAATGGAAGCTGACCTGAAAATCACTTTCTCATCCAAACAACGCGATGAATTTGGATTCTTCACTCCCTTCAACCACCGCCAATACGCTGCAGGATACGACAAGAACGTACAGGTATATTTGCCAGTTAGAGCTAAAGTAACACTGGACCTCAAGAGCAAGAACATCAAGTACGAAATTGAACCTTTGGAAAACGAGAAAGACGTCAGAGTATTCCACTTGAGCTCATGGCCTCACCTTACCACTTACGACATTCTTGACTTGAAATCCACTGTTGAAAGAAAAGCTATCTACCAGGTTGAGAGACCTATCCAGAAGAGATTCGATGCTGTTGTTGGTGACAAAACCGTAGGAATGGCTTTCCGTGTGAAATACGAGAATGATGACGCTCGCCCCAACATCCTCTCAATGTTCCAAGGGTTATTCGAAGACAGAACCCAACACGAATTCCTCAATGTTGAGTTCGTCCCTGAACTTTCCAAGAACAAGAAGGTGCAAGGAACCATCACTTACATGAAAGAACAACAAAAGGAATACCAATCTGTTGACAGGAAGACAATGTTGAACTACTTGTCTAAATTGCCATCTGACGAAACTTCTCGTGTTGCCCAGCTCATGAAATACGCTCCATTCGGTATCAAAAATGCCGATGTTACTGTCGTCGATTCTAGAATTCAATTTGTTGGAAGTCAAAATGTAGACTACGTGATGTCCTTTGCCTACGCCAGAACCCAAGAATACTCCAAGGCTCGTATGTTGTCATACATCAAGAAACAGAGTCAAATTTCCGGAAGCAAACCCTTCGAAGGTGCTGCAGTTGGTCAGTACGACAAAGCAAGATACACTGGTCTCGACATGGACTACGTTATGAACTCAGACCTTACTTCCCACGCCTACGTCGATGTTGCTTTCGACAACACCCACCAAATCGATTTCCACGCTCTATTGAAGAGGAGTGATGCTCGTAAAGCTTACCTGATGGAACAACCTTCCTACCACAAATGCCAGAGCCAGATGCAACAAGGTAACAAACAACTTCTTGCCTGCGCAAATGTCACCCAGAGTGCTGGTCTTCTTGACTACGTCGACATGAAAATCAACTACCACAACATGCACACCAAGGACTTGCAAAATTTGATCAGCTTCGCCCAGAAATACATCAAAAACTTCGAAGTTGAAAACTCAAGGCTATCCAAACTCAAACAAGGAGAACTCAACACCAAAGTACGTTACTCCCCTGACTTGCAACGTGTTAATGTCACGTTTGCCAGCAAAGATGTTCAAGTACGTTTGGTCAATGCTGAAATCAACGAATGGGTACAACGTGTTGTTGTTCCTCACCCAGTTTTCGACATGGTTGATCGTTTGGAAGGAAAACTTTATGGACGTCAAACATACAAACGTAAGTGTCCTGTTCCATTTCTAAATGCTAGTTAACTTATGGTGTACTTTTATTGCAGCAATCTGTACCATGGACAAGAGTGAAGCTTACTCCTTTGATGGAAGCGAATACCCCTTGGCACTCAACAAATTCTGGACTGTCGTTATGCAGTACATCCCCTTGAGATCATCCGAAGATGCCAAATCTTCAGTTGATGAACAACTTAAACACGAATTGGAGAACTACGTTGTCCTTGCTCGTCAAAGCAGCCAAGGATCCGACAAGAAGGAAGTCAAGATTGTGGTTTCTACCCCAACAACTCAAGGAAAGAGCATTGAAGTAACAATGAAACCAATGAGCAGTGGAAGCTACCCTCAGGTATACGTTGACGGACAAGAAATCTCTCTTAAACAGAATGGAGACTCTGAAACCTACAAGAAACAAGTCACCATCCTTGGTCTTCCCAACGGAGAAGTCTTCGTCCATGTCCACAATGTTTTCTACATCATGTACGATGGAGCTCGTGTTAAGATCACAGCACTCACCATGAACTTGCGCAACAGGGTTCGCGGTCTTTGTGGTACCTTCGATGGTCAAAAATCTGACGATTTCACCACCCCCAGCAACTGCGTGGTCCGTGATCCTCAAGAATTCATTGCAAGCTACACAGTATTGAAGGACGGCGAACAAAACTCCGAAATTATGGATCTTAAGAGTCGCTCCCAGAAGAACCACTGCAGTTACAAGAAAGTACCACTGTACGTGAACTACATCAGCCAATCTGAAGATTCCTCATCGCCAAAGATCTCCAGCACCTCTTGCACCAGATTCCAAACTCGCTACGTTGTTGAGAATGGACAAATTTGCTTCACCATCAGGCCATTGACCGTTTGCAAACCCCACTGCAGACAACAGCGTGCCATCTACAAGGATGTCGAAGTTCACTGCGTACAGAACAAGAACGTCGCCTCTTTGTGGAAGACTCAAATCGACAATGGTGCAAGTCCTGACTTCAGCCAGAAATCTGTCACCAAATCTGTTCAGCTCCAAGTACCCCAAACATGCAGAGCTTAAATTTGTTTTCAGTTTAGTTTAACGAACATTCCAAAAATGTATAAAAATAAGAATAAAGAATGATTACGACTATAATATCTCTTATATTTTTCGAAATAACCACCTAGTACAATATTTTTCAACTCTGGAAGAACCTGATGTCAGTTCCTCATGAACTTCTAGTCAGTTCTCTTCAACTCTCTGTCTCATCCTGGCTAGTACACTCTGTAATTCAGTTGACCGCACAGTTTTGAACTGAAATTAAATTTTCGTCTTGCAATTACTATCAAAGAAATGACCATTTCCAAAACTCACCCCACTGAAGCTCTTCTGTAGATTCAGCTGTGAGAACAATCTTTTTCCCTCCTTCTCACCACAAATACTTTCCAAATCCGTTTTGGTAGCCGTGAATAAGGAATGCCCATTTATACCTTCCAATCTTTCGCTAACTTCTTGACCGAAACATTTTGCCTTCAGCCATCCCTGCACTTCTGAAGGACTGCTATTCTGATTTATGTACGACTCTGGTGTCTTCCTGACACCAATATTCTTCTTGTTCGGGTTGTTTAGATTCAGCTTTTTGAAGAGCTCCTGACGAATTCTTTCTCTATCGTTTTCGGAAGCTGCTCTATCAGAAGTCTGTGACAGTTGACGTGGTGCTGAGTTATTGAAACATGGTGGAGGGGGTGGTGGTGGAATGTTACATTCTGTGTCTACAAGAATGTGACAGAGATGAGCAGCTGGTCAACAAAGTATGACACTCTTACAAATGCAAGCCACACACCCTGCAATTTTATAATCTCCCAGATATCCATGGGTTTTACTTCTGATTAGAATTTTGGTCTATTAGCCCCTGAATGAAAATTGTGTGTACTAAATTTCCACAGAATCTATGAGGTGGTTCAGAAGCTAAGGCCCAAAAAAAAAGTAGAATCAATAAAAGATACCCTGAACATATGGTAGAGAAGCAATGAGTTATAGCTGAAGGCTTTAACTGGGGTCAAGGTTGTGTTTTAGGAAGGACATTTTTTCTCTCAGCTAAGCTGCCCTGCATAAAAACTCAGTGATGCGTCTACATTGCTTATTACGTCACGTCACAAAAAAGGTACAAACACAGCATGAATGAAACAAAAGCATCAGGAAACAGATTTATATTCGATACAGAACATTAAAAAATGATGTAGACATACCTCAATGAGAAATATGATTAGCTGACTATAAATTAATTCGAATTTCAAATATTTCAGACAATCATACTCACTCTCTATCGTTCATTTTACAGCACCTAATGTTCCTTTATTGTTACATAGGAATTGTATAAATATACATTCGAGATAAAACTATAGATTCATAATTAATTCTTCATGATCACTCTGGATATTCAATAAATAGAAATATTTCAAACATTTAGACAGAGATTCGAATGGATGAGGTGCAATAGTGATGATCTGAGTCACCAACAAACATAACAAGATTTCAACAACAAGAAGCGATTGCAAACATATCCTAAAACATTCAGAAGTATCTGAATTCTCCTTTTTTACCAATTCTCTCATTTCTGACCCAATCGGTTGATGTTGAGATCGAAGGTGCGGCACTGTGATTGGTTGCCTTACCCATCGTGAATTGATCCGAGGGCGAATCCTGGGAAAAAGTATACAATATTACATAGCTGGTTCACCAAAAGCCCATTACGGGTAGTATCTACAAAGTGTAGTAACTACACGTGCAGAGATGTCCGGACTGAATCTCTGACGTCGATCTTCCATGGTCAGGGAATTCCCTGACGACCACTGACGTGTCAGCGGTTGTCAGGAAGTTTCCAGACCGTTGGCAGCTGCCTTAAAAAACATCTCTCAACGTCCTACGAGGATTATTCAAATGTCGAGAGGAAGGAAGATAATTTAATACGATACTGGGCTCTGTAGTAATCTCCTTGCGCGGAAAATGCAAATGGTTTTTAACGATCGAGGTTTTTAATATCACAGACCTGCTGAACGACGAGCTTTATTCTTAATAAGATAGATATAACTCGAAATTTCCGAATGTATTGATTCGATGACATTTCTGGCAGATTTCCCAATCCTATAACGCTAGTTATTTTGTACTTACAGCCCTATTGGAGTTTTTACTGAAACTACTGTTGTGTGTGTACAAGGGATTGCTGAAAACATCGTTGTTGCCTTGATAACGGCTGACTATAGTGTGAGGAACATAAGCAACTTGTCCCCTACTATTTCTTGCACGCCACCACTTTCTGCTGTCGTCTAATATCTGCAAAAAATCATAAAACATTTGAAGGATATCAAACAAACATGGCTTATGGTTTCAGAGCTTTCAGTAGACCAGAAGATGCTACTTGATCTCAAATCTCTTAATATTCTAAGCGAAGCTAGCCTATAGACATAATCAGCTTGTACTGGACTCTGAAGGGCTCATTCACCATGAGAAGTCCTGGAAAGGTTATTCTAGAACTGATCTGGAAGACTTGCTATCTTCACGATCACAGAAGACACCTACACAAACCAGGAACTCCCATGGAATGGGAAATGGTAGAAAGATCCCTTAGCATGACTCACCTCTAGGAATTCTCCCCTAACAACAGTCATCTCTTTGTCATTGTTAGCAGTCCTGGGATAAGTCACCTGGACAATGTGTGCGCCTTTGGCTTGAAGCTCATCCAAGAAAAGCTCTTGACTCCTGGTGAAACTTAACTCTTCTCCACTCCTTTCGATGGAGTCCACCGAGATTTCGCTTCTGGTATCCCTGATAGGGGGTATTTCTCTTGGTGGTTCCCTTTTAGGCTCCCTTTCATGAGGGGGTTCGTACCCTCTATCGAACATGTTATCCTGTTCATAGTCAGTGTATTCAGTGCCATACTGTGGCTCACTGTGAGACTCCCTATAGTGTTTTTCTTCGATTTCGTCACTGACAGGGTACTCTGGTGACCATTTATCCATGAAAACTGGATGGTATGGAGGCACGTGACTCTTCCATTGGTCTCTAGGAATCAACCAAGCGTTACCTAACGAATGCCATAACTCAGTTTCTTTACTGGTGACACAATTCATCAGAAGGTTTATAGCCTCTCTGGTCAGGAGGGGAGAAACAACTTTGTGTGGAAGATGCGCTTCGAAATATGTATCATGAGCTGCTTCAACAATGAGAGCTAGAGGTGTGAAGAGGAAATGAACCAGTTCTGGAGCGTTTGGATCGTGTATGTGAGCCTTCAATTTCGCCAGTAGATTGAAGGAAAGCTTGAACTTCTGGAAGATGTCAATGAATTCCCTTTCTGGAGGCGGTTTCGTTCGCATGGTCAGCATTCCATCCCCCATGTCTCTCTTTTTCGATTTTCTGTTTCTTCTTCTTCTCTCCAGTTCCCTGGCAGCTGCGGCTGCGTGTTGGAGTCTGGCTATGAATTTTTCGATGTCGTCGAAACAATGGTTCAATATAGTGACGTCTCTTTCGTATTTTTCACTAGCTGTTGAGCTTGCGTCGTCGTTGACTTGCTCTGAATCTGATCCGACGTAGTCTCTCTGATGTTCACGTACTGGATTTACTATATTTGGAGGGCTTTTGTGGGAGGGTGGCGGTACGTTAGATCTTCTACTCTTAGTTATGGACTTGCCCAATCTAATCTGCTTCAAATCTTCCACAAGGTCTTGGGCAGAGATACTTTGGCACTAGAATATAGAAGGTTGTTAGGTATGTTCATTCAAGGTTCATGGAATATTACTCACCTGGAATATATGCATTTCTGGGGGATGTGTCTGATTTGAATCTGCTACTATAAACACCAGTATGTTGTTATACATCTCCATGGGGTCGTGACTTGTGAAGGCTGTAGGTTCTTGTATCGAATTCACAGGAAATCTTTCCATGATGGTCTGAAAAATGCAGGATTTAAAACATGAAATAAAGCTACTCTTGAATTGAAATGTTGGGAAAAAATTTCATTGTTTCAACTTGAAAGCATGAGGGGGTAGCTTTGAAGGCTAGGGGATGAAGGGAAGATAGCGAAATCTTGATCAAAAACGACCTACTCCAAACAAAAGAGTATTTTAGTTGAGACACCCCGTATATGAAATCATTTGATCATACGTTTCGCAGCTCAAACATAATCATAATATAATAGCAGTCCGTATAAATATTCCGATGTTCCGTTCATTATAGATAAAAGGTACAAATATCCAACTTTCAAATTTCCCGCCAGATTCATCAAGTAGGTGTGAATTGGTCTTTAGAGTTTAAAGCCTAGCATTATAATATGGAGCACCGCCGATCTATCCAGATTCGGTGGTTCGTGAGTATCTGACAGAAAAATGTTCTGTTTATCATTTCGTTCTATGATCGATTCAAATCGCAGTGTGCCGTCTTTTGTTTGAAGATAAACTAATTTTTGTTAATTATGAAACATAATTTCGTTTTACGGGGTAAGTTGAGGAAATTCAGTTGTTATTTTCAGTTTGAACTTGAATTTTTATGGTTAAATGTCATTATTACGATTGAACACTTTCAGATCATCTCGTAGATATGGATTCAACTGTTTTATTCTTTTCCATTTCCAAGATCCCAAGAGGACGCCATGTGGAAAGCCCAAGAAGAAACGAATTTCCATGAGCTTTATTAGCTAATTCTTCATATGGCAAATTTCTGTGCAGCAAGAAGTAATGGTCCTAAAGTTTTTGCAGAACAGTGGTGCTTTCATTTAAAAATACTCAAAACCTTATTCCTACTTCTACAGTTCTACAGAGTGAGTAAATCATATGTATAACATAATGAAAATTCCAAATGGATTATTAATTGAGTAGGTATAACATTCTTTGTTATTGTTGTTTCAGATTGGACAAGTGATTTTTCTCAATAACGCCTGGAATTTGGAAATATTGTTTTAGAAAATGTGAGTTATTCCTATGTGAAAGTATTTTGTATTCATAAAACAAATAGTACATAATAAGGTACAAAATGGTGGTTGTAGACTAAGAAGAGCCGTAGTTCCTTGCTCATTCATAGATGTCGCCACTGATTTTCAGTTTGAAACTATGTGAATTATTCAGTTTCGAACTGGTTGCGACATCTATGACTGAGCAAGGAACTCTTGCTTCTTCTGATTCATTCTGATGAACGTTTTTTTACCTATGCATATAAGGTTTAGCGTTATTAAATGTGTGTAAATGTTAACGTAACAATCAACTTGAAGGAGGGCTGAATCAGTTCGCTACAATATCTGTATTTTTCGAATTTTGAGCTATGAGAGGTCTCAAATGATAAGTTTTGACTCACTGATGACGCATACTTGGTCAAATTCAATTCGGTTCGACTCTTAACACTCTCGAAGTTGAGTTCGTTAATGGGCAAAATTCTTATAGGGTTTTTGTAGATATTCCTTTTCCAAGTTTGGTTTTCCTGATAATTTCAAAAGTAAGGGTTCGATTGATGTGAAATTGTGCATTTAGTTGGGGATTGACGTATCCAAGCTTTATGCAGAATTTTTTCTAGATCTATATGAAATTTTAGCGCATTATCCTCTCTGGATGTTTTTCTATTATTTGTTCTCACCCCTGTTTCATAATCCATGATGAGGACCCACGAACGGTCCAGGCAAAGCTGCATTTTCTGGGACCAAATTCCGTTGGTTTTCTCTAGTTGTAGCAATCTTCTCATACCGTCGGCGGGGTAGATGATTCCGGTTTCTTTGGTTACTGTGAACGTGGCTAAATGTTCCATTATGTGGGTGGGTTTCTCGCCCCCTTCCGCCGTTCGCTCCTCGCGGTCCATGTCTTCAGGAAATTCTGAACGGTAAGCCATTATCGTGTTTGCTTATCAACAGGACATCGTTATTGGACCTTCATTGTCGTGGATAAGCTGAAATAATGATAGATTGATTAATTAGGTAGGCGGTTTACAGGGTGAGCAATTTTTTCGTTCTATGCTATACTAAATTGGTAACTCGAGAGTTGGTCCAGAAGAATCTTAAAATCGCAGCAAAGCTGCGATACAGTAAGGATTTTTATAAGGACGAAAAGAGGAATAATCGATTCATACGGGGGTGAAATTTCGATTTCCTAGGCGATGTAGAAGTATTTTTTAAAAATTCACGATAATCGAGAAAAAATCCAGCAAAAGTGCTATTTTAAATAGCGCAAAAAAATTAACGCACATTATGGAAATCTCAAATTTGTTCTACAACTGAAGGTGTTCTCAATGATAATTATTTTTATCAGAATTATGCATGCATATGTTATCGACTTTCAACGTTTTTCTTCAAGACAGATGTTTTCTCCCAGCAGGAATAAAAAAAGATGATATTATCAGATTTTGAATGTATTGGCTCCATTCTAAAATCAGTTGTTCTCGATCAATTCTAGTGATCAATAGTTTTTTTTTCGTTTGATTTTCTACACTCGATCGCTATGCAACGCGAAACACGCAATTTGACCCAAGAGGAATGTGCCCAAGCGGTAGTTTTGTAAGAAGAAGGGTGGACATACACAAGAATTGCAGAAAGGTTTGGAGTTTCCCATACAAGTGTGTCCAGAATGTTTCAGGGAGACAGGTATGAATGTCCGAAGACCAGGACAGGGTAGACCACGGGTAACAACTGCCATTCAAGAACGTTACTTGAGAGTTTCTTCGTTGAGACAACGGTTTGCAACCGCTCGCCTCCTTCAAAATCAGCATGAGCAAACTCATGAGGTGCAAATTAGCACTCAGGCAATAAGAAATCGCCTCAGAGAATATGATTTAAGGCCTCGTGTCGCGGCAAGAGGCCCAGCTCTTACCCCAGCCCATCGAAGGGCGCGTTTGGATTTTGTGAGAGGGCATATCCATTGGGAAGAGGCCGATTGGGAAAGAGTTCTCTTCACAGATGAGTCTAGATTCTGCCTCTACCATTGTGATCGACGTTCCCTTGTATACAGACGCCCACATGAAAGATATGCTCAGTGCAATTTCCTGAATACTACTGGTTTCGGGGAAGGATCGATTATGGCATGGGGTGGAATATCTTTGACTGCTCGCACAGACCTAGTGGTCGTTGATAATGGAGCTATAAATGCTGATAAGTATATAAGGAACATTCTTGAAGAGCATGTAGTGCCATTTGTCCCATACATTGGTGAAAATTTCATTTTTATGGACGATAATGCCAGACCCCATCGTGTGCGCAACGTTCAGGAGTACCTTGAAGAGGTTGAAGTCTCTCAAATGGAATGGCCAGAAGTTCAGATCTCAATCCGATTGAGCAGGTTTGGGACAACCTCAATAGAAGGCTGAGAAGTTCAGAAAATCATCCAGCTACTCTTAATGACTTAGGAATCCATCTCGGAGAAATTTGGGAAGGATTAGATCAGAACATTTTAAGATCACTCATTTTGAGTATGAACCGTCGTTGCCGAGCTGTAATTCGCAAGGGGTGGAAATGCCAAGTATTAAATCACATTTCAGTATTTTGAAAATTGTTCATTTCTCTTCTTTCGCATAAGATTCGGTGAAATCCTGAATTTTTTTTCCATTTAATGTGTCTTGTTTCGTTCGAAACCCTCCCAAAAAAACATAAAAAATAAGTTATAAAGTTAATGCAGAGTTAACTTTCATTAAAATTGAGATTTTCAGAATGTGCGTTAATTTTATTGCGCAGTGTAAATTATAGAGTAGGAACTTTATTGGTCATATTTTCAACCAGGTTTTTTTCCTAATATACGTAGAAAATGGAAAAGCAAGTAATACACATTCTAGAGAAATGATTAAGCTTTAATTTAAAAAAAAATGTTGATCTACGCCGGATACGTACTGGGATATCATGGTCAACCGGGATACTTTATAAAAGTAATAATAATAATAATAATAAGCTAGAACAATGGTCAAAAAAAGAACTCCATGGACGGCATCACCATGAGTTAAATCAGCCACATATTGACAAAACCTCATCCAACAAATGGTTGTCGAAGGGTGAACTGTTTCCTGAGACGGAAGGTTTCATGATGGCTATACAAGATCAAGTCATCTCCACCAACAACTACAAGAAATACATCATGAAGGACCGTACAATGCCAACAGATATGTGTAGGAAGTGTCATCAAAAATCTGAAACAATTCAGCATGTAACTTCTGGCTGCGAACAACTGGCCAACACTGATTACCTCCACCGACATAACCAAGTGTGCAACATCATACACCAGAAATTGGCGCTCAAGTTCGGACTTCTCAACTCCTACAAGCCGTATTATAAGTATAAGCCGCTGCCTGTGTTAGAAAATGACTCTTTTAGACTATACTACGATAGGCCTATTATCACTGACAGAACGGTGACGAATAACAGGCCGGATATTGTGGTTTACGACAAGAGGGTCAGAAAGGCAATTTTGGTAGATGTAGCTGTGCCCAACAACAACAACATGTTGAATAAGTACCAGGAGAAGATAAGCAAGTACACAGACCTGGCTTTCGAGATCAAGGAAATGTGGCACCTAGAGAAGGTTGATATCGTTCCAGTGATCATCTCGTCGACTGGATTGATACCCAAGAGCTTACACAATAGTCTGAACAAATTAGAATTAAATGTAAACAGCTACATTGAAATGCAAAAAGCTGTTATTCTCAATACCTGTAGAATTGTTCGTAAATTTTTGTCAAGTGTATCGTGATCGAGCCTATTCCCTTTGATTATTGTATCTGGGAAAGGTGAATTTATCCGGCCGGATGCCGAGATAGTGAATAAGTCCACGATCATAATAATAATAATAATAATAATATTATTCTTCATCGGTCTCCCGTTCTCAGCTCGAGCTGGTAATTCTTATATGAACCAGTGAAAAAACATTTCAGTTCCTCCCACTAGTTCAGAAATTTCCGCACGATGTGACAGGTTTGCAAATCCACAGCCTGCCGTGCACATCGCGATCTTCTGGGATAATTCGATCCCTTGAAGATTTCTCTTCTCCATCCAAGAAGTGGTTTGTCCTCGCAACCGTTCACGTAATGAAAAGCTCGCATTACTTCAATATTCATTTCGCGGCCACACTGGACACGTGCGTTGCGAGCTCCCCTGCGGGCAGTCCTCCTCACGGTGGTCGAGCCAGCAGGTGGAGTGGCATCTCGACCTTCTGCCATGATATCGGTTTCCACTTCTCGTTCATGGGTTTGCCACCATTTACCCTTGGTGGCCCAGGTAACTCCGGCCTGGGGGACGTCACCCCCCATGTGGCGTGGCAGAAACCAAACCACACCCGTGCGGGTATATTATAATATATATAATATTATAATATTATATTATTATTATTATTATTGGGAAAACTAAATTCAAAAGTTAATTACTTCGAAACAATTATTTTAATTCGAGAACTTAACCGTATTTAATCATATCCTGATTATTTCAGGACTCAAGATCGTCTTTTGAATGGTATCGTGATCACCTACAGGCGGACAGAAGTAAACTTACTCACGGATTCTTCATCATCAGTTTCCGTTCTTTTATGACCAAGCGCACAAAAGTATCGGTAAGTGATTAAAATTCTCAACATGTTTTGAATTTCCTATGCGTATTTTTCGTATCCATTCGAATATCCCAATCAACTGCATTCTAATGAATCGTTCGGTTGATAGAACTAGAAATTTAACAATTATAAATTCATATTCTTGGATAACAAGACGATGTAGTTTATGGCCTAACGATCACTAGTCCCAAACATAATCTCTAGTTTAAATGAAGAGAATAATGAATCAAAAAATCACATTTGAATTGTATGAATGGAATGCTGCTCATTATTTTATAATCATATGTTCAATTTTTTTTTCACCGGGTATCTAATTACATATTAGATATACATTCTCGAAGAGAGTATGCCAGTCGAAATATATCTATTTTTCAAGGTTCCGACTATTTTGAATGATCAACTGATATCTATGCAGAGAAAATATCCGATAGTGAATACTCTACCATGTAATTTTGCGATAAAGACGAATTTATAGGCGATTCCCATAAAAAAGCTCTAAGAAATGACAAGAACAGAAACACAAAACATATTTTTCTGTCCTTTACACGCAGGTACCATTTTATCCATTCATTCCGCTACACCCTGTATATTATGTTGTGATATAGAACCTGCCCACATTTTACAAGCCCATTTTTGGGAATCCTGACTTTAACCTTATGCTGTGACTTCCCTATAACAGCCCTACCATAAAGATCTAGCAGATAATAAAAAGGCCCCAAAGCT
The DNA here is from genome assembly GCA_951802165.1 of Adalia decempunctata. Classification (NCBI taxonomy): domain Eukaryota; kingdom Metazoa; phylum Arthropoda; class Insecta; order Coleoptera; family Coccinellidae; genus Adalia; species Adalia decempunctata. The sequence goes on along the minus strand of OX637704.1, from coordinate 6,459,882 downwards.
GCGTGTGAAAGGAATTTAAAAGACGACAAAAGGACGGAATCTGTTCTTTTATTTGTTAACAGGTGACAGGGTATTTTGATCCTGTACTTATACAAAAGCATCTCGATGCTACGTGACAAATTCTTATTAAAAACGCTATTCAAATTCAATTCTTTGAAATCTTGAATTTCACCTGATTTTATTGAGAGAAATAAATAATTTTAGATACTAAGTCATAATCCACGTAGAATTTATCGGTGATTCTGAGAAAATAATCCAATTATTGGTGTACTTTATCAATAGATTAAACAATCGATAAACAATTTTTCCATTATGCATTCAATTTGTTTTCGATCATCTTTTATCCTAAAAACAAATGATCCATCAGATGCCAGGTGTGTTTTTCAAACTGATTGACGCATGATGATACCCTCTTTTGGATCTACAGGGTGTACCATCAATCACGAAATCGTCAAACTAAAATTTGAACTGAGCAGCTTTCACACATTGTTTTAGGTATGCTATTAATAGACTACGGTAAATATTATCCAAAAATTATAATAAATACTGCTCGTAAAAGGAATTTTCCAGATTGTTTTTAAGATTCAATATTATCAATATAGGAATTTCATATATTTTTGTAGAACTGAAACATGAAAGAAAGTAAAATGAGCAAACACATTCCATATCAAAAGATCGTCTAGTCTGAAAAAAGCGATGTAAACTCCATAAAAGTATTGAGCTGATGACAAACATCAAAAGAATGATGTTTCTGAATTAAAATTGCATTATAGATGACTAATGATTCAGCCTTGTCCAAATAAAGCAAGGCTCACTAGGTATTCCACAAGATTCACTCCATTGTGGTTATTATTTTTCTGCCCATAGATGTTTATTGTTAATTATAAATTCTGAATTTGCTAATGATAATGCGTGGCTAGCCACACCTTACTCTATGTGATGGTATGTGAGGAATGTTACAATACAGAAAGTTCTATTTCCGCTTTTTTATTTTCAAGGAAGTTATCCCAATTCTTAGGTAGGTATTCATAATTAAGAATTTGAGGAATGAAAGGGTTTGAGCTCAGTAAACTAAAAAATTATATGGTATATTTATGGGTGAAAGAATTATAATAATAGCAAACGAAAGTATGTAGTGAAATTTGAATTTTTTCGAAGATATCGATTAATTCAAGGGTGAAATTTGTCAAATACGTTTTTTCTAATGGAAAATCGATAAAGAAGTGGATGAACATAAGAATGACAGATTCTTATCTTCTGAATTGATTCCAACAAGTGAAATATTACAATTGAATAATTCCATCACAGACAGAAAGAGAAAGATTTCAATTTCGAACAGAGCTTTTTCATTCGCAACTTCTGGTGCATAAATACAAAAATTTACTGTTGGAAGTCAGCCACAACACGAAGAAGCCACCGTGGCCATCACCATTTGGTGTCTACCACATCTACCATCGATATTTCAACCGGCCTATAACTTCTTCGCTGCAATAAAAAAAAATTCGTCTTACCTCTTTTCCTCGAATCCACTTAATTCAAATCACCCAACACTGAAAGTCTGTTTGATGCGGAATTCTTCAGCTGGAATATTTCGGAGAACAACAAATAGAAACGGTGCGAATGAGTATTTGAGTACACAACTGTATTGTAAACTAAGTCGAGTTGGTTGAACTGAACCAAAACTGATAGATAGTGGATAATAGCTATTTTACCTGACTTAAACCTGTATCAGAGTGAGATACACCTATTGGAGCAGGCGCGGTAAAATCGGAATGGAAGGTGTTAAAACGGTGTATACAGTTGGAATGAAGCCATAGGCGTCACTTGCGACAGGCCACACAGCCTATCGCTATTCTGAGCTTTTTGGAGAATCGAATGAACCTTAATTGGAATTGGACTTCTCAAAAAGTTGGTATAGCCTATACAAAAATATGTACCATATTCTTCTACATCTATCTAAATTCTAAATCAAAGGCGCAGAATATTATGAAAAAGATAGGTAGATCAGTATTTTTCGAAAAAAGAATGCATAGTTCTTGAAATATTATATTATTCTATTTCTACAAACGACCAAACAATCCAGAATTTTGAATATACAAAAAAGGTGAAAGCGAATGTGAATTTGTTGAAAAAAAAGTTTTTTTTTTTGTATATCCCTATACCCTAGTCTATATGACTATCGAATTTGCGCACCCTGTAAATCAATTGGAAACTATATAAAGTTCTCAAAATGAAAGAAATAAAGTTGCAGAATTGAAATTGTTTTATTTATTCGTTGGATTTTGATTCTCGTACGAATTTGGTTGAGAAAACAATGTAAATCACTACCGCCATCTAGTGAGGGAGTTTCATAGTTTTCCGAAGCCATCTTTCGCGAAAAGTTTACGTTACGGACAACAGTTTTCTACATGTGAAATCGTTTAGTTCATTCGACGGCCGCTAGATGGGAGCGCTTAATAATAAACAGGCAACCCGTCTACCTCGCTTGTGTATCACTGGTTGCCTACCCTCATTTATACTAGGGGCCAAAGATGTATTATTTTTGTCGGACAAGAAGTAATTTGATATGTTTTGTATCGTGATAGGGTTTCGAAGAAAGTTCACAAGGAAATCCGCAGAATTAATTATGCTAAGGCGAGAAAGAATTTTTGGGTCACCTGGAAAATTCTGCTTTTATTTGTAATTTCAGTGGGTTTTGGGCTGATGAGTTTTTGATTTTCAGCAATTATGTTTTTGATCTGTTCCGTTGACAGAACTGGGATTGCCAAATTATGCGAATAAATTTTTGATGCATTCACTTTTTTTTTTCTGGACTGACGAATCATAATCTGTATTGAATATTGATTTTTTTTTCTTCGTCGACAGGCAAAGTAAGGAAGTTTAGGGGAATGAAACACTTTATTGAAAACAACTAGCTCATTTATTCCATTTTCTCCATATAACAAAAAACACATATAAATAATTTTCTTCATGGGTTGTGATTTGGCAAATTGAGTTATATCACGAGCATCTATCTAAAAGTGCATGTTCTACTCTAACTTAATTACTATTTAACAGTCTTCATGTTATTCAGTTATATTTTACACATATGCTCAAAACGAAGCGTGCATTATTTTTCTGCTTCTCATTTGTATTTGATATATAATCATGATGATACAATAGAGGCTTTTGATACACATTCACCGCACAATATTGTATATGATGACCATTTCGAAGAGCCAAATCCAGTCTTTTCTGACCGAAGAAGTACCTGGGAATGAAGAAAACAAAATGAATACACATCATCGGATTAGGAATACAATTAAATAACAAAAAATATGTTTCTGAGTATTATGAATACAAGAATTGGGCATTAGAAAAAAAACTGTGGTAACCTACTTGTTGAGTTCGTTGTAACACTTCCAAAAACGTTGTTCGCCATTTTGGTGTCACCCAAGTCAAGCTCGTGGTTGTTCTTGTCATCCAAAATGTGAGTTTGTCTTGGGCCTGAAGAGAAAGAGGTATTAATTAGTTGGATGGAAATCTTCAAAGTGGGAAATATATTTACCTTCGATGAAAATATGTGTCAGGGAGGATAAGTTGCTCAGAAGGGTTGTATTCAATCGAGAATTGCCCCAAACATGCTTCACTTTTCCAGGCGTCTCAACAGTGGTACTTTTCGCAGAAGTTGTTGGAGGGGATGAAACTAGAAATTAAGAAGGGTATTTTTAAGTTTCAGGCACATTGTGCTGTGAAAAATTTAGAACAGGGGCGTCGATAATGCTTTTCTTAGAGGGGGCAATGGTTAATTGGAAACTGTTGAACCTACACTTTACTTACTGTAGAGTCTTATGGTACCATCCGTTTCCCCTCTTGGATTCTTCGCCATGCACTTGTACGTGCCGTAATCCGTTTGTTGTATATTGTTTATCGTCAACCTCATGTGAGTTTTGTACAGGGGACTTCCAACAATGTTCTCAGTGTGATATTTTCTGGATTCATGAATCATCTGACCGTCTTCGCGTGTCCAGTAGTTCAAAGATCCAGGATGTGCCTCCGTGAAGCATTCCAATGTCACAGAGTATGCCAGGGGGGCCCCGACTAGTTGGTGTGGGATCCATAGCATGGGCGGAACTTGAAAAATTAATTTATAGACATATCAGTAGGGAAAAAAATTCTTTAGTTGAAGTTTCCAATTTAAAGTGTTTTTCAATGAGGGTTGGGGGACTCCATATTTTATTTTGCTGGGTGGGTAATTTGTTCGAATTCCAGTTATCTGTTCGGGCCATATTGTTCATACTCACAATCAACACTAACTTTGATTCTCTTGCTAACACTGGGGGGAATGCCGTTGCTGGCAATGCACAAATAAGCTCCCATATCCAGCCTCGAAATTTGGGTAAGCTCCAGGCTTTCCCCTTCCCATTCGGAAACTGCAAATCGATAGAAAAATTGGATCATAATAGATTTCTGAACTTTAACAGGAACCACGTATGCCTGCATTTAACACTGGTTAATTAGATGTTTTTAGTTAGGAATTCCTTCGATTCAACATGCAATGGCTACAGAATTTTAGGCAAATTCGGAAATGCGATACTATACAGCCTATTCTAGCACTGCGCAAAAAAATTAACGCACATTCTGAAAATCTCAATTTTAATGAAAGTTAACTCTACATTGACTTTATAACTTATTTTTTATGTTCTCTCGGGAAGGTTTTGAACGAAACAAGACACATTAAATGGAAGAAAAATTCAGGATTTCACCGAATCTTATGCGAAAGAAGAGAAATGAACAATTTTCAAAATACTGAAATGCTGCTAAGTGATTTAATACTTGGTATTTCCACCCCTTGTGTTAATTACAGCTCGGCAATGACGGTTCATACTCAAAATGAGTGATCTTAAAATGTTCTGATCTTATCCTTCCCAGATTTCTCCGAGTTGGATTCCTAAGTCATTAAGAGTAGCTGGATGATTTTCTGAACTTCTCAGCCTTCTATTGGGGTTGTCCCAAACCTGCTCAATCGGATTGAGATCTGGACTTCTTGCTGGCTATTCCATTTGAGAGACTTCAACCTCTTCAAAGTACTCCTGAACGATGCGCACACGATGGGGTCTGGAATTATCGTCCATAAAAATGAAATTTTCACCAATGTATGGGACAAATGGCACTACATGCTCTTCAAGAATGTTCCTTATATACTTATCAGCATTCATAGCTCCATTATCAACGACCACTAGGTCTATGCGAGCAGTCAAGGATATTCCACCCCATACCATAATCGATCCTCCCCCGAAACCAGTAGTATTCAGGAAATTGCACTGAGCATATCTTTCATGTGGACGTCTGTATACAAGGGAACGTCGATCACAATGGTAGGGGCAGAATCTAGACTCATCTGTGAAGAGAACTCTTTCCCAATCGGCCTCTTCCCAATGGATATGCTCTCTCGCAAAATCCAAACGCGCCCTTCGATGGGCTGGGGTAAGAGCTGGGCCTCTTGCCGCGACACGAGGCCTTAAATCATATTCTCTGAGGCGATTTCTTATTGTCTGAGTGCTAATTTGCACCTCATGAGTTTGCTCAAGCTGATTTTGAAGGAGGCGAGCGGTTGCAAACCGTTGTCTCAACGAAGAAACTCTCAAGTAACGTTCTTGAATGGCAGTTGTTACCCGTGGTCTACCCTGTCCTGGTCTTCGGACAGTCATACCTGTCTCCCTGAATCGCTGCAACATTCTGGACACACTTGTATGGGAAACTCCAAACCCTTCTGCAATTCTTGTGTATGTCCACCCTTCTTCTAGCAAAACTACCGCTTGGGCACATTCCTCTTGGGTCAAATTGCGTGTTTCGCGTTTCATAGCGATCGAGTGTAGAAAATCAAACGAAAGAAAAACTATTGATCACTAGAATTGATCGAGAACAACTGATTTTAGAATGGAGCCAATACATTCAAAATCTGATAATATCATCTTTTTTTATTCCTGCTGGGAGAAAACATCTGTATTGAAGAAAAACGTTGAAAGTGGATAACATATGCATGCATAATTCTGATAAAAATAATTATCATTGAGAACACCTTCAGTTGTAGAATAAATTTGAGATTTCCATAATGTGCGTTAATTTTTTTGCGCAGTGTAGTTGATAATCATAGCCACTTCAATTTGGCAATAGTAGCGTGGTGCCTGCTGATATAGGCTAGGTGGCGTTTCAGAAAAAGTAGTTTAATGTTCAGTAAAAGTCCCTCAGTTTTCGAAAAATAAGTAGGCTGGCGTTACCCCTATCATTGGAATCACCGATTGCCGAATAAATATTTCTATGGTTAATTTGTCATATTCAACGGTCGCTATGGTACCACCAGCCTACTTATAATTCAACAGTGAATAGAAAAGCAAGATAAGATTAATAAATTTTTTTCTCATGTAATATTCATGTTAATAGCGACATATGATACATTTTTGAAATCAGCAAAAATTCTGTAGCAAGATAAGAGAACTTTCCACCACAGTTTATATTTGAGAAATCAGAAATTCTCCTCATTTCTGCAAAAATGTTTTTTTTATAAAAGCTTGTTATTTGTAAGGACAAAGCTTTTGACTGAAGGATTTAATCGGTGATCTACCTACCTGTGAGTGTCTTATTGATCGCTATCTTAGAATTATCATCCCTCTTCCACTTGACACTGGGTTTTGGATACCCTGTAGCTTTACATGTCAAAGTCTCGTTCGCCCCTTCCCGCACGATGACGTCCCCGCTACTGAGGGAATCATCGATGTTTGGTGGAACTGAAAGAAATGACATTTCACTATTTGCCCGTCAAATATTCCGAACCTCGGTACAATGTTGGGACAGTTACAGACCGAACTTTATGCAATCACCTTATTCGACCGATACCGCCATTATTGAATTCCTGAATCGATGCTAAAACCGAAGATTTCAATTATAATCGAGAGACTGAAATTTCAATCCCAATAGAATAATTACCGACGAAATGGCTTCTGCCGCATCAATATGCCTCAACACCGGGAGGGGAAGCTAACTCTCTGTTAATTAGTGAATATTTCAAATCACACTATCATTCTTACCGAATTCTGAATGTGTTTTTGTACCGGCGGCATGCGAAATATTCAACGTGAATTTAATGGGATCGAATAATGGAACAATCAACAATTACCACGTCGTAATGAACGGTGTCACCGTGGATTAGAGAAGATTACCGAAGATGATGTTACTAATTAGTATTGCCTTTCGTTCTGCTCGCCTATCTCGCATGTTTTACCTCGGAATAGAATGTCGTGTCGAATAAATTTATCCGTTCTCAAAACAAGTAGAAACCGGCCTGGACTGTCTCCATTGACGACTCGATTTTGAACATTGGTCCTTTTATCAGTAACTAGCTGGCCCGGCGAACTTTGTTCCGCCTAAATGATACTTACGGTGGATTTCACAAAGCGTAATCACCGGTGATCGGAGATCAACGGCTTGGTTCTCTGATTTTTGATCTGTCAAATGTTTCCATGAATATGAGCTATCACACAGCACAGATACACAAAAATAATATGTCATAATATCTTAATCACTAATAATGGCAATTTTGTATTCGGTTATTTCCGCAAATATATTTATTACCCAAACAGAAATTCAAAAACATTTTAAAAATTATGAGATAAGATGAGGATGGACATCTCACGATTGGAACTCATCGCCAAAATCCGATTTACTTGACATTTCGATAAAAATTCACTGTGATATTCACCCGCTTCTGGATCTGTTAATAGCCTTTCATGGTACTATAAGCCATATAAATTACACAGTAATTGATGTCATATGTTCTTTTTTCGACCATTTCAAACCACGACGACCGAAATGCTCGAAAAAATAACAGATGACATCAATCGATGGCCGCGAAAGCCTCAACAAATTCATCGCCATTTAATTGTGATAATGTCAAATATAGTACCTTCACGATAGCGTTATTTGGAATAAATGAAACTATAAAAATAACTAATAATCATCAGTCAGTATGTGTGAATAGCGCCATCTGAAGTGGTAAGAACGAAACTTTTCTCATATCTCAACGAAATCTAATCATTTCAGACATCTGTACTCCTACGCTAAGACATTTTGGTTTTGCCCAACAGCGCAGAGTTGTAGGCAACTCAAATTACACACTATTACAGTGACTATAGAGGGAATATAGTCACTGTACACACTATTTGCTTATATCGCCATCTAACGCGGACAATATCAAATGAAGTACAAACGAATAAGCGGTAGCGTAACTGTAACTGTAGCGACATCTAGTGGCCTTACTCAGAAGGAGGAAAATCATTTCCTGTATAAGTAAAATTTTCATCGATTTTTTCAAAGTTTCATTGTATTTTATAATAACCAGACCGTAGACGAATCCATATATGAAGTTTCATAACAAACAGTCCATCCGATCTCGAGTTATAAATGGTGTAACCAACATCTTTCTTTTATATATATAGAAGATAACATTCTTGGAAATTCGATTTACATAACTGATAACACCGTTAAGTTATACCATCTTCTACTGATGTGGTTATTTTCTTTCATAATGAGTATTTACAGGGTGACAAGAGAAACTTCGGACAAATTTTGCTGTGGTCTGGAACAGAAGTATTTCAGCGCAGCCAAATAATTTTTATTTTCTCTACACTTTCCTGTACTAATATGTGAAGTTTCAGTTGGATATAATTCCATTTCACAGAGTTTTAGAATGTCAAACAAACGTAGTGCGATTTTGGAGCTATTTCGTCAAGGTAGGCGTCAATGCGAAATTGTTCGTTTGCTAAATGCGCCTCGACAAACCGTGTCCGATGCAATTCGTCGTTTCAAGGAGCTTGACCATGATGGTCGTCGTCCAGGAAGTGGTAGAAAACGCACTGTCAATACACCTAGCAATCGCAACATCGTCAAGAAGCGAGTCAATCGAAATCCGAGGGTTTCCATGAGGAAAATAGCATGTGAGACCGGTATCACACGCAAATCAGTCCGTCAAATTGCCAAAAAGGAGCTCAACCTCAAGCCATACAAGCTCCAAAAAGTTCAACTCCTCACGGAGGAAAACAAGCGCGTAAGACTCCAAAGGTGCCGCCAACTCCTTCGTCTCGCCGCCGGTCAGCAATGGGAGCGAATTCTCTTTACAGACGAGAAGCTTTTCACCGTAGAACAATCCCACAACCACCAAAACGACAGAGTCTGGTCCGTAGAGGCTCCCGGTACATTGGCCATCGTCGAACACCGTCAAAATCCGCAATCCGTCATGGTCTGGGGCGGAATTTGCGGCAGTGGTGAAACTCCCTTAGTTTTCGTGGATCAAGGGGTCAAAATCAATTAAGAAGTCTACCGCTGCTCGCGGCCGTAGTACTTCCGTGGGTCAAGCAGCACTTCGGCGATACGCATTGGACCTTTCAACAGGACTCCGCTCCGGCTCACAGAGCGAAAATGACGCAAGAATGGTGTAAGACCCATTTTCCTTGTTTCATCTCATCTGCAGAATGGCCGCCCTACTCACCGGATCTCAACCCAATGAACTACAGCCTGTGGTCGATTTTGGAGCACAGGGCTTGTGCTAAAAAACCCAAAAATTTGGAGTGGCTGAAGCATCTCTGCGCCGGGAATGGAACCGATTAACGCCCGAGGAGCTGCGGCCCATTGCCGAAAATTTCAAGAAGCGCCTGAAAAGTTAAATGAAAAAGAATTTGTCCGAGGTTTTTCTTGTCACACTGTATATTATTTTTATTTACCATCATATTTTGGTCCTTCTTACAAGATATTTTGTTTTATACGTAAGTCCCAAATGAATATTTTCTGAATCAATCAATATTTCAATACTTTGCTACAGAAAACCATGTTATACAGGGTGTATTTTAAGGTTAGGCTTTTCTTTTGACAGGTGATAGAACTCATCAAAATAAGTCATTTTATCGACAATTTCTTACATGAAATGTTCAATTTAAAAAATTTATGAAAAATCAATACTACTCTGTCCTGCATCTCTCTGTTCTAGGTTTATGAACATCCGCGATGTCGTGTGATTTCTTAGCGGAAATCTTGTTCTGTACATCTTATACGCTGTACTGGCATTTTGTTTTGATTCACCATAAATTAAAAATATATCAACAAATTCATTATTTGAATAATCGTAAACACTCGTACAATCTACACCGCACTCTCGCCGTAACACGATCGAAGATTATACTGATCACAATCGATATTCTGAGTCATGCATGATAGGAGACAAAAAACAAGAGATGTTGATATCTGCAGAGAAGCAGGCGAGGTAGCAGGTTAGGACTGGGGAATTTTCAGATTCACCTAGAAACTAGAAAATAATCTAGTTTCATTTTCATAATGTATATGAAAATTTTTGGTAAAATGACTCATTTTGATGAGTTCTTCTGTCAAAAGAAAAGCCTCACCTTTGAATACACTCTGTATTGAAATCTTGCGCTCTTATTGAAACACCCGTCATCTTTAATGTGACACTCTGTATACTAATATTGAGGGGAACTTCCGAATAATGTTCCGACTCATCCCGGTTGGTTTGGGGATGAGAATCAAGATATTTTCGAAAATCGATAGTGCGACTAGTGTAAAGAATATATAGAGGGTGGCTTGTTTGAGTTGGGACCCCTACGCTAGAAACCCCGACTTAAGCAATCACCATTTCGAATATTCGCGAATTAACCAAATTATTCCATGCCGAAACCGAGAGGTTCGGGAAGACTTCACCTAATGGGAGGAAATCCAATCACGTGACCGATAGAAAGCATTCCATTTTGTCAGATCTTATCATTCTCCATTTCCTTGGAGGTCTTCATATTTTTATGTCGTTCCTTTTGATTGAGTAGAAAGATTTGTATTCTATTCTTATCAGAACCACCCAACGGGATGAGTTCTTCCATCGACAGTATTATGCTTATCGGAGGATGCAGGGCGGGAGTGAGGAGGAATTGATCAGTCCGAAGTCATGATAGGTTTTTAGGAAAATTAACTTTGAAATGTGGGAAAATGGTTGGTTTAATTGAAAATATGTTGACGGATAGGAGACTTCGTGTTTTTATTGATGGTGATAGTAGTAGTTTCAAAACTTTGAACAACGGACTTCCCCAAGGATCGGTGTTGTCACCTCTTCTTTTTAATTTATATTTGAGTGATATTCCTGATACTTCCTCCGAGAAATTTATCTATGCAGATGATATTGCTCTTGCCTTCCGTCATTCTGATTTCAACATTCTTGAGAATACTTTAACTGAAGATTTAGAAATTTTGAGGAACTATTTTCTGGAGTGGCGTTTATGCCCGAGTCTCACTAAAACAGAGGTGTCGTGTTTTCATTTGAATAATCATCAAAAACATAAAACTTTGAGGGTTAGTTTCAACAATACAGTTTTAAATCATAATTTCACTCCCAAGTATCTGGGAATAAAACTAGATTCTTCTTTGACTTTTAAGGCTCATTTGGAAAGTTTACGTTTAAAGTTGAAGACGAGGAATAATATAATTCAAAAATTAGCTGGTACATCCTGGGGTGCCGATGCTACCACTCTTCGTACGGCTGCTTTAGCCTTGGTTTTTTCTGCAGCTGAATACTGCTGTTCTGTTTGGTTGAATAGTTCCCATGTCCATAAAATTGATGGGCAACTCAATATTTCTATGAGGATTATAACTGGAACCATTAAATCTACTCCATTAGCTTGGTTACCAGTTCTTTCTAATATAATACCTCCTCATATTCGTAGACAGGTTGCTGCCATGAAGTCTTGGGATAAATTTCATTCCTTTCCAAATTCATTTCCTATTATGAGTTATATGCCAGATAGAAGACTGGCTAGATTGAAATCTCGAAAGCCTCTATGGATAAATAATTTTCTTTATTCTAAAAAAAATCATAAAGAAATTTGGAGTTCGGAATGGACTTCATATGATTTTTTCAATAAAAGTTTAATTCTCGATCCTTCAGAGAAAGTTCCCGGTTTTCATCTGTCTAGGAAAAATTGGTGTCTTCTGAATCGTCTTAGAACAGGTCATGGACGTTGTAATAGTATGCTCTTCAAATGGAATGCCATTGATAGCCCGAGATGTGAGTGTGGGCATGAAGAGCAAACTATTGACCATTTGGTCAATAATTGTCCAATATATAAATTTTCAGATGGTTTCAACTCTATTCATTCAGCATCTGATTCATTTTTGAGATGGGTTGGTACCTTCAAAACAATTTGATTATATTAGTGGATTTTGCTTTTCCTTTTTCTCCCTTTGGTTTTTGTTTCAGATTATTTAAAAATGCTTTGTCAACCCCTTTGAAGAAATGAAGAAGGATTTACATTCGAAGAAGATGCCCTCCAATATGAATATTTGTACACAAATCCAATATCCCTACACTTATACGGGGAGACAGAGTTTTTGCTGAGGTTTTTATCTGTGCTCTTGCATCATACGCAGAACTGTATGGTGCCCCGTTCGACATCCCTCTGCTAATACTGAGATTAGGAGCGGGGAATGGATCAATATGTTTGTTTGAATGATCTGTTCCTTGTTGCCTTTTCGAGACACATGCCATATTTGGAATCAAATCTGTACAGCTCCATTTCATAAGAATATATATACTCCTTTTCTAAGAGATAGCGAAGCAAAGCTCGAAGTATGAGGCCTGGTTTAAAAAGTCCTCGGAAGGTTGCGAACTCAAAAAGACTTGAATGAGTAATTCTCCATTTGGATGCAAAATTTCATCTCGCCTCTTATTGGAAAAACCCTTTATCTTGGCATTGATCTCATCTTCATGCAGTCCTTTTCGAGCCTTCGGGCTTGAAACAGGAGATGTTTAGATGAGACTGAGTTGTTGTGTGATTTTTTGGGAAATTCTGAGTTTATTGTTTTGGATATTTAGGCGTTAACACTCCTAGAATTCCTGCGAGCTGCAGCGAGACGGAATATTAAAATCGATAGCGAGTGATACAGAATGATGAAATCACGCCAAGAACATCCTGGGGTATAAATTATGTTTCAAAGTGTAGTGTTGTAACCAATTTCAAGTTCGCCGCAGAAGGCTAACGCGAAATAATGGGGGATTCCTTCAATGTAATAATGCTTTAATCTGTGTCCGCTTCGGCATACCGACAGCTTGTATGCCAATGTCCGTCGACGCGGCAGACAACTTCGTTCACCATCAATCATTGAGGCAATCAAGAAGTAGCCCTCTCCCTCCCTCGTGCAGTATATTCTTGCTTTTGTTCTAATAATTAAAACTGTGCTCCTATTCCAACTTCAAACTATTGTTTTAATGGCCAATTCCGGCCGAGATTAGTCCTTTATTTCATTTCGCTATATCTTCAACTCGGTAAATATTGGACATAAGGAGCTCTTGGATTTGTAGGACGGTGCGTACCCCTACCGTACATAGATGGCAGAAATCAATAAACAAGTTCCTAGCTCTTTCCGTTCGAGTTTCATCGTGTTTACGGACGGACAGAATCGAATTCGACCGCGGATTCATCAGCAATTAGTCGAACTTCATCGTTTGAGACCGTTCCCAGCTTAAAAACTCACTATCAACACGAAATTAGAAGTAGAGGGTGATTTTTCAACTATTCTCACTGATTTTGACAGCTCACGCACGTTTAGTGTTTTGTGTCAATGTCAAAAATTTTCGGTTTGGTCTATAATTCACCCCAGAATCGTCCCACAAACTTCAAAATTCAAATTATATCGATTCAAAGATTTAATACATTTTATATGTTTTTTTTCGAAAAAAAAAATCCTATAGCTCTCAAAAAATCACCTCATATTATTACATCAGAGTATATACAGTTTTTCTTTTGACAGATGGTAGAACTCATCAAAATAAGTCATATTACCAAAAATTTTTTACATGAATTATGCCACTGTTTCGATAAAATGAAAGTAGAATATTTTCCAGTTTCTAGGTGAATCTGAAAATTCCTCAGTCCGAACCTGCTCCCTCGCCTGCTCCCTCGCCTGCTCCTCCGTAGATATCAACATGTTTTTTGTCTTCTTATCATACATGACTCAGAATATCGATTGTGATCAGTAATCTTCGATCGTGGTACGACGAGGGTACGAAGTTTTTATGTTTCGAATATGCCGCACGTTTATTCAAATAACTAGCTGGCCCGGCGAACTTTGTTTCGCCCAAATGATCAAATCGTAATCACCGGTGATCGCAGATCAACGGCTTGGTTCTCTGAGTTTTGAACTGTCAAATCGAGTTGATGGTAGATCTAGCTCCTATCACCGGTGATTACGCTTTATAAAACGCACCGTTAAAGTTGGTTAAACTAATCATTGCTATTTTTTCAAGCAGCAGATAAATTAGGCAAAATATTCAAAATTTTAGTACCATTGTTATTCGCACGAAAAGAAACTCTTTATTGCGTTCTCTCATTGCAGTACCTATCTTGTGATGAACCTCACCACGAATGCAAGTATAAATCACGATCGAATTATATGGATGTGAAATACTTCCAATGATCAATTACCTCTGATGTGATAAAAATTAGAACTTATTTTGTGAATAGCGCTTTCTGAAGTGGAAAAAACGAAACTTTTCTAATATTCTCAATGTTGGCTAATCAAAATCTAATTAGTGCTTACACCATAAACATCTGAGCCTTTTGGTGCTCAGCTTGAAATAATTGGTACACATCTCAGTTGGTGGAGCAGCGAGATTTCCATGTTTCTGTGGATATGAGCTGTCACGCAGAACAGAAACACAAAAATAATATGTCAATTACTAATTATGGCGATTTTGGATTCAGTTATTTCCACAAATATATTTGTTACCCAAACAGAAAACCAAAAATATTTCAAAAATTATGAGAAAAGATGAGAATGAACAACTCACGATTGAAACTGATCGCCAAAATCCAATTTACTTGACATTTCGATAAAAATTCACTGTGATATTCACCCGCTTCTTGATCTGGTAATAGCCTTTCAAAGTTTTATGGTATAAGTTCCATGCAAAATACACAGTAATTTTATATACATCGCCATAATATCAAATATTATCGTATCTTCACGATTGCGTTATTCTGAATAAATAAAACTGTTAAAATAACTAATAATAATTAATCAGTCATAATGTGTGAATAGCACCACCTGAAGTAGCAAGAACGAAACTGCTCCCATATCTCAACGAAATCTAATCATTTTAGAGATCTGTACTACTACGCTAAGATATTTTGGTTTTGGTAAACAGCGCAGAGTTTGAGGCAACTCAAATTACACACTATTTGTTCA
The DNA here is from genome assembly GCA_951802165.1 of Adalia decempunctata. Lineage (NCBI taxonomy): Eukaryota > Metazoa > Arthropoda > Insecta > Coleoptera > Coccinellidae > Adalia > Adalia decempunctata. Next base: position 6,444,609 of record OX637704.1, on the reverse strand, counting down.
CATCGCCATCTAACTGAGAGAATATCAAAAGAAGTACCTACGAATAAGCTGTAGCGTAACTATAACAGTGGCGACACCAAGTGTAACCTTACTCGAAAGAAGGAAAAGCATTTCCTGTATAAGTAGAATTTTCATCGATTTTTTCGAAGTATTATTGTATTTTATAATAACCAGAGCTTTGGCGAACCCATATATGAAGTTTCATAACAAACAGTCCATCCGATCTCGAGTTATAAATGGTGTAACCAACATCTTTCTTTTATATATATAGATGAACTTGTAGATATGCTCTTAATTTATATGGTGAATCAAAACAGATTGCCAGTCAAGCATATAAGTTGTACAGAACAAGATTTCCGCTGAGAAATCACCCAACTTCGCGGATGTTGATGAACCTGGTGCAGAGATGTAGTGATATGATGAACAGAGACATGCAGGTCAGAGTGGTATTAAGTTATTGATGCCCATTTTTTCTATAAATTTTATTGAATTAAACATTTCATTTTCGGTAAAATGACTTATTTCGATGAGTTCTTAAAATACACCCTGTATACTTCGATGATGTTTCAATCATATGGCCATCACCAGCTGAGGAAAAAGAAGCTTGGATTCCTGCACATCATTCACTTGGGCTCGTAAGCATGAATGTCTGCATTTTACAGCAAAGATATTCATAAATTAGGGTTATGTATTTTATGAGTCATTATAACCCACCGAAATGTTTTTAGTTAGAGCTCCTCGTGTATAACTTCCGACAGAACCACACTATGATTCATTAAGAATGCCAGGAAGCTCCCACAGCTACTGCAGTTCTAAGTTATAATAGAACATCTGTGACTACAAACTTTCAATTTGGCTCTCGAAAGGTTTCTCTGAGGGGCATTTAAAACTTTATTCCACGAAGAAAAACCCGTCGAATGATTTCTGTCACACATGTTCAGTAACTGAATATGAAGAATATCTATCATGAAGGGTTCACGAACGAGAGGGGCAATAGATAATCACCCCATGGAAATGGGTGGAATGAAGCTTTTCACATAAACGATCATTACTGACAAACTGGAATCCTTTTTTTGGGATAAGTGTTAAATGGTTCTGATGAATAAAATTTTATTCTCATGATTTTTCGTTTATTGTGCTCTTTCTAATATTTTTGCATTTATTCGACCCTTCGTTGAATGTCTGACGAAAGGAAAGTTGCAGATTTACTGAGATTAGAATCTGGAGGAAATTTTCTTGAAAACGTTTAAAAAGTTATTTTCTATACAGGGTGGCCAAGAGATTGACGTCAAAAAGGAAAAAACAGGTCCCTCGTGTCATGGGCTATTCGAATCACCCTCATGTATGTTATGCTATTTTTCACGGTTTTCGAGTTATGAATTTTTTTTATGAACTTTGAGAATTTTCGACTTGAACATCTTAAAAAAAGATATTGAAAAAAGTACAAGACTTCTCTGTGAAATTCTTTTTGTAACTCAATCTCCATGAATTGTACTTTTATAAATAAAATAACCAGATTCGTAACTTCGATAAAAATTATGGAAATGTTGGTCTCAAGTGAAAAAGTTACGTAAATTGGATTATGATCTGAATTTTCGAATCAAAATTAAATTTTTGAAAAGGCTAATTCACGATTTCCTAGTATGCTTAAAAACTGCGCTCAACAGTCAGCTTTTAGAACCATTGATAAAAAAAGGTACTTAACACTCTACTTTTGCTAGAATTAGCCTTGAAAGTCATCGAGGTGGAAAAATCAAAGAACTAGACATGTACCACAAAATTATTTTTTGCTATTTTAAGATATTTCTGATCAAGTTATGATAGAAAATGCTGAAAATTAATGAAAATTAGCTTTAGATGTTGGTCAAGAAAAGTTCTAGATAAAAAAAAGAAAAAGGTATGGCAATAAATCACACATCATAATGTAAATAAAAAGAAATTTATTTATAAAATTTACAGTAGGTGTTCAAAGTGGCCACCTCCAGCCTCAATACACATTCTACACCTTCTTAAAAATTTTCTTTCAATCGCATAAAACCTGCCCTATTCTCTCTTAGGTTCGGCTTCTCTTAACTTCAGTCGCAGCTCGTCTTCACCCGAACATTCTCGGGCGTAAACAATTTCTTTGAAATAACCCTAAACGAAAAAATCGATGGGATCAAGGTCAGGTGAACGTGGGGGCCACTTGATTGGCCCGCTGCGCAGCAATGAAAAACCGATCGGGATTATTCAAATTTTCGAGAACAATTTTTGATTAATCACTTGAATGAACGATACCCGAACAGATGGATCGGACGCAGTCGACCAATCAAGGGGCCCCAACGGTCACCTGACCTTAATCCCATCGATTTTTTCGTTTGGGGTTATTTCAAAGAAATTGTTTACGCCCGAGAATGTTCGAGTGAAGACGAGCTGCGACTGAAGATAAGAAAAGCCGAACGTGTCCTAAGAGAGAACAGGGCAGGTTTAATGCGATTGAATGAAAATTTTCTAAGAAGGTGTAGAATGTGTTTTGAGGCTGGAGGTGGCCACTTTGAACACTCACTGTAAATTTTATAAATAATTTTCTTTTTATTTACATTATGATGTGTGGTTTATTGCCATACCTTTTTCTTTTTCTCATCTAGAACTTTTCTTGACCAACATCTAAAGCTAATTTTCATTAATTTTCAGCATTTTCTATCATAACTTGATCAGAAATATCTTAAAATGGCAAAAAATAATTTTGTAGTAAATGTCTAGTTGTTTGATTTTTTCCACCTCGATGACTTTGAAGGCTAATTCTAGCAAAAGCAGATTGTTAAGTACCATTTTTTATAAATGATTCTAAAAGCTGACTGTTGAGCGCAGTTTTCAAGCATACTAAGAAACCGTGAATTAGCCTTTTTACATTTTTAATTTTGATTCGAAAATTCAGATCATAATCCAATTTACGTAACTTTTTCACTTGAAACCAACATTTCCATAATTTTCATCGAAGTAACGAATCTGGTTATTTTATTTATAAAAGTACAATTCATGGAGATTAAGTTACAAAAAGAATTTCAGAGAGAAGTCTTGTACTTTTTTTTAATATCTTTTTTAAGATGGTCAAGTCGAAAATTTTCAAAGTTCATAAAAAAATTCATAACTCGAAAACCGTGAAAAATACCATAACATACATGGGGGTGATTCGAATAGCCCATGACACGAGGGATCTGTTTTTTCCTTTTTGACGTCAATCTCTTGTCCATCCTGTATATTCATTCACCCTGTGCGGCAAATAAAATGTGAACAGGAGGCATAGACAGCTGAATTCCTCTTCGTGCCCAACTTGAAGGGCATGTCGGTTGTTTGTAGCGGAAACATATTGACCCCATCTCCTTATGCAAAGCACGTTTCAAATTAGGCCACCGACGAAAGAGCAACTTTCAAATTCAAAACCTGATAAAACATCTTCCTAGACGACAAGAACTTAGCCTCATACACGGTGTTTGCTTGACAAGCACAAGAATGGGGATAAATGGGATACAGCCAAAAGGATTAATCACTATTGCTGATTCCTTATCACTAATATACATAAGGGGTCTTTGAATTAATTTCAAATGAAATATTTGAAAACGTATAAAATTTTACGAAAACAGAAATTCTGAAAAATTTCGAAAATTTTTACTTGTATTTAACGTCAATACAGAGTGCATATTGCGCCAAAGGATTATATACAGTTGTTTAGGGGCCACCCTCTATTTTCACTCACCCACAACGTACAGATAGCCAAATTGGGTTTTTGCGTTAGCCGTATTGATTTGGCACATGTACCGTCCCTTATCCTCTTCTTGTACATTGGAAATGTGCAAAAACCACGTCCTGTGCTTGTCATGAGTGACGCTTATTCTCGGGTTCCTCGTGATCACGTGATTGTGCACTGTCAAGATGGCTGATTGTTCATAATGCATCCAAGCAACCTGGAAAAAAAGGAAAAATATATTTTTTCGCATGGAAACATTCCAATTCTCTAAACAAATTAGAGAGTGCTCCCCTTCCGGAAAAAACGGAACAACACCGTGGGCGCCCGGAAATGGTTGTTGCGAGAAGGCGGCAAACGGAAAGAAATCTACTGGAAGGATCTCATAAAACATTTCTCAGCAAGGTTCGGGCCAAAACAATCGAAGAGGTCGATTTCATTTGTTGGGTAATAACTCTGAAGAAATGGTGCTACCTCCAATAATATGACCACGTCACACATTATTTTCTGAATCTTGAATTATGGCGTTTTACAGGGTGTCTCAAGAAACTCGGCTGATAAGTCGTTCAAACAGGACCTGAACGATTTCGACTCTGAAACTTGCGTATATTCCTAATGCAGAAATTAAAAGATTTCTGCGACATTTATATTTCACATTGTACCTCTTTGTTAGATCACTATTCGTTGAAAAAATATTTCAGCTTCAGAAATCATGATTAATTGAACATTTCCAACTTCAAATTGAGACTCAACACAATCAAATTGTGAAATAACATTTTCAAGTTGAGACCAAACAAATTTAAGTTGAGACCAAACAAAATCAAGTTCAAACCAAACAAAATCAAGTTCAAACCAAACAAAATCAAGTTGGAACCAAACAGAACTAAGTTGAGACCAAACAAAATCAAATGTATACCAAACAAAATCACATCCGAACTGAAAATAATTAACTTCAAATTGGTTCGACTTCCATTTCCCACAGAAAAGTATATTGTACCAATTTGGATTATTCTCAATTTGAATGTGTTATATCTCAGCTTTCTTCGGTCTCAGTTTGATTCTATTTAGTTTCAATTTGATTCTGTTTAGTCTCAATTTGAAGTTGAAATGGTATGTACCTTTTCAATTCGAGACTGAACACAATCAAATTGAGAACTGATATTTTCAAGTTTAGACCAGACAAAATCAAACTGAGACCAAACAAAATTAAGTTGAGACCGAACAAAATTTAGTTGAAACGAAACAAAATCAAACTAAAACATCCCATGCAAATAGGGAACTAACATTTTCAAGATGAGACCAACCAAAATTAAACTGAGACAATATATTCAAATTGAGAATGAGCAATTTCAAATCGACAAAACTTTCACTTCACATAGAAACGGATGTTGTATCCATTTGAAATTGGTTATTTTCAATGTGAATGTAATGTCTTCGTTTGATTTTGTTTGGTCTTAACTTGATTCTGTTCGTTCTCAATTTCATTCTGTTCAGTCGCAATTTAAAGTTGAAATGGTATGTACCTTTTGAATTTGAGACTAAACACAATCAAATTGAGAGCTAACATTTTCAAGTTGAGACCAAACAAAATTAAACTAAGACATAGCATTAAAACTGAGAACTAACATTTTCAAGTTGAGAACAAACAGAATCAAACTGAGACGAAACAAAATCAAGTTGGCATGAAACAAAATTAAATTGAGACCAACCAAAATTAAACTGAGACAATATATTCGAATTGAGAATGAGAAATTTCAAATCGACCAAACTTTTACTTCACATAGAAACGGATTATATCAACCATTTCACGTCCTTCGCAATGTACATATGAAAAAGAATAATGGGAAGTAGGACAGCCAATAAAACACAACCTCTTACTTCAGCAACGTTTCGTCCATATATTTGGACTTCTTCACAGCTACAATACAATGAACCATTACAGAATCTTTGAAAAACTTATAGTGGTGACTCACCTTTAGTTAATCGTTGTGGGCCAACGGTGTGGAATACAAAACATTGAACACACAGTGTATAAATAAAATAGGGTCAGATATTTACAATTAAAATAATAAGTTAGAACGGACATCACATAAATACAATAAATATGAACTAGGAATTCGAATCAAATGGCAATTTCCCCTTATCAACAGATGTATCGTATGATAACGTTATAATTATACAGGTTGTAGGTAATGCAAAACAAAGTATACACGTTTATGTTATTCTATCTCTCAGCCGACCCCTATTCACCTTATATAAATTCAAAATATTGGAATATACAGAACTCAAATTTTGTGTATCCGTTCTGTCATTAACAGTAGAGTTAATATTTATAAAAATCATTTCACTAACGCATCTCTTATAGTAAATGTCTTCATAATCTAATATACGAGCATTTTGAAAATCAAATGCGTGCAATTCTTCAAAATGATGTCTTGCTAGTGCTGTTTTGTCAACTTTATTACAATTTTTTGTCTGGCAGTCATATTTATGTTGTCTAATTCTATTCTGAAGGTACTGCCTGGTCTGTCCTATATAACTCCTCTCGCAATCTAAGCAAGGTATCTGATAAATTAAATTAGATCTTTGTAACATAGGGGTCTTATCCTTTAATTTATGGAATAACGTGCTAACTTTTTTTGTGTTATAGAACACTAATTGAGCCGGAATTTTATTTTTCTTGAACATTAGATTAAGTTTCAATGAAAGTGACGGTACAAAAGGGAATTTATAATATTTAATCATGTCTTTGTTTTCATCATTATCGGGTGGATGCGCGTGAATGTTATCTATTCTCATAGTCTGTGCTATCATTCTATTGACTAAATTCGAGGGATAGTTATTGAGTTTAAGTACATTTTTTATTACGTCGTTGTTCTCGTGGTGAAACTGGGGACTACTCAGGTTCTTTATTCTATGAATCAATCCCTTCATTACTGATAATTTCTGTTTGAAGTCATGATTCGAAAAGTAGTTTAACAATCTACCAGAACTGGTAGGTTTTTTGTACCAACAGGTCAAAAGCTTGCCATCATCACACCTATGCACCATCATATCAAGGAACGGAATTTTCCGGTCTACCTCTTTCTCAACTGTGAACTGTAGTCTGTTGTGAAATGAATTGAAAACCATTAAAAGTTCATCTATCTTGTCTTCAGGGACTGCCAAAAATATATCATCATTGGCTGTCCTACTTCCCATTATTCTTTTTCATATAGAAACGGATGTTGTATCTATTTGATATTGGTTATTTTCAATGTGAATGTGATGTCTTCGTTTGATTTTGTTTTGGTCTTAAATTGATTTTGTTTGGTCTCAACTTAATTCTGTTTGATCTCAATTTGATTCTGTTTAGTCTCAATTTGAAGTTGAAATGATATGTACCTTTTCAATTCGAGACTGAACACAATCAAATTGAAAGAAAATATTTTCATGTTGAGACCAAACAAAATCAAACTGACACCAAACAAAATTAAGTTGAGACCAATCAAAATCAAGTTGAAACCAAACAAAATCAAACATTCAAATTGAGAACCAACATTTTCAAGTTGAGACTAAACAAAATCAAACTGAGACGAAACAAAATCAAGTTGGCATGAAACAAAATCAAATTGAGACCAACCAAAATTAAACCGAGACAATATATCCAAAATGAGAACAAGCAATTTCAAATCGGCAAAACTTTCACTTCACATAGAAACGTATGTTGTATCTATTTGAAATTTGTTATTTTCAATGTGAATGTGATGTCTTCGATTTTGTTTGGTCTCAACTTGATTCTGTTTGATCTCAATTTGATTCTGTTTAGTTTCAATTCGAAGTTGAAATGGTATGTACCTTTTCAATGCTTACATATTCAAGTTGAGACCAAACAAAATCAAACTGAGATCAAACAAAATCAAGTTGAGGTCAAACAAAATCAAACTGAGACCAAACAAAATCAAACTAAGACATAACATTCAAACTGAGACCTTACATTTTCAAATTGAGAACAACCAAAATCAAACTGAGACGAAACAAAATCAAGTTGGGATGAAACAAAATCAAATTGAGACCAACCAAAATTAAACTGAGACAATATATTCAAATTGAGATTAAGCAATTTTAAATCGATGCAACTTATTAATTGAAGGCATCGCATGTGTATGTATGGGTATATATGTGTGACTTTTCTATGGAAGCTTTCTGGATTTCATTCAAATCGCTTTTTCGAAATGTATGAAAATTCCTCGAAATAAATGAGTGGTAGTCAGCCCATTTCACGCACAGAAACAGCCTGTAGCCATTGTCATCTCCAATATTCAGAACTTTTCGAGCACATACATTAAATACACATAGAAATTCAATGCTTACGCAAATTTCTAATTAGTAATTCCATATGCACCGTGAAATATAAATTATCTGGAAGCACCCCGGCTTGCATGTACGATATGTGAATGTATGTATATAAATTTATGAGGGCTGTAACATGTCGGCATGCATTAAATGAAATCAGTATTTCGTTCCCATCCGGAAATTTCGATGGCCGAGTGAATACAGATAATTTCATACTTCATATTGGAATATGATATGATTTATTTCTTTCTTTTCTCTCATTCCGACAGGACATTATCGCCGAGGGACCCCGAGACCCAATTCTATTCATTGCATAGACGAATAATATGTTCGGAACAAAATACGTCGAAATAACATGCCTACTAAATTATATCTTTGGACACTTTTTTTGAAGGTTTTGTCATATGCATCTCAAAAAGATCTGTATATCGATATCCCAGCTAGTCCAGTGAAAAATATTCAGGATTTGTTCGTAAGAGACACTGAGCTTTCTTTAGTTGAATTTTTTATTATATGCACGAAATGGCGGAGGTGCCGGTTACATTCATATTTAATTTTCTGGTCTGCTTTTTCGTTAGTCTGAAACGTAATTTGATCTCCATAAGCTTTCTAATTGATTGGAAAGATCCAAAATATTCTTTCAGGGTGCTCAGGAATTTCGAAAAAATTTTCCAATCGTAAAAATTGTGTTTTAAAAAACTACATCTACAGTAAATTCCACGTTAAGGAATTGAAGCTATACGTACACTCCGCTCATGAAAGAAATACACTTTTCGAGAAAAAAAAAAGGATTTTTAATTTTATACACAAAATGGCGAAGGTGCCGGTCACATTTATATTCAATTTTCTGGTCGACGTTTTCGTCAGTCTGAAACGTGATTTGATTTCTGATTAGCTTCCTATTTTTTTGGAAAGACGCATATTCTTCTGAGTGCTCAGAAAATTTCCCAATAATCAAGTGTTTTTTGAGAAATAACCGTCTCTCTCTCGACCAGTGGATTCCTGCGCTCATGAAAGAAATACGCTTTCCGAGAAAAAAAAGATTCTTTATTTTATACACAAAATGGCGAAGGTGCCGGTCACATTTATGTTCAATTTTCTGGTCGACGTTTTCGTCAGTATGAAACGTGATTTGATCTCTGATTAGCTTCCTATTTTATTGGAAAGACGAAAATTCTTCTGGTTGCTCAGAAATGTCAACAGTATTTCCCAGTGTTTTTTAAGAAATAATCGTCTTTTTCTCTCGACCAGTAAATTTCACGCCAAGAAATTGAAGCATTTTGAGTTATACGCACACTGCAATCATTAAAAGAATACGCTTTTCGAAGAATACGGTTTTTTTACTTTATGCGCAAAATGGCGGAGGCGCCGGTCACATTCTTTTGGGAATCAATACACAAAATGGCGAAGGTGCCGGTCACATTTATATTCAATTTTCTGGTCGACGTTTTCGTCAGTCTGAAACGTGATTTGATTTCTGATTAGCTTCCTATTTTTTTGGAAAGACGCATATTCTTCTGAGTGCTCAGAAAATTTCCCAATAATCAAGTGTTTTTTGAGAAATAACCGTCTCTCTCTCGACCAGTGGATTCCTCGTCAAGAAATAGAAGCCCTGTGAGTTATACGTACACTACGATCATAGGGATTACATCAAGGAATACGCTTTTTGGATAAAAATTTATTTCATTATATGCGCAAAATGGCGGAGGTGCCGGTCATTTTTATAATTAGATTTATGGTTTGTGATTTTGTTAGTTTCAAACGCTCCATTAGGCTTTTCAATCAATAGATAAGGCTTCGAATATTCTCCCAGGGTGCTCAGGAATTTCGAAGAAATTTTTCAATCGTGAAAATTGTGTTTTTCAAATGAACTACATCTTTCTTTTCTTCCGCAGCAAATTCCACGTTAAGGAATTGAAGCTATACGTACACTGCGCTCATGAAAGAAATACGCTTTCGAGGAAAAAAGGATTTTTAATTTTATACACAAAATGGCGAAGGTGCCGGTCACATTTATATTCAATTTTCTGGTCGACGTTTTCGTCAGTCTGAAACGTGATTTGATTTCTGATTAGCTTCCTATTTTTTTGGAAAGACGCATATTCTTCTGAGTGCTCAGAAAATTTCCCAATAATCAAGTGTTTTTTGAGAAATAACCGTCTCTCTCTCGACCAGTGGATTCCTGCGCTCATGAAAGAAATACGCTTTCCGAGAAAAAAAAGATTCTTTATTTTATACACAAAATGGCGAAGGTGCCGGTCACATTTATGTTCAATTTTCTGGTCGACGTTTTCGTCAGTATGAAACGTGATTTGATCTCTGATTAGCTTCCTATTTTATTGGAAAGACGAAAATTCTTCTGGTTGCTCAGAAATGTCAACAGTATTTCCCAGTGTTTTTTAAGAAATAATCGTCTTTTTCTCTCGACCAGTAAATTTCACGCCAAGAAATTGAAGCATTTTGAGTTATACGCACACTGCAATCATTAAAAGAATACGCTTTTCGAAGAATACGGTTTTTTTTACTTTATGCGCAAAATGGCGGAGGCGCCGGTCACATTCTTTTGGGAATCAATACACAAAATGGCGAAGGTGCCGGTCACATTTATATTCAATTTTCTGGTCGACGTTTTCGTCAGTCTGAAACGTGATTTGATTTCTGATTAGCTTCCTATTTTTTTGGAAAGACGCATATTCTTCTGAGTGCTCAGAAAATTTCCCAATAATCAAGTGTTTTTTGAGAAATAACCGTCTCTCTCTCGACCAGTGGATTCCTCGTCAAGAAATAGAAGCCCTGTGAGTTATACGTACACTACGATCATAGGGATTACATCAAGGAATACGCTTTTTGGATAAAAATTTATTTCATTATATGCGCAAAATGGCGGAGGTGCCGGTCATTTTTATAATTAGATTTATGGTTTGTGATTTTGTTAGTTTCAAACGCTCCATTAGGCTTTTCAATCAATAGATAAGGCTTCGAATATTCTCCCAGGGTGCTCCGGAATTTCGAAGAAATTTTTCAATCGTGAAAATTGTGTTTTTCAAATGAACTACATCTTTCTTTTCTTCCGCAGCAAATTCCACGTTAAGGAATTGAAGCTATACGTACACTGCGCTCATGAAAGAAATACGCTTTCGAGGAAAAAAAGATTTTTAATTTTATACACAAAATGGCGAAGGTGCCGGTCACATTTATGTTCAATTTTCTGGTCGACGTTTTTGTAAGTCTGAAACGTGATTTGGTCTCTGATTAGCTTCCTATTTTATTGGAAAGACGAATATTCTTCTGGGTGCTCAGAAATGTCAACAGTATTTCTCAATAATCAAGTGTATTTTGAGAAATAACCGTCTCTCTCTCGACCAGTGGATTCCTGGTCAAGAAATAGAAGCCCTTTGAGTTATACGTACACTACGATCATAGGGATTACATCAAGGAATACGCTTCATTTTATTATATGCACAAAATGGCGGAGGTGCCGGTCATTTTTATAACTAGTTTTCTGGTTTGTGATTTTGTTAGTCTCAAACGCTCCATTAGGCTTTTCAATCAATATGTAAGGCTTCGAATATTCTTCCGGGGTGCTCAGGAATCTCGAAGAAATTTTTCAATCGTGAAAATTGTGTTTTTCAAATGAACTACATCTTTCTTTTCTCCCGCAGAAAATTCCACGTTAAGGAATTGAAGCTATACGTACACTGCGCTCATGAAAGAAATACGCTTTCCGAGAAAAAAAAGATTTTTTATTTTATACACAAAATGGCGAAGGTGCCGGTCACATTTATGTTCAATTTTCTGGTCGACGTTTTCGTCAGTCTGAAACGTGATTTGATCTCTGATTAGCTTCCTATTTTATTGGAAAGACGAAAATTCTTCTGGTTGCTCAGAAATGTCAACAGTATTTCCCAGTGTTTTTTAAGAAATAATCGTCTTTTTCTCTCGACCAGTAAATTTCACGCCAAGAAATTGAAGCATTTTGAGTTATACGCACACTGCAATCATTAAAAGAATACGCTTTTCGAAGAATACGGTTTTTTTACTTTATGCGCAAAATGGCGGAGGCGCCGGTCACATTCTTTTGGGAATCAATTGAAAAGACTCCGATTATTCCTTCAGTGGATTCCATGTAAAGAAATGCCCTTATAGATATACGCTTTTGAAAGAGAAATTATTTTTGTGATGTGCACAAAATGGCGGAGGTGTCGGTCACATTTATATTTGATTTTCTGGTTTTCGTTTTCATTACTCTGAAACGTATTTCGATTTCAAAATATTGTTTCTCTGAGCTCAAACCTAGAATGTCTCTAATTTTTACTTATCCCGATCAGCTGCCGCAACATGTTTCGTGAAAGCACAGCCTGGAAGATTCCCGTTGGAATAGATCACGACAAATTCAACACGACTTTAATCTCACCTTTCCGAATCGGGAAAACCTTCATCAAAAGTTAGCATATGATGACACATAAGAGCTCCTTCGATAGTTTCTGAACTTTTTCCATTTCGGCTAACCCACCGAAAGAGACGAATCGAGATGTCTTCTCAGGAGATAATTCATCACCATGTCGGTGAAATTCTGAGAGCATATTCGCGATGTAGAGTGAATATACTCAATGTTGCCACACATGCACCGACTTCCCTTCCGAAAGAACCGAAAAATATCAGAGGAAATTCCTTAGTGAAACATTTAACATATATTGAGAAAAAACAACTAGATCTAAATAGTCATTTTTATTCGAAAGATAATGGGTGATTCGAGCGGAAATTGAGGGGAAGGTGGGACAGCCTGTATATGAGGCTTCGCAAGCGGAAGACGAGTTTCTGAGGGGCGGAATTGTAAAATTGTGTAAAGTGTATGCTTACAAAATAATAATTTGGGTTCATTAGCTGGCCAGGACAAATCGCAGGGACTAGGCGAACAGCCAGGAAAAACAGAGCTTCGATGTTCGCCAAAGCTGAGTGTGTAAACGTGGATAAGTGGTAAACAAGGTAGTAAATTTTCCCTAGCGTTTTAGACACAACGATTCGAAATGCTGCCCTTTTCGCATTTTCCTTCTCACACTCTTCTCTTCACTGTCATTCCCTCCATAGGCGCCAGCTCTGTCAGACGGGCACTTCAGACAAAAATTCAAATGGGCAGGTCAACTAATTATACTAATTGAATGCTTCTTCTTTTTCCCCGAATTCGGGGTACTTTAAATTTTATCTTTCATTTCCACTCATTTCTCGCTCGTCTGGAAAATTATTTTCACCTATTGTATTAGTATTAATTTTCACAGTGCTTAAAACATCGCCTCAATCTTGCTTTCTTCTTTTTGCATGTTCAGTGACTATTTAAAAGGTTCATCCAGTGAAAACACATCAACCATTTTCCGCCTGCATTCGGATGGCTTTGAAAATGATTGTTTCAACGGGATGAATTCAGGAAGTACGAGAATATATAGGGTGGAACGTAATTAGCTGATAACCTGTCACCGTTAAAAGCATCTCGACTGATCAGGAATTATGTTTTGTAGAACCATCATGGTTTCTTCTGTATTTGAAAGAGTTTTTTGTGGATGTCGAAACCAGTTTTGGTTTTTTTCATAATTCTCGACTCGACTCTTCAATTTGGCGATGCCAATTTCGTATTAAGGGGCAGTATCACCTTTTGAATCGTGGTGAATCTCCATTCAAAAGTGGTCTCTTTATTTCACGCGTAAGTACCCTAATTTACGACGTAAAGACTTGATTTTTTTTTAAATTGAAGTTGAAGAACGTCACGAGGGCAAATAGTTTCTTTTTTTCGATTTAATTAGTTTTTCAATTAAAAAAACCAGGGTAATCGTTAAATCTGGGGTTATTGAATACGTTTTTCGTTTTTCAAGAGTACAAGCTATATTTTTGAAATAATAATCATAAAAATTTGTGTAGCTTATAGAAGATTAAATTGCCGAGGGCAAATAGTTGCGATTTTTTCCGAAAAATAATGAATAACCGTCGGAAAAAAATCATTAAGTGTAGTTTCCAAAACGCTGAAGTTCAACCTGTTTTTTTTATTTGAAAAACTTATTAAATCGAAAAAATCGCAACTATTTGCCCTCGGCAATTTAATCTTCTATAAACTACAATAATTTTCATGATTATTATTTCAAAAATATAGCTTGTACTCATGAAAAAAGAAAAACATATTCAATAACCCCAGATCCAACGATTACCCTGGTTTTCTATATGAAATACTAATTAAACCGAAAAAAAGAAAACTATTTGCCCTCGGGACGTTCTTCAACTTCAATTTAAAAAAAAATCAAGTCTCTACGTCGTAAATTAGGGTAGTTACTCGTGAAATAAAGAGGCCACTTTTTGAATGGAGATTCCCCACGATTCCAAAGGTGATACTGCCCCTTAATATTAACATCTTATGCTTTATTTCTTTTGGAAGAATAAACTATAGAAGATTCCTCTTATCTTGCTGGAAGATTTTTGCTGGTTTGAAAAATGTATCAAAATCAATAAACGATAGGCTGAATCTGTTTTCAGTTCCTAATTAGTCAGGAAAAAAAAGTAAGAGAATGTGTTATCAGCTTTCTTCTAGCTGCTATAGGTCTCGAAATCCCTTCAGTAGACAACTTTACCCACCCTGTACATCAATGAAAAAGATATGTGTTTGTACATCAATCTTGGCTTGAATATTCTTTCGCATAATATTTTTCCATTTAACGTGGGTGGATGAAAGCTAGTACATTATAAATAAATAACCCATTTTATTAGATGTATTGAGGGAATATTGAATATAATTTTGGTATATCAAACTATGTTCAAGCTTAACTTGTGTTATTCTTAGTGGTTTTAATTTTCGGTCTGTGCAGAAAAACCTGAATATCTTCGAGATGTGTAGACATGGGTTCGGAAATATTCAAATATTCCTGTTATGTTTATGGTTGATTAATTCAGTATGGAAAAGACTGAATCTGATTTAATAATCTCAATCAAGTTTTCTGATGCTTAGTGGGAGAATATGGTAAATCTGAATATGCCATAGGCTCTTCTGGAACTGGTAGTTATACATACACTCCGATAATAGAAAGAATTACGAGAACAACCGAATTTTTTAGAATGTGCGCAAACTGGTGGATGCGCCGGTCATATTCATATTTTAATTTTCTGGTTTAGGGGAATGACAAAAATCATATAACGGGCGATTTTTAACTTTTTCTCCTTGGCAATACTGGTTTTGACAGCCCACGCACGTTTAGTGTTTTGTGTTATTGTCAAACATCTTCAGTTTGATCTATAATTTAGCAACGCCTTACAAACAAACAACGCTTGCAAATTATTGAATTTTCCTATCAAAATGTGTGAAAGTCCATGGTCAGTTGAATCGACCCACTGAAGCGGCTATTCAGGCCATTATGACTAAATTTCGCACCAAATTTACATTGTTGGACATTGAACCATCAAAACACTTACAGTGCGAATTGAAGAAAACATCGCAGCTGTATCGGCCAGCGTTAGTGATGACCATCAACTTTCGGTTCGGGCCTCTGTTACTCAACAACGTGGAGATTTTTGCGAAAGGATTTAGTTGTGACTTGTGAAGCCTCTCAAAATACAGCTTGTGCAAGAATTGAAGCCGAACGACCTACCACAATGCAGGTTTCAATTTGAAGGAAAACCGTTGCTGGGTAATTTTTCAGATTTCTCAAGTCCCAGATGGCATCCCAAAAAATTTGGAAGAAAGTATCTTGTAGAGCAGTCAGAAACACATCTTCCACAAAAAATTTTTTTTCGAACACGCTCATCTCTGGAAAATATGAAGGTTTTAATTTGAAGGAAAACCGTTGCTGGGTCATTTTTCGGATTTCTCAAGTCCCAGACGGCATCCCAAAAAATTTGGAAATAGGTATCTTGTAGAGAATCTGAAAACACTTCTTCCACAGAAAATTTTTTTTCGAACACGCTCATCTCTGGAAAATATGAAGGTTTTAATTTGGAGGAAAACCGTTGCTGGGTCATTTTTCGGATTTCTCAAGTCCCAGACGGCATCCCAAAAAATTTGGAAATAGGTATCTTGTAGAGAATCTGAAGACACTTCTTCCACAGAAAATTTTTTTTCGAACACGCTCATCTCTGGAAAATATGAAGGTTTTAATTTGGAGGAAAACCGTTGCTGGGCCATTTTTCGGATTTCTCAAGTCCCCGACGGCATCCCAACAAATTTGGAAAAAGGAATCTTATAGAGCTTGCAAACACATTCCACAAAAAAAAAATTTTCGAACACGCTCATCTCTGGAAAATATGATCATTTTCCGGATTTCCCAAGCCCTGACGGCATCCCAAAAAATTTGGAAAGTGGTATCTTGTAGAGAATCTGAAAACACATCTTCCACAAAAAAATTTCTTTCGAACACGATCATCTCTAGAAAATATGAACGTTTTATTTTAAAGGAAAAACGTTGCTGGGTGGTTTTTCGGATTTCTCAAGTCCCAGACGGCATCCCATAAAATTTGGAGAGTGCTATCTTGTAGAGCATGCTTAAACACATCTTCCACAAAGAATTTTTTTCGAACACGCTCATCTCTGGAAAATATGAAGGTTTTAATTTGAAGGAAAACCGTTGCTGGGTCATTTTTCGGATTTCTCATTTCCCAGACGGCATCCCAAAAAATTTGGAAGAAAGTATCTTGTAGAGCAGTCAGAAACAAATCTTCCACAAAAAATTTTTTTCGAACACGCTCATCTCTGGAAAATATGAAGGTTTTAATTTGAAGGAAAACCGTTGCTGGGTAATTTTTCGGATTTCTCAAGTCCCAGACGGCATCCCAAAAAATTTGGAAATATGTATCTTGTAGAGAATCTGAAAACACTTCTTCCACAGAAAAATTTTTTTCGAACACGCTCATCTCTGGAAAATATGGAGGTTTCCAGATCATTTTCCGGATTTCCCAAGCCCTGACGGCATCCCAAAAAATTCGGAAAGTGATATCTTGTAGAGAATCTGAAAACACTTCTTCCACAGAAAAATTTTTTTCGAACACGATCATCTCTGGAGAATATGAAGGTTTTAACTTGAAGGAAAACCGTTGCTGGGTCATTTTTCGGATTTCTCAAGACCCAGACGGCATCCCAAAAAATTTGGAAGAAAGTATCTTGTAGAGCAGTCAAAAACACATCTTCCACAGAAAATTTTTTTTCGAACACGCTCATCTCTGGAAAATATGAAGGTTTTAATTTGAAGGACAACCGTTGCTGGGTCATTTTTCGGATTTCTCAAGTCCCAGACGGCATCCCAAACAATTTGGAAAGTGGTATCTTGTAGAGCATGCAAAAACACATCTTCCACAAAAAATTTTTTTTCGAACACGCTCATCTCTGGAAAATATGGAGGTTTCCAGATCATTTTCCGGATTTCCCAAGCCCTGACGGCATCCCAAAAAATTTGGAAAGTGATATCTTGTAGAGAATCTGAAAACACTTCTTCCACAGAAAAATTTTTTTCGAACACGCTCATCTCTGGAAAATATGGAGGTTTCTAGATCATTTTCCGGATTTCCCAAGCCCTGACGGCATCCCAAAAAATTTGGAAAGTGATATCTTGTGAAGAATCTGAAAACACTCCTTCCACAGAAAAATTTTTTCGAACACGCTCATCTCTGGAAAATATGGAGGTTTCCAGATCATTTTCCGGATTTCCCAAGCCCTGACGGCATCCCAAAAAATTTGCAAAGTGTTATCTTGTAGAGAATCTGAAAACACTTCTTCCACAGAAAAATTTTTTTCGAACACGATCATCTCTGGAAAATATGGAGGTTTTAATTTGAAGGAAAACCGTTGCTGGGTCATTTTTCGGATTTCTCAAGTCCCAGACGGCATCCCAAAAAATTTGGAAAGTGGTTTCTTGTAGAGCATGCAAAAACACATCTTCCACAAGAAAAAAATTTTCCGAACACGATCATCTCTGGAAAATATGAAGGTTTTAATTTGAAGGAAAACCGTTGCTGGGTCATTTTTCGGATTTCTCAAGTCCCAGACGGCATCCCAAAGAATTTGGAAAGTGGTTTCTTGTAGAGCATGCAAAAACACATCTTCCACAAAAAAATTTTATCGAACACGCTCATCTCTGGAAAATATGGAGGTTTTAATTTGAAGGAAAACCGTTGCTGGGTCATTTTTAGGATTTCTCAAGTCCCAGACGGCATCCCAAAAAATTTGGAAGGAATTATCTTGTAGAGCAGTCAAAAACACATCTTCCACAAAAAAAAATTTTTCGAACACGCTCATCTCTGGAAAATGTGAAGGTTTCCAGATCATTTTCGGGATTTCCCAAGCCCTGAAGGCATCCCAAAAAATTTGGAAAGTGGTATCTTGTAGAGAATCTGAAAACACATCTTCCACAAAAAAAAAAATTCCGAACACGATCATCTCTGGAAAATATGAAGGTTTTAATTTGAACGAAAACCGTTGCTGGGTCATTTTTCGGATTTCTCCAGTCCCAGACGGTATCCCAAAAAATTTGGAGAGTGGTATCTTGTAGAGCATGCTAAAACACATATTCCACAAAATTTTTTTCGAACACGCTCGTCTCTGGAATATATGAAGGTTTCAATTTGAAGGAAAACCGTTGCTGGGTCATTTTTCGGATTTCTCGAGTCCCAGACGGCATCCCAAAAAATTTGGAAGAAAGTATCTTGTAGAGCAGTCAAAAACACATATTCCACAAAAAAATTTTTTTCGAACACGCTCATCTCTGGAAAATATGGAGGTTTCCAGATCATTTTCCGGATTTCCCAAGCCCTGACGGCATCCCAAAAAATTCGGAAAGTGATATCTTGTAGAGAATCTGAACACTTCTTCCACAGAAAAATTTTTTTCGAACACGATCATCTCTGGATAATATGAAGGTTTCAACTTGAAGGAAAACCGTTGCTGGGTCATTTTTCGGATTTCTCAAGACCCAGACGGCATCCCAAAAAATTTGGAAGAAAGTATCTTGTAGAGCAGTCAAAAACACATCTTCCACAGAAAATTTTTTTTCGAACACGCTCATCTCTGGAAAATATGAAGGTTTTAATTTGAAGGACAACCGTTGCTGGGTCATTTTTCGGATTTCTCAAGTCCCAGACGGCATCCCAAAAAATTTGGAAAGTGGTATCTTGTAGAGCATGCAAAAACACATCTTTCACAAAAAAATTTTTTTCGAACACGCTCATCTCTGGAAAATATGGAGGTTTCCAGATCATTTTCCGGATTTCCCAAGCCCTGACGGCATCCCAAAAAATTTGGAAAGTGATATCTTGTAGAGAATCTGAAAACACTTCTTCCACAGAAAAATTTTTTTCGAACACGCTCATCTCTGGAAAATATGGAGGTTTCTAGATCATTTTCCGGATTTCCCAAGCCCTGACGGCATCCCAAAAAATTTGGAAAGTGATATCTTGTAAAGAATCTGAAAACACTTCTTCCACAGAAAAATTTTTTTCGAACACGATCGTCTCTGGAAAATATGAAGATTTTAATTTGAAGGAAAACCGTTGCTGGGTCATTTTTCGGATTTCTCAAGTCCCAGACGGCATCCCAAAAAATTTGGAAAGTGGTTTCTGTAGAGCATACAAAAACACATCTTCCACAAAAAAATTTTTTTCGAACACGCTCATCTCTGGAAAATATGAAGGTTTCCAGATCATTTTCCGGATTTCATAAGCCCTGACGGCATCCCAAAAAATTTGGAAAGTGATATCTTGTAGAGAATCTGAAAATACTCCTTCCACAGAAAAATTTTTTTCGAACACGATCATCTCTGGAAAATATGAAGGTTTTAATTTGAAGGAAAACTGTGCTGGGTCATTTTTCGGATTTCTCAAGTCCCAGACGGCATCCCAAAAAATTTGGAAAGTGGTTTCTTGTAGAGCATGCAAAAACACATCTTCCACAAAAAATCCGTAATCACGATTTCTTTGACAGCTGACAAATTTTTCCGGTAATTCTACTTGGAAGGTGGATGAACAAACTCTTAAAATCCCATGACTTCAGTACTTGTTATACAGTGAATCTACTAAAGGTCAATGCTGAAAACTGCATTGATTATCTTCGGAAAATTCATAATGCAAGTCTTGAGACTAAATTTGACTCCTGTGGCTACTGCAGCATCACGAAAAACCGAAGAACATTGTGTATGATAAGTTAATTTTGAATTCTCCACCGAGATTGAACACTTTCAAAGATCTTATCATTTCCTTGGAACTTCTTAATGCGGTGGAGTTTATCTGTTATCTAAATGCTTCCGTTCCGTTCCTTAGGTTAATTTGAGACCATGGAAACTTAGTAAAGTTATCACAAGACGGCCTAATTCATTTCAACCTAATGGCGAGCCATAATTTATCAGAATTAGGATTTTTAACGGACTGAATTGTACCTTCATTTTTATCAAACCGAACTGGAGATAAGATGTTCATCCTTACGCGGTGTCCTTATTATCTTGGAGAAAAGAGGAAAAATCAATAAAGGGAACTCAACGATCGCTGTTTTTCGATGAGCGAAATGGAGATTTGACTAAAACGATGCATTTTTCCATAACATGATAAATTTGAAGAAGAATTTAAAACGATACTCATAAAGCATTAGTCGAAGCAACTGAAAGGCCGTTTCAGTTGATTGCTACCGTAAGTAAGGGTTATGTGGCACTGATGTGTACTTCGAAAATTATATCAATGTTAGTCCATTTTCCTCATTGATTATCCTAGATCCTAGGGACGTTATCTTCTATTTTTATTAATATACAGAGTGTCCCAGAAAGTACGGAGTTCACAGACGCAGGGTATTCTAATACGAATAGATCTACCATTTTATTCATGTCTAACCCTTGAAGTTTGCAACTGATGGTTGCGATTGCTCCTAGAATTAAGGGGGAGCATAGGAAGGCATCTGATATAAAAGACAGAACGACTCCCAACCGTGAGACGGAATAATATTGAGGAAGTCAGTCCGAGGTCTGCATCTAGCATCGGAATCTTTCAACGTTACATGGAGAAAATGATTCTGGAAAACGGACAATGTGGTGCGTTTGAAAAGCTGAAATTCGAGACCTAAATAGGCAACAGGAAATTGAAATCTTTTCGACGGACTGGTCAGTTGCAGAATGATAACTTGAGTTGGCTGGAACAGGAATTCAACTCGCTCGGAATTTATATTCCTGAAGTATGAATCGGGGAATAACATTCGTTCTGGCTGGAGAAAAATCGGGAGAAAATTAGAATCCTTTTGTTTTATTCCAAACGTTGGAGAGTATGCTGGAAGTTTTTTCAAGACTGATAAATCTTTAAATTGAGACAAAACACATTTAAATTCAGATTGAAGCCAATTTTTTTTTTATTTGAGAGAGAATTTTATGACATTTATGTTTTAAAAATAATTTCCGGCTTATGTCCACCACGACTAGATCTGAGGAACCGTATTCGACCTGACCAATTTCGGACCACTTTCTCGGGTAATTCAGGCCTTATTTCAGCAATAACACGAGTTATTTTGGCTTCCAAAGCGTCTATTTTTCCTGGTTTATCAGCATAAACCAATGACTTGACATGAACCCAAAGAAATTAATTGGAATTATGTCGCTTGATCTTGGAGACCAATTAATTGGACCATTTCTTGAGATAATAGTGACTCCAAATCTTTCTTTCAATAAATCAATGGATACGGTAGCAGCTTGAGGTGTAGCACCATCTTGTCGGGACCAAAACACTTCTGGGTCGATACCTTTCGAATTTTGAAACAAATAATCATTGATCATCGATCTGTAACGAGCACCATTCACTGTAACAATAACTCCAGCATCGTTTTTGAAGAACTATGGATCGAGCCTGTGAAGCACACCCAGGGCCGATCCTAGGGTGTTGGCCGCCCGCGTGCAGAATCCTATGTGCCGCCCCAAAGACAAAAAAAATATATTTTTTAGACATATATCTATAAAAAAATCTTCAATGGGCATCCTTTTATTGTCAGGAAAAAACTGTATATATTTGATTTAAGGGAGGGGATAACCCCGTTACTTTTCCCTTAAATATTTTGATGATCCCTCTTCCCTCCGACATCTTCTCTAAAGATTTTTATGTTATCTTACACAATAAGAATGCAATTTTCATACACGCATATATATTTTTAATACTACTGTATTCGTGTACTAGATAACAAAAAGTATAAATACGAAGAGGAGCAGTCTTTCATTCAGTCCGTAATGACTACTGACTAGTATGTATAAACATGTACCTATAAAATAACTTTCCTAGCTTTTTCAGAAGCTAATAAATCAATAGTTTCGCTCATATCAATTCTTTCCGATATTTAAGATTCAATAGAGATATTGCTTCTCAAGTAATCTTTAATAATTTTTAATTTACTGAAACTCCTTTCTCCTGAAGCAACAGAGACAGGCAATGTTAATAAAAATCTTATGGCTAATGTGAAATTGGAAAAACAAAAAACCAAATCATTTTTAACAATCATTTCTAATATTTCATGATAATAAATTAAATTTTCGGAGAAAATCCTTTGAAAAGATCAGAATAAAAGAATATAGCAACTAGCAACAACATAATTTGTTAATAGTTCAATGGCTTGATATACTCTCTGTATAAAAAGTACCCGGAAAATGTTATTTAAATGAACCGCCAAAAAGGAATCGGTAATTTTTTTTTTCTTAAAGTTGGTAGGACCTTCCTTTATTACCAAGCCAAATTTGAGCGCGATCTGTCAACTAGTGTGTTTACAACAGCTGTCAGTATCAGTCGACCTCAAAAGTGCTCTGCGAATTTTACAATGGAAAAAATAGTTGATCAAAGAGTTTGCCTCAAATTTTGTCTTGCAAACGAATTTTCTTGTGCCGATTCATTGAAAATGTTAAAAAAAGCCTTTGGTGATAATTGTATGTCAAAAACACAAGCATACGATTGGTACAAATCATTCAAAAAAAACCACGTCAAAGTCGATCGAAAATTAAAGTTTTGCTCACTGTTTTCTTCGATTATCGTGGTGTTGTGCACTCAGAATTTCTTCCTGAAGGACAGACAGTGAATAAGGAGTATTACTTGGGTGTATTGAGGCGTTTGCGTGAGAATGTTCGTCGTAAACGGCCAGATTTATGGAAAGACAATTCGTGGATTTTGCATGATGATAACGCGCCGTCGCACCGAGCCATAATTATTAAGGAATACAAGACCAAAAACTCAATAAATACCATCGAACAACCGCCGTATTCACCTGACTTAGCTCCGTGCGACTTTTTTCTATTCCCAAGACTCAAATTGCCCCTACGTGGAACGCGTTTTGAGTCCATTGAAGCCATCAAAACAAATTCGCAACGAGAACTGAAGGCCATACCTTTGGCGGCGTATGAGCGGTGCATGGAAAAGTGGGTTCGCCGATATCATAGTTGTATTGTAAGCAATGGGGACTATTTTGAAGGAGACAAAATAAATATTGATGATTAAATTTAAATTTATGTGTTTTTTTTTACAATTCCGGGTACTTTTTATACAGAAGGTATGTGTAGAAGATTTCACTCAAGCCCATCTCTATTGAACTAACTGAATAACAACGCCACATTCCAACGGCGGCGACCCGCGACCGTCTAAAATTTGAAAAACAGTATAAAAGTTGATCTAAAAATTTCAATGACACTTGGGCTATATAAACTTTTTTACAATAGAGAACACTTTCCACACAATTTGTTCGTTAGTATGTAACAGGAGGATTATTATTAATTTTCACACGGAAGAGACCGGAATCCAGAACCGTGGCAACGAGAAATAAGCATATGAACTATGAAGCTATAGCAGTTTTGCAGAAAGCATCATTACAAACCATAACAATTGCACCCCAGCCTCTTAGTGTTGAGAATCATATTTTTTTACAAACTAACATGAAAATATGGTGACCTGCGGTCGCCCCATGAGTTTGGCCGCCCGCGTGCGGGGCACGCGCTGCACACCTGCTAGGATCGGCCCTAAGCACACCATACGGTGCATTTTTCAGGATGCAAAGAAACCTGCAGAACTTCTTGAGGATTGGTTTCACTCCATTTACGGCAATTTTGCTTTTTTCCGTATCTGTTCAACCCGAAATGAGCTTCATTACTAAACACAATTTTTCGAAAAAAAGCGGGTCAACTTCAAGCTCTTCTAGGGCCCAATCAGCGAACAAACGACGCTTATTATGGTCAAATGGCTTTAGTTCTTGAACCAGTTGGATCTTGTATGGGTGTAGACCAAGATCTTCACGCAAAATTTTCCATGTGGTGGATGCACAGAGTCTAATTTGTTGTGAACGTCAACGAATAGACCAATCTGAATCTTCATTAACACCATACCTTACAGCAGCGATATTTTTTCTGTACGTACAGTTCTTTGTCTTGTTGTTGCTGTATCGATTAGAGAAAATGTTCTCAGAAATCTATCGATAGTTCGACGAATAAGGTGCTCTGATGGATGATTATGTCAACCATAAATTTCACGAAGTGCTCTATAAGTTTGGCGAATAGAACATTGTTTTTGAAAATGAATTTCATCAAGTGGTAAACGGTGTTGCGGCGTGAGTCTTTCCATGATTATTTGTCAATGCTCACTGAACAGAAATGTCAAATCATCGGATATAAGGTGTTGAATTTTTTGTGCGAACGGAGGTTCTTCTTGTTGAGCTGAGTTTTTAATCAAGTGATACTCTCGGAAGGAGCCTCCGGTTAAACCGAACCGAAATCAGTTTAGTTTTGGTCCAATATGCCACAACGTGATAGTAATTTTGCCCCACTGGCCGTGCAGCGAGCTGTGGGGAAGGGAGTTAGATAAATTTTTCGGATCTAAATGAAAATGAACGTTTCCTTACGAAATTAGGGCTACATCCCTGTTCCGGATGATTTATAGTGGAACAAAGATGAACAATTTTTGTTTTTCTCTTCGCCAAGATACAAACTCTTCAATAAATCTGCCATTTTAATTTCCGTAAGCCAGGGAGCGTTGGTGAAGAGTGTTTGCTGATTATAATACTCGATTTCGTCTGACTTACAAGGGGCCGGTTGATGATTTAAGGTAGTTGAGTAGATGCTACAAGTTTCATTTATTAAACAACTTTGTATTTAGGTTGCAATTTGAAATATGAGACTTTAGTTTCCACTTTTCCATTAGGGGAATCTGCTTTATGACGAATTGGCTGAATCACTCGAATTTCGCCGGAAAAATTTATCGGGATAATTAGTGAATTGCCGGTAGTTACTGTCCTCCCCTAACTAGGGGAAGGGCTCCACAACTGTACGTTATTCTAGTCATCCGAGGAGTTTTCTTTTTATCTTAACACTGACAGGCGACTCTCTGTTTGACAGTCAGAATGTCACATGATTATGACGTGACAGATCGAAAGTTGACAGATGGGAGTTAAAATGGAGCATTACATGGTAGAACAAAGCGTCCTGATTGTCAAAAATTGTAGTAACGGTGAATGAGGAACGTAATCGTGCTATATTAACACAGTTTCTTGTGCCTCATTTGGAAGGTATCGATCTTGAATACATTGGAAAATATTTCAAACAAGCTGACCCGGCGAACTTTGTTCCGCCTAAATGATACTTACGGTGGATTTCACAAATCGTAATCACCGGTGATCGGAGATCAATGGCTTGGTTCTCTGATTTTTGAACTGTCAAATGTTTCCATGGATATGAGCTATCACACAGAACAGATGCACAAAAATAATATGTCACTAATAATGGCAATTTTGGATTCAGTTATTTCCGCAAAAATATTTATTACCCAAACAGAAATTCAAAAACATTTTAAAAATTATGAGAAAAGATGAGAATGGACATCTCACGATTGGAACTCATCGCAAAAATCCGATTTACTTGACATTTCGATAAAAATTCACTGTGATATTCACCCGCTTCTGGATCTGTTAATAGCCTTTCATGGTACTATAAGCCCTATGTAAATTACACAGTAATTGATGTCATATGTTCTTTTTTCGATCATTTCAAACCACGACGACCGAAATGCTCGAAAAAAGAACAGATGACATCAATCGATGGCCGCGAAAGCCTCAACAAATTCATCGCCATTTAATTGTGATAATGTCAAATATAGTACTTCACGATCACGTTATTTGGAATAAATAAAACTATAAAAATATCTAATAGTCATCAGTCATAATGTGTGAATAGCCCCATCTGAAGTGGTAAGAACGAAACTTTTCTCATATATCAACGAAATCTAATCATTTTAGACATCAGTACTCCTACGCTAAGACATTTTGGTTTTGCCCAACAGCGCAGAGTTGTAGGCAACTCAAAATACACACTATTACAGTGACTTTAGAGGAAATATAGTCACTGTACACACTATTTTTTTATATCGCCATCTAACGCGGAGAATATCAAATGAAGTACAAACGAATAAGCGGTAGCGTAACTGCAACTGTAGGGACATCTAGTGGGCTTACTCAAAAGGAGGAAAAGCATTTCCTGTATAAGTAAAATTTTAATCGATTTTTTCAGAGTTTTATTGTATTTTATAATAACCAGACCGTAGACGAATCCATATATGAAGTTTCATAACAACAGTCCATCCGATCTCGAGTTATAAATGGTGTAACCAACATCTTTCTTTAATATATATAGATAAACTTTGTTCAAAATTCATAATTTTGTTTTCTTATACCACAAAGTTTATACATAGGATGGGCTTACTCGGTTAAGAATAAAACCGAGGTTTTCTGTGCTCTGTGCGATTCTATGGCTGTTACAAAAATCCCACAAGCAACACATACCTGCTCAGTTCGACAAGATCTTTGCCACCAGTCGCATCGTTTTTACACGGCATAGCTCGAAGCCCTTAACAAATAGTTTTCACGTCGTCGGCCTTTAGTTCGCCACCCTAAAAGAGTGAATTCGTGTGATAAGGACTTTTACCCAGTACAACACCACACGATACTAGACAGAAGCAGATATACGTCACTTTTAGTCTGAACAACCGCAAGTACCATTCCTTCAGTGTTTACTTTGTGGTATTCATTCTATCAAACATCCATTTTTTCTTTAATTCTCGAGGCGATAAGAATTGGTACAGCAGTCCATGTCTTCCCTCCAAGAGAGCTCGTGTATATTTTGAAAATGTTAGGTTATAGTCATTTTCGTGTCAGATGAATAAGCAACGTTTTCCTTTCTACATAAAGGTCGTAGTAATTACGTATTTATCGAAATGTTTATTTACTTTGGGAAAATGATGAATTTGAGGAAATATGAGAATAAAATAATTCCAAAGATCTGGTGACTTTTGAAGAAACTTCTTTCACTCTTAATACTGGAAATATTTCACCTATACAGGGTCCTTCACGAGGAACCTCACCCATATTTATACGGGAAACTACTGAACGTATTTTCATGAAATTCAGCACTTATAAGTATTTCACGATGCTGATTTAAAATATTTTCAAGGCATGAGCACCTCCGGTTTTTCCGGAAATGACGTCAACTTCCGTTTTTCAAATTAGAACACCATTTTTTTATTGCAGAAATAGATTCCTTAGAAAATTTCAAGTTATTTTGATGTAACATTTTTCAGTTTTGGTTGGAAAATTCTCTCTGAGCGGGAAAATTCGAAAAAAAAATCGAAAATAGAGCTCCGCTGGAACAAGAATAACTTTGAGGTTTTTGGATGGAAAATTTTCATTTTTGGGATTTTTCAAGATGTAAGATTGATGTATCCACTTTAAAAATCGAAATCGCGATTCATGATACAGGGGGTGAAAAAATCGCTTTCAAAGTTAGGGATGACAAAATCGTGAAAAATCATTTTTTTTAAATTAGAACCCCATTTTTTTATGGCAGATATTGAATCTACGTTAAAAAATAATGTGAGTGTATGAATCACACCCTTGTCCTAAAGTGGATATTTTCTGAGTTATTTACAAAAAACTGTTTTTCGTCTTGAATTTTCAGCTATTTCTTTTCCCTTCACGCCAAAAAGATGAAATTTTCAGGAACTGTTACTTAAACCATGTTTTAGATTTTACTACCCTAATATGCAAGAGAAAAAAGTTACAGGTTGTTCCTAAATAGATGGCGAATTTGGATTCGAATTTGTATCGGAAACCTCTTTATTTCAACTAATCGGCCATCGGTTTTCTCTCCAGTGATAAATAAATAATTCCTTATGAACCATATGCAAAAACTTACCATGTTTTACATTCTTTTTTTTTAATGATAGATATCATTAATTACATCTGCCAAATTCCTCTTTATTCAGTAGCATGTAATTAATGATATCTATCATTAAAAAAAAAGAATGTAAATCATGGTAAGTTTTTGCATATGGTTCATCAGGAATTATTTATTTATCACTGGAGAGAAAACCGATGGCCGATTAGTTGAAATAAAGAGGTTTCCGATACAAATTCGAATCCAAATTCGCCATATTTTTAGGAACAACCTGTAACTTTTTTCTCTTGCATATTAGGGTAGTAAAATCTAAAACATGGTTTAAGTAGCAGTTCCTGAAAATTTCATCTTTTTGGCGTGAAGGGAGAAGAAATAGCTGAAAATTCAAGACGAAAAACAGTTTTTTGTGAATAACTCAGAAAATATACACTTTAGGGCAAGGGTGTGATGCATACACTCACATTATTTTTTAACGTAGATTCAATATCTGCCATAAAAAAATGGGGTTCTAATTTGAAAAAATTGATTTTTCACGATTTTGTCATCCCTAACTTTGAAAGCGATTTTTTCACCCCCTGTATCATGAATCGCGATTTCGATTTTCAAAGTGGATACATCAATCTTACATCTTGAAAAATCCCAAAAATTTTCCATCCAAAAACCTCAAAGTTATTCTTGTTTCAGCGGAGCTCTATTTTCGATTTTTTTTTTCGAATTTTCCCGCTCAGAGAGAATTTTCCAACCAAAACTGAAAAATGTTACATCAAAATAACTTGAAATTTTCTAAGGAATCTATTTCTGCAATAAAAAAATGGTGTTCTAATTTGAAAAACGGAAGTTGACGTCATTTCCGGAGAAACCGGAGGTGCTCATGCCTTGAAAATATTTTAGATTTCATCAGCTTCGTGAAATACTTACAAGTGCTGAATTTCATGAAAATACGTTCAGTAGTTTCCCGTATAAATATGGGTGAGGTTCCTCGTGAAAGACCCTGTATAAGCATGGTTGGAAGATTCAGTTATGCTATTTTCTTGTACGGAAATCAAGAATCGAGTGTTGAAAATTTACTGAAGAATAATGCAAAGGACGGTCCGTTACTTTCTGGTAGTTCCTTCGAAAAAAGCATAAAAGTACTCGAATAACCCGACAGAGAAACTTCTAAACGAACAGAAGGACCTATGAATTTCCCCACTTTCCAAATTTCTCAAGAAATGAGCCTAAAGAAGACATTTGAATACCTTTTTGCACAACTTGAAATACTCCAGTCTGAAAATGTAGTAGTACTACGATACCTTTGTCACAGTTAAACAGTAAAAGAACCAATTTCATTTATAAAGTTAAAAGGAATAAATATTAATTAGCATTGGCAACGTCTCTGAGAATCATTCGACATTCAACGAGTACCATCCTGCGTCAGTTTTGAGTAAAAAAACTTGCTGAACCTAAATCATTGCCAACCGAGATACATTATAAAAGTGAATGGAGTACAGATATTTATTTTCCTGCAAACATTTATGGTTCACTGAATTACATTGAATCAAATCTTTTCAGTAGGATGCAATATTGTTATCAATTATTTTATGCAATATCGTTATTATTATAATAATGATTCGGTTACATTAATTCAATAAATTCAGAAACCAATAGTTTGTAATTCGAGAGCAGGAATACCTTCATAAACGGTATAATTGGTGAAAAATGTTCAACTCAGCATTCTCTATCCCATGTTACTCTGTAAATTCACGTAACAAAAATTCAACACGAACTGTCCGAGGATTATTTCGAGTAATAACATACCTATATATCCTATATCCGACTGTATTGCAATGATATAACAAATTAATGCCCGAATATTTCTTTGAAGAGTTCATTTTGTCCATTTGTGAAATATTCACATATACCTCAAAATATTTCAGGCCTCAATTATCGAAAGTATTTATGAAATGCCCGGTGGATGAATGAGAAATTACTGCGAAAATTTATCAAATGATCTATTTTTTACGTTTCGGCGGAATTGCGTATTATTTTGATCTGACTTTGCCAGAAAAAGGGTTTTTTAGTGCAGGAATTTTGTTATTCTAGGAACCGGGAATTCTGAAACAATATGAACAGATGGCTGTCAGTTTTTTTTCGATATATTCATGAAAAACGTTTTCCTGATATTTCGTTTTTCATTGTGTGCAATTGTGGAAAGGGGTGATTTTTTTTCGATTGTCCCTCCAAATCAGGAACAGCCTGTATATTTCTGGTATTTTCTGACCTAATGGAGGGTCCTTCGGCACGAAACGTGTAGGTACAGTGAATTGCTGGTTCAAAATTATATAACACAATAGTCTCTTCCTCTTTGTGAGGTTCTCTAGGAAGACTTCTTGGAATAAAAAGTGAATTCGTGTTTGAAAGGGACTCATCGAAACGTTCTGTGGCGAAATAATTGAATGCGAATTTTGCCATAATATCTCCATTCTATCCCTTGCAGATTCCTATTAACTGATAGTGGCTATCTAATACTGAACAAACTAATCTAATATAAATTGAAGCGAAGTTTGAGACTGCATTGGAATACGGAATTCGGCTTCTGCTTATGCCACTCTCCTATAACAAAGTATCGAACAACTCGGGGCACCTCCCGCATTCAATAATTGCTTGATGTTTCAGTTCCCTTGAGCTAGTTCTATTCTTTTCACGACGGAGGAATCTCCATTACCTGAACCGTAATGAAATTTTTTTCATCTCGTGAGGCTCTCTGCTCCAATCAAATATTAAATCACTCTTGATTCGGTTTCGATTTCGGATAGGCCAGACCAAGCAGATTATGAACCTTTTTTGGTTCCGTAAAGAATTGGCAAAAAAGAAGCCTTAAAGTGGCATAAAACCAGTTATTTTTTCAACAGTAACACCCTGTATTTCGGAAATTAAAAGAGATTGAACCAATGTTTACAATGCAATGTTTTTAAAGCTACGAAAAAATTATTTCCAAATTAGGTGTAGAGGTCATAAATTATAAAATCAATTACACTTACATACAAGCTACTACTATAAGAAAACACAACTAAGTAGCTCCACAAAAGTTAGGGATATCGTATTCAATCGTTTTTAAGAGTATGTAATCTTCGAGAAAATCGCTGTAAAATCATTTAAAACTCAATAACAACTTGAATCGATCCAATAAAAATCAGTATGAGACATTTCGTCAATCTGGTCGCCTTTTTTCGGAAGTCTGGTTCTTTGCATATGCTTCATGAATGTTCTTATTTTGAAATGAAGTCAGTTTATCAACAGCTTCGATTTGAAACGAGTTTTCTGAAAATGCCAAGACGTAAATTAACAAACGCTGAGGCTAATAGGGCTATCGGAATGCTACAGGGTGGCCTAACTCAGGTTGTTGTAGCGGAAAGGCTCCAAGTCAGCCAAAGTGTGATATCTCGACTTTGGAATAGGTTCAGGGAGACAGGTTCTGTGTTGGAAAGACCAAGGCTTGATGGGCGACGAAAAACAACACCTGCTCAGGATCGTTTCATCACAGTTTCGGCGAGAAGGAATCCTACATCTACGTGTAGAATGCTACGGAATACTCCTCAAAATGCAGATGGGGTCCAAGTTTCCATCGAAACCATCAGACGACGTTTGAGAGAGGTGAATCTAGGTTCTAGACGTCCATTAAGAGGAGTTCCATTAACACGTGACCATAAGCGTCAAAGACTGGAATGGACAAGGCAACATATCAATTGGAACGATCAATGGCGTAGTGTCCTTTTCACTGATGGATCCAGATATGGATGATTTTCAGATTCTCGAAGAATAAGGGTATGGACAATCCCACGCATACCCCGTAGTCGTCGCTATGTCCAAAAAGTCCACCCATTCTGAGGGGTGTTATGGTATGGGCCGGGATATGTTCCAACGGGCGCACAGATCTACACATTTGTCCTGGGAATATGACCGTATTACACTATAGGGAGCATGTCCTTGACAATGTTGTGCCAAATTTTCACGCTGCTATTGGTGAAACTTTTTCAATTTCTAGACGATAACGCTAGACCGCACCGTGCAGCCATAGTTGAGAATGCGCGCGAGGAGCTTGGTATTCCACATTCACCAATACCTCCGTACTCACCAGATTTGAATTGCATAGAACATGCATGGGATATGCTCCAAAGAAGATTAGATAATCATCAACCTACCCCAGAATCCTTAAATGATCTGAGAGAGCTTCTGCCCCGTTTATGGAACCAAATTCCTCAAGAAATGTTCAACAACCTCGTGTGTAGTATGCAAAGAAGATGTCAGGCTGTTATTGATGCCCGTGGAGGCCATACATTGTATTGATAGTCTTAAAATGCTTGAATTTTCTGGGAACAAAATTTCGTTACTTTACTCGATTTTTCTTAACCACCCACCCTGTATACGCTGCAGACCTACAGACTAAAATTAATTTGCAACTTGAAATCATATTAATATGAAT
This sequence comes from Adalia decempunctata, assembly GCA_951802165.1. Lineage (NCBI taxonomy): Eukaryota > Metazoa > Arthropoda > Insecta > Coleoptera > Coccinellidae > Adalia > Adalia decempunctata. The sequence goes on along the minus strand of OX637704.1, from coordinate 6,411,917 downwards.
TTTCATCACAAAAATCTTATTTTAACTATATTTTTTTGCAATTTAAGTCAATATCCCTAACTCATGTGGAGCAGTTTATATAATATAATAAAGAAAAGGTCTTCATCGTGAAACATTTTTTGTGATTCAAATGGGTGTTGACTCCATCTTGTTCATTCATTTCACGATGATGACCTTCTCTTTATTATATTATATATTGATTTGTTTTCTTGGAATAGTAGCTTGTATGTAAGTGTAATTGATTCAATAATTTATGACCTCTACACCTAATTTGGAAATACATTTTTTGTAGCTTCAGAAGACTTGAGAATGAGACTAATTGTGTCTCGAAACTAGTCGTCAAAAAATAATTTCATTTAGATTTTTCTCTTCTTTCATGAATATATGGCAGTTGAAATAGAGGAAAATATTCATCTCATTTCCAGAACATAAATTGTTTGTTTCTTAAGAAACCTAGGGGGGCTTTTAACGATGTGTGTATATATAACTTCATCCCTGATTTAAACCTAAAACCGCTGTTGCTTTGCACCGTGATAGTATCAATAGAATTCGGGATCCAATAATTACTCCTTCTCTTTCGCAATAATTGCTTTGTCGTTACGAATTAAATCGGAATTCTTGATGAATGTTATTGAAGTAATCGAGAGATTATAGGTAGCCATTACCTCGAATGTTCAGATGCTCGATGTCAGCTGTTCGAACGATCTAGAGTAGGTTTCCGACATCAAAGGTGCAGATTTAGCCCACATTACATTCCGAATGAAGCCTCGACCTTATAAATTATAAGGCGATCATTTCGATGGATGAGGAAGGAAAGCATACAGGGTGTTTCTGAATTGATGCGAAAGATTTCAAAGGCTGATTCCTTGTTCAAAATGAAGGGTAGTTTGTTATACAGGGTATATTTAAAAGTGAGGCTTTTCTTTTGACAGATTTATACATTTTACCGAAAATTTCCTATATATGAAATGTTCAATTTAAAAAATTTATAAAAAATTTTGGGCATCAATACCTTAATACCACTCTGGCCTGCATCACATCTCTACATGTCTATACCAGGTTTATGAACATCCGCGAAGTTGGGTGATTTCTTTGAGGAAATCTTGTTCTGTACAACTTATACGCTCAACTGGCATTTTGTTTTGATTCACCATAAATTAAAAGCATATGAACAAGTTCATTATTTGAATAAACGTGCGGCATTTTCGAAACAAAACACTCGTACAATCTACACCGTACCCCTGCCGAAGAAGACTGATCACAATCGATATTCTGAATCATGTATGATAAAAAAAAACAAGATGTTGATGTTGATATCTACGGAGAAGCAAGCGAGGAAGCAGGTTCGGACTGAGGAATTTTCAGATTCGCCTAGAAATTAGAAAATATTCTAGTTGGATTTTCTCGAAACAGGGGCATAATTCATGTAAAAATTTTTTGGCAATATGACTTGATAAGTTCTACCATCTGTCAAAATAAAAGCCTTACCTTTAAATACACCCTGTATGGTTTCAATACATAAATACAAATAGTTTAGTTAGTGGAGAAAAAAGTACAACAACTTTGTACCACCAATGCAATTTTTGAATCAATATCTTTTCACCTATAATTGAATGATAACTTCAATATTCCAGTAAACTGAGTTTTCCAAAAGATCAACTGATGTTATTCTATATTTCAGCATTCACAAATGCTCCTGGACAGCTTCTTGATTTGAGACCTTCTTGGTCGAAGAAAAGAATGGTCGAATGGGTGCTGAGGGATCTCCTAGACCTCCTTCCCAGCTTCAGCCATCGATGGACCATGAGCGAAAAATCAAGTATTTAAAGCGTCAACGTGAGCGACATTTAGGGTCTTAGGTGGTGGCAAATTTCAGGTATTTTTACTGATTATTGTCACAATTGTGATGATGATGATGAAGAACGATTAACTCCAGGTGGATATGGTTGCGTATATAAATGCAGAACCACTTCTGCTGCTGGTTATTGGAACTAATGAAATCAGTTTTTCTAGCGCCTTATCTGAAAGATTCTTCACATTTTCTTTAATTCTTTAGCAATAATTTTGACTTTCAATTCATATTTGTTCAATCAAAACACTTACGCTATAAGAAATAACTATAGGATCTTTGTTGTCAGTACGGTTTAGTGTTGATTCCTTGTTTAGGTTCGCGACAGTGATCAAGTTTTTTAATTATTTTCGAAAGTAAGTATGTGAATTACTCTATCATGAAGACTTGGAGATGTAAAAAAAAATAATTGGAAATTCAGTTCTCTTGCTACCAAAACAGGTCTTCGACAGCCATCAGTGACGTTCTTGTTCGAAGAAGAAGAATAATTGAAGAGTCTTCGAGACCACAATGGCTTCTTGGTGCAATGGTGCTAGAAGATCCACTGCAATGGACAAGACACTGAAAGACCAGGATCTTATCGTCAAGGTGAGCGGATAATGACAGACCGGTTTCTGGCTTGTTAGCCATCATCAGTGCCACATAACCTTTCCTGCGGTAGCAACCAACTGAAACTTATATTAAGCCCTAGCAGGAACAGTTATATTTATTATATTATATTTCAGCTTTCACAAATGGCTCTGGACAGCGAGACTTGGAGAAAACTCCTGGAAATCATTCCCAGGCTCAGCCATCGATGGACAAAGAGCAAAAAATCAAGAATTTCAAACGTCAATGTGAGTGTCTTTCAGGGTCTTAGGTGGTGGTTGATTTCAGGGTTATTCACCGATTACTGTCACAATTGTGATGATGAAGGAGAAGGATTGAATGAGGCTCTAGGAAGAGTCTACAGTTGTGTATTTAATTGCAGGCTTCAAAGAAGTGTTTAATTGGGCACATCCAATCAAAAATCGCGACACGGGGACAACATGTAATTTTTATACAACTTTAAAATTCTTACTTCACAAGATTTTCAAGAAAAATTTCTGACAGCAGAAATTTGAAGCAGTATTATATAAATTTCTTCTGAAATTGAAAAAGTATTCAAACCTAAACCAAACTAATATTTCGTGGAACAGTTTATGTGAAAAAATTTTCAAATATTGTGGTTGTAAAAAACAATTCGAATCAAAGAAAAATTATGTATGAAAATTGATGAACCGAAGAATTTAGAGGAATCTGAGAGTACTTAGTGTGGGAACACTTGAGATATCCATTCTTCACCCAATTGTCACATGCTGCTAATGAATTGAATACTTAAATAATGGTCCTAATACCACTTTTATCGTTTTGATGAAGCATTAAAATTCTCAGGCAAAACGATCTCGAAGCATTATTGCTCCCTAGTGGCGGAAACATGCGGAAATGAGGGTTTTCGTCCTGTTTGTATTCATCAAGAGTGTTGGATAAAACGATAACAGCTGTGTTGGGGGGCGCGTCCACGTTTTGAATGGAGATATGAGATTGATATATGACTTATTTGACTTTTCCATATCGGTCCTTGTTCATAGTTCAAGAATTATTCTCGAGGAGGACCAGTTTTTCCATGAAGACTGATTTCGATTCCATTGGAATTAAGCAACAATATATCGGGTGTTTTTTTAGAGTGCTAGAACTTTGAATTGAAATAAAACACATTTAAATTAAGATTTAAGCCAAATTTTTTTTTATTTGAAAGATAATTTGACATTTATGACCAATTTTGGACCACTTTCTCGGGTTATTTAGGCCTTATTTCAGCAAGAACACAAGTTATGTTGGCTTCTAAAGCGTCTATTGTTTCTGGTTCTTCAGCATAAACCAATGACTCGACATAAAAACCCAAAGAAAATGATCCATTGGAGTCATGTCGCATGAAATTCGAGGCCAAATAATTGGACCATGTCTCGAAATAATGTTATCGCCGAATCTTTCTTTCAATGGAGTGTAGCACCATCTTGTTGGAACCAAACACTTTAGGGTCAATACCATTCAAATTTTGAAACAAATAATCATTCATCATCATCAGTAACGAGCACCATTCAATGTAAAATTAGCTCCAGCATCGTTTTTAGAGAAATATCGACCGATGATGCCTCCAGCAGGTAAAGCACACCATACAGTGCATTTTCAGGATGCAAGAGATCCTGCAGAACTTCTAGAGGATTGTTTTCACTCCATATACTGCAATTTTGCTTGTTTTCGTTGCCATTCAACTATAAATGAGCTTCATCATTAAACACAATTTTTTGGATAAAAAAGTGGATCAACTTCAAGATGCTTCAGGGCCCAATCAGGAAACAAACGACGTTTATGGTCAAGTGGCTTCAGTTCTTGAATCAATTGGATCTTGTATGGGTGTAGACCAAGATCTCAAAGCCAAATTTTCCATGTGGTGGATACACAGTCCAACTTTTTGTGAACGTCGATCAATGAACGAATCAGGATCTTCATCAACACTATCACTTACAGCAGCGATATTTTCTTCTGTACGTACAGTTCTTTGTCTTGTTGTTGTTGTTGCATCGAGTAGAGAAAATGTTGTCCGAAATCTATCGATAGTTCGACGAATAAGCTGCTCTGATGGACGATTATGTCACTAAGTGTTCTATAAGTTTGGCGAATAGAACACTGATTTTGAAAATAAATTCCACCAATTTGTAAACGTTGTTGCGGCGTGCGTCTTTCCATGATTTGTCAATGCTTACTGCACGGAAATGTCAAAACAACATGGCTTCTACATTCTGTCAAACAGTTATCTTTGTCGAGAATTCTATCACTCTAATAAAACACCCGATATGGAGTTTCTGTAATAAAAGAGCTCGAGGATTTCAACGTGATATGAAACACAAACATGACTGACGAGCCAAATAATTCTACTTTTTTCGAACTCACTCGACTATTTTGAAAATCATCAGTGAGTATAGGTATACAACACACTGGTGCCCAAAATATGATATGTACGGACTTTTTGGGCAAAATGATAACGCTTTTTCAGCCAATAACTACTTTCTTTAACCATATCTTTTTTCTCTGTTATTTATTTAATAAGGACCTTTGACAGACTATTTGAAGCCCACTACTGTATTCACATGTACATCATTCGAGGTATTACATCAAGTATATTAAGGGGAAGTATCACCTTTTAAATCGTGGTGTTCAGAATTCATACTTTTTATTTTATATACCACAAAGTTTATATATAGGATGGGCTTACTCGGTTAAGAATAAGACCGATATTTTGTGTGCTCAGAGATTCTATGGCTATTTCAAAAATCTCACAAGCATATACCTGCTCAGTTCTCCAAGAGACCTGCCTTCAGCCGCATTGCTTTTTTATACGGCTTAGCTCGAAGCCCACAACAAATAGTTTCCACGTCGTCGGCCTTTAGTTCACCATCCTTACAAAGTGAACCAGTGATAAAGACATTTACCCAATACAACACCTACGAAACAAGACAGAAGCAGATATGTAACTTTTCGTCTAAACAACCGTAAGTACCATTCCTTCAGTATTTACTTTGTGGTATTCATTCTATCCAACATCCATTAATTCTTCAATTCTCGAGGCGATAAGAATTGGTATCAGCAGTCCATTTCTTCTCTCCAAGAGAGCTCGTGTATATTATTCACGTGGTTAATCTCCATTCAAAAAGTGGTCTTTTTATTTCACGAGTAACTACCCTAATTTACGACGTAGAGACTTGATTCTTTTTTTAATTGAAGTTGAAGAACGTCCCTAGCGCAAATAGTTTTCTTTTTTTCGATTTAATTCGTTTTTCATTTAAAAAAACCAGGGTAATCGTTAGATCTCTGCAATATTTGGGTTATTGAATATGTTTTTCGTTTTTCATGAGTACAAGCTATATTTTCGAACTAATCATCATGAAAATTTTTGTAGTTTATAGAAGATTAAATTGCCGAGGGCAAATAGTTGCGATTAAAAAAAAAATGAATAACCGTCGAAAAAAAATCATTAAGTGTAGTTTCCAAAACGCTGAAGTTCAACCTGTTTTTTTTTATTGAAAAACTAATTAAATCGAAAAAAAGAAAACTATTTGACCTCGGGACGTTCTTCAACTTCAATTTAAAAAAAATTAAGTCTCTACGTCGTCAATTAGGGTAGTTACTCGTGAAATAAAGAGACCACTTTCTGAATGGAGATTTACCACGATTCAAAAGGTGATACTTTCCCTTAATGAACAGAAAAAAAAACAATTCAATTGAACCTAATCCAAAAATTTAAACCGAGAGAGAAGAAACAAAAAAAAATAACACAGTACCTAAAGTAAAAAAAAATGTATCGAACTATCATAACGAATAGTAATTTTTCAAGGATTTCTTCAATTCTTTAGATCTACGGGCCATATCCTCGCATCAATTATTCTCAATTCAAGCCACGTGGCATGAACGCAAAGTCTCAAATACGTTTAGTATTAGCGATGATCGATTTCAAACCTCTGCAATTCGAGTACTATATTTACAAATTGGCGTAGGAGCCGGTAGCTAATTCAACATGGTGTATTCGATTTCGTTCTCTATGCCTTAATGCAATTAGATCTCAAAGTCCATTAGCCTCATATTCAACAAACTCAGCACCAGGATCTTGTCTTCGAAAAGAATTATGCTGGTAATTTCGAAATTGTAAATATGTCCTGATCCATTTTGAGAGGTCTTTTTCGCCGGCATGAATCTACGGATTTGACAGGTCGATTTCTTGAACTCAGATCATGTGACAATATTCGAGATCAGAAATAACGAATAGTGGAAGGAACTTAAAGGAGAATTCTATGAATTGCAAGATTTCAGTGAGCGATATTCTGAAGGACATGGGGACGAAGTCAACGGTCGAGAAAATGAGGTTTCAGCTCCCTGAAGCGGATGATGAAAGATGTTTTCTCAGTTCCATATTGTCTGTGCTAATTCATATATTTCGGTTCATTCGGGATGAAAGCCCGATAGGTACATGGGGAAGACCATATTTTCGCATTTTTTTGAATTTTATTCTTCCCCCACTCAGTGTCAGACATCTTTTTATTAGAAATCGAATGTTTACAGGAAAAATTCAATTCACATATTCATAACGATCGAAGATGAAAACATCAGGGATTCTGTTTCGCCTAAATGACACTTGAGGTGGATTTCACAAATCGTAGTCACCGGTGATCGAAGATCAACGGCTTGGTTCTCTGATTTTTGAACTGTCAAATCGAGTTGATGCTAGATAAAGCTCCGATCACCGGTGATTACGCTTGGTGAAACCCACCGTTAAAGTTGTATGAACTTACCATTGCTAGTTTTTCAAGCAAGAGATGAATAAGGCCAAATATACAAAATTTCAAGTCCATTGTTATTCGCACGAAGTGAATACTCTTTATTTAAGCGGTATCTATTTGTTGAACATATAACTTTTTGTTTTGAATGCTTAACAGTTCTCTCATTTTTGTTTTATCTTGTGATGAACGACACCACGAATGCAAATTTAAATCACGATCGAATTATATGGATGAGGAATAGTTCCAATGATTAATTACCTCTGATCACTGTATAAACCAGTTTAGTTCTGCCAATACAACGAATTGAAGTACTTTGTCAATGGTACTTTAATTTCACTTCACAGAATACGAATACGCTAAGACGTTATCTTATTTTTTTTCTTGTCTAAGACATTTTTGTTTTGGTCCACAGCACAGAGTTGCAGGCAACTCAATTAACTATAGAATTTACATTATCATGGAATGATATGAGCCTTGCTTAAGATGTCTAAAAACATGGTGTATGCTTTGGTAAGAATCCAGATCTGCGCTTGTGCAGCAATATTGAGAATTAAAATAATTTTCTAATTCAGTTTCTCTCTGACACATCGTGAATCATATGTCATTTATATCTTCATTTGAATACTCTCAATCATAACCTTAAAGTTTCATGTGAAATGAATTGCTTTATTTCGTTTACTTCAAGCCAATTTCTTACTCCTATTCACATGTACTACATTGCTCGCAAATTTGGAATTTCCAGTTGACGCAATTCTTACCAAAAATTTGGCTCCGCTTTGTGACTGTTAATAGCAAGAATATGAGCCATATTATACCTTTCCTCAGAACTAATATGAATCAAAATGTCAAGAATATTAACACAAATTATCGACTATTAACACAACCCGTTCATTCTAATATTTGAAATAACTGATAAAAATTAGAACTTATTTTGTGAAAAGCGCTTTCTGATGTGGAAAAAACGAAAATTTTCTAATATTTTCAATGTTGGCTGATCAAAATCTAACCGGCTCACACAATTATTTCAAACATCTCAGCCTTTTGTTTTGGTGCTCAGCTTAAAATAATCGGTGAACATCTCAGTTGACGGAGCAGCGAGATTTCCATGTTTCCATGGATTTGAGCTGACACAGAACAGAAACACAAAAATAATATGTCAATTACTAATTATGACAATTTTGGATTCAGTTATTGCCACAAATATATTTATTACTCAAACAGAAATTCAAAAACAATTCGAAAATTGAAACTGATCGCCAAAATCTGATTTACTTGACATTTCGATAAAAATTCACTGTGATGTTCACCCGCCTCTTGATCTGGTGCCTTTCATAATTCATGGTACTATAAGTTCTTTGCAAATCAAACAGTAATAAATTGTATATACATCGCCATCTAATGGTGATCATGTCAAATATAGTACTTTCACGATTACGTTATTTTGAATAAATAAAACTATAAAAATAACTAAAAATAATCAGTCATAATAAGTGTGAATATCGCCACCTTAAGTGGTGAGAACGGAACCTCTCTCATATAAGTCATATCTTAACGAAATCTAATCATTGTAGAGATCTGTACTCCTACGCTAAGACATTTTGATTTTTGTCAACAGCGCAGAGTTGGAGGCAACCCAAATTACACACTATTTGTTTACATCGCCATCTAACGGGAGAATATCAAATAAAGTACCTACGAATATGCTGTAGCGTAACTGTAACTGTAGCGACACCTAGTGACCTCACTCAGAAGAAGGACAAGATTTCCTGTCTAAGTAAAATTTTCATCGATTTTTCAGAGTTTTATTGTATTTTATAATAACCAGACCGTAGACGAATCCATATATGAAGTTTCATAACGAACAGTCCATCCGATCTCGAGTTATAAATGGTGTAACCAACATCTTTCTTTTATATATATAGAGATGATTAATGAGATGAAAACAGAACATATGAATTATTAATGAAACTGAAGATGTTCGACAGTGACCCAAAACACGAAACGTGCTTGAGCTGTCAAAATCAGTGTTGCCAAAAAAATTTAAAAAATCAGCATACATCCCATTCAAATATTTCCCTCTTTTTGATTCGGATGCGCAATAGGGGAGGCCGGCTTGACGCTAATACAGAAGCGTCAGGGTGAATTCTTTGTCGACCTATGTAAGAGAATATCAAACCGATCGTCTGGAAAAGAATCCCGACTCAAATCATTGTTTAAAGATGAAAAATTCCATTTATGTTCGCGGAGTGAAAATTCTTCTCTTTTCTGCGAATATTGGAAAAGTTGCTTGAGGTGAAAAGTTCTTTTGCAGAAGTTTCAATCATAATAGTGTTCAATTCTTTCACAACAAATTCTCTTGATGAATTAAAAAGATGATCCTGTAGGCTAAGGAAATCCTCGGTTTCCTTGTGAGGCCCGCAGTTCCGTGGGCTCAAGTGTATTCATGACCAGGGAAAGGAATTCTTCATTCCGATTGATTATTTTCGTGTTCTTTCTCTGCCTCCACTGCAATCCTTGAACTCGTTTTTTAATGGAATAAAAAATAATTCAATATCGCTAAAGATGACGACTTTCCAGAACATATTTACCTCTGGCAGCCAACATTCGATCTGTTTTCAATTAAGAACGACATAAGCTGAACTAATTGAAAACGTCAAAGGACAGCGAGGACATGTTGAGTCATTCACGTTGACGCTTTATTTTTTAGGAATGTATATTATTTAGTGGAAGCTTTCTTTGATCTGATGAATTGCATAGAATTCAGGAGAACCATATCGAGAAATACAGGGCATCACATACTTGATAGCCTATCGGACAATTCAAATGTCATCATAAAAAAATTTAGTTCATTATGAATATCTTATCAACCCACTTGAGGCTAGGAAAAGGAACCATCGATTCAAAACTATATTTTAAAGTTTCGAATTATGTGCAAATTATTTCCGGAGTTTTTCCAACATCTTTTCTTTCATTTTAATGAAGAATCGTGCTAGTTTTTTGGCGAATAAGTGCAGTTTCCGATAACTAATGAGTTTTGCGATCGATTGCCATCGAATGAATGCTGAAATTATGTGCAAATTATGTGCGATTTAGGTTTTGGCACCCATACATAATTTGTTATCCAGAATTAGGCAAATCTCAACCTGTTTTTCAATATGGAGTATCTACTATCCATTCGAATCATTCAGAATACACATGTGGCTAATCAATATCACCCATATTTTGAGTGCACTGAGCTGCTGAACAAAACTTGAAAATGAATTTTGGAAAACATAAATCTTGGAAAATTCGGGTCAAACTGGCACGATATCGACAAGTTTGGTATCAAAATATTGGTTTTCGAGATCGCTGAATTCAATAAAAAAGAATTTAAATCGCTATATCTTATAGTTTAGATTTTCACCTGCGTAATGGCATTTTTTCAAAATTCAAAACGTCATATCTCCTGCTCTTGGGATCGTATCCACTTTCTATTGGTATATTGTTGATCAGCATTGTTCAAAGTATCTTCAGGCATAATAACATCGATTTCGAAAATCTCAACTTTCTGGGTGAAAAATGACTAAGGGGTAAGACCCCCCAAAAACACTATATTCGCCATCATCAAGAAAACCCCGGCAAATCTAAAGCTGTTTTTCAATATGGAGGATCTACTATCTATTCGAATCATTCAGAATACCCATTAGGCTGATCAGTACCACCTATACTTTGAGTGCTCTTAGCGTCCGAACAAAACTCGAAAATGAAATTTGAAAAAAATTAATCAATTAAAAGTCGACACAAAGAAGACCAATATGGACATGTTTGGTATCAAAATATAGGTTTTCGAAGACGCTCTATCCAATAAGAACAAATTCAAGTCGCTATCTATCATAGTGTAGATTTTCACCTGTCAAATGGCATTTTTTCAAAAATCCGAAATTTCAAATCCTCATAACTCCCGCTCCTGTGGTCGCATCCACTTTCGGTTTTTATATTGTTAATCAGCATTACCCAAAGTATCTCTAGGCATAATAAAATCGATTTCGAAAATGTCAACTTTTTGGGTGAAAAATGACAGATGGGTAAGACCCCCCAAAAACACCATATTCGTCATCACCACGAAATCCCTCGAAAATCTAAAGGCGCTCTTCTATCTGGAAGATCTACTATCCATTCGAACCATTCAGAAAACCCATTAGGACGACAAGTATCACCTATACTTTGAGTGCTGTGAGCCTCTGAACAAAACTCGAAAATGAAAAATGGAAAACAAAAAACTTGAATAATTCATGTCAAAGAAGGCCTTTATGGGCAAGTTTGGTATCGATTTATAGGTTTTCGGGGACGCCAAATTCAATAAAAAATATTCCGAGGCTCTATCTATCATTGTTTAGATTTTCACCTGTCAAATAGCATTTTTTCGAAATTTCAAATCGTCATATCTCCCGCTCCTGTGGTCGAATCCACTTTTGGTTTGTATATTGTTGATCAGCATCACCCAAAGTATCTCTTGATATAATAGAATCGATTTCGAAAATATCAACTTTTTGGGTGAAAAATGACAAAGGGGTAAGACGCCCCAAAAACACCATATTCGTCATCACCACGAAATCCCTCGAGAATCTGAAGGCGCTTTTCTATCTGGAAGATCTACTATCCATTCGAACCATTCAGAAAACCCATTAGGACGACAAGTATCACCTATACTTTGAGTGCTGTGAGCCTCTGAACAAAACTCGAAAATGAAAAATGGAAAACAAAAAACTTGAATAATTCATGTCAAAGAAGGCCTTTATGGACAAGTTTGGTATCGATTTATAGGTTTTCGGGGACGCTGAATTCAATAAAAAATACTCCGAGGCTTCATCTATCATAGTTTAGATTTTCACCTGTCAAATGGCTTTTTTCGAAATTTCAAATCGTCATATCTCCCTCTCCTGTGGTCGCATCCACTTTTGGTTTGTATATTGTTGATCAACATTGCCCAAAGTATCATCAGGAATAATAACATCGATTTCGATAATCGATAAGCCTTAGCAAATAATAATTTGTCACCTGATTTCGACGGAACAAACCCTGCGATGATGTGCAATTTATGTGCAAAATTTCGTCTTCAAAATCGTGCTCGTCCAGCAAGCTGGTTTATGAAGAAATAAAAGTCAACCTGAAGGTTTACGGAGAATCGTTTCACCCGAATTATATTTGGAATTCATGTGTGAATTCCGATTTTGCGGACATTTTTCATCGAAAGTTCTGCTAGCTTCCTAGAAGGACTATCGATAATAATAATAATGATTATTTAACATAAGAATTCCACATAATTTGCATATAATTCCATTTTTTCCCTTGAGTAGACGTTCTATGAGGTGAATTGCAAAAAAACGAGTTAGCACATAAATCACACATAATTTGTACATAATTCGAGCGTTGGAATAATTGAATTGCCGAGCAATTTCCAATAAAAATTGGTGCAAAAACATAGCCCGTCTCAAATAATTCGAATTAAAAGATTCATTTTTGATTTATTGAACATTTAAACATGAAAATGAATGCACACTTAGCAGAACTCTCAAAATTCAGACGATTATTTTGATAGTAAACGTTGTTGAAGTATTTATTTTCTCATTGTCGAACTATTTTGAACACGAATGACAGCTATTGATACTCGCAACATTTTGAAAAAGCTGCCATAACATTTCAAGAATATAATTTTTTATGATAATACCTACCTTTTTATATTTTGTTTTGATATTTTCTGTCTCATGAGTGACCGAAAACGATTGTAATGATTGTATTCGGTTTTGATTCCTTGAATTTTGTTTCGAGAATGGAATTCAACATTTCATGTGATGATGCTGAAGGTAGAGTTCGACGATGTGTCGATGGTTTCTAATCCAGTCCTCTCGGAGGGAGAGGCTTAGGGTCGGATTTATAGTAAATAGAGAATATTTCGGATTTCCACAGTAGGTACAATTTAGAGCGGTCCCAGAAATTAGTGCGGTCGGGTAGGAGCCTCTGAAATCGAAAATTAAGGAAAGATATGTTGGGCTGGCAAGATTGGAAGTTGGGGAGCGTCGCTAATGCTTCACCTACAAGTTTATTGATGGCCTAACTTCTTCAAGATTTATCCGTCAGACATTTACTGTGACTCCCCAACTTCTTCCGCGCTTCCTCTTTCGAGAGATTAGTCTGTTGAAACCATCCCCTAATATGTCCCTCGCAATCTGTTACCGCTTTTCGATTTCAAAACCGGCGTTGCGGATGGATTTTTTTCACCGGATACATGTGTCATTTTGACGGAACTTTCCGAGTGCTCAGAGCGTGTTCGCACTCTTAATAAATTTCCGAGGGGGATGAATTCATTACTAATTTCACCACTCATATTTTCACTTCTTCTCGATGTGGAAACATGTCTAAGATGAGGCTGCTATTCGAAAAATTGTGTAGGAAATACAAGTGGAGAGAGAATAAAATAGGAGCAGTTCCCAATTTCAAAAAATAAACACTTTATCTGTTTAAAATTCATATTGTTCGTTTCCTAATACCACAAAGTTTATACACCGGGTGGGCTTACTCGGTTGAGAAACCAGACAGCCAGCAGATACATCTCTTGTAGTCATAGCAACCGTAGGTACCACCCTCACAGTGTTTACTCTGTGGTATTTATTTCTATTCATTACATCCATTTTAATCTCCAATTCTCGTGGTGATAAGAATTGGTACAACAGTCCATTTCTTCTCTCCTAGACAGCTCTTGTATTATACAGGGTGGCCAAGAGATTGACGTCAAAAAGGAAAAAACAGGTCCCACGTGTCATGGGCTATTCGAATCACCCCCATGTATGTTATGCTATTTCTCACGGTTTTCGAGTTATGAATTTTTTTATGAACTTTGAGAATTTTCGACTTGATCATCTTAAAAAAGATATTAAAAAAAGTAGGAGACTTCTCTGTGAAATTCTTTTTGTAACTTAATCTCCATGAATTGGACTTTTATACTACATAAAATAACCAGATTCGTAACTTTGATAAAAATTATGGAAATGTTGGTCTCAAGTGAAAAAGTTACGTAAATTGGATTATGATCTGAATTTTCGAAACAAAATTAAAAATGTAGAAAGGCTAATTCACGGTTTCTTAGTATGCTTAAAAACTGCGGTCAACAGTCAGCTTTTAGAATCATTGATTAAAAATGGTACTCAACACTCTTCTTTTGCTTGAATTAGCCTTCAAAGTCATCGAGGTGGAAAAAATCAAAGAATTAGACATTTACTACAAAATTATTTTTTGCCATTTCAAGATATTTCTGATCAAGTTATGATAGAAAATGCTGAAAATTAATGAATATTAGCTTTAGATGTTGGTCAAGAAAAGTTCTAGATAAAAAAAAGAAAAAGGCATGGCAATAAATCACACATCATAATGTAAATAAAAAGAAATTTATTTATAAAATTTACAGTAGTTGTTCAAAGTGGCCACCTCCAGCCTCAATACACATTCTACACCTTCTTAGAAAATTTTCTTTTAATCGCATAAAACCTGCCCGGTTCTCTCTTAGGACACGTTCGGCTTCTCTTAACTTAAGTCGCAGCTCGTCTTCACTCGAACATTCTCGGGCGTAAACAATTTCCTTGAAATAACCCTAAACAAAAAAATCGATGGGATTAAGGTCAGGTGAACGTGGGGGCCACTTGATTGGCCCGCTGCGCAGCAATGAAAAACCGATCGGGATTATTCAAATTTTCGAGAACAATTTTTGATTAACCACTTGAATGAACGATACCCGAACAGATGGATCGGACGCAGTCGACCAATCAAGGGGCCCTCACGTTCACCTGACCTTAATCCCATCGATTTTTTCGTTTGGGGTTAGTTCAAAGAAATTGTTTACGCCCGAAAATGTTCGAGTGAAGACGAGCTGCGACTGAAGATAAGAGAAGCCGAACGTGTCCTAAGAGAGAACAGGGCAGGTTTAATGCGATTGAAAGAAAATTTTCTAAGAAGGTGTAGAATGTGTATTGAGGCTGGACGTGGCCACTTTGAAAACCTACTGTAAATTTTATAAATAAGTTTCTTTTTATTTACATTATGATGTGTTATTTATTGCCATACCTTTTTCTTTTTTTTATCTCGAACTTTTCTTGACCAACATCTAAAGCTAATTTTCATTAATTTTCAGCATTTTCTATTATAACTTGATCAGAAATATCTTGAAATGGCAAAAAATAATTTTGTAGTAAATGTCTAGTTCTTTGATTTTCTCCACCTCGATGACTTTGAAGGCTTATTCTAGCAAAATTAGAGTGTTAAGCACCATTTTTCATCAATGATTAAAAAAGCTGACTGTTGAGCGCAGTTTTTTAGCATACTAAGAGACCGTGAATTAGCCTTTTTACATTTTTAATTTTGATTCGAAAATTCATAATCCAATTTTCGTAACTTTTTGACTTGAGACCAACATTTCCATAATTTTTATCAAAGTTACGAATCTGGTTATTTTATGTACAAAAGTACAATTCATGGAGATTAAGTTACAGAAAGAATTTCACAGAGAAGTCTTGTACTTTTTTTTAAATATCTTTTTTAAGATGATCAAGTCAAAAATTCTCAAAATTCATAAAAAAATTCATAACTCGAAAACCGTGAAAAATAGCATAACATACATGGGGGTGATTCGAATAGCCTATGACACGAGGGACCTGTTTTTTCTTTTTGACGTTAATCTCTTGGCCACCCTTTATACTATCTAGTTTCCTGGTAGAAGGCAAAAAAGTACTTACCTTGTACGTCCCCAGATTTTTGACAGAACATGCGAATTTCACGTTTCTTCCAGCAGCTACTGTGATGTTCTCGATGATTTCGGTGAACTCGGGCTCTTCTGCTGTTGCTGAAACTGAAATATAATATTTACGATGGGCACTGAGGAGGACACATTTGCATGACACAGTGGCAAATAAATTTCGTTAAGAAAATTGAGTTTGGATCAAGGGAAGTAGTTTCAAATGAATTCATAAGAATTGACAGGATTGTGAAGTATTTGAAAACTCTGTATCTTGGGAAATAAGCGTGTTCGAAACATGGGTTTTGTTTACTTTAGTAGCAGAAAATAGTTTGAAGCTTAAAATAACGATTTAACTCCCTCCAGTTTGAGTTTGAGCAGTGGAATGAGTGCAAGGATATTAGAATCCTTACGTAATGAGAGCTCTGTTTGTTCATTTATGAATATTCGATATTACTTGTATACCCTTGTACTGGAGAATTTTGCCTCAGGTTGATAATAATCTCCTTTGAAAAGAATCTTTTTTTCTTGGAACAACAAATATTTGTCCAGATCGAAGTAATTGAATTTTTTCTTGGAAAATGAATTTTTCCCGAAAATAAGGAACCTAATTGAATACACTGTATTCCTATCAGTTGGATAGAAGTATGTGGAATTGTAGCACTATTGCTGGAGCAATGCACTAGCGAAATTGATTCTAGGAATTGTCATGTGTTGACGTATTGAAAATAAACAAAAGCCGGGATGTGATTATCGATTACAAATGTTGAACGTATCTATCTGATATCGAGCTGACATTCTCTATTCTATATGCATGGAAACTTAATGGCATTTTGAAACCTGACATAACTTTATGCGGCAACAAAATGTTTTCCATATCATCTGTCATGCAAATCAAATGCAAAATTACTATCCTTATTGGCATGGCACGGTGAGCAAAGCCTTCAGCTTCTGCTCTGAGCACACGGCACCCCCATGTTTACAGAACACCCTTCCCAAATACAACTTTTAGGATTGTATACACGATGAGTTTCAATAGACCTGACTTTGTCGCCGCAGATGACAAATATTGTATAATTCCAGTGATTCGCTTCATTTGCCTGTCTCGCTGAATACAGCAAAACCCTAATGGATGATGAAAAATCATAGCAGATATTCTCAGTTTGCCTAAATCACATAATATTCATGGTACACTTCGAAATGGAAACAGGGACTCATCTCTCGCCAAAATACTATCGTAATCATCTTTTCGAGTTAATTTCAGATGTAATAGACCTCTAAAATTTTTACAAAATCTTCCTTTCAATTTGACACAGAATTAAATTCAAACACCGGACATTCTTCAATGGAATCTGAAAATCGTATCATTTTTCGCACTCCATCGCTATTAAATCGTTCAAAATATATTCGTACTAATTCCGACTGGGTATACAAAGTGGCGAATGCGCCAGGTAACCTTATTCCCGGGAATTTCATACTTGAACCTAATGACAGTAAAAACTCTGTCATATGTGAAAATAAACAAGAGGAATTTATCATCTAATATTATGGCTCAATACCGTTTTTTTCGAATCGATAGAGATAAGAAATAATGTAATAGAAAATAGTATATTTTCACAACCTGCGATATAAAAAACCCAATATAATATTGAACTAAAAGCGTATCTGACTGTATTCTGATTGATGATTCAGTCAAACGATTCGAATCATTCAAAGAATCCATTTCGCTGACTAATAACTTGAGTGATCTGAGCTCGTCTGAAATGAAAAATTGAAAACAAAAAACTCAAAAAATTCATGTCAAAAAAGGACTATATGGATAAGTTTGGTATCAAAATATAGGTTTTCATGGACGCTGAATTCAATAAAAAATATTTCGAGGTTCTATCTATTATAGTTTAGATTTTCACCTGTCGAATGGCATTTTTTCCGAATTTCAAATCGTCATAGCTCCCGCTCCTTTGGTCGTATACACTTTTGGTTTGTATATTGTTAGTCATCATTGTCCCAAGTATCTATCAGCATAATAAAATCGATTTCGAAAATCCCAACTTTTTGGGTGAAAAATACGTAAGGGGTAAGACCCCCCAAAAACACCATATTCGTCATCAACACGAAATCCCTGGGGAATCTAGTGTTGATATTCGATCGTGAAGTTCTTCTACCCATTCGAATCTTTCAGAATATCCATTTTGCTGACCCATAACAACTAAACTCTGCATGCCCTGAGCGTCTGAACAAAACTCGAAAATGAAAAATGAAAAATTGAAAACAAAAAACTGAAAAAATTCAATGCAAAGAAGGACTATATGGACAAGTTTGGTATCAAACTATAGGTTTTCGGGGTCTCTGAATTCAATGAAGAATATACCGAGGATCTATATATCATAGTTTAGATTTTCACCTCTCAAATGGCATTTTTCCGAATTTCAAATCTTCATAGCTCCCGCTCCTATGGTCGTATCCACTTTTGGTTTGTATAATGTTAATCATCATTGTCCGAAGTATCCATCAGCGTAATAAAATCGATTTCGAAAATCCCAACTTTTGGGGTGAAAAATACGTAAGGGGTAAGACCCCCCAAAAACACCATATTCGTCATCAACACGAAATCTCTGGGGAATCTAGTGTTGATATTCGATCGTGAAGTTCTTCTACCCATTCGAATCTTTCAGAATATGTATTTTGCTGGCCCATAACACCTAAACTCTTCATGCCCTGAGCGTCTGAACAAAACTCGAAAATGAAAAATTGAAAACAAAAAACTAAAAAAATTCAATGCGAAGAAGGACTATATGGACGAGTTTGGTATCAAAATATAGGTTTTCGGGGACGCTGAATTCACTGAAAAATACTCCGAGGGTCTATCTATCATAGTTTAGATTTTCACCTGTCAAATGGCATTTTTCCGAATTTCAAATCGTCATAGCTATCGCTCCTGTGGTCGTATCCACTTTTGGTTTGTATATTGTTAATCATCATTGTCCCAAGTATCCATCAGCGTAATAAAATCGATTTCGAAAATCCCAACTTTTTGGGTGAAATATACGTAAGGGGTAAGACCCCCAAAAACACCATATTCGTCATCAACACGAAATCCCTGGGGAATCTAGTGTTGATATTGGATCGTGAAGTTCTTCTACCCATTCGAATCTTTCAGAATATCCATTTTGCTGACCCATAACAACTAAACTCTGCATGCCCTGAGCGTCTGAACAAAACTCGAAAATGAAAAATTGAAAACAAGAAACTAAAAAAATTCAATGCAAAGAAGGACTATATGGACAAGTTTGGTATCAAAATATAGGTTTTCGGGGACGCTGAATTCACTGAAAAATACTCCAAGGGTCTTTCTATCATAGTTTAGATTTTCACCTGTCAAATGGCATTTTTCCGAATTTCAAATCGTCATAGCTCCCGCTCCTGTGGTCGTATCCACTTTTGGTTTGTATATTGTTAATCATCATTGTCCCAAGTATCCATCAGCGTAATAAAATCGATTTCGAAAATCCCAACTTTTTGGGTGAAATATACGTAAGGGGTAAGACCCCCAAAAACACCATATTCGTCATCAACACGAAATCCCTGGGGAATCTAGTGTTGATATTCGATCGTGAAGTTCTTCTACCCATTCGAATCTTTCAGAATATCCATTTTGCTGACCCATAACAACTAAACTCTGCATGCCCTGAGCGTCTGATCAAAACTCGAAAATGAAAAATTCAAAACAAAAAACTCAAAAAATTCATATCAAAAAAGGGCTATATGGACAAGTTTGGTATCGAAATATAGGTTTTCGGGGACGCTGAATTCAATAAAAAATATTCCGAGGCTCTATCTATCATAGTTTAGATTTTCACCTGTCAAATGGCATTTTTCCGAATTTCAAATCGTCATAGCTCCCGCTCCTGTGGTCGTATCCACTTTTGGTTTGTATATTGTTAATCATCATTGTCCCAAGTATCCATCGGCATAATAAAATCGATTTCGAAAATCCCAATTTTTTGGGTGAAAAATACGTATGGGGTAAGACCCCCCAAAAAGACCATATTCGTCATCAACACGAAATCCCTGGGGAATCTAGTGTTGATATTCGATCGTGAAGTTCTTCTACCCATTCGAATCTCTCAGTATATCCATTTTGCTGACCCATAACAACTTAACTCTGCATGCCCTGAGCGTCTGAACAAAACTCAAAAATGAAAAATTCAAAACAAAAAACTCAAAAAATTCATATCAAAGAAGGGCTATACGGACAAGTTTGGTATCAAAATATAGGTTTTCGGGGACGCTGAATTCAATAAAAAATATTCCGAGGCTTTATCTATCATAGTTTAGATTTTCACCTGTCAAATGGCATTTTTCCGAATTTCAAATCGTCATAGCTCCCGATCCTGTGGTCGTATCCACTTTTGGTTTGTATATTGTTAATCATCATTGTCCCAAGTATCCATCAGCATAATAAAATCGATTTCGAAAATCCCAATTTTTTGGGTGAAAAATACGTAAGGGGTAATACCCCCCAAAAAGACCATATTCGTCATCAACACGAAATCCCTGGGGAATCTAGTGTTGATATTCGATCGTGAAGTTCTTCTACCCATTCGAATCTTTCAGAATATCCATTTTGCTGACCCATAACAACTAAACTCTGCATGCCCTGAGCGTCTGAACAAAACTCGAAAATGAAAAATTCAAAACAAAAAACTCAAAAAATTCATATCAAAGAAGGGCTATATGGACAAGTTTGGTATCAAAATATAGGTTTTCGGGGACGCTGAATTCAATAAAAAATATTCCGAGGCTCTATCTATCATAGTTTAGATTTTCACCTGTCAAATGGCATTTTTCCGAATTTCAAATCGTCATAACTCCCGCTCCTGTGGTCGTATCCACTTTTGGTTTGTATATTGTTAATCATCAATGTCCCAAGTATCCATCAGCATAATAAAATCGATTTCGAAAATCCCAATTTTTTGGGTGAAAAATACGTAAGGGGTAAGACCCCCCAAAAAGACCATATTCGTCATCAACAAGAAATCCCTGGGGAATCTAGTGTTGATATTCGATCGTGAAGTTCTTCTACCCATTCGAATCTTTCAGAATATCCATTTTGCTGACCCATAACAACTAAACTCTGCATGCCCTGAGCGTCTGAACAAAACTCGAAAATGAAAAATTCAAAACAAAAAACTCAAAAAATTCATATCAAAGAAGGGCTATATGGACAAGTTTGGTATCAAAATATAGGTTTTCGGGGACGCTGAATTCAATAAAAAATATTCCGAGGCTCTATCTATCATAGTTTAGATTTTCACCTGTCAAATGGCATTTTTCCGAATTTCAAATCGTCATAACTCCCGCTCCTGTGGTCGTATCCACTTTTGGTTTGTATATTGTTAATCATCATTGTCCCAAGTATCCATCAGCATAATGAAATCGATTTCGAAAATCCCAATTTTTTGGGTGAAAAATACGTAAGGGGTAAGACCGCCCAAAAAGACCATATTCGTCATCAACACGAAATCCCTGGGGAATCTAGTGTTGATATTCGATCGTGAAGTTCTTCTACCCATTCGAATCTTTCAGAATATCCATTTTGCTGACCCATAACAACTAAACTCTGCATGCCCTGAGCGTCTGAACAAAACTCAAAAATGAAAAATTCAAAACAAAAAACTCAAAAAATTCATATCAAAGAAGGGCTATACGGACAAGTTTGGTATCAAAATATAGGTTTTCGGGGACGCTGAATTCAATAAAAAATATTCCGAGGCTCTATCTATCATAGTTTAGATTTTCACCTGTCAAATGGCATTTTTCCGAATTTCAAATCGTCATAGCTCCCGCTCCTGTGGTCGTATCCACTTTTGGTTTGTATATTGTTAATCATCATTGTCCCAAGTATCCATCAGCATAATAAAATCGATTTCGAAAATCCCAATTTTTTGGGTGAAAAATACGTAAGGGGTAAGACCCCCCAAAAAGACCATATTCGTCATCAACACGAAATCCCTGGGGAATCTAGTGTTGATATTCGATCGTGAAGTTCTTCTACCCATTCGAATCTTTCAGAATATCCATTTTGCTGACCCATAACAACTAAACTCTACATGCCCTGAGCGTCTGAACAAAACTCGAAAATGAAAAATTCAAAACAAAAAACTCAAAAAATTCATATCAAAGAAGGGCTATATGGACAAGTTTGGTATCAAAATATAGGTTTTCGGGGACGCTGAATTCAATAAAAAATATTCCGAGGCTCTATCTATCATAGTTTAGATTTTCACCTGTCAAATGGCATTTTTCCGAATTTCAAATCGTCATAGCTCCCGCTCCTGTGGTCGTATCCACTTTTGGTTTGTATATTGTTAATCATCATTGTCCCAAGTATCCATTAGCATAATAAAATCGATTTCGAAAATCCCATTTTTTTGGGTGAAAAATACGTAAGGGGTAAGACCCCCCAAAAAGACCATATTCGTCATCAACACGAAATCCCTGGGGAATCTAGTGTTGATATTGGATCGTGAAGTTCTTCTACCCATTCGAATCTTTCAGAATATCCATTTTGCTGACCCATAACAACTAAACTCTGCATGCCCTGAGCGTCTGAACAAAACTCGAAAATGAAAAATTCAAAATAAAAAACTCAAAAAATTCATATCAAAGAAGGGCTATATGGACAAGTTTGGTATCAAAATATAGATTTTCGGGGACGCTGAATTCAATAAAAAATATTCCGAGGCTCTATCTATCATAGTTTAGATTTTCACCTGTCAAATGGCATTTTTCCGAATTTCAAATCGTCATAGCTCCCGCTCCTGTGGTCGTATCCACTTTTGGTTTGTATATTGTTAATCATCATTGTCCCAAGTATCCATCAGCATAATAAAATCGATTTCGAAAATCCCAATTTTTTGGGTGAAAAATACGTAAGGGGTAAGACCCCCCAAAAAGACCATATTCGTCATCAACACGAAATCCCTGGGGAATCTAGTGTTGATATTCGATCGTGAAGTTCTTCTACCCATTCGAATCTTTCAGAATATCCATTTTGCTGACCCATAACAACTAAACTCTGCATGCCCTGAGCGTCTGAACAAAACTCGAAAATGAAAAATTCAAAACAAAAAACTCAAAAAATTCATATCAAAGAAGGGCTACATGGACAAGTTTGGTATCAAAATATAGGTTTTCGGGGACGCTGAATTCAATAAAAAATATTCCGAGGCTCTATCTATCATAGTTTAGATTTTCACCTGTCAAATGGCATTTTTCCGAATTTCAAATCGTCATAGCTCCCGCTCCTGTGGTCGTATCCACTTTTGGTTTGTATATTGTTAATCATCATTGTCCCAAGTATCCATTAGCATAATAAAATCGATTTCGAAAATCCCATTTTTTTGGGTGAAAAATACGTAAGGGGTAAGACCCCCCAAAAAGACCATATTCGTCATCAACACGAAATCCCTGGGGAATCTAGTGTTGATATTGGATCGTGAAGTTCTTCTACCCATTCGAATCTTTCAGAATATCCATTTTGCTGACCCATAACAACTAAACTCTGCATGCCCTGAGCGTCTGAACAAAACTCGAAAATGAAAAATTCAAAATAAAAAACTCAAAAAATTCATATCAAAGAAGGGCTATATGGACAAGTTTGGTATCAAAATATAGGTTTTCGGGGACGCTGAATTCAATAAAAAATATTCCGAGGCTCTATCTATCATAGTTCAGATTTTCACCTGTCAAATGGCATTTTTCCGAATTTCAAGTCGTCATAGCTCCCGCTCCTAAGGTCGTATCCACTTTTGGTTTGTATATTGTTAATCATCATTGTCCCAAGTATCCATCAGCGTCATAAAATCGATTTCGAAAATCCCAACTTTTTGGGTGAAAAATACGAAAGGGGTAAGACCCCCCAAAAACACCATATTCGTCATCAACACGAAATCCCTGGGGAATCTAGTGTTGATATTCGATCGTGAGGTTCTGCAACCCATTCGAATCTTTCAGAATATCCATTTTGCTGGCACACAACACCTAAACTCTGCATGCCCTGAGCGTCTGAACAAATCTCGAAATTGAAAAATTCAAAACAAAAAACTCAAAAAAATTAATGCAAAGAAGGACTATATGGACAGGTTTGGTATCAAAATATAGGTTTTCGGGGACGCTGAATTCAATAAAAATTATTCCGAGGCTCTATCTATCATAGTTTATATTTTCACCTGTCAAATGGCATTTTTCCGAATTTCAAATCGTCATAGCTCCCGCTCCTGTGGTCGTATCCACTTTTGGTTTGCATATTGTTAATCATCATTGTCCCAAGTATCTATCAGCATAATAAAATCGATTTCAAAAATTTCAACTTTTCGGATGAAAAATACGTCAGGGGTAAGACCCCCCAAAAACACCATATTCGTCATCAACACGAAATCCCTGGGGAATCTAGTGTTGATATTCGATCGTGAAGTTCTTCTACCCATTCGAATCTTTCAGAATATCCATTTTGCTGGCCCATAACACCTGAACTCTGCATGCCCTGAGCGTCTGAACGAAACTCGAAAATGAAAAATTCAAAACAAAAAACTCAAAAAGTTCATATCAAAGAAGGGCTATATGCTATATGGACAAGTTTGGTATCAAAATATTGGTTTTCGAGGACGCTCGATTCGAGGAAAAATAATCCAAGGTCTTATCTATCATAGTTTAGAGTTTCATCTTGCGAAATGGCATTTTCAAAAATCAAAATTTCAACTGGTCATAGCTCCTGCTTTGAGGGCTACATGGTGGACTTTGGTATCAGAGATTAGGTTTTTGAGGTCGATGAATTCAAAAAAGAATATCCCAGAGCCCTCACGAGCATGGTTTATATTTTCACCTGCAAAATGTTATTTTATCATTGCAACGTATTATTTAATAATTTCTTCGTTGATGGTTATTTTCTGTCAAGTCGAGTTTTAGAACTGCAATGAAAGCTACCTTGGCCTACTGAAATCAATGCTATTTCATATAAAATAGCTTTAATATTCTGAAAACATTTCTATCAAGGAACACAATTCAACGAAGTACGAAATGGGAAAAAAGTGAAAAGTTGTTTTCAGCCCAGCCTCTTTCCTTTAAGCCAGTAAAGGTGGGCTCATCCAGAATCACCTCGTGAATAACAAGATGCGAAAAACGTTATCATCAAAAAAGGTTTCATTCCTTCAATTAAGGATTATCCGAAATTTCTTGAACACCTCGTACAAGCCGAACTAGCTTGAACGAAATGTGAAACTGGTGAGCATACAGGTGCAGAATTCAAAGACGCAACTAATATTTGCCGAACGGAGTTTATTCGAAGTCACGTTCGCAGTTTTGCTTGGCTTCATCTTACGCGCGAGGAATGTTGACAGAGTGAAGCCGTTTTAGCTTTGTGTACTTTGTACCGTTGAGTTCGAAAGTAAAATGAGTTATTCTTCAAATAATACCTTGAAACCTGCTGTTTCTCCTGCTCTTTTTTCTCACATTCTAGTAAATAATTAATTCCTTTGATACTGCATAATTCCAGAGCTGACTTTCAAGTGGGGTGTGACATGACGTATGACACATCCATAGGTGGAAATTCGCACGCGGTGAGTTTCCACTCGTAAATATATTTCAACAGTAAATTCTCAAAGATGAAGGAAACACATTCCTATTTTCCATTCAATCGATTTCGTTCGTGTGAAAAAATATTTGGGCAAGTACATCCCTGTATATTTTCAATCATCATCGTCCCAAGTATCCTTCAGCATCATAAAATCGATTTCGAAAATCCTAACTTTTTGGGTGAAAAATACGTAAGGGGTAAGACCCCCCAAAAACACCATATTCGTCATCAATACGAAAACTGTGGGGAATCTAGTGTTGATATTCGATCGTGAAGTTCTTCAACCCGTTCGAATCTTTCAGAATATCCATTTCAATAAACCAAATCACCTAAACCCATCACGCTCTAAGCGTCCGAACAAAAGTGGAAAATGAAAAATGGAAAACAAAAAAGTAAAAAATTCATGCCAAAGAAGGACCATATGGAGAAGTTTGGTATCAAAATATAGGTTTTCGAGGACGCCGAATTCAATAAAAAATATTACAAGGCTCTATCTATCATCGTTTAGATTTTCACCTGTCAAATGGCATTTTTTCGAATTTCAAATCGTCATAGCTCCTGCTCCTGTTGTTGTAATCACTTTTGGTTTGTATATTGTTAATCATCATTGTCCCAAGTATCCATCAGCATAATAAAATCGATTTCGAAAATCCCAACTTTTTGGGTGAAAAATACGTAAGGGGTAAGACCCCCCAAAAACACCATATTCGTGATCAACACGAGATCCCTGGGGTATGTAGTGTTGATATTCGATCGTGAATTGCTTCAACCCTTTAGGATCATTCAGAATATCCATTTTGCTGACCCATAACACCTAAACTCCACATACTCTAAGCGTCCGAGCAAAACTCGAAAATGAAAAATTGAAAACAGAGAACTGAAAAAATTTATGTCAAAGAAGGGCCATATGGACAAGTTTGGTATCAAAATATGGGTTTTCGGGGACGCTGAATTCAATAAAAAAATATTTCGAAGCTCTATCTAACATAGTTTAGATTTTCACCTGTCAAATGGCATTTTTGCTAATTTCAAATCGTCATAGCTCCCGCTCCTGTTGTTGTATTTACTTTTGGTTTGTATATTGTTAATCATCATTGTCCCATGTATCTATCAGCATAATAAAATAAGCAAAATATTTGTCCATTTAATCGATTTCGTTTCTGAGAAAAAGTAATTGGGCATCCCTGATACGATTTTCTCGTATGAATGGAAATTCCTTAAAGTCATTAGGTCTTGATTGGAAATGAGCGAATCTATACAGGAATACTCCAGTTCAAATCTTATGGTTATCGAAATGTTGAAATCTTTATATTTCGTGGAAATAACACAGAGTTTTATTCGACATTGTAGGCCATTATTTCTCCCAAATGTCAAGCGTCTGTAAACACACAGTAGTTTATTTTTTGCACGCTTGGTCCTACAAAAGATCGTTTGTATGGTGCCATTAGGGTGTCGAGAATTTTTCTCTGTAAACTGAGAGTGCAAGGGTTTCTAACTTCAGGTTATTGTTTTTTAATTTTCTCGAATTATGAATGTTCAGTACTTTCACCCAGTATTTCGGATTATTCGGTGTTTCTTCAGCGCTGGTTGAGTTTTGAATTGAAAAACAAGGGAGATATTCCCCTGGATAAGTCTGTTTAATCAAGTTATCAAATTCACGGTTGAATCTACCCGGGTCTTATAGATGATGGATTCATGAAGCTGGAATATCGATTCGTTTGGTAATACTAATCGGATTTACTCATCAAACCTACACCATCAACTACTTCCCGTTTATTCAATCAATTTGTCGTAAGGATTAACTTTTCGAGATAGCAATTTCATTCCCCAGAAATGAAAACATTCGGAATCTGATACAGGTTTTGTGCATTACCCTTGCCGACAAATTTCGAATAATTTATCGCTATCATGTGATTGAGCTGGAAGATTTGGTTCGGTGGAGTTTGGTTGAGTTGATAAAGTATGGATACTAAAACTATTCTCATTTATCGAAGTCTCAATTTCATACGGTCCGGGATCCGTGAAGAAAGCGAACGCAATAAATATCCTTCTATATTTGGATGTTTTCTACTTTTCCCTGACAACGCACATATTACGCACTGGACGTAGGCTCAGACTTCGTCAGTTCGCAATTTTTATTCGCATGAATGTTGCTAATTCTCTCTGGCAATTTCAAAAACACACAATCTAACCTTATTCGTTCAATAATGTTGAAGAAATAAGTGGATTTGCTACAGAAATCTTATTATTATTATCCGATAAATTGGTGGAGAATTTCAAAAATGTTGCTCCCTTCGGAGAAAGTCAATTTTGGGTACCTATGTCCGGACAAAAACATATTTTTTTGTAACTTTCCATGACAGTGACTCGAGACTTTTCAGATAATGAGGGTATGATTTTTTGCTGTTTATCTGTATTTGAATTATTTTGAAATTAAAAAAAAACACAAACAAATTTGTTTATTCTCATAGCCTTAGTAACACGTTGTCTGTTTGCATGACAATAAGTGACCAGTGTAAGTGCTATTGTCTTTTGAATTTCGATAACTGTACGTAATAATATTAGAAAAATGGTTCATTTAACAGATGTGTAGGGATGCATCTTACTTTCCTTTAATATTCGAAATATGGACGTGTGGCTGACGGTGAACATGCTCGCCGCGAACGTCTTGGCAACATGCTAATCTGGTGTAGAATTGTCTTCTAACGTTACTCAACATTTCAGGCGTGACTGATCTAATCGCAAGCTTGATTCGGTTTTTTAGGTCGTCTAAGTTTAAGGGTTTCGTTTCGTATACAATACTTTTGACATATCCCCACAAAAAGAAGTCTAATGGTGTCAGATCAGGAGATCGTGATGGCCATTCTCTATCGATCCGCGCCTCCCTATCCACCGATTTGGAAAAATTTGGTTCAAGTACTACATTGATTTGTTAATGGGGCGTTGCTCCATCTTGCTGAAACCATATTATATTGGCAGGAACTTGTGAATTTGCTGGATCAGGATATAAGTTTATCAAAGTTGGTACGACATTATTTTGGAGAAGTTCTAAATATTTTTCTCCATTCAAGTTGCCGTCAATGAAAAAGGGACCTACGAAATGATTTCCAACAATTCCTGCTCAAACATTAACATTTTCAGGATATTGCGTATGTTCTTCTCTCAATAGCGGCAATTTTGACGATTAACATGACCGTGTAGTGTGAATGTACTCTCATCAGAAAACAAAACATTTTCTGATTGGATCACATTGTTATCTAACATTGCCATCATTTGCCCACAAAAATGCGTTCTCCTATCGAAATCGTTTTCTATGAGCTCCTGAGTTGCCATCATTCTTTAGGGATGCATCTTACTTTCCTTTAATATTCGAAATATTGACGTGTGGCTGACGGTGAACAGCGGGGCTACTTTTCGAACAGAATTATGTGGGCTTTCTTGAAACTCAAGCATAATATCCAATTTCGTATCATCACTTACTGCATTGGCAGCAATTTCTTTTATTTGTCTTACATGACCAAGCTCTCGAAACTGCTTTTCTATTTTGCTAATTGTTCCTTGGGATATAGGCGGCAAATTTGGAAATTTTTCGTGAAATAAGCGAGAAACTTCCATTGGTGTCCGTGTGTAATCTCCATAATCAATCATTTGAAGAATGGTTATTTTGTGCATTTCTGTTAAATGAACCATTTTTCTAATATTATTATTAGACAATAGCACTTACACTGATCACTTATTGTCATGCAAACAGACAACGTGTTACTAAGTCTATGAGAATAAACAAATCTGTTTTTGGTTTTTTTAATTTCTTCTCAGTAATGGTTTTTGCTTACTCTCTTCATATCAAGAGGTAAATGGGAAATAAGTATTGAGTGTAATGTATCGAATTTGTGAAATAAAATAATTTTCATTCAAAATGTTAATTTTTGTAAAAAATCTGAAAACACTCAATATTTCCGAAAAAGTTGAAGATAGGTATAGGACATTGTACATGAATTATGTCTAGAATTTTCTGAAGAATCCAAAAAATAAATAATATACAGGGGGTTGCATTTGAAATAAGAAATTTGGTATTGGCCACAGTCACATGGAACACCCTATATAATTTTATTTTCTTGAAAAATATGCGCATTTAAAATTACAAATCGACGTGTCCGAGCGTTTTTCCTAACATCCCCTCATTTATTCGTTATCGAATTTATTCCATTTGGCTGTTACACTCTGTATAGCTCTTCTCGAGTAAAATCTTCAGCTGAAATATTTTCGATGTTATGAGTCCCAGGCAAGTCAAGTCGAAAATTTTAAGGATTTGTATGAATGAATCCTTAATGCAACGAAATATTTTAAGAAACAGCTTTTTGTAGGATCTCCAAATGATCGCTTTATATTTCAGTTGCAAAATGGCGGAGGTGCCAGTCGCCAGGATATATCATCCCATCAATTTTGCCCCATTTGCAACAATATATCTGAGTAATTCTTATAAAATCAGAATATCGGCTTAAAGTAATCGTCTCATAAATTATTCATCAGTTCATTCTATGTTCCATGGGTTCTTTGTGATAAAGAAATTGGACTAAGATGCCGATTTAAGTTTATTGTCACATTTTACAACCTCATTAATGAAGAACCATTAAGGCTTAATCGATACAGAACATATCTGATAATATCAAGGAATTATGTGCAAAATGGATTGTGATTTCTAGTTTGTAGAGTATACCAATTATTTTTACTCATATCGAGTGATAACTGAATAACTGTGCTCATAATAAGAGATATGTTTAACATTCAGAATCGGACCCTTATTCGAATAATTTTCCCTGAATCCGAGCCTGTTCGATTCCATCTTTTGAGATACTTTCTAATTGAAAACCTCCGAAACCCAGATATTATGGACAATGCGAGTAATTTTAAGCGAAAGACTTGCAGTATACCATCATTAATTGACAATAATGGACTGGACTGACAAACAGGAAATGAGATTATATCACAGTTAGGCATTTGGGAAATTGTTAAATTGGGTGCGACCGTAATAACAATAATATTTTCCTGAAAGCAATTCTGGCAATAATGATTGAGAACGGCAAACTTTCCGAGTAATATTCACAGGGCGTTCCATGAACCTGACTTCATACTTTGAACTGACAAATGGGAGAAATAATGGTATGAAAATTCTCGATTAAAAAAAGGAATATAAATAATTTATGTAAGTTCAGGAGAATATTAGGGATTTTGGAGAAAAACTGGAACATTTTCATCCCTATAAAATTGAAAGAAACTCAGTGTTACCATTGAAGGTCCTTTGAAATATGTACAAAGACTGATCGCGTATCTATATATATATAAGAAAGATGTTGGTTACACCATTTATAACTAGAGATCGGATGGACTGTTCGTTATGAAACTTCATTTATGGAATCGTCTTCGTTCTGGTTATTATGAAATACAATAAAACTTCGAAAAAATTGATGAAAGTTTTACTTATGCAGGAAATGCTTTTCCCTCTTTTGAATAAGGCCACTAGGTGTCGCTACCGTTGATGCGTAGTCGTACAGTGAATAGACAAGTCACTGTATGTAGTCGTAGGTTGATATTACCGCTGTTAGATGGCGATATGTGATTCGCATAGAACTCATAGAACTGGTAACATTGAAGTCTATTGCCAGATCAAAAAGCGGGTAAACTTATCTCAAGTTGGTGGAACAGTGAATTTTTACCGAAAGATCAAGTATCAGATTTTGACGATCAGTTTCAAACGTGAGTTGGCCATCTTCATATTTTTTCTTTATTTTTGAAATACTTTCGAATTTCTGTTTGGGTAATAGATATATTTGCTGAAATAACTGAATCCAAAATTGCCCATAATTAGTAATTGACATATTATATTCGTGTTTCTGTTCGCACAGAGACAGTATTGTAAGCGTCAATAATTTTGAAACGTTTGCTCATCGGGCTTTCACTTATGATATACAATAATGTTTCATGGGTTGCCTAATCTGATCTGGTCGAATGACCATCCATAAATTTGAATATGAGTTCAACATAATTCAGAGTATTGATAATTTTGCCGTGTCGATCGTACTATCGACATTTTAACATCTCGATTTGTCTTCTAACGAGCTTGATATCGTCAACTAAATTGAACAAATTGAAGAGAGATTGACAGCTCATATCCATGGAATAATGATAATCGCGCTGCTCTACCAACTGAGATGTTTACCCATTATTTTGAGCTTAGCAGCATAGCTAAGATGTCTAAAATAATGGTGTGGCCACTGATCAGATTTTGAGAATATAAGAAGAGTTTTGTTTTTGCCACTTCAGGTTGGGCTATTAACAAATGACTGATTTTTTAATTCTGGTCGACGGGCTGTGTTAATAGTCGATAGTTCATTAAAGGAATAATTTGTGTTCATATTCTTGACATTTTGATTCATATAAGTGGAAAGGTATAATATGGATTATACTCCTGCTATTCACAGTCACATGAGGTACTGCAAAAAGAGAACTGTACAACAATTAAAAACAAAAAGTTATATGTTCAATTTCAACAATTAGTTACCGCTTAAATAAATAGAATTCTTTCCATGTGAATTACAAAATTATTAAAATTTTGTATATTTTGAACTTTAATTTTTTTAATTTTTTTCCTGTATGAAAAAAAGCAATGGTAAGTTTATACAACTTTTAAGTATAATTCAGGCGGTACAAAGTTCGCCGGGCCAGCTAGTAGAAGTATGTATAAAGAATCTGTGAAAGATCTTCACCTCATTTTATTCGAGCAAAATCTAGAATTTTTCTTGAGCATCATGTTATTCATAGTTTTAAGAATGGGAAACATTGAAATTAAACAAAAACCAATTGAACATTTCCAGTATGGAATCATGGAGGTAGATGAACTTCCAATCAGCAATGCTTTTACATGTTCAATAAGGTGAATATTCATCAAATTACGAGGGACATTCTACCTCGCGGGGATCACCTCATACATCTTTCCTCTCATTTCGGGAAATCAGTGGGACAGCTCAATTCTGTCCCCTTGGGATCTTTTAAATTAGCAACCATCATCCGTCTACACAGCAACATAAATACTTGCATCGTGAGATAACAAAAATGGTCACGCTGAACGGTTTATACACAAACTCTGCGTCTAGATTCATCATATTTTCTAATATTATTTCTATTCGAATGCCTCTATTGAGGAACCATCGAGGAATTCACAGAAGCTAGGAAGGAGAGGAAAGATTTTTAATAAATCGATTTTCTGTTAGTTTTTCGACGGCGTTGTCTAAGAAACCGCATCATTCGATGTGGGCATATGAGTTAGCAGTTCCCTTCTCATTCATGAAGAAGGAAATTGTTATTGCCTGTGGCACGTCTCAGGCGCGACAACACGTTGTTCCACGGAATTCCATTTTATCACCACCCTCTGCAACCTGCCAAGTGGCTCGTTTTTTCTTTTCATTTTATATTCTAAGTCTGTCAGCAATTTACATATTATCGATATTTTATCCCTGTTATGAAATCGCTGCATAATGAGTCAATGACGAATTTACAGGATTCAGGAATGATATATCTTGTTTATATGCAAAATGAAACTTTCAATTTTTCTAGCTATCCGCAGTTCTTTTGTTCCTTGATTCAGTTTCACACAAAAACGCTGCAATGTCAAACAAGTTATGCACTTTGACAACACTTTGTGTTTCTCATGATAAGATATTAGTTGTTACCCCTGCAAAAAATTTACTCCAACAACAATTTTGAACTTTTTACCCATTTCCATTAATGTGTTACTAGAGAGACTCAGACCCGAAGGCAAGACGACAAGAATGCCGCGAAAGAGATTCCCACTCTCCATAGAGATGGAAGGTGTAGGGTTCCCTAGGTGTGTTATCCTCAATTCTGATAGATGACCGCACGTGACCAGTATATGTTTCGCCGTTTATCGTTTCTGTACCAACGGCACAGTAAGACTCCTTATCTCTGAAAGTTTGTTGATTATCTCTAATAGTTTGTTGACCACATGGCCATTTAAGGGGAAGTATCACCTTTTGAATCGTCGTAAATCTCCATTCAAAAAGTGGTCTCATTTCAGGAGTAACTACCCTAGTTTACGACGTAGAGACTTGATTTTTTTTTAAATTGAAGTTGAAGAACGTCCCGAGGGCGAAAAGTTTTCTTTTTCTCGATTTGATTAGTTTTTCAATTAAAAAAACCAGGAAAATCGTTAGATCTCTGCAATATTTGGGTTATTGAATATGTTTTTCGTTTTTCATGAGTACAAGCTATATTTTTGAAATAATGATCATGAAAATTTTTGTAGTTTATAGAAGATTAAATTGTCGAGGGCAAATAGTTGCGATTTTTTCCAAAAAAATGATAAATAACCGTCGAAAAAAATCATTAAGTATAGTTTCCAAAACGCGGAAGTTCAACCTGTTTTTTTTAATTGAAAAACTGATTAAATCGAAAAAAAGGAAACTATTTGCCATCGGGACGTTCTTCAACTTCAATAAAAAAAAAATCAAGTCTCTACGTCGTAAATTAGGGTAGTTACTCGTGAAATAAAGAGACCATTTTTTGAATGGAGATTTACCACGATTCAAAAGCTAGTACTTCGCCTTAAAGCAACAGTCAACAGACACAATTGCTTCCTCTTGAGAATTAGAAGAGCTGTCATTTTGATTTTGTACGATCACCTGACGTTCTCAGAAAAAAAATTGAAAAGAAATATCCACAAACAACAAAAAAGTATGCAGCTCAATATGTTAATATGAGATTCTTCTCGAAATTTCTGGACATTATCTTCATCTTCCTCGCTTATAACTCTCAGAGAATTTGAGATCGAAACATGGATATCAAATAATCATGATAGCTCGAATTCATGGTCAAAAATCCAATTTGTTTGTATTGAATTATTACGACAGTACTGTTCGAAGTTGAGTCCATGAAGCTTGATGTTTATTTTCAGGAAACCTGCTTCATTAGAATGAGTTCTGTGCAGCAATCCATCTTGTTGTCATCTAATTTGTCCTCCTTTTCAATTCTGTCAATATCCATTGAGCGCGTCATGAAAAAGTTTCAGTTCAAATTCATTTCGCGGCTCATAAACAAAAGACTTCTAGTTGTTATTCACAGATTGCTCTGTTCCCGTCAATGCCATTTCGTCGTCAGCGACGAGTGACGTTCAAATTTACAACCACGAATTTAGGACAAATTTATTCAATATATTAAAATAATCGCATCCAGGAGTTCAGGCTCACGCGCCACCCACACTTCTGTTACGGATATCAATTCGACTTAGTTTTTCTTGGTCTAGAATTATGAATGTGAAATCACTCTTTCTCTTGTAGGTAGATTCACCTTTTGGGTAGATTCACCTTTTGGGTAGATTCACCTTTTGGGTAGATTCACCTATTAAGTAGATTCGTGAGTTCTGATGAATCTAGAAACTTTGAGTTTTCAGGGTAGGTAAGGATCTGTAGTGAACCTACGCTTGAACAGAAAATGGAGTGACGAAAACATGTTAAACATGACCAAAAGAAAAGTTCAAAAGAATTAACAAAATGAAAAAATTATTTGAAAAAGAAAATTTTCACGCTATCACGATAACTGGAAAGGAAAATGCGAATCTACCTAACAGGTGAATCTACCTACAAGATGAATCTACCTACAAGGTGAATCTACCTACAAGTTGAAGACGCATTTTTCCTTGCCACTTAGTATATCTTGTGAATCAGGAGCGGGCACAAAAAATGAGCTTTCCTGAATGCAGTCGAGGGACTTGGTGTAGATCTTATATTGTCGGTGAATTAATTCCACTTCATCTGTATGCAGGCGGTGCAAGAATACATTTTTTGCTCATTCGTAGTCTGGCTTGATAATCTTGTTCCAGAAGTATGAAATTTTGTAACGATGAGTGATGAAAATATGCATGTTACAGATGAAAGACCTAATCGACATTTCACTGCGCATGGAAAATCTAATTTCGTCTGGAGTCTCGACAGACGAATCCTAACACGATATATGATGCGTATCAAATTCAAATTTCGTTAGCGGTAATCACGTTCACGATTTCCATATTTAGATTTGAATCAAACGATCCCGCAACCAAAGCGCTCTATGTTATTTGAAAGATGCGAAAGAAGAAAGCGTCACATTCTAAAGATTTCAAATTACCGTAATATGGATCGCGGCGCAGCTTTGTACATTTCCTGTTAAAATGACGCGAAAGCCGTCAAAAATTGCTCCGGCATTCTTAACAGACTTCGACAAAGGAGATGGTTCATTCTGCATGAAGAGTTTTAAATATACAGGCCCTGCTTTTGACAGGTGATAGAACTCACCAAAATAAGTCATAAAAAAAGTCCAATTTAAAAAAATTATAAAGGATGTTGGGCATCAATACCTTGATACCACCCTGGCCTGCATCATATCTCTGCACCAGGTTTATGAACATCCGCGACGTTGAGTGATTTCTAAGCGGAAATCTTGTTCTGGTACAACCTATACGCCGAACTTGCATTTTGTTTTGTTTCATCAAAAATTAAAAGCATATCATCAAGTTCATTATAAGACTAAGCGTGCGGCATTTTCGAAACAAAACACTCGTACAACCTACACCAACATTGTGTGCTCAATAAGGTAATATATGGAAAGAAATAGTCGGATGAGGACAGTAAAACAAAGGCCGATTAAATACTACGCAGACTCACATTGTATACATACATATATAATAGCGTTCAAAAAGCGAGTCATTGACTGTAAAAATCGGACTACAGCATGTCATGATGTAGAACAGCATATGCTTACCACCAGCACCTGAAAACAAAATTTCATTTCAGTTATTCGGAAAAAATGTCAATAAACTAATGATTTAAAACAGAAAAAATATCGGGAAATTGTTCAAATTCTTTCCGTGGTCAGTTCGTATAATCAAGTTACCTTCAGACATATTAATACATTTTTCTATATTATGTTTAATTGGAATTTCTCACATGGAGTGGAGATTTATATCTCGAAACCAAACCAATTTGGCATCCGATAAAGAAATAAATTTCTAATAAAGATATAATGGAATCAATTTGTTACAGCTCAGATGTGGGGCTAATAAACATCAGATACTCTAAATTGATTTTTATAAAACAGACCATTGTCGAAATGATTTTCCAATTTTCTATATGATTTTTCATAACATTTTGCTCTTTCAGCACGGAATCATTCGAGGAAAATTGGTCCACATATCACCTTCCAGGGGCGTACTGAAAATATTTCTGATCAATTCTAAATGTTTTACGAACTCAAAACCCAAAAAAGGGGCAAATTCATCTCTGTGCATTCTCCGTTATTTATGCCTAGTCTGAAGCTAAACTGTATCGTCAATTAGTTAATTAGCCAACACTCCTTATTGCCCCAATATCTTACCCATCGAAACTACGTACGGAAGTGGATCGATTGGATATCTCGAGGTCTATGAAATATTAGCAATTTGATGGCAAGTCTGCACTATCTAAGTGCACGTGTCAAACTTTGTATTAATGTGTTCTTTGGATAGCTATTCTTAGAACTACCCTGAGGAATTGGATCCATATAATGAATAATACCAATGATGCTGATAGCATGTATTACATTTTCTTATTCTTGGAGTTTTCTCGATAGCTTGCTCATATACAGAAATTGGAAACATATACTCTATTCACTTTTATGAAGTATTCCGGTTGGGCAAGATTTAGGTCTATCGAGTTTTTTTACTTGAAGCTGACGCAGGTTGGTACTCGTGAAATATCAAATAATTCTCAGAGACGTTGCCAATGCTAATTTCAATTTACTCTACTACTACATTCTTATACAAGAGTATTTCAAGTTGTGCGAAAAGTTATTTAAATGTTATTTGTAGGCTTATTTCTTGAGAATTTGAAAAGTGGGGAATTCCATACGTCTGTCTCTTCGTTTACAAGTTTTTCTGTGGGTTTATTCAAGTACTTTTTTTCGAATGGAGTATCACAAAGTAACGGACTATTCTGTCCATTATTCTTCAGTAAAATTTCGACCCTCGATTCTTGATTTCCGTACAAGAAAATAGCATAACTGAATCTTCCAACCATGTTCATATACGTGAAATATTAACAGATTAAAAAATTTCCCACTTCGCAAAGTAAATAAATATTTTGATAAATACGTAATCACTACGATCTCTTCGTAGAAAGGACCACGTTGCTCAGTTTTCTGACAGAAAAATGACCTTATATCCATCTTACATTCACAAAATAAACACGGTGAAATGTGTCAGAATGTCATGGCCAACATTATAAAAGGGAATGGAGTATAGGTAGGTGTAGCCACAAAATGGTGAAGGAGCCAGTTGCAGAATTTTCGTCCATTATGCAATGATCCGATTTGACATTCTTGATCAACTATCTAGAAACATAACCGCATATTTCTCAATATTGGTAACGGAATTCATATATTTCCATTGTCATTAATTTCATCGACCATTCATACTGTCTTCGAAAACGAATCTCTGTTTCGATCAACTTCTTGATTTTGTAATTTTTGATGCGGTGATTTAAGCCAATTGATGTCCTAGATTTAGGTGTTTCCATTTTCAGACCGCAATTGGAATAGGTTTATGTGGCCACAAAATGGTGAATGAGCCAGTTACGAATATCTATATATATAAAAGAAAGATGTTGGTTACACCATTTATAACTCGAGATCGGATGGAGTGTTTGTTATGAAACTTCATATATGGATTCGTCTACGGTCTGGTTATTATAAAATGCAATAAAACTTCGAAAAAATCGATGAAAATTTCACTTATACAGGAAATGCTTTTCCTCCTTTTGAGCGAGGCCACTAGGTGTCGCTACAGTTACAGTTACGCTACCGCTTATTCGTAGGTACTTGATTTTATATTCTCTCCGTTAGATGGGGTGTACAGTGACTATTACCACTATAGTCACTGTAATAGTGCGTAATTTGAGTTGCCTACAACTTTGCGCCGTTGGCCAACACCAAAAAGTCTTAGCGTAGATGTCTAAAATGATTAGATTTCGTACCACTTCAGATGGCGCTATTCACACATTATGACTGATTATTAGTTATTTTTATAGTTTTATTTATTCAAAATAACGTAATCGTGAAGTAGGATGTCCAGAATAATGTTGTAGGCACTGATTGAATTTTGTTGTGACCAAATTGATTATATTAGCAATGTTTCGTTCTTTCCACTTCAGGTTGCGCTATTCACAAATTATGACTGATTTTTATCAGTCATTTCAATTACTTGAATTTATTCTGGCGAACGTGGCGTGTTAATGGTAGATAATTTTGTCAAGCAATAATGTGTGTTTATATTCCTGACATTCTGATGTATATTAGTTCTTAGGAAAAGTAGAAAACTTTCATTATAAAAAGATGCCATTCTGCTGTCATGTCATAATTGACTTTAGCAAATCAGCTGTTGATACATCCATCAAATTGACAACGGAAAATACACTGAAATGATATTGCGGCGCCGCCACGTTGCTAATATTTTCGATTTGGTCGAACGTCATTCCATTCAAAAATTGACGGGTGCCTACACCATTATTCTAGACATCTTATCGTGAAGGTACTATATTTGACATCAGCACCATTAGATGGCGATGAATTTGTTGAGGCTTTCGCGACCATCAATTTATATCATCTGTTTTTTTTTTTCGAGAATTTCGGTCGTCGTTGTTTGGAATGGTCGAATAAAGAACATATGACATCAATTACTGTGTAATTTGCATAGGACTCATAGTACCATGAAGGTCTATTAACAGATACAGAAGCGCGTGAATATCACATTGAATTTTTATCGAAATGTCAAGTATATACGATTTTGGCGATCAGTTTCGATCGTGATATGTCCATTCTCATCTTTTCTCATAATTTTCAAAATGTTTTTGAATTTCTGTTTGGGTAATAAATATATTTGCGGAAATCACTAAATCCAAAATTGCTATAATTGGTAGGTACTTGACATATTATTTTTATGTATCTGTTCTGTGTGACAGCTCATATCCATCGAAACATTTGACAGTTCAAAAATCAGAGAACCA
Source organism: Adalia decempunctata (assembly GCA_951802165.1). Lineage (NCBI taxonomy): Eukaryota > Metazoa > Arthropoda > Insecta > Coleoptera > Coccinellidae > Adalia > Adalia decempunctata. Next base: position 6,372,232 of record OX637704.1, on the reverse strand, counting down.
AGCTGTTGATCTCCGATCACCGGTGATTACGATTTGTGAAATCCACCGTAGTATCATTTAGGCGGAACAAAGTTCGCCGGGCCAGCTAGTTGGTATAATATGCAATGATCCGATTTAACATTCTTGATCATTCCTTATGATTTCATTTCCATTTATACTGTCTTCGAGAATGAACCTTATGTCTGATCAACTTTCTAGAAACATAACTGCATATTTTCCAATATTGGTAACGGAATTTCTATAATTCTATTTACATTGTCATTCATTTCATTGACAATTCATACTTATGTCGAAAATGAATCTTATTATCGATCAACCCCTCGATTTTAAATTCAGCAGTTTTATTTTCGGACCGCAATTGGAATAGGTAGGTGTGGCAATGAAACGGTTGCTCAACTGGCTCCCCCACGATTAAACTTCTCAAAAATTGGTAACAGAATTTCCATATTTCTATTTTCAATTTCATTTATTTTATCGACATACTGTCTTCGAAAATGAATCAAAGTTTCGATCAACTTTTCAAAAACTTAACTGGATTTTTTTCGAGATTGGTAACTGGATTTTGAAGAGTCCATGCACTGAGCTATCGTTTTGTTTGGATCTGAAAGAGCACCAGCCTTGAAAAACTTGACGATTCATTTCTCTCGCGCAAAAAAGCTCGACAATTATCCGACTTGTGTTTCTGTGCTCGATTCCGAATATAGAATAGGTCGGAATGAAATTCATTCGATCGGTCGGAATAGTACTTCCATTCCGGAGTTATTTACAAAGTTGGATATTCAATTATGTTAGATCCGAGTGAATCTGGTGGCCGTGATGAAAAATTGTCGAAATATGGTTAAAAGTTTTATAAGAAAAATCAAGTGGGGGAGAGTAAGGTTAAAATACGATATCGAGTTAATTTAACGAACAACTATCGCAGACGGCTTGTAGCGTAGACATAAATGAAATTTCGTACAGCTGGGACAAATCGGCGACGTTGCTCCCCCGAAAATGGCCTTAGGTGATTCACGCGAGAAACCGAGGTTTTATCAGAGCCCACGTCTCTAGTCTCTTCTTGATTTATTGACCCGCGATAAGATCTTACTAGTTATACTTCAGAGATGTGCCATCCTCATCTGAAGCATTCAATAAATTACCTTGAGATATATCCTTTTTATGTTTGCTCTCCACGCTTCTGCTTAAAAATTTCCGAAATTACTTCCGGCTACATTATGAAGAAATAATATGAAAATTTCGTTCGGAAAACTCGTTTCGCTCGCAAAAAACCGAATGCAAACATTGATCGTAATGAAGAACTCTTCGGGTAAAACTGAAGGCCAATATATTTCATGGAGCATTAGATACATCAACATCTGTAGATAAGACGCATATCTAAAGTGGAGAAAAACACCGAGGATGAAAATCGAAGAGAATACGTAAGATACGGAATGATTTCCTCCAAAGAAGTTTACTGTTGGTACAATTTGAGACTTCATCTGAAGATGTACAATCTTGCTGATCAATCCACCTGTCCCTTTTGATAAGGCAAGGGATGTTGTCTTGTGCCTAGTTCTGAACAGACCAACTGGATATTTATTCATCTCATTGAGCCAGTTATTCAAGCGACCTTTTATGGATTTGAAAAAAATAGTTATTTTCCTAACAAGTGCGGAAAGTAATAATTTCCCGCACGAAACTGCCGTTACCCGAACGACGCGAAGCGGAGTTCGGGTAAGCAGTTGAGTGCGGGAAAAACACTTTCCGCACGAGTTAGGAACAATATTTTTTCTACAAGCGCTTATACGAGATCGATTTCAACACACAGATCAAATGTGAATTGATCATTCTAAATACACATGAATGACAAAAGTCTCTGACAAGTCGTTACCATTGTACTCTCATCGTTGACCTTCGGTCCATAGAGACTACAAGCCTATGAAATAAATTTAAACTGTAATAATATTCATAAATTCTTTATTAATTGAAAAGAAAACTAGACTAACAGCACATAAAAATGAATTTTGATAAGGAATCTATGTACATTCTGTTTCTTCCCATTATTATCAATATATTCATTAGAAATATTCAGTTATTAGTTATATTTATTGTAAACGTGCAGTTTGAGAATTTTAGTGGACATTTTTTTTTTCTGGTTAATAGATTCTTCCAAGTATCCCTCAGCAACAGCAGTTGACTTCCATCCTCCTAAACGTTTAATATTTGTGATACCTTCTCCACAATTGGCTAGGAAAGTAGCCGAGAAGCGCCTAAAACTGTGTCCTGTGTATAATTCCGGATTTTGTAGGCGTAAGTAAGCTGCAATTTCGGACGGTATTTTTCCTATTGTATTGATTCCGACAGGTTGAATCTTACATTTTCCCCGATTATACTTTATGAAAATTCGGCGATGAGGTATTTCCTTTGGACGTAAATTAATATATTTTCTGTATATGTTCAGAAAATATCCATTATTGGTGTCTTGGGATATAACAAACGATCTTGGTGAATGATTTTTGGAGTCCTTAATATTGACGATGATCAAGTCTCCTTTATCATCTATATCGTCGATGGTGAGTTTTGTAAGTTCCTCTCGTCTGCAGGCACCAGCTAATCCAAAAATTGTTACCAACTTCATCATCAAGTAAATTTCATCAGATGCCTCACTCATGAATTTTGTTATTTCCTCTTCATTAAAAGTTTTGGCCTTTTTTGGACGAAATCCTATATTCTGTCGTTTAATGAAGGCAGTTAATTTATGGAATTTTCCAATATCCAAATCCTGTTTCAGTTTACAAACACCATAATATGTTTGGTCTCCAAATTTTAGACATTTCCAAAAAATACGCCGAAAACACTTCCTCCTTCCTCGGTTGAACCTTTTTGGAATTACACCAATCAATGAATTGTGAATATTGCTTCTCATATTTTATCTTCGACTTGGCCGGTAACAAATTTAAACTCGCTTCATAAGAAGCTGCTAATATTTCTTCGGGCAGGCCATCATCAGATCCCGAAGTATCCATTTTACCGGAGCGTACTGATTGAATTCGAGTTGATATTATTTATATTTAAATACAATTCCATAATATAATGACAATGTATTAATTCTTATTCACATGCCGTTTCCATAGTAACGTCGTCGGTGGCATAGAGATATATCATTATTCAGTTTATTCTTTAGAAAAATCGTGCGAGAAAAGCCCTTGCTAATCCATTACCACACGCATTTGCGTGCGGTAATGGAATAGCAGGAGTTTTTCCCACACTGTTTGGCAATGTGACTCTTTACGAATTGAAATACGTGCGGGAAAGAGAATGAAAGTGCACGCTTGTAGAAAAAATCATTTATGAGGAGTCTTTTTCAATGGGCTTTTGCAGCATTGTCAAATGACAAAATCGAAGTTGAACTGATGACAAATCAGTCAAATATCTTTCCCGACTTCGTTAGCAAATTTTGAGAATGTTTTGAGGACCACAATCTCTCTAAATTCGGTTCTGAAATTAATTAACTTATAGGGGTCGTTTACTGTGTTTTAGACATATACAGAAATTTTTGATTTTTATATAGGGTGTCCCACTAGTGCCGCAGTGGACGATATACGGGTAACGGTCTGAGTTTGGCAAAATTTTTCGATGCAGACTTGGTATACTCCAAGAAGAGCACAACCTAAAAATATTTTCGAATATATCGGGCGGCCCACAAAAGAGGAATAGAGGGTGACTTTGTATTTTCCAATAGGACACCCTATATTCAATAGTGTTTTTCAATTCTCTGAAACTTCCTGCATGCTTTCGAATACTTTTCACATATTTTTATTCGACAGTTTTCGAAATATTGGATATATTGACAAAAAAATGATACTTGTAGATGCTATGTTATCGAATTATATTTCACGAACCCTTGCACATACCAATAACAGCTTTATATGGATTGAAAAACAAGACTTCAAAGTATCCTAGCCAGCTATGTTAAAGCATCTCCAGCATATCGAGTGTCCACAAAAAGACTATCAATTCCAAATCGATGTTTCTTCATTTTTTCAAATGCAATGCATATAATTTTTTTTCATCATTGTAATCACCATTCATTTTAGTTCATTTTTTGTCATATACATGATATGCATATTTTCAACAGAATAGGATTTTTTAGAGTTTTTTCCTCTGAATTCACATTTACTTCCGAATTCAAAAAGCAGATTTGGCTTTTCTGTGGTTATTGAGAACTGTCAAATTATTCTATTCAGAATTAACATCATTGCAGCTTCAATTCATACCATCACAGTTGTTGCGGATTGGATGAATGTAAAAATTCAAAAAAATACCAATGAGTTCGAATGTACAAGTTATGAATGCTACAAAAAAACGAGTTTCGAAACTTTAGGATACAAAAAAGTACCCGCTCTTATCCCTATACAACTGTGTTCGAAAAAATGATATTCATAAGTTTCACAGGCAAGCACGCAGATCTTCAAGCTCCTAAGCTTGAAGCTTGTTTCAAATTTTTGCAAGATTCGACTCTTCAAGTAGAAACATAGAAAATTACCGGAAATGTATTTTGAAAAATGGGTACAGAAAGCAAGTTTCTGTCTTCAGTAACTGATTTCATCACATTTTTGAGTAGATACATCAAAACTTTCCAGTTCCTCTTACCGGAAATGTATTTTGAAAAATGGGTACAGAAAGCAAGTTTCTGTCTTCAGTAACTGATTTCATCACATTTTTGAGTAGATACATCAAAACTTTCCAGTTCCTCTTTTCGCTATAATATGAATTGAAGCTTCAATGATGCAAATTCTGAGTCGAATGATTTGACAGTTCTCAATAACCACAGAAAAGCCAAATCTGCGATGTAAATTCGAAGGTTTATATGAATTTTAGAGAAACATTTCAAAAAGCTCTTAAAAATCCTATTCTGTTGAAAATATGCATATCATGCATTTGACAAAAAATGAATGTTGATTACAATGATGAAAAAAAATTATATGCATTGCATTTGAAAAAATGAATAATCGATTTGAAATTCGTCATGTTCATAGTATTTTGGTGGACACTCGATATGCTGGAGATGCTTTATTATAGCTGGCTAGGATACTTTGAAGTCTTGTCTTCCAATCCATATAAAGCTGTTATTGGTATGTGCAAGGGTTCGTGAAATATAATTGGATAACATAGCCTCTACAAGTATAATTTTTTTGTCAAAATGGCCAATATTTCGAAAACTGTCGAAAAAACATATGTGAAAAGTATACGAAAGAATGCAGGAAGTTTCAGAGAATTGAAAAACACTATTGAATATAGGGTGTGCCATTTGAAAAAACAAAGTCATCCTCTATTCCTCTTTTGTGGGCCACCCGATATATTCGAAAATATTTTTAGGTTGTGCTCTTCCTGGATTATAGCAAGTCTGCATCAAAAATTTTGCCAAACTCAGACCGTTACGCGTATATCGTCCGCTGCGGCACTAGTGGGACACCCTGTATAACTATTCAAGTCTATTGATCCTATACACTCTGATTTCAGAAGTTTTCATTTTGAGACTACCGCACCTTAAAGAAATGTTGGTGTTTTTTGGAGCGATGGAACAAATTTAAATTAAGATTGAAGCCATGTTGGCTTTCAAAGCGTCTATTGTTTCCGGTTAATCAGCATAAACCAATAAATTGACATAACCCCAAAGAAAATAACCCATTGTAGTTTTATTGCATGACCTTGGAGGCCAATAATTGGACCATTTCTCGAAATAATGTTATCGCCAAATCTCATTTTCAATAAATCAATTGTTACGGTAGCAGCATGAGGTGTAGCACCATCTTCTTGGAACCAAAACACTTCTGGGTCGATTCCATTCAAAATTTGAAACAAATACTCATTGATCATCGATCTGTAACGAGCACCATTCACTGTAGCATTAGCTCCAGCATCGTTTTCAAAGAAATATGGACCGATGATGCCTCCAGCGTGTAAAGCACACCATACAGTGCATTTTTCAGGATGCAATGAAACCTACAGAACTTCCTGAGGATTTTTTTCACTCCATATACGACAATTGTGCTTGTTTACGTAGCCGTTCAACCAGAAATGAGCTTCATCACTAGACACAATTTTTCGATGAAAGAGTGGATCAACTTCAAGCTGTTCTAGAGCCCAATCAGCAAAGAAACGACGCTTGTTATGGTCAAGTCTTCAGTTCTTGAACCAGTTCGATCTTGTTTGGGTGTAGACCAAGATCTTTACGAAAAGTTTTCCATGTGGTGGATGCACAGAGTCCAACTTGTTGTGAATGTCGACGAATAGACAAATCTGGATCTTCATTAACACAATCACTCACAGCAGCTATATTTTCTTCTGTACTTCTTTATATTTTCGTTTTTACATCGAGTAGAGAAAATGCTGGACGAAATCTATCGATAGTTCGACGAATAAGCTGCTCTGATGGACTATTATGTTAACCATAAAGTTAACTGATTGGCGGCGTGAGTCTTTCCATGATAATTTGTCGATGCTTACTGAACAGAAATGTTCTTCTGTGTTCTACCTTTTGTCAAATCACAGTTATCCCTATCGAAAATTCTAACATTCTAAAAATAACACCCAATTATTACGAATCAGAATTCGACAAATAATGTTAATTTTCGAGAAAGACAATGATAAAACAAATACTGTCGTTTTTTTTTTAATTCCTGTTGCATAAATATCGTGTTGATGGGGCCTTCCACGTTGACTGTAATCACAGAACATGATACGAATGACTGTTTTTCACTGGCGTGTAATCAGTTCAACGAAATGGTGTACGCATGACCTTCCGAATCCTCTGAATCTCCTTTTCTTTTTTGGACGGTGACGAAGGTAGGGGATAGGATTCAGTGATTCGGTTGTTGTAACAAGTTTTATCAGGAGATAAAACTTAGAAGGATCTAAGCCCGAATTTGGGGTCCTGAAAGATTATCACGTGTGTCATTGTCACGGTTTCTTTCCTGAATATCTATCGTTTGAAAATTTCGGGGCGAAATGCTTCCATGAACATCCTATTTTTGCGCTTTCAAATACAATTTAATTCTAGAGAGCAGAGACTTATTCATACGTCAAAGATCCTACGGGTGGTTCAAAGTAATTGCAAGGTTCTATTGCTCGTAATTTCAGTTTATGTTTATGCCAGTATAAAAATATTGTGAATTTATGATGTGATAATATTCGGAAGTTAATTTGTAACTCCGATCAAACTGACTTCTAAAAATGGATTTATTCATACTTTAATTTTTTACAGTGTTCAAAATAATTATTGAAATCAGAGATTTGTTGAACTCAAAAATCAACAGTTAAAATTAGCCAATAGTCAAAACGCATTCCTGCATTAAATCTGTATTTTTTTATTATGTCAAATTTCCACCACGACTAGCTCTGAGGAACCGCATTCGACCAGACCAATTTTGGACCTATTTCAGCAATAAAACGAGATATGTTGGCTTCCAAAGCGTCAATTGTTTCTGGTTTATCAGCATCAATTAATGACTTGATATAACCCCTTAGAAAATAATCCATTGGAGTTTTGTCGCATGATCTTGAGGCCAATTAATTGGACCGTTTCTCGAAATAATGTTATCGCCGAATCTTTCTTTCAATAAACCAATTGTTACGGTAGCAGCATGAGGTGAAGCACTATCTTTTCAGAACTAAAACACTTCTGAGTCGATACCATTCAAATTTTGAAACAAATAGTCATTGATCATCGATCTGTTACGAGCACTTTTCACTGTAACATTAGCTCCAGCATCGTTTTTGAAGAAATATGGACCGATGATGCCTCCAGCGTGTAAAGCACACCATACAGTGCATTTTTCAGAATGCAACGGAACCTGCAGAACTTCTTGAGGATTGTTTTCACTCCATATACGGCAATTGTGCTTGTTTACGTAGCCGTTCAACCAGAAATGAGCTTCATCACTAAACACAATTTTTCGATGAAGGAGTGGATCAACTTCAAGCTGTTCTAGGGCCCAATCAGCAAACAAACGACGCTTATTATTGTCAAGTGGCTTTATTTCTTGAACCAGTCGTATCTTGCATGAGTGTAAACCAAGATCTTCACGCAAAATTCTCCATGTGGTGGATGCACAGGATCCAACTTGTTGTAAACGTCGACGAATTGACAAAAATGGGTCTTGATTAACAATATCACTTACAGAAGCGATATTTTCTTCTGTACGTACTGTTTTTTGTGTTAGAAATGTCTAAACAACATGGATCCGACGTTCTGTCAAACCACAGTTATCCCTATCGAAAATTCTATCACTCTGAAAAGACACCTCAAATACAATAGGTACGTGTTGCCACAAAATGGTGAAGGAGCCAGTTGCTCCTTCGCTCGATAATTTTGGTCCAATATGCAATGATCCGACGCAAAGTTTTTGATCATTCATAATGATTTAATTTCCTTTCATACTGTCTTCGAAAATTAACCTTAAACATGGCTTCTTCCTTCCGCCAAATCACAGTTATCCCTATCGAAAATTCTGTCACTCTGAAAAAACACCGCAAATGGAATAGGTAGGTGTAGCCACAAAATGGTGAAGGAGCCAGTTGCTCCTTCACTCGATAATTTTGGTCCAATATGCAATGATCCGACGCGAAGTTTTTGATCATTCATAATGATTTCATTTCCTTTCATACTGTCTTCGAAATTTAACCTCAAACATGGCTTCTACCTTCTGTCAAATCACAGTTATCCCTATCGAAAATTCTGTCACTCTAAAAAAACACCTTAAATAGACTAGGTAGGTGTAGCCACAAAATGGTGAAGGAGCCAGTTGCTCCCTCACTCGAGAATTTTTGTCCAAAATGCAATGATCCGACTCGAAGTTTTTGATCATTCATAATGATTTCATTTCCTTCTTTACCGTCTTCGAAAATTAACCTTAAACATGGCTTCTACCTCCTGTCGAATCACAGTAATCCCTATCGAAAATTCTGTCACTCTAAAAAAACACCTTGAATAGAATGGTGAAGGAGCCAGTTGCTCCCTCACTCTCAAAAAACACAGCAAATGGAATAGGTAGGTGTAGGTACAAAATGGTGAGGAGCCAGTTGCTCCTTCAGTCAAGAATTTTTGTCCAATATGCAATGATTCGACTTGAAGTTTTTGATCATTCATAATGATTTCATTTCCTTTTATACCGTCTTCGAAAATTAAATTTAAACATGGCTTCTCCTTCTGTCAAATCACCGTTATCCCTATCGAAAATTCTGTCACTCTAAAAAAACAACGCAAATGGAATAGGTAGTTGTAGGTACATAATGGTGAAGGGGCCAGTTGCTCCTTCACTCAAGAATTTTTGTCCAATATGCAATGATCCGACTTGAAGTGTTTGATCATTCATAATGACTTCATTTTCTTTCATACTGTCTTCGAAAATCAACCTTAAACATGGCTTCTACCTTCTGTCAAATCACAGTTATCCCTATCGAAAATTCTGTCACTCAGAAAAAAACCGATATTATCAATTAGATCATCAATTGGTGAAAATACATACTCCCAGAACACATAGTTTCAACTTCCTCACTATCAATTCCGTCGGTAATTCCTTCAATGTAGTGTAATATTGTTGCGGAGAAAATGATGCTATTATTCGTTGAACGGTCGATAATTTTGGTAATGAATTTAGAATAAGATAGATGCGGCGATGATTCATTCCCTCGTTATAATTAGTGGGGTAATCAATTAACATGACAACAATGCAAATGGTTACGACAATGAATGCTAATATGACGGCGAGCTGGGTAGGGTATCAGGAATTACTATTATGTGAGTTCAGATCCCATTAGCACTTATGGATGGTTCACTGCTGAATCAGATGGATAATTTCAACATATTTTTACCGTTTAGTGGGGATATATTTACTGGGTTATACAAAGCAACTTCATTCATATCGAACACAAAAAGGATAAATGTCTTCCATTACTTTTTCATCAGACAGTTCATGACAATTGCTCGGAATTCTTATGGTTAAGTTCAACAACCCTTCTATCCATTGTTCCTTTGAGCTGAACGCGGAAACTCAATTGAAATATTGTAATTCATTTTTGGGTTTCGCTTATTGATGAAAAAAAAATCTCAGAATCACTAGCATGTTTCTCTGTTCGTCTATCGCCACCATTTTTTTTTAAATTCATCTGACAGCAAGGGTATGAAATGGATAAAAAATTGGTCGAATGAAGAATCGATTAATTGAGATTTTTTTCTCGTTTTTCCTATTTTGTCTCAACCTGCATAAAGCAAAAAGTAACAAACACAGAATTTCTATCAAATAAAGTGCTCCACATGAGTTAGGGATATTCACTTAAATTGCAAAAAAATATGGCGAAAATGAGATTTTTGTGATGAAAACTCATATTAATATGATTTCAAGTTGCAAATTAATTTTAGCCTGTAGGTCTACAGCGTATACAGGGTGGTTAAGAAAAATCGAGTAAAATAACGAAATTTTATTCCCAGAGAATTCAAGCATTTTAAGACTATCAATACAATGTATGGCCTTCACGGGCATCAATAACAGCTTGACATCTTCTTTGCATACTACACATGAGGTTGTTGAACATTTCTTGAGGAATTTGGTTCCATAAACGGGGCAGAAGCTCTCTCAGACCATTTAAGGATTCTGGGGTAGGTTGATGATAATCTAATCTTCTTTGGAGCATATCCCATGCAGGTTCTATGCAATTCAAATCTGGTGAATACGGAGGTATTGGTAAATGTGGAATACCAAGCTCCTCGCGCGCATTTTCAACTATGGCTGCACGGTGCGGTCTAGCGTTATCGTCTAGAAATTGAAAAGTTTCACCAATAGCAGCTCGAAAATTTGGCACAACATTGTCAATGACATGATTCCTATAGTGTAAGGCGGTCATATTCACTGGACAAATGAGTAGATCTGTGCGCCCGTTGTAACATATCCCGGCCCATACCATAACACTACCCCCTCGGAATGGATGGACTTCTTGGACATAGCGACGATTACGGGGTATGAGGGGGATTGTCCATACCCTTATTCTTCGAGAATCTGAAAATCGTCCATATATGGATTCATCAGTGAAAAGGACACTACGCCATTGATCGTTCCAATTGATATGTTGCCTTGCCCATTCCAGTCTTTGACGCGTATGATCACGTGTTAATGGAACTCCTCTTAATGGACGTCTAGAACCTAGATTCACCTCTCTCAAACGTCGTCTGATGGTTTCGATGGAAACTTGGACCTCATCTGCATTTTGAAGAGTATTCCGTAGCATTCTACACGTAGATGTAGGGTTTCTTTTCGCCGAAACGGTGATGAAACGATCCTGAGCAGGTGTTGTTTTTCGTCGCCCCCCAGGCCTGGATCTTTCCAACACGGAACCTGTCTCCCTGAACCTATTTCAAAGTCGAGATATCACACTTTGGCTGACTTGGAGCCTTTCCGCTTCAACAACCTGAGTTAGGCCACCTGTAGCATTCTAAAAGCCCTATTAGCCTCAGCGTTTGTTAATTTACGTCTTGGCATTTTCAGAAAACTCGTTTCAAATCGAAGCCGTTGATAAACTGACTTCATTTCAAAATAAGAACATTCATGAAGCATATGCAAAGAACCAAACTTCAGAAAAAAGGCGACCAGAATGACGAAATGTCTCATACTGATTTTTATTGGATCGATTCAAGTTGTTCTTCAGTTCAAAATGATTTTACAGCGATTTTCTGGAAGAATACATACTTTAAAAAACGATTGAATACGGTATCCCTTACTCTTGTGGAGCAGTGTATGTTGCAATTGAAATAGAGGAACATATGCATCTCATTTCCAGAACAAATATTGTTTTTTTCTTGAGAAACCTATACTAGAAGGACCAGGACTTTTGACGATGTGTGTATAAAGCTTAACTCTTTTATGTTGGCCACACTGTATATTCCACCAGCATATTTCTGAGGTGGAAGGAAACCTTCAGCCCTGTTGGAGAGATAAATATCTTAATGGGGAAACATTTTAAATAGGGGAATGCGTGCTTTTTGAACTATTTTGATAGTTTGAATATTGAGAAAGCGAAATTCGGGCTATTCATTCAAAATATGGAGGCCAATGCGACAATCTGTTTCCAGTCTAGCTGGGTAACTCTCTCATCGTCATTCCACACAACGAATACCATGGAACGTTTGTGGACTTACAAGTCTGGAAGTTCGGATTGCATCAATTCAATGAAATGGTGCTTTGACCTCGCCAAGGCACGTACGGATAATAATGCGACGTCACCCTTATACTAGACAATCTTCGAGCAGCCTTTTGAACATATAATAAAAACATATCTGTGACTTGAATTAAATTCGGACAGAGTATCTATTGAAAATAAGTGGACATAATGGCGAACTTTAGGGCTTTATGTGATTCTTATGGAACCCAATAAAACTTTGATTTCTCTTGTATGGAAATCGATCTCTAATCGAATTCGTGTTGTGGAGCTGAAACTGAATCCTGGCAAAGAAAAATCCTCTTGATGTTGACGTTCGAATTGAAGCTCTAGTGCTATCTACTTATACCGAGTGTGCGATGTAAGATAATGGCAAATGCCCAAGCTCGTTTTGAGACCCTCGATATTCTCCCCTCGTGCTCATCAACCAACACTTCAAAAGCTTAAAATTTGTTTCCTTCGGACAACTTCTTCAGGATGAAATTTTATAGGTTTGTTTCACAGAAACAGTGTTTCAATAAAGAATCAAGAAAAAGCTGTATTGAAGCAAGAGAAGGTAATACAGTTATCAAAACTCCGAATAAAACACATTTGGCATTGAATTCTCATGCCCTAAATAAAATTAGAAATCTCAGTTCAGTCAAGAGGTCACCATACGTAGCCGGTTGCAGAAACTATAAAGGCTGGCCTGTATTGGTGTCACATGAGTTATACGCACAGCTCTTATAGCAGTGATTGAGGTCATACTCGATTTGCCTCCCTTATATCTACATACGAGGAAATGCAGCCTGCTGGATCCAAAAAGAATTCCCAGAGTATTCAAGCATTTTAAGACGATCAATACAATGTATGGCCTCCACGGGCATCAATAACAGCTTGACATCTTCTTTGCATACTACATACGAGGTTGTTGAGGAATTTGGTTCCATAAACGGGGCAGAAGCTCTCTCAGATCATTCAAGGATTCTGGGGTAGGTTGATGATTATCTAATCTTCTTTGGAGCATATCCCATGCATGTTCTATGCAATTCAAATCTGGTGAGTGCGGAGGTATTGGTAAATGTGGAATACCAAGCTGCTCGCGCCCATTCTCAACTATGGCTGCACGGTGCGGTCTAGCGTTATCGTCTAGAAATTGAAAAGTTTCACCAATAGCAGCGTGAAAATTTGGCACAACATTGTCAATGACATTCTCCCTATAGTGTGAGGCGGTCATATTCCCAGGACAAATTTGTAGATCTGTGCGCCCGTTGAAACATATCCCGGCCCATGCCATAACACTACCCCCTCGAAATGGATGGACTTCTTGGACATAGCGACGATTACGGGGTATGCGTGGGATTGTCCATACCCTTATTCTTCGAGAATCTGAAAATCGTCCATATCTGGATTCATCAGTGGGAAGGACACCACGCCATTGATCTTTCCAATTGATATGTTGCCTTGCCCATTCCAGTCTTTGACGCTTATGGTCACGTGTTAATTGAACTCGAACTCCTCTAAATGGACGTCTAGAACTTAGATTCACCTCTCTCAAACGTCGTCTGATGGTTTCGATGGCAACTTGGACCCCATCTGCATTTTGAAGAGTATTCCGTAGCATTCTACACGTAGATGTAGGGTTTCTTCTCGCCGAAACTGTGATGAAACGATCCTGAGCAGGTGTTGCTTTTCGTCGCCCACCAAGCCTTGGTCTTTCCAACACGGAACCTGTCTCCCTGAACCTATTCCAAAGTCGAGATATTACACTTCGGCTGACTTGGAGCCTTTCCGCTACAACAACCTGAGTTAGGCCACCCTGTAGCATTCCGATAGCCCTATTAGCCTCAGCGTTTGTTAATTTACGTCTTGCCATTTCCAGAAAACTCGTTTCAAATCGAAGCTGTTGATAAACTGACTTCATTTCGAAATAAGAACATTCATGAAGCATATGCAAAGAACCAAACTTCAGAAAAAAGGCGACCAGATTGACGAAATGTCTCATAATGATTTTTATTGAGTTTTAAATGATTTTACAGCGGTTTTCTCGAAGATTGCATACTTTTAAAAACGATTGAATACGATATCCCTAACTCTTGTGGAGCAGTATACAGGTTTGGAAATATGCGTTGGAAACATAGCAAATTCAGCGTTAAACGAGTGGAGGCATATTGTCTAGTGGACCAATAAAATAATTCAAACCCACGGCGCGATGCGACGACGAATAAATTACTGACATCAGTGACATCGCTCATGGCAAAGGAACTACACCGAGAGTGTGGAGACTCTCTAGTCTCCTATACCATTGAGTGAGGTCAGTCATTTACTCGTTGTCGCATCACGCCGAGAGTTTTGATTATTTTACTGGTCCACTAGACCATAATCATCCACTCATTTAACGCTGAATTCGCTATGTGTCCCACTTATTTCTCCGAACCTGTATATCAGAATCTGTATGGAACTAGCAGGTTTTTTCTTAACTCTCATTTCAGTGATTTCATGGGTTTGAGAGATGTATCAATATTTCAACCCCATTATTTCCTCGAATCGATGGAAGCTTCAACAAATTTGCGGCTGTCATTATCCGGATCGAGGGCGTGATTCCACAATCAACGCTTTGTGAGCCTCTGTTACTTCGGGTTGATTTTTCCCGAGGGTCACGTGAAATTTCATAGAATTATTCCTGCGGAGTTCAATTATCTTAATAGTGAAACTCAAAGTTCGGTATTCGCCCTTAGGAAAGCGAGGATGTCGTTATTTCTAACAAGGTGAATATGACATTTGTGCACATTTTGAGTGGCACCCGCATCAATGGTTCGGTATGCCGATTGGAGTACATCCACCGCGCGTTATTTGTTATGCATTCAAGTCCTCGGATTGAGGGGTGGAAAGTTTTGGAATTTCCGGATACCGCACTTTTACACTAAAATGATTTGTCTCCTCTTTGCATTATGTATTCTGTAAATCTGCTACCAAATGTGTCAGCTAACACCTTACATAGGAGAAAAGATTGTGGAAACTGAATATTTTCCCTTCAGGTTCATTCGTCTCATTCAAATTCGGCGTAGATTATACAAGGGCGCGCTGCTGTCTCCCTAAGATCTCCAAATATGTTGCAAGGTGGAAATTTATTCCGTGTTATAAGGGGTGATCCGTTCGTTGCTAGAATTCTAACTGTAGTTTTGGAATCGCAGCGGCTTCCTCCAATATTTTCGATCATTTGTCTCGTTTTGACACTTCCAACTTTAATTAATACGTTTTTCTTATACATACAGGGTGAGGCATGATTAATGGATTATCCCGCACCTGATAGGGGTCATCGTGACCGATCAGAAAATTGGAAATCATGTTCAGGGAAAGCATCACAGTTCTTCAGTTAACGTGTATTTTCGATATTTAAGAATCTTTATACCCTTTCTGACAGTTGCGGAATTTTATGTCGTTCAAACAAATTCTTTTCCACTCTCTAATTATTAATGTTATTATTTGAACGATTTGAAACGAGTTTTCTGAAAATGCCAAGACGTAAATTAACAAACGCTGAGGCTGATAGGGCTATCGAAATGCTACAGGGTGGCCTAACTCAGGTTGTTGTAGCGGAAAGGCTCCAAGTCAGCCAAAGTGTGATATTTCGACTTTGGAATAGGTTCAGGGAGACAGGTTGCGTGTTGGAAAGACCAAGGCTTGGTGGGCGACGAAAAACAACACCTGCTCAGGGTCGGTTCATCACCTTTTCGGCGAGAAGAAACCCTACATCCACGTGTAGAATGCTACGGAATACTCTTCAAAATGCAAATGGGGTCTAAGTTTCCATCGAAACCATCAGACGACGTTTGAGAGATGTGAATCTAGGTTCTAGACGTCCATTAATATGAGAGGAGTTCCATTAACATGTGACCATAAGCGTCAAAGACTGGAATGGGCAAGGCAACATATCAATTGGAACGATCAATGGCGTAGTGTCCTTTTTACTGATGAATCCAAATATGGTCGATTTTCATATTCTCGAAGAATAAGGGTATGGACAATCCCACGCATACCCCGTAATCGTCACTATGTTCAAGAAGTCCATCCATTCCGAGGGGGTAGTGTTATGGTATGGGCCGGGATATGTTTCAACGGGCGCACAGATCTACACATTTGTCCTGGGAATATGACCGCCTTACACTATAGGGAGCATGTCATTGACAATGTTGTGCCAAATTTTCACGCTGCAATTGGTGAAACTTTTCAATTTCTAGACGATAACACTAGACCGCACCGTGCAGCCATAGTTGAGAATGCGCCCGAGGAGCTTGGTAATCCATATTTACCAATACCGCTGCACTCACCAGATTTGAATCGCATAGAAAATGCATGGGATATGCTCGAAAGAAGATTAGATAATCATCAACCAACCCCAGAATCCTTAAATGATCTGAGAGAGCTTCTGGCCCGTGCATGGAACCAAATTCCTCAAGAAATGTTCAACAACCTCGTGTGTAGTATGCAAAGAAGAAGTCAAGCTGTTATTGATGACCGTGGAGGCCATACATTGTATTGATCGTCTTAAAATGCTTGAATTCTCTGGGAATAAAATTTCGTTATTTTACTCGATTTTTCTTAACCATTCTGTATACGCTGCAGACCTATGGGCTAAAATTAATTTGCAACTTGAATTCATATTAATATGGATTTTCATCACAAAAATCTCATTTTGACTATGGATATTTTTTTGCCATTTAAGTCAATATCCCTCATGTGGAGCAGTTTTTTTTTTCTAGTTCGATAACTTCTTCAGTTTCAGGCTAGTTCCTGTCGTTTGCTTTTCTGAGACTTTTGGAGCAGTTATTACGTTTTTACATTCAACTGTGATTCAAAATATAAAAATTTGTTTTACAATAACTAAACTCAGTGCGGATGAAGCCAATAGGGCTCTTGGTATGATCTTGAATGTAGTCAGAGGTATGTTGCGAATTTCTTTCAAGTTAGTGAAAGCTCGTCTATCGATATCGAGAAACTAAAAACGTGACCGAAAGACCGTTAAGTGGACTCTCAAGATCTACCACTCCTGCACAAGATCGATTTCTGGGTTTTTCTACCATAAAAAGCCTTCGAGTACTTTTCGAATCATGCAACAGCAGCTTTTGAACGCTTCTGGTATTTTGGTTTCGATTGAAATAGTTTGTTGAAGACTTCGAGAAGTTAAGGGGCAGTATCACCTTTTGAATCGTGGTAAATCTCCATTCAAAAGTGGTCTCTTTATTTCACGAGTAAGTACCCTAATTTACGACTTAGAGACTTGATTTTTTTTAAATTGAAGTTGAAGAACGTCCAGAGGGCAAATAGTTTACTTTTTTTCGATTTAGTTAGTTTTTCAATTGAAAAAACCAGGGTAATCGTTACATCTAGGGTTATTGAATATGTTTTTAGTTTTTCATGCGTACAAGCTATATTTTTGAAGTAATCAACATGAAAATGTTTGTAGTTTATAGAAGATTAAATTGCCGAGGGCAAATTGTTGCGATTTTTTCCAAAAAATGATGAATAACCGTCGGAAGAAAATCATTAAGTGTAGTTTCCAAAACGCTGAAGTTCAACCTGTTTTTTTTTAATTGAAAAACTAATCAAATCGAAAAAATCGCAACTATTTGCCCTCGGCAATTTAATCTTCTATAAACTACAAAAATTTTCATGATGATTATTTCAAAAATATAGCTTGTACTCAAGAAAAACGAAAAACATATTCAATAACCCCAGATCTAACGATTAACCTGTTTTTTTTAATTGAAAAACTAATTAAATCGAAAAGAGAAAACTATTTGCCCTCGGGACGTTCTTCATCTTCAATTAAAAAAAAAAAATCAAGTCTCTACGTCGTAAATTAGGGTAGTTACTCGTGAAATAAAGAGACCGCTTTTTTAATGGAGATTTACCACGATTCAATAGGTGATACGGCCCCTTAATCCACATGCTCGACGACTTCTGAGCTAGATGAGTAATTAAACTATTGGATTTCCCATACTTAAAAACTAATAATATCATTGATTTGGATCAAGGCTCATTTTTTTCAAAAAGCCTACTATGAAGTGAACCGTACTATAATCTCTTCTGTAGAAACTTTAGTTCTTGGTATTTTGCTAGGACGGTTTGGTTTATTGATGAAATCAGTGTCAGAGATGTATGAATATATGAAAAATTGTCATTATCCCTAAGCTTTCGGATTAAGTTAAGCATCAATTGAATTAGGTTTTTTATATTGGCGTGAACTCGAAAGAATTATCTTGACAGAAATCATGTTGATGTGGACGAATCGAAATTCGAAAAAAGTATCCCCTAGTCCCAACATTCAATCAGAAACGCGGAAAATCTCATTTCAGCCGAACCTACCCACATGGAATATTGAAAGACAAGGCATCTGTAAAGTTCTTCATTCTCAAGAAGTATTTTCGTCTCTTCAAAGCTTCTAGTTCTCTTTCGAAAGATGAACACCGCACACACGAGCATATAATCTTATTATCTCGATATAAAATTCTAGGAGCCACACCAAACTTTTCCCTTCATCACAGCAGTTCAGCTCTGTTCCTCATCGAATAGGTCAAGAAGTGACCAGAATCTCTAATTACAAATCTGTCAGGATGCATCTCCCGACCCCAAAGTAATTTGAAATGGGGCTGACGGTCCCCTCGATAGGGGAAGCGTGTAGTTTAGGTATATTTTCTCTGGAATGAACCTGGAGGACGTGATTTGGTCCAAGAATATGAGAAAAGAAGGGAGGACATTTTAATATATTTGATACTTAATCATTGCCTTGGAAGCATTTTGAATCGGCTGATTTACGACCGTAAATGGTTGAGGGCTTTTCGATGGAAATAAAATGACGCCAATTGTCGGGCTCAATCAAGCACAAATCGCAAATGGACACGTCTCGAATTTTTTGGACATATTTTTCGTATGCCAAACAGCTTTTGGAGCTTTTTCTCACTCACTGAATATCCACTCTGATGGAGTAGAGAACAAAACAGGTCACTGTTGTCTAAGAAAATAGACATCTTTCTTAAGGAGCAGTATCACCTTTTGAATCGTGTTAAATCTCCATTCAAAAAGTGGTCTCTTTATTTCACGAGTAACTACCCTAATTTACGACGTAGAGACTTGATTTTTTTTTAATTGAAGTTGAAGAACGCCCCGAGTTCAAATAGTTTTCTTTTTTTCGATGTAATTAGTTTTTTAATTAAAAAACCTGGGTAATCGTTAGATCTGGGGTTATTGAATATGTTTTTCGTTTTTCATGAGTACAAGCTATGTTTTTGAAATAATCATGAAAATTTCTGTAGTTTATAGAAGATTAAATTGCCGAGGGCAAATAGTTGCGATTTTTTCGATTTAATTAGTTTTTCAATCAAAAAAACAGGTTGAACTTCAGCGTTTTGGAAACTACACTTAATGATTTTTTTCCGACGAATATTCATCATTTTTTGGAAGGAATCGCAACTATTTGCCCTCGGCAATTTAATCTTATCTAAACTACAAAAATTTTCATAATGATTATTTCAAAAATATAGCTTGTACTCATGAAAAACGAAAAACATATTCAATAACCCCAGATCTGACGTTTACCCTGCTTTTTTTAATTGAAAAACTTATTAAATCGAAAAAAAGAAAACTATTTGCCCTCGGGACGTTCAACTTCAATTAAAAAAAAATCAAGTCTCTACGTCGTAAATTAGGGTACTTACTCGTGAAATAAAGAGACCACTTTTGAATGGAGATTTACTACGATTCAAAAGGTGATACTACCCCTTGAGAACTGAGGGTCCATTTGGCTGATCGTGCTATGGGGAAAAAGAAAAATCTTTCATGTCATCTTCGAATGGAAAACTACACAAAAAATTGATAATAATGTTCGGTGAAAGTGTCACAATTTTAGAGTTCACGCCTATTTTGGAAATTTGAAAAACTTCGAATCAATCATATTGTTTTCTCAATGATAACAGACAAAACTCTCAAATCTCTTTTGTCCTTTTTCTGCTTCATTCTGTCTTCTTTTATTTAGACGACAAAGTGAATTATTTTTGGTTGCGGACATCGCCGTCTACTGTTTCTGCCTATTCTTCGCATGGGAGACTTTAATATGTGACCCTAACTAGTTCCAGCTCGACTTTTGTCTTCTGATTTATATGATTTCCCAGTTATTCCTCCACCATTCTTGTCTGAGCTCAACAAGCTTCAACATTGTAATTTCGATTCTTCTTACAGAAGTGTTGAATAATCTCTAATACCCTTCAAAACCAGTCTTGTAGAATGGCGTTTAGTTTCATCTTATCGGAATAAATAATTTACATCTTGAAGATGTTTCTTAAGAACAAAACTTTTGAGGCAATCGATTGGAAATAAAAACAAAAAAAAAGAAATACCAATAATGTCTTCTAAACTGCTCCACATAAGTTGGGGATATTGACTTATATTGCAAGAAAATATGGTTAAAATAAGATTTCTGTGTTGAAAATTCATATTGATATGATTTCAAGTTGCAAATTAATTTTAGCCTGTAGGTCTGCAGGGTGGTTTAGAAAAATCAAGATAAATAACGAAATTTAATTCCCAGAGAATTCAAGCATTTTGAGACTATCATCAATACAATGTATGGCCTCCACGAGCATCAATTACAGCTTGACATCTTCTTTGCATACTACACACGAGGTTGTTGAACATTTCTTGAGGAATTTGGTTCCATAAACGGGGCAGAAGCTCTCTTAGATCATTTGAGAATTCTGGGGTAGGTTGATGATTATCTAATCTTCTTTGGAGCATATCCCATGCATGTTCTATGCAATTCAAATCTGGTGAGTGCGGAGGTATTGGTAAATGTGGAATACCAAGCTCCTCGCGCGCATTCTCATCTATGGCTGCACGGTGCGGTCTAGCGTTATCGTCTAGACATTGAAAAGTTTCACCAATAGCAGCGTGAAAATTTGGCACAACATTGTCAATGACATGCTCCCTATAGTGTGAGGCGGTCATATTCCCAGGACAAATGTAGATCTGTGCGCCCTTTGAAACATATCCCAGCCCATACCATAACACTACCCCCTCGGAATGGATGGACATAGCGACGATTACGGGGTATGCGTGGGATTGTCCATACCCTTATTCTTCGAGAATCTGAAAATCGTCCATATTTAGATTCATCAGTGAGAAGGACACTACGCCATTGATCATTCCAATTGATATATTGCCTTGCCCATTCCAGTCTTTGACGCTTATGGTCACGTGTTAATGGAACTCCTCTTCATGGACGTCTAGAACTTAGATTCACCTCTCAAACGTCGTCTGATGGTTTCGATGGAAACTTGGACCCCATCTGCATTTTGAAGAGTATTCCGTAGCATTCTACACGTAGATGTAGGGTTTCTTCTCGCCTAAACGGTGATGAAAATATCCTGAGCAGGTGTTGTTTTTCGTCGCCTACCAAGCCTTGGTCTTTCCAACACGGAACCTGTCTCCCTGAACCTATTTCAAAGTCGGGATATCACAGTTTGGCTGACTTGGAGCCTTTCCTCTTCGACAACCTGAGTTAGGCCACCCTGTAGCATTCCGATAGACCTATTAGCCTCAGCGTTTGTTAATTTACGTCTTGGCATTTTCAGAAAAATCGTTTCAAATCGAAGCCCTTGATAAATTGACTTCATTTCAAAATAAGAACGTTCATGAAGCATATGCAAAGAACCAAACTTCAGAAAAAAGGCGACCAGATTGAAGAAATGTCTCATACTGATTTTTTTTGGATCGATTCAAGTTGTTATTGAGTTTTAAATGATTTGACAGCGATTTTCTCGAAGATTACATACTTTTAACAACGATTAAATACGATATCCCTAACTCTTGGGGAGCAGTATATATTCGTGCACATTCAATAGGATGACATGGAATTAAGAAACAGCTGAATATAATGATTTTGAAGCAGACATTTTCAGTGTAAACTTCAAATCATATTCATTAATTTATTTTATATCACGAAATATCCATTCCATGCGACATTCAGAACAGATTCAAGTGAAATGACCAGTCCAATAAATACAGGGAGTCCCAGAATAGTTGTTACAAGCTGACTGGGTAAATACATAGTACGAATAAAAATAAGAACAAATTTTGTGCAAGCATTGGTCCTTTTCATATCACAGACAGTCAAACAATACTCATACAAGCTTAAGAATTTTGAATCTCCTTTGAAATGATTCATTTTAATCATTTTAAAGATGAAATGAGAAATGCTGTGAATCAGCTGCTGATTATACTGATGGTACGAAAATATGTCGATGAATGCTGTGTGTTCACAAGGGTTTATTGAAAATACACTCTCAAATTCTACCATGAAACATGTTTATCGTAAGATCACATTAAAATAGCATCGGAATTCGCTTAAATTTAGCCGCAACATCAGCTTATGATTGATTAGGATAACAATATGCAATAAAGCCGTGAATTATAACATCACAGGCCCTTGTAATGCAGGTTGGGCGAAAATGCACTCCAAATTCTGCGTAATCGACAAAATCCAATAGGCACCTTTCCTCAACAGTAGCTGCACTTAGTTTCACCCTCCCGGGACAGTTATGAACTGTGTAATCATGAGGACGCCTATGGATCCACGATTAATTTCCGATGAAGCGATAACGTCATGATTACCAGCCAGCTGAAGGAGTGAGGAAATTGGAAATGGCCCAAACTGTCAAAAAGCTAGACCTAGAAAGTAGTTATTCGGCATCACTCCTAATAATTACAGATGAGGAGGATTTGGATTGTCTTCAAACAAGGATGAGTGGTTGAAATTAACTCACAGTAAGAATCAGCTACACCCCCTCACCAGCTTCATTAGAGGACTATGTCGCCTCAGGAAGTTTCTTGTGAGAATGGGTTCATCGGTCATTGAAGAGTGTAGATTCTGTGGGGAAGAGGAAGAAACTCATATTCACCTAGTCACGGAATGCCTCGCCATTGCATCTCAAAGGAAAGAATCCTTTGGGCAAAAAACTTGCAGGAGTGAGAAAGTAGCCTCGTTGAAACCTTTCCAGATATTGGATTCCATGAGATCTCTGGAACTGGAAGGCGAGCTGTGAAGTGCGTGGTGAAAACAGCTCTGTTAAGGGTCACAATAGATCTTTAGGTCGCAGTGAACTAGAACCCCATTATAACCATAACTACTCTCATCAAAATTGCCTGAAAGACAAACTGCAATGAATGGAATGAAATCTCGTCATTATATCTTTTTGAAAGTGTTCTGGAAATGTCGATCTAACAGCAAAGAGCCCACGAGAGCTTGTGCTCTTTGAAAATTCGGATTTTTATCCAGATGGTCAAAATAGGCATTTCTGAAGACAGGGTATTCTTCGGGTGTTGTGATGTCTTACTGCAAACACCAGCTGAGGATCTGACCTGAAGAATCTTAAAGCAGACATACAGAGCTTCATTGAGCTATTCACGAAGAAAATGAATCAGCTTCGACTTCATTGTCATCTGCACAAACCAAAGACTATCAAGGTAGCAGACTATATGCTGGGGTGATAAGACAGCTGAGCTTACACTGATCGAATATGAGGCGCATGGTTTTCGTCTTCTCCAATCTTCTGATCTTCCAAGCATGGAGCAGGAGAACATCCGAGAGCTTCCTACTGCCAAGTTTATCATGTGAGTTGAGATCCCTTCTATGGGTCTTCCTCGGCAAAGCGTCTTGGTTAATTTGGTGATTTAGATCAACATCTTGGAGGTCTAAGGTCTCAGTTAAAAGCATTAGATGATGGACTTTTTCTTATACCTTTCGATGATATGAATGAAAGTGTAAATTTTTCCAGACAGATGAAAAAATATGATGATCGATGCAGTCATTAAACCCTCGAGATACCTATTTGGTCACCTTCAATTTGGTCCAAAAAAGGTAAAGCTAAAAGCACATCGAGGACAAAAAATGTTTTCTCAATGTTAAATGAAATATTCTTGAGACAGATAAATGTATAAAGAAAATCTCCACCGCGCCAAAAAATAATTTGCAGCAGAGAAAGTTCAGTTGAACATGGGAAAACTCACCGGTCGACGGTATTCCGTTGCTCGTGAAACAGAGGGAAAATTGGGAAACTGCAATGACGACAATCGCGAATAACCTCATTTTCACATTAATACGAATGCTCGGAAAACTTTTGCGAAAAGCGCGCGTAGCTCTGTCGTCGATCCACCAAGCGCTCACTACGAAAAGCGGAAATGTACTGATGGTTCTAAGCTGCGAAGAAAATCTGTTCGAATCCATGCGCACCCTTAGTGAAACACCGGCTCTCCACCAATGGAAGGAATAAATGATTTCGTACAGCCAATAACAGAATGCAATGGTTTGTGAGGGGGTGGCCTTTCGATGTTGAAGATTATGAGTTTTGAAACAATCATAATATAAATTTATTAAAGTCTATCAGTTTGCCATCCACTCAGTTAAACCAATAAAAGGGGTTTTTGAAAAAAAAATTTATTCTATTGTCAGTTATTCCATGTTCCTTCGAAATAGGGACATGTTGGGAATATGAGCTCTCATGAATTTTCAGAAGGAATCCACAAAAAATGACTTTCAAAGAATAATCTCAGCTATTCTGTTTCAAAGTCCTTGTTGCTGTTCTCATTTCCAGTATCTATACTTCCCTGAGAAAATAAATTACCAGATTCATTTTATAAGGTTATTGTAAAACCCTATCTTCATAGGAAAAACGATATGAATTTGAATAGGAAAGAAGTATATTGAAAAGATCACCAATAATAATAGCCTAAAAGGAAACTCAGCAATCCTTCCTCTTAAAATAAATGGTTCTCCAAAAAATATTCAACTTCGAAATAATGAAGGGCAATTCGCTTGAAATAATGATTTTATTGCTTTATCTTGATAAGACCTCAGGTACCGAACTGGCATATTGATGAAAATAAAATTTCGGCAATCCAAAATGTTGAGAATGAAGCCTTATAATCAATTCATTAAACGATAGAAACCCATAAAACTTATTTATTGCGTTGTGGACAAAATGGCTCGAGTAGGCTATTTTGCATTTGCATAATGGTTTCGAAAAAGAGGATACTAAAATCCAATGAGTGATTCTCATTTCTGTTCGAAGTTACCTGTGAATTATTTGGAATTGATGCATTTTTGGAGGTCATTCCTGTTTTTTTTGGGATTTTGCATAACAATATAATAATGGAAGTATTAACAAAAATTTCAAATTCAATATTGGTCTTCGAATAATTTAGTCGATGACAATTTGTATATAGAAATGAATGGCTGTTATTATGAGTGACACTTAAATCAAATCTCTCACGAAGTACTTTTGAGCTTCATCAACAATCCTATTGTTGTATTCCATCAAGGATTTTTGGACCACAAGCTCATCACATAAGATTTTTTATAAGAATCATACAAATAACATCTTCTCAAATAAGATTTTCATCTACATAAGATGAAATTTATATTCAAGCAAAGACAATGAATATTGAACAAAATTAAATGCAAAGAAGTTTGTTCCAAAATTCTGTGTAGGTTTTCGAGAAAATGCCAACTCTTAAATATTCCTTTCAATGATTTTCTCCCAAGAAAAAATCGATTATTGACATCCCATTTTTGTAATTCCTTGTATATTTCAAGATCAAATGAGGTGTGTATCCTAACTGATTAATAAAAAAGCTCTTGACCCATTGCAATAGGAATTTATTTCGAATTAAATTCTGGAAATATAGTGAGTTAAACCATTCTGGAATCTCAAGGAGACAGACATGTTTCTTTTTGAATTAGAATGAAACGTGAGCGAGATCTTTGTTTAAAAAAAAAGGTTAGCATGGTTGACATTCGATAGTGCATCTATCTAAGAATACTATCCAAAAACCAGATTTAAGAAAAACCTTCATTTGAAGTCTTGCCATCAAAAAAAGTGGCAAAGGGTGTAATTTTTTTTTAATTTGACGATACTTAAAAAAAAACTGAATATAGGTTCAATAAAGGCGCCAATATAGAAATAGGAAACAGCAATTTCTAAGCAATTAGTTATGACAGATTTTTCACACACATTTGGCTGAATTGTCAGCAGTGTTATCTCAATAAGACAGTGCTTGGAGGATACACCTTCTATGACTAGTGCATTTTGTAAAACGTTCGTAATATCGATTCCGATATCGATAACATTGTTTCAAGACGCGCTTTTTCGCTGATTGTGTTCCATACTGGCAACACATTATATTCAGCTTACCGAACCTGGGAAAAGTAAACAGAAAAATCAATCCGGTTGTTTTTAATATATTCCATCTCATGCTTTATATTTCCGCCTATTCCACTCACAGCGATATATAGCATTTTTAATCATCTGCATTGTTAAACAAACATCCTTTAAATCTCGAAGAGGTAGCTTATCTATAAGACCTGCCCAAAATACATGATTCTCATTTGCATTTAACGCTGTGAACTATATTGTATGCGAAGTTCAAGACTGTCGTTTGCTTGTAGTCAGATAAAAAAGTATTTGAGTCCTTTATACACAAGGGTTCATGCGAAACACAAGAACGGAGGTTTTCGTGTTCAATATCACCGAAGATCTGGTTTGATCCACATATTAAATTAGATATGTAACACACAAAAACAGGAAAAACTCATTTACAATGATTGTGGAGTTTTTTTTCTGCTATAAGGATCTTTTTATGTGCCATAAATTTAATTCGGCTCAAGTTATGACTTTTAATCTGACAATAACATCTTGAATGGTCCTGCTGCCAAAAAAGGTTCGTTAAATCTTGAAATTGTTATTATTTATTTCTCTATTTCAACTTCCGAGTTCTAATCGAGTAATGCAAGAAATGCATTTACTTTCAATAATTCTAAAATTCATTCACTTGATTCCTTTCTGGTAGAAATATTCATGAGAATATAACAATGACTGACAAGTTGAATCAATTTTCTTCACGAAAAAAATATGATTTCGGTAAACACAGTGAAATTTCGGAGTAATTCTCCCTTCTTATCTTGAACTTGTATTGATTTTCTATTCTGATATTTCGATTTCTTCAGATTGTGGAATGCAATCATCCCAAAATTGGCCTACAAAGTGAAATATTTATTCTGCAAATTTCCTAAATACACTCTCGACAAAATGGATCTGAAATTCAAATGTACTTAGTGGGAAGTAAATGTTTTTTAATTTTCATTCATTATTGACTTCTTGCTCTTATCAAAACCCTCCAATATTTTTCAGGGCTTTCATGTGAACATTTCGAAAAAAATTATTAATCGCTTTCTGTTCGCAAAATGGAAAACATCCTAATTATATTGTACATTTTACGTGATACAGTTCTCTTAATTTGTACAGATATCTACTAAAGTTGAATTCAGTCTCTTAATAATCAGCTTTTCTTTTGAACTATGAGCATCTAAAGTTTCCTACACTGCCGAATATCAATGCTTTCCTTAAATATAAGGGGCATCCTGTACCATTGGCACCCTGAGTTTTTGTGTTGCCATCTGATGAATAAGTTCAGAAAAATGCTAATACAAAAGTGGGAATCAAGAAAATATAGAGAAAACTGCGGATGACTGAAAACAGTTTGCTGCAAAAGGTTCCTGAGTCTTCAACGGTGCCATCTATGGGAATTCAGGATGCAACCAGTTTCGATGTAGGATACTGAACCGAGCGAAATAAGCTTCGATCTATTCAACAGGTTGTCCCATGTGAGTCCGGAGCTTCAACAAAAGGTGGCGAAGAGGATTTTTCTTTAGGTGTTCTAAAAGAGCATGAAATCACGTACTTTCATTTCACAAGATCTCTTCTGATGTTTTCAAAAGAACCAACTTTTCTAGAATGAGGCCATATGGCACAAAAAGGCAAAATATTTGTGCAAAATGCAATCTATCATTAGAATGAAATGGACATTGTGGAAAATTACAACTGAACAAGAAAAACCTCATTTTCCAACATTAGTTCTAACATTGCCTGGAATTCAGACTGAAGACTTCGACAATATCATGAATAGCAACAGTACAATGACATAAGAAGAAAGTGTATCTGTACCCAATTCACTTTTGAAGGATAAGAAATGTTATGGAGAGATATCCAACCAGTTTCATTAGCCCTCTCTGAATTGAATCTGACCTTGTTTTTGGGGTATTTTGCAGCAGAGATCTAAAATTTCCAAAGAAAAATATTTTTATTTGATATATATATATTCTTATGAAATGGAGCTGTACAGATTTGTTTCCAAATATGGCATGTGTCTCGAAAAGGCAACAAGGAACAGATCATTCAAACAAACATATTGATCCATTCCCCGCTCCTAATCTCAGTATTAGCAGAGGAATGTCAAACGGGGCACCATACAGTTCTGCGTATGATGCAAGAGCACAGGGCCTTTATTCTCGAAAACCAGGGAGTAGAACGATCGAGAGAACGGCGACGTGGCCCTACAGATTAGTAGGGCCACGTCACCGTTCTCTCGATCGTTCTACTCCCTGGTTTTCAAGAATAGAGGCCCAGATGAAAACCTCAGCAAAAACTCTGTCTCCCCGTATAAGTGTAGGGATATTGGATTTGTTTACAAATATCCATATTGGAGGGCATCTTCTTCGAATGTAATTCTTTCTTCATTTCTTCAAAGGGGTTGACAAAGCATTTTTAAATGATCTGAAACAAAAACCAAAGGGAGGAAAAAAGGAAAAGCAAAATCCACTAATATATTCAAATTGTTTTGAAGGTACCAACCCATCTCAAAAATGAATCAGATACTGAATGAATAGAGTTGAAACCATCTGGAAATTTATATATTGGACAATTATTGACCAAATGGACAATAGTTTGCTCTTCATGCCCACACTCACATCTCGGGCTATCAATGGCATTCCATTTGAAGAGCATACTATTACAACGTCCATGGCTTGTCCTAAGACGATTCAGAAGACACCAATTTTTCCTAGACAGATGAAAACCGGGAACTTTCTCTAAAGGATCGAGAATTTAACTTTTATGGAAAAAATCATATGAAGTCCATTCCGAACTCCAAATTTCTTTATGATTTTTTTTAGAATAAAGAAAATTATTTATCCATAGAGGCTTTCGAGATTTCAATCTAGCCAGTCTTGTATCTGGCATATAACTCATAATAGGAAATGAATTTGGAAAGGAATGAAATTTATCCCAAGACTTCATGGCAGCAACCTGTCTACGAATATGAGGAGGTATTATGTTAGAAAGAACTGGTAACCAAGCTAATGGAGTAGATTTAATGGTTCCAGTTATAATCCTCATAGGAATATTGAGTTGCCCATCAATTTTATGGACATGGGAACTATTCAACCAAACAAAACAGCAGTATTCAGCTGCAGAAAAAACCAAGGCCAAAGCAGCCGTGCGAAGAGTGGTAGCATCGGCACCCCAGGATGTACCAGCTAATTTTTGAATTATATTATTCCTCGTCTTCAACTTTAGACGTAAACTTTCCAAATGAGCCTTAAAAGTCAAAGAAGAATCTAGTTTTATTCCCAGATACTTGGGAGTGAAATTATGATTTAAAACTGTATTGTTGAAACTAACCCTCAAAGTTTTATGTTTTTGGTGATTATTCAAATGTAAACATGAAACCTCTGTTTTAGTGGGACTCGGGCATAAACGCCACTCCAGAAAATAGTTCCTCAAAATTTCTAAATCTTCAGTTAAAGTATTCTCAAGAATGTTGAAATCAGAATGACGGAAGGCAAGAGCAATATCATCTGCATAAATAAATTTCTCGGAGGAAGTATCAGGAATATCACTCAAATATAAATTAAAAAGAAGGGGTGACAACACCGATCCTTGGGGAAGTCCGTTATTCAAAGTCTTGAAACTACTACTATCACCATCAATGAAAATACGTATCACGTACTTTCATTTCACAAGACCTCTTCTGAAGTTTTCAAAAGAACCAACTTTTCTAAAATGAGGCCATATGGCACAAAAAGGCAAAATATTGGTGCAAAATGCAATCTATCATTAGAATGAAATGGACATTGTGGAAAATTACAACTGAACAAGAAAAACCTCATTTTCCAACATTAGTTCTAACATTGTCTGGAATTCAGACTGAAGACTTCGACAATATCATGAATAGCAACACTACAAATACACGAGAAAAAAACTTTATGTATATCTTTACCCAATTCACTATTGAATGACAAGTAATATTATGAAGAAATATCCAACTTCCAACTAGTTTCTTTAGCCCTCCCTGAATTGAATCTGACCTTGTTTCTGGGGTATTTTGCAGCAGAGATCTGAAATTCCCAGAAAAAAAATATTTTTCATTGGTTGTAACTTGTGTTGTGTTCGGAGTTTCGCGGCAAGCTTCAGCCCTCCTAGCGTAGCGCCGCCACTGTTCGGGGATGCAGGGAAGGGTAGATATCCGAACTGACACATGACTTCTTTCCGTCCTGCCGGAGTAGCAGTTACAGAAGGCCGAAAGTGATGTCAAAGTGAACAATATTAGTGTTCGAATCGCCGTGGTTATGGATAGAGTGCTCAAACGAGTGGGACTATCGAAAAAGACAGAATCCGATGTTACATCGCAAAACACAAATGAGGATAGCACGAAGAACCGACGACGTCGCCGGAGCAAATCTCGTCGTCCACCCTCGCAGAGCACCAAGAAGACACGGGGTTTATTTAATATTGATTGGGAATCCGTGAAGGATTGTAAATCCTGCAAATCTCGCGCTATCACCAAAAAATTTTGCAGCAAGAGGAGCGACAACGAGCTGTACAGATCCAACAGTTTCAAATTCGAAAGGTTCATCAGGGGCAACGAGGAGACCTCGTCGTTGACCAAAAAGGTGAGTCTGGAACTACTGACCAACCTCAAAACGTTAGAAATGGTTAGAAAAACTCCTCTCACTCTTTAGAATTCAAGATAATTCGTTCCTGCGAGTGTAGTTACATGATGAGTCATGTCTGTTTGTGGGAAATCCCTCGGTGAACGTTCATCCTTTGATCTTGGCTCTGGAGAGGTTACGAATCCCTCAAATCATATCGATTAAGCATCCTGTCGGCACAATTCTGTTTCACTGTCCTATATTCCTGAATTCGCAAGGATACTTCGCGAAAAGTAGGTCTCGGAAATTTCCGAGGTTAACCAACAAGTCATTCGCATGAATCATCTCTCAAACATTTCTTGTCAGTTCTGATATTTGGTTCAGAATAACAGATAAGTTGTTGAGAACAGAAATACGACCAGATTCGTAATATGGTGTCTGGATATTTGAAGCTCTTCATAGACTGCAGACTCGTTATCCCAAAATAAAACTCCTTGAAGAAGTGATCATTGCCCTCAGAATCCATCAGAATATCGAAATACAGTGCAGAGAATACCTAGTCGTGGCATGACTTCTCGAGGTTATATTTTGAGAAATTCTTCATAATCTACCAAAGTAAAACTATCAATTTTGGATCTGCAGGATATTTCAACAAGGAGATTCTTCAGGAAGACTTCAATAACGTCATTATTTGAAGGAGGGAGGCTGGCGAAGAAAATGATCATTTTTTGATAGATAACATACTGTTTTAATGAAAACTAGCTGGCCCGGCGAACTTTGTTCCGCCCTAATGATACTTACGGTGGATTTCACAAATCCACTCTGATTTTTGAACTGTCAAATGTTTCCATGGATATGAGCTATGACACAGAACAGATACACAAAAATAATATGTCAATCACTAATAATGGCAATTTTGGATTCAGTTATTTCCGCAAATATATTTATTACCCAAGCAGAAATTCAAAAACGTCAAAAATTATGAGGAGAGATGAGAGCGGTTGAAACGATTGAAACTGATCGCCAAAATCCGATTTACTTGAAATTTCGATAAAAATTCACTGTGATATTCAACCGCTTTTTGATCTGTCAATAGCCTTTCATGGTACTATAAGCCCTATGTAAATTACACGGTTATTGATGTCATATGTTCTTTTTCTACCATTTCAAACCACGACGACCGAAATGCTCAAAAAAAAAAACAGATGACATCATTCGATGGCCGCGAAAGCCTCAACAAATTCATCGTCATTTAATTGTGATAATGTCAAATATAGTACCTTCACGATTACGTTATTTGGAATAAATAAAACTATAAAAATAACTAATAATCATCAGTCATAATGTGTGAATAGCGCCATCTGAAGTGGTAAGAACGAAACATTTCTCATATATCAACGAAATCTTATCATTTTAGACATTGTACTCCTACGCTAAAACATTTTGGTTTTGCCCAACAGCGCAGAGTTGTAGGCAACTCAAATTACACACTATTACAGTGACTATAGAGGGAATATAGTCACTGTACACACTATTTGTTTATATCGCCATCTAACGTGGAGAATATCAAATGAAGCACCAACGAATAAGCGGTAGCGTAACTGTAACTGTAGCGACATCTAGTGGCCTTACTCAGAAGTAGGAAAAGCATTTCCTGTATAAGTAAAATTTTCATCGATTTTTTCAAAGTTTTATTGTATTTTATAATAACCAGAACGCAGACGAATCCATATATGAAGTTTCATAACAAACAGTCCATCCGATCTCGAGTTAAATGGTGTAACCAACATCTCTCTTTTATATATATATAGATAAAGACATATAATGTGAGCCAATCAAAGTGTGAAAACATCTGAACGGCCACACTGAGATTGAAAAGATGGGTCACTCAAACATAAAGAAGAAAATTGGAAAAGTGAAAGCCTGGTGAGGAGACAAATCTGCCTCCAAAGGAAAACTCTTGGTCATTGTTAATATATAAGCTGAGATACCCTGTATATATCACATCGGATTTATGTGAATTAGCAATCATTCTTGTATACAGTGACTGAGTTCTAATGCTGGTATAAAATTTATAATTCCCATGACCATGGTTCTTTTTCCCATTGGCAAAAATATATTTTTGTTGGGGTGTCACTCCAGGGCCCAGCCAGATATATGGTCAGTGGGTTCTTCAGATAGGTATGTAGGTATCTACTTCCCATAGACTTGCCTTGTGGAAACATGAACATTGAGCTCAAACCTCCAAGGGTTCTTTTGATCTTTGATTTTTTTGTCGAAGATCTCGATATATGGCGAATGGTCTTTTCTGTTGGCAGAAAAGGATCTCTTCTCCACGAATATTATGAAAAGACTGCCATAGTGTGTTGAATCATACAAAATAATACACATATACTCGGAAATTCACACTGATATACAAATACTGCTGCAGTAAATTATAAGGGTTTTTCACTAACAGGTGTTATTTTGAATAGCCCTCTATTTCGGTAGTCACGTTTGAAGCTCTGACATTTAACAACTAGGAACTACGCCATTAATAAAAATAAAACGATAATCCATCAACAACGCATTGAAATTATTAAAATTTACTCTGAAAATGGCTAAAATTTGGCAGAGGCGGTTCGTAAAACTTGCAACATTTTTGGGTCATCGTGAAGCACCTTTTCGAACCGCAATACAACAAATTACGGTCAAATTAGTGATGTTAAGGGGCAGTATCACCTTTTGAATCGTGGTGAATCTCCATTCAAAAGTGGTCTCCTTATTTCACGAGTAACTACCCTAATTTACGACGTAGAGACTTGATTTTTTTTTTAAATTGAAGTTGCAGAACGTCCCGAGGGCAAATAGTTTTCTTTTTCCGATTTAATTAGTTTTTCAATTAAAAAACACC
The DNA here is from genome assembly GCA_951802165.1 of Adalia decempunctata. Lineage (NCBI taxonomy): Eukaryota > Metazoa > Arthropoda > Insecta > Coleoptera > Coccinellidae > Adalia > Adalia decempunctata. The sequence continues at coordinate 6,338,348 of OX637704.1, read as the reverse complement.
AGGGTAATCTTTAGATCTGGAATATGTGAATATTTTTTTCGTTTTTCATGAGTAGAAGCTATATTTTAGAAATAATAATCATGAAAATTTTTGTAGTTTATAGAAGATTAAATTGCCGAGGGCAAATAGTTGCGATTTTTTCGATTAAATTAGTTTTTCAATTACAAAAACAGGTTGAACTTCAGCGTTTTGGAGACTACACTTAATGATTTTTTTCCGACTGTTATTCATCATTTTTTGGAAAAAATCGCAACTATTTGCCCTCGGCAAATTGATCTTCTATAAACTACAAAAATTATCATGATGATTATTTCAAAAACATAGCTTGTATTCATGAAAAACGAAAAAAATAATCAATAACCCCAGATCTAACGATAACCCTGGTTTTTTTAATTGAAAAACTAACTAAATCGAAAAAAAGAAAACTATTTGTCCTCGGGACGTTCTTCAACTTCAATTTGAAAAAATAAAGTCTCTACGTCGTAAATTAGGGTACTTACTCGTGAAATAAAGAGACCCCTTTTGAATGGAGATTTACCACGATTCAAAAGGTGATACTGCCCCTTAAGAATTAAACCCGAGCAAGTCGCTCAGGAACAGCCGAAAATAATGCTGCTGTAGCCGAAAGTGTTGAAGAAAACCCAGATTTGTCCATTCCTCGTCGTTCTTTCGAATTAGGCATTTCACAAATTTTTTTATGACCGAAATTGGATGATATTGATCTGGATAACGTTTACGAAAAAGATATTGTCCTGTAGCCGTGGTCGTAGGGGTAATTTATTAATGGCATACCTTCCTCTTCATAAAGAAATAAACATAACACCTCTCACTTTGCCTTTACCATATTAAAAGCTTACAACTCGGGCCAATACCTCGACAAAAGGACTTTATAAAATTGGATTTTCGAGTTGCTTACTTTCCACTTAGTTGAAAGCTGAGCTGTTCTATTCGTGCATTAATTGTTCAAATAAAAAATATCAATATCCATAAAATCATGGATCAAAGCAAGATTATATCTATCGTTTCCTGATTAGAGCAAAGTATTGAATTTTCGAGGAGGCAATTGAATAAACTACTAACCAAGACTTCGAAATTCGATGATAGACAATAATTTGGAAACCACAAGTTTCATCTGTTTTGTGTTATCGCATCTATTTGGGATGTTCGGAATAGCGATAATAAAAATACATGAATGTATGCAAAGAAAGACATACTGATTTGAGAAGACTTTTGACCATGGGGAATTGTTTGCAGATGTTTTCCTTTGACCACAAGTCGAATATTCTGAGGGTTTTTCGAAATAATTTTATTTTCTTACAGTTCACAATAATACGGATATTCAGAAAGGACGTATTTTCAGTTCCGATTGGTGAAAATGTGAAAAAGTCTCGTAAATTTGTTAATTCTGTTCTGAAAATCAAGAAATAGTAAAAAATTCATAAACGAGACGTGAAACAGATGTATGCGCCAAGAAAATATTCAATTTTTTCAACAACCACTGAGGAAATCAATCCATTTTCATTTTACATAGAAAGAACAGATTTTCATTCTAGTTGTGGACCGACTTTTTAAGCTCAGCTTTTAATGTTCAATATATCGAAGGATGGTTTTTCCGGTGGGAAGATCACGCAACTTTATATGCGTGAGGTTCCCTTCGCATTTTCTCAGAGTTCACTCATCCACCGATAGATGTCTATAGCTGCGCTCTCAAGCATGCGATGATGAAGAAAGTGATTATCTTGGATATGGAGGGTTTATTTTCCTGATCCCCTTTGGTTATCCACCTTTTCTTTCGAAAACCACGATAACAATTCTATTTTTTGTGTAGAACGTTCATGGAAGATTATTTGATTTGGTATATTAGCATAACACTCAGTTATTTATGTCTCGAATTCCTTGAGATCCATTTCGTGTCTTTTAGATTCAATGAATGTTTTAAAAAGAAATTTATTATAATTGAAAAATTTTTGGATTCCAGTATCAACATAGTGTATGTAGTTATCATTAAATGAATGCTCTGACCACATTTTCACTGGAGTGTTTGATGAATCATCGCATCCTTCGACCTGAATCATAATTTTTGGTCAGTTATAGTAGTTTTTCACCACTTTTAGTTCGTGCGAATTGCTTCTACAAATTGGCGCAGGAGCCGGGCAAGGGAATTTTTTAAAGTCAAATTGACATAATAATGAGCGGTTGGCAACAGTTTCTTAGCAATAACATGTCGGAAATCACTACTTAACGTAAGATTATTATGTGAGGATTTCAGTGATCAATAAAACTTGGTTTTCTTTAACACAGTATTGAAATAAACTACTGCTCCACGTGAGTTAGGGATATTGACTTAAATTGCAAAAAAATATACATAGTTAAAATAAGATTTTTGTGATGAAAATTCATATTAATATGATTTCAAGTGGCAAATTAATTTAAGCCTGTAAGTCTGCAGCGTATACAGAGTGGTTAAGAAAAATCTAGTAAAATAACGAAATTTTATTCCCAGAGAATTCAAGCAATACAATGTATGGCCTCCACGGGCATCAGTAACAACTTCTTTGCATACTACACACTAGGTTGTTGAACATTTCTTGAGGAATTTGGTTCCATAAACGGGACAGAAGCTCTCTCAGATCATTTAAGGATTCTGGGGTAGGTTGATGATATCTAATCTTCTTTAGATCATATCCCATGCATGTTCTATGCAATTCGAATCTGGTGAGTGCGGAGGTATTGGTAAATGTGGAATACCAAGCTCCTCGCGCGCAATCTCAACTATGGCTGCACGGTGCGGTCTAGCGTTATCGTCTAGAAATTGAAAAGTTTCACCATTAGCAGCGTGAAAATTTGGCACAACATTGTCAATGACATGCTCCCTATAGTGTAAGGCGGTCATATTTCCAGGACAATTGTGTAGATCTGTGCGCCCGTTGAAACCTATCCCGGCCCATACCATAACACTACCCCCTCGGAATGGATGGACTCCTTGGACATAGCGACGATTACGGGGTATGCGTGGGATTGTCCATACCCTTATTCTTCGAGAATCTGAAAAACGTCCATATCTGGATTCATCAGTGAAAAGGACACTACGCCATTGATCGTTCCAATTCATATGTTGCCTTGCTCATTCCAGTCTTTGACACTTATGGTCACGTGTTAATGGAACTCCTCTTAATGGACGTCTAGAACCTAGATTCACCTAGGTATTTCAAAGTCGAGATATCACACTTTGGCTGACTTGGAGCCTTTCCGCTACAACAACCTGAGTTAGGAGTTAGGCCACCCTGTAGCATTCCGATAGCCCTTTTAGCCTCAGCGTTTGTTAATTTACGTCTTGACATTTACAAAAAACTCGTTTCAAATCGAAGCCGTTGATAAACTGACTTCATTTTGAAATAAGAACATTCATGAAGCATATGCAAAGAACCAAACTTCAGAAAAAAGGCGACCAGATTGACGAAATGTCTCATACTAATTTTAATTGGATCGATTCAAGTTTTTATTGAGTTTCAAATGATTTTACAGCGATTTTCTCGCTGTAACTGTACTGTGGAGCAGTATATTTATTGGAGATAAACATTTGGGAATTATGTTCGAAACAAAATATCTTGTAAATGGCTGCCACTGCTTTGCTGGCATATGCGTAGATCGTAACTGTTTTACGGGCGGTATGACATGTGGCACCGTCTTGCTGATACCATATGTCGTCAAGATCAATAGCTTCCAAATGAGGCACAAGGAACTGTGCATTTTTTGACAATCAGGACTCGTTCTACCGTGTAATGGTTCCATCTGTCAGCTTTCAATCTGTCACGTTATAATCATGCGACATTATGACTATCAAACATGGCGTGCAATTCGAATCTTTCAAACTTTCAATAACTCATTTCGAATTGAGAATGAGTATGATTTGATTTCAACTCATAAGAAGCAAAGGCTTGATTCTCATAGTTTGTTGCAATTCTGGGAGGAACCTCCCCAATTTGGGATTCCGTGATTCATTGTCCCATCTTAATCGGACCCCTAATTGTCGAAGGCATGTGGAATTGAATACCAAGCTGATCCGTATTACCGGACATGTCACAGCACAAGTACCCGGTGATAAAACATCCCCAAACCCTCAATCTAGCCGAAACTACGTCCATTAACGAGCTTTCCAGACATTTCAGAATTCATTGAACGGATCGGAATTCTTGAGGAATTAATTGAAAAGACTGCAGCGATTCGTGACGACGCAATCCGCATGTAACTTGGCCCGATTGGCGGGGGAATTTCGGCTACGAAGTTCTACGAAATTGTGTTCGCTTCTCCAGGGAACGGAAAAGTTGCAGGCGACGTTGAACAAGAAGTGACACCTTCCGTTTTCCTCAATTAGATACGTTGAATTCTGACGGAGCAGACACGACATAAAACAATGTCAAAATCAATTCGGTGCCCGCCCGCATCGACGGTGTTCTTTTTTTTACGTATTCGTGCTTCCGAAGTTCAACCAGGCATCGAGGCCGATACAAAAAACCTAATGGAATTAGATGACGAAGTCATTTTTCCGATACAACATCGGAGGAACACTCGGGTAGATTGGTGTAAATCAAGTTACTCGTTCCAACTTTCATGAACTGCGTTGTTTCTCAACTCGTAAAAGTGAAGCAAATCTCGGTAACTATTCCGTTATTTTTCATTGTTAGAGTGACACATAATTTCGAATTACGTATTTTTTGCTGGACGGAATCTTATTCAGTTATACATTTTATTTTAGAAGTGGAAAAAATCCGAGATCTTCAAATCTGAACACAGTATAGAGAAAATGTCCGTAACCAGTTCCTTCACCATTTTGTAATAACATTTCCACTGAACCAACAATGGTCTGACTATTCCGTTATTTTTCATTGTAACAGTGACACATAATTTCGAAATATGTATTTTTTGCTAAATGAAATCATATTTGGTTATATCTTTCATTATAAAATTGGAAAAACTCCGAGATCTTCAAATCTGAACACATTCTAGAGAAAATATCCGTACCCAGTTCCTTCACCATTTTGTAATAACCCTTTCCACTAAACCAACAATAGTCTAACTATTCCGTTATTTTTCATTGTTAGAGTGACTCATGATTTCGAAATATGTAGTTTTTGCTGAACGGAATCATATTTAGTTATATCTTTCATTATAAAAGTGGAAAAACTACGAGATCTTCAAATCTGAACACATTCTAGAGAAAATATCCGTACCCAGTTCCTTCACCATTTTGTAATAGCCTTTTCCACTAAACCAACAATGGTCTAACTATTCCGTTATTTTTCTTTGTTAGAGTTTCTCATGATTTCGAAATATGTAGTTTTTGCTGAATGGAATCATATTTAGTTATATCTTTCATTATAGAAGAGGAAAAACTCCGAGATCTTCAAATCTGAACAAATTCTAGAGAAAATATCCGTACCCAGTTCCTTCACCATTTTGTAACAGCCTTTTCCACTAAACCAACAATGGTCTAACTATTCCGTTATTTTTCATTTTTAGAGTGACTCATGATTTCGAAATATGTAGTTTTTGCTGAACGGAATCATATCTAGTTATATCTCGCATTATAAAAGTGGAAAAACTCCGAGATCTTCAAATCTGAACACATTCTAGAGTAAATATCCGTACCCGGTTCCTTCACCATTTTGTAATAGCCTTTTCCACTAAACAAAAAATGGTCTAACCATTCCGTTATTTTTCAATGTTAGAGTGACAGATAATTTCGAAATATGTATTTTTTCGCTGAACGAATCATATTTAGTTATATCATAGATTATAAAATTGGCAAAACATCGAGATCTTCAAATCTGAACACATTTCAGAGAAAATGTCCATACCCAGTTCCTTCACCATTTTGTAATAACCTTTTCCACTGAACCAACAATGGTCTAACTTTATTCCCTTATTTTACATTGTTAGGGTGACAAATAATTTCGAAATATGTATTTTTTGCTGAACGAAATCATATTTAGTTATATCATTCATTATAAAAGTGGAAAAACTCCGAGATCTTCAACTAGAACTCATTCTAGAGAAAATGTCCATACCCAGTTCCTTCACCATTTTGTAATAAACTTTCCCAATAAACAGACAATAGTCTATGGATAATTTCTACCCAGAATTGAGCTCTTATGTGACACTAGTTCATCAGTTTATTTGAAATCTGCAATTTTTCGAGAAACTCATCTTCTCTTTCATAGAAAGAAATAAGACACAAACCATTTGCCATTATAAAGAATGACAAATAAAATGTGAATACGAACTAGGTCTCCGATACTGTTCACCCTACCAGACCGAATGGTCCAACGTCAACTGAGAATCGCACCGACTGCAGTTTCGTCCTATTTAGGACTCATCAGAGTTGATTTATTTTATTTCCACAAGGCACTTGAATTATAATTTATGGAGATACGGTAAGGTTAACCATACAATTGATGCTCGCAGATAAATGAATTCCCCATGCTCACAGTGCACCTGATCTTGTACACACTCAAGAAAAAAGAAATGTGTGCCCTAATCCTCCACCACAGTTTCCCACCAAACTAACACTGGTCTGAAATAAAATATTTCTAACCTAAACCCAGCTCTTATGTTACTATCGTGCATCCTATTATTCGAAAGGTACATCTCAATTTTGTCTAGAAACTTTTATTTCAGACCTGTTTAAAATGGCGAAGGATCGAGTTCTGGAAAATTTGGTAATTGAGAATTTCTTTGTCTAGAATGTGTTCAGAAGAAGTTTTTGGCATTTATGAGGTCAACAAGACTCTTTAGGCCAAGGTATCCAAAGAGACTTTCCCTTTGAGATCTTCGTTATCCTGACAAATTACGAGTTTTTTTTTTTTACCAACTCTGCATCTGATATGCTGGAATGATAATCAATGAAGTGATGCTGTTTCGTGTGTTAATGAAGGGCTTTCCACTGTCTTTCATGGAAAGAAACAATTTAGCTAAAGGTAAAATCCTAATCTATCAATTTAAGCGATCCTGAGCGGCAATTATTCGCTGTCCCATGTCTTATTTATAGAGAACAGAGACGAGGGCTGCGACCCCCTTGGGGTCCGTCTGCGGTCATATGATCATAAATTCAACTGGTGCTAAGACAGGAGTTAGAGTCCGATCCCCACAGGGTTTCTGAGATTTGACGTATCGATCCTATCGCTTTTTCTCGAAGCCCGGACTGAAAAGTATAGAAAAACTGAAAAGCCCTCATTTCACATCGGTCAGTTCCTCCAAAATTTGATTCTAGGCGAATTCTTGAATCATTTCGAATCTGGTTCAGATTCGGCTCAAAGGACCAATGATGGGTTTGTCCCAACCTTGTATTTGATTTAATTCTTAACCGAAATGAAATGTCAGAGTTTTCTTGGTTGCATGCTGACCAATGAAACCCATGTCTGCAAGTTTATGCTCTTGCGAAGAGGAGCATTTCCTGATGAAGAAACTGAAAGTTCTGGGGAAATGTATTGCCCCCAGACTGCGTTTTTAAGCTGCGCGTAATAAATCGAAGTGGGGTGTCATAACATACGATACGTGGTTCGGGTAATTTCTCAATTAACTGTCGGGAGAATAAGAAATATGTGAGATGTTGGCCATAAAAAGCACCTGGAGCATTAAATCTGTACAACCGATATTTCTATATTGGTTTAGCTAGTGAGGTCGAGTGCTTCGGGTATTTTATTAGACGATAGTATCACATAGACGTTCAGTGTCTCAATATTCAGTTGGATGGGAACAAAATTCGATATTCTTTCAGGGGAAATTATTGCCACTTTACACTTAACAAGTTAAGCTCGACTTGACGCTCTTTACCCATACACGTATATTGAAGCTACAATATGAGGAGGATGTGAAGTACAGATATCTTTTCTTCGTTGAATTTTCCCCCTTGGACGATAACTCCAAGCTGTTACTACCATGTGATAATATCCGTGCAACAAAAGACTTCAATCATCTTTATCGTATCAGAACAGATCTATCTTCGGCTGTAACCGAAACTGACGAAACTTTTCTATATAGCGTGGTCATTAAAAGCTCATTACCAATCGTTTCATCAGACTGACCACAATGGTCACAGCTTCCTTGCGATCAAGTGGGATGAAAGTGTGATGAAAAAACTTGGGAATTCCAACATGTGGCATTCTTTGTTGAAAAAACGGGAAGGGGGACGAAATACCTTTCTTTATTGAAATGTTCATTGCAGTTTCGGGAATTGTATGGATATTATTCCTGATGATGTATCGTTGCCGTTGATTCCGCATTATTCATGATGATCCTCTGGGATCAGTTCGAAGGACCAATGTTTGGATCGAATAGGAGAGAATGTCCGAATTGAGTCATCGATTTTCTGGATAGTTCAAGGTCTTCTCTTCATATCACCTCATTCCTGCCTTTTGTCAGATTGATATTCAGAACAGTTTTCGTGGAAGATAACAATATGTTTTGACGGATGAAGAAGAGCTTATTCAGATTTTTTTTTAAATATACACACATCGTCAAAAGGCTTGGCCTTCGTGTGGAATCTTCACTAATTTATGACTAAAAAAACCAGCAAAAAATGTTTTTTGTTTGGGAGAATACAGGTGTATTCGAAGTTAATCAGTTTTCAGCGAATAACGAGAGTTGTAATATTGAGAATATTCTCTTGAAGATGACGGGACATCCAATTCCTCAGTTTGACTGGGCCAAAATATACTGCTCCATAAGAGTTAGGGATATCGTATTCAATCGTTTTCAAAAGTATGCAATCTTCGAGAAAATCGCTGTAAAATCATTTAAAACTTGAATCGATCCAATAAAAATCAGTATGAGACATTTCGTCAATCTGGTCGCCTTTTTTCTGAAGTTTGGTTCTTTGCATATGCTTCATGAATCTTCTTATTTTGAAATGAAGTCAGTTTATCAACGGCTTCGATTTGAAACGAGTTTTCTGAAAATGCCAAGACGTAAATTTACAAACGCTGAGGCTAATAGGGCTATCGGAATGCTACAGGGTGGCCTACCTCAGGTTGTTGTAGCGGAAAGGCTCCAAGTCAGCCAAAGTGTGATATCTCGACTTTGGAATAGGTTCAGGGAGACAGGTTTCGTGTTGGAAAGACCAAGGCTTGGTGGGCGACGAAAAACAACACCTGCTCAGGATCGTTTCATTAACGTTTCGGCGAGAAGAAACCCTACATCTACACGTAGAATGCTACGGAATACTCTTCAAAATGCAGATAGGGTCCAAGTTCCCATCGAAACCATCAGACGACGTTTGAGAGGTGAATCTAGGTTCTAGACGTCCATTAAGAGGAGTTCCATTAACACGTGACCATAAGCGTCAAAGAATTGGCAATGGGCAAGGCAACATATCAATTGGAACGATCAATGGCGTAGTGTCCTAGTGTCCTTTTCACTGATGAATCCAGATATGGACGATTTTCAGATTCTCGAAGAATAAGGGTATGGACAATCCCACGCATACCCCGTAATCGTCGCTTTGTCCAAGAAGTCCATCCATTCCGAGGGGGTAGTGTTATGGTATGGGCCGGGATATGTTTCAACGAGCGCACAGATCTACACATTTGTCCTGGGAATATGACCGCCTTACACTATAGGGAGCATGTCATTGACAATGTTGTGCCGAATTTTCACGCTGCTATTGGTGAAACTTTTCAATTTCTAGACGATAACGCTAGACCGCACCGTGCAGCCATAGTTGAGAATGCGCGCGAGGAGCTTGGTATTCCACATTTACCAATACCTCCGCACTCACCCTTGAATTGCATAGAACATGCATGGGATATGCTTCAAAGAAGATTAGATAATCATCAACCTACCCCAGAATCCTTAAATGATCTGAGAGAGTTTCTGCCCCGTTTATGGAACCAAATTCCTCAAGAAATGTTCAACAACCTCGTGTGTAGTATGCAAAGAAGATGTCAAGCTGTTATTGATGCCCGTGGAGGCCATACATTGTATTGATCGTCTTAAAATGCTTGAATACTCTGGGAATAAAATTTCGTTATTTTACTCGATTTTTCTTAACCACCCTGTATACGCCGCAGACCTACAGACTAAAATTAATTTGCAACTTGAAATCATATTAATATGAATTTTCATCACAAAAATCTTATTTTAACTATATTTTTTGCAATTAAAGTCAATATCCCTACTCATATGAAGCAGTTTATTTCAAAGACTTCAGTAAGGCGCATAGTGGCCCTTTTCCTGTAAATTGCGTTGCCCTCAGACCGGTGCCTGGTCGACCCAGAGTTACATCTTCAAGGGAAGACCGGTATCTGTAACAGCCCATCGTATTCTTTCTTTGAGGACCAGTAGACGGGTAGTCTCAACCAGTACCATAAGGTTGCATTCCTCAAATTTAAGGGCAAGTAGACCTTTAAGAGTGCCTCGGCTATCACCTGGGCATAGAGCTACCTGTCAGCAATGGACAGAACACCACCAATACTGGCTTTAACACAATGGTCACTATTCGGTTGAGTGACAGTAGACGAGAAAAGGTTTGGAAAGGTCCAGGCAGACAAGAGCGACTCAATATCGCCCGGGAAGTTGTGCCCTTTCTAGGCGGATCAATTATGTGCTGAAAAAAAGATTGTTGATTTCTTGAGGAACCTAGGAGAGGCAAGACTTCTGACGATGTTTGTAGTTTGCAGAGTTCACTATTCGTAATATTATTGATTGCACCTACTCGTACAATGATGCTCCAATAGCATTTTCAATGTAATCAAAGAATTAAAGACCGATGCTACATGAAACTTCATCTTGTGTGCCATCTCCAGAGTTTGGTGGATTAAACGAGCGATTCTCCGTCGGCTGTGAAACTTTCCGAAAGCAAATATTCCCGGTGATTCAGCTTGTCACGTATATGGGTTCCGGAAATGAATCTGCAATCAAACTCTTCAGTCGCCACATCTGAGAGCACGTTTCGACAAATTGAATTTGGACACGTGCAATGGTTTAGTCTCAAAACCTGGATAGCTTCTGTAAATATTGAATATCGGGAGGAGAAGTTGCAGACAGAAAAATTGGCGAGAACGAATTTTCTGATTAAAAAAAATCGTGCTTGTTCCTAACAGAGTGTAGATGAGCTGTATTTTCCCCCGAATTTTTTCCCGAAAATCCTTCCCCGAAAAGTACCTCGAGAAGACAATAACTAATCTTTGTATGCACTGAAGAGATAACGCGCATTATTCAAATTTCCGAACGCCAAATTTCCCGCCAGACTATTCGAATGGCCCAAACCAACATTGCCTCGTTTTCCGCGCTTGCCGTGAGTTTTCCCTGAAAATTGATTCCGAAGGAAAATGCGTTAATTGTCGAAATTCAGCATCCCAGCAGAATTACCCTTTCATCCTCAATCAGTCTCACTGACCAACAATGAATATGAGCGTAATTAGAATTTTTTGAGCTTATTTGAATGCGCAAGATCTAAATCGATTTCGGTAGCTTTGAAATATTTCAGCTCGCATGCTCGGCGCAATGCCGCTTCCATTGGAGCTTTGTGATGTCAGAAACCCTCTGATTCTATATATAACCGATGACTCATCCGCTCCACAGTATTCCCCCAGAGCCAAATAGGGGTAGCACGTTGCGGGTTTATTTTCCTCTCGTGATTAAGGTTAGGTTTGTTGCATTGATAACGTCAGTTCAAGGTGAGTAATTTGCATGGCTGAGGAGAAAGACATTGCGAAATACTGCTTTCTTTCGATTGTTTATCTGTCTTTATCAAGAAACACTGAATATAAGTCGTGTCGCTTGAATTTCACTGGGGATTCCCCAGAAGGAATGAGTAATATTCCGATGTAACATATGACAACTGCTTCAAAATCATAGTCAACCTGTCAACATTATCATTTGTAGAAACAAACGTCCATGCACTTACTAATTTTGTAACTTTCGAAACAAATAATGATTTCAGGTTTTGTTTTGACACTGCTTTTTAATTCATTCATGTTCTGTGAAGTGTCTTGTTTTTGTTATTTGAAAAAGTTTCATTTGAGGTGTTTTATATTCATTCCACCACTAAAAGAAAGATATTTATTTAATTATTCTTATTTATCATACACTTACAACAATATCATCAACTGCAAGAAGTGTTTTCCCAAATCTTGCTGAGGTCCGATATGTCTTTGAGATTTCTGAGGTTTCGTCCTCTCTGAATTTTCTATGTGGGCCACCCTGTATGGATAAATTCTGTAGATATCTTGAGTTGTTCTGTTTAAGTTTTGTATTCAGCATCGTTATTCTACATCGTAATGTTTCAAAACGATCGGATATGTAAAGAGTTTTCCAGTAAGAGGTGTTATTTTGAAAAGCCCGCCATTTCGGTAGATGTCAATTTTGAAGCTGTCAATTTTTGACATTCGACAAGTAGAATCTACGGCATTCATAATAGTGGAACGACAAACGCTTCAACAACGCATTGAATTTATTAAAATTCACTATGAAAATGCTTAAAATTTGGCAGAGACCGTTCGTAAAACTCGATCATTTTGGGGTCGTCGTGAAGCACCTTGTCGAACCGCAATACAGCTGTTGTGACAAGTTAGTGGTGTGAAGAACGAAACCCGTGCACATCGCTCAAGAACAGCCGAGAATATTGCTGCTGTAGCCGTGTAGTGTTGAAGAAAATTCAGTTTTGCCCATTCCTGGTTGTTCTTTGAAATTGAGCCTTCCACAAGAGTCATTACATCGTATATTACCTAAAGATTTTCATTATTAACAGCATACCTTCCTCTTTATAATGAAATAAACATGTCAAAATAACACCTCCTATTGGAAAATACTTTACTCTTGTCCATAGGAATTATGTATTGCGTAAGTCCAATATGTCCTGGTCGATATGCTCCACCCCCGCCACTGGCGGGAAACATACCTTCTAACCTTGGAAAGCTGTAGGAGTTTGATCTTCAATTTCATGCGGTTAAAGATCCGAGATATTAATCACTGGGGGTAGACATAATCATATTCTACGCAGATTAGAAAGGGCATTTCAACAAAAGCCGAATAACCATTCCGACGACGGTTTACGAATAAATTATAGTGATCTCAAATTGTCCGGAAAGCTGCAGGTTATTCTCGAAATGCTGGTGACGTTCCTGATATTCCATCATTTCATTTTCGGTTTCACAAAGGAATATTGTGTATTTACAGTTTTCCAGTTCGCCGTCATATTTTCGTTCTGACATCGTTGTGGTTTTCTATATATCGATGCTACTTCATGGGGGTTCGTTTGAAATGTTCCATTTTTTAATAACGAAAACATGACGATCACTTCGTGCAGAAACTAAACTGTTCCACATGAGTTAGGGATATTGACTCAAATTGCAAAAAAATATAGTTAAAATAAGATTTTTGTGATGAAAATTCATATTAATATGATTTCAAGTTACGAATTAATTTAAGCCTGTAGGTCTGCAGCGTATACAGGTTGGTTACGAAAAATCGAGTAAAGTAACGAAATTTTATTCCCAGAGAATTCAAACATTTTAAGACTATCAATACAATGTATGGCCTCCACGGGCATCAATAACAGCTTGACATCCTCTTTGCATACTACACATGAGGTTGTTGAACATTTCTTGAGGAATTTGGTTCCATAAACGGGGCAGAAGCTCTCTCAGATCATTTAAGGATTCTGGGGTAGGTTGATGATTATCTAATCTTCTTTCGAGTATATCCCATGCATGTTCTATGCAATTCGAATCTGGTGAGTGCGGAGGTATTGGTAAATGTGGAATACCAAGCTCCTAGCGTCATCGTCTAGAAATTGAAAAGTTTCACCAATAGCTGCGTGAAAATTTGGCACAACATTGTCAATGACATGCTCCCTATAGTGTAAGGCGGTCATATTCCCAGGACAAATGTGGAGATCTGTGCGCCCGTTGAAACATATCCCAGCCCATATCATAACACTACTCCCTAGGAATGGATGGACTTCTTGGACATAGCGACGATTACGGGGTATGCATGGGATTGTCCATACCCTTATTCTTCGAGAATCTGAAAATCGTTCATATCTGGATTCATCAGTGAGAATGATACTACGCCATTGATCGTTCCAATTGATATGTTGCCTTGCCCATTCCAGTCTTTGACGCTTATGGTCGCGTGTTAATGGAACTCCTCTTAATGGACGTCTAGAACCTAGATTCTCCTCTCTCAGACGTCGTCTGATGGTTTCGATGGAAACTTGGACCCCATCTGCATTTTGAAGAGTATTCCATAGCATTCTACACGTAGATGTAGGGTTTTTTCTCGTCGAAACGATGATGAAACAATCCTGAGCAGGTGTTGTTTTTCGTCGCCCACCAAGCCTTGGTCTTTCCAACACGGAACCTGTCTCCCTGAACCTATTCAAAAGTCGAGATATCACACTTTCGCTGACTAGGAGCCTTTCCGCTACTACAACGTGAGTTAGGCCACCCTGTAGCATTCCGATAGCCCTATTAGCCTCAGCGTTTGTTAATTTACGTCTTGGCATTTTCAGAAAACTCGTTTCGAATCAAAGCCGTTGATAAACTGACTTCCATTCAAAGTAAGAACATTCATGAAGCATATGCAAAGAATCAAACTTCAGAAAAAAGGCGACCAGATTGACGAAATGTCTCATACTGATTTTTATTGGATCGATTCAAGTTGTTATTGAGTTTTACATGATTTTACAGCGATTTTCTCGAAGATTACATACTTTTAAAAACGATTGAATACGATATCCCTAACTCTTGTGGAGCAGTATATTTGAGCAATTAGTGGAAAAATTAATTCATGTGTATCTTGACTGATGAAAATTGAATATCATAAGTCAACGTTTCAAAACGACACATGCATATTTCAATTCTCCCACTATGGAAGAGTTATCAGTTTAAGAAAAACGACAAATGCGAGGGAAGTTCTGTTTCGTAGAAATAGTGAAGTAGAGACCATTGTTTCCAATTGTTATCCAATGCGGAAAATTACAGAAAAGAAATCGAATCCTTTTAGGAATTGAAATTGAACCCACATAGAAGCAAACCGAATAATTGTGACTTAGCGCACAAAGCCACGGCGAACAGAAAAAGAACCTAATTATTGAACACAAAGGATCGCTGAAGGTATTACAGGATAGTCTTATTACTTGACAGATTTTCAATTAAGGTCAGAACCCTTGATGAAATCTCTATTGAAAGGATTTCTCTATGTCCCTAAGTTTAGTAGCTGATGATATTTCCTCCACTTGCCACTCTTTCCAATCTAAAAGCTGAAGGAAAGTCCTTGATGCGTCATAGGTAAGGGAGGATTATGTAGAATTGAGCGGAGGGTGAACGCTACATCTTGTTGCCCCCAAAACGAGAAGGGTGGCTAGGACATTGAAGACTTTTTTACATGACGTATAATCTGATGTTGTATAACTTTGATTGAACTGGGGATTGCCATGCTTCTAACTCATGGAGGGTGGTGGTTTTACACTGTGTACAGAGTGGCCGAATGCAAACTTCAACTTTGAAATATAAACAATCCCAAATTGATAAATAAATAATCTACTTGAACTTCTTTTTGGTCGAGTCAAGTTAGACCAAAACTAGTGGCTATGTCTGTCCATCTTCATGACAAACTTGATCGCATCGATATCTTGGATCATTTCTGAATTACAGGGTGTTTTTCGGAATGGGAATTTAAATGTGGCTGTTCTTGGGTGTCAGACATTCTTCGTTTCTGTTTAAACATTTCTGAAACACTTTTTAACGTGATATTCGATAGTGTCAGTAGTTTTTTCTGAAATCTAACGTTTTAATAGTTTGACATACATATTTTGAAAGAGATTATGCTTTGTTTATTCTTCATTCTATCGTCTACTTGGAATTTTTTTTCTGTGAAACCGTACAGTATTTGAAGGAACGGTTTGTGTTACATTTAATGTGAAAATTTGATGAACTTGAGGGTTTTCTAATAAGAAGTGTTGTTTTGAAAAGCCCGCTATTTCGTTAAATGCCACTTTTAATACTGTTATTTTTCGACATTTGACAAGAAGAAACTACGCCATCGATAAAAATGGAACGATACACTTCGACAACACAATGAAATTATTAAAATTCACTATAAAATACAGAGCCAGACATCAACGACAAAAAGAATAATGAGAACCACAGAGATGAAGATACTACGAACCATCAAGGGAGTCACCCTCAGAGACCGAATAAGGAGTGATGACATAAGAGAAGAACTGGGCGTACAGGATGTGGTGAGATGGGTCAGGGCACGAAAAAGATTCTGGAGGGACCACGTAGAAAGAATGCCAGAAGACAGATGGGCAAAATGGGCTAAAACTCAGAGACCGAACACACGCAGACCTGTAGGTAGACCACCAAAGAGGTGGTACGAGAGCTGGAGTTCAGCTTCTCAGGAAGATCCAAGAAGGGGGCCAAATGTACAGGACTGAACAGGACCTGGTCCTATTGAAAGAGGAAGAAGAAGAAGACTATAAAATTGTGGAAATTTGGCAGAGACGGTTCGTAAAACTCGAACATTTTTGGATGGTATTGATGTGGACAACGTTTACTGTCAACAAGACGGTGCTACGTACCACACAAGCACCGAAACCATTCACTATTTCTGGACCGTGTTATCTCTCGGAGAGGTGATCTCAATTGGACACCGGATCTTGTGATTTAACACCTTGCGACTTCTTCATTTAGAGCCATGGGAAAGAGAAGGTTTACACCAAGAGCCCATCGTTTATTCAAGACCTCAAAGGTGGAATTTGTGAGGCTGTCGAGGTAATTGGGCTGTCACTTTGCGATTTGGTTATGGAAAATTTCATGAAAAGGATATAGTCTTGTAGTCGTGGTCGTGTTGGTCATTTGGCGGATGTTATTTCTCATTATTATATACCTTCCTGTTGATAATGAAATGATTCATCTAAAAACATGGCATTTTTCTTTAAGGGTCTACTTCCCTGAAAAGAAAGGGGGTCAGAAACGATTTTTTTTCTGATTGATGAAGGGATGTACGAGTGTATAAAGATAAAAATAAAAAAAATATTTTATAAGTATTGAATGAATTAAAAGGATATTCGACATAATTTTCGGTTGATTTGTAACATTTCCACCATCAAAACAAAAAAATATTTTTGTGTTTTTTCATTTCAGTGTTGAAGTCTATCATTCAGTTAATCAAATGTCTATCTCCTTTTTCTTTCAGAATTTACCGTTTTTTGTAAATAATACTACAACAATGTGTTGTTTTCGCGAAATTAATTTCCTTGAATTTTTCTATTCGAAATGATAAATATCCATTTTTACCAAAGACATTTCAATAAGGATTTTATTAGCCGTCGATTAGTGAAAATTGATTGTTTCTTACAATTATGGATTTTGACATGGAATTGAATTCCTTTTAAATGACACGCCCCGCAGGTATCTACTCCCAGATGACTGGTGAAGGAAAATTAGTGTATTATACAGTCAGTGTGAGATCTAGTTAAGGGTAGGATTTCTTGTTATGATTCACTGCGCCCCAACATTTGTTCTATTAAGCTGAATAATCCAATAAATAAAAATTAATGCGCTGCACCGCCATCTGGCGGTATGAGTTTCCTATTTCGAAGGCTGAAGACTCTTGAATGTCAAAATAACACCTCTTATTTGGAAACCCTTCACATGGTCAAAACTGCTTCCAAGAAGACACAATTTCAAATCAATTTACCAACATTTTTCCCGGAAAAACACAATTTCTTATAGTATTATCACTGATATTATCTATGTTAACCTAAGATTAAATATCTGAAAAACATTTTTCCTCCAACTCAACTTTCTCTGATATTGAATACAATTATTGAGGGAGTACACAAGATTTCAAGGAAACAATTGTGCTCGTTTGCATAAAAAGCTTGTAGCTCAGACTGAACAAATTTCCGAGTGAATTGCAGCAGTCCAAAAATTGTTTTCTGCATCGCCCCACGTTCGCTAGACTGCCCTTGATTATTCACGGACAATTGGAAGAGACGCGCATTCGCCATTCCGTAACGGTTCTGTCCTATTCATGTGAAAAAATGCGGTTAAACTTTCACCCCAATCGCTTTTCTCCTTGTCCACTGCAGCGTGTGTTCTGCATCCCCAATGTGTGTCTAATTTTCGTTGATGCATTCGCGTTTAATACTTAATGGGGTAGGGAGAAGGAGGAGGAAGCCTATCGCTTCCAGGCGTTTTATAGTCGATAAAAGTGTTGATAATCCTTGCACAGCAGGATCGCTACTCTAGGCTGAGAACCGCCGGGATAAAACGGCAAATTGAATTCTTTCCCACTCAGTTTACGCATCGAGCCATTATTTCGATCACCTTCGGCGATAAAGCAGGGAGTAGGAGGGGGGCAATGCCCCCCTCCCCTAAGAAATGGACGAAGGGACTCAAAGGAGAGGTCTAGGAGCATCAATATGATGACATTATTCAGAAATATTCGTTTCCCTTCATTTGCGGTAGGCATATTCAGAAGTTTCTAGGTTGTAACCTAACGAATGACCGCTCCGAACTGCTCATTCGTCGATTACAACCTCTGAAAGGCTACAAAGCCGGTAATTCTCTGAATTTGAAGTTAAATCCGGCCGTGCAAGCCCTCATAAAAATTCTTCATTGATCCTGATATATCTATTATATATATAAAAGAAAGATGTTGGTTACACCATTTATAACTCGAGATCGGATGGAGTGTTTGTTATGACACTTCATATATGGATTCGTCTACGGTCTGGT
Source organism: Adalia decempunctata (assembly GCA_951802165.1). Taxonomy (NCBI): domain Eukaryota; kingdom Metazoa; phylum Arthropoda; class Insecta; order Coleoptera; family Coccinellidae; genus Adalia; species Adalia decempunctata. Next base: position 6,319,599 of record OX637704.1, on the reverse strand, counting down.
TATTATAAAATACAATGAAACTTTGAAAAAATCGATAAAAATTTTACTTATACAGGAAATGCTTTTCCTCCTTTTGAGTAAGGCCACTAGATGTCCCTACAGCTCATTCGTTTGGACTTCATTTGATATTCTCCGCGTTAGATGGCGATATAAGCAAATATGAGAATATGAGAAAAGTTTCGTTCTTACCACTTCAGATGGCGCTATTCGCACATTATGACTGATGATTATTAGTTAATTTTATAGTTTTATTTATTCCAAATAACGTAATCGTGAAGGTTCTATATTTGACATTATCACAATTAAATGACGATGAAGTTGTTGAGGCTTTCGCGACCATCCATTGATGTCATCTGTTTTTTTTTTTCGAGCATTTCGGTCGTCGTGGTTTGAAATGGTCGAAAAAAGAACATATGACATCAGTTACTGTGTAATTTACATAGGGCTTATAGGACCATGAAAGGCTATTAATAGATCCAGAACCGGGTGAATATCACAGTGAATTTTTATCAAAATGTCCAGTAAATCGGATTTTGGCGATGAGTTCCAATCGTGAGATGTGCATTCTCATCTTATCTCATAATTTTTAAAATGTTTTTGAATTTCTGTTTGGGTAATAAATATATTTGCGGAAATAATTGAATCCAAAATTGCCATTAATAGTGATTGACATATTATGACATATTATTTTTGTGTTCTGTGTGATAGCTCATATCCATGGAAACATTTGACAGTTAAAAAATCAGAGAACTAAGCCGTTGATCTCCGATGATTACGATTTGTGAAATCCTCCGCAAGTATCATTTAGGCGGAACAAAGTTCGCCGGGCCAGCTAGTTGCTGAATAAAAATTAGGATCCAATATGCTTGTACAGGGTGAAAAATTGAATATGGAGCAGGAGCCGTATTATCCTGGCAGGAAAGCTGCATGAACAAAAATGTTTGTATTCTGAATGAAAAAAGAAAAGGTTTCGAGGCATGCAGGAGAGCATTCAATATAGGTCCGTATTATATTCGAGATGGGGTGGCAGCTTTATGGCTTGGAGAAAGATCACCAGACATCCATTCAATTCTCTAGAAGGCAAAAGGCGTGAAAATATCTCGAAGTATGCAATGACAATGCGAGAGGGGGACAAAAGTGAAGGCGTAATAACGGCAACGAAGATTGCTTTCACAATAGTAAATATGAAATCCCACAAAGCGATCCAGGAATGCCAACATTAGGGTTTCGAAAATGAAGAGGTCCAAAATCGATAAATGTATGAATAAAAAGGAGGGGAGATGTTGGAGGAATTATTGCAGTGGCGAGTTGTTCAGATAACGAAAATGCATTTCATACCCCTCATAATTTGTCAGAACTTTAATCCCATATAAAAAAATGTTTTGATGAAGAATAATTTGTAATATTCGTTTGTGATTTGCACTCTTAAAAATCAGATTTAATTTGTCATTGCTGTTATGAATTCGGGAAATTGACAACTTCGAAAATTCAAAACCTATAATTGACTAGCTGGCTTGGCGAACTTTGTACCGCCTGAATTATACTTAAAAGTTGTATAATCTAACCATTGCTTTTTTTCAAGCAGGAAAAAAATTAGGCAAAATTAAAGTTCAAAATATACAAAATTTCAATAGTTTTGTAATTCACATGGAAAGAATTCTCTTTATTCAAGCGGTAACTAATAGTTGAACTTGAACATAAAACTTTTTGTTTTTAATTGTTGTACAGTTCTCTTTTTGCAGTACCTCATGTGACTGTGAATAGAAGGAGTATAATCCATATTATACCTTTCCTCTTATATGAATCAAAATGTCAAGAATATGAACAAAAATTATTCCTTTAATGAACTATCGACTATTAACACAGCCCGTCGACCAGAATTAAAAAATCAGTCATTTGTTAATAGCCCAACCTGAAGTAGCAAAAACAAAACTTTTCTTCTATTCTCAAAATCTAATCAGTGGTCACACCATTATTTTAGACATCTTAGCTATGCTGCTAAGCTCAAAATAATTGGTAAACATCTCAGTTGGTGGAGCAGAGCTATTCTCATTATTCCATGGATATGAGCTGTCAATCTCTCTTCAATTTGTTCAATTTAGTTGACGATATCAAGCTCGTTAGAAGACAAATCGAGATGTTAAAATGTCGATAGTACGATCGACACGGCAAAATTATCAACACTGTGAATTATGTTGAACTCATATTCAAATTTATTGATGGTCATTCGACCAGATCAGATTAGGCAACCCATGAAACATTATTGTATATCATAAGTGAAAGCGCGATGAGCAAACGTTTCAAAATTATTGACGCTTACAATACTGTCTCTGTGCGAACAGAAACACGAATATAATATGTCAATTACTAATTATGGGCAATTTTGGATTCAGTTATTTCCGCAAATATATCTATTACCCAAATAGAAATTCGAAAGCATTTCAAAAATAAAGAAAAAAGATGAAGATGGCCAACTCACGTTTGAAACTGATCGTCAAAATCAGATACTTGATCTTTTGGTAAAAATTCACTGTTCCACCAACTTGAGATAAGTTTACCCGCTTTTTGATCTGGCAATTTTCATGTTACCATGAGTTCTATGCGAATCACATATCGCCATCTAACAGCGGTAATATCAAATCAACCTACGACTACGTACAGTGACCTGTCTATTCACTGTACGACTACGCATCAACGGTAGCGACACCTGGTGGCCTTATTCAAAAGAAGGAAAAGCATTTCCTGCATAAGTAAATCTTTCATCAATTTTTTCGAAGTTTTATTGTATTTTATAATAACCAGACCGAAGACGATTCCATAAATGAAGTTTCATAACAAACAGTCCATCCGATCTCTAGTTATAAAGGGTGTAACCAACATCTTTCTTTTATATATATATATATATATATATATAGATAGACTAGCTGGCCCGGCGAACTTTGTTCCGCCTAAATGATACTTACGGTGGATTTACTTGACATTTCGATAAAAATTCACTGTGGTATTCACCCGCTTCTGGATCTGTTAATAGCCTTTCATGGTACTATAAGCCCTATGTAAATTACACAGTTATTGATGTCATATGTTCTTTTTTCGACCATTTCAAACCACGACGACCGAAATGCTCGAAAAAAGAACAGATGACATCGATCGATGGCCGCGAAAGCCTCAACAAATTCATGGCCATTTAATTGTGATAATGTCAAATTTAGTACCTTTACGATTACGTTATTTGAAATAAATAAAACTATAAAAATAACTAATAATCATCAGGCATAATGTGTGAATAGCGCCATCTGAAGTGGTAAGAACGAAACTTTTCTCATATATCAACGAAATCTAATCATTTTAGACATCTGTACTCCTACGCTAAGACATTTTGGTTTTGCCCAACAGCGCAGAGTTGTAGGCAACTCAAATAACACACTATTACAGTGACTATAGAGGGAATATAGTCACTGTACACACTATTTGTTTATTTCGCCATCTAACGCGGTGAATATCAAATGAAGTACCTACGAATAAGCGTTAGCGTAACTGTAACTGTAGCGACATCTAGTGGCCTTACTCAAAATGAGGAAAAGCATTTCCTGTATAAGTAAAATTTTCATCGAGTTTTTCAAAGTTTTATTGTATTTTATAATAACCAGATCGTAGACGAATCCATAGTTGAAGTTTCATAACAAACAGTCCATCCGATCTCGAGTTGTAAATGGTGTAACCAACATCTTTCTTTTATATATATAGATTAAGTCTTCTTTCCTAAATCTGAACTCTATCTTGGTGTCAATTACTTGCAGCTTCATTTCTATATTCTGGACCAAATGTTCGAATGAATAAATCATCTTTCCTTGAAATATGCTATGGCGAACGGCATTGGAATGAGCGAAACCTAATTCTGGATACCGAAGGACCTGAATAATATGGATAATTCAGAATGGAGACAATTACCTTGCTCCTCCAGGGTTCTTTGATTCGCCATTTCCGGGAAGTGGAAACTGATAAATTCTTCCAGAGCATTGGAACAATTCGAACGCTCCATGTGTTTTTACGTTCCCCAATGACTTTCGAGAGGTTAACCCCGTTATCGATTATCCTTTGTCTCAACATTGAGCAGCTTGGCCGGCACTTTTCCATTTTCAACGCTTCTCGGAGAACAAAAGTGAGTCATCGGTTTTCTACTTGATGAATTTGTTGAAGGAATCGAGGTTAAGCGGCTGAGAGGTAATTCGTTCCGCTTTTTTCACTTTGAAATATGCCAACATTCACTTGGTTCCAACAATGCCGCCACTGTTGTTCATTTCTTATTGGAAATTTGAAGATTTCAGATGGTTATTTTTTTGCTGATAATTTCTATCGAAGCAATTGTTTCCATTCTGTGAATATTTGGATTAACGATACCACCCTTACTTCGGCTTTTCTGAGCTTATGAACAAAAGTCGAAAATGAACATATTCGTCATCAACACGAAATCTCTGGGGAATCTAGTGTTGATATTCGATCGTGAAGTTCTTCAACCCATTCGGATCTTGCAGAATATTCATTCTGCTGACCCATAACACCTAAACTCTGCATGCTCCAAGCGTCTGAACAAAACTCGAAAATGAAAAATTGAAAACAAAAAACTACAAAAATTTATGTCAAAGAAGGGCCATATGGACAAGTTTGGTATCAAATTATAGGTTTTCGGGGACGCTGAATTCAATAAAAAATATTCCGAGGCTCTATTCGTTATAGCTTAGATTTTCACCTGTCAAATGACATTTTATCAAATTTCAAATCGTCACAGCTCCGGCTCCTGTGGTCGTATACACTTTTGGTTTGTATATTGTTAATGATCATTGTCCCAAGTATCCATCAGCATAATAAAAACAATTTCGAAAATCCCAGCTTTTTGGGTGAAAAATACGTAAGGGGTAAGACCCCCAAAAACACCATATTCGTCATCAACCAAAATCTCTGGGGAATCTAGTGTTGATATTCGATCGTTAAGTTCTTCAACCCATTCGGATCTTGCAGAATATTCATTTCGCTGACCCATAACACCTAAACTCTGCATGCTCCAAGCTTCTGAACAAAACTCGAAAATGAAAAATTGAAAACAAAAAACTACAAAAATTCATGTCAAAGAAGGGCCATATGGACAAGTTTGGTATCAAAATATAGGTTTTCGGGGACGCTGAATTCAATGAAAAATATTCCGTGGCTCTATCTGTCATAGTTTAGATTTTCACCTGTCAAATGGCATTTTTGCGAATTTCAAATCGTCATAGCTCCCACTCCTGTGGTCGTATACACTTTTGATATGTATATTGTTAATGATCATTGTCCCAAGTATCCATCAGCATAATAAAATCGATTTCGAAAATCCCAACTTTTTGGGTGAAAAATACGTAAGGGGTAAGACCCCCCAAAAACACCATATTCGTCATCAACACGAAATCTCTGGGGAATCTAGTGTTGATATTCGATCGTTAATTTCTTCAACCCATTCGGATCTTGCAGAATATTCATTCTGCTGACCCATAACACCTAAACTCTGCATGCTCCAAGCGTCTGAACAAAACTCGAAAATGAGAAATTGAAAATAAAAAACTACAAAAATTCATGTCAAAGAAGGGCCATATGGACAAGTTTGGTATCAAAATATAGGTTTTCGGGGACGCTGAATTCAATGAAAAATATTCCGAGGCTCTATCTGTCATGGTTTAGATTTTCACCTGTCAAATGGCATTTTTTCGAATTTCAAATCGTCATAGCTCCCACTCCTGTGGTCGTATACACTTTTGGTTTGTATATTGTAAATGATCATTGTCCCAAGTATCCATCAACATAATAAAATCGATTTCGAAAATCCCAACTTTTTGGGTGAAAAATACGTAAGGGGTAAGACTCCCCAAAAACACCATATTCGTCATCAACACGAAATCTCTGGGAAATCTAGTGTTGATATTCGATCGTTAAGTTCTTCAACCCATTCGGATCTTGCAGAATATCCATTTGGCTTATCATAACACCTAAACTCTGCATGCTCCAAGCGTCTGAACAAAACTCGAAAATGAAAAATTGAAAACAAAAAACTACAAAAGTTCATGTCAAAGAAGGGCCATATGGACAAGTTTGGTATCAAAATATAGGTTTTCGGGGACGCTGAATTCAATGAAAAATATTCCGAGGCTCTATCTGTCATAGTTTAGATTTTCACCTGTCAAATGGCATTTTTTCGAATTTCAAATCGTCATAGCTCCCACTCCTGTGGTCGTATACACTTTTGGTTTGTATATTGTTAATGATCAATGTCCCAAGTATCCATCAGCTCAATAAAATCGATTTCGAAAATCCCAACTTTCTGGGTGAAAAATACGTAAGGGGTAAGACCCCCCAAAAACACCATATTCGTCATCAACACGAAATCTCTGGGGAATCTAGTGTTGATATTCGATCGTTAAGTTCTTCAACCCATTCAAATCTTGCAGAATATCCATTTTGCTGACCCTTAACACCTAAACTCTGCATGCTCCAAGCGTCTGAACAAAACTCGAAAATGAAAAATTGAAAACAAAAAACTACAAAAATTCATGTCAAAGAAGGGCCATATGGACAAGTTTGGTATGAAAATATAGGTTTTCGGGGACGCTGAATTCAATGAAAAATATTCCGAGGCTCTATCTGTCATGGTTTAGATTTTCACCTGTCAAATGGCATTTTTTCCAATTTCAAATCGTCATAGCTCCCACTCCTGTGGTCGTATACACTTTTGGTTTGTATATTGTAAATGATCATTGTCCCAAGTATCCATCAACATAATAAAATCGATTTCGAAAATCCCAACTTTTTGGGTGAAAAATACGTAAGGGGTAAGACTCCCCAAAAACACCATATTCGTCATCAACACGAAATCTCTGGGGAATCTAGTGTTGATATTCGATCGTTAAGTTCTTCAACCCATTCGGATCTTGCAGAATATCCATTTGGCTTACCCATAACACCTAAACTCTGCATGCTCCAAGCGTCTGAACAAAACTCGAAAATGAAAAATTGAAAACAAAAAACTACAAAAGTTCATGTCAAAGAAGGACCATATGGACAAGTTTGGTAACAAAATATAGGTTTTCGGGGACGCTGCATTCAATGAAAAATATTCCGAGGCTCTATCCGTCATGGTTTAGATTTTCACCTGTCAAATGGCATTTTTTCGAATTTCAAATCGTCATAGCTCCCACTCCTGTGGTCGTATACACTTTTGGTTTGTATATTGTTAATGATCAATGTCCCAAGTATCCATCAGCTCAATAAAATCGATTTCGAAAATCCCAACTTTCTGGGTGAAAAATACGTAAGGGGTAAGACCCCCCAAAAACACCATATTCGTCATCAACACGAAATATCTGGGGAATCTAGTGTTGATATTCGATCGTTAAGTTCTTCAACCCATTCGGATCTTGCAGAATATTCATTTTGCTGACCCATAACACCTAAACTCTGCATGCTCCCAGCGTCTGAACAAAACTCGAAAATGAAAAATTGAAAACAAAAAACTACAAAAATTCATGTCAGAGAAGGGCCATATGGACAAGTTTGGTATCAAAATATAGGTTTTCGAGGACGATGAATTCAATGAAAAATATTCCGAGGCTCTATCTGTCATAGTTTAGATTTTCACCAGTCAAATGGCATTTTTTCGAATTTCAAATCGTAATAGCTCCCGCTCCTGTGGTCGTATCCCCTTTTGGTTTGTATGTTGTTAATCATCATTGTCCCAAGTATGCATCAGGATAATAAAATCGATATTGAAAATCACAACTTTTTGAGGGGGGTAAGACCCCCCAAAAACACCATATTCGTCATCAACACGAAATATCTGGGGAATCTAGTGTTGATATTCGATCGTTACGTTCTTCAACCCATTCGGATCTTGCAGAATATCCATTTTGCTTACCCATAACACCTAAACTCTGCATGCTTCAAGCGTCTGAACAAAACTCGAAAATGAAAAATCGAAAACAAAAAACTACAAAAATTCATGTCAAAGAAGGGCCATATGGACAAGTTTGGTATCAAATTATAGGTTTTTGGGGACGCTGAATTTAATGAAAAATACTCCGAGGCTCTATCTGTCATAGTTTAGATTTTCACCTGTCAAATGGCATTTTTTCGAATTTCAAATCGTCATAGCTCCCACTTCTGTGGTCGTATACACTTTTGGTTTGTATATTGTAAATGATCATTGTCCCAAGTATCCATCAACATAATAAAATCGATTTCGAAAATCCCAACTTTTTGGGTGAAAAATACGTAAGGGGTAAGACCCCCCAAAAACACCATATTCGTCATCAACACGAAATCTCTGGGGAATCTAGTGTTGATATTCGATCGTTACGTTCTTCAACCCATTCGGATCTTGCAGAATATCCATTTTGCTTACCCATAACACCTAAACTCTGCATGCTCCAAGCGTCTGAACAAAACTCGAAAATGAAAAATTGAAAACAAAAAACTACAAAAATTCATGTCAAAGAAGGGCCAAATGGACAAGTTTGGTATGAAAATATAGGTTTTCGAGGACGCTGAATTCAATGCAAAATATTCCGAGGCTCTATCTGTCATAGTTTAGATTTTCACCTGTCAAATGGCATTTTTTCGAATTTCAAATCGTCATAGCTTCCACTCCTGTGGTCGTATACACTTTTGGTTTGTATATTTTTAATGATCATTGTCCCAAGTATCCATCAGCATAATAAAATCGATTTCGAAAATCCCAACTTTTTGGGTGAAAAATACGTAAGGGGTAAGACCCCCCCAAAAACACCATATTCGTCATCAACACGAAATCTCTGGGGGATCTAATGTTATATTCGATCGTTAAGTTCTTCAACCCATTCGGATCTTGCAGAATATCCATTTTGCTAACCCATAACACCTAAACTCTGCATGCTCCAAGCGTATGAACAAAACTCGAAAATGAAAAATTGAAAACAAAAAACTACAAAAATTCATGTCAAAGAAGGGCTAAATGGACAAGTTTGGTATGAAAATACAGGTTTTCGGGAACGCTGATGTCAATCAAAAATATTCCGAGGCTCTATCTGTCATAGTTTAGATTTTCACCTGTCAAATGGCATTTTTTCGAATTTCAAATCGTCATAGCTCCCACTCCTGTGGTCGTATACACTTTTGGTTTGTATATTGTTAATGATTATTGTCCCAAGTATCCATCAGCATAATAAAATCGATTTCGAAAATCCCAACTTTTTGGGTGAAAAATACGTAAGGGGTAAGACTCCCCAAAAACACCATATTCGTCATCAACACGAAATCTCTGGGGAATCTAGTGTTGATATTCGATCGTTAAGTTCTTCAACCCATTCGGATCTTGCAGAATATCCATTTGGCTTACCCATAACACCTAAACTCTGCATGCTCCAAGCGTCTGAACAAAACTCGAAAATGAAAAATTGAAAACAAAAAACTACAAAAGTTCATGTCAAAGAAGGACCATATGGACAAGTTTGGTAACAAAATATAGGTTTTCGGGGACGCTGCATTCAATGAAAAATATTCCGAGGCTCTATCCGTCATGGTTTAGATTTTCACCTGTCAAATGGCATTTTTTCGAATTTCAAATCGTCATAGCTCCCACTCCTGTGGTCGTATACACTTTTGGTTTGTATATTGTTTATGATCATTGTCCCAAGTATCCATCAGCATAATAAAATCGATTTCGAAAATCCCAACTTTTTGGGTGAAAAATACGTAAGGGGTAAGACCCCCCAAAAACACCATATTCGTCATCAACACGAAATATCTGGGGAATCTAGTGTTGATATTCGATCGTTAAGTTCTTCAACCCATTCGGATCTTGCAGAATATTCATTTTGCTGACCCATAACACCTAAACTCTGCATGCTCCCAGCGTCTGAACAAAACTCGAAAATGAAAAATTGAAAACAAAAAACTACAAAAATTCATGTCAGAGAAGGGCCATATGGACAAGTTTGGTATCAAAATATAGGTTTTCGGGGACGATGAATTCAATGAAAAATATTCCGAGGCTCTATCTGTCATAGTTTAGATTTTCACCAGTCAAATGGCATTTTTTCGAATTTCAAATCGTAATAGCTCCCGCTCCTGTGGTCGTATCCCCTTTTGGTTTGTATGTTGTTAATCATCATTGTCCCAAGTATGCATCAGGATAATAAAATCGATATTGAAAATCACAACTTTTTGAGGGGGGTAAGACCCCCCAAAAACACCATATTCGTCATCAACACGAAATATCTGGGGAATCTAGTGTTGATATTCGATCGTTACGTTCTTCAACCCATTCGGATCTTGCAGAATATCCATTTTGCTTACCCATAACACCTAAACTCTGCATGCTTCAAGCGTCTGAACAAAACTCGAAAATGAAAAATCGAAAACAAAAAACTACAAAAATTCATGTCAAAGAAGGGCCATATGGACAAGTTTGGTATCAAATTATAGGTTTTTGGGGACGCTGAATTTAATGAAAAATACTCCGAGGCTCTATCTGTCATAGTTTAGATTTTCACCTGTCAAATGGCATTTTTTCGAATTTCAAATCGTCATAGCTCCCACTTCTGTGGTCGTATACACTTTTGGTTTGTATATTGTAAATGATCATTGTCCCAAGTATCCATCAACATAATAAAATCGATTTCGAAAATCCCAACTTTTTGGGTGAAAAATACGTAAGGGGTAAGACCCCCCAAAAACACCATATTCGTCATCAACACGAAATCTCTGGGGAATCTAGTGTTGATATTCGATCGTTACGTTCTTCAACCCATTCGGATCTTGCAGAATATCCATTTTGCTTACCCATAACACCTAAACTCTGCATGCTCCAAGCGTCTGAACAAAACTCGAAAATGAAAAATTGAAAACAAAAAACTACAAAAATTCATGTCAAAGAAGGACCAAATGGACAAGTTTGGTATGAAAATATAGGTTTTCGAGGACGCTGAATTCAATGCAAAATATTCCGAGGCTCTATCTGTCATAGTTTAGATTTTCACCTGTCAAATGGCATTTTTTCGAATTTCAAATCGTCATAGCTCCCACTCCTGTGGTCGTATACACTTTTGGTTTGTATATTTTTAATGATCATTGTCCCAAGTATCCATCAGCATAATAAAATCGATTTCGAAAATCCCAACTTTTTGGGTGAAAAATACGTAAGGGGTAAGACCCCCCCAAAAACACCATATTCGTCATCAACACGAAATCTCTGGGGGATCTAATGTTATATTCGATCGTTAAGTTCTTCAACCCATTCGGATCTTGCAGAATATCCATTTTGCTAACCCATAACACCTAAACTCTGCATGCTCCAAGCGTATGAACAAAACTCGAAAATGAAAAATTGAAAACAAAAAACTACAAAAATTCATGTCAAAGAAGGGCTAAATGGACAAGTTTGGTATGAAAATACAGGTTTTCGGGAACGCTGATGTCAATCAAAAATATTCCGAGGCTCTATCTGTCATAGTTTAGATTTTCACCTGTCAAATGGCATTTTTTCGAATTTCAAATCGTCATAGCTCCCACTCCTGTGGTCGTATACACTTTTGGTTTGTATATTGTTAATGATTATTGTCCCAAGTATCCATCAGCATAATAAAATCGATTTCGAAAATCCCAACTTTTTGGGTGAAAAATACGTAAGGGGTAAGACCCCCCAAAAACACCATATTCGTCATCAACACGAAATCTCTGGGGAATCTAGTGTTGATATTTGATCGTTAAGTTCTTCAACCCATTCGGATCTTGCAGAATATCCATTTTGCTAACCCATAACACCTAAACTCTGCATGCTCCAAGCGTCTGAACAAAACTCGAAAATGAAAAATTGAAAACAAAAAACTACAAAAATTTATGTCAAAGAAGGGCCATATGGACAAGTTTGGTATCAAATAATAGGTTTTCGGGGACGCTGAATTCAATGAAAAATACTCCGAGGCCCTATTTGTCGTAGTTTAGATTTTCACCTGTCAAATGGCATTTTTTCGAATTTCAAATCGTCATAGCTCCCACTCCTGTGGTCGTATACACTTTTGGTTTGTATATTGTTAATGATTATTGTCCCAAGTATCCATCAGCATAATAAAATCAATTTCGAAAATCCCAACTTTTTGGGTGAAAAATACGTAAGGGGTAAGACCCCCCAAAAACACCATATTCGTCATCAACACGAAATCTCTGGGGAATCTAGTGTTGATATTCGATCGTTAAGTTCTTCAACCCATTCGGATCTTGCAGAATATCCATTTTGCTGACCCTTAACACCTAAACTCTGCATGCTCCAAGCGTCTGAACAAAACTCGAAAATGAAAAATTGAAAACAAAAAACTACAAAAATTTATGTCAAAGAAGGGCCATATGGACAAGTTTGGTATCAAATAATAGGTTTTCGGGGACGCTGAATTCAATGAAAAATACTCCGAGGCCCTATTTGTCGTAGTTTAGATTTTCACCTGTCAAATGGCAGTTTTTCGAATTTCAAATCGTCATAGCTCCCACTCCTGTGGTCGTATACACTTTTGATTTGTATATTGTTAATGATAATTGTCCCAAGTATCCATCAGCATAATAAAATCAATTTCGAAAATCCCAACTTTTTGGGTGAAAAATACGTAAGGGGTAAGACCCCCCAAAAACACCATATTCGTCATCAACACGAAATCTCTGGGGAATCTAGTGTTGATATTCGATCGTTAAGTTCTTCAACCCATTCGGATCTTGCAGAATATCCATTTTGCTGACCCTTAACACCTAAACTCTGCATGCTCCAAGCGTCTGAACAAAACTCGAAAATGAAAAATTGAAAACAGAAAACTACAAAAATTTATGTCAAAGAAGGGCCACATGGACAAGTTTGGTATCCAATTATAGGTTTTCGGGGACGCTGAATTCAATGAAAAATACTCCGAGGCTCTATCTGTCGTAGTTTAGATTTTCACCTGTCAAATGGCATTTTTTCGAATTTCAAATCGTCATAGCTCCCAGTCCTGTGGTCGTATACACTTTTGATTTGTATATTGTTAATGATAATTGTCCCAAGTATCCATCAGCATAATAAAATCAATTTCGAAAATCCCAACTTTTTGGGTGAAAAATACGTAAGGGGTAAGACCCCCCAAAAACACCATATTCGTCATCAACACGAAATCTCTGGGGAATCTAGTGTTGATATTCGATCGTTAAGTTCTTCAACCCATTCGGATCTTGCAGAATATCCATTTTGCTGACCCTTAACACCTAAACTCTTTATGCTCCAAGCGTCTGAACAAAACTCGAAAATGAAAAATTGAAAACAAAAAACTACAAATATTCATTTCAAAGAAGGGCCATATGGACAAGTTTAGTATCAAAATTTAGGTTTTCGGGGACGCTTAATTCAATGAAAAATATTCCGAGGCTTTATCTGTCATAGTTTAGATCTTCACCTGTCAAATGGCATTTTTTCGAATTTCAAATCGTCATACCCACTCCTCTGGTCGTATACACTTTGGGTTTGTATATTTTTAATGATCATTGTCGCAAGTATCCATCAGCATAATAAAATCGATTTCGAAAATCCCAACTTTTTGGGTGAAAAATACGTAAGGGGTAAGATCCCCCAAAAACACCATATTCGTCATCAACACGAAATCTCTGGGGAATCTAGTGTTGATATTCGATCGTTAAGTTCTTCAACCCATTCGGATCTTGCAGAATATCCATTTTGCTGACCCTTAACACCTAAACTCTTTATGCTCCAAGCGTCTGAACAAAACTCGAAAATGAAAAATTGAAAACAAAAAACTACAAATATTCATGTCAAAGAAGGGCCATATGGACAAGTCTGGTATGAAAATATAGGTTTTCGGGGACGCTAAATTCAATGAAAAATATTCCGAGGCTCTATCTGTCATGGTTTAGATTTTCACCTGTCAAATGGCATTTTTTCGAATTTCAAATCGTCATAGCTCCCACTCCTGTGGTCGTATACCCTTTTGGTTTGTATATTGTTAATCATCATTGTCCCAAGTATGCATCAGCACAATAAAATCGATTTCGAAAATCCCAACTTTTTGGGTGAAAAATACGTAGAGGGTAAGACCCCCTAAAAACACCATATTCGTCATCGTCACGAAATCTCTGGGGAATCTAGTGTTGATATTCGATCGTTAAGTTCTTCAACCCATTCGGATCTTGCAGAATATCTATTTTGCTGACCCATAACACCTAAACTCTGCATGCTCTAAGCGTCCGAAAAAAACCCGAAGATGAAAAATTGAAAACACAAAACTAAAGAGCATCACTCTCCATACAAATACAAGTTCGTCAGTATTTCTACGTCCCATTGAATTGGATATAAACTCATAACACGAGAATTGTGGGGCTTCATACTTTTGTACAATCGCATATTGGAAACGCTCATTAGCGTTGCATCTGCATTCCTATTATCGCATTGAATCACCCCTGTAAAATTCGAGGTAACATTGAATGGTCCCAATGAATTAATATCGATTGAAAGACCAGATACATTAATACCTCTAATTGAACAGTGTTTTTACCATAGTAAATTTGAATATTTATTCGAGGATTCTCTGAAACTGAATATGATTTTCTCTATATCCGGCACAACATGTTTCAACTGTACAATTGATATAAGTGATTGTTGTTTTATTAGTTCATTTGTTTGCACTGAACGTCGAATGAAATGGGGGTAATAAAATTCATGGTTATGGCCTCAATTTCGGTTTTATTGATAAAAGATGTAATGAGTGAATTTGATGGAGTTACCAATTGTCATTGAACCAAACTGAAGTTTTTTTATGGTAAACTTTGAGGGGGGCAAATTATCTATCTAGCTCATTGAGAGTTATATGTTGATAAATGTGGTAACAAATTCCTGTTATGTTAGTAAAGTCCATCAGGGCATTTCCGGTAATCCGTAGACCCTCGCAGAAGGTGCTAATGCCAGTTGGCCATAATTCATTGCTTTTAGCATAAATCAAGTCTAATCCTCTTATTTAGTATTCTGGACGTACAATACTCAACTTTCTAGTAAAAACGGAAGGGGCGCTTCCCCTCCAAAAAATCATCCGGAGTTTGAATACATCGAAGCTTATTGGATGAAAAGTCGATTACATATTCCGTTACAGCAGCATCAAGATTTGAACAGCTGCAAGTGTCTGGATTCAAAATGAAAGTCTGTACTCCAAACTTTAATTCCGTACAAATTAAATCCAATACGGGGGTTTATCTCGAGTTAATTATTCACGAATCAGGCCAGTTCGGCTACTTGGAGTTTAGACCGACTAAGTCTTCATTCGCTGTCTGGGACGACGACGATTTTGGCTTTTTTGATCAGCGTTATTTAAATTCGAAAGGGGAATACTTCGTTAGGAGGTACACGGTTTCTTTCAGTGCAGTAGTTTCGTGAAAAATTCACTAATGGAGAAGAAGATAACTTGACAACTCTGTCTGAGGAGGGCTGGACAAAGCTTGTCGAAAGGTTGACCAGAATGATGGAACTATCCCACACAATAAAACAGTTTGATTTTATCGATTTGGTTGGATTGTGTGACCAAATTCACACAGTGGGCCAGGTTAAAGGGCCCAGTCAGATGTATCCGTTTATCTGCAGAAATGTTCATTATCTATCCATCTTCAATATATATATAAAAGAAAGATGTTGGTTACACCATTTATAACTCGAGATCGGATGGACTGTTTGTTATGAAACTTCATATATGGATTCGTCTACGGTCTGGTTATTATAAAATACAATAAAAATTCGAAAAAATCGATGAAAATTTTACTTATGCAGGAAATGCTTTTCCTCCTTTTGAGTAAGGCCACTAGATGTCGCTACAGTTACAGTTTCGTTACCGCTTATTCGTTTGTACTTCATTTGATATTCTCCGCGTTAGATGGCTATATAAACAAATAGTGTATACAGTGACTATATTCCCTCTATAGTCACTGTTATAGTGTGTAATTTGAGTTGCCTACAACTCTGCGCTGTTGGGCAAAACCAAAATGTCTTAGCGTGGGAGTACAGATGTCTAAAATGATCAGATTTCGTTGAGATATGAGAAAAGTTTCGTTCTTACCACTTCAGATGGCGCTATTCCCACATTATGACTGATGATTATTAGTTATTTTTATAGTTTTATTTAATCCAAATAACGTAATCGTGAAGGTACTATATTTGACATTATTACAATGGAATGACGATGAATTTGTTGAGGCTTTCGCAGCCATCTATTGATGTCATCTGTCCTTTTTCGAGCATTTCGGTCATCGTGGTTCGAAATGGTCGAAAAAAGAACAAATGACATCAATTACTGTGTAATTTACATAGCGCTTCTAACAGATCCAGAAGCGGGTGAATATCACAGTGAATTTTTATCGAAATGTCAAGTAAATCGGATTTTGGCGATGAGTTCCAATCGTGAGATGTCCATTCTCATCTTTTTTCATAATTTTTAAAATGTTTTTGAATTTCTGTTTGGGTAATAAATATATTTGCGGAAATACCTGAATCCAAAACTGCCATTATTAGTGATTGACATATTATGACAGATTATTTTTGTGTATCTGTTCTGTGTGATAGCTCATATCCATGGAAACATTTGACAGTTCAAAAATCAGAGAACCAAGCCGTTGATCTCCGATCATCGGTGATTACGATTTGTGAAATCCACTGGCGACAAGGAACAGATTGTATAAAAGAATAAAATCTGTTTCCCGCTCTAAATCTAAGTAGAAACGTACTAATGACATGAGTGCCCTTGGCTCAGTGGCAGAGCATTGGAATTAGGACCCAAAGGAAGCTAGGAAAGAAATTTTCTAGTCTCGGTAGGGGCCACCATTCTCACTGTTGGGTCGAAAATTAACAGTGCTCTGTCTAAGGTGGCGTAAGGACACAGTATCAAAGCCTACACAGGTCCTTGCAGAATACGAGATTTCCCAAAATTTGAGAGGAATTTTCATGAAAATTTTCACAAAAAGCCATTTATTTCCTAAAATACTGATCCTAGGAGAAATCTGAATACATATCCGCAATCTACGACCTTGAATTAATATAGAATCTGACCCGGGTCGATATGATATGAAAGGTTCTTGCAAAATACGAGATTTCCCAAAATTTGAAAGGAATTTTTATAAAGTGGACCCCGCACAAATTACATGGGAAATGGATCTCAGTCGAATTGTTTATTTCGTATGAGAAGCACGCATAAAAAGGGAGATAGTATATAAAAAATAAAAGAATAAATGAACAAATTTTACAATACAAATCAACAGAAAAAAAAATTCAAACTCGAATATTTTTGATTACTGCCTAGGAGCAAACGATGCAAAATTTCAAAACCACTGTACTACCAATAAAACCGAGTCTGCTCACAATTTGACTGAACGAATGAAATGAAAAACACTGGATGTGCGGAAATAACCACGGCTTTAAAATGCCCGGCTCGGTGGCCATCCCGGTAATTATCCTAATTATGAAAGTTCCGATGATTTGGGCTAACGATGCAAACGAGCACCTCCCGATTTGTGCCCCCGGCACCCCATACGTGACAGTGGTCATACATGGATAAAATATAAAATATTTATAGGCGCATCACGTTCGGTAACCGGTGTTCCACACCCGGTACATGGCTACTAGATCACATTACAGCTCGTAATTTAGTCCCTCACGGGCGATACTCACTCCCTCTCGCCATTTGCAGCCCCCCTGCACTCACCCCCGACTTCGACAGGGGGGTGGCTGGCCCTCAGAAATTACATCTACCGACAAAACACCCACTCTTAATCTATGACCATACTCCGGATGGAATGCATCGCATACCGTCGGAGGGGTGGTTGCAAGGGGGGTTTTCACCCTTTACCGCATTGTTGCATCCGTGTAACTTTGAATATTCTCTTTGAATTTTTTTGAAAGCATTCTTCGCGTTCTTTCACTTTTTAATCTCGTGTGGATGCTTTACTTTTTTTGAGGATTGATCAATTCGAATTTTTATGATAATTTTTTTTATATTCTCGAAGCTTCACAGATAATTTTTCACATATTCAGTGACAAATTCTTTGACACCTGCTGTCAATATACAGGGTGTATTTTAAGGTGAGGCTTTTTTTTGACAGGTGATAGAACTCATCATATTAAGTCTTTTGCACAGAAAATTTCTTAAATGAAATGTTCAATTCAAAAAATTTTGGGCATCAATACCTTAATACTTCTCTGGCCTGCATCTCTCTGTACCAGGTTCATGAACATCCACGAACATTAGCGGAAATCTTGTTCTATACAACTTATACGCTGAACTGGCATTTTGTTTTGATTCACCATAAATTAAAAGCATATCAACAAGTTCATTATTTGAATAAACGTGAACACTCGTACAATCCACAGCGCACCCTCGCTGTAACTGAGTCATGTATGATAGGAGGCAAGAAACAAGAGATGTTGATATCTACGCGGATAAGCAGGCCAGGGAGCAGGTTCGGACTGATGAATTTTCAGATTCAGCTAGAAACTAGAAAATATTCCATTTTCTCGAATGTATATTTTCTAAAACAATACATACACTGCGCAAAAAAATTAACGCACATTCTGAAAATCTCAATTTTAATGAAAGTTAACTCTACCTTGACTTTATAACTTATTTTTTATGTTCTCTCAGGAAGGTTTTGAACGAAACAAGACACATTAAATGGAAGAAAAATTCAGGATTTCACCGAATCTTATGTGAAAGAAGAGAAATGAACAATTTTCAAAATACTGAAATGCTGATACGTGATTTAATACTTGGTATTTCCACCCCTTGCGTTAATTACAGCTCGGCAACGACGGTTCATACTCAAAATGAGTGATCTTAAAATGTTCTGATCTAATCCTTCCCAGATTTCTCCGAGTTGGATTCCTAAGTCATTAAGAGTAGCTGGATGATTTTCTGAACTTCTCAGCCTTCTATTGAGGTTGTCCCAAACCTGCTCAATCGGATTGAGATCTGGACTTCTTGCTGGCCATTCCATTCGAGAGACTTCAACCTCTTCAAGGTACCCCTGAACGATGCGCGCACGATGGGGTCTGGCATTATCGTCCATAAAAATGAAATTTTCACCAATGTATGGGGCAAATGGCACTACATGCTCTTCAAGAATGTTTCTTATATACTTATCAGCATTCATAGCTCCATTATCAACGACCACTAGGTCTGTGCGAGCAGTCAAAGATATTCCACCCCATACAATTATCGATCCTCCCCCGAAACCAGTAGTATTCAGGAAATTGCACTGAGCATATCTTTCATGTGAACGTCTGTATACAAGGGAACGTCGATCACAATGGTAGAGGCAGAATCTAGACTCATCTGTGAAGAGAACTCTTTCCCAATCGGCCTCATCCCAATGGATATGCTCTCTCGCAAAATCTTAACGCGCCCTTCGATGGGCTGGGTAAGAGCTGGGCGTCTTGCCGCGACATGAGGCCTTAAATCATATTCTCTGATTCTCTGAGGCGATTTGTTATTGTCTGAGTGCTAATTTGCACCTCATGAGTTTGCTCAAGCTGATCTTGAAGGAGGCGAGCGGTTGCAAACCGTTGTCTCAACGAAGAAACTCTCAAGTAACGTTCTTGAATGGGAGTTGTTACCCGTGGTCTACCCTGTCCTGGTCTTCGGACATTCATACCTGTCTCCTTGAATCGCTGCAACATTCTGGACACACCTGTATGGGAAACTCCAAACCCTTCTGCAATTCTTGTGTATGTCCACCCTTCTTCTCGCAAAACTTCCGCTTGGGCACATTCCTCTTGGGTCAAATTGCGTGTTTCGCGTTGCATAGCGATCGAGTGTAGCAAATCAAACGAAAGAAAAACTATTGATCACTAGAATTGATCGAGAACAACTGATTTTAGAATGGAGCCAATACATTCAAAATCTGATATCATCTTTTTTTATTCCTGCTGGGAGAAAACATCTGTATTGAAGAAAAACGTTGAAAGTGGATAACAAATGCATGCATGATTCTGATGAAAATAATCATTGCGAACACCTTCAGTTGTAGAATAAATTTGAGATTTCCATAATGTGCGTTAATTTTTTTGCGCAGTGTATTTTCAATTCTCAACATCGATGTTAATATTTTAGCAGCTCATAATTTTCTTCATGATAATCAACGAATCAAGCATTATTCCAATTACATGAAACATTGCTATACTACAACCTCTTCAGGTTATTTTCTATGTTTTCCAAACCAAATATCACTAACCAGAACAAAATACTCTTCTTTCAATGGTATATAGTCTCCAAAAACACGAATCCAATAATTCTGATAAACATAATTATCATTGAGAACACCTTCAGTTGTAGAATAAATTTGAGATTTCCATAATATGCGTTAATTTTTTTGCGCAGTACCGTGCTTCAGAAATCCATTTTTTAAAACCGAAATCTTGCGCAATTATTGGAACACCCTTCATAATAAATAGGCCTCGAAAGCCCTGCTTCACGTCAGTGTTTAAATGACCCATTTTATAAGATACGTTGTTTTTGTAGAAGACAAATAACAGATTCATGCTATGCTGTTTAGCGATGCCTTGTTAACAAAGTTATGAATTCCATTCACTGCTGCTTTACACTGAAAATAGTCGAGGAATATTCCAAACGTTCAATCTACGTTGAAAATACTGAATTCAGCTGAAACTTCTCCTTACGCTACATTAATTTTAATGAAAGAAACGTTGCAGTGTAAAAATTCTTTGCTTGAAACTTTATGCGGAGTTATTTGGCTTTCGTTCGAGAAATAATTCGCTTTTACTGAATCATAACTGAAATGAAATCCAGCCTTTTTACGGATGGCCGCTTGTGACATTTGAATGAACTCACCGTGGTTTTCTCAACAGCAAAAAGCAAATGTATGACTTCTGGTGCTTCTCAATCTTTTCGGACGAAAAAAGCACTTAGTAGCCATTAATGGGTCTTGTTTGCAAATACTTGTAATCACAGTTCTGGTACCTATACTCCATTCACTTTTATAAAGTAGCCCGGTTGGCCCTGAAATTCTGACACATTCCACCGCGTATATTTTGAAAATGTTAGGTTGTTGGGTAGAGTTGCAGTTAACCAACTGAAGTGCGGTTCAATTTTATTTAATGAAAAATTTACCAAATTTCTGAATGTAAAGTTAAGAGAGCAAATGGACTGTATATAATTATAAATAGTTATTGAAACCCAACACAAATGAAAGGATAAATGCACCCAAATCAACAATTGCAAGGTCTTACCTATTTCAGCAAAACGGTCAACCAGATCTTGTCGGTTACTCCTATTTCCATGAACAGAGTGATCGAGCTCGACAAACGAACATGGAATGAAGCTGACGTGAAAATCCGTTGCTAAAAATGTCAAAGTAGGAACACTTATCCTTGTGGCAGAATAATAACCACGCCACTGATAACAGTCCTTTTCGAACCAAATTCGCACAAACGAATGTTCTTAAATAAATGTAAAATGTAATTCGAATGAATCGAAATCACTAAAATTGTGAATCACAAGAAAAACTGAACTTTTCTAAATTCACGAAAGGAAACAGAAGAAATTTAAATAGGCGGTAGCAGATATATTACGGTAGCAGATATATTCACGATTAGGCAATCAATGAACTGAATGAAAATTAAACAAATATACGACATATGCGTTGCACAGCTGACGATATCTTTTCGCACCTACACTCCATATGGGATTTCCCTGGTATCGGAGAAATTGAATTAATTTTGAAGGAAATGAATTATGAAAATTCAGAAAAGTTTCTGAACCGTTCACTTGGCGTGAACAAGGTTATGGTCATTCTTCTGTCAGATATGAACGCAACGTTGCCGTTTCTATATATAAATCGTAGAGATTACGTATTTATCAAAATGTATATTTACTTTAGGAAAACAATGAATCTGAGGAAATATTTTGTGAATTCAATAATTCCAAAGACCTGGCGAATATTGAAGAAACTTTTTTCTCTGTTAATACTTGAAATATTTCACGTGTACGAGCATGATCATGATTGGAAGATTCAGTTATGCTATTTTCTTTTACGGAAATCAAGAACAGAGTGTTGAAATTTCACTGAAAAATAATGGACAAAATAGTCCGTTACTTTGTGATAGTTCATTAACCCGACAGAAAAACTTTCAGACAAACAGAACAAACGGACGTATGGAAATCCCCACTTTTCAATATTCTCAAGGAATAAGCCTACAGACGACAATTAAATACCTCTTTGGGAAACTTTAAATACTCCAGTTTGAAAATGTAGTGGTACTACGAATCTTGTGTCATGGTTAAACCTTAAAAGAACTAACTCCATTAACAAAGCTAAAAAAGAGTAAATAGAAAGTAGACTTGGCAATGTCGCTCGAATTTCACTAGTGCCAACCTGCGTCCGTTTTGAGTAAAAGAACTTGATAAGCCTAAACCACAGCCAACCAAGATACTTTATAAAAGTGAATGGAGTATACTTATCTTTTCGTGTCAGTACCACGTGGCAATTATGTGCCAATTCCCAATATTGATGAGCCTTTAAGTGATAAGTTATTCATATCTCAACATTAGACACCATAATATCACAGATTTAATGTTATATTCCATTCTGAATTAAATGTGACACCCTGTATATCTGAACGAGAATGAAAAGGTTTCAATTCTCTGTTACTTTCTAGAATGTAATTCAAAAAGTAGTCATTGGTTGAACTGAACCTGTATAATTCGCATTTCTTGCCAATTTTGTATTTGTTTTCAATTTATTCATATTAGGGGATCAACTCAAACGTATATTTCCCAAACTCGAGCGGGTTTCTCCATTATGAATGTGGAATGTATACAGTCCTATATCAATAAAAATCTCCTCCATGTAACATTCACTCGGAGACAAGATGAAAAATGTTGAACACAAAATTGCCTCTGTTTGCCCATCAGCTTAGAATGGGGGAGACAAATTACAAGTTCCTTCGAGTAAGGAGTTTGAGCAGAATTCACTGGAATGAAACAATCACAAACTTCACCAGGAAAAGTGGAAAAGTGATGGGGAATGATATTTTACGTGAAACGCACCAGAGTCAATGCATTTTTTGTCTCAACATTGTCAAAACATTATGTTTTTCGAGATGGAAACTCATTTTCCTCAACTCATCAATCATAAGTTTGGAAAGGAATGAAGAACAAATATCCAGATTGGATAGAACAAATGAGTTAATTATTCTGGTATCATAATTTTACTTTGACCTTGGGAGTTCACATAAAAGCTCGATAATATGTTTTTCCAACCATAAATATGGATTGACTGAAAATCAATCAAAATGGAAGGGGTTGTATAACGTAATGAGGAAAAGTTCGAAGAATCATCGATGGACCTTGACCGATGCTCTAGGGATGAGAATTCTATCTGACAAATGTCTCGTCTTACAGGGATGCGAACCCTTGTATTAGAGAAGGCTCCAATTACAAGTTAGACCCCTTTACGGCCAAATGATACAGATGAGCTTTATTAACTAACTGAAAGTTTTTCCTCTGGTGGACTGGTTAAAGCGATTTCCTTCGAGAGTTTCCACAGAGATATATCGGAAAATTGACGAAAACTTATCGGGAGGAAAAATCTGGTTCGGTCGCTTAAACGTACAGAATACATATACAGAGTGGTCCAAATAAGTTTGGAAAGCTGTTTGGGGAAATTTTCAGAGTACTGGATGGAATGAGACTATTCGTGTAGTAATCCCCTTCGCAGTGGCTTCAAACGAATAAATTTCAATAACCTTAATCGATTTAGGCCCGGAGGGGTTGCTAAAAACTAAAGGATGATCGTATATGGAAGATGTAAATTTCTGGGTTATATATTACTTTGTGGTGACAGTCAACAGCACGTTCCATAATGAATATAGCTGTTATCCTGCAGACCTTCCGGAAGCGAACGGTTCGATAAATGACGCGTTTGAAAATACCCCTCTCTCTATCGGGAGCGCCATGAATCAAATTCACAATTCAATCGCATACTGATTCTGCTTTATTGTTTCTGTGGAAAACATGCAGAAATTCAGAGCAGGAATGAGATCTTTCCTGGAATTGGTCACATGAGAAATTAACATGGCTCAAGTATACAGGGTGTACTATAGTAAAGTATTGATGATGATAAAACAAATTTGCTGCAAACTTTGAACCTAACTCTTTCAACTTTCGAGACAACTCACCGTTACATTTTCGAAGGACAATCTTCAAGAATTCAATTTCCGTCGAAAAGTTTGCAGATATTCCAGTGGCGTTCGAGTTGAGGAAGTTGAAATATCGAATAAACATTTCATCTGCGATACAAAAATTGGCTTAACCTCACCTAAACTAAACTTAACTAACCTAACCAAACCTAAAATAACCAAACCTAAAATAACCAAACCTAACCTAACCACACATAACGTAACCTAACCAAACATAACCTGAGCATTTATCTACTCTGAAATTGTTTCAAAAATGCAAGAAGTATCAAAAGAAGGTCAGAGAGTTAGGACCAATGTTTGCAAGAAATTAGTTCCTATTTTCATCAGTACCATCTACAGTATCCATTTGGTACGCTGTATGTGAAAAACCCACCAGCACAAGGTTGTCATGCTCACAAAGGACGTTGAATGGATGACAGTTAGCAAAACTGCGATACGAGAAAGTATATAATGAAAAACCATTTGAGTGTGAGCCTGTTTTCGATCATACCTCGAATTCCGATAACACGAAGATCGAGCACAATCTTGGCGACATAATCAGTTTTATTCTGTTTGCTATTCGACTGAATCAATTTTCCTCTTTGCACAGTTTGACAGTTGAAATTGATGGGAATCTACTCCATACATGTAGAATTCGAGAATTGAATTGGGGGTTGTATAATGGCAACCCTAAACTTTAACAGTAACATCGCACAAAAACTTCCTAGAACTTCTGAGTGAAACCTCCATTTCGCAAGTTATAATTTTATGTTAGTGTTTTATAGCCTTAAGACGTTGAAATCTTCCCCAGTCTCTCTTTACACCCCAACATAGTTGGAGCACTCTCCCCTGGGAATAGTAGTTTTTTATTTAGCCCTATCGTGATTTGTGGTACAGTATGCAAGATTTACTCTATGAAGCTGCTTTTCGATTGACTTTTGAACCTTGACGCTTTTTCATTCTTTCAGCACCCCATGTTTGTGACTCTCCCTTCTTTAGATAATCAGTGTTTTAGCTTAGTGCTTCATCGATAAATTCTGACCATCTTCTCTGAAAATTCAGATCGAATCGCAAACCATTATTGCACAGGCTGACCCATCAATTGAAGCCCAAGCTGAAGTGCAATCATTCTGATTGCTCTCCATAACTTTTTTTCGGAGATATATTTCAACAAACTGAAATATACCGGATATAACCCCCACCTATCGAGTAACAAATCCCTGCGTTGAGTCCTATGAAATGATGAAAACTCCCAGATAGAAAAATAAATGCAGGACACGAAAGGTGTTTTAGTGGCTCTATATCAATTAAAATGGCTCGCAATATTTCGCTGAGTCCATATTGGAGTTTCATCATACCTGGATCAGCCGGTGATATAAATCTTTCTGGGAGAGTATTAGAGAGATATATTCGCACTAATCCGTTTCGTTTCCATTGTGCTGGAAAATATCGCTTTGTTGCTATCTGTTATACTTCATTTTTCCCACCAAAAATTTAATCATTCATTTATCTAGAATCTAGATCATATTATTACTCATTATTACTGATTTGAATACTATTCTGCGCTTAAAGGATATTCCGATTCTTCTGTGAAGGTATTCGCATATACACTGCGCAAAAAAATTGACGCACATTCTGAAAATCTCAATTTTAATGAAAGTTAACTCTACATTGACTTTATAACTTATTTTTTATGTTCTCTTGGGAAGGTTTTGAACTAAACAAGACACATTAAATGGAAGAAAAATTCAGGATTTCACCGATTCTTATGTGAAAGAAGAGAAATGAACAATTTTCAAAATACTGAAATGCGGATAAGTGATTTAAAACTTGGTATTTCCACCCCTTGCGTTAATTACAGCTCGGCAACGACGGTTCATACTCAAAATGAGTGATCTTAAAATGTTCTGATCTAATCCTTCCCAGATTTCTCCGAGTTGGATTCCTAAGTCATTAAGAGTAGCTGGATGACTTTCTGGACTTCTTGCTGGCCATTCCATTCGAGAGACTTCAACCTCTTCAAGGTACTCCTGAACGATGCGCGCACGATGGGGTCTGGCATTATCGTCCATAAAAATGAAATTTTCATCAATGTATGGGGCAAATGACACTGCATGCTCTTCAAGAATGTTCCTTATATACTTATCAGCATTCATAGCTCCATTATCACCGACCATTAGGTCTGTGCGAGCAGTCAAAGATATTACACCCCATACCATAATCGATCCTCCCCCGAAACCAGTAGTATTCAGGAAATTGCACTGAGCATATCTTTCATGTGGACGTCTGTATACAAGGGTACGTCGATCTCAATGGTAGAGGCAGAATCTAGACTCATCTGTGAAGAGAACTCTTTCCCAATCGGTCTCTTCCAAAATGGATATGCTCTCTCGCAAAATCCAAACGCGCCCTTCGATGGGCTGGGGTAAGAGCTAGGCCTCTTGCCGCGACACGAGGCCTTAAATCATATTCTCTGAGGCGATTTCTTATTGTCTGAGTGCTAATTTGCACCTCATGAGTTTGGTCAAGCGGATTTTGAAGGAGGCGAGCGGTTGCAAACCGTTGTCTCAACGAAGAAACTCTCAAGTAACGTTCTTGAATGGCAGTTGTTACCCGTGGTCTACCCTGTCCTGGTCTTCGGACATTCATACCTGTCTCCCTGAATCGCTGCAACATTCTGGACACACTTGTATGGGAAACTCCAAACCTTTTTGCAATTCTTGTATATGTCCACCCTTCTTCTCGCAAAACTACCGCTTGGGCACATTCCTCTTGGGTCAAATTGCGTGTTTCGCGTTGCATAGCGATCGAGTGTAGAAAATCAAACGAAAGAAAAACTATTGATCACTAGAATTGATCGAGAACAACTGATTTTAGAATGGAGCCAATACATTCCAAATCTGATAATATCATCTTTTTTTATTCCTGCTGGGAGAAAGCATCTGTATTGAAGAAAAACGTTGAAAGTGGATAACATATGCATGCATAATTCTGATAAAAATAATTAAAATTGAGAACACCTTCAGTTGTAGAATAAATTTGAGATTTCCATAATGTGCGTTAATTTTTTGCGCAGTGTATTATATAAATATGACAGTATATTGTTGAAACCAACTCCTCCACCATTTTGCGTCAGTGTTGATTTCACTCTTTTTGCTTTTGAGTTGAGAAGAATGTGAGAACTTTTCACAAAAACAACTGAATCAACGTCAATCTTACGTAAAAAAATATCATATTGAACCAGAAACGAATAGTTTCAATTTCAAGAGAACGAACAACTGCACAAGTTGGCAGAACAGAAAGACAATTAATGTGATATGAATGCAAACATTGAATTATCTATAACAGAATTCTAATTTATCATGGCTTGATAATAACTAGATCTTGCGTCTATTGTTGTCAGAATTCTGCTCGTTTCCTCTGAAGAAGTCGTTTTAGATGGATACGAATGGTTTAATTGAATGCCAGGTTGGGACATCGCAATCGAAATATTAATAACATCAGCGGTCTGACTGCCTGTCAGGGTATTTCAGGGGATTCAACTGTGGTTATGGAAACTGAGAGGGAATATGATTTTGATCCCTGTCGACATCCAAGAACAACTTAGTGACTAGAAGGCCGAGAATTTTAATAAGTCTATTCGAATCAATAAATTCCCATTATTCGTCTCTTGAATTTGGAAAAAGGTATCAATTTTTCTTCGACTGCAACAATCGAATATTGACCTTGAAGACTCTACCTCAATTCATCGTAAATCATCATTGGCCCTTCCACCCAGTGATTGAAGCAATAAAGAAAAACTTACACTTCACAACAATTTTTTTACGATCTTTTGTAGAATTTCATATAGATCTTAAAAAAAATTCTTGGTGAGAAATAATTAAGCATGCCACACACGAATAGGAACTATCGAGACATATTATAAACTATGTTCTCTTGAGGAATGAAATCCTGTTCTGTTTGGAGACAATAATGTTCCAATAAGAGAGTAGATATTCGTCAGCCTGTCGAAATCTCCTGTGCGGAAAGTGGGGCTTTAATGAAATGGGGCGTTACTCGCATGTTTTTTCTGTCATCCGATGAAACGCTATCGAAGGGGCGGAAAAGAACAAATTGCCTGCTCTCAGCTAAATTGTTGAACAAACGAATGGAACCTTTCCCAGACCCAAAAGTCTAAGGTAACCTAACAAATTTCACCCTATTACTGCAATACTGCAATAGATGAGCATGAGATAAATGGTATTCCCATAAATGAAAGGTAAAAATACAGGGAGCAATAAAGTCGATTGGCTTTTTCCACTGGGGTGCCTCGCCCCCACATGTTGAAAGCTCCCTCGCAAAACGGTGGAATTTCACTTTGATTGAGGTTCTCTTTTTAATTGGGATCTCGGAAGGAAGGTATTTGTACGGCAAATATTAAAGTTTGAGTTCGTCTGAGATATGGGTTCATACAGGGTGTATTTGAAGGTGAGGCTTTTCATTTGACAGATGGAAGAACTCATCAGAATACGTCATTTTTACAGAAATTTTTTACATGAATTTATGCCCCTGTTTCGAGAAATTATGCCCCTGTTTGTAGTTTCTAGGTGAATCTGAAAATTCCTCAGTCCGAACCTGCTTCCTCGTCTGCTTCTCCGTAGATATCAACATCTTGTTTTTTGTCTTCTGATCATACCGACATGACTCAGAACATCGATTGTGATCAGTAATCTTCGGCGAGGGTACGGTGTAGATTGTACAAGTGTTTTGTTCCGAAAATACCGTACGTTTATTCGAATAATGAACTTGTCGATATGCTTTTAATTTATGGTGAATCAAAACAAAATGCCAGTTCAGCGTATAAGTTGTACAAAACCACTAATAAATCACCCAACTTCGCAGATTTTCATAAACCTGGTGCAGAGATGTAGAGATATGATGCAGGCCAGAGTGGTATTAAGGTTCTGATGCCCAAAATTTTTTATAAATATTTTAAATTGAACATCTATATATATAAAATAAAGATGTTGGTTACACCATTCATAACTCGAGATCGGATGGACTGTTTGTTATGAAACTTCATATATGGATTCGTCTACGGTCTGGTTATTATAAAATACAATAAAACTTTGAAAAAATCGATGAAAATTTTACTTATACAGGAAATGCTTTACCTCCTTTTGAGTAAGGCCACTAGATGTCGTTACAGTTACGCTACCGCTTATTCGTTGGTACTTCATTCGATATTCTCCGCGTTAGATGGCGATATAAACAAAAAGTGTGTACAGTGACTATATTCCCTCTATAGTCACTGTAATAGTGTGTAATTTGAGTTGCCTACAACTCTGCGCTGTTGGGCAAAACCAAAATGTCTTAGCGTAGGAGTTCAGATGTCTAAAATGATTAGATTTCGTTGAGATATGAGAAAAGTTTCGTTCTTACCACTTCAGATGGCGCTATTCACACATTATGACTGATGATTATTAGTTATTTTTATAGTTTTATTTATTCCAAATAACGTAATCGTGAAGGTACTATATTTGACATTATCACAATTGAATGGCGATGAATTTGTTGAGGCTTTCGCGGCCATCGATTGATGTCATCTATTCTTTTTTCGAGCATTTCGGTCGTCGTGGTGTGAAATGGTCGAGAAAAGAACATATGACATCAATTACTGTGTAATTTACATAGGGCTTATAGTACCATGAAAGACTCTTAACAGATCCAGAAGCGGGGGTGAATATCACAGTGAATTTTCATCTAAATGTCAAGTAAATCGAATTTTGGCGATGAGTTCCAATCGTGAGATGTCCATTCGCATCTTTTCTCATAATTTTTAAAATGTTTTTGAATTTCTGTTTGGGTAATAAATATATTTGCGGAAATAACTGAATCCGAAATTGCCATTATTAGTGTGTATCTGTTCTGTGTGATAGCTCATATCCATGGAAACATTTGACAGTTCAAAAATCAGAGTGGATTTGTGAAATCCACCGTAAGTATCATTAGGGCGGAACAAAGTTAGCCGGGCCAGCTAGTTTCATATAAGAAATTCTCGGTAAAATAACTTCACCTGTTAACAGAAAAGCCTCACCTTAAAATCATTTTTTGAAAGCTATAGGATGGAAAAGAGATATTTGACAGTGACCCAAAACGTTCGTGAGCTGTCAGATCAGTGTTGCCACAAGGAAAATATTTGGAAAAAACACCTGTTATATAAATGACGAATAAACGGTTGAGGACTGTCTGAAAATAGCCCTTCACACGCTTGGATGTTGTTGTGAATTATATTGGCATATTTATACGTATCGTAAAAACGTTCCCATCTGTGGTGGAAGGGAAGAAAAAAGCAATTAGAGCAAAAAGGCTAAGCGTCGATAGGACACGAAAAACTACAAGTTTTCATTTGTCAAGTTGTAACAACATAGCGTGTAGGAAGAACTGGATGAAGCCGACATTTACTGCGAATGCGAGGTACAAAATTTAATATAACCTCAATTATAGCTAACATGCTGAAAGTACATCGTCTACTCGCAGCTCGGATTAGTAAATGGAAACCGGCAAGGGGTGACTCCGTACACTTAATCTTCACTTTACAACATTAAGACCTCCTGCTTTTTCCTCCCTTTGTCTCGCTTCTTCGGCGTTGATTTTGGAAATATGTCTAGTTCTTATATTTCAGGATCAGCTCTCAAGATTCAACAGCTCACTTTAAATTCAGTTAGGAAAACTGTACCGAATAAGGAATGCACCTGCCGCATAAAATGTTTGATTTGTGGATGTTGGCAGACTATAAAAGCGGCAGCACAGAAGTTGAATTGCCAGTACATAAATACAGCTTAGCGTCTGCCTGCCACAGGTTTATTCCTGTTTATCCATCTGATCCTGCGATTCCGTTGCTGCGCTACTGTTTCGAGAGGATATTTCAAAATGTCTTATTTATGGTATGTTTGTGGGGTGCATACCAAACATTTACATGAAAAACGGGGTGTATACATTTCTGTTTCGTCTGTTGCCCGGATTTTTCGTCGTCAATGATCGATATTTATTGCCTCATCCATATGGTGCGAAACACCAGATATGATCCTACAAATTCCAGTTTCCTGAATCCGATATCGCACGAACGATGTCCTCATTTCCAAGTCGATATCGAACAGATGATGCCTTTACGGCTTTGTAGAGGGAAATGTTTTTCCTGTGGCTTCAACGATAAAACTTCATACATTCCATAAACAAATATTGTTCACTCCTTTTCTCAATATTCAGGGTGTCCAAGAGCAGCTGTAACAACAGAATATACAGGCTGTTCCTGAATTAGTGTAAATAATATACAAGAGCTCTCTTGGAGAGAAGGAATGGACTGCTGTACCAATCTTTATCACCACGAGAATTAAAATAAAAATAAAAAATGGTTGTGCGGAATAGAAATGAATACCACAAAGTAAACAATATGAGAATGGTACTTACGGTTAGTCTGACTTGAAGAGATGTATCTGCTAGCTCTCTGGTTTCGTGTGGTGTTGTACCGGGTAAAGTCCTGGTGAATTCGCTTTTAGGGCCGACTAGCTCCCATCTGTCAACTTTCGATCTGTCACGTCATAATCATGTGACATTACGACTGTCAAACATGGGGCGCAATTAAAATCTTACGCTCTTATTGAAACACCCTTTAGTTAAAAGACATAACTCGAGATTAATCGTACCACTATTTCGTTATTCTGAATCGATGTTTAAAGCTTAATGGAAAGCAATAATTCCGTAGTTGCGGGATATAATTTCAAATCCTCTTCCCGATGGATTCTAGGAATGAGCCTCAATTTTACAGTAACGAAGTTGGACAAAATCCCATCGAGCGATCATTTTATGTCATTCTATATTCAATTATCGAGGGCTTCCATGGAGGTATGTTATATCATCGAAATTTGCAATGTAGGCGAATCCTACAACGGAACAAGGAAGACGAAGCGCTTTGATTAAATTGTGCTGGTTTCGGGGAGATGGATTTTCATCCAATATTCAGAGCTCCCGGCATACTCAGTGAATCAGATTTCGGGAATAGAAACATACCAACCGTATGTGTGAGGAATTTCACACAAGTTTGCTTTGCGGGGATCAAATGTGTGAAGTAATGTCGAAACTGGTTTCTGATCTGATTTTCAAAGGAATTGCTGCGCTGAAATTTGCTAGGAGAATTTTTTCTGTTGCAGAATGGTGGAGGCGCTAGGTTTGCCAATACCGTCAATTGAAAAGGGTCCTGACTCGAAAACTTTTATCTTATAGTTTTAGTCCCGTCAATATGTCTTTCATGATCGTGCAATTAGTCCAAAAAATATACAGGGTGCCCCTAATTCGATATGCAGTGGTTAGATACCGAAATGGAGGAAAACGGAAAGCACATTCTCATTTCGAAAAAGAGAAGTTCAAGGAGTAGATATCAATGTTATATTCGCTGGAACTTTCGTACACTTGATGTGGAATCATTATAATTTGCATTTCTTCAAATAAGAATCAAATACAGTCTGACAAGAAAAACCTCGGACAAACTCTTTTTCATTTAACTTTATAAAACAGAAGAAATTGAACAAAACAACAACAAATAATAATAGCTTGAACATTTGTTAATAATATATCTAGGCCGTTTCGAAGTGGCTTTCTTTGGCGGCGATACACAGCTTCAGACGCTTCTTGAAATTTTCGGCAGTGGGCCGCAGCTCCTCGGGCGTTAATCGGTTCCATTCCCGGCGCAGAGATTGCTTCAGCGACTCCAAATTTTTGTGTTTTTTAGCACAAGCCCTGTGCTTCAAAATCGACCACACGCTGTAGTCCATTGGGTTGAGATCCGGTGAGTAGGGCGGCCATTCTGCAGATGAGATGAAACAAGGAAAATGGGTCTCACACCATTCTTGCGCCATTTTCGCTCTGTGAGCCGGGGCGGAGTCCTGTTGAAAGGTCCAATGCGTATCGCCGAAGTGCTGCTTGGCCCACGGAAGTACTACGGCCTCAAGGATGTCGCAGCGGTAGACTTATTGATTGATTTTGACCCCTTGATCCACGAAAACTGAGGGAGTTTTACCACTGCCGCAAATTCCGCCCCAGACCATGACAGATTGCGGATTTTGACTGTGTTCGACGATGGTCGATGTACCGGGAGCCTCTACGGACCAGACTTTTGGTTTTGGTGGTTGTGGGATTGTTCTACGGTGAAAAGCTTCTCGTGTGTGAAGAGAATTCGCTCCCATTGCTGACCGGCGGCGAGAAGAAGGAGTTGGCGGCTCCTTTGGAGTAGTACGCGCTTATTTTCCTCCGTGAGGAGTTGAACTTTCTGGAGGTTGTATGGCTTGAGGTTGAGCTCCTTTTTGGCAATTTGACAGACTGATTCGCGGTTGATACCGGTCTTACAGGCTATTTTCCTCATGGAAACCCTCGGATTTCGATTGACTCGCTTCTTGACGATGTTGCGATTGCTATAGGTGTATTGACAGTGCGTTTTCTACCACTTCCTGGACGACGACCATCATGGCCAAGCTCCTTGAAACGACGAATTGCATCTGACACGGTTTGTCGAGGCACATTGAGCAAACGAACAATTTCGCATTGACGCCTACCTTGACGAAACAGCTCCAAAATCGCACTACGTTTGTTTGAGATTCTAAAACTCTGTGAAATGAAATTATATCAAACTGAAAATTCACACATTAGTACAGCAAAGTGTAGAGAAACCAAGAGAATAAAAATTATTTGGCTGCGCTGAAATACTTCTGTTCCAGATCACAGCAAAATTTTTCCGAAGTTTTTCTTGTCACCCTGTAATAGGTATTATTTCGGTTTCAATTATTGTAAGTTGTCTGAATTCCAGAGTCCAAAAAATGTAAATGCTGATTGTCAAAGTTTGATGGATTTTCAATATCAAATAATTTTATAGCCGATTTAAATTATTGAGGACTGCAGATTTGAATTCCCGAGCCGTCTATTTCAATTCCAGAGCCGATATAAACACCTTCTGGCGATTTCGAAACAAATCGCTTATCAAATTTTCAGACAGAAATGCTGTCACTGATATATCGAAGCATATCCCGCTACATGCCTATGTTTTACAAGATAGCAAAGAACCAGTTTGGATATTCACTCAGTGAACGCTACGAAGCTCTCATCATTTGTAAACAGGAATATAGCGGATGGGGATGTTTCCCTTGTGCCACAAATATGAGATGCTTCGCCTATCCGCTCCGTCAATATTTAAGCTTGTTCAACATAATTCAAGAAGAAATGTTGGCGGAAAATATCGAAAATGAAAACATTCATTTTGGCTCGAATTAAATGATAAACAGAGCTGGAATTACGGTTAGCCATTTCTCTAACATGTTTACGAATACTCATCATCATTCAGGTTGCAGATTCTGTTTTGTTATAGCCGGAAGAGAAACAAAGGTCATAAATAATAAATAGTTGTTTTCTATGTTAATAACCTCTTCGAAATTCACCAATGAACTTGACCGAGCATTATTCTCATCTTTCCTTCATAAATATCATCACTATGTGATTGTGGCAATAGAGAGTACTTGACACTTAAATACAGACTGATCCACTGAATAAGGGATCATTCTATATATTTGTATTCGTCAGGATCTCTACCGGCATCGGTCGAATAACGAAATATCACATTTCATAAGGTCCTGGACCCCTCGAGATAAATTACTCCCCCTAAATTAATGACATAATATCAACACTTATATAAACCGTATCGTGACTGGAATATGCGGAATTTACTGGGAGGGAGTGCTTAGGTATTCGGAAACGTAGCTCTAGGATGATATTAATGTTTCAATCCCTCGTTGAAACGTTCATTTCCTATTGTGTTCTGTCCAATTTATTCGGGATTTTCCCCCATTAGCCTTC
Organism: Adalia decempunctata; assembly: GCA_951802165.1. NCBI lineage: Eukaryota > Metazoa > Arthropoda > Insecta > Coleoptera > Coccinellidae > Adalia > Adalia decempunctata. The sequence goes on along the minus strand of OX637704.1, from coordinate 6,284,468 downwards.
GTTTTTCATTATGGCGGCTCACATTACCAGAAAAATGCGGTGGGCAGTTGTAGCATCGTTTCTCGATTTATCTGCATTGATATTCCACATATAAAGATCATAAAGGATACACTTTGATATTCAGGATAAAGCTGGCTATTGTTCCCAATAAAATCAACCAGAATATTCTTCATCTTCTTGTTCAAGGATTCGTTTGTACATTTGTTTACTACAGCCCCTCAAATCATACAGGTCTAATCATAAAACAGTGCGTCAAAGACACTAAATAACACATTCACATATTAAAAAATGAGTAAATACAATTGAATTCTGAACACTTCAGTAATCAAATTGGAAATATTCTCCCATATTAGAGGGTTTTCTAATAAGAGATTTTCTATTTTATTCTTGAAACTTTATAGTTTCTGATCAACAATCAACATAGTATCGTATTTGCACCTTTTCTCTTCGTTGCTTTCTCGATGAAATGGCAAAGACCAAAAATGGGACCTAGAGTCCTGAAGAGACGAATTTCGTCTAATTTTCTTCAGATTAACGTGAATACCTCGCTGATTGAAGCCGTGCAAAATTAACATCCAGCATCCATTCATGTGGCCATACGGAAATGTTCGAAATCCCTAGGTAGACGGTCCTGTCCTTAAGTATGAGATTTCCCCGTGAACAATGCCACTATAACGTCTCAGCGGGAAGGAAGGAGCCTCAAAATGAAGGTTATACATCATCCGAAGCACAAAAGCTTACTGGCTCAGTTTGCCGCATAGTGAAAGCTGGACCGGTGCTGATATCGGCCACTTTGAAGCTAGGCACTCCTTGGAATGAACATTTAAATAGCTGGACCTCGTTGGGAGCCAAACTTTGAACTAACGACTACCGTGAAAGGGAATTCGATTTATGAATCTACCGCCTACACAATATATCCCTGTCATGCAGGTTTAGGGGCCTGAACACAATTGAAGATAATTTGACTATATATTTTGTGAAAACATAGTTTTGGATAGAAAATGTTGTACCTTGAGGGCGACATGTCCCATTTTCTGAACATTACCAGGACAACTTTACAAAAGCAATTTTTAAACCTCAAATTTTTTAGATTTTCACCCCCTAAAAAACACTATATTTGTCAACAACGAAGAATTTCTGAGAAATCTGAAGGTGTTAATCTATATGAAAATTCTTCAATCCAATCGAATCTTGCAGAATATCCATTTTGCTGACCCATAACACCTAAACTCTGCATGCTCCAAGCGTCTGAACAAAACTCGAAAATGAAAAATTGAAAACAAAAAACTACAAAAATTCATGTCAAAGAAGGGCCATATGGACAAGTTTGGTATCAAAATATAGGTTTTCGGGGACGCTGAATTCAGTAGAAAATATTCCGAGGCTCTATCTGTCATGGTTTAGATTTACATCTGTCAAATGGCATTTTTTCGAATTTCAAATCGTCATAGCTCCCGCTCCTGTGGTCTTATCCACTTTTGGTTTGTATATTGTTAATCATTATTGTCCCAAGTATCCATCAGCATAATAAAATCGATTTCGAAAATCCCCACTTTTCGGGTGAAAAATACGCAAGGGGTAAGACCCCCCAAAAACACCATATTCGTCATCAACACGAAATCTCTGGATGATCTAGTGTTGATATTCGATTGTGAAGTTCTTCAACACATTCGGATCTTTCAGAATATCCATTTTGCTGACCCATAACACCTGAACTCTTCATGCTCCAAGCGTCTGAACAAAACTCGAAAATGAAAAATTGAAAACAAAAAACTACAAAAATGTATGTCAAAGAAGGGCCATATGGACAAGTTTGGTATCAAAATATAGGTTTTCGGGGACGCTGAATTCAGTAGAAAATATTCCGAGGCTCTATCTGTCATAGTTAAGATTTTCACCCGTCAAATGGCATTTTTTCGAATTTCAAATCGTCATAGCTCCCGCTCCTGTTGTCTTATCCACTTTTGGTTTGTATATTGTTAATCATTATTGTCCCAAGTATCCATCAGCATAATAAAATCGATTTCGAAAATCCCAACTTTTCGGGTGAAAAATACGTAAGGGGTAAGACCCCCCAAAAACACCATATTCGTCATCAACACGAAATCCCTGGATGATCTAGTGTTGATATTCGATTGTGAAGTTCTTCAACACATTCGGATCTTTCAGAATATCCATTTTGCTGACCCATAACAGCTGAACTCTGCATGCTCCAAGTGTAGTGTACCTAACGTTGGAATGTTAAATAGATATTTCTCAATATTGCGTACTCAGCACTGTAACCATTGTCTTATATTAAGTAGGACAGATAGAAGAAGGATTGATCAGTCATTAGTCATTTATTGTAGAAGTAAGACATCAGTGTACCTAATGAGCTCAATAGATAATTTTATAGTAAAGTGTTCTCCTTCAAACCCTAAGTAACAACCCCGTTACTACATGGCGATCCTGATGGCGAAACCTTGGAAATTTTTGAATATTTAGTGGAGAGTAAGGAGAAAAGTAAAAATGGGGTCAAGCCAAGCTAAGCAAGAAAGAGAAGAGATTATCATCGCACAGGCTGGTAATAGTGGTGGCCAAACTAATGGACAAATCAGCGAAAAAATTTCCACTCGAGAGGTATGTGAATTGGTAATCTTCCTTCTGGTTATAGCAGCGGCCGTATTCTACACTTTCAACTTATGTAAGAAGAGGTTGGAAAGGAAAATCAGGCGAGAAGTCACGAGAAGCCAGATGTTAGCTCCCATCAACAACGCCTAGGTGATATTAACAGACTCCAAAAGCTTGTTTGATATAAATCAGGTGAGCTTCCAAAGGACACTCTGTAGCCGCACCTTTATTTTTCGTCCACATAAGCGGAACCGACGTAGCACCGGACAGTTGTACAAATTCATTGGTGACGCCCGTGTCATGTGGCAATTGCAAAGTTCGTGAGTTGACCCAGATCATAACGATATACATAATATGCAATGAATAATGATGACATTTTTATTTGAATTTTTATTGTCTCAATTTGATTTTTGATAATACCTTAGTAGAAACTAGAGAATTAGCATTATTTTTTTAAATTTTATGTATGGCAGTCAATAATTTAAAGGAAATTTTGGAATCCCTGAAATCAATAAAAGTATATCTGAGGAAAATTGGCCCTGAGAGGCGACAGAAAGAGATTCTCAAAATTAAAATCAAGGAAGCTACAGTTATTTATGAACGGTTCGAGATTGTTCTTCAGGAAATTCAACAAAGTATTTCAGAAATCCCACCCGATGTTTTGAGCGCAATTCAGCAACTTTCCTCCGAAATACGGGAAATATATAGTGTAATATCAAAGTTACAGATCAAGGAGAGCCCTAGTTTGATAGAAATGGAGTCGTTTGATTTGAAAACCGCGTCATCTTTGTTACCGATGCTCAATGATAGCGAAGATACAGTTCGACTATTGATAGATGCTATAGAGTTCTATGATTCAATGCTTAAAGCGGACCAAAAGCAGCATCTAATAAAATTCGTATTGAAAACTCGGTTATCTTCAAGTGCTAAACTTCGTCTTAATAAGGATTATGCTTCAACATCTTCGTTAGTGGCTGATATGAAAACCCATCTCCTCACCATTAAATCTGATACTACTCTCCAAACTAAATTAATAAATTCACGTCAAGGAAATAGATCGATTGAATCTTTCGGTAAATCTTTAGAAGAACTTTTTGTCGATTTGACTATTTCACAGGCTAAAGGTGACGACAATGCATATTCGGTTTTGAAACCTATTAATGAGCGGAATGCTATAAAGCAATTCGCAGACGGATTAAATAATAGAAGATTAAGTACCATTATTGCAGCACGCGATTTTTCTTCACTTAAAGTTGCCATCCGCACAGCACTAGACGAAGCTTCTTCATCGGAAAATATGCATTCTGTGAATCATTTTCAAGTGCAAAGAGGTAGAAAATGGCAAAACCGAGGCAGTGGTAGATTCAGAGGCCCGTCGCATAGATTTCATGGTAATAATTCAAGATATAATACCAATTATAAGCCAGATAAATTTGTCGGTCGGGCACCATCAAATGATAATACGCGGAATTTTGCAGGACGCTCTCGTGGTCAAACACAGAGAAACTTCAATTCTCGAGGAAGACAATCGAGTTATCATTCACAAGAAAACAGAGTCTTGTATTTGAATCGAGGAAATAACGAAACCGAAAAGAAAAATTCAAACAATCAGCAGTTTTTTCTTAACTCCGGTAACTGAGTCTATATTCGCTTGCTTGGGTTTGAATAATGTAGAATTTTCAGTGGGATCTCAAAAATTAAAATTTTTAATAGACAGCGGAGCTTCACTCTGTGCAATTAAATTAGATTCTATTAGAGACAAATCTCTGATACGCAAAGATAATCTTACTGTGAACGGTATTTGTGGAAATATAACAGCTATCGGAAATATTTCATTAAGATTGCATACCAACGGTGTTACTTTCGAGCAATTATTTTATGTGTTTCGAGATATCCCTTGTAATTACAATGGTATTCTAGGTCAAGATTTTTTGCAAAAATATAAAGGTATATTAAATTTTGAAGAGAATACGTTAATTCTGGATAACCGCCATAATAAGGTGGAGGTTTCTCTGAACTCTAAAACTGATTCTGTTTTGACTATTCCACCTAGATGCGAAATTATTGAATACTTATCAATAAATACAGAAAACGAATGTGTTGTAATTCCTCAGGAAATATGTGGAGGCGTTTTTCTAGCAGGAACCGTGGTGAAACCTAAGCATAACATCATACCTGTCAAAATTCTTAATACAAGAGAAACCGAAGTAACCCTCAAGAATTGTGTACCAGAAATTCATAATCTCGATAATTATCAAATTTGTTCGTTTACAAAGAGTACCGAGATTTCACCTACTAGAGTAAAAGAATTATTTTCATTGATAAACTTGAACGGTTTGAATAAGGAAGAACAATTATCTATCGAAGAGTTATGTGCTAAGTTCAGCGACATTTTCCATCTTCCAAATGACACATTAACCACAACTAGAGTTTTCGAGCAAACTATCACCTTAAAACCAAATGAAGCGCCAGTATATAGAAAACCGTACCGCATTCCTCATTCACAAAAACAGGAGATAGACAAGCAAATTGAGGATATGATAAAAAACGACATTATAGAGGAGGCCCAGAGTGAATGGTCCTCTCCAATTTTATTAGTCCCTAAGAAAGCTGATAAAAATGGCAATAAGAAATGGAGACTTGTAATCGACTTCAGATCATTGAATGAAAAAATTCAAGACGACAAATTCCCCCTTCCCAACATAGTCGACATTTTCGATTCGCTTACCGGAGCGGTATATTTTTCTCACTTAGACTTAAGTCAAGGTTATTACCAGGTAGAGCTGGCAGCTGACAGCAGACCTTACACAGCGTTCGCAACCCACAAAAAACAGTATCAAATGAAAAGACTGCCTATGGGATTGAAAATATCCTGCAGTGCGTTTTCACGGCTAATTTCAATTGCAATGACCGGATTGAATTACGAAAAATGTTTTTGTTATCTGGACGACTTGATTGTTTTTGGTAGAAACTTAGAACAACATAATAAAAATCTTCTGAAAGTGTTTTCCAGACTTAGAGAGGTAAATTTAAAGTTAAACCCTTCAAAATGCGAATTCCTTAAAAAACAAATTTTATATTTAGGTCATCTCATATCTTCCGAAGGTCTTTCACCTGATCCTGATAAAACGAAAGTTCTTAAGTTGTACCCAGTCCCAAAAAACACCGATGACGTCAAAAGATTTATAGCCTTTGCTAATTACTATCGAAAGTTCATTAGAAATTTTGCGGAAATAGCTAATCCTCTGAATAAGTTATGCAGAAAATATTCAGAATTCCATTGGTCAGACGATTGTCAAAATGCTTTCGAAAAATTGAAAATTGCTCTTTCTACAGCTCCAGTGCTTGATTATCCCGATTTCTCAGATGAAAACGAATTTATTGTGCAAACTGACGCAAGTGGAACATGCGCTGGTGCAGTCCTTTCTAACAAAAATAATAAGCCGGTGGCATTTGCTAGTCGCCCTTTCAATAAATCCGAAATCAACTATTCTACTATAGAGAAAGAATTAGCGGCAGTGGTATGGGCAGTAAAATATTTTCGTCCATATTTATTTGGTAGACATTTTAAAATTCGTACTGACCATAGGCCTCTTGTTTATCTTTTTAACCATACCGACCCTTCTAGTCGTCTAACAAAATTTCGTTTGTGTCTGGAAGAATATCAATATCATATTGAATATGTTAAAGGTTCAATGAACGGACCAGCAGATGCTTTGTCTCGCATAACATCAAAGGAATTAAATGAAATGAATCGGAACGTACTTGCTGTTTTAACCAGGGCCCAGGCTAAAGCATCGAGAAACCTTCCTGATTTTGAAAATAAAACTTCAACGAATAATGGGTCTGATCAACCAAATGTTGTTGAAATTTTGAAAAAACCCAATGAAGGTAACGAATTAATTGTTCTAAAAAGAAACGATGATTTAAGTAGTTTTGGAAATTCTGAGAATATATTTTCGAAATCAAAATGTGTATGTTATGAACCGAATTCGAAGTTAGTTTATATACATCCAGATACTCCATCGATAATCTCGCGAGACGAATTATTGAGAGATTTGGAAGAATTATGTACGAAAATGATTATAAAAGAGCTAATCATAGTGAAAAATGAATATAATGCATTTATAGTGGAATTTTTTATGCAGACGATTGCTAAAATTAAATGGACCGGTCCACGAATTTGCGTAATTACAGGTGTAAAAAGAATTTTCAATCCAGATACGAAAAAACTTATTCTAAACGACTTTCATATATTGCCGACGGCTGGTCATTCGGGAGTGCGTAAAATGATCAATAATATACGAAGATATTATTATTGGCCTGGATTATCAAATGATTGTGTCTCTTATGTTAAGAAATGTGCTAATTGTCAAAAACAAAAGTTTAGTAAACCCATAAAAGAACCGATGGTAATAACACCAACTGCGCATTCAGCCTTCGAAAAAGTTTACTTAGATATTGTCGGCCCCTTAGAAAAAGATGACGATGGTTTTATATATGTTCTAACTCTACAATGCGATCTAACGAAATTTGTCGAAGCATATCCCTTAAAATCAAAGGATACAGTAACAGTAGCGAAAGCTTTCGTAGATAAATTCATATTAAGATATGGCGTTCCCTCTGAGATTGCTACTGATCAAGGAACAGAATTCATTTCCAGTACAATGTCGGAGATTTGTAAATTTTTAAGAATATCTCATATAAAAGCTACAGCATACCATCATCAAAGCATTGGATCTTTGGAAAATTCACATAAAACATTAAACTCTTTCTTAAGAATACAAATGAGAAACTATGGCTCTTCGTGGTCTTCATGGATACCATATTTTTGTTTCATGTATAATACATCGTATCATTGTAGTACACGATATTCACCTTATGAGCTGGTTTTCGGAAAAAAGTGTAATTTGCCTAATAATCTAGTGAATAGTGACACTGTCGAACCCTTATATAACGCGGATTCGTATCCTTTAGAACTCAAATTTAGATTGCAAAAAGCACAACAAGATGCAAGGCAAAATTTAGAATTAGAAAAATTCAAAAGAAAAGTGATATATGACAGACAGATAAATCCTATAAAATACGAAAAAGACGATTTAATTTTATTGAAAAACGAAAGTGGAAATAAACTGCAAAGTGTTTGCGAAGGTCCTTTCAGTGTAATAAAAGATGATTCTCCGAACGTTCGAATCAGCAAAAACGGTAAAGAGTGTGTGGTTCATAAGAATCGAACTAAACCTTTTGTGCGCGAGGTCAAGGACATGTAACTATTACAAGACAGTGTTGTGAATTAAAAATAACAAAAGTGAAATCCTGAATGTGAGACTAGCCATCCGATATTATTACGAGTTAAACATTTTTATGTCTAGTTAAGCTAGGTTAGTTAGGTATATGAAGAATAAGCGAAATGGGTTTATTATTCTATTGGGATTAGTTTAAAGTTAGTTATAAGAATTGAAATTGATAGAATTTTTATCCCCAAGTAATAAAAATTCTTTTTGAAATTTCGGGAAAGGTGTAGTGTACCTAACGTTGGAATGTTAAATAGATATTTCTCAATATTGCGTACTCAGCACTGTAACCATTGTCTTATATTAAGTAGGACAGATAGAAGAAGGATTGATCAGTCATTAGTCATTTATTGTAGAAGTAAGACATCAGTGTACCTAATGAGCTCAATAGATAATTTTATAGTAAAGTGTTCTCCTTCAAACCCTAAGTAACAACCCCGTTACTACACAAGCGTCTGAACAAAACTCGAAAATGAAAAATTGAAAACAAAAAACTACAAAAATGTATGTCAAAGAAGGGCCATATGGACAAGTTTGGTATCAAAATATAGGTTTTCGGGGACGCTGAATTCAGTAGAAAATATTCCGAGGCTCTATCTGTCATAGTTTAGATTTTCACCTGTCAAATGGCATTTTTTCGAATTTCAAATCGTCATAGCTCCCGCTCCTGTTGTCTTATCCACTTTTGGTTTGTATATTGTTAATCATTATTGTCCCAAGTATCCATCAGCATAATAAAATCGATTTCGAAAATCCCAACTTTTCGGGTGAAAAATACGTAAGGGGTAAGACCCCCCAAAAACACCATATTCGTCATCAACACGAAATCCCTGGATGATCTAGTGTTGATATTCGATTGTGAAGTTCTTCAACACATTCGGATCTTTCAGAATATCCATTTTGCTGACCCATAACACCTGAACTCTGCATGCTCCAAGCGTCTGAACAAAACTCGAAAATGAAAAATTGAAAACAAAAAACTACAAAAATGTATGTCAAAGAAGGGCCATATGGACAAGTTTGGTATCAAAATATAGGTTTTCGGGGACGCTGAATTCAGTAGAAAATATTCCGAGGCTCTTTCTGTCATAGTTTAGATTTACATCTGTCAAATGGCATTTTTTCGAATTTCAAATCGTCATAGCTCCCGCTCCTGTGGTCTTATCCACTTTTGGTTTGTATATTGTTAATCATTATTGTCCCAAGTATCCATCAGCATAATAAAATCGATTTCGAAAATCCCAACTTTTCGGGTGAAAAATACGTAAGGGGTAAGACCCCCCAAAAACACCATATTCGTCATCAACACGAAATCCCTGGATGATCTAGTGTTGATATTCGATTGTGAAGTTCTTCCACACATTCGGATCTTTCAGAATATCCATTTTGCTGACCCATAACACCTGAACTCTGCATGCTCCAAGCGTCTGAACAAAACTCGAAAATGAAAAATTGAAAACAAAAAACTACAAAAATTTATGTCAAAGAAGGGCCATATGGACAAGTTTGGTATCAAAATATAGGTTTTCGGGGACGCTGAATTCAGTAGAAAATATTCCGAGGCTCTATCTGTCATAGTTTAGATTTTCACCTGTCAAATGGCATTTTTTCGAATTTCAAATCGTCATAGCTCCCGCTCCTGTTGTCTTATCCACTTTTGGTTTGTATATTGTTAATCATTATTGTCCCAAGTATCCATCAGCATAATAAAATCGATTTCGAAAATCCCAACTTTTCGGGTGAAAAATACGTAAGGGGTAAGACCCCCCAAAAACACCATATTCGTCATCAACACGAAATCCCTGGATGATCTAGTGTTGATATTCGATTGTGAAGTTCTTCAACACATTCGGATCTTTCAGAATATCCATTTTGCTGACCCATAACATCTTAAATCTGCATGCTCTAAGCGTCTGAACAAAACTCGAAAATGAAAAACTGAAAACAAAAAACTACATAAATTCATTTCAAAGAAGGGCCATATGACAAGTTTGGTATCAAAATATAGGTTTTCGGGGACGCTGAATTCAATAGAAAATATTTCAAGGCCATATCTAGCATAGTTTAGATTTCCACCGGCGAAATGGTATTTTTTCCAAAAAATGTTGAAACTCCTGTTCCTTTGGTCGTATCCAATTCTCGTTTGCATATTGATGATCAGCATTTTACATTTTTTTTATCTGTGCGTATAATGAAATCGGGTTAGAAAATTCCAACTATATTTTTTGTCAACACCAAGGAATCCCTAGAATACCTGAAGGTGTTATTCTTATATGAAAGATCTTCAATCCATTTGAATCATTCAGAAAAGAAACCCCATTAGGCTTATCGAAACCACCTATACTTTGAGTGCTCTGATCCCTTGAACAAAAACCAAAAATGAATTTTGGAAAAAATAAAATTTGGTTTCAAAATATAAATTTTCGAGGACGCCGAATGCAATAAAGTATAATTCAAGGCTCAATCTAGCATAGTTCAGTATTGTCCAACGTGAAATAACAATTTTGTGAGCTCGCCAAAGCTCTGAAATTTTCACATATAAATCGTGAATACATCGGACTCATTTCAGAAAAGGAAAAGAAATAATTTATTGCCTTTTTAGAAGAGGGGTATGGATTACATGCCTGCATTAAAATAATACGCCGGTTTAAGCTTTCAATGAGGGGAATTCAGCAACACCTGAGCTTTCCCTCGACAGTAAAAGCTGCTAAGTGCAAATACAAATTTGGAAGCACTTCGGATGGATGTTCCCGAAGTTTATAGCGTGCCTGAAACACTCAAAACTAGGCATGTCCTGAGTAATCGCTCGGTTTATGTATGAAGTATGATGGGGTGATTCAAGTTATAAGTTCCTCCTTTAATTGAGACATTTTAGCAATCTGTAATGGCTGGGAGGGAAGTTGCTAAAACAGTCCTCGTATGTGGCTATTGTGATCAATGCTGAAGCTTCTTCTGTCGTCTCTGCAAGTTTTTTTCGTTGATTGTTCTTAATCCTCAAACTAATAACTCCAAAAGTGCATTTTGGGCTATTGAGAAGAATGTGGAATAATTTTGGGAAAGCAATTTCATCGCGCAACACCATCAGGAATACTCGTGTTTAATTGAATACAAACCTCCTTGGTTTATTTTCTTGAGCGTGAATCGTTGTCGCATTAGGGGAGACCCTGAGATTCAGCAAATCGCAGATTCTATTCGATTAAATGGGTAGGATAAGTCATAGAAATGCCAGTCAGGATTTCGTCGTCTGAAACGTGTGGACTGATTATAAGTCTTCATGTGAATTGACGTGTCTGCGGAATCGTCAACTGAAGGGAAAACGTCGTGAAATGATAGGAACGCTTGGATATTTCCGAAAGTACCTACCTTGACTATGAAAACGTTAAAAACCTCTCAATATTTCTTGGCATCCTTTTAGTAAGCTGAAATAACTGGGGTGTAGCCAGAAATCGTACCTGAATTTGCGTAAACTATTGAAAAATGCATGTTTCTCCGAAGATTATGTTTTGGATTCCCCTTTATGTGCGGAAGCCCTCAGATTTATGGCCTTATCAAGGGTGGTGGTGATCCTTCGCTATGTAGATTCAGCCGGCAATGAAGCGCTTCTGCCTTGCCACAATGGGGAAATTCGTTTGAATAATATACAAAGGATTTGGGGGTGGTGAGAAAAATGTCTTGAGGACCTGATGAAAACCCTGCGAAATCTTTATTTCGCGTTTTGTATTCTATACACCTGCATTTGAAAAAACAATACTGCTGCTCCCCTCTTTAGTGAATAATTTACATTTGAAAAAATACTGCCACGACAGACTGAGGTTGAAGTTGAATATATTTCATTGATGAGTGCCATTTTATGCGGAAGCACAATAAATGCAAATTTCGAGGAGGATACAATGGCCAATAATTCCTTGTCTCCGAAAAGAACTCAAGGTTTGATACATTCATTTATTCAAGGACTCGAGCTTTTTAAATTTCAACTAGTATAGGATTATAGAAGTTTCTGGTTTCTGAAATTTTTGTGATAGTTTAAATGAAAATTCAAGACATGAATAAATGGGAAAAATAGACTAAACTTTGAAGAGTATGTGCAATTCGAAGGTTCACCGTGTATACGATTTTATCGACTGGGACAGGGGATATATTTCCAAGAAGCTGAAGGGTCGGGGAAATTACAAATACGGGTGAAATCAAGCAATATTACTCTTCTACCTTTCCAAGTGTGCTCCATCCAATTCCAAATAAACGTCCTATCTCTTTCAATTAGAGCGTGGAAAAACACAAAGCTATTCATTAGCTGAACACGACAGTGTTCAGCAAAACACAGGAGTGACGAGTTTCCTTTGTACGAGTCTGAAAGAAGAGGTCTGTCTTTCTTCACTTTGATAGATAAATATCTAACAGAATGATTTTGGTTTTCCCTTAAACATTTTGGACATTCGCACTGACGAATAAGTTCATTATGAAGGGTTTTTCAATAAGCTACACTGCGCAAAAAAATTAACGCACATTCTGAAAATCTCAATTTTAATGAAAGTTAACTCTACATTGACTTTATAACTTATTTTTCATGTTCTCTCGGGAAGGTTTTGAACGAAACAAGACACATTAAATGGAAGAACAATTCAGGATTCCACCGAATCTTATGTGAAAGAAGAGAAATGAACAATTTTCAAAATACTGAAATGCTGATTAGTGATTTAATACTTGGTATTTCCACCCCTTGCGTTAATTACAGCTCGGCAAAGACGGTTCATACTCAAAATGAGTGATCTTAAAATGTTCTGATCTAATCCTTCCCAGATTTCTCCGAGTTGGATTCCTAAGTCATTAAGAGTAGCTGGATGATTTTCTGAACTTCTCAGCCTTCTATTGAGGTTGTCCCAAACCTGCTCAATCGAATTGAGATCTGGACTTCTTGCTGGCCATTCCATTCGAGAGACTTCAACCGCTTCAAGGTACTCCTGAACGATGCGCGCACGATGGGGTCTGGCATTATCGTCCATAAAAATGAAATAGATTTTCACCAATGTATGGGGCAAATGGCACTACATGCTCTTCAAGAATGTTCCTTATATACTTATCAGCATTCATAGCTCCATTATCAACGACCACTAGGTCTGTGCGAGCAGTCAAAGATATTCCACCCCATACCATAATCGATCCTCCCCCGAAACCAGTAGTATTCAGGAAATTGCACTGAGCATATCTTTCATGTGGACGTCTGTATACAAGGGAACGTCGATCACACTGGTAGAGGCAGAATCTAGACTCATCTGTGAAGAGAACTCTTTCCCAATCGGCCTCTTCCCAATGGATATGCTCTCTCGCAAAATCCAAACGCGCCCTTCGATGGGCTGGGGTAAGAGCTGGGCCTCTTGCCGCGACACGAGACGATTTCTTATTGTCTGAGTGCTAATTTGCACCTCATGAGTTTGCTCAAGCTGATTTTGAATGAGGCGAGCGGTTGCAAACCGTTGTCTCAACGAAGAAACTCTCAAGTAACGTTCTTGAATGGCAGTTGTTACCCGTGGTCTACCCTGTCCTGGTCTTCGGACATTCATACCTGTCTCCCTGAATCGCTGCAACATTCTGAACACACTTGTATGGGAAACTCCAAACCTTTCTGCAATTCTTGTGTATGTCCACCCTTCTTCTCGCAAAACTACCGCTTGGGCACATTCCTCTTGGGTCAAATTGCGTGTTTCGCGTTGCATAGCTATCGAGTGTAGAAAATCAAACGAAAGAAAAACTATTGATCACTTGAACTGATCGAGAACAACTGATTTTAGAATTGAGCCAATACATTCAAAATCTGATAATATCATCTTTTTTTATTCCTGCTTGGAGAAAACATCTGTATTGAAGAAAAACGTTGAAAGTGGATAACATATGCATGCATAATTCTGATAAAAATAATTATAATTGAGAACACCTTCAGTTGTAGAGTAAATTTGATATTTCCATAATATGCGTTAATATTTTTGCGCAGTGTATTTCGTAGATGTCACTTTTGAAGCTGCAATTCTTGGACATTGGACAAGTAGAAATTTCGCTTTTGAAAATGGAAAGATACACGCTTCAACAACGCATTGAAATTATTGAAATTCACTTCAAAAATGGTGAACATTTGGCAGAGACCGTTCGTAAAACTCGAACATTTTTGGGTCATCGTGAAGTACCTTGTCGAACCGCAATACAGAAATGGGTGGAAAATGTAAGCTGTTGGGACCAAGTTAGTGGTGTGAAGAATAAAACCCGTGGACGTCGCTCAAGAACAGCCGAAAATATTGCTGCTGTAACCGAAAGTGTTGAGGAAAACCGAGGTTTGTTCATTCCTCATCGTTCTTCGCATTTAGGCATTCCACAAACGTATTTTGCATAAAGATTTGGGTCATAAGGCTTATAAAGTTCAAGAGTTTATCAGATACATCGCGTTCATTGAAATAAATATCAACAACCGCCGTTTATTCATTTCAATGAACGCGATGTATCTGATAAACTCTTGATGTGTTTACAACGATTCCTTTTGGAGATAACATTTCTTTTTATAAAGTTCAGTTAACACAAGAACTCAAGCCGACCTTGAAATGCATGAAAATGATCCGGAATTCCATCGACAAAGCATCTTGAGTGATGAGACCCATTTCCACCTCAGTGGCTTTGTCAACAAGCAAAATTGTCGCATTTGGGGCTCAGAAAACCTAAGAGTTATTGTTGAAAAGCCTCTCTATCCTCAATGTGTGACTGTTTGGTGCGGTTCATGGTCCCGTGGGGTCATTGGACCTTACTTTCTCGAGAATGAGGCTGGAGCCACAGTTACGGTGAATGGATTGAGATTTTTTATGGATGGTATTGATCTGAACAACGTTTACATCCAACAATTCGGCGCTTCGTGCCACACAAGCAACGAAACCATTGATCTTCTACCTGAAAAGATTCCGGACGGTGTTATCTCTCGAAGAGGTTATCACAATTGACCACCGAGAACTTGTGATTTAACACCTTGTGACTTCTTCCTTGCCATGTGGAAGTCTAGAAATTCATATCTTCATATCTACAAACCTATGTTTCTTCGATTACTTTATTGAGATTTTTTCGATGTTACAATACAGGGTGAGTCACGTGGAACTGTACATATTCCTACCGCGTGAAGAACATTGAAAAGGAGAAGGTACTGTTATGATTCCTAATATGTCTTTATTATCTGAATATTAATAAATTTGGAATCAAACAAATTAATAAAACAATAAATTTCAAATTTTGTATGCCCAGCAACTCTATCTCAATTGAGAGTCCAAATCATAATGAAAAATTTAGATTTATATCTCAAATTTAATATCAATTCTACTTCTATTTCAATTCAAAAATAATGAACAACTTATTCTATCCCTTAAATAAAATTAAACTCACTTATATCTATAATAATTGTCCATTCACCATATTCCTTTTTTCTAGTTCAATCTTCTTAGTACTCGTTATATTTTTTTCCAATTTCTTTCTTGACTTCCTTTATTTTCCCCAATTTATTTTCTGACTTTTCTTTCTGATTTTTCAATTCTCTTCTTGACTTTTCTTTCTGATTTCTCAATTTTATTTCTTGACTTTTCTTTCTGATTTCTCAATTCAACTTCTTGACTTTTCTTTCTGATTTTTCCTAATTTATCTTCTTGACTTTTCTTCCTGATTTTTCGATTTATCTTCTTGGCTTTTCTTTCTGATTTCTCCTAATTTAACTTCTTGACTTTTCTTCAAGATTTCTCCATTCAATTTCTTGACTTTTCTTTCTGATTTCTCAATTTAACTTCTTGACTTTTCTTTCTGATTTCTCAATTCAACTTCTTGACTTTTCTTTCTGATTTTTCCTAATTTATCTTCTTGACTTTTCTTCCTGATTTTCCAATTTATCTTCTTGGCATTTCTTTCTGATTTCACTCAATTTAAGTTCTTGACTTTTCTTTAAGATTTATCCATTCAATTTCTTGACTTTTCTTTCTGATTTCTCAATTTAACTTCTTGACTTTTCTTTCTGATTTTTCAATTCCCTTCCCTTTTTCATCTCCCTGGTTTCCATCCTTCAAACTCCTTCCACATCCTTGATTTTCCTAATCTATATACTATTCACAGAATTATAACTATTCACAGAATCCTAAATCTATGTACAAACTTCAAAATGAATTTATCTAAATCTTTCAATTTTAATTTGGCCTCAATAGATCGGAATGAATTTTGAAACGATATTTTGAACCAAAACAGTACCTTCAAATGGTCAATTCAACGTGACTCACCCTGTAAAGGGTGAATGTTTGTCGGTGAAATATCAAGACAGTACAACCAATAGAACGTGCCTTTTCGGTGTGGACATTATTGGAACAAACTCAATGAATCGTCCATCATAGTAACTACGACTACTACAAGTGTAATAGAGAGGAGCTTACAGATAAGCGCATTAAACTGTATTCACTAGCAAAATCTATTTAGCGAACGTGCCGTAGAAGTTAAATTACCAAACTAGGGACGACATAATTCATTCTTAAGTTTACGGCCTAGACATTTTCAGAGATAATTATGGTGTGACGACAGTCAGCCAAGACCACTTACTGGCAAAGCATATTAAAATTAATATTGCACATTTGAATGGGCTGCATACCAAGTGTTGAAAGAGGGATAATGAGGTATTTCGGGCGAATTCCCCAATGGGCCATGATGAATTTCCTTAGAGGCTTTAGAATTAATTAAATGGGCCTTGTTGAGTGACCCTATAGCTTGAGGTAATACAAAATTTGCATTTTACGGTTAGGGGCCAAAAATTTGACTCCGTAATGTGCCTGCAGGCTGATTAGTGTACATGTGACGCTGAAATATCAAATATAAGACCCTTCTCTCAAGTAATTTCTATATTGTCTATTATTAGCATCCAAGAATGTTACGAATTATTTTTTCATTTAAATTTTACTCCTGAAAATGCGGCAGTTTCATTATCATGTGGTCGAAATTCAATCTGAATATTGTATTGTCCATTTTCTTTGAGAGCTGTCAATTTTTCTTAAAATGGCTGATCTTCGTCTGACAAGGTAGATCAACGAGTGCTCAAAAGTTCCTGTCATCAAAATCAAAAACTCACCAGATTGACTTAGGAAGCCTTTTTACTCCTTGCTAGTATTAATCATCCCCTGATGCTATGACATTGCACCCCTGTTCCAAACTCTGCGAATAGATAAAATTCATCGTTTCTACAAAAGTGAAACATAACCTGGTGATGAAATATCATCGAATAAAAAGTTAGTCCACAGGGGTTCCAAACCCTTGAGAACCGACTTGTTCTCCGCAATGTTCTCTGGAATGATGAACTGTTATGAGTAGCCATTTATTTTCAGGGCATTATGAAAAGTTAGGGTAGAACATTGGTCATCTGGGCAGTCCCTTTTCTTAGTTGGTGTTATTTTACATGTTGTGCTGACCAGCGAATTTGTCATTTTGATTGGGGATCTCGGACTGAATTAGGGTTGAAATATGAAGCTTTCTGAAATAAGTGAATTATAAGCCTCAACGTGATACACAAAGGCGCGGAACTTTGGGGTCAGCTGGTGCTTCAAGCTGACTAATCTCTCAAGAACAGAAGATAGTATTTCAGAATATTCTTTCCATATATTCGGAACCGATATTTCGAATGAACTGAATTTTGGTTGATTGTTTACTCTATTCATGGTGCATCTCAATTGAAACGTATTTCATATTTCTCCTGGTAAAAAAATTACAGTATAGTCGACTTATAAATTCACGCAAAAATACCATTAAATCACTCGAAAAAGATAAACGGTTCATATTTTCGAAAGAATCAACCATTTTAGAAAATAAAAGTATTCCTATATTTTTTCAATACAACGCGTCGTTCTCAAGTTATTCCTAATTGTATAAGATTGAATTAGAGGAAAAAATCATGAAATTCAAGAATAATCTGAATGCTGTCCTGAGTTAAATCTCATCGAATATTATTTCTTCTCTGGTCTCTCAACAAGTTACCAACGTTGTCAGAATGTTTATTAACTTTGTCAAGACTAAAATCTCTTTGATGAAAAAAAGTTTTATGTAGAGATATGTAATAATAAAATTCCACATTCGTGGGACATAAATTTGAATTCTAAGAAGCATGAAATTATACATTTTATAGGCAGTTTCTATTTAAAATTCATTGTTATCGGTCCTTCAGCAAAATATCTATCGAAACAATATAACTTGACACCAGAACGACACCACTATTACATCAATTCACTGAAAGTCATTTACATAATCATCACCTGTTTGCTCTGAGAATAAATAAAGCGTGAACTTCGTTTGTGGGATCACTGACTAACGTTTTAGGTTGGACTGGTAAACTGGTTGGAGACAACATCCACGGATTCACGGCCTTCTGAAGGGAAGCTGGGAAGAGTAGGCCGTGGCGACTGAAATTAAGAACGTAGCGCTATATTGGCGAGAATCAGAACTACTCGTTTGGCATTTTCAAAGAGCAACGCCTAGACGCCTTTAGCGATTGTGATAGTTCATCCGCTAACGATAGGGGACGTACTGCTTTCTTGAGTTCGCATTGTTTGAAGAGAAAATCGGCAATCTGGCATCGTCTTCTCTAGAGTTCTGTGGGTGAACACAGAGGTTAGGTCATTGACCCGAATCATATGACTTTGGTTAATGGAGTTAAGATAGGTTAGTGAGAAAGCAATTTTCATGAGATCGTTTTAGAATATCGAGGAAAATATGAACAAATTATTAGTGTCTATCAATTAATCTTCAGGACGATCGAAGAAGGAACTTATTTTGGTGTGAGAAATATAGCTTTTCAATTGCCGAAAGATCGGACAGAACTAAGTGTTTTGTTAGGAAATATCGTGTTTGTAACATTCTTATTCAAATTAGGTTAGTGCTTGAGTATTTTTTAAATGTTAAATCACTAATAATCACATCAATCTCAATCGAAAAATATGAACTTTGAGGTGTTTGTAAAGATTAATATCAGGCACGTATTCAGCACTATTTTTTTTTCAAATGGCTGTATCTCTTTAACAGAGCCGAATTCGGAAAAATGGAAAATGAAAAAAAGGTTTCCTTCAGCATCAAGAATCTACAGTTAAAATATATGTACAAGTCAAAGACTCACCCTGTATAGGATGTCCCTGAATGAATGGATAATGCTGAATATCTGGAGGAGAGAAAAGTGAAATGTCCTTTTCGATTCTCTCGGTGAGCAGAACGGTTTTCATTTTCGTGAAAAACATCGATTTTAGTCGGTGATCGTATGTAAAGCCCTCGTATTTTTCCAGATGCGAAGGTAAAACGTGGGACCGCCGGAAAATACTGAGTGAATTCTGAAGTGGCGAACTCCGCCCTTCGAAAATCTTAATTGCTTTGTCAAAGGCAGCCCGTCAGGGAAGCAACCCTTCGTTAGTTTGGGCCTTTTTGTTAAATACGCCCAATAGCTTCCGTATCCCCCATTAGGATTGGAGCTCAGATTCGAGATCTTTTGAAGGAAACAAACTGCCGTGTAACTGCATAATGAATAGGGTCTTATTACTTTTGATCGCTCGGTTATATAAAGAATAATCTGGAACAAATTTGAATGGAGGAATTTTAAATTGAGGGTGAAATGTATACTGATGAAAAGCAATGATTGATTATGGTTAAACGCTCACTTCTTCATTATTCACACCAGTCAATCTTCGGAAGCATGTCACTCTCTTTTAATTCACTCAGTTAACCTAGGAAAAACGTGAAATTGTTAATTGGGAAACAGAGTTACATGCGCTACAAAATGGTGAATGAGCCAGTTAGTTGTTTACCACCACTTCTATAGTCAACTGCTTTATATTGACTTTTGTTCACCTGGATTTTTCTTTTCTCTGTTGAATTTAGCACCTAGATTTCACTTAGGTATCAGTTGATTCTTTGAGTTTGACCGTTTGGCCAGGAAACATCGATATCATTAGTTGCAAAATGGTGCAGGTTCCAGTAAGTGTTCTCTCTGATATAGATCGGAAATTTCGATTGAATTTTCGTAAATTTCATTATTTTAGATTTAGATTCCCCTTTTCCTCTCGTTGCCAGAATTTTTCCGAATTTCGGCTGCAGGCATACAGTTGCTCGATAGAAAACTCCCATCATTCCTTTTTCCCCTACTATAAAACATCATCAAAGAAGTTGGTAGGACGATAAACAAGTTATCTGTGATGAATCGCTGGCTATTTATTTGAACCCCGAAACTGATAAGATACTACAGGGAAAATTCATCTACAACTATCATCATTTCTCATTACTACTCCATCAATTCTAATCTATCCCAGAAAACACACAATTATCTTCCTCCTTCGATACTGAACGTTGTTTTGATTTGATCTTATCAACACTTTGAAGCACACAATCCCTTTTCCCCCCTTGCTTTTATATAAAGGGTGAATCAGACGGCAGAATGAATACTCGGGAAAACGTTTAATTGATCTCATGAGTTGATAAGAAGAGATTCTCAGCCGAAAATATAATATGGAAAAGTTTCTCTCTGAATCTAAGTTGAGTTTCTTCGTATGGATCATTTCAAAGACTGTTCAATTCTATATTGTTATTCTAACTTCATCTCGTTCATTTGCAGATCTCTCTCTGTGACGAATATAGCCTGCCTGCAGATCATTTACAGAAAAAACGACCCAATAGTATAGCAGCACCAAGTTTATCTGAATGGAATCCATCTAGTCCAAACGAAGAAAAGGTAAGCTGGTTTTGGAAATTGTACTCATAAAATGAAATAATCCACACATTCAGTGAGGAAATTACTATTTTTCAAATATTTGATGGATTCAGTCTTTACTTGATGGAAATTCATGTTCAATAACAGGTAAATAAAATTCAATTTCCACAAACAATATTTAATTTTATGTGGCCAAATTAGTGGGCAGCTAGGACGTAGTGGTAGGTGAATAAAATTCAGAGATTACCTGACGTTTCGCTAACTTTATTGTAGCTTCTTCAGAGGCTGAAATAAAAATATACAATTGTTGACACAAATACAATATTGAAAATACAGGACATTCGAATCCACAAAACACACTTTACAATAATATTTCACGTAACAATAAAATCGACTTATGGGCTGGGAACACTTACTATCTTTGGTCAATCACCCTTGTCATAATACATGCAAACCGAAATCATCTAAAGAGCACTTGGATTATTATTTGACTATATTTATTTCACACACTTTTGATCTTTACTTCAACGATTTTTAATTTATCTATTATATGTCAAATTGACAATTCAGTGACAATCATCACAGAGCCAGGTACCTGTCTCACACACACACACTCACACTATCAACCAACAGATTACGCCATCGTCCGTTGGATGTCGCTCTCAAACCTTTCTTCCGAATCCTACTTTGTCGGTTTTGCCCGCGATGTATAAGTTCGATTCTTCAACTTATTAGAACTTTGTACATTGGGTTCAGTTTAGCAGTGTCAGTCTTGAAATTACAGCTGTTTTTATCTCTTTGAATCTCCAATATTTCTAAAATCTCCCTCTTTTCTTGGACGTTTTCTGTTGCAACGATTTTTACATTGTCGAAATCAAATTCATGTTGGTAGTCTTTGGCATGTTTTGAGAGAGCTGTGGTTTCCTTTTTGTTCCTCACATCATTTGCATGTTGTTTAGCTCGCATATAGCAGTATTGGCTGGTGTTACCTGTATATGTTTTTGGACATTGTTTACATGTTATTTTGTATACTATGTTCGACTTTTGTTTGTTCTCTGTTTTTGCTTTGAGTTTAGTGTATATGTGTTTGTAGTTGTTTTTATGGTTGTATAAACCTAGTTTTATTTTGTGTTTGTTTAAACTTAATTGTATTTTTTTGTCTACTGTACCAACTGCAGGAAATTTGTAGTATTTGATTTCGTCGTCCCTTTTTTTTGTATGTTTACTGGAGTAGAATATTCTATTTATCAACTGTTCTGGGTAGTTATTTAATTTCAGTATTTTTTTGGCTTTTAGAAAATTGCTACTGTGGAATTTCTCGTGACTGAGTTTTAGAATTCTGTGTTTTAAGTTCGTGATGATGGAGATTTTATGTGATAATGGGCACGAGGATCGGAAGTTTAGCACTCTGCTGGAGTGGGTTGGTTTCTTGTACAGGTCCGTAATAATTATATTATCTTCTTTTATAAGTAGAAGATCAAGAAAAGGTAATCTATTTTTTTCCTCCAGTTCCATTGTGAATTGAATTTTGACATGTATAGAGTTGAACAAGTCCACTGTCGTTTGGATGTCTTCTTTGTGAACTATCAGGATCATGTCATCTGCATAGTACCGGACCCATTCAATTCTGAGGTTATTTTTATTTTGTAGTGCTTTTTGGACTATATAGTCCATGATGAGGTTACTGAGGCTTGGACTACATGGGCTTCCCATACAGCATCCATCTAGTTGTTGAAAGTGTTCATCTTCATATTGGAAGAAGCTGTTATCGAAGATGTGTTGTATCAGCTTTATGAACATATTTTTAGAGGTTATGTATGTATATGCTGCTATTGTATTCCATTTGTTGTTGATTATATCGATTATAAGGTCTTTGGAAATCGATGGAAAAAGGCCTACTACGTCCAGAGACATCAATACAAAATCCTTCGGTATGTGGATTCTTGTTATTTGATCTTTGACTTCAACGCTGTTTTTTAGATTGTAGGGTAATGTGGTGCCTACTTGTACTAAAATATCGTGTACATATTTGGAGATGTTGTACGTTGGAGATCCTATTGTTGATACGATTGGACGGAATTTTAATGGGCCTTTTTTGTGTGTTTTAGGTAGGGCGTAGATTTTGGCTGGAATGCTATTGTATCTTTTGAGTTTTTTAGCTGTATACTCCTTTATATGTCCTTGTATGCATAATTGTGATATTAAGTTGTTAGTTAGTCTTTGTGTTTTCAGGGTAGGATCGTTGTTTAGTTTTTTATATATATTAGTGTCATCCAAGATGTCTTGTATGCCATTTTTATACATTCTTGTTGTTAGTATTACGCTGGTTTTATCTTTATCCGAGTTTGTAACTACTATTTCTGGATGTTGTTTCAAGAATTGTTTGGTTTTATTCAATTCTTTGTTGATTGGAACTATTTTATTCTTATTGTTTTTATTGAAATGTTTTTGATTATTTATGGCTGTGATTAGTTTTGCTCGGATTTTATTTTGTTCCATGTACTCTACTCAACAACAAATGGAATACAATAGCAGCATATACATACATAACCTCTAAAAATATGTTCATAAAGCTGATACAACACATCTTCGATAACAGCTTCTTCCAATATGAAGATGAACACTTTCAACAACTAGATGGATGCTGTATGGGAAGCCCATGTAGTCCAAGCCTCAGTAACCTCATCATGGACTATATAGTCCAAAAAGCACTACAAAATAAAAATAACCTCAGAATTGAATGGGTCCGGTACTATGCAGATGACATGATCCTGATAGTTCACAAAGAAGACATCCAAACGACAGTGGACTTGTTCAACTCTATACATGTCAAAATTCAATTCACAATGGAACTGGAGGAAAAAAATAGATTACCTTTTCTTGATCTTCTACTTATAAAAGAAGATAATATAATTATTACGGACCTGTACAAGAAACCAACCCACTCCAGCAGAGTGCTAAACTTCCGATCCTCGTGCCCATTATCACATAAAATCTCCATCATCACGAACTTAAAACACAGAATTCTAAAACTCAGTCACGAGAAATTCCACAGTAGCAATTTTCTAAAAGCCAAAAAAATACTGAAATTAAATAACTACCCAGAACAGTTGATAAATAGAATATTCTACTCCAGTAAACATACAAAAAAAAGGGACGACGAAATCAAATACTACAAATTTCCTGCAGTTGGTACAGTAGACAAAAAAATACAATTAAGTTTAAACAAACACAAAATAAAACTAGGTTTATACAACCATAAAAACAACTACAAACACATATACACTAAACTCAAAGCAAAAACAGAGAACAAACAAAAGTCGAACATAGTATACAAAATAACATGTAAACAATGTCCAAAAACATATACAGGTAACACCAGCCAATACTGCTATATGCGAGCTAAACAACATGCAAATGATGTGAGGAACAAAAAGGAAACCACAGCTCTCTCAAAACATGCCAAAGACTACCAACATGAATTTGATTTCGACAATGTAAAAATCGTTGCAACAGAAAACGTCCAAGAAAAGAGGGAGATTTTAGAAATATTGGAGATTCAAAGAGATAAAAACAGCTGTAATTTCAAGACTGACACTGCTAAACTGAACCCAATGTACAAAGTTCTAATAAGTTGAAGAATCGAACTTATACATCGCGGGCAAAACCGACAAAGTAGGATTCGGAAGAAAGGTTTGAGAGCGACATCCAACGGACGATGGCGTAATCTGTTGGTTGATAGTGTGAGTGTGTGTGTGTGAGACAGGTACCTGGCTCTGTGATGATTGTCACTGAATTGTCAATTTGACATATAATAGATAAATTAAAAATCGTTGAAGTAAAGATCAAAAGTGTGTGAAATAAATATAGTCAAATAATAATCCAAGTGCTCTTTAGATGATTTCGGTTTGCATGTATTATGACAAGGGTGATTGACCAAAGATAGTAAGTGTTCCCAGCCCATAAGTCGATTTTATTGTTACGTGAAATATTATTGTAAAGTGTGTTTTGTGGATTCGAATGTCCTGTATTTTCAATATTGTATTTGTGTCAACAATTGTATATTTTTATTTCAGCCTCTGAAGAAGCTACAATAAAGTTAGCGAAACGTCAGGTAATCTCTGAATTTTATTCACCTACCACTACGTCCTAGCTGCCCACTAATTTGGCCACATATCATAGTATTGGGGACGCAAAACATCGATAAATATTTAATTTTGAACAACGATCGTTTCGCCTCACTGAGGCTTCGTCAGGTTCTACATTTGAACTAATTGGGTGGTATAATAACAGGCCATTATATAGGATATACAGGTATACATGGGGTTGTTTAGATGGTATTCACAGGTTACAAGAAGATGTACCGACAGGGGCAATAAAAGTTATTGAGTTTTGCCGCTGGTTTTTCTAATCTACGTGAAGATATTCAACAACGGCGATCTATTAACATCCGTTTGGTCATTTAACAATATTTTTTGAGAATTATATCTGTTAATTTCAAGTGATTCTAATAGTGTTAATCTTGATCCTTTACTCTCGATGTGGATAATTTCGTAATTGTGGTTGAAATTATGACCAAATTCTCTTAAATGGTCGGCGTATGTTGAATGTGGACCATTTGATGTATAACTCTTCTGGTGTTCATGGATCCGTTTTTTAAATGATCTGCCGGTTTGACCAATGTAGACCAATGGGCAATCATCACAAGTAAGCTTGTGTTAAATCAAACAAAGATGATAAATCGGGTGTCTACAAGCTTACTTGTGATGATTGCCCATTGGTCTACATTGGTCAAACCGGCAGATCATTTAAAAAACGGATCCATGAACACCAGAAGAGTTATACATCAAATGGTCCACATTCAACATACGCCGACCATTTAAGAGAATTTGGTCATAATTTCAACCACAATTACGAAATTATCCACATCGAGAGTAAAGGATCAAGATTAACACTATTAGAATCACTTGAAATTAACAGATATAATTCTCAAAAAATATTGTTAAATGACCAAACGGATGTTAATAGATCGCCGTTGTTGAATATCTTCACGTAGATTGGAAAAACCAGCGGCAAAACTCAATAACTTTTATTGCCCCTGTCGGTACATCTTCTTGTAACCTGTGAATACCATCTAAACAACCCCATGTATACCTGTATATCCTATATAATGGCCTGTTATTATACCACCCAATTAGTTCAAATGTAGAACCTGACGAAGCCTCAGTGAGGCGAAACGATCGTTGTTCAAAATTAAATATTGTTTGTGGAAATTGAATTTTATTTACCTGTTACTATTTTTCAGTTGAAAATACCTCATCAACATTTTCGTTTTTGACAGTTAGAAGTCATTCAAGATCGGGGATAATACAGGGTGTATTTTAAGGTGAGGCTTTTTTTTGACAGGTGATAGTACTCATCAAAATAAGTCATTCTTCCGAATATTTCTTCTATTGAATGTTCAATTTAAAAAAATTATTAAAAAATTTGGGCATCAATACCTTAATATCTCTACATCTCTGCACCAGGTTCATAATCATTCGCGAAGTTGGGTGTTTTCTTAGCAGAAATCTTGTTCTGTACAACTCATACGCTGAACTGGCATTTTGTTTTGATTCACCATAAATTAAAAGGATATCAAAACACATAAAACACTCTACCCTCGTAACACGATCGAAGATTACTGATAACAATCGATATTATGAGTCATGTATGATAAGAATACAAAAAACATGTTGATATCTACGGAAGAGCAAGCGAGAGAGCTGGTTCGGACTGAGGAATTTTCAGATTTACCTAGAAACTATAAAATTTTCTAGTTTCATCTTCTCGAAACAGGGGCAGAATTCATATAAAAAAGATTTCGTTAAAATGACTTATTTTGACGAGTTCTACCATCTGTCAAAAGAAAAGCCTCACCTTCAAATACACCCTGTATCACCGTATATGTCATATGAAATTTTTTGGAACCATTAGTTTATATCGTTATGGAAATTCTGAGATCTCACTGAGGACCTTTTTCCCATTCAAATTTTAAGGGTTGTTCTCCCCACGCCTAGGGTATCGACGTGACCGTTTAGTTAATAGGGCAGGAACTTGTCTGCCTTTTAAATCTAAAATTGACCTGTCCGATCGTTTTTGACTTGAAGCACCCTACATGTCCAGTGATAGGTGGACCAGCCTGTGTAATGGAAGGTCTCAAATAAGTGGTCATAATATCTCCTTTGTGAGATGAGCTGCTGGAGTCGAGTGAATTCTGATCCTCATCAACATATAATACATAATCAAATTCTTGTCTATAATCCACTGAAAGTAATAAACGAACAGCAGCTGCCTCCGTAACCGTAATGGAATTATGCGATGGCTGCATTGGGGTGATCCAGCTGATGAGTTTTAATTGAAATACAAGCATTTGCACAATCTCATTGTTATGGCTTTCTTTGATCTTTCATTAGGGATCCGAAAACTGCGGAATTCAACTCGATTCCACTTCGAGCGCATTCTTCCGATAGAGCGGACAGCTCCGACTGCATCGGGATTACTCACTTCTTCATACTTTCCCAATTCGATCATCCCAGATTTCATTATGAAGAGAAATAGATATTTGAGTATGACCAGGATTGTACTTCAGTATTTTGATGGGAAAATAACATTATCTGCTGGGTTTTTTTGGTTGTGGACCATAGAAATCATAATATATATACTTACTCTGTAAGGGTTTATGTTATTATAAATTAGAAGTATGTATTTTATGTTAATACGCATGTATCCATTGTTTCATATGTGCATATTGTAAGATGTTACTACGACGTCATTCTATAAGATAGACTCCAAGAATAAACATCGTACTAAAGAAAAGTATTTTAATATAAGCTCCTACCGAACCTTACATGGTGTCAGGTGTGAATTCGAACAAGAAAAAGTTTGATAATTAATATTAATAAAAATGGAAGTATTAAGATTACCTCCAGTAATGGATTTTACCGGTAATACTTCAAGAAATTGGGCATCGTGAAAACAGAAGTTTGAGATGTTTCTGATAGCATCGGACAAAGAAGGTTCGTCTGACCAAATAAAAATTGCCACACTTCTGAACTTAATTGGTGATGAGGGAGAGGAAATCTTCAATACCTTCAAACTTAAACCGGACAAAGCAAAGTTGAGTGAAGTCATGCTGGCCTTGGATAAATATTGCAACCCAAAGAAGAACATCGTCTATGAAAGGTACAAATTTCTCAGTTTTAATCAAGAAGAAGGGCAATCGCTGAACAACTATATTACGAAATTGAAGATATTACTGAAAAATTGTGAATATGACGGTGAGGATGAAATGCTTCGTGATAAGATCATCATGGGAATTAAGGACAACAATTTAAGGGAAAGGCTTCTGCAAGTTGAAAATCTTTCATTGAAGAGAACCATTGAGATATGTCATATATCGGAAATAAGTAAGAAGCAAAACGATGAGATGGCTGGATCATCAGACATTCAATCATTGGAAGTGGACAATGTTCGAAACAGTTCTAGAAATAAGATAAGTCGACTTTCATTTTCTAATAATTTAAAAAAGAAGATTTCATTTAAAAAGGATTCGAATAATTCATATAATTGTTTGAAATGTAACCAGTTTCATTCTAGAGGGAAATGTCCCGCATATGGTCACACATGTTTTTACTGCAAAAAACCCAATCATTTCGAATCAGGTTGCTTAATAAAAAAATCCAACAAAACAAGTAATTCTTCAAGAGCATATTCATCAGGAACTAAACAATCAAGAAATTTAAAACTAGATAATATCAATTTACAAAATAGTGACTCTGATGATAATTTATATTTGGAAAGTATTAAAGTTCATAATATTCAAACGGACACATCAAAAGTTGATTCACTGCAATTGATTGAAACTTTGATTATTAATTCCAATGAAATTGAATTTAAGGTTGACACTGGTGCTGAATGTAACATCCTACCTATTGAATATCTCTCTAAGGTTGCCTGTGGCGTCCCAATCAAAAGAAACAGAGTACATCTAGTAGGATTCGAAGGATCGAGGATCAAGGCTGAAGGTTCTATTGAATTGTTTTGTTTGGTAAGAGATAAAAAGTGTAAAATTGAATTTTTCATTGTAAATGGAGAATGTAAGCCAATAATAGGTTTAAAAACTTCACTAGAATTAAATTTGATAAAACTTACGAATCATGAATTGAATAATATTGAAAGCATCAATACTGAAAATAATTTGAGTAAACAAAAATTATTACATAGATATAAGAATGTGTTTCAAAATGTAGGAAAATTTCAAGGAAAACCTTACAAGTTCTTTCTGAAGGAAAATAGTATTCCAGTAGTTCATTCTGCTAGGAGGGTTCCTAAAAGCTTAATGCCAAGGCTGAAAGATGCTTTGAATAAATTAGAAAAAAATAATATCATTAGTAAACAGACCAAACCCACTGATTGGGTTAATAATATAATAGTAGTTGAAAAATCTGACGGTTCTCTTCGAATATGCTTAGATCCCGCTGACTTGAATAAATGTTTGCTGAGAGAACATTATCAAATACCTTCTCCTGAAGAAATGTTGAGTGATTTGGGTGGTAAAAGATATTTTTCAATTTTAGATTTGAAAGATTCGTTTTACCAGATAGAACTGGATAAGAATTCGTCTGACATTTGTTCCTTTGCAACACCTTTTGGGACGTATAAATTCCATAGATTACCTTTTGGACTAAATATTGCAACGGAAATTTTCCAGCGCAAAAATACAGAAACTTTTGGAAATATTTTGGGAAATAACATTTACATAGATGATCTAATAATTGCTGGTTCTTCAGAGAAAGAACACGATGAAAAATTGTTAATGGTTTTAGAAAAGGCGCAATCTTGTGGAATAACTTTCAATAAAAACAAATTCAAATACAAACAGAAGGAAATTAAAATTTTGGGCTTTGTAGTATCTGAAAGTGGAATAAGTATTGATAAAGCACGTATCGAATCAATCATCGAAATGCCACAACCTTCTAATAAAAAGGAACTTTTAAGATTTTTGGGGTTAGTGAAGTATTTAGGAAGATTCATCCCTAATTTATCTGAAATAACTGCACCACTCAGAGAATTGACTCATAACAATATAATTAGGTCTTGGAATGAAGCTCACACTAAAGCAATCAAAAAATTAAAAAAATTGTTAACTACATCCCCTGTTCTTCAACATTTTAACAGTAAATTGCCAATTAATATACAGTGTGATAGTAGCTTACAAGGGTATGGTGCTTGTTTATTGCAAAATGATAAACCGGTAGCGTTCGCATCTAGATCACTTACAGACTGTGAAACTAGATATGCCAACATTGAGCGAGAATTAGCAGCAATAGTTTTTGCTCTCGAAAAGTTTAATTATTATGTTTATGGTAGACACGTTCAAGTTTCGACAGATCATAAACCATTGGTCAATATTTTGAATAAGAATATCAATAAGATTTCGAGTAGACTGCAGAGACTTGTTTTCAGACTTTTGAAATATAATTTTTCTCTAAGATATATTCCCGGAAGAGATCTGTACATCGCAGATACACTATCTCGAGCACCACTTATTGCTAGTGATAATAATATTGAAGAAACTTTGATGATTCATAATGTCATAAAAAATTTGCCTATTTCTGATTTTAAATTGAAGCAAATTGCACTAGAAACAAGTAGAGATTTTGTGTTGAAACAATTGAAAGAACTGATAGCAAAAAATTGGGCAAATTTCAAGAATTTTAAGAATAAAGAAATAAGTAGATATTTTTCTATTAGAGATTGTCTTCAAGAGCATGATGGTTTGATATTGTATAAGGATCGTGTTATAATACCTACTACTTTGCGTGAGGAAATATTGAACAAGATACATGAAGGTCATTTAGGGTTGAATAAATGCAAAGCTAGAGCAACAGAATGTGTATTTTGGCCAAATATATCTAAACATTTAGAAGAAAAAATTTTGAATTGTGATGTTTGTAAAACATTTCGAAAACAAAATGCAAGACTACCAATGCAACCACATGAAATTCCTGATAGAACTTGGTCTAAAGTTGCAACTGATATTTTAGAATACCAAGGTAAAATTTATTTGGTTATTATGGACTACTATTCTAAATGGATTGAACTTAAATCTATGCGGAGTAAAACTTCGTCTGATGTTATTAAAGTTTTCAATTGCATTTTCTCTATGTTCGGTTTTCCAGATAAAATTATAGCTGACAATAATCCTTTCAGTTCATATAATATGAAGAATTATTTTGAAGCAAACAACATCTCATTAATAACATCCAGTCCGAATTACCCTAGAAGTAACGGTTTGGCCGAAAAAGCAGTTAATATTTGCAAGAATATGCTAAAAAAATGTGAATTCGAAAACGGAAATATATATATGTACTTATTGAAATATAGAAATAATCCAATACCTACTATCGGCTTATCTCCTGCGCAATTAATGTTTAATAGAAGACTTAAGGATAATCTGCCTTCTTTACAATCTTTGTATGAACCTGAAGTTATTGATCCATATAAACATAAAAAAAACTCTAGAATGTAGACAACACAGGCAAGCCTACTATTATAACAAAAATACGCAAAATTTAAAAGAAGGGAAGAAAAGTGATACTGTTAGATTTAGACATAAGAACTATTGGAAGAAAGGTATTATAATGAATAAAGCTCCTCAACCCAGATCATACTTTGTTAAAGATTATAATAATAAATTATTTAGACGTAGTCGACAACATTTATTTCTAGAGAACTCCGAAAATTCACAGAATGATGTATGTAAAAAAAATGTGGAAAATTATTATGATTTGCGCAGAAGAAGTCTCATACAGAGGCCTCAAAGATTAGAATATAAATAGCTCTAATAATTTGTATATTTTATTTTTAGAATTGTATAGATTGTATTATATTTAAGCTAAAGGGAGAGGATGTAAGGGTTTATGTTATTATAAATTAGAAGTATGTATTTTATGTTAATACGCATGTATCCATTGTTTCATATGTGCATATTGTAAGATGTTACTACGACGTCATTCTATAAGATAGACTCCAAGAATAAACATCGTACTAAAGAAAAGTATTTTAATATAAGCTCCTACCGAACCTTACAACTCTAGAATGCTAAATCAACTGGACCGAAGTGTTGTAAAAATTTCAGTGTGGTCCACAATGCGCATACGTGCCATCAGGTTGTTTCTGAACAGGGTCGGCTTCAATAAAATTTTATGCTGTTATTGTTGCAGTTGGATTTAATCAATTCATAATTAGTATTCGACACTTACTAGTTGTTTTGAACATATTGATAATTTTCAACAGCTATTTGAATGGTAAATTTGGAATCATC
Organism: Adalia decempunctata; assembly: GCA_951802165.1. Lineage (NCBI taxonomy): Eukaryota > Metazoa > Arthropoda > Insecta > Coleoptera > Coccinellidae > Adalia > Adalia decempunctata. The sequence goes on along the minus strand of OX637704.1, from coordinate 6,252,469 downwards.
AGCGGCTGGAAGATAAGCTGAAAATCTTTCATTATTCCAAAACCTCTTCAGGCGTTGAAAAAACCCGGTTTCGGTATAAAAATTAATTCAAGGATCAAGGAAGACAAATTCTGGTTAACAAACAACGAATCTTTTGGTAAAGTACAGAAAAAAAAATCAAATGAGCAAAATATACTAATATATCCCTTAAGGACAGTTCTATTCTTCGGTGTTCCTGAAAATAGTGGAAACATAAAAATGTATTGTACATCTGCCAATGCGTTACTCTGCATCGTTTCATGAGTGAATTCTGATACCTACATTCATTCTTCAAGTCATTTGTCTTTTTGAGTTCCGAGTATATTCCAAAATCAATCTGTTATCTGAATGAAACTGCAAAGTTTTACTTCAACATATTTCATTTTCGAGTTCGAATTATCCATTAAAAGATGGTTAACTCACAAGATTTCATGATTTTTCATAATGAATTGCGTTCTTTTGCTATATAAAGAACCAATCTCATGGTGCGAGTGGATAGATATGTGTCAATCGAATGAAAAGCAAAGCGTAATTCATGAATTTTTAACAGTTTATATGAATGAAAAGGTGCACATAGTTTACATACTCAAGTGGGAAATGAACGGGTCAAGACAAGGACACCACAACACTATACAGTTCATTGTTTATCGGATACGAAAAAATCCAAATCGAACACAACAAAAGCAAAATGCACACGAAGAATATCAAACACGAAAATAACAGTTGAGCACCAGTAAACTAGTTGGTCTATGCAGTAAACTAAACTGTGGATGCAGACTGACACTGACCCGTTCCTGCCTAGACTTTCACTAAGGTCATTTCAAAGTCATTTGCCATGAGAAAGAAAAAGCGGTGTTGCGCGGTCTATATCTATTCAGTAAAACCTGCTACATTACTGCTATAATTTTCTCACTAATTCCACAAATATTGCAATTCACTTATGATATTAATGTGTCTAATAGTCGTAGGAAGTCGCGCATGAGCTATAAAATAAGTTTGTTACTCAATGGAATATTTTTATTGTTCAATTATATTGAACTTAAAATAGAACCGACAAAACATTTAGGGACTTTGCATCGTTCTACGTGAAATGTCCTAATGGCGAACATGCGCACATTGTGAATCAGTTGACTATGCGGCACGTTTTTCGCTGCGGAACTAGAAGGAATTAGCATTCTAGAGTTAGTATATATATTATGATTTCTATGTTGTGGACAGACTACTAAGCTACCTGAACACTCAGGGCTTATATACCCTGTGATATGTGGATTACCTGGCTATACCCATACGATACAAGAGGCCTGACGTTGCAAATCTCATGCAGAGCCCTGAAAATAGTTGAGGAATTGTGATTGAGGAAATATCGGTTGTTTTTTTTAGAGTGATAGAACTTTAAATTGAAATGAAACACATTTGAATTAAAATTGAAGCCATTTTTTTCATTTGAGAGATAATTTTATGACATTCATGTTTTAAAAATAATTTCCGGCTTATGTCCACCACGACTAGCTCTGAGGAACCGCATTCGAGAGATTTTGGACCACTTTTTCGAGTAATTCAGGCCTTATTTCAGCAATCGCACGAATCATGTTGGCTTCCAAAGCCTCTTTTGTTTCTGGTTTATCATGAACCAATGACTTGGCACTATCCCAAAGAAAATAATCCATTGGAGATATGTCGCATGATCTTGGAGGCCAATTAATTGGACCATTTCTCGAAATAATGTTATCCCCGAATCTTCATCCCAATAAATCAATTGTAGCAGCATGAGATGTAGCATCAACTTGTTGTCACCAATACACTTATGGGTGTATACCATTCAAATTTGGAACCAAATAATCATTAATCATCGATCTGTGACGAGTACCATTCAGTTTAACATTAGCTGCAGCATCGTTTTCAAAGAAATATGGACCAATGATGCCTCCAGCGTGTAAAGCACACCATACAATGCATTTTTCAGGATGCAATGAAACCTGCAGAACTTCTTGAGGATTGTTTTCTCTCCATATACGGCAATTCTGCTTGTTTACGTAGCCGTTCAACCAGAAATGAGCTTCATCACTAAACACAATTTTTCGATAAAAAAGTGGATCAACTTCAATCTGTTCTTGGGCCAATCAGCAAACAAACGACGCTTATTATGGTCAAGTAGCTTTAGTTCTTGAACCAGTTGGATCTTGTATGGGTTTAGACCAAGATCTTTACGCAAAATTTTCCAAGTGGTGGATGCACGGAGTCCAACTTGTTATGAACGTCGACGAATAGACAAATCTGGATGTTCATTAACGCTATCACCTACGGCAGCAATGTTTCCATCTGTACGTACAGTTCTATGTCTTGTTGTTGTTGTTGCATCGAGTAGAGAAAATGTTGTCCGAAATCTATCGATAGTTCGACGAATAAGCTGATCTGATGATGGACGAATATGTAAACCATAAATTTCACGAAGTGCTCTATAAGTTTGGCGAATAGAACACTGATTTCGAAAATAAATTTCAACAATTTGTAAACGATGTTGCGGCGTGAGTCTTTCTATGATAATTTTTCAATGCTCACTGAACAGAAATGTCGAAACAACATGGCTTCTTACCTTCTGTCAAATCGCAGTTATCCCTGTGGAAAATTCTATCACTCTAAAGTAACACCTGATACCTCTAAGTCAATCCAAACCAATCTGCACTCATTCCTTTGTACGAAAGAAGGAAGCTAAACAAGCTTAACGCACCTATGGCCTCTTCAATGCACTTTTCTAATGAGGCTAAATATTCAGAATTGGCAAACACAATATGAATCTAACTATGTCACTTCCCTCCTCAAGTTAGATCCTTCTATATACAACAAATATCTAAGTTCTCCGCCTGTGAGGAACTGAAAAGATGCAAGCAATGTAATCAGTGATTTAAGACTCTAATTAAATACGATTCCTCTCCATTCTGGTCAAGTAGAGGCTATAAATTCCGAAGGATAAGGAGGGAAGCTAGTACATGCATAGAATAATGCAACATTAATGGTCCGAGGGTAAGATGCTTCTGGTTCAAATTGGTAAATAATTAGTCGGCTATAAATATACACACAGGGCGTGTTCTCATTCGAAACAATCGCTGGATTCAATTCTACAGGGTGTCTAAATTCACATCATGTAATATATCCCAAATTACAAGAAAAATATTCAATGCTTCTGACTAATAGTTTTTCAGGCACACTGTCTCTTGTTTTTCCTCTAGATCTTTTTTTTTTGGTGAGCCACTGTTAGAAAATACAATTGTACAAAAAACTTTGTTCTACTAAACTTTATGGTCTCGTATTCGCCATCGATTTCGAGAAGGAATTCTGAAGGATTCTCTCGAAATCTCAGCGAAATCACAGTCGCAGTGAACTGTGACCCCTTTCCAACTATAACTATAAATATCTTCATGAATTCGGGGCACGAGACACTTTTGAAGACCCACCCCGTATTGTGACGATTGGCTTTTCCAATCTGTGTTTTTCACGCTTTGAATAAGATTCCTATCATTTTTCAGATACAAGAATGGAATATTAAATCCCCACAGAAAATGGTCCCTCATTTAACCTGTTTATTATTCAGGAAGTGAATGCAGGTCCAACGAAAAATCCCTTCAATTCGGATGAAAAACGTGAAAATAATTAAGCTAATTCCTTCAAACGTTCAGTCAGCGCTGTCAAACAGACAGTCCCGAATCGATCATCATTCGCAGAAATGAATTCATCGTTCAAAATGACTGATGACAGAAAGTGAGGGGTTGAAACTCAAACTCAAAAGTAACCCCCCGTATTTCCTGCAACAAACGACACCTAAAACTGTTCCAATCATTCGTCGACTGCCATCGAGATAATTCAGCGGCGTTCAAACTGGAAATTCGTAGGAAATGTTCCCGACAGTTGTTTGAAGAGGATGTTCATCAAAACTGTATATTTCAAGATGATCTGTTTATTTCATGGTCCCCTTTTATCCCATTCGATTGTGTTGCCGGGAAATAGGGACTGGGAGGGGTGGGTTGGAAGCGATTGCCGTAGGCCTGACGTGATACCTTCGGGATTAGGGTTGTTGACTTCTATAAAAAATTCAGGAACATGTGTATGAGAGAAAATAACTCATAGAGAACTATAAGATGAGGCAATAAATAACAAAACAACACGCTGCTACTGCCCACATTCTTTTCGTCGAGTTTGCTCGAAACTGCGTGGTTTTTATGAAAGTTTCACCACTGACCCTTGCTCCCTCTCTTTTCTTAAGGGATGCTTTTTCGGAAGGTGATAATAGCATCGTTATAATGTCAACCTTCCACCAAAACTTAACGTCGAACATGAGGATAACGTTAAGTTAGGAACAACTAAATAAATGTGAGAAATCGTCGGTTGGGTTATGTGGCACTGATGACGGCTAACAAGCCAGAAACCGGTACCGCAGGAGGGCGATTCACTCAACGTGTTTTTGCATTTCCCCAAAGTTTTCTTTGGGGCACTCTCTATATATTTTGATCATTTGAGGTTAAATTAAATATTTCATCTCTAATATTTTCCATAGCATGCACATACAACCCTGAAATAGTCTGAGGGCATTTTCTCTGCGACGATCAATAGCATTCTTATTTTTGCAGATTGAAATTTTGGAGACATATTCGAATCCACGTGATTCCAGGCAACAGCTAAGCCAAGAAGAAGATACCAAGTGTTTGACAAGCCCAGACAGGGAATATTCACAACCTTATACCACAGGTGAGACCAAATCTCGTTTGAATTTTGACCCCTGAAATAAGTGCAATAAGAAAGGTCTTGTTTTTTATTATTCTTTGTGATATACAGTTGTGGAAATTATTTTACGGTCTAACAACACAAAATGAAACAGGCATAGGTAGGTTATAATCAAACCCGTCAATTACACTCAGCCCACTTCCACGGCAGGGAGCAGGGAAGTGAGCAGGGAAATGAGCAGGGTGAGAATGTAATCACCTCACTTCTGCTGCCACTCGTGCTGCTACTCGCGCTGCCGGTCCCTCCCTAAATTAGCGGTTTTTCGTGCGGCAGTCAAAGGACCGGCAGCGCAAGTGGCATGGAGTGATCACATTCTGCCCAGTCACTGTCGTGCCTGCGTTGCGTACGTTGTCGTATCAATTGATTGAAATCGTTAATTGTTGCGAAAAATGTCGAAGGAGTGGAGCAACGACAAAATAATTACACTTCTAGAACACCTTGAGAGTGAAGGAGTGATATGGGATTCTTCTGATGAAAACCATAAACTTAAGCACAAAGTGCACGATGGTTGGAAGGATGTTTGGAATTGAGGAATTAAAGTGAGAAAAAAGTCACTTAGGGCTACATTCAGACCTCTTCAGAAGTCTGGATCAGGTGCAATTTCGTCGTCCGCCATTGCCAAAACTTGATCGCGAGAGAAATGTTTGAGCTGAGTGTAAATACTCACTACCTTTCCATACTGCCGCAGAAGTATTCGGGGAAATATTTCTGGCAGCGCGAGTAGCAGTGGAAGTGGCTGAGTGTAATTGAGACAAAAGATTCAACTAATTCCACTGTCGGTAACGGAAGTATTTAGGCTGGCAGTTTACAATATTCTACAGTTGTATTGTTGAATATTCGTTAGTTCATCGTGTGTAGTGATATATTTTTTGTTGGTCGACTAACTACAATACCTATCGCTAGAATTCTTTGAAAATGCTTCTGATTGCAAATTTTATTATTTATTCTTGTTTTCGTCTGGAATATTTTGCATATCAAGAATGAAATATTGGGTAGACCAAAGCAATTTTCCTATATATCCCGAACATTGCCAAATGGCAGATGAACTTTCTGCCTCAGCAAATTGCGAACATAGGTGGCGTTCTCCGGAACGAGGTAGTATGTAGAAATATTCAATTTTCCTATTTCGGAAGGCAGAATGAAATGTAATTGTATCGTGGCAGTTTTCTGGAATAACTGAACTGGCAATTTCGCTAAACGCTCCATCTACTCTTTCTGTTGCCTTCGTATTTCAGCGAGCCTGCGACAGATACACAGCTTTTTTCGGATCGACGCGACTGTGTGAAGTCTGAAGTCGAATCCTGCGAGTCCTGCGACCGAAAGCTGTTCGCCGTTCGGTTTCAGTATCGAAATCACAGCCGCTGAGGCAGGATGTGCCTTGACGCGTACGCGGTGGTGGAAGTGTGAACTCTGCGTTAACGTGAACGGTCTCTGACAAGTTAGAGAAGTCGTCTAAATTTCGCAACAGGAACTCGGGGCTCAACTTTTTTATTGTGAGTTATTCAAAGTTGGTACTTTGTCAAATTTTATTTATTTTGACGATGTTTTTCTGGTTCTTTGACTGCTCGTACATTGGAAAGCTTTCACGAGTTGATCAAAGGACAATTCGTATGAATTATCTTGTAACTGATCGCCTTTGTCAGTAACAAATTAGTGTTTTTATTGTTTGATGTCCTAAAGATTATTTTAGCAAGAAATATGTTTTTTTATCATATTGGTTTAGATTTTCGACTGAAATAGATTATGATATCAGTATGCCTTTATTATGAACGTTTAAGAATTTGACATAAGTTTCTTTTCTCTTCAAAGAGAAAATACAGCCTATACTCGAACCTACTTGCTATTGAACGGTCGCTATGTTACTGCCGGCCTACTTATAATTCAACAGTGAATCGAAAAGCAAGACAAATTTTTGCCTCATGCTGTATTCATGGGAATATCGATATATGATACATTTTAGAAATCAGAAAAAGTTTGTAGCAAGATAAAACTTTCGACAACAGTTCGCATTTGAGAAACTACAAATCCTTCTCATTTCTCGAAAATAGCTGGATTAAAAAATTTAATGATATTATAAACTGCTGCACATGAGTTAGGGATATTGACTTAAATTGCAAAAAAATATAGTTAAAATAGGATTTTTGTGATGAAAATTCATATTGATATGATTTCAAGTTGCAAATTAATTTTAGCCTGTAGGTCTGCAGCGTATACAGGGTGGTTGAGAAAAATCGAGTAAAATAACGAAATTTTATTCCCAGAGAATTCAAGCATTTTAAGACTATCAATACAATGTATGGCCTCCACGGGCATCAATAACAGCTTGACATCTTCTTTGCATACTACACACGAGTTTGTTGAACAGTTCTTGAGGAATTTGGTTCCATAAACGGGGCAGAAGCTCTCTCATATCATTTGAGGATTCTGGGGTAGGTTGATGATTATCTAATCTTCTTTGGAGCATATCCCATGCATGTTCTATGCAATTCAAATCTGGTGAGTGCGGAGGTATTGGTAAATGTGGAATACCAAGCTCTTCGCGCGCATTCTCAACTATGGCTGCACGGTGCGGTCTAGCGTTATCGTCTAGAAATTTGAAAGTTTCACCAATAGCAGCGTGGAAATTTGGCACAACATTGTCAATGACATGCTTCCTATAGTGTAAGGCGGTCATATTCCCAGCACAAATGTGTAGATCTTTGCGCCCGTTGAAACATATCCCGGCCCATACCATAACAGTACCCCCTCGGAATGGATGGACTTCTTGGACATAGCGACGATTACGGGGTATGCGTGGGATTGTCCATACCCTTATTCTTCGAGAATCTGAAAATCGACCATGTCTGGATTCATCAGTGAAAAGGACACTACGCCATTGATCGTTCGAATTGATATGTTTCCTTGTCCATTACAGTATTTGACGCTTATGGTCACGTGTTAATGGAACTCCTCTTAATGGACATCTAGAACCTAGATTCACCTCTCTCAAACGTAGTCTGATGGTTTCGATGGAAACTTGGACCCCATCTGCATTTTGAAGGGTATTCTTTAGCATTATACACGTAGATGTAGGGTTTCTTCTCGCCGAAACGGTGATGAAAAGATCCTGAGCAGGTGTTGTTTTTCGTCGCCCACCAAGCCTTGGTCTTCCCAACACGGAACCTGTCTCACTGAACCTATTCCAAAGTCGAGATATCACACTTTGGCTGACTTGGAGCCTTTCCGCTACAACAACCTGAGTTAGGCCAGCCTGTAGCATTCCGATAGCCGTATTAGCCTCAGCGTTTGTTAATTTACGTCTTGGCATTTTCAGAAAACTCGTTTCAAATCGGAGTTGATAAACTGACTTCATTTCAAATTAAGAACATTCATGAAGCATATGCAAAGAACCAAATTTCAGAAAAAAGGCGACCAGAGTTGCGAAATGTCTCATACTGATTTTTATTGGATCGATTCAAGTTGTTATTGAGTTTTTAATGATTTGACAGCAATTTTCTCGAAGATTACATACTTTTAAAAACGATTGAATACGATATCCCTAACTCTTGTGGAGCAGTATATTTCGAAAACATCAAGTATCTTTCTGTGGTTTTCAATCTGAAACTCCCAAATTGAGGATGGTAATAATATACCAATATTCGAAATGTAATGCCATCAATTAATTAGGAAATGAAACTCCAAACCGAATTCAATTGATTCCCGACATTAGGACAGTTTAGTATCAGGACACAATTATCCTTCTCTGCCACATCCAGGAATTATACACTGGCACTACTTTTAATTGATTAGCAAGTGCAGTCATTTGCATATCTCTGAGCGAGGTAATACAATCAACGTGGCGGTGTGGGCTCTGTCCCCCCTCATACACGATTCAAGTGGGTAGCATAAAGGATATCTCGGTTTCGCAAGAAACGGACTGTAATTGAAGGGATCGAGTAGCCACTCGTAAGACAGACAACAGCTTTTGTGTTCTATGGGGAGGAAGGATATTTAATCCTTTGCTCACTTGGTCGGTGCCGAGATGATAAGCACGTTTGCCCGAGAAATTCCGGTCGATATGGTCCATCGGAAAAATCCGCCAGGTAGAGAATACGCTAATACCAGTACTAGCCTTTTCTCAAGATGTTTTTCAGTGAAAATACGTTTCACGAAAGTTGAATGTGGAACAGAAATGTGTTCAACAGAACTTCGATGCATTTCAGATAACTTCACGAATTGCCACTTCATGATCATCTACTGTTCGCGATTTGCTAACACACAAACATATACCATGTGTTCTGCTGTTTCCTCTTCTGATCCACAGAGCCTACAAATCTCATCTGCTGACTTTCCCATACAGTAAAAATGATGTTTGTACCGACAGTGCCCTGTCAGGAGACCTACCATCACCCGAAGCTCAGCTCATGACAGCTTTAGGAGCTTACTGGTATAGGTCGGTGAAATCATCACGAATTTCTTGGACTGAGTAAGTCCAGGAGTGTTTCTTCAAGCCCACAAAAAGGCTCAGGTCCAGCAGGTGTTAACCTTGATGCACTTTTCGCAAGCTCATCGTCTTTTTCATTTCCTTGAACACCACAATGCCCCGGCATCCATACTAGAGTCACTTAATTGCCTCTGGCCAGTTACTTTATGGTGTTATGGCACTCCTAGGTCAGCAGAGATCCCTGTCAGTTTTCTTCCAAGGACCACCAAGGCCTGGCTGTAGGTGGTGATGAAGATATACACCCCTTTGAGGTTCATTTTAAGACACTCATGGGCGCATACGTAAACAGCCAGATTCTCGGTTTGTAAAATAGAGGGTTCACTTCCAAGGGCTTTGATTGATTTATTTGCTGACGAACAAGAGACCGGGTTAGCGCTTGGACTCCCTGTGACACTGCGACCAACTTGTGTCTATTGTATCATTCTTTCGTCAGTGGTTCTTCACGAGAATAGGTTCGTGTCCTTTATCAGGTTCAGTAGCCTATTTATGAGGTTTTTTCGGCTTCATTCCCGTTTCCGGATTGATTCTGTGGCGCCTTCTTCCTAGGGCGTCGCATTCAGAGATGATGTGAGAGGCTCTTTCTTCCTCTTCACCGCAAGGTCTGCATTCCACGGGTTCTCCAAGTATTCCTATGGTGTTCAGATGTTTTCTAAGGTCGCAGTGTCCCGTCAGTAGACCTACTATTATACGTGCCTTTGTTCTGTTTAGATTCAAAAAGTCAGCCGTCAAGGTTTGGCTTGTATGTCCTACCATGACTTTGCTGTGTGTTTGCCCGTCGCTCTGTTCCCAGTGTTGTCGGTGTCTTTGTTTTATCCACTCCTCAATCAGAGTTCTGCATCGGTTTTTGCTGATTCCAAGCACAGGTTCTGGTTCTGTGAATGGCGTTTCAGATGCTTGTCTTCCTAACTGGTCTGCTTTTTCATTGCCCGCTATTCCCTTGTGACCTGGCACCCACATCAAAGTGACCTTGTTGTGTTTTGCCAGCTGCAGAAGGTCCTGGAGGCACTCCCAGACGAGTCTAGGAAGTATATGTTTCGTGTTGAGAGCTTTAATGACGCTCTGGCTGTCAGAGAGAATGTGGATGTGTTATCTTTGGTAGCCACTTTCCAGGTTCTTCTGAATGCATGTCCTAATGGCATGTGTTTCAGCTTGAAATATCGTGGCGTGTTTGCCGAGAGGTATTTTGTAATCCCTTCTTGGCCTCACTCCATGTATTCCCGCTCCTGTTCCTTCTTCTGTCTTTGAACCGTCTGTGTACCAGACTATTTCTGCAGATGATTGTGATTCTATACTCGAGTCCCATCTGTTCCAGTCGAGCTGTATTTTGAATGGTTTATCGAATGAGTATAGGGGTTGCATGTATAGTCTGACATCATATCGAGTATGACCTCAAGCGCTGCTGTAGGGGCTGTGACACCAATAGAGGCCAGCCTTTGCAGTTTCTGCAACCGGCTGCGTATGGTGACATCTTTGGTTTTTGTCCACCATGCTAGAGACGCAAAGGGGACAATAGATGTTAGTATTTCTGGTGTGTTAAAAAATCCAATATGTGTTGGGTAGAATTTCAGTTAACCAACTGAAGTGCGGTTTAATTTTACTGAATGAGAAATTTACCAAATTTCTGAATGAAAAAATAAGAGAGCTAATGGACTGTATATATTTATAAGGTTTTATTGAAACCCAACACAAATGAAAGGATAAATGCACCCAAATTAACAATAATAATAATAATAGATATTCATTCCCATAAACAATAACAACATGTAAAGAGAACACGTCAAAAAATAATTAGAATTCCATTTCATATTGAAGAAAAAATTAATAACTTCTTTCAGCAGACAGAGAGCGCTCAGATCTTATGACGCGAGAAATTCCGCTAAATTATAAGGTTCCCTCTCTACAAGAAACCTGTGCACTTTGGATTTAAAAGAATCGAATTTTTCTATTACCTGTAAATCTTTAGGTATTTTATTGAAAAAAGTGGTACACATGCAAGGTCTCACCTATTTCAGCAAAACGGCTAACCAGATCTCGTCGGTTTCTCCTATTTCCATGAACAGAGTGATCGAGCTCGACAAACGAACATGGAATGAAGCTGATGACGTTAAAATCCGTTGCTAAAAATGTCAAAGTAGGAACACTTATCCTTGTGGCAGAATAATAACCACGCCACTGGTAACAGTCTTTTTCGAACTAAATTCGCACAAACGAATGTTCTTAAATGAATGTAATTCGAATGAATCGAAATCACTAGAATTGTGAAACACAAGAAAAACTGAACTTTCCTAAATTCACGAAAGGAAACAGAAGAAATTTAAATTAACGGTAGCAGATATATTCACGATAAAGGCAATCAATGAACTGAACTGAAATATGGAATAAAACAAACATACGACATATGCTCGCTCCACAACTGACGATTTCTTCTTGCGCCTACACTACATATTATGGGATTTCACTAGGTACGGAGAAATTAAATTAATCTTGAAATGAATGAAAATGAAAAATTCAGAAAAGTTATCTGAACCGTTCACTTGGCGTGAACAATATGCGACTTCCTCTTTTGATAGATCTGCTGGCCAGAACTCTCCGAAATTCAGAGAAACAACCAGGTTCAAGCCAAAATAGTGTGTTGCCTTCGTACTGTTTCAAATGAAGGTTGTTTTGATGGAAAGGGCGCATTGAAAACGCACCTGACCAGAATCCCAATCGGGGCGTATTTAATCTGCGTTTTAATCGAGTGGTAAGATTGTTGAAACGCGTTTATCGAGCTCTACCGCACGCGCCATGTGCACACTGACTATAGTGTGCACGATTCCCCCAACATCATTACACACTAATTATATTTCAAATGGCATCGCTGTCCGGGGGCAAAATAGACTCACTGCGCCGTCTGCAATTCCTGCACTTAACACTTGATGAGGACCTCGGTCTAATTACTCGATTATTTTGCAGATTCCATTTACATAATACATCCAACTCCCTGGGGATATTTCGAATTTTCTCACTTTCTGCGCGAAAATTGCTCTTTCGCTAACGGCCCTTCAATTATATTTTCAACTTTTCCTATCTAAACGGTTTTCATGTGATTAAAAGCCTCCTCACCTTTCGGCGTCGACATCGTGACTTTTCCCTCATCGAATCCGGAGATTTTCATCTCGTCTCGATGGCACTCGAACAATTTATCGGAAT